>JAOPSE010000002.1:177725077-179204914 GCA_029449295.1 Zea luxurians
ACAAACTTATTATCCTTTTTGAGAAGTTCGATCATAGGTCTTGCTATGCTGGAGAATCTTTTGATAAAGCAGCGGTAATACCCTACCATTCCCAGAAAGCTTCGTACTTCACTAACGTTGGATGGTTGTTTCCATTTTGAAACGGCTTCTACCTTGGATGGGTCTACTTCTATTCCTTCTGCAGTCAAGATATGCCCAAGGAAGGCTATCTTTTCTAACCAGAATTCACACTTGCTGAGCCTAGCATAGAGTTGATGTGCCCTGAGTCTTCCGAGGACGATTCGAAGGTGACGCTCATGGTCCTTGCGATTATTGGAATAGATAAGGATGTCGTCGATGAAGACTATGACAAACTTATCCAATTCTTCCATGAATATCTTTTCATGAGATTCATGAAAAAGGCGGAGGCGTTTGTTAGCCCAAATAGCATCACTGTGAACTCATACTGTCTGTATCTGGTGACGAATGCAGTCTTCTGAATATATGCTTCCTTGATTCTCAGTTGGTGATATCCTCACCTGAGGTCTATCTTGGAGAAATATTTGGCTCCCTGCAGCTGGTCGAAGAGATCGTCGATCCGAGGGAGTGGGTACTTATTCTTGATTGTAACTTCATTCAAGGACCGGTAATCAATACACATCCTCACACTTCCATCCTTTTTGGTGACGAAAAGGACGGGTGCTCCCCAGGGAGACGAACTGGGATGGATGTACCCTTTTTGTTGCGGCTCTGCAATCTGGAGTTTCAATTCTGCTAACTCTGTGGGGGCCATGCGGTATGGTCTCTTTGCGATGGGCGCAGTGCCAGGAATGAGATCTATATAGAACTCCTGTAACACCCGGATTTTAGGGGTCCAAAACCCGGGGTTAACATAAACACCAGGTATGCTGGGACCAAGTCTCATACATATGATGTATAGTGGCACAGGATCGAATGTCACATCTTTATATATAACAGGAGTTCTATACAAAATAAATAATTACATTATAAGGAGACAACGGTCCAGCAACCCAAAGTTGACTGGGAGACGACGACCTAGACCTCTCACGAACTCATCACAGCATCCTCCATGAGCATCATCCTGCAGTACCTGTTCTTGACCTGTGGTGTATGTGAGACAGCAAGAGTGAGCTCACATACGTTCATCGCTCAACAAGTTGTGGGGAATAATGTGCATGAACTCGCCAAAGGTGGGAGCTCACGTGAAGTGTAAGGCTTACCAAAGAAGATGGTTAGAGCTGAGCATTGCTTTTAAAGTTGGTCAAAATTTTATTAGCAGTTACTAAGTATAAGTATATACCAAACCCAATTAAGTAATGGAACAAAAGTAACAACAACATCACCTGCAATGCAATGCATATGACAAATTGAATTTAGTTCCATAAATTAATCATGTGAGTGTCCGAGCTGCTCTTGACCGTGAGCACGGCTAGTATACCAGTTTTACACTCTGCAGAGGTTGCGCATCTTTACCCACAAGTCGTGTATCCCATGTCGCCAGGGTTTGCAAGGCCCTTAGACACTTCCGAGGTGAATGGCTAGGGATCCACTACGAGGCCTTTACAAAGTTCCACTAGCTTCCGAAAACCCGCTACAGTTTATAGGAAGTTCCAATGCAGGAATCCCTTGCAGGACCGCCATCGCAGCAAAATCCTCCCGAGGGCCTCCCTACACTGACCACTCCCCTACTGCCCTTGCCCCTTTCGGGTAAGGTAGTCTTCCACTAGCTTTCCTAATTAATCAGCCAAGGGCGTCCCATTCCACCCTTGTGGTAGCACTGTTTTCCCGGGTGGTTCTCCATGTTCCAATTAACATAATGATCTTAACATGAACCATAAATAACAACTGATAACAAAAGTATAATCATGAATGGTGTATCTCCATACCCAAAACCACATATAGCACTAGCAAGTACTACCCAGAAAGTTCAGTGGTAAACAAGGTATAAAGATAGACAAACTAGGGTAACCTATTGGGTCCCATCAAAATTAACCTATGCAGATCATTATGATTAATTAGAACATGAGTAGGTGAAAAGAAGTGATCAAGGGCACAACTTGCCTGGGCCTTGAGAATCCAGGTACCAGGATGATCCTCAGATGACTCGTGACCTCGCACTAGTCGTAGCAATACAAACAAACAGTGTATAGGCAAAATTAACATTACACCAAACATATATGCCAAAATACATATTAATAATCTACATATTAAAATAAGATCACAGGAAAAAGAATTATTAATTTTGGAGTTATAGATTTTAAGTTATGAATTTCTGAAGTTATTAAGCACCTAGAACAGAGTAATTCAAATGAACAGTTTTGCTGCAAGTTTCTTGGCTAAATAAAGGTACTAGGTGATAAATAATATTAAAACAAAATTATTGCAACTGGAATGGGTCAAAAAGGAGCTAAAATGAATTAGTTATGAATTAAATAAGTTTCTGAATTTATTTTAACACTAAAAATCATTTTCTAAATCATTTTACTGGATTTTTTATTCCCTTGGACTGCGCCTCAATTAATCAAGAAAGCAGGGGTCTCAGCGCAAATACTCCCGTGACTCAGGCGAATCCCCGCGGAGGACGGCGGGTTGTTTTCACGGAAACAGGAGGGCTCTTATGCAAAACCACCCGGCCGAAGGGGTATCGGCCATCGAGAGCCATCCGATCAAGCGCGGACGGTTCAGATTAGATCCAGTATAACCCGAACCGGTACGCATCAACAACCGTTCGATCAGCGATCAACGGCCCAGATTTAATGAAGCCGAGATCCACTCCGCGCCACTGGATCACGCATCCACGGTCCCCGTGCGATCGAGCGAAGGGGTATTCCTAATCTAATCACAGCCGTCAAAAGGTGATCGGACGGTCCGAGAATCGTCCCCAACCCGACCGAGCTGCGCGGCGGCGCCGCCCTGCCCGCCCGGCGAAGCACGCCGGCGACGACTCAATCGGCCATTCCCGAGCTCTAATCTTCAATCAAACTGAGCTACACGATGCATGAGCAAGGGCGAACATGGACATGGGCAACTCACCCCGAATTATGCCGCGCAGTGGCTGGGCGACGATGAGGGGCGGATCCGCCGCGACAGAGATGCTCCGGCGACAAATTCGCAGCACCCCGGCCACCGAATCCGCAGGGTAAGGCCGCGGACACCACCCTCGTGTCGAGGCGAAGCAAGGGGAGGGAGTAGTACCGGCAGACACGGCGCGAAGCCCCCCGGCCACGGCGGACTGTGTTCCACGGTGGAGGAGGAGACCCTCGACGGAATCCGGCAGGCGATGGCTGATGAGGGGGAAAGGGAAGGTGCGGTCCTTTTTATACCCTGCCGCGATGGGATCTTGGCCGGATTGTTTGGAACGGCCAGCAGATTCCGCGCGGATTCCCCGGCGGCGAGTTCGCGCGCGCGATCGGCGTAGCTGTTGAAGACGCACCTGACGAGCGGGCCCCGCGAGCCAGCGAAAGAAGCAGGGAGGAGAGAGCGCGGGCGTGGGAGGCCGACGAGTGGGGTCCGCGAGACAGTGAGTCCGAGCGCACGCGAGCGCGGGGCGAGAGACCGCGTGTGGCTGACCCGTGGGCCCTGGTTGTCAGCGCGCGGCGGGGTGGAGTTGGGCTTGCGCGGGTGGAAAGCGGGATGGGCCAAAAACGGGATCCGAGGCCCAGTTAGGTATAGTGTCCTTTTTCTTTTTCTTTTCTATTTCCTTTTCCCCATTTTCAAATCCAATTCAAATCCAATTTGAATTCAAGTTTGAGTTCAACTTTGTGAATAACTTGTCCTCAGTTTGAAAGGTATAATTTATTAATATAAGTGTGAAGAATTTTTATTCTGATTTTATTTCATTTTATGTAGTATTTTCCCTACTCCTTTTATTTTTTTTTCTATTTTCTATTTTTCCTTTCCATTTGAATTTCAAATCAACACAAGTTTAAAGTTCAAACACTTAATTTGGATACACATATAGAACTTTAGCATAATGTGCAAAAACCTATTTTATGTATTTCTTTACTTATTTTAGTTCTTTTAGACAAGCTTTTAATCATATAGTAGAGAATAATCCATACCTTATTAGTTCTAGGGAAATCAAATTTATATTGTAGCCTCTATGTATTAAGAAATAGTTTAATCATAATTCTCCTGTATAACTTAACTCAAAGGCAATTTAGATTATCTAAGTATCTTTAATTATGAATTTTTAACATGTTCATGAGGGGAAACTTCTTATATTATGATTATTTTTAAGAAAAGGTGTTTTGATTTAAGATTTTTGAGAATTTTTCCTTGTCTTCACAAAATTGAAATTTAGGGTGTTACAAATCCTACCCCCCTTAAAAATAATCTCGTCCTCGAGATTAGTAATAAAAGGGTTGTATGCTCATATTGATTCAACACATATGCATAAACAAAATCTCGGCATGATGCATATCTTATTAGCAAAACACAGGGTCAAATGGACCTTATTATTATTACTAAAATAGTATCTTATCAACTACTAACTAAAGTAACATCTAGATCTTTACAAATCATCATAATTTATATCTATGTAGCTTGGTGAAGCTGGTGGTGGTGGTGGAGGTTGTTGTTGTTGTCTTTCCAATCGTGCTTGCCTTATTTCTTGACGGGCCTGACGTATTTCCTCGCGTTGCTGTCTTATCTGATTTTGCATCTCGGTCACCATGTCTGTTAGCTGTTGTATTACCAGTCTTTGGGTAGCAACCACTTGATTGATGTCAACAGGTGGGGGATTTGGAGGATTCATTTCTGTTCGTTGTTATGTGATAATCTTTCCTTTCCTGGTATTGACCATGAAAGTTAGAAGCATATAGTTTTGCAAAGGGAATTATTCAATAGGCGGAATGAATAAGCTAGTAGCTGGTTATACTCTAAAGATTCTTTGGTAGGGCTTAATCTTTGTTTTATGTCCAGATTGGGGTGACCAATCATATAAGGTGAATATCCAAGGGTAAGATAGAATCAGTCGAGATGAGAGATATATATGGGTGAGATAGACTACAAGATGTAGGTTAAAAGTTTGTTTGTTGTTAGGTGGGAATAGAAAGGTCATACTATTCATTATGGCACTATGGGTTGGGTTTGAGTTGATCCAATGTGCTAAGATAATTTTAATACATGGCTAGTGGGGTCTAATCTCTTCTACTAGTGTCATTAATCTGTTTAAGTGAACCACATTAAGTTAGATAACATTAGACCACACTGGATCAGGTCACATTAGGTGAGATAAGATCTAGATTAAATTGGATGTGACTAGATTAGACTAGTTTAGGTTAGATAGATCTATCAGGGTAAGATATATCTGAGTAGGATGGATTATGTGTAGGTTGGTTAGAATCTCTTGCTGGGTTAGAATCGAGGGGTTATGCAACTATTGGATGGTTAAGGTAGTTGCATATGGCCAAGTTGATCTGACATTCTTAATTTAGTGCAGGGTGATCTAAGTTAAGACTGGTTCTATAGTTTTAGAGTCTAAACTATTTCATCAGTATTATCTAACATGTTTGATAAGTCACTTTAAATTTGATCAGATCTGGGTTAGATTGGTGTGACTTGTTTGACTAGATAAGATCTAGTTAATTTGCATTAGATCATGGTTGTTAAACTAGGGTGGATAAGTATGCTTATTAGGACAAGATGGATCCATAAAGATAAGATAGAATCTTTTAAGACCAGTTAGACCTATTAGGATGAGATACAATCTTTTCAAGATAGGATGAGTATCTTTTAAGATAAGATGGATCTATTAAGATAAGGGAGAATCTTTTAAGATAAGATGATTTGGTTAGAATGAGAGCTTTTTAGGATAAGATAAATCTCTTAAGCTAGATATGTTCTAGGTTGTCTAGTTATGTTATCAACATTTTTTTTTTATATATGTATATACAGATGTAATTGTGGACATTACTCCACAACTAATCATACTCAATCAAAGATCCAAATCATACAGATATCATAAGAACAAACACTCAAATACATAAACACTTATAAAAATAGTTTTGTTTTTGTTCCTAGGATTAGGTCTCCTATTCCTAAAGTCACTTTAGGCACAGGATTTCAAAGTGTGAAATCCACATTTGTCTTTAGAAGGAAAAGGTAAGAATAATCAGAGTGAAGCGGAATTAGATGAGAAAAGATTAAGGAAAGTTTAGAAAAGATCAGAGTAGCAAAGGTAAGTAGACAATGGTTGTCCAGTTCTATCTAGGTTTCGTCCTACAGTCAACATTCCTCTGATACCACTTCTGTAACACCCGGATTTTAGGGGTCCAAAACCCGGGGTTAACATAAACACCAGGTATGCTGGGACCAAGTCTCATACATATGATGTATAGTGGCACAGGATCGAATGTCACATCTTTATATATAACAGGAGTTCTATACAAAATAAATAATTACATTATAAGGAGACAACGGTCCAGCAACCCAAAGTTGACTGGGAGACGACGACCTAGACCTCTCACGAACTCATCACAGCATCCTCCATGAGCATCATCCTGCAGTACCTGTTCTTGACCTGTGGTGTATGTGAGACAGCAAGAGTGAGCTCACATACGTTCATCGCTCAACAAGTTGTGGGGAATAATGTGCATGAACTCGCCAAAGGTGGGAGCTCACGTGAAGTGTAAGGCTTACCAAAGAAGATGGTTAGAGCTGAGCATTGCTTTTAAAGTTGGTCAAAATTTTATTAGCAGTTACTAAGTATAAGTATATACCAAACCCAATTAAGTAATGGAACAAAAGTAACAACAACATCACCTGCAATGCAATGCATATGACAAATTGAATTTAGTTCCATAAATTAATCATGTGAGTGTCCGAGCTGCTCTTGACCGTGAGCACGGCTAGTATACCAGTTTTACACTCTGCAGAGGTTGCGCATCTTTACCCACAAGTCGTGTATCCCATGTCGCCAGGGTTTGCAAGGCCCTTAGACACTTCCGAGGTGAATGGCTAGGGATCCACTACGAGGCCTTTACAAAGTTCCACTAGCTTCCGAAAACCCGCTACAGTTTATAGGAAGTTCCAATGCAGGAATCCCTTGCAGGACCGCCATCGCAGCAAAATCCTCCCGAGGGCCTCCCTACACTGACCACTCCCCTACTGCCCTTGCCCCTTTCGGGTAAGGTAGTCTTCCACTAGCTTTCCTAATTAATCAGCCAAGGGCGTCCCATTCCACCCTTGTGGTAGCACTGTTTTCCCGGGTGGTTCTCCATGTTCCAATTAACATAATGATCTTAACATGAACCATAAATAACAACTGATAACAAAAGTATAATCATGAATGGTGTATCTCCATACCCAAAACCACATATAGCACTAGCAAGTACTACCCAGAAAGTTCAGTGGTAAACAAGGTATAAAGATAGACAAACTAGGGTAACCTATTGGGTCCCATCAAAATTAACCTATGCAGATCATTATGATTAATTAGAACATGAGTAGGTGAAAAGAAGTGATCAAGGGCACAACTTGCCTGGGCCTTGAGAATCCAGGTACCAGGATGATCCTCAGATGACTCGTGACCTCGCACTAGTCGTAGCAATACAAACAAACAGTGTATAGGCAAAATTAACATTACACCAAACATATATGCCAAAATACATATTAATAATCTACATATTAAAATAAGATCACAGGAAAAAGAATTATTAATTTTGGAGTTATAGATTTTAAGTTATGAATTTCTGAAGTTATTAAGCACCTAGAACAGAGTAATTCAAATGAACAGTTTTGCTGCAAGTTTCTTGGCTAAATAAAGGTACTAGGTGATAAATAATATTAAAACAAAATTATTGCAACTGGAATGGGTCAAAAAGGAGCTAAAATGAATTAGTTATGAATTAAATAAGTTTCTGAATTTATTTTAACACTAAAAATCATTTTCTAAATCATTTTACTGGATTTTTTATTCCCTTGGACTGCGCCTCAATTAATCAAGAAAGCAGGGGTCTCAGCGCAAATACTCCCGTGACTCAGGCGAATCCCCGCGGAGGACGGCGGGTTGTTTTCACGGAAACAGGAGGGCTCTTATGCAAAACCACCCGGCCGAAGGGGTATCGGCCATCGAGAGCCATCCGATCAAGCGCGGACGGTTCAGATTAGATCCAGTATAACCCGAACCGGTACGCATCAACAACCGTTCGATCAGCGATCAACGGCCCAGATTTAATGAAGCCGAGATCCACTCCGCGCCACTGGATCACGCATCCACGGTCCCCGTGCGATCGAGCGAAGGGGTATTCCTAATCTAATCACAGCCGTCAAAAGGTGATCGGACGGTCCGAGAATCGTCCCCAACCCGACCGAGCTGCGCGGCGGCGCCGCCCTGCCCGCCCGGCGAAGCACGCCGGCGACGACTCAATCGGCCATTCCCGAGCTCTAATCTTCAATCAAACTGAGCTACACGATGCATGAGCAAGGGCGAACATGGACATGGGCAACTCACCCCGAATTATGCCGCGCAGTGGCTGGGCGACGATGAGGGGCGGATCCGCCGCGACAGAGATGCTCCGGCGACAAATTCGCAGCACCCCGGCCACCGAATCCGCAGGGTAAGGCCGCGGACACCACCCTCGTGTCGAGGCGAAGCAAGGGGAGGGAGTAGTACCGGCAGACACGGCGCGAAGCCCCCCGGCCACGGCGGACTGTGTTCCACGGTGGAGGAGGAGACCCTCGACGGAATCCGGCAGGCGATGGCTGATGAGGGGGAAAGGGAAGGTGCGGTCCTTTTTATACCCTGCCGCGATGGGATCTTGGCCGGATTGTTTGGAACGGCCAGCAGATTCCGCGCGGATTCCCCGGCGGCGAGTTCGCGCGCGCGATCGGCGTAGCTGTTGAAGACGCACCTGACGAGCGGGCCCCGCGAGCCAGCGAAAGAAGCAGGGAGGAGAGAGCGCGGGCGTGGGAGGCCGACGAGTGGGGTCCGCGAGACAGTGAGTCCGAGCGCACGCGAGCGCGGGGCGAGAGACCGCGTGTGGCTGACCCGTGGGCCCTGGTTGTCAGCGCGCGGCGGGGTGGAGTTGGGCTTGCGCGGGTGGAAAGCGGGATGGGCCAAAAACGGGATCCGAGGCCCAGTTAGGTATAGTGTCCTTTTTCTTTTTCTTTTCTATTTCCTTTTCCCCATTTTCAAATCCAATTCAAATCCAATTTGAATTCAAGTTTGAGTTCAACTTTGTGAATAACTTGTCCTCAGTTTGAAAGGTATAATTTATTAATATAAGTGTGAAGAATTTTTATTCTGATTTTATTTCATTTTATGTAGTATTTTCCCTACTCCTTTTATTTTTTTTTCTATTTTCTATTTTTCCTTTCCATTTGAATTTCAAATCAACACAAGTTTAAAGTTCAAACACTTAATTTGGATACACATATAGAACTTTAGCATAATGTGCAAAAACCTATTTTATGTATTTCTTTACTTATTTTAGTTCTTTTAGACAAGCTTTTAATCATATAGTAGAGAATAATCCATACCTTATTAGTTCTAGGGAAATCAAATTTATATTGTAGCCTCTATGTATTAAGAAATAGTTTAATCATAATTCTCCTGTATAACTTAACTCAAAGGCAATTTAGATTATCTAAGTATCTTTAATTATGAATTTTTAACATGTTCATGAGGGGAAACTTCTTATATTATGATTATTTTTAAGAAAAGGTGTTTTGATTTAAGATTTTTGAGAATTTTTCCTTGTCTTCACAAAATTGAAATTTAGGGTGTTACAACTCCACTCCTCTTTCTGGTGGCATTCCAGGCAATTCTTCCGGAAATACATCCATGAATTCTTCTATTACGGATATGTTTTCGGCTGCCAGATTAAACATCATTGGATCGTTGGCGGGTGGTTGGGCCTGACAGGAAACTGCTTTTCCTTGGCGGTCGGTGAGAAGGACGTTCTTACTTGCACAACTTATGATGCCCTTGTGCTTAGTTAGCCAATCCATTCCTAGGATCACATCAATCCCTTGGGATGGCAAGACGGTTAAGTCCGCCAGGAACACTACCCCACTTAAAAGAATTCTGACTTGGGAGCACTTGAGCTGGCATAGAAGGTCTAACCCTAGGGTTTGGGTGACCAAAGGGATTTCTAGGGGTGTAGAGGGGATGCCATGATTTTCCACAAAACTAGTGGAAATAAATGAATGGGATGCTCCTGAATCAGAAAGCACAGTAGCGGGAGTAAATTCAACAAGGAACTCACCGAGCACTACTCCCGGAGCTTGCTGGGCCTCTTGAGCGTCGACGTGGTTGACTCGTGCTCTGCCCTGGTACTGGGTCCTGCTCTGCTGACTATTGGAGGGAGGTGCCTTGGAGGCAGGTGCCAAGGGAATCTTGGAGCCATTCACCGAGTTGGAGTAGGTAGGTCCGGGTGCCTTCAACTGGGGGCAGTTATTCTTGAAGTGACTAGGGTCTCCGCAGTGCCAACAGGCATTTGCTGGCGGTTGGTTGCTTGCAACCGAGGGGGCCTGAAAGGAGCTCTGATTCTGCTGACTGTAACGCGACGGAGTGGGTCCAGCTGGTCTATTGAAGCTTGGTCCCATGGGTGGAAGCCCAAAGGATCGAGCTCTCTGGTGACGGTCTTGCTGCTGAGCTCGGAGAACCTGGAATTTCCTCTTAAGGTGCCCTTTTTCTTCCTCTTTTGCTCTTTCCACTTGGATGGCTTTGTTGGAGAGGTGAGAGAAGTTGAGGAAATCTTGGCTGGCGAGGATGGTCTTAAGCTCTGTCTTAGCCTTTTCAAAAAACGGCCCATCTTCCGGGTCTCGGTGCTGACATCGTCAGGCACGTAACGAGCCAACTCTGTGAATTTGTGCACGTATTCACTGACAGTTCTTCCTCCTTGAGTTAGTTCCCGGAACTGATCTTCCTTGAGTTGAACTATCCCCTGGGGTAGGTGGTGCTCACGGAAGGCAGTTTCGAATTCTGCCCAGGTAGCGTCCCTAACGGCCTCGCTGAAGGTATCCCACCATACTAGGGCCATCCCAGAAAGTTGATGAGCAGCCAAATGAACACGCTGATCTTCGGGGCATCCGATGGCTTCCAGTTTCCTCTTGATCGTGTGCAGCCAGTCGTCTGCATCGAGGGGATTGCTAGACCCCGCGAACGTGGGAGGCTTGAGTCTCAGAAATTCTCCCATCCTGTCCTGTAGTCTCCCACCACCTGGGCGCTGGTTTTCTAGACTTCCAGTGAGGACTTCAATGAGTCGGGTCTGATTGGCTAGAACTTGGGCCAAATCTAGTGGTAGTTCTGGAGGTGCGGGGAGGTGGGTCTCACTCCCTTCTCTGCCAGCTTCTCCTTCAGCCCTTAGGGGAAAACTTGCTCCAATCCCGGAGGCGGTAGGCGTGGTTTTATCCGAAGCCATTTGCCAGGGGAAAAGAGTTACTACCATGCACATGCCACATTTTTGACTAAGTTACTTTATTCATTACACCAGTTCATTACACCAGTTCATTACAGCACGCAACTACCATAAGTTCATTACACGCGAGTGCTATCTAGGGTACTTTCGAACTCATTCTCTAAAGTGTCCCCAAACTCCTTGAGAAGGTCATCAAGGCTGGCTAGGGACATTCCCTCGGTGTCGGACGAGTTCCCTATCCTGGTAGGAGGCAGGGCTGGAGGGGCTTCTTCCTTCTGCTCAGTCTGACATCCTTGGCTTTTGGTCTTCTTGCGGATTTTTCTTGCGGGGGCGAGCTTCTTTAGCTTTTTGTTGTAATCCATCTTCAGAGTGCGGTAGGCCTCACGAGTGTTGGTTTCCTCGCCTTCCGCTATCTCGAGGCTCTCTTGAAGGGACACCTTTTCCCTTGTAAGTTCCCTGACTTGTTGCTTCAGGCTTTCCACCCGGGAGTTTAGGTGAGTGCAGTGGGAAGCAAGGTCATCATATTGGTTATCGAGGGTGTGGAGGTATCCAGCCATGTAGACGATGGTGGGGTCATCCTCGAAAGGGTCTCCTCCTGACAGGGCCTGAAGTCTTTTCCTCTAGGTGGGGGTATCTTTGTTGCTGGGTGGGAAGTAGCGGAGGGGGGTTTCAAAGATTACTCTGCTGTAGCCCTGGCATAGTTGTCGGAGGGCTTTTCGGGCGACATTTTGGCAAGTATCTGAGAAGCGGTATCCGGTGAAAGTGACTTGGAAGGAAGGATGGTTTGGATAGTTTCGGCTTTCTCCCAGGTAAACTGCCATGGAGCACTTCTCCATTCCATTCTCGAGATACTCCTTCCAGACATATTCTGGCTTCTTGCGGATTCCCATGCGAAGCGCACAACTTCGCAACAGATGTGGGAACCCCTCCACCTCTGAGCAGTAGGATGTCCTAATGACCAGAGAGTCTTCCATCTGGAATAGGAAAAGAAGGGTCTATTAATATCGGGGAAAGAGAGAAGATTTTTCTTGGGGTAAGAGGTATTTTCTTTTAAGGCAAGTTTTAAGGTCAGGGCTGCGACCTACGGCTAGTCCTATGGCTCTGATACCACCTGAAGCGTCCCGATCCTTTGGGACTCCAATGTGATACAATTACTAGTCCCAGGAGGCTAGTAAACACATTCCTTACTTCAAATAGTACAGAGTTTAAATAAAGGTTATTACAATACCGGGGTACAAGCTCGAGAGAGCCAGAATATAAAGCACAGTAGAAAATATACTAGCCCAAGCCACAGGCAGAACTGGGTGCAGACACAGCCCTCTCAATCAAGCATAGCAGAAAAGAAGTCTTCGGCTGCTGAAAAACATATATAAAACTGGGTGAATACACTAGGTATTCCGCAAGCCCACCCCACTCCCGTAAATAGAAAGAGACCATTATCATACATGCTTTATTTGGTGGAGTTGAGGTCACTCTTCATTTTCTTAGAGAAAAGCAGTTGCTGTAAGGTTTTTCCCAAGGACTTAAAAGTAACAAAATACTCATCCACCACTGAGCTTCCCGCTCCCGTGGCCTTGTTTTCTTTTTCAGTACGCACTTACACACACATTTCCCTGTTCACGGAGGTTATAAAAACACTAATTGTCATACCACACCAGACTCGTCCATACCAGTGGACACGGACTATTCGAATAGGTTTCAACTCTGCGCAGAGGTGTACACTTTACCCACTAGTCCGGCTCTACGATCTCATGGCCAATGAGATCCGAATCCGAATCTCTTTCTTTCCTCGCACGTCCTAACCTTAACGATTATACCGGAAGGAGTCAGGCCAGTGCCATGCCCAAATCGGACAAAACATTCCCCCTCCTTTATCCTCCCGGTGCTCCCCAGCCTTCATAACCCTAGGGTTGGACCGTACGAGTTTAGATTGAGTGACTGCCCACACAGTCTCGAGTGGTTGTACTTATCATGAGTATAGGTAGTGAAGGATGACAAACCGGTCCTTATACGAATGGACAATCCTTTTGCTCACGCCTAAACCAGCTCCATCACCTTAGGCCCTCTCCTAAATCAAGGAGTCCTTGATCATCCAACTCCCAAGGTGATGAGGGTGAGTACCCTTCATCGCACATCCCTTTTTTTTAGAAAAAGAAACCTTATTTGAAGTAATATATTCCCTTTCTCTCAACCCACATTTCGTATCCAAAATATATAGGTTAATGCGGGCTATCTCTCTACTCACAATGCAAATATCCCACCCTGAAATCCTGGCCTAGGCAATGGTAGAAAGAATAGGTAATTTATTCATCAAGGGAAGGATGGACTTGCCTTCGTCGAAGCTTTCCTGGCACAAAAGATCTACTTCCGGGAGATCGGGCTCCGGCCCTTCTTCCGGGGCTACGGGTTCTGGATTGACGGTCCCCGCTTCTTCTAGTAAAACAAGCAATAAAACAATACATCAACAGTGGTTTACTAATTGCAGTGTGTCATTTTCTAACATTATTATTACATGTGACTTTAGAAATTATTTTTGATAATTTTTGGTGCATAAAATATTGAGAAGTATTAATTAAAGGAGAAAATGCTGAAAAAGGAAAAAGAAAAGGAATTTCAGCACTGGTGGGCCGGGGGGGAATTCTGGCCCAGCCAGGCGCAGAGCGCGCGCAGGCGCGAGGGCACCGGCCCAGTTGTGGCCCAAGGCGGGTGACGGCGCGGGCGCGCGAGGATGACGCCGTCGCCGCGGGGCCCACACGCCAGCGAGAGCGGAAGGGGGGAGAAACGGCGCCACGGTCGACGGTGGGGCGAACCGGCCGTCCGCAGGGGAGAACCCGGCCGCCGGTGGGCTCGGCAGCGATTCGCTACCGGTGGCCCGGTTCTTAAGCAACGGGTAGGTGCCTTAGCACGGGGAGGTGCTGGCAAACCTAGGGGCGGGCTCAATTTGGCTAGAGGGGGCCAGGAGGGGGCTGTCCGTGGGGAGGTGGCGGAGCTCCGCGGCGGGAGTCGCCGCCGGTGAGCTTTGGACAGGGATTGGGGTAGGGGAGTGGCGTCCTAAGTTTACGGCGGTGTGGCGAAGCTGGTAGGCCTAACTAATTGCTCGTTGGACCAACAGAGGGGAAGGGAGAAGAGGGGGAAGGCTTACCGGAGAGGAAGACGACGGCGGCGCTTCCGTGACCGAGCTCGGGTGAGGGGAGGAGAGGGGTGGCTGAGGCCGGTGCGGGGCAAGGGAGAGCTCGGGGCGATCCTTTTATAGGCGCCTGAGGGGAGAGGAGAGGCGGAGCTCGACAGACGCGCGGTGAGGTGCACAGTGCCAGCATTAATGCCGCACAGCGACGACGACGAGACCTCACGGTGGGGGGGGCGGGCGGTACTAGGCAAGGACACGGTCAACCGGCGAGGACGGGGCGGTGCCAAACTCTCCTGTGTGGCGCGGGTATGGGCGAGGGGACGAGGCGATGGAGGGGACAGCGGTCGGAGGTGACCGCGACGAGCCATACGCGGGGAGGACGACGAGGCGGCTGACCGGTGGGGCCGGTCTGCCAGCGGGAGTGAGCGCGCGAGAGAGAGCGGCTGCCGGGTGGGATCGGCTTGTCAGCGAGAGGGAGAGGGAGCGCGGAGCGGCTGCACGCGCGCGGGAGCATGCCGGAAATGGGCGGAAAAGGGGGGAAAGCGCGGGCGCGAGGGGGGAGAGCGGCCGCAGCATGGGCTGGATTCAGCCCAGTTAGGGGGGGGGGAGAGTTTCTCTTTTTCTTTTTATTTTCTAATTCCTATATCCATTTTTATACCCTTTTCTTTTGAACAATTAATTTAATAGATAATCTAGGTGCTGGAAAATAAAATCTAAGTGAGGTGTGCATACTCAAACAAAGTGTATGCATATGATGGGCAGACCTAGGGGAGATTTGGGATAGATAATAAGAAGGGGGGGTTAGATTAGGGTTTCAAACCTGGGTTAGAAATTGGGATGTTACAATTGTGGCGATGCCATGTCCATGATTGCTTGGATTTTAGTTGGATTTGCTTCGATTCCACGGTGGGATACTAAATAATCGAGGATTTTTTCTTGGCGTAGCCCAAAGATACACTTCTCTGGGTTCAGTCAGAGTCTCGCTTCACGCATGTTGGCGAATCTTTCTGCGAGGTCACATAGGTGGTCCTCCTTGCTTTTGCTCACAACGACGATGTCGTCCACATAAGTGAAGATGTTGCGGCCTACTTGATTTTCAAGGACCTTCTTGGTGAGGCGGGAAAAGTCGACCCAACATTCTTGAGTCCCTCAGGCATCCGTACGAAGCAATACGTGCCGAAGGGGGGTGATGAAGCTGGTGCTGGCATTGTGAAAGGGAAATGTGCCCTTGGGCCATTTCTATAAATGTTTTGGTGATAAATGCCCAACACATATTGTTGTAGTTCATAAGTGCTAAGTGGTTGAAAGATGAAAATCAAAGAATCAAGGTATGTCTCTGGCCTTAGTAAATTGTTTTTGGATACTAACATATTTCTCTATGTGCTAGGAAATGTGCCAAATCAAAAGAAATTGGATTGGAGAAGTTTGGCATGAGTTTAGCCAAACATGCACTAGCCTTGGGTGCACCGGACTGTCCGGTGTGCACCGAATAGTGTCCGGTGCTCAGGTTGGCCCCAGCGACGAACTCTTCGCTCTCGGGAATTTGCCGAGGGCGCCGTGGCTAAAATTCACCGAACTATCCGGTGTGCACCGGACTGTCCGGTGAGCGAACGGTGCCCGCAGCCAACGGTCGGCAGCGCGATCAAAGGGCGACACGTGGCTCGAGCCAACGGTCAATTGGTCGCACCGGACTATCCGGTGTGCACAGAACAGTGTCCGGTGCGCCAAGGGGACCAAAGGTCCAATAGTCGGCTTCGCCAGAAAAGAAAGGAGATCGGGCACCGGACATGGACTATTCATGTCCAGTGGTGCACCAGACTGTCCGGTGCACCACTCGACAGAAGGCAAGAATTGCCTTCCAAATGGAACTCCAACGGCTCCTAGCTACCTTAGGGCTATAAAAAGGACCCCTAGGCGCATGGAACACTGCACCAAGCATTCACAAAACATCCTAAGACGCCTAGACTCCGCAAATACGCATTTGGATCATCGTGACTGAGATTTGAGCATTAAGTGTGTTGTGAACTTGTGGCATTGTTCTTGTGTGCTCTCTTCTTGACTTGTGTGCTTATTGTTGCTGCAATTCGTGTGTGTTTTCTTTCCCTCCCTTACTCTTGTGCTTTTCTTGTGAACAACTTTGTAAGGGTGAGAGGCTCCAACTTGTGGAGATTCCTCACAAATAGGAAAACAACAATAAGGAAGAAAACCATGGTATTCAAGTTGATCATTGGATCACTTGAAAGGGGTTGAGTGCAACCCTCATCCATTGGGATGCCACAACATAGAAGTAGGCAAGTGTTACTTGGCCGAGTCACAAGAAGAAGGACGGGAAGAAGAAGAGGCGCATTAAGAAGATTATCTACTACGACAGCGACGCCTCATCTCCTTCACCAAGGGATGACGATGACGAAGACTCCTCATCGAAAAAAAACAGTTAATCAAAACTATTCCTTTGATTATTCTCGCATACCTTATAACTCAAATGCTCATTTACTATCAATTCTGTTTGGAAAACCCCCACACTTTGATGGAGAGGATTATTCTTTTTGGAGTCATAAAATGCGTAGTCATTTATTTTCCCTCCATCCTAGTATCTAGAAAATTGTAGAAAATGGAATGCATTTTGATAGTACTGATAACCCTATATTTATAAATGAAAAAATACATAAAAATGCCCAAGCCACCACTGTCTTGCTAGCATCTCTATGCAGGGATGAATACAACAAAGTGAGCGGCTTGGACAATGCCAAGCAAATCTGGGATACCCTCAAGATCTCTCACGAGGGTATGATGCCACCATGATTACCAAGATGGAATTGGTGGAAGGCGAGCTGGGGAGGTTCGCTATGATAAGGGTAGAGGAGCCAACACAGACATACAACAGGCTCAAGACCCTTGTCAACAAAATTCGAAGCTACGGGAGCACAAGATGGACTGATCATGACGTCGTCTGACTCATGCTAAGGTCATTTACTATCATTGATCCTCATCTTGTGAACCTTATTCGTGAGAACCCCAGGTACACCAAGATGACGCCCGAGGAAATCCTCGGAAAATTCGTAAGCGGGCGCATGATGGTGAAGGAGGCAAGATATTTGGACGACGCTCTAAACGGACCGCTTCCTCTCTAGAGTTGCAGCCCGTTGCTCTCAAAGCAACCAGCAGCAAGGAGGCGCTACCTTGCAAGGTAGCACAAGTGGAGGCTGTCGGGCTCAATGAAGATGAGATGGCGCTCATCATCAAGCGATTCAAGACCGTCTTGAAGGGACGCAAGGAGTTTCCCAACAAGAATAAATCAAGGGGAAAGCGCTCCTACTTCAAGTGCGATAAGTCTGATCATTTTATTGCATAATACCCCGATAATGACAATGACCAGGCACAAGAAAAGAAAGGGAAGAAGGAGAGAAAGAAGAACATTGGAAAGGAATGGGACTCTGACTGTTCTTCATCCGACTCCGATGATGAAGGGCTAGCTACCTTGGCCTTCAACAAGTCTTCACTCTTCCCAAACGAACGACACACGTGCCTCATGGCTAAGGAGAAAAAGGTACGTATTCGAGATACTCCTAAATATTCTTCTTCTAGCGATGAGGAATCTTCTGATGATAAGATAGATTATACTAATTTGTTTAAAGGATTAAATAGAACCAAAGTAGACAAAATAGATGAATTAATTGATGCTCTTAATGAAAAGGATAGGCTTCTAGAAAAGCAAGAAGATATTCTTTATGAAGAACATGATAAATTCATTAATGTTCAAAAAGCCCTTGCTCTAGAAACTAAGAAGAATGAACTATTAACTTCTAAATTATCTGCTTGTAATGACTCTGTCTCTAAACTTAAGAATTTAAATGATGAGTTAAATGCTAAGTTAGAAGAAGCAAATTTAGCTAGTTCATCAATAGAGCATGTTGTTACTTGTAATAGGTGCATAACTTTTAACATTGATGCTTGTAAAGAACATGCCTCTACCATTCTTAAGTTGAACAATGATGTTGCAAGTCTTAATGCTCAACTTAAGACTTGCAAAGATAGTTATGAGAAACTAAAATTTGCTAGGGATGCCTATACCATTGGTAGACACCCCTCAATTAAGGTGGACTTGGTTTCTGAAAGGAAACCAATAACTTAACAAGCCAAAGGACTTCCAGATTCAACAAGGAGAAAGGGAAGGCTCCTATGGCTAGTAGCTCATATTCTTCACATGATCAAAAGAACCATGCTTATCTTTATGCTCATGTCAAGAAAATTTCTAATGTTGCTCATCTTGATAAGTGCTATAATCATGCTGCTTTCCCTACTTGTCATGATTCACATGCTATGTTTGCATCTAGCTCCACATATGTTCATGGTAGAAGTAGGCCTAGGCATAATCATACTGTTTCTCGTGCACTCAGTAAAGTTTACATCAGTCCACTTACTATGTATCAAACATGTAATGCTTCTTTTGTATTATCATGGAAAAATGCCAAAGTAGTTGCTAGAAAATTGGGATCTAAATGCAAGGGAGACAAAACTTGCATTTGGGTTCCAAAATCAGTTGTAACTAACCTTGTAGGACCCAACAAAAGTTGGAGCTTAATTACCTTGTAGGTTTATGCATCCGAGGCTCAAGCTGGATTATTGATAGCGGATGCACAAACCACATGAAGGGGGGAGAAGAAAATGTTCACCTCCTACGTCAAGAATATGGATTCCTAGGACACTATCATATTTGGAGATAGGAATCAAGGCAAGGTTAAGGGCTTAGTCAAAATAGCCATCACGACCGAGCATTCAATATTAAATGTGTTTTTAGTAGAATCGCTTGGGTATAATTTACTGTCTGTAAGTCAATTATGTAACATGGGCTATAATTGTTTATTTACAAATATTGATGTATCTGTCTTTAGAAGGAGTGATGGTTCATTAGCCTTTAAGGGTGTATTAGACGACAAGCTCTATTATTTGATTTCTCAAAAGAGAATGTCGATCTAGATGCATGCTTAATCGCTAAGACTAATATGGGCTGGCTTTGGCACCGCCGTCTAGCACATGTTGGGATGAAGAACCTTCATAAACTTCTAAAGGGAGATCATGTGTTAGGACTAACCGATGTCTGTTTTGAGAAAGACAGACCTTGTGCAGCGTGCCAAGCAGGGAAATAGGTGGGAAGCACTCATCAAAGCAAGAACGTGATGACAACAACAAGACCACTAGAACTCCTTCACATGGATCTCTTCGGCCCCGTTGCCTATCTCATCATCGGAGGAAGTATGGTCTTGTTATAGTTGATGATTTTTCTCGCTTCACTTGGGTGTTTTTTTGCTGGATAAATCTGAAACCCAAGGAACCCTAAAACGCTTCTTAAGGAGAGCTCAAAATGAATTTGAGCTAAAGGTGAAGAAGATAAGAAGCGATAATGGGTCTGAGTTCAAGAATCTACAAGTTGAAGAATATCTTAAGGAGGAAGGCATCAAGCACGAGTTCTCCGCTCCCTACACACCTCAGCAAAATGGTGTGGTAGAGAGGAAGAACATGACGCTAATTGACATGGCGAGAACGATGCTTGGAGAATACAAGACGCCTGAGCGGTTTTTGTCGGAAGCTATGAATACAACCTGCCATGCCATAAACCGGCTCTATCTGCACCACCTCCTCAAGAAGACGTCATATGAACTCTTAACTGGTAACAAACCTAGTGTTTCCTACTTTCATTTATTTGGGAGCAAATGCTACATTTTGGTAAAGAAAGGTAGGAATTCAAAGTTTGCTCCTAAAGCGGTACAAGGTTTTTTACTAGGATATGACTCAAATACAAAGGCGTATAGGGTCTTCAACAAATCATCAAGGGTGGTTGAAGTCTCTAGCGACGTTGTATTTGATGAGACTAATGGCTCTCCAAGAGAGCAAGTTGATCTTGATGATGTAGATGAAGATGAGGTTCTGACAACCACAATGCGAACAATGGCAATAGGTGATGTGCGACCACAGGAACTACAAGAACAAGATCAACCTTCTTTCTCTATGGTGGTGCATCCCCCAACTCAAGACAATGAACAGGTACCTCAAGAAGAAGGGCAGGATCAAGGGGGAGCACATGAAGAACAAGATAAGGAGGAAGAAGCATCACGGGCCTCTCCAACTCTAGTCTGAACGACCATCCAAAGAAATCATCCAGTGGATCAAATTCTGGGTGACATCAGCAAGGGAGTAACAACTCGCTCATGATTAGCAACTTTTTGTGAGCATTACTCATTTGTTTCTTATATTGAGCCTTTTAGGGTAGAAGAAGCCTTGCAGGATCCAGAATGGGTGTTGGCCATGCAGGAAGAGCTCAACAACTTCGAAAGAAATGAAGTTTGGAGCCTGGTGCCACGTCCAAAACAAAACGTTGTGGGAACCAAATGGGTGTTCCGCAACAAGCAAGATGAACACGGAGTGGTGATAAGAAACAAGGCTCGACTTGTGGCAAAAGGTTATGCCCAAGTCGCAGGTTTGGATTTTGAGGAGACTTTTGCTCCTGTAGCTTGGCTAGAATCAATTCGGATTTTATTGGCCTATGCTGCTCACCATTCTTTTAAGCTGTTCCAAATGGATGTGAAGAGCGCCTTCCTCAATGGACCAATCAAGGAGGAGGTATACGTGGAACAACCCCCTGGCTTTGAGGATGATAGGTATCCCAACAACGTCTACAAGGTCTCTAAGGCGCTCTATGGACTTAAGCAAGCCCCAAGAGCATGGTATGAATGCCTTAGAGATTTTGTTATTGCTAATGATTTCAAGGTTGGGAAAGCTGATCCTACTCTATTCACAAAGACTTATGATGGTGATCTCTTTATATGCCAAATATATGTCGATGACATTATATTTGGTTCTACTAATCAAAAGTCTTGTGAGAAGTTTAGCAGGGTGATGATGCAAAAGTTTGAGATGTCGATGATGGGCGAGTTGAACTACTTCCTTGGATTTCAAGTGAAGCAACTCAAGGAAGGCACCTTCATCTCCCAAACAAAGTACACTCAAGATCTGCTCAAGAGGTTTGGGATGAAGGATGCAAAGCCCGCAAAGACACCAATGGGAACGGATGGACACCTAGACCTCAATAAAGGAGGTAAGTCCGTTGATCAAAAGGCATATCGGTCAATGATAGGATCGTTACTTTATCTTTGTGCTAGTAGACCGGATATAATGCTAAGCGTATGCATGTGTGCTAGATTTCAATCTGACCCCAAGGAGTGTCACCTTGAGGCCGTTAAGCGAATGCCTAGATATTTAGTTTCTACGCCTTGCTTCAGGATCTGGTATCTAAAGGGGTCTACCTTTGACTTAATCGGATACTCAAATTTCGATTATGCCGGGTGCAAGGTTGATAGGAAGAGCACATCAGGGACTTGTCAGTTTCTGGGAAGGTCCCTGGTGTCTTGGAGCTCTAAGAAACAAACATCCATTGCCCTATCCACCGCTGAAGTCGAGTATGTTGCTACAGATCAGTGTTGCGCGCAACTACTTTGGATGAGGCAAACCCTCCGGGACTTTGGCTACAATCTGAGCAAAGTCCCACTGCTATGTGACAATGAGAGTGCAATCCGCTTGGCGGATAATCCTGTTGAACACAGCTGCACTAAGCACATAGACATCCGACATCACTTCCCGAGAGACCACCAGCAAAGGGGAGATATCGATATTTACCACATTAGCACCGAGAACCAGCTAGCCGATATCTTCACCAAGCCTTTAGATGAGAAAAGGTTTTGCAGGTTTCGTAGTGAGCTAAATGTCTTAGATTCGTGTAACTTGGATTGATCTACAGCATACATGTATTCTATGCCTTTGATCATGTTACTTTAAGCTTTATTGTCTTCAATTGCTTATTTCTAGTGCTCAAGTTGTACAAGTCATCCCCGGACCTCACAAGTCCCTTTGCAGATGATGCACATGTTTAGGGGAGATGTGCTACAACTTGACTCCCTTGAGACTAACTTGTTTGTTTGAGTATTCTTGAAATAGTCTCAAAGGGATATTGAAAGGGAAAAGTGAACTAGCACAAAGAAAGAGCTTCCACTGCATTCCGATAAATGTATCTTGTCCTAAGTTCTTTGTTATACTCTCATTGCCTTTTCGCTCTTATTTGACATTTTGGTGAGGCAATGGGGTTAAAGGGCCAAAAGTTATCCCGTTTTGGTGCTTAATGCCAAAGGGGGATAAATTAAGGCCAAAGCAAATGAATCAACCTACCACTTATGAAATTTCAAAAATATAGAGTTAGAAACTTTGTATTTGATCAAAACCCTTTTATTGCAAAATCGTTCTCTTATGGGGGAGAAGTTTCATCATGGGAAAATGGGGAGTTTGTGGCATTCGATCAAATTTACTCTTGAACTATCTCTCTATTTGCTCAATCAAGTGTGTTTGACTTAGAGATAGGAAAAGGAATTTGTTTTGTGAAAATAAACCAAGTGGTGGCAAAAGTGATCCAAATATGCCAAATCCAATGTGAGACATATTGGTCTTCAATTTGCACTTTTGAGAATAATGTTGCACTTCAAGTTGCTTTTAAATGTGTTGGCATAAATCACCAAAAAAGGGGGAGATTGAAAGGGAAATGTGCCCTTGGGCCATTTCTATAAATGTTTTGGTGATTAAATGCCTAACACATATTGTTATGGTTCATAAGTGCTAAGTGGTTGAAAGATGAAAATCAAAGAATCAAGGTATGTCTCTGGCCTTAGTAAATTGTTTTTGGATACTAACATATTTTTCTAAGTGCTAGGAAACGTGCCAAATCAAAAAAATTAGATTGGAGAAGTTTGGCATGAGTTTAGCCAAACATGCACCAGCCTGGGGTGCACCGGACTGTCCGCTGTGCACCGGACACTGTCCGGTGCTCAGGCTGGCCTCAGCGATGAACTCTTCGCTCTCAGGAATTCGCTGATGGCACCGTGGCAAAAATTCACCAGACTGTCCGGTGTGCACCGGATTGTCCGGTGAGCCAACAGCGCCCGCAGCCAACGGTCGGTAGCGCGATCAACGGGCGACACATGGCCTGAGCCAACGGTCACTTGGTCGCACAGGACAATGTCCGGTGCACGAAGGGGACCAAAGGTCCAATGGTCGGCTTCGCCAGAAAAGGAAGGAGATCAGGCACCGGACAGGGACTGTTCATGTCCGATGGTGCATTGGACTGTCCGGTGCGCCACCCGACAGAAGGCAAGAATTGCCTTCCAAATGAAACTCCAACGGCTCCTAGCTGCCTTGGGGCTATAAAAGGGACCCCTAGGCGCATGGAGCACTACACCAAGCATTCACAAAACATCCTAAGACGCCTAGACTCCGCAAATACGCATTTGGATCATCTTGACTGAGATTTGAGCACTAAGTGTGTTGTGAACTTGTGGCATTGTTCTTGTGTGCTCTCTTCTTGACCTATATGCGTATTGTTGCTGCGATTCTAGTCTTGTGTGTGTTTTCTTTCCCTCCCTTACTCTTGTGCCTTTCTTGTGAACAACTTTGTAAGGGTGAGAGGCTCCAACTTGTGGAGATTCCTCACAAACGGGAAAACAACGATAAGGAAGAAAATCGTGGTATTCAAGTTGATCATTGGATCACTTGAAAGGGGTTGAGTGCAACCCTCGTCCATTGGGACGCCACAACATGGAAGTAGGCAAGTGTAACTTGGCCAAACCCCGGGATAAAAACATCGTGTCTCTTGTGTCGCTTTTCTCTGTGATTGATTTCCTCTCAAGAGATCTCGCTATAGCAACTTGGTTTAATCTAACTAACATTTTATAAACCAAGTTTGTGTTGTTTAGTATTTGATTTTGCAAGATCACCTATTCACCCCACCTTGGCGCTCTCACCTTGTCTTCCTCTTTCATATGGATCTGGTGGTAAACCGAGAAGCAATCTAAGAGGGACATGACTTCGTAGCCTGCTGCGCAATCGACAATCTTATCGATTCACGGTAGGGGGAAGTTGTCCTTGGGACATGCTTTATTAAGGCTTGTGAAATCAATGCACATGCGCCATTTTCCGCTCTTCTTCTGCACCATCATGACATTGGCAAGCCATGTTGGGTAGGTGATTGGCTCGATGAATTTAGCTTCCAATAGGCGATGTACCTCGGCCTTGGCTACCTCTATTTTTTCGTTAGACATTTTCCTTAGCCGCTGCTTTTTTGGGCGCACCGAGGGGTCGATGCCCAAACTGTGTTCGATGATTGCGTGGCTAACCCCCACTAGGTCGAGGGCAGACCAGGTGAAGACGTCCTTGTTGCGGCCGAGGCAAGAAAGAAGCCTTCCCTCGTCGTGTGGTGTCAGGTCTTCGCTGATCATGACTGTTTGTTTTGGGGATGCAGGATCGAGGGGTAATATTTTTGTCCCATCGTTGCTCTGCAACTGGGTGTTGATATTTTTGCTTTTGGCTGAGCGATGACTGTCGCTGCCTTAGCACTCTGTTGTTAGGCAGTGAACATTGCGCTGCCCTGGAACAAAGTCTCTCTCGATGTTCTGTGCTGTCTGCTGGTCTCCATAGACTGTGATCATGCCCTGTGGGCCTGGGATCTTCATGCAGAGATAAAGCCCGTGAATGATTGCCTCAAACTTGTTCATTGAACCGCGCCCCATTATGGCGTTATACGGGTAGACCATGTCGACTATGTCAAAGGTGACTTGCTCGCTTCGCGCACTGGGCGCCGTGCCGAATGACAGTGGTAGCTCTATTTTGCCAACAGGGGCGTGCCTTTGCCTCCGAAACCATATAAAGGGTTGTCTACGGGCTTAAGGAGGCTGTGGCTGATGCCCATGCGATCGAAGGCATGCAAGAAGATGATATCGGCCTGACTGCCATTGTTGACCAATACCTTATGCAAATCCCAGCCTGCTACCCTGTAATTGATTACCATGGCATCTGCGTGTGGTTCGCTGCGCAAATCGACGTCCCTGGCATCGAAAGTGAGTGGTACGTGGGACCACTTTGTTTGTACCATTGGGCTGGTGAGAGCGACGTGGTTGACACTGCGGTAGTGGTCCTTTTTCTGCCGCTTGGTGTCGAAGTCTACACTGCATCCCCCAGTGACCATGTGAATGACCCCACGATAAGGTGGCTCGGTGAAGTCTTCTTGCTTGGGTGTTGCCGGTGGGGGGTTTTGATGTGGAGGATTTGGATGGTGTGGTGGTGGGGGGAGAACTTGCACCTCTTGATGGTGATGGTATACGTGGTTGGATTGGTGGTGGATTGGCTCGTTGTGGTATGGTTGCTGGTGGTATTGATGGGAGTGATAGGTGTGCACGATAACTTGTTGGTTGTTGGCTGGCTGGGCTCTGGCCATTTTGTCCTTGGTGGCCTTGGTCCCGGGCAGTCCCTGGTGGGGTGTGTGCAGTCTTCGCTGAGAAACAGACAGTAAAATATTCGCGGCTGCTAGGCTCGGCCTCTGCCTCTTCCTCTTGTGCTATTGCCACGGTTTTGAGAGGGGTACTCCTGTCGGCGAACTGCGTCTCTAGCGAGAGGTTGGTTGGCAATGGTGTGCACCTGTTGCTAGTTGCGATTGTTCCTGCCGGAGTCAGACTGCGCCGGCCTGACCCAAGTTCTGCTGGACTGCGGAGTGTCCTTGGGTTTCCTCTGAGATTCGATCTTGCGCTGGTGTAGCTCCTCGGACCTGGCATATTTTCGAACAATTGGTAAAGCTCTTGCAGGTGTTTGGGTGGGTCTCTAATGCAATGACTGTACAGGATGCTGGCTCGAACACCGCTAATTGCATAATGGATTGCTATGTGATCGTCAACAGATGGCAATGACTTGAGCGTGAAGAACTTTTTGTAGTATTCTCGAAGAGTCTCCTTCTCCTACTGCTTGCAGAGTGATAGCTCGGCTAATGCATTTATGTCTGGCCTGTATCCTTGGAAATTCAGTAGGAACTTGTCGTGAAGTCCCTTCCATGACTCAATTGAAAGTGATGGTAGCCTGGTATACCAGGTTAGGGCTGGGCCTTCAAGTGTGATGATGAAGGATTTGGCCATGGTGGTGTCGTCCCCTTCGGATGATGCAACAACGACTTGGTAGCTCATAATGTACTGGGCCGGGTTGGTGCTGCCGTTGTATTTGGGGTAGGTGCCGGCCCAAAAGTTGGCGGGCCAGGGTGACGCTTGGAGCTGCGGAGCGAGCGGATTTCGCTCATCGAGGTAGTTGATTCCCTAGAAAGCGGCTGCTGGGGGATGAGGGGGCCACGCTATAGGTTGTAAGTGAGAGCACTTAGAGGGGGGGTGAACAGGTGATCCTGTAAAAATCAACACTGAATGGCACAAACTTGGTTTATGAAATGTTAGTGGAATCAAAACCAAGGTCCTATGTCTAGAGAGAAAGAGATGACTTCTTCACTTAATTGCTCTTCACAAAGTGAGTATTAAACTTAGAGCAATTGTCAAGTGAGTAGAAGCAGAGAGAATCGCACACGAATTACAACAGAAGACACAACGATTTTATCCCATGGTTCGGCTAAGTAGAACACTTGCCTACTTCCACGTTGTGGCGTCCCAATGGAAAAGGGTTGCACTCAACTCCTTTCAAGCGATCCAATGATCCACTTGAATACCACGGTTTTCTTCCTTTAGCAGATGTTCCCTTTGTGAGGAATCTCCACAAGTTGGAGCCTCTCACTCTTACAAAATTGATCACAATTAAAACCACAAGAGTAAGGGAGGGAAAGAAACACACGCAAGGGCTAGGGTCGCAGCAATGACACGCACACAAGTCAAGAACCGAGCACACAAACACAGTGCAGCGAGTAACAACTCAACAAGTGCTCAAATCTTAATCACAGTGATCCGGATGCGTGCTTGCGGTGTCTAGGCATCTTAGGATGTTCAATGGAGGCTTGGTGTCCTACTCCATGTGCCTAGGGGTCCCTTTTATAGCCCCAAGGCAGCTAGGAGCTGTTGAATCTCCATTTGGTAGGCAATTCTTGCCTCCTGTCGGTTGGCACACCGGACAGTCTGGTGCACCACCGGACATGAACAGTGCTCGATTTATTTCCTTCTTTGGCAAAGCCGACCGTTGAGCCATCGGTTCCTTTGGCACACCAGACACTATTCGGTGCACACCGGACAGTCTGGTGCGGCCTAGTGTCCATTGGCTCTGGACACGTGTCGCCTGTTGATCGCGCTGTCGACCGTTGGCGCGGGTGCTGTTGGCTCACCAGACAGTTTGGTGCACACTAGACAGTCTGGTAAATTTTAGCCACAGCGCCCTCGACGATTCCCGAGAGCATCGAGTTCATCGTTGAGCAGCCTGTGCACTGGACAGTGCACTCGCAGCTGGTGCTTTGTTTCAGCTGAACTTCTTTTGCTCCTTTGGACTTAACTTAATTGAGTTCCTGGCACTTAGACAAGCATGTTTAGCACATGAAACAATTGACTAAGTGTTTAGAACTTACCTTTACACATGATCCATCTAGATATTCCTTTGCTCAACATTATGTTAGTTCACACATAGTGTGTTGTGCATCTAATCACCAAAACAATATAGAAATAGCCTAAGGGCACGTTTCCCTTTCAATCTCCCCCTTTTTGGTGATTTATGCCAACACATTAAAAAGAAGCTCATTTCGAACTAACTTATCTAGAAGAGCTAAAAAATGCAAATTGAAAACCAATAAGATTTTTAATGAATTTGGCATATTTGGATCACTTTTGCCACCACTTGGTTTATTTTCACAAAACAAATTCTTTTTCCTATCTCTATATCAAAAACACTTGTTTTGGCAAATCAAGAGATCTTTCGCGAGTAAATTTGATCAAATGCCACAAACTCCCCCTTTTTCCCATAACGAAAATTCTCCCCCATAAGAGAACAATTTTGCAATAAGAGGGTTTTGATCAAACACATAGATTCTAACTCTACAATTTCTGAAATTCACAAGTGGTTGGATGATCCATTTGCTTTGGCCTTAATTTCTCCCCCTTTAGCATTAAGCACCAAAATAGGAAAACTTTTGGCCATTTAACCCCATTGCCTCACCAAAATGTCAAATAAGAGCAAAAGGCAATGAGAACATAAGTACGAACTTGGGACAAGATACATTGATACCGGAATGCAGTGGAAGTCCTTTCTTTGTGCAATTCATTTTCCCTTTCAATATAACTTTGAGACTGTGTCAAGAGTACTCAACAAACAAGTTAGTCTCACGGGAGTCAAGTTGTAGCATATCCTCCCCATAAACATGTGCATCATTTGCATAGGGACTTGTTAGGTCCGGGGATGACTTGTACAACTTGAGCACCAAAAATATGCAATTAACGACATTAATGTTTAAAGTAATATGATCAAAGGCATAGAACACATGTATGATATAGATCAATCCAAGTTACACGAATCTAAGACATTTAGCTCACTACGCAACCTGCAAAACCTTTTCTCATCTAAAGGCTTGGTGAAGATATCGGCTAGCTGGTTCTCGGTGCTAATATGATAAATATCGATATCTCCCCTTTGCTGGTGGTCTCTCAAAAAGTGATGCCGAATGTCTATGTGCTTAGTGTGGCTGTGTTCAACAGGATTATCCGCCAAGCGAATTGCACTCTCATTATCACATAGGAGTGGGACTTTGCTCAGATTGTAGCCAAAGTCCCATAGGGTTTGCCTCATCCAAAGTAGTTGTGCGCAGCACTGTCCTGCGGCAACATACTCGGCCTCAGCGATGGATAGAGCAATGGAAGTTTGTTTCTTAGAGCTCCAGGACACCAGGGATCTTCCCAGAAATTGACAAGTCCCTGATGTACTCTTCCTATCAACCTTGCACCCGGCATAGTCGGAATCTGAGTATCTAATTAAGTCAAAGGTAGACCCCTTTGGATACCAGATCCCGAAGCAAGGCGTAGAAACCAAATATCTAAGAATTCGCTTAACGGCCATAAGGTGACACTTCTTGGGGTCGGATTGAAATCTAGCATACATGCATGCACTTAGCATAATATCTAGTCTACTAGCGCAAAGATAAAGCAAAGATCATATCATAGACCGATATGCCTTTTGATCAACAGACTTATGTCGGTGTTTGGGACCCGACCGCGCACCCGGGGTTACCCCTCGAAGCGCTTTTTGGTAGGACGATGTTACCGACTGTAGCTCGATGGTTTGTGCTAGGTGCACGAGAGACGATGGACAATTTTATACAGGTTCAGGCCGCTTAGAGAGGCGTAATACCCTACTTCCTGGTGTGGATCTTATATGTGGTGGGTTACAGAGGGGTTCTCTAGCATGATGGATACTAGAGAGTGAGATAGATGGCTAATAAGTGACTTGTTCTTCGATGGGGTGCCCCCTAGGCCTTATATACTCGACCGTGGGGTGTTACATGTGGGTATGATAATCACGTGTTCCTAAGTAATAGTGAACTGGTTGAACTTATCTTCCTACTATCTTGTCGACTTATCCTCATTTAGTTCCGACGTTTGAGGGCGCCGCGCGGGAGAATCGAATCAATACCGGGGATAATGCTTAAACCCAGTGATCCGCCTGGGCTTGAGTCTATCCAATCTTGCGTCGATCCATTCTACCAGTGGTTCTTCCCCTGGCCCACGAAGGGATGGCCTTGCGAAGTAATGGGCCCAAAGCCTTTCGCGAGGCCCTCTAGCCTTCTAGTGGACCCGGGGGATATCTGTCCCCCATAAGCCCCCAATCTTTGAGTTGATTTTGAAATAATCGGCCCAAAGATTATAGGTCTAGCTTGCGGTTTTGATTTTAGGTAGTGGATGCTCTGAAAGCACACCTTCCAAATTGTTGTTTCTGAACTCTGATCATCCCAGTAAAAACAAGCTTCTGTTACCCTTCTTTAGATATTCCAACAGTCTTCGCTTTATACTTCAGAAACCAGTGCTCAATTACCGGCTTATGCTTTAGAGATTAGCATTTTGTCCGTAGGGGTTGAGGATCTATTGGGTGCACCGAATGTGCACCCAATGTGTGTAGCCCCCGAGCTTTGAGTGGATTACTGAAAATAATCCACTCAAAGGTCTTCATCTTGTGCTTTTCAGAAATCGTTGGTTGATCTTCGTCTTGTGCCTTAGAAATCAGCATTTCGTCGTCGATCCATGCTTTAGAGATCAGCATTCTGACTTTAGGGGTTGAGGATTCATTGGGTGCACCGGAGGTGCACCCAATGGGTGTAGCCCCCGAGCCTTGAGTGGATTACTGAAAATAATCCACTCAAAGGTCTTCATCTCATGCTTTCGGAAGTTATTAGCTTATCTTCGTCTCATGCTTTAGAACTTAGCATTATATCATCAGCTTATGCTTTAGAGATCAGCATGCTGCCTTCATTTTTTGTCTTTAGAGAATATCAGCATGATCTGCCCATGTCCTGTTGGGTTCGAAATTTATTTGATCGGCGATAGATTGGACGTTTGGTAGATGGCTCTTGGCTGGTCTTCATTTTGCTTGGTGCTTCAATGCTTCTGTTGATTAGACTTGTACTTTTAGTAGCTATATTTGGCTTTCCTCTGATCTCCATCGATATCTTTCTTCTGTCTTGATACATTAATTGTGTATATTGTATGGATGTGACTGCTTGGGAAAATCTATTGAAAATTCCTGGACGTCCCCTCCCCAATGGGTGTAACCAAGGGACAGCTTGGTACGCTGAGCATTTAGCAAACTGCCCTTGAGTAGTAACTTAACGTGACCACGGGGTGTAATCATATCGTCCATGCAGTTGACCTTAGTCCAAATGGTGTCGTGTTACATGAAACGGCGTCTGCCGCCTGACTTGTTTCCAGATAATTTGAATTGCTTGTTGAATACTTGTGACTGTTCGGTGACCGTGGTAGGAGATGAGTGGTTGCCTTCAGCCTCTATAAATAGACTGCTTGCCTCGCTGGTGACTTCACAAGTCTCCTGGCCATTTGTTGCTTATTTCTCCACTTCTCTCTTCTCTTCCAACCGGCCATGGGCAAGAACAAGAAAGGTAGAAGTTCATCGCACCACTCAGGCAACAGAAGCGTGAGCCAAGTCCTCCCTCGGAGGACTTCGGCGACTCCGAGTACTTGGAGGAGGAGTTCTCCTCCGAGTCCGAGGGGTCACCGGTCTACGCCTCTCCCCCGGTGTCATCCGATGACTCGGACGATTCCCAGGGGATCGCCACCGAGGTGTGGACGTACATCCGGGCCATCGAGCGCTCCAGGCTCGATGGCTCGGATGAGTCGGATGTCTCCTCAGACGAGGAGAACTCCCCCGACTCGTCCGAGGAGGAGAGCGGCGGTGACAGCGACGACGAGGGCGATGGCGGCGACGGAGGTGACGGCGATGATGACGGCGACGGCGACGGCAAGGGCGACAGCGGCAAGGCCAGTGGCAAAGCACCACTGGTTTAAATATTAGTATAGATAAGTAGTAATAGGAGTAGTATTAGTAGTAGTAGAATAGTGTAGTAGTAGTTAATAGTATAGTGTAGTGTAAGTTGTGTAGTGATGTAGTATAATGTAATGTAATGTAGTGTAGTGTAGGATGAAGTAATGTAGTAAGAAAGGGAAGAAAGGTCAACTCATAATGAGTCGGTCTTTAAGTTTATGGAAAAACTTCCCTCTTCCATATATTGAAGAAAATTTCAGCTTGTTCTGGGCATCCTTTCGCTTTTCCATCGTTCTTCTTTTATAGTCAATTGATAATTTGTCTTCATGCCTAGCACTACTGGTGTTCTTAGAGATAACGCCTGAGTAACGAATAGTAATTGTTGAGTCGTATTTGGTTCTACTGGCATTTACTTAGAGAAAACGGCCGAGTTATGATAGACATTGCTGGCGTCTTTCTAGAAGTAACTGTCGAGTGGTGCTTGATGACGTTAGCGTTTCAGAGGTAACAGCCGAGTAACGTTGGGCCACATCAGCGTTTTAGAGGTAACTGCCGAGTTAGGACAGACACTAGCGGCGCTTTAGAAGTAACAACCGAGTGGTACTTGATGCTATCGGCCTTTTAGAGGCAACAGCCGAGTTATGCTAGGCCATGCCGGTGTTATAGAGGTAACAGCCGAGTGGTGCTTGATGATGTCGGCGTTTTAGAGGCAACAGCCGAGTTATGCTAGACCACATCGGCGTTTTAGAGGTAACAGCCGAGTTATGTCGGAAATATTGTTTTCCGAGTGATGACTAGGCACCTTTTAGAAACGGTGCCCAACCCGGGAAAACCCCATTTATATCACGTCGTCGCACGCCTCTGAGTTCTGAGCCCTAACTTCATATTTCCGCCTCAAGCCACTCCTCTGCTTCCCTCTGATTTTGCTTCTGTTCAATCCGCCGGCGAGATTGCGATGGCGCCCAAGCGGAAGAACCAGAATTCTGTTGCGGCAGTCATTCCTCCCATTGACCCTAACAGCTAGTTGCCATTCGCAGGTAACCATATGTCTGTTGTTTCGAAATTAGATCTCCTCTGCCTTGTCGATGTTGGAGTTCTTCCTCCGAAGGAGCTTTGTTCTTGGCGGATTTGCCGTGGGGTCACTGTTCCGACAGAAGATACCCACGAGTCAGTTATTTACGTTCCTTTTCTCATCCGTGGCCTTGCTCTTCCCATTTCTCCCTTCTTTCGTGGTCTCCTTGACTTTTACAATCTAAACCTGACCCATCTGAATCCCAATTCCATCTTGCAAATTTCTATCTTTGTACATCTGTGTGAGGCCTACCTCGGAATTCTTCCTCACTTCGGTTTGTGGAAGTATTTGTATCACTGTCGACCTGGGATGGCTGGGGGGCAGCACTAGCTCGTGGGTGGTGCAAGTCTAGAGATGCGCCACGGAAGGAAAACAGAATACCTTGACATTCCCCTCAAGGACAACATTAAAGGGTGGCGCCTTGAGTGGTTTATTGTGGAAAACCACAGCAAGTCACTCCCCCCTCGGTCGGGGAGACAGCCAGATGTGCGCACTCCAAGTTGGGTTGAGTCTCCTACTGCCTTGGAGGTAACAGAAGCTAGGGTTCTTCTTGCTGAAATCTGTCTGCTGAAGGAGAGAGGTTTAACCACCGAAGCTGTGGTTGCTGATTTTGTCTTTAAGAATATCCAGCCCTTGAAGGACAGAGCACACCCAACTTATTTGTACAGTGGTGTTACTGACTCGACTCGGGTTACCAATAGGAGAATTCCTGCTAAGGATCTGGTGAGCCGACTAGACATGATCCTGAGAGGCAAAGTGTCAAATCCTGGTGCTCCTGTTGCCTACTCTGCTTGGAATCTGCCACCTCCTAAGTCCCTTTTCAATTTCGTGTACAATCCTCCTGCTGGTGATAGTGGTCTGGGTCTTAGAGTACGACCCTCTCCTGAAGATATTGAGGCCCTGGTTGCTTCTCTTTGTGATCTTCCCAATGATGAGAGGTAAGTTCATTTTGAGATGCCAGCTAGTCTGGATGATGCAGAAATAGATGTTGTGCTCGATATGTTGGCTAGAGAATCTACTGACTCGGCTCCTGCTGAAACAATGGTCGTTACAGTTATACTAGAGCTTGACAGAACAGTGGACATCCGAAAGCCTGAGGGTATTCACCTAAAGCGTCCTCGCCAAGTCAGCTGCCCAACTGCGCCTGTTGAGGAGAAGAAGAAGAAGAAAAGACGGCTTCGGCGACTGTCATGCTTGGACCAGGATGCTAGCCATTCTGCTCCTATTTGTGAAGAAGTACCAGCAGAGGTCTTTACTGAGGTTGATCCCAATGGTGGTGTACCAGTTGAAGCTGACCCCAATGGGTGTAACCTTGTTGAAGCTAAGCCCAATGGGCGTGACCTTGTTGAAGCTGAACCCAATGGGTGTAACCGTGCAGAAGCTGACCCTAATGGGTGTGACCTAGTTGAAGTTGACCCCAATGGGTGTAACCGTGTAGAAGCTGAACCCAATGGGGGTGATTGTGTACCAGTTGTTGTTCGTATTTTTGACGAGGATGAGGAAGAGGAAGAAGAAATTCCGCTAATTCGTAAGAATAGCTGTCGTTACAGAGGTAGTAGGGGGGATAGCAATATTCCTTCTCTAGCTCTGTCTGCTCTTGTTAGCCTTCAAGAACTATCCATAACTAATTTTGATCAGGCCCTTGAGGATGTCATTCCTGAAGATATGCTGTCGGAACCGACTGAAGGTGATATGATGGATGTTTGCTCTAACATTCCAGACGTGGGATTAGAGGTATCCTAGGCAGTATCTCGCGCATCGTCGACCTTGGAAGGCAATCTTCAGTGTCAAGAGGTTGGTCAGGAGTGCCCGACTCCCATGGAGGTGACTGAGGATCCTTAAGCCTTAGAGGTGGATGTTGCAGAAAACCCAGCCCCCAAGGGTGGTGCTGGCGGTTACTCAGCCCCCGAGGGTGTTGTCGGTAGTGATCCGGCTCTGGTGGGTAGCGTGAGCTGCAACCCAGCCCTCAAGGGTGTTGCCGGTAGTGATCTGGCTCTGGTGGGTAGCGCAAGCTGCAACCCAGCCCCGAGGGTGTCCAAGTGAGCTCTCCTTCCCACACCTCCATGGACGTCCACGTCGGATTGTCTCCACCACGATCTGATGGAGTGGTAGCGATGCATGCTTCTTTAACTTCGGGCAAGGGAGTCGCCTTGGAGGTCGGCGAGCCGGATGCTAGAATTCTGATACCTGCTAGTGGAGATGAATCAACCCCCAACAATGCTCTTCAGATTGTTCCAGTTGATCTTCCTTCGCCGAGCTACAATGCAACTTCTCATGACTTGGGATTATCATCATTCTTTTCTAATCTCCAGGTAACTTAGCTATTTTCGTTCTGTCGCTCCTCCTGCTAAATCATTTTCTTTGTACTCATTTGTCTTTAATAACATGCTTTGGTTGACGGGATGTCCGCCCAACTGAGATCACATGGTGCCACTATCCCAGAAGGAGCTCTGTCTCTAACGCAGTGGAATCCATTGCTGCTTCAGAAACAGATAGCTGATTTGAAAGCGTCAAGTGCTGGTTGGTAACTTTATTTCTTCCTTGGTTGATTGATCAACTTGTTTTCAACCGTGTATCCTTCTTCTACTGCTTTTTGTTAGATATGGCCCGACGGTATTCTGAGCTTGAGGAGAAACATCTTCAACATCAAGCCGACTCAACCGACGGTACTCCGAGCTTGAGGAGAAGTACTCCCAAGGTCAGACTGACCTGGCTCGGGTGTCTGCTTCTTTGGATGATGTGCATCCTTTGAATTCTTCTCTCAATGCTCAGCTTGACTCTGAAAGGGCGGCTCACGAGGTAAACTTACTTAACTGGCTCCATTGTGCTTATTGTTTACTAGATGCTTGAGAGTTGACTCTTGTTTGTAGGAGGAGAAACGAGCGCTTGCAGCTTCTCGTGACAATCTGGACAGGTTGTATCGTGATGCCAGCAATTCCTTAACCATCTTGGAGAGAAGCCATCGTTTTACTATGTCAGATCTGGATCATCATTGCCGCAAACTGCAAGTGTCCCAAGATGAGGTCCTGCGGCTTAGACAACTGGTGTCAAGCAAGGACTCCATCATTAAAGACCTGTGTTCCTCCAAGAAGTCAGTTACCCAGGAGCTAGAGGCCCGCTTGACTGGCTACCAAAGCTGCAGAGGACAACTGCGCCATTCTGAAAGCTCAGCGCGACAAGGCTATGGACAAGGCCATTCGCGTGGGGCAGATCCTGATGAGAAGACCTGGTGTGGTTGTTCCTGATGATATAGTTGTCGACGTCAAGGCTGCTCCAGACGCCTCGAGTCGCCCTTCTTCTTCAGTTGCTCCTGAGAAAGACATTACCAAATAGAGATGTTTCGCTGCAGCGATGTATTTAGAAGATATTGAATGCATTCGTGAACTTATGTGTGCATGATCAGTGTGCTCAAATACTTGGTGGATAGGGTACTAGAATGTGTTCTTGGTGCTGAAAACTATAACATTTGGTTTCTGTTGTTAGAATTCAACAGTCGTCATGAACGATTGCAGAAGTAAGTGCGGCATGCTGGTTTTGAAGTTTTTTCCTATTTTATGCCAATTGATCAGCTGGTAAGGCATAGAGGTCACCCTATGACAAGTAGTTGTGAGCATGTTGCACCGTCTTAAGTTATTGCCGACTTAGGCCGATTGCTCTGTTAGTAGGGTATAGTGGTCACCCTAAGTCGAGTAAGCGCGAGCATGTTGCACCATCTTAAGGCATTGCCGACTTAAGCCAATTGCTCCGTTAGTAGGGTATAGTGGTCACCCTAAGTCCAGTGAGCGCGAGCATGTCGCACCGTCTTAAGTCATTGTCGACTTAAGCCGATTGCTCCGTTAGTAGGGTATAGTGGTCACCCTAAGTCGAGTGAGCGTGAGCATGTTGCACCGTCTTAAGTTATTGCCGACTTAAGCCGATTACTCCGTTAGTAGGGTATAGTGGTCACTCTAAGTCGAGTGAGTGCGAGCATGTTGCACCGTCTTAAGTCATTGCCGACTTAAGCCGATTGCTCCGTTAGTAGGGTATAGTGGTCACCCTATGTCGAGTAAGCGCGAACATGTTGCACCGTCTTAAGTCATTGCTGACTTAAGCCGATTGCTTCGTTAGTAGGGTATAGTGGTCACCTTAGTTGAGTAAATGTGTTGATTCCAAGTTTAATCAAGTCGAAGTCAACGGACAACCAATAGTTTGAATGCCTTTGAGAGTGAAATCTTTTATTGATGACATATTTTCCAATTACAGAGTACAACGTTGCTCCGAGAGCCCTCGCTAAGGGTAAAACTTCCTGAGGTGCTCTATATTCCATGAATTCCCCACTTCCGTGCCATCCATTTGAGTAAGCCGATATGATCCTGGCCGAGTGACCTCCGACACCATAAATGGCCCTTCCCATAGCGGCGATAATTTGTGTCGTCCTTCTCCTGTTAGAATTCGGCAAAGGACCAAGTCTCCCACTACGAAGGATCGATGTCATATGGTCTTATCATGATAGCGCCTCAAGGTCTGCTGGTATCTAGCTGATTGAATTACTGTATTCAATCGCTCTTCTTTCAGTACGTCAATATCTTCTAGCCTGGTAGCTTCTGCTTCAGCTATGCTTTCGAAGACCAGCCTTGGTGCCCCAAACCTGAGGTCAGCAGGTAGCACTGCCTCCGAACCATAGACCATGAAGAAAGGGGTGATTCCATGCAGAGCTCGACTGGGTTGAGTTCTTAGGCTCCAAACCACATAAGGTAATTCTCTGATCCACTTCCCTGCGAGCTTTTCATTCTTGTCAAAGACTTTCTTCCTGAGTGCTTCTAGTATCATTCCATTAGCTCTTTCCACCTGACCATTAGCTCTTGGATGTGCTACTGACGCATATTTGATCTGGATGCTTCGTTGTTCACAGAAATCAAAGAATTCAGAGCTAGTGAAATTGGATCCCAGGTCAGTTATGATGCTATTTGGTATCCCAAACCTGAATATTATATCTTGTATGAATTCCACTACCTTGGCTGAAGTTAGAGAAGCAATGGGTTCGTATTCTATTCATTTGGTGAATTTGTCAATGGCGACCAACACGTGAGTGTAGCCTCCCTGAGCTTTCTTGAAGGGTCCAATCATGTCCAGTCCCCAACACGCAAATGGCCATGTTACGGGTATGGTCTGCAGTTGCTGTGCTGGTAAATGTTGTTGCTTTGATAAGAATTGGCAAGCTTCACATCGCTGGACTAACTCGGCTGCATCACTCTTTGTCGTCGGCCAGTAGAAACCAGACCTAAAGACTTTCCCAACCATAGTTCTAGATGCTGCGTGTATTCCGCACTGTCCGGCGTGAATCTCATCTAGCAGTTGTCTCCCAGTAACCGAGGAAATGCACTTCATGAGGACTCCTGTTGCACCCCTTCTGTACGGTGCGTTCCCTATGAGGGTGTAGTGGGCTGACTGTCTTGCGAGGCGTTCTGCTGCGGCTTTATCATCCGGTTCTTCTTCATTCTTTATATACCTGATAATAGGCCCCCTCCAGTCATTAGAATCTGACTCTAGCTGGCTCAAAGCATTGCATTCTTCTACCTGATCTGAGGAAATGCTTGGGCGTGGCACCTCCTGGACGAAAACTCCAGGTGGGACCTGAGCTCGACTGGATCCTAGTTTCGACAACGCATCTGCTGCTGCATTGCGATCTCTTTCCACATGATGAAATTCCAGCCCTTCGAATTTGTCTTCCAGTTTTCGGACGGCTATACAGTACTTGCCCATGGAATCATTCGAGCAATCCCAGTCTTTATTTATCTGACTTATGACCACCAGTGAATCTTCGTATACCATCAACCTCTTAATGCCCAGTGATATGGCGATGTTCAATCCGTGGATCATAGCTTCATATTCTGCTGCATTATTTGATGCTGAGAATAACAACTGGAGAGCATATTTGAGTTGTTCACCTCCAGGGGCAATGAAGAGGATCCCTGCGCCTGCTCCCTACAGATTCAGCGAGCCATCGAAATACATTCGCCATACTTCCGCAGCCTCTGGGTTGTCTGGTACTTGCTGCTCAGTCCATTCTGATACGAAGTCGACTAGTGCTTGAGTCTTTATTACAGTGCGAGGCCGAAACTCAATGTCGTGAGCTCCAGTTCGCAGGCCCACTTGGCTATTCTTCCATTGGCTTCTTTGTTGTGAAGAATATCCCCTATTGGAAACCCGGTGACTACTATGACTTTGTGGTCATCGAAGTAGTGACGAAGCTTGCGAGCAGTTAGAAGTACTGCGTACAATAGTTTTTGAACTTGAGGATATTTCTTTTTGGAGGGTCCCAGAACTTCACTGATGAAATAGATGGGATGTTGTATTGTATATGTGTGTCCTTCCTCTGCACGCTCGACTACTAACGTGATGCTTACCACGTGAGTCGTGCAGGAGATGTATAACAGCTGATCTTCTGCCGGTTGATCCGACATGGCTCGGCGTGGCGGCTTTAGCACTGGTGGCATGGTCAAGAACTTCTTTAGTGCATCAAGAGCTTCCTGAGCTTCTGAGGTCCACTGGAACTTGTCCACCTTCTTGAGCAATTTGTAGAATGGTAGGCCTTTTTCTCCTAACCATGATATGAACCTTCTTAGAGCTGCCATGCATCCAGTAAGCCTTTGCACTTTCTTTTGTGATCGTGGTGCTTCCATCCTCATGATAGCCTCAATTTTCTCCGGGTTAGCTTCAATTCCTCGGTGGCTGACAATGAACCTGACCAACTTCCCTGCTGGCACTCCAAAGACACATTTTTCTGGATTGAGCTTCCACCGGTACCGCCTCAGGCTATTGAAGACCAGCCACAGATCCTCAATGAAGTTTTCTGAGTTTTCTATCTTAATCACCACATCATCAACATAAGCTTCTACCCGCTTGCCCTAATGATCGGCTAAGCACGTTTGAATAGCTCTCTGGTAAGTCGCTCCAGCGTTCTTGAGGCCAAACGGCATGGAGGTATAGTAGAAAGCTCCAAACGGGGTAATGAATGCAGTTTTTTCCTCGTCTTCTTTTGCCAGGCTGATATGATGGTATCCAGAGTAGCAATCTAGGAAGGACAACATAGAACACCCGGTTGTCGAATCTACCACCTAATCTATTCTGGGAAGTCCGAAGGGATCCTTCGGACAGTGTTTGTTGAGGTCTGTATAGTCGACGCACATGCGCCAATCCACTTTGTTCTTTTTGAGTACAAGAACAGGATTTGCTAACCACTCAGGATGCAGTACTTCTCTAATGAATCCTGCCGTGACTAAGCGAGCTAGCTCGGCACGAATAGCTTCTCTCTTGTCAAGCGTGAAACGATGCAACATTTGTCGGATCGGCCTCGCATGGGGATAGACCTTCAGTTTATGCTCGGCCAGTTCTCTCGGGACTCCCGACATATCCGCAGGTTGCCATGCGAATATGTCTCGGTTATCTTGCAGAAACTGGACGAGCGCACCTTCCTATTTGTCATCCAGGCTGGAGCTGATGATGACAGTCTTGCGTTCGTTAGCAAACCCGAGGTTGATTCTCTTCATTTCCTCAGTCGGCCGCATAGAGGTCACAACTTGAGCTTCATTCGCAGGTATTGCGAGGTCTTCCTCATGCTTTGAGTTCGCCTGCGCGGAGGAAGTCGTCGGTGATTTGGTGGCGAGGGCCGCTTGAATGGCCATTCGGAAGCATTCTGCGGCGCCCTGGAAGTCAGCACTCACGTGTAACACCCTAAACCCATCTATTAATGTTAACCTATTAATTTTCAGTAGAAAGGAAAAAATATTTATGTTTTCCAATAATGACATGGTGTTATAAATAAATTGAACAAGTTCTTGATTAGATAAATTTTTGTAAGGTGTTTGATGCATTCATGCCAAGGCATAATTTTTGTTTGATGTATCCAATATTTGGATTTAATTTGGTGTGAAAAAAATCTCATTTTTTATAAATAATAAAGGATTATTAAAATAAAATTGTGTGAGCATATATATATTCTTATTATATGTTAATAATTCTCGTTTGTAAGTATTTCCAAAGGTTTCATTTTATTTGATTTATCTCTTTTGTGAAGCCATTTTCTTTAGTTAATAGAATCTTTCCCTAAAATAATCTATTTTTGTGTGTGTATTTCCTTTATGTTAATATTCTTTTATAGACTTATTATAATTTTTGGAATATAATCTATATTATATATATTACCTAAAAAGAAGAAGGCATAAGGGATTGAATGAAACACAAGAATGAGTCGCTCGGCCATTTTTTTAGACCCGTCCGTGTACTCCTTCTCTATGTGAGAAAGCATGTGGGTCCCACTCTTCTCTCTCTTTCTTATGGGTCCATGTTGTCAGTTTCTATTTCTTTCTTTCTCTTCTCGTCGTTCCTTCTCCATTTGTCTGTGACACTGCTGCCACACCAAATGCATCGGCCCCTTCGTCTTCTCCGGTGCCGGCATTTCTTGATCCCTCCTGCTCTACCAATTAATGGCTCGGCTCCATCCATTCCTCCCTGCTCGGCGCCGTTTAATCTCCCCTTTTCTTCTCCCTCCTCATTTATTTTCCTGTACGCACGTTACCTTGATCCGTGCTTCCACGCCGCCCCAGCCGACCGAAGCCCGACCGCGGCCACCCTGCGCGCGCTCCTCCGTCCGGCTATCCCGCACCAGCCCAGCGCGCAGGCCGCGCGCACACCGTGTCGCGCACCCGGCAAGCGCCGCTCGTGACCCCGCAGCCGAGCGCCCCTGCCCCAAGCCGTCCGCGCCGAAGACAGCACCCAGCGCCCCTGCCAGCAGCACCCTGCAACCTAACACGCCGCCGAAGACCCAGCATCGCGCCACCCCGAGCAGGCCACGCACCCGAACACGCCGCGCTAGGACCCGCGCGACCGTCTGTTCTACCTGCGTTAGGAAGCTTCAATGCCGCTGTTATCTTCCCTCCATTGATGCACGCCATCAATGGCGCCTTGAAGCCTTGAACCGACCGTTTCTGGCTCTCTCTCCCTCTCCCTTCGCTATAAATTGGACGTCGAGCCCTCTCCCTCTCCCTGCCCGATCTCCCTCTCTCACTCCCCCCCTCGTTCTCTCCCTTACCGCTGCTGCACACCATCGTCGCTCGTCCGTTCCTCGCCTCCGTGCTCTTCCTCCATGTTCCTGCTGTTGCTGCCCACGTCGAGCTGCAACGTCGCCCTCTATTTTCCGTTGTCTGCCACATCTCGGTGAACCACCGCGCTAAGAACACCACCTCGATCGAGCCCCTACTCGCCACCGTGAAGCTCGCCCACGCAGCACCCCGGCAACCGTGCTCACGCCATTTGCCATCATCCGTTCACCCAAGGTTGAAAACAACTCCAAATGTTGATTTATGTTCTAAATCACGTTTTGAATTAATTTAAGAATTATTGTGGTAATATTATGATAATGCGATTTGGCGATTCACATATATGATTTTAGAGATTTCGATGTATACGGGTAGCCAAAATCAAACCCCACGACAATACTTGGAATATGCGTATGATTTTATAATTTTAAAAATGAGTACGGTCACTAGTCACTACCGCGGTGATTTTCATACTAGAAAACGTTTACGGATTTGACTTCGCTTGAGTGTGTGGAGCGATAATTGGTTAGTATTGATATAAGTATAATCTTAGTGATATAAGAAATTGAAATAGGTAATAAGCCATGTATTTCCGGTCAAATAAAAATATATATTTTACTATTCATGATAAATGAATTCATAAGTATAGCACTTAAGTACCTAGAATTAGTAAGATATTTATCTATGTCATAATAACCATGAATATATTATTAAAAGTCCCATTTAGTAATTTACAATTAATTCTTAGTATATTATTGTTAGAAGAATTAAATAAACAATTTTTAGTTATACGTATAAATTCTATTTAGAAAAGAAGTATAAATTCTATTTAGAAAAGAAAGGAAAGAGTAGAATTTATAATAATGTTAAAATGACTTAACTAGGCACTCATACTTTTCTAATAAAGAAATTGATAGTTATATTAGTAAACATAGGTTTCTTACTAAAGAATTAGATAATTTGTTTCTAACTTTAAAATGACATTTTTAATAGATATCATGTTTTTGATTTAATAAGGTTTGTTATAGATGTTTAAGTATAGTCGTATTAAATAGAAACTTAAAAGAATATGTACACATATGTTTCTTATTAAAAATAGAAGATAAATATATGTCTAGTTAATAGATTATTTATATTTTCTAAATTAGTGTTCATGTCCTTTTTATAATTAAAATGTTAGTTTACGTATTTGTTTTGTATATAGCTTTCTTAACAAAGAATATAGGACATGTACTTTTTAATAAAAATAAAATATAGTTGTCTGTTTATTTTCTCCTACATAAAAGTTTATTTAAGGCATATATCATAACTTTCCATAAATAGGTGTTTAATAATAATGATCTTTTCATATAAAATCTATTTAGACTTATATCTTAATTTGTCATAAGTGATTGGTTAACAATATTTATAATATGTCCCATAATGCTTCTAGTATTAATAACATGATTAGTAGCCCATTAACCTTAGATATATAACATATATCTTTTCTAAAGGGTTTAATATCGTTATAACATGTTTTATCGTCTTATAAACCCTTAATCTTGGACATATCGCGTATGACGTTTTATAAAAGATTAAATTGGTGAACCAAATATTTGTATATTTTAATTAAGATATTTTAAGCTCATGTCTTGTTTTATAAAGTATAGATCACACATTTTTTAAAAGAATACCCTCTTATTATAACCATGACTTGCGACGTTTTTGAAAAGCGAACGTTCTTTTCGTTAGACTTTCTTTTAGCTTTACGTATGGTGAAAGTTGTATGTTATTGAGTGGTGTTTGTTCTTCTTGTTTGTTTGTGTGATATTCAGTGGTTGATATAGTAGTTGAGAATCAAGATATATTTTGTGGAAGAACCTCGAGTTTTCAATAAGCAAGGCAAGTGGACTTCTCCTTCTGCATACTATGTTTGATCCCAAACAATACATTTAATAAAGTTTACTCTTTTGGATATATATGCATAACTTGACGGGTTACCTATTTAGATAACCTTTCCAACCTTACTCCTTGTTTAACCTGGGATTATGATTTAATCAAGTAGCTATGCTATTGCTACAACTTAACTTTATGCAGTCACTCCCGCTTATGATATTAATGTTCCAAAATGGTAAGTTTACATTATTGTTGTTAACCCGATGGTTAAACAAGATTATTGCATATTAATTGGAACATGGAGTGACCACCCAGAAAAACAGTGCTACCATGAGAACTATCATGGCTCTTGTCTTGGCTAAATAACTAGGGAAGTCTTATGTTGGGTGTTGGTCGTGGTCGACCAGGAACAGGGGCATCTAGCAAGCGCTTATAGTACCGGCTCAGGCAGATTGGATACGGGCATAGTTCCCAAAGCTTTACCCTGTGGACTGCACTATAAGTTGGTTACGGTAGGTGTGCCTTATGCAGTTTGACCATTTCCAGCATTTGCGTAATGAGAACTCTAGGGAGAAGCCTCGTAGTGAGACCCTGGCCATTCACCTCGGAAGTGAATACGGGTCTAGCTAACCCGGGCTAGAAGGGAATCACGACTCATGGGTAAAAATGCGCCACCTCTGCAGAGTGTAAAACTGATATATCAGTCGTGCTCACGATTATGAGCAGCCTAGACTCCTCACATGATAATTGAACTTGAAGATGGAAATAAATCGAGATCTGATGATCTGCCAATGATTTGCTTAAGTGGTTTCACTTAAGTGTTTTTGATATACTCTTATACCTTTGTTTAATGGGAATACTTGGGATTCACACTTATTAGTAAGACAGGTGTTGTTAATAAAATGTTGACCAACTAAAATGCTTACTGCTCAACCTTAGCCTCACCTTGTTAAACTTGCATTAGTTTTTCCCCCACTTGCTGAGCCCCGACCATAAGTGAGCTCACCCTTGCTTAAATTTTGATCAGAAGCTTGCAGATGAAGATATGATGCTGAACTCCATGGATGCTAGTCTAGTGATACCCTCGGTCATCTTCCAGTGGATGGATGTCCCTGTTTCGTTGTACTTTGATGAATAAAGGTTAAGACATTATGTTTGTTCGAATGTAATATGTTAATATAATCTTTATTTACGCTTTTATGCATTGTTCTTTTGATATATTACACTAGTGACGTCAACATACGTGTGGAAATAGATCCTGGCACACATATGCTATGCACCCAGCTCTGCCCCTTAGAAACAGGTGTGACAGCATGGTGATGATTCCTTGTGGTCCTGGCATCTTCAATATCATGTATGAATAGTGCAGAATGGCCATGAACTTTGCCAATCCCGGCCTGCCGATGATGGCGTTGTATCCGCAATCGAAGCTTGCTACTTCGAACCTCAGGAACTCGGTTCTATAGTTTTCTAGAGTTCCGAAGGTGACCGACATGTAGATGTGTCCGAGTGGATATTCTCCTTTAGTCGGCACAATGCCAAAGAAAGGAGTGTCTAACTCGTGGAGCTCTTTGAGTGCAACTCCCAAGCCTAATAGTGTCCGGGGGAAGTGACATTGATGCTGCTTCCCCGTCCACCAACATCTTTTATACCCTGCTTTCTCGGACCACTGGATCAACGAGGAGCGGGTACTTGCCCGAATGATCGAAGTTGAACCATTGATCCGCCCGAGTGAAGGTGATCGGGTGCTCGGACCATCGATATGGGTCGGGAGCACTGGTGGCCGCCATCAGTATCTAACGATCATTGAGCTTCTGCTGCCTTTAGTTCTCTTGCGACCCGTGTCCATCGAAGATGACGTTGACCTCTCCATCTACACGCGGGAAGCTCCGCCTCCTCCCCCTTCCTGCTGCTGAGGTTGTTGAGGTTCTCCGGGTCCTCCTCGTGGTGGGGGAGGTGGTAGAGGTTGGAAGGGCTGACCATTCCCAATGGAGTGCTTGAAATCTCTGCAGTTCTGAAGAGTATGACGCATATCCTTGTGGTACGGGCACTGGGCATCGAGGATGTCGTCCAATGTTCGTTCGCCTCCGCGAGGTGCCCCTCAGGCACGAGAGACGGGTGGTCCAGCGGCATGGACTTCTTTGCGAGGCCTCTTCTCCCAGCGCTTGTCGGTTTGCTGGTTCATATCGCGTCGTGGTGCGGACGGAGCAGGCTTCGTTCCTCCGATGAGGTCCTGGGCATGTTCATCGAAGGTGATGTAGAGGACCGCCTCCCTAAACAGCTGTTTGGAAGTGGTCGGCGCTTTTTGTAGTATGGCTCGGACGAAAGCCGAGTCATTAGATTCTCGGTAGAAGTCCTCGATCACTGCTGCTTTCGCAACTTCGGGAATACGATTTCTCATGGTCTGAAATCTTTTGAGGTACAACCGAAGAGTCTCATCCCCTCGGCGCCTGATGGATTTGAGGTCCCATGGCTGCGCCGGCTTGTCGGAGAGGGATTGGAAGTTGGCGATAAAACACCGACTAAAGTCGCTCCAATCGTCGATGCAGTGTCGGGGTACGTGTCGTAGCCATTGCAACACATCTTGTCCGATAACGATGGGCAAGTACGCAGTCATCACATCTTCAGTCGCCCTAGTGGCCCAGGCAGCAGTGGTATAGACAGCCAACCAGCCTCCCGGGTCCTGCTTAGGCTCGTACTTGTCGACGTTGGAGACCTTGAAGTTTGGGGGCCACTGAATGGCCCTGAGACGTGGAGTGAGCGTTGATACTCCACACGTGTCTTCCTGTCGACGATTGTTGTCACACCCGGTTTTAGAAGGCAAACCGAATGCGAACCATGTACGTGCCAGGATCAGAAATTCACGTACACAGTGATTACATAAATGACTCATCACAGACTAGAGCCATTTACATAATATAAATCAAAGTACACAGAATCGAAACGTAGCCAACGTAAACAACCCACCACAGGCAGCTAACTGGGGGAGGTCGCTAGCCTAATCCTCGAACTCGTCGAAGTCCTAGAACTCTTGGAGATCCGCCTCGACACCTTCTTCTTTACCTGAGCATAGATTGCACCAAAGGCAACCTGGTGTTTTGTGAAAGCAAGGGTGAGTACACATCAACGTACTCAGCAAATGTCCCGTTTGGCTATAGTGGACTAGCTTTATGTGGGGTTAAGTCAAGCAGTTGCCTTTAGTTGATCAGGTTATTATTACTAGTAGAAAGCCAGGTTTTAGCATTAACCCAAGTTATTAACCCAAAGTACCCTTTCCAAACGGAAAGAATACCACTTACCATTACTATAAGCATAATCATAACCATCCTCCTCATCATCATCTGTAAACCAAACATCTCTGATCCAGTATCTCTAATCAATGGAGCTCCCTTGGCCGCTCATAACCGCGAGCACGGCTGATATATCAGTTTTCAAACACTCTGCAGAGGTTGCGCACTTTACCCATAAGCCGTGATTCCCTTTCTGCCCAGAGAGAGCTACTCCCCATTGACCACTACCTAGGTGGTCCAGCAGGGCATCACTACGTAGCCTTTACAAAGATTCCCCAAGGCTGTAGCCGCCCATTAGGTTTCCTAAATGTACCGCACTCCTCCCCAAGGGACAAATCAACCTTGGCAGAGCGAGCCGCATACACCAAGCTCCATTGACGGCACGACGACGAAGCGAACAACACCCCGGTTCCTCTAATTACTCAGCTAAGGGCGTCCCACTCCATCCTCATGATTGCACTGTTTTTGTCGGCATTTCGAGACCGGGGGGTCCCTAAGCCGACGAGTGAGTGTGCCACGTGCCCCAGCCCAGATGGGTCGAGCGCGTGGGCGAGCGCGAAGGGGGGAAAGCGAGGTGGCCGGAGCCGAGTCGTGAGGGAGGTGGAGATCCCGCGGCCTTCGTGTTCGTCCCGCCCCAGGTCGGGTGCGCTTGCAGTAGGGGGTTACAAGCGTCCACGTGGGTGAGGGAAGCGAGCGGCCCCAAGAGAGCGCCTGCCCCTGCCCTCGTTCCGGCGGGGCCAACCTTCTCTAAGAAGGCCCTGGTCCTTCCTTTTATAGGCATAAGGAGAGGATCCAGGTGTACAATGGGGGTGCAGCAGAGTGCTACGTGTCTAGCGGGGGAGAGCTAGCGCCCTAGGTACATGCCAATGTGGCAGCCGGAGAGAACTTGGCACCCAGCTGGTGTGGTGTCGTGGCTGTCGGAGGAGTAACGGAGCCTGGTGGAGGGACAGCTGTCGGAACAGTTGGGCTCTTGCTGACGTCCCCCTGCTTCCGTAAGGGAGCTGAGAGCCGCCGTCGTCATGGGTCTAGCGGGGCGCCAGCATTGCCTATCTGGCGGAGCTAGCTAGATGGGACGTCGGTCTTGTTCTCTGCGGCCCAAGTCGGCTCGGGGTAGGGTGATGATGGCGCTTCCTGTTGACGTGGCGGACTTGTGCCCTAGGTCGGGCGACGTGGAGGCTCCTCCGAGGCCGAGGTCGAGTCTGTCTTCCATGGCCGAGCTCGAGCCCGAGCTCCTGGGTCGGGCGAGGCGGAGGTCGTTCGGCAGAGGCCAGGGCGGAGTCCGACCCCAGGGGTCAGGCGAAGCGGAGTTCGCCGTCTTCCGGGGCCTTAGCCCGAGTCCGAGCCCTGGGTCGGGCGGAGCGGAGTTCGCCATCTTCCGGGGCCTTAGCCCGAGTCCGAGCCCTGGGTCGGGCGGAGCGGAGTTCATCGTCTTCCGGGGCCTTAGCCCGAGTCCGAGCCCTGGGTCGGGCGGAGCGGAGTTCGCCGTCTTCCGGGGCCTTAGCCCGAGTCCGAGCCCTGGGTCGCGCGGAGCGGAGTTCACCATCTTCCGGGGCCTTAGCCCGAGTCCGAGCCCTGGGTCGGGCGGAGTGGAGTTCGCCGTCTTCCGGGGCCTTAGCCCGAGTCCGAGCCCTGGGTCGGGCGGAGCTTCCTATGGCGCCTTTGGCAAGGCCTGGCTGCCTGTCAGTCTCACTCTGTCAAGTGGCACCGCAGTCGGGACGGCGCAGGCGGCGCTATCCTTTTGTCAGACCGGTCAGTGGAGCGGCGAAGTGACGGCGGTCACTTCGGCTCTGCCAGGGGGCGCGCGTCAGGATAAAGGTGCCAGGCTACCTTTGCGTTAAATGCCCCTGTGACTTGGTCGGTCGGCGCGGCGATTTAGTCAGGGTTGCTTCTTAACGAAGGCAAGGCCTCGGGCGTGCCGGAGATGCGTCTGCCGTAAAAAAGGGGGCCTCGGGCGAGACGGAAACACCTCAGGGTCGGCTGCCCTTGCCCGAGGCTAGGCTCGGGCGAGGCGTGATCGAGTCGCTCGTATGGACTGATCCCTGACTTAATCGCACCCATCAGGCCTCTGCAGCTTTATGCTGATGGGGGTTACCAGCTGAGAATTAGGCGTCTTGAGGGTACCCCTAATTATGGTCCCCGACAGTAGCCCCCGAGCCTCGAAGGGAGTGTTAGCACTCGCTTGGAGGCTTTCGTCGCACTTTTTTTGCAAGGGGACCAGCCTTTCTCGGTTGCATTTTGTTCCGGTGGGTGCGCGCGAGCGCACCCGCCGGGTGTAGCCCCCGAGGCCTTGGAGGAGTGGTTTCACTCCTTCGAGGTCTTAATGCCTTGCGTAATGCTTCGGCTGGTCTGGTGGTTCCCTCATGCGAACTGGCCGTAGCCCGGGTGCATTGTCGGGGCCCAAGTTCTCGGGCTGGTATGTTGACGCTGTCAACGGTTTGGCCGGAGCCGGGTTTGCGAGAGCAGCCCCCGAGCCTCCGCACAGGGCGAGAGGGCGATCAGGGACAGACTCGGCTTTTTTACATACGCCCCTACGTCGCCTTTCCGCAAGGAGGAGGGGGGGAGAGCGCCATGTTACCCTCGATGGGCACCGAACATGGTGTCTCCGGTGAGCTGCAAGCGGGTAATCCGAGTGGACGTCCGTGCCCCGTTCGTTGGGGGTCGGCTAGGGGCCCAGAGGCACGCCCAAAAGTACCTGTGGGTGATCTGCCGGACCCGGTCCCCTGGCGATGGGGTCCGAGGGCTCGATGCCTCCCTCCGATGGGATTCCGTTACAGGATCGTTCCCGCTGGTCTCGGAAATGTCCTAGGGTACCTCGGGAGCGCAGCCCGAGCCTCGGTTATGTATCGAACGTACCCCTGGTCATCCCTCGCTCGGTGTCTGAGGCGACTGTGAACCCTTCGGGGGGCCAGCCTTCGAACCCCTGATCAGTAATGGGCGCGGAGCCCGAGTAGCCTGAGGCGGCCGTGGAACCTTTCGGGAGGCCGACCTTCGAACCTCTGACCAGTAGTGGGTGTCGGGCCCACGCGATCTGAGGCGGCTGTTGAACCCTTCGGGGGGCCAGCCTTCGAACCCCTGATCAGTAAGGAGGCTCGGAGCCTAGTTCCTTCACGGGGAAGGATCCCTTTAGGGGTATCCCCTTTCCCGGTCCCTGTTGCAAGAGATAGAGAAAGAGGAAAAAGGAAAAAGGATACGAAATTGAACGACGCGGCGTACCTTTTTTTTGGCGCGGTTGTTTTGGCGAAGGCGAAGCGTCGCCAGCTGCTCCTGCCAGAAGCGCCGCCTGTCCAGCCGCGGAGTTAATGCGACGGGGCGAGTAGTTGGCGAGGCTGCCGTTGCGCGTGCGCGAGCCGTTCGAGGAACGGGTCACGGGCGCGTCGTCTTCACGCCGTGAGAGGGGGTTCTCTCGCTGCCTCCGGATGGGACGTGAGCTTGGATGACGGCGTGACCGCTGCTCCCGCGTGCCTGCCACCGTCATTACTACCGGCCCACTTTTGACCGCGTTTGACCGCTGCGTCAGGCTGGCGCTGCTGGGTCGCGCGCTGGGTCGCCTCGGGTCGCGGTATCGGTTCCGCAATCGAGGAGGTGCGGTGGTGGCGCAAGTGGTACAGTTGCTTGCATGCAGCATCCGGCGCGCCGGTCGCGCGACGCGTGGGCTTGGGCCTCCGTGCTGGCATGTCAGGAGTCGGAGAGGCGCGTCCACTTGGCGCGGTTGCATGCCGCCTGCATGGCTGCCTACCCCTTTCGCCCGTTGGCCTGGGCAAAAGTGGAGGGTCACTTGTAACCGCTGGGTGGTTGCGTGCGCCGTGCGCGGTGGTTTGGCTTCTTCTGCTCGGAGCCGGTCTGCATGACATGCGGGACCCAGCCCCCGCGCCGCAGGGGAGGGCTTTGGAGGCGTGTTGGAGAAGACTCAGCCCGTGACGGTTGGGGGCGCAAGCAGGGAGAGTCGCCTTTAAAAGGAGGGCGACTCCTTCCGTAAGGCGACCACGTCTTCTTCCTCCCTTATGCACTGTGTTTTTCCACCTTCCAAGCCCCCGGATGGGGGAAACCGCCGTCTTTTCGCCTCATCGTTGGAGAAACGCAACTCCGTGGGAGTTGGTACCTTTCAGCCATCGTTCGGCTTCAAGGATTTTCATCAGGCAGCCCGGTTGCTTCCCTCCGCTGGTGGCCACCCAAGGTGGTGACCTCCAGCTCCTAGATGGGGAGGGGCGAACCGGGGTGTGGTCTCGGCCCCACCCTCAGTGTTAAGGATGTTCATCATCCTCGCTGGGGTGGGTGCCGGGCTGAGCCGGCGCTCTACCTCCCGCACGGGTTCGTGGGTCATCCTCTCCCGCAACATTCGAGGGAGAGGGCGCTCACTGGCCCTGCGGGCGGCCCGGACTTCGACAACGCGGGGTGGATCGACGGCGGGCGTCGTCACCTCCAGCGTGTCGGGTCCGCTGGCTTGGCTCCCGGCGGCCCCTTCTGTTGGGGGGCGGCTGCCGCGCCGTGTACACGGGAGGACCACCCTAGACGCCGCGCGCTGCTAGGGCGGCGTTCGTGTTCTGGGGTGGTCCTGCCTTTGCACCGGGGTGGCGCCTTTACGCGGAGGCCGGTGCCCCACTCATCTGGGAGGACTTGAGTGGGGATCTGCCGGTAGGCTGATGGCTCCTGCTGTCGGTGCCGAGGCGGAGGCGGCTCGAGAAGTCCCCGTTGCCAACGGGATGACCGCCACCATCCACGCTTCGGGCCTCCGGCCCTTTGTACTTGTCCTCGCCCCTCGAGCGTCGGCGTGGACGAGGGCGAGATTGCAGCGGCGCCTACCCTGAGGCCTGCGCTGCTGCAGTTCGGCCATCCGGAGCGGGGGGCTGTCGTCGTCTGGTTGGCCGGAGCCTAGCCGGGTTGTCCGCTGGCCGGATCGACGTCGGAGTTGATCAGCCGAGGCTTTGGACCGGGCCGGCGCCCTTGGAAGATGGTTGGCCGAGGCCCCGGAGGTGGCCGGCTGAGCCGCCTGCTCGGGCCGGATTCCCGGAGAAGTCCCTGACAGCGATTGCCCGGGCGTGGTGATGACGTCGTCCTTCGGAGCGGAGACCCTCGGACCGCGTCGCCGTCCGAGGCTAGGTCGGGCCTCGCCGAAGGTGCCGTCGATGCCGAGGGTGTTGCTGCCCCCTTCCAGCGTCAAGACCCGAGCCTGCAGGATCAGATTGTCTTGTAGCGTGTGCCTTGTGCGGCCGTCGAGGCCAGAACACACACCCTCGCTGCGTTTTAAAGCTGCGTCTCTTTTCCTCTTGTTTCGAGTATCTGGACTTTTTGTCGGTAACAGGGATGTTAGTGCGAGCGAGAGTTGCTTCTCGCGGAAGGTGATGAGTGAGGTATCCGTATCCCGGAGGCGTGGGAGTCCCTCGGCTCGGTCAGCCTTGCCGCTTACGCGTACTTTCACCCGTCCGTGAGGCCCTGTCGCCGACTCGGTCGAGAAGGCTCGAAGGATTGCTTCGGCAGAAGGGCTTCCGAACGTAAAGACTTGTTCGATCCGCGGAGCCACTTTATCCGAACGCGAGTTACTTATCGCAGAAGGTGATGAGTGAGGTATCCGTATCCCGGAGGCGTAGGAGTCCCTCGGCTCGGTCAGCCTTGACTGCTTACGTGTACTCCGTCGTTTCCAGGACCCACTTTTCGAAGTAGTCAAAAAGCACGAAAGATATTCTGGTAGAAGAGATTTTTTTCGAGGAAAATTTTGACACAGAGGGGGTTTCCCCCCTTTTAGCCCCCGAGGGAGGGTCGGGCTTTGCCAAGGCGAGGCCGACCCTTCCTTGTTGACCAAACTTTGCGTGGGTGCGAGGTATATGAACAACATGGAAACATCTTAAGGGTAGAAGCGACGTAGCTGTTGGATGTTCCAAGCGTTGTCGTAGACCTCGCCTTGACTGTTGGCCAGCTTGTACGTTCCGGGCTTCAGAACTTTGGCGATGACGAATGGCCCCTCCCAGGGGGGCGTGAGCTTGTGCCTCCCTCGGGCGTCTTGCCGTAGCCGAAGCACCAGGTCGCCCACCTGGAGGTCTCGGGGTCGGACCCCTCAGGCGTGGTAGCGTCGCAGGGACTGATGATACCACGCCGAGTGTAGTAAGGCCCTATCCCGAGCCTCTTCCAACTGGTCCAGCGAGTCTTCTCGGCTAGCTTGGTTGCTTTGATCGTCGTAGGCCCTCGTCCTTGGGGAGCCGTATTCCAGGTCAGTGGGCAAGACGGCCTCGGCCCCGTAGACCAGGAAGAACGGCGTGAAACCCGTGGCTCGGCTCGGCGTCGTCCTCAGGCTCCAGACCACCGAGGGGAGTTCCTTCATCCATCGCTTGCCGAACTTGCTGAGGTCATTGTAAATCCGAGGCCTGAGCCCTTGTAGAATCATGCCGTTGGCACGCTCTACTTGCCCATTCGACATGGGATGAGCTACGGCAGCCCAGTCCACCCGGATGTGGTGATCCTCGCAAAAATCCAAGAATTTTCTGCCGGTGAACTGGGTGCCGTTGTCGGTGATGATGGAGTTTGGGACCCCGAAGCGATGGATGATGTTGGTGAAGAACGCCACCGCCTGCTCGGACCTGATGCTGTTCAGGGGTCGGACCTCGATCCACTTGGAGAATTTGTCGACGGCGACCAGCAGGTGCGTGTAGCCCCCGGGCGCCTTCTGCAGAGGGCCGACGAGGTCCAGACCCCACACAGCGAAGGGCCAGGTGATGGGTATCGTCTGCAGAGCCTGAGCGGGCAGGTGGGTCTGCTTCGCATAGAATTGACACCCTTCGCAGGTGCGGACAATTCTAGTGGCGTCAGCCACCGCCGTCGGCCAGTAGAAGCCTTGCCGGAAAGCGTTCCCGACGAGGGCTCGAGGCGCTGCATGATGGCCGCAAGCCCCCGAGTGTATCTCTTGCAGGAGTTCCTGACCTTCGGCGATGGAGATGCATCGCTGGAGGATGCCCGAGGGGCTGCGGTGGTAGAGCTCCTTCTCATCGCCCAGCAAGACGAACGACTTGGCGCGTCGCGCTACCCGCCGTGCCTCGGCCTGGTCGAGGGGTAGCTCTCCTTGGCGGAGATATTGCAGGTACGGGGCCTGCCAATCTTGATCAGGCGTGACCCCGCTCCGCTCCTCCTCGATGCGCAGCGCCTCGCCCTCGGGAGCCGAGGGTTCCTCGGGCTGAACCGAGGACGGCTCGGGCTGGGCCGAGGTTACCTCGGACGGGGCCGAGGGCGCCTCGGGCTCGGGCGTGTCGCTGATCTTGACGGAGGTTTGGTGCAGATCCCGGGAGAAGACGTCCGGGGGAACCGTCGTTCGCCCCGAGGCTATCTTTGCCAGCTCGTCCGCAGTCTCGTTGTAGCGCCGGGCGATGTGGTTAAGCTCGAGCCCGTAGAACTTGTCTTCCAGGCGTCGAACCTCATCACAGTAGGCCTCCATCTTCGGGTCGCGGCAGTGGGAGTTCTTCATGACCTGGTCGATGACGAGCTGCGAGTCACCGCGAGCGTCGAGGCGTCGGACCCCTAGCTCGATGGCGATTCGCAATCCGTTGATCAGAGCTTCGTACTCAGCCACATTGTTGGACGCCGGGAAATGGAGGCGCAGCACGTAGCGCAGGTGTTTCCCGAGGGGCGAGACGAAGAGCAGGCCCGCGCCGGCTCCCGTCTTCATCAGCGACCCGTCGAAAAACATGGTACAGAGCTCCGGTTGGATCGAAGCCGTCGGCAACTGTGTGTCGACCCATTCGGCTACGAAGTCCGCCAGTACCTGGGACTTGATGGCCTTCCGAGGGGCGAACGAGATTGTCTCGCCCATGATTTCCACCGCCCACTTTGCGATCCGTCCCGAGGCCTCCCGGCACTGGATGATCTCCCCCAGGGGGAAGGATGACACCACAGTTACCGGATGAGACTCGAAGTAATGTCGCAACTTTCGCCTCGTCAGGATCACTGCATACAGCAGCTTCTGAACTTGTGGGTAGCGGATCTTGGTTTCGGACAGCACCTCGCTGACGAAGTAAACTAGCCTCTGAATGGGCAATGCATGCCCCTCTTCTTGCCTTTCGACCACGATCGCGGCGCTAACCACCTGAGTGGTAGCGGCGACGTAGACCAAGAGGGCTTCTCCATCAGCTGGGGGTACCAAGACGGGCGCCTGGGTGAGGAGCGCCTTCAGGTTCCCGAGAGCTTCCTCGGCCTTGGGGGTCCAAGTGAAGCACTCGGCCTTCCTTAAGAGACGGTACAGAGGCAGGCCTCTTTCGCCGAGGCGCGAGATGAAACGGCTCAAGGCCGCGAGACATCCCATGACCCTCTGTACGCCTTTTAAGTCCTTGATGGGCCCCATGCTGGTGATGGCTGCGATCTTCTCCGGGTTGGCTTCGATGCCCCGCTCGGAGACGATGAATCCCAGGAGCATGCCTCGGGGCACCCCGAAGACACACTTCTCAGGATTGAGCTTGACGTCCTTTGCCTTGAGACACCGGAATGTCACTTCAAAGTCGGAGAGAAGGTCGGAGGCTTTCCTTGTCTTGACTACGATGTCATCGACGTAGGCCTCGACCGTGCGACCGATGTGTTCGCCGGACACATGGTTCATGCACCGCTGGTACGTTGCACCCGCGTTCCTCAAACCGAACGGCATGGTGACATAGCAGTACATGCTGAAGGGCGTGATGAAAGAAGTCGCGAGCTGGTCAGACTCTTTCATCTTGATTTGATGATACCCTGAGTAGGCATCGAGGAAAGACAGGGTTTCGCACCCAGCAGTGGAATCCACGATTTGATCGATGCGAGGTAGAGGGTAGGGAACCTTTGGACATGCTTTGTTGAGACCAGTGTAGTCTACACACATCCGCCATTTCCCCCCTTTCTTCCTCACAAGCACAGGGTTGGCAAGCCATTCGGGATGGAATACCTCTTTGATGAACCCTGCTGCCATTAGCTTGTGGATCTCCTCGCCTATCACCCTGCGCCTTTCCTCGTCGAATCAGCGTAGAGGATGCCTGACCGGTCGGGCTCCGGCCCGAATATCCAGCGAGTGCTCGGCGACATCCCTCGGTATGCCGGGCATGTCCGAGGGACTCCACGCAAAGACGTCGGCGTTTGCGCGGAGAAAGTCGACGAGCACTGCTTCCTATTTGGGGTCGAGCCCGGAACCGATCCGGATCTGCTTGGAGGTGTCGCCACTGGGGTCGAGAGGGACAGCCTTAACCGTCTCCGCTGGCTCGAAGTTGCCGGCGTGTCGCTTCACGTCCGGCACCTCTCGGGAGAGGTTTTCCAGGTCGGCGATGAGGGCCTCGGACTCGGCGAGGGCCTCGGCGTACTCCACGCACTCCACATCGCATTCGAACGCGTGTTTGTACGTGGGGCCGACGGTGATGACCCCGTTGGGGCCCGGCATCTTGAGCTTCAGGTAGGTGTAGTTGGGGATGGCCATGAACTTCGCGTAGCATGGCCTCCCCAATACTGCGTGGTAGGTTCCTCGGAACCTGACCACCTCGAACGTCAAAGTTTCCCTTCGGAAGTTGGAGGGTGTCCCGAAGCAGACAGGAAGGTCGAGCCGTCCGAGGGGCTGGACGCGCTTCCCAGGAATGATCCCGTGGAAGGGCGCAGCGCCTGCTCGGACGGAGGATAGATCGACGCGCAGGAGCCTGAGGGTCTCGGCGTAGATGATATTGAGGCAGCTGCCCCCATCCATCAGGACCTTGGTGAGCCTAACGTCGCCGATGATGGGGTCGACGACGAGCGGGTACTTCCCCGGGCTCGGCACGTGGTCGGGGTGGTCATCTTGGTCGAAGGTGATGGGCTTGTCGGACCAGTCTAGGTAGACTGGCGTCGCCACCTTCGCCAAGCAGACCTCCCGACGCTCTCGCTTACGATACCGAGCCGAGGCATTCGCCGCATGCCCTCCGCAGATCATGAAGCAGTCGCGGACCTCGGGGAACTCTCCTGCTTGGTGATCTTCCTTTTTGTCGTCGTCACGGGCCCTGCCACCCTCTGCAGGTGGCCCGGCCTTGCGGAAGTGGCGCCGAAGCATGACGCACTCCTCGAGGGTGTGCTTGACGGGCCCCTGATGGTAAGGGCACGTCTCCTTGAGTATCTCGTCGAAGAGGTTAGCCCCTCCGGGGGGCTTCCGAGGGTTCTTGTACTCGGTGGCGGCGACAAGGTCCGTGTTGGCGGCGTCGCGTTTCGCTTGCGACTTCCTCCTGCCTTTCTTCTTGGCGCCGAGCGGAGTAGACGCCTCGGGAGCATCCTCCGACGGGCGGCCCTGGGGCTGCTTGTCCTTTCGGAAGATGGCCTCGACCGCCTCCTGGCCAGAGGCGAACTTGGTGGCGATGTCCATCAGCTCGCTCGCCCTGGTGGGGGTCTTGCGACCCAACTTGCTCACCAGGTCACGGCAAGTGGTGCCGGCAAGGAATGCGCCGATGACATCTGAGTCGGTGATGTTGGGCAGCTCGGTGCGCTGCTTCGAGAACCGCCGGATGTAGTCCCGAAGAGACTCTCCCGGCTGTTGCCGGTAGCTTCGGAGGTCCCAGGAATTCCCGGGGCGCACGTACGTGCCCTGGAAGTTGCCGGTGAAAGTTTGGACCAAATCCTCCCAGTTGGAAATCTGCCCCGGAGGCAGGTGCTCCAACCAAGCGCGAGCAGTGTCGGAGAGGAACAGGGGGAGGTTGCGGAAGATGAGGTTGTCGTCGTCCGTTCCACCCAGTTGACAGGCCAGGCGGTAGTCCGTGAGCCACAATTCCGGTCTTGTTTCCCCCGAGTACTTTGTGATAGTAGTCGGGGGTCAGAATCGGGCCGGAAACGGCGCCCACCGAATGGCCCGGCTGAAGACCTGCGGACCGGGTGGTTCGGGCGAGGGACTCCGATCCTCCCCGCTGTCGTAGCATCCCCCACGCCTGGGGTGATAGCCTCGGCGCACCCTTTCGTCGAGGCGGGCCCGACGGTCGCGATGAGGGTGCTCGTCGCCGAGGTGGCCCGGGGCCGCAGGCGCGGTGTTGCGCGTGCGCCCGGTGTAGACCGAGGCTTCCCGCATGAGTCGGGAAGTCGCGGCACGAGGTTCCGAGGGGTACCCCTGCCTTCGGGAGGCAGAGCTCTCGGCCCACCGGGCCGCAGCGCCTTCCAGGAGATGCTTGAGCTCTCCCTGGATTCGCCGACCCTCGGTGGTTGATGACTCCGGCATCGCGCGGAGGAGCATCGCTGCGGCTGCCAGGTCCTGACCGGTCCCGCTGGATGCGGGTGGCGGCCTGTCCCTGGCATCGTTGGCGATGCGGTGCTGGAGACCCTGGGGCAGGTGACGTATTTCTCCGGCCGGGGGCTGGCCCGCCCATACCTGCCCGACGTCCCGGCGGATCGACTCGAGCGCTCCTGCCCCCTCGCCGAGCCCGGCCTGCGCCCCGCGGACTTGCTCGAGCTGTGGGTCGTGACCCCCCGCCGGAACGGGGACCACAGCTAGCTCCCGCGGGATGTCGGCGCGAGGCACAGGCCTAGGGAGATCACCATCCTCCGGCATGCCGAGACGGTTGCCTCCGGAGGGATCCCCTAGCTCGACGTGGAAACATTCGCGGCTCGGGCCGCAGTCCTTGTCGTCAAGGCTGCGGCTGCCGTCGGAACAGTCGGAGAGGCAGTAGTTGCATGCGGTCATGAAGTCCCGCATGGCACTGGGGTTGCCAGATCCAGAGAAATCCCAGCAGATGCTAGGGTCGTCATCTTCCTCGGACCCAGAGGGCCCGTTGGTCGAGACGCCCGTCAATCGGTCCCAAGGCGACCGCACATGAAACCCAAGAGAGGTTGCACTCGCCTCAACGTGAGCGCCCGCCAGAGCGAGGTCCCTAGGCGGGTTGAGGTCGAGTCGAAATGACGAAGGATGGGAATCAGTCGGTACCTTTTGGTCGACGAGGAGCGACGAAGTCACATCGGGGACTGATCGCGCCGTCGTCCTGGGTACGAGGGCGACGTCCTGCAGGCCCTCCGTGAGCGTGCTGGCGTCGTCCACTTGCTCGGGGTTGGCGTGTTGCGGGGGGACGGCGCTCGCCTTCACCTCAAACGCGAGGGTGACGCCCGACGCGTCCTCCGTTGGGGCGCTGGGGATGTCGATTCGCTCGACAGCCGACGGAGCGCAGCCTCCCGCTCGGCCCTGGTTGCCCCGCCTCCTCCTCCAATGGCGAGGGAGAGGATGGGGCGAGCTCGAATGTTGTTCTTCCCCCACGCGGGGAAGACTTCGTCGATTTCGCCGCCGGCGGGCGGGCTGTCGGCCACCATTGTCGCCATCGCGCGGCGGTGGAAGGAGTATCATGTCGTAGCTGCCGTCGAAAGACATGAACTCGAGGCTCCCGAAACGGAGCACCGTCCCGGGTTGGAGAGGTCGTTGGAGACTGCCCATCTGGAGCTTGACGGGAAACTTCTCGTCAACACGCAGCAGGCCCCTACCTGGCGCGCCAACTGTCGGCGTTTCGAGACCGGGGGGTCCCTAAGCCGACGAGTGAGTGTGCCGCGTGCCCCAGCCCAGATGGGTCGAGCGCGTGGGCGAGCGCGAAGGGGGGAAAGCGAGGTGGCCGGAGCCGAGTCGTGAGGGAGGTGGAGATCTCGCGGCCTTCGTGTTCGTCCCGCGCCCAGGTCGGGTGCGCTTGCAGTAGGGGGTTACAAGCGTCCACGCGGGTGAGGGAAGCGAGCGGCCCCAAGAGAGCGCCTGCCCCTGCCCTCGTTCTCGCGGGGCCAACCTTCTCTAAGAAGGCCCTGGTCCTTCCTTTTATAGGCGTAAGGAGAGGATCCAGGTGTACAATGGGGGTGCAGCAGAGTGCTACGTGTCTAGCGGGGGAGAGCTAGCGCCCTAGGTACATGCCAATGTGGTAGCCGGAGAGAACTTGGCACCCAGCTGGTGTGGTGTCGTGGCTGTCGGAGGAGTAACGGAGCCTGGTGGAGGGACAGCTGTCGGAACAGTTGGGCTCTTGCTGACGTCCCCCTGCTTCCGTAAGGGAGCTGAGAGCCGCCGTCGTCATGGGTCTAGCGGGGCACCATCATTGCCTATCTGGCGGAGCTAGCCAGATGGGACGTCGGTCTTATTCTCTGCGGCCCAAGTCGGCTCGGGGTAGGGTGATGATGGCGCTTCCTGTTGACGTGGCGGACTTGTGCCCTAGGTCGGGCGACGTGGAGGCTCCTCCGAGGCCGAGGTCGAGTCTGTCTTCCATGGCCGAGGTCGAGCCCGAGCTCCTGGGTCGGGCGAGGCGGAGGTCGTTCGGCAGAGGCCAGGGCGGAGTCCGACCCCAGGGGTCTGGCGAAGCGGAGTTCGCCGCCTTCCGGGGCCTTAGCCCGAGTCCGAGCCCTGGGTCGGGCGGAGCGGAGTTCGCCGTCTTCCGGGGCCTTAGCCCGAGTCCGAGCCCTGGGTCGGGCGGAGCGGAGTTCACCGTCTTCCGGGGCCTTAGCCCGAGTCCGAGCCCTGGGTCGGGCGGAGCGGAGTTCGCCGTCTTCCGGGGCCTTAGCCCGAGTCCGAGCCCTGGGTCGGGCGGAGCGGAGTTCGCCGTCTTCCGGGGCCTTAGCCCGAGTCTGAGCCCTGGGTCGGGCGGAGCGGAGTTCGCCGTCTTCCGGGGCCTTAGCCCGAGTCCGAGCCCTGGGTCGGGCGGAGCTTCCTATGGCGCCTTTGGCAAGGCCTGGCTGCCTGTCAGTCTCACTCTGTCAAGTGGCACCGCAGTCGGGACGGCGCAGGCGGCGCTGTCCTTTTGTCAGACCGGTCAGTGGAGCGGCGAAGTGACGGCGGTCACTTCGGCTCTGCCAGGGGGCGCGCGTCAGGATAAAGGTGCCAAGCTACCTTTGCGTTAAATGCCCCTGTGACTTGGTCGGTCGGCGCGGCAATTTAGTCAGGGTTGCTTCTTAACGAAGGCAAGGCCTCGGGCGAGCCGGAGATGCGTCTGCCGTAAAAAAGGAGGCCTCGGGCGAGACAACACCTCAGGGTCGGCTGCCCTTGCCAGAGGCTAGGCTCGGGCGAGGCGTGATCGAGTCGCTCGTATGGACTGATCCCTGACTTAATCGCACCCATCAGGCCTCTGCAGCTTTATGCTGATGGGGGTTACCAGCTGAGAATTAGGCGTCTTGAGGGTACCCCTAATTATGGTCCCCGACAGTTTTCCTGGGTGGTCATCCAACGAACAGGTCCTTACGGAGAGGCACTCGAGAAACCGCTCGAGCCCCCTTGAATACCACAAGTATAACATCATAATAAAGGAGGGAAACAGCGTATCATTGCTAAATCTCATCATGTTCATTGATTAGAGTTGAGCAATAGCATAAAGCTAAACAATAATAATCTAACCCAGATAGGTAAGCAAGGACATGGATAACAAAAGCTAGTCAATCCTTAGGTATAACTGTGAAATGCGGGAGGTGAATTAAAGAATGTATAGGACAAAGATAGGTCAAGGGACACTTGCCTCCACCAAACAGATGCTCAGGGTCTTCAACTTTGTGGAACTCGAAGAGTTTGATCTCTTGGTCACCGAAGCTTGACCGTCGATTCCTCCAAGTTCAGAAATGGATCGCAGTCTATTCGCGACGCACAGCGTATACAAACAGGCACAAACAAACAACCATGTATGCATGAGAACATTACACCATTCAAGTAAAACATAATAAAATACACAAAATAAAATAGAGCGCGTTACTACGGTCACGTGAGGAAAAAGAAACGCGTTAGTCGAAGTTACGGTCGAGTAGATAACACGTGAAACAGCATGGCACTACGCGAACTAGTACGAGCGCGACACTACGCGAACTAGTACGAGCGACAACACGCGATCGACTCGCAAATCAGCACGTGACCACGTGCGAAACAGCGCGCCCGACAGGCGAGAAAAACTAAATAGGTAATGTGTTTATACTAAACAAATATTAAATACACAAAAAGTAGTTAAGTTAATATTAACCATGTTAATGTTTATTTATAAAAGCGCAAGTTGACAACTATATATTGAATTCAATTGACTACTAATCTAATAAACATTAGTCAAGCACCCACTAAATAAATTAATTAGAATATGAGGTCCGATGAATTAATGTTATTAGCATGTGAGCAACGTCGTTACAAATCTAACGCAACCGGAACAAAACAAAACATATTTATAACGCAAGAGCTAACATATAATTGGTGATTCACGGATTTAAAGTGATGTGGAGTATTCTTATTGGACAGAAACGAGGCTACACAGAGAGTCACAAAGAGCGCAGCCACAGAAGATCCAAATGGTGGGATCCCTTGTGCATGAACAGTTATCTTCTTCCTCCTCACGTTGACAGGGAAAAATGGAGGGGTCAGCCGGTCGTGGAGGGAGGAGGTGCTGGCCGCACCGACCCAGGGTGAGTTCGCCGGCGACTTGCTGGCTGGCAGGCGTGGCGCGGGGTGTAGCAGTGGGCGTGCAGGCCGCTCCACGGGGCCAGGGCGCGGATCGGGTGCCGACAAGGGAAGGCTGCAGGGGATGTGGTGGCCGCGAGCCACCGCGGGCCGCGAACCGCCGCGACCGAGGCCGCCGGCCGCGTAGGCTGGCCGCTAGGGCTACCCGCGTCGCGCCAAGAGGCAGCATGGGCACGCACGCCGGGGTGCTGCGGAGCGGCGACGACATACAGCGATGCCGGGTCGGCATGGAGCGCGCGCAGCTTCGCAGGGGCTCGGACGAGGGACGAGCGGGGGCTCTGGGCGCCAGAGCTCGGCACCAGGGGCCGCCATGGCTCGACGGATCCGCCGGCAATGGGCTTCGAGACAGGCGTCCGTGGGAGGGCTTCATTGGGGGAAAGGGCTGCTACACGCCGCCGGAAGGAGAAGGGAGAAGAGAAGGCTTACCTGCGTCGCTGGTAACCGAAGGGGCATGCTCGTGTGATCTGGGTCTCAGGAAATCAGAGGCGGTTTGGCGATTGAAAACAAGAGGACGGATGTCTGCGTACCTGGTAAGCGCTGCCCTTCACTCCTGCGATCTAGGGAAACGATCTGGATCTAGGGGAAGACAGGAGGCTTTGCGACGACTAGAGCGGTATTTATAGAAAAGAGAGAATGTGGAAGGCGGTTGTAAAATTTGTCGCAGGTTGCGTCCTGGCCGAGCCAAAGCGACGATCGCGCGATGAGTTGCACGATACAGTAAATGACGAAGACCGAGTTAGGCAGAGGTAGGCGATGGTAGATGAAAAAAGGGGTAACAGGTGTGCGAGCAGCAAACGTTCACGAGGAGGAAATGCGGTTTGAAGACCTCGCGAAAATGACACAAATCATAGAACGAGTTCGACGAAAGGAACACACATATATATAATCGAGTTTTTCCAAGATTTTGTAGTTTTCGCAAATACTGAATTTTAGGTATTTAATTATTATTAGAAAAACTAAAATTCATATTTTAGTACTTGAAGAAACGTTTTGAAGGTTCCCGAAAAAAATCTGAAAACATGGTCAAGATAATTCGATACAGTTCGAAAAACTTTTCACTCATAAACACTATGCAACGACATGAATGCAACAATCAAAGTTTCTCCAGGATTTTATTTTACTACGCCAAAAACTCATATATATATATATATATAATAAAATAACTATCCATCATTTAGAAAAAGAGAAGAAAAGCAGGTAAAGAAGAGGGTAACACCTGAATTTGGTGAATATTAGAAAAGAAATTTTATACTCCCAAATTCAGGGTGTTACAAATCTAACCCCCTTAACAGAATCTCGCCCTCGAGATTCAAGAAGAAGATAGCAAGAAAAAAAATGAGGTTGGTTCATCGATTGTCCAAAGTTTCTTCCATTCAACATTGACTCTACCAGCTTATCTTGCGGACTGATTGCTTTGACCTTCAGGAGCTCGGGACCAATTGATAACATTCTTGAGGATCCCTTGGACTGGGTTAGGACCCACGCATGCTTTTGCTAAGCCACTTCAATCTTGTTGGTTGATGTTGATCGTATTGTCTTCATCGGGGTTAGCGGCTAACCCCCTTAACAGAATCGTTGATATGCACTTGGTGAAGATGTTGCCGACTCTGATCTTGACTGATTAAGAGAGGTTGGAGGGTGCCAACCGGACAGGTGCAAGAGGAAAGGCCACAGATAGAAAAGGTAAGCATAGATGGGTTAAAGAGAGAAAAGGGAGAGCACCCAGCTACCTAACTCTATGGCACTCATCTAGGGAACTAATGTCATTGCGGACCAAGGGCCACAACACATCAACACTCATCACAAAGAAGCAAATCAGTCATCACACAAAGACAAACAGCACAAGCATACAACAACAAACATCTCGTTGCTATACGTTTCTTTTAATTAAAAGGTGGTCTTTCTTGAAACATGAATAACTACTTTCTAAGGCTGTTGAAGGACGAGGAGAAGAACAAGACGTGTGGGATAGGGACACAAGCACAATAAAGGATGGAGTTAAAGCAAGCATTGTGAGCGACCTAGAAAAGGTCACGACCAAGGCATAAGGGGTAGAACATCACTCTCGGGTTGAGATAGAAAAGGGGAGATTTCCAAAAGCAGACCTTAGATAGGTATCAAGTAAAGATCTAGTGATTACAAGGGTAAGGGGTATATCAAACAAACGCTATGACTGGCAACACGGTAAAGGAAAAGGGAATGACCAAGAGCGGGTAGGTAAGACAACACTCTTGGATTGAAATGGATAAAGTGAGGCTAAGAAAAATAGGTAAACATCATGGTAAATATGGAGAGAGGTCAAGGGTCAAAGGTGATAATAGGCAAGGATATGAAGGAAGAGTAAATGTGCATAAAAAACCAGGAATCTAGGTACAACCAAGAATAGAGTTAAGATAAGTCTTGCAAGTGGTAAAGTATAAGATATATCCACGGGTGAGATAAGTAAGAGACCACGCTTGAACTAAGGTGGGAGATTGGAGGTTTTAGATAACGAACATAGCGTAATCACCAAGGTAAGATTGAGAGATGAGAAGGGTAAAGGCAATAAGAAACAAGAGCACAACAAAGGATGAGGTTACAAACTCGCGAGCCAAAGAAGAGGATACGGCCAAGAGAAAGAAGGTATGAGACGGAAAAGGGGCGATTTCAAAGGGCAGGTATGAGACAAACATCTATGTAGGATATAGAGGTGCCAAGGGTGCCTATGATAATAATTAAAAGCATAACAAAGGATATAGTTCAGGCAAGACTCGTAAAACAACAAAGTGGAGAAAACAAACAACGGTAAGAAAGGTAAGGTTCCAACAGAAGAGTTGAAGCAAAGATTCATTACCGAGTGGAGTTACAAGGAGACAACGAGATCACCAAGGATATGCAAAGTAGAATAATCGCTCATGGATCATTAAGAAACAAGGGTGATCAAGGGCACGTTAACTCAAATGTATTAAACATATATTGAGATATAAAGGTAAGCACATATAAAAATAAGAGTATGCAAGATTCCAATGGTACGAGCATACCAAGACCAAGAGAGTACAAATTGCCAAAAAGATAGCGACTTAACAATAAAATAGGAAAGGGTCTCAAAAGACAATAAGATCATGGACATATAAACTGAAATGTTTAAATAGGCAGCAGGGTTTTTATTAGAGATAGGTATTGAAACAAGAGTATTAAATAATCCAGGGATACGAGCATGTCAATACCAAAATGGAATAGGGATGGTCAAATGGTAGCAATTTAATAATGGACAAGGAAAGAGTCCCAAAAGACTAAAGGTTATGGTCAGGGGGCATCTACAAAGATGTCGCAGGCACAAGAGTGATAAGTTCTAATAGACTGAGAGAAGTATAGACCATGCTAGAATAAAATACTTTTTGACAAGGGGGCATATATGAGCACAACATAGAATTAGTCAAGATGACTAAAATTTTGAAGCAGAATCAAGGATGAGGTGAAGTAACAGTCAAGAAGTCCTTAAAACGGCCAATGCGACTCTAGGTCAGTGGTCCTACAGTCAGCACGACTTTGATACCACTTATGTCACACTCGATTTTAGAAGGCAAACCGAATGCGAACCATGTACGTGCCAGGATCAGAAATTCATGTACATAGTGATTACATAAATGATTCATCATAGCACAATGCTTCGAATTACAATAAAGAGTAAGTACTAATATTACAGACTAGAGCCATTTACATAATATAAATCAAAGTACACAGAATCGAAACGTAGCCAACGTAAACAACCCACCACAGGCAGCTGACTGGGGGAGGTCGCTAGCCTAATCCTCGAACTCGTCGAAGTCCTAGAACTCCTGGAGATCCGCCTCGACATCTTCTTCTTTACCTGAGCATAGATTGCACCAAAGGCAACCTGGTGTTTTGTGAAAGCAAGGGTGAGTACACATCAACGTACTCGGCAAATGTCCCTTTGGCTATAGTGTACTAGCTTTATGTGGGGTTAAGTCAAGCAGTTGCTTTTAGTTGATCATGTTATTATTACTAGTAGAAAGCCAGGTTTTAGCATTAACCCAAGTTATTAACCCAAAGTACCCTTTCCAAACGGAAAGAATACCACTTACCATTACTATAAGCATAATCATAACCATCCTCCTCCTCATCATCTGTAAACCAAACATCTCTGATCCAGTATCTCTAATCAATGGAGCTCCCTTGGCTGCTCATAACCGCGAGCACGGCTGATATATCAGTTTTCAAACACTCTGCAGAGGTTGCGCAGTTTACCCACAAGCCGTGATTCCCTTTCTGCCCGGAGAGAGCTACTCCCCATTGACCACTACCTAGGTGGTCCAGCAGGGCATCACTACGTAGCCTTTACAAAGATTCCCCGAGGCTGTAGCCGCCCGTTAGGTTTCCTAAATGTACCGCACTCCTCCCCAAGGAACAAATCAACCTTGGCAGAGCAAGCCGCATACACCGAGCCCCATTGACGGCACGATGGCGAAGCGAACTACACCCCGGTTCCTCTAATTACTCAGCTAAGGGCGTCCCACTCCACCCTCATGGTTGCACTGTTTTCCCGGGCGGTCATCCAACGAACATGTCCTTACGGAGAGGCACTCGAGAAACCGCTCGAGCCCCCTTGAATACCACTAGTATAACATCATAATAAAGGAGGGAAACAGCGTATCATTGCTAAATCTCATCATGTTCATTGATTAGAGTTGAGCAATAGCATAAAGCTAAACAATAATAATCTAACCCAGATAGGTAAGCAAGGACATGGATAACAAAAGCTAGTCAATCCTTAGGTATAACTGTGAAATGCGGGAGGTGAATTAAAGAATGTATAGGACAAAGATAGGTCAAGGGACACTTGCCTCCACCAAACAGATGCTCAGGGTCTTCAACTTTGTGGAACTCGAAGAGTTTGATCTCTTGATCACCGAAGCTTGACCGTCGATTCCTCCAAGTTCGGAAATGGATCGCAGTCTATTCGCGACGCACAGCGAATATAAACAGGCACAAACAAACAACCATGTATGCATAAGAACATTACACCATTCGAGTAAAACATAATAAAATACTCAAAATAAAATAGAGCGCGTAACTATGGTCACGCAAGGAAAAAGAAACGCGTTAGTCGAAGTTACGGTCGAGTAGATATCGCGTCTACACTAAACGAGTATTAATCATAGCATTTAGTTTGACCTGATTATATTAATCGATATTTATTTAAAATGAAACTAGAACTATCACACGGTTTTAATTAGCTGACCACACTAATAATTCTTAGTTAAATAAGTAATTTAAATAACATCAGCGACTCTAAGCGGAACGAATTAGCGGAGCGGGATGAAATATATAATGCGTGAAACAGCATGGCTGCTTGCGACTTAGCGCGCGGCACGCGTAGGCCACGTGTGACGACGCGCGACACTACGCGAACTAGTACGAGAGACAACACGCGATCGACTCGCAAATCAGCACGTGACCACGTGCGAAACAGCGCGCCCGACAGGCGAGAAAAACTAAATAGGTAATGTGTTTATACTAATCAAATATTAAATACACAAAAAGTAGTTAAGTTAATATTAACCATGTTAATGTTTATTTATAAAAGTGCAAGTTGACAACTATATATTTAATTCAATTGGACTACTAATCTAATAAACATTAGTCAAGCACCCACTAAATAAATTAATTAGAATATGAGGTCCGATGAATTAATGTTATTAGCATGTGAGCAACGTCGTTACAAATCTAACGCAACCGGAACAAAACAAAACATATTTATAATGCAAGAGCTAACATATAATTGGTGATTCACAGATTTAAAGTGATGTGGAGTATTCTTATTGGACAGAAACGAGGCTACACAGAGAGTCACAAAGAGCGCAGCTACAGAAGATCCAAATGGTGGGATCCCTTGTGCATGAACAGTTATCTTTTTCCTCCTCACGTTGACAGGGAAAAATGGAGGGGTCAGCTGGTCGTGGAGGGAGGAGGTGCTGGCCGCACCGACCCAGGGCGAGTTCGCCGGCGACTTGCTGGCTGGCAGCCGCGGCGCGGGGCGTAGCAGTGTGCGCGCAGGCCGCTCCACGGGGCCAGGGCGCGGATCGGGTGTCGACAGGGGAAGGCCGCAGGGGATGTGGTGGCCGCGAGCCACCGCGGGCCGCGAGCCGCCGCGACCGAGGCCGCCGGCCGCTAGGGCTACCCACGTCGCGCCAGGAGGCAGCCTAGGCACGCACGCCGGGGTGCTGCGGAGCGGCAACGACATACAGCGATGCCGGGTCGGCATGGAGCGTGCGCAGCTTCGCAGGGGCTCGGACGAGGGACGAGCGGGGGCTCTGGGCGCCAGAGCTCGGCACCAGGGGCCGCCATGGCTGGACGGATCCACCGGCAATGGGCTTCGAGACAGGCGTCCGTGGGAGGGCTTCGTTGGGGGAAAGGGCTGCTACACGCCGCCGGAAGGAAAAGGGAGAAGAGAAGGCTTACCTGCGTCGCTGGTAACCGAAGGGGCATGCTCGTGTGATCTGGGTCTCGGGAAATCTGAGGCGGTTTGGCGATTGGAAACAAGAGGAGGGATGTCTGCATACCTGGTAAGCGCTGCCCTTCACGCCTGCGATCTGGGGAAACGATCTGGATCTAGGGGAAGACAGGAGGTTTTGCGGCGACTAGAGCGGTATTTATAGAAAAGAGAGAATGTGGAAGGCGGTTGTAAAATTTGTCGCAGGTTGCGTCCTGGCCGAGCCAAAGCGACGATCGCGCGATGAGTTGCACGATACAGTAAACGACGAAGACCGAGTTAGGCAGAGGTAGGCGATGGTAGATGAAAAAAAGGGGTAACAGGTGTGCGAGCAGCAAACGTTCACGAGGAGGAAATGCGGTTTGACGACCTCGCGAAAATGACACAAATCATAGAACGAGTTCGACGAAAGGAACACACATATATATAATCGAGTTTTTCCAAGATTTTGTAGTTTTCGCAAAATACTGAATTTTAGGTATTTAATTATTATTAGAAAAACTAAAATTCATATTTTAGTACTTGAAGAAATGTTTTGAAGGTTCCCGAAAAAAATCCGAAAACATGGTCAAGATAATTCGATACAGTTCGAAAAACTTTTCACTCATAAAGACTATGCAACGACATGAATGGAAGAATCAAAGTTTCTCCAGGATTTTATTTTACTACGCCAAAAACTCATATATATATATATATATATATATATATATATATAATAAAATAACTATACATCATTTAGAAAAAGAGAAGAAAAGCAGGTAAAGAAGAGGGTAACACCTGAATTTGGTGAATATTAGAAAAGAAATTTTATACCCTCAAATTCAGGGTGTTACAATTGTGGTGTCGGTCCCGGGGAGGGGAGTTGACGACGTGCTGCCTCAACCATCCCCGGGTTGTGCCACTGGTTGAAGCCGTTGCCGACTCAACCCTAGTGGCCTGACTTCGCGTAGGGACGCCATGATCCCGATCATACTCTTCTCGGCGATGGATCTCGTTCTCGTGTCGTCGTTCGCGCGAAGCATTGATTGAACTCCGCGCGTCCCTTCGACTATTGATGGCATGTCGTAGATCGCTCGGGGGATGAGCGAGGGGTAGAAGATGATTAGTCGCTCGAGTGAGCAGCCACCGATATCCCTCGGCGTCTGGAGTCTGGGGGAGGCCATTGGCTATCCGGGCCAACACTCCACCGACCTCGCTCGGTGTGTTCATGGCTCGGGCGAAGTCAGGGTTCAGGTTTCGTCCGAAGAGAGGGTTCTCTCGATGCTGTCTCGCCTCCTGCTCAGCTTGCTCTTGAGCTTGCCGACGGTCACGTCGGCGGGAATTCCTCCTTTCCCTGAAGACTCGTTCGTCAGGAGTTTCTCCCACCTCCGAGATCTCGTCTCAGGAGACAGGTTGTGCCGGGTCTCGTTCTGCGGCTTCATGATGTCGCCGAGCGTTCCGGCGTCGGTTCCTCTGTCGACGAGCTTCTCGCTAAGGAGGTTCTTCCCCAGGCACGGTTGGCTCGTCGTCGGATAGCGGGCCGTATAGCAGTTCCACTCTTCCCCCGATGAAGAGGACGTCGGGGTAGAATGGAGTTGTCGTGACGGCAAGCTTCTCTCTGTTCTCCTTTGAGGACGGTGGTGCTAGAAGAGCAGCTCAATGGGTCTTTATCTCATTTGCTCCCTTTTTCCTTGCAATCCGTGTCCATTTTTTCGTGGATGAGGTGGACAACGGGGTTTTTCGGGTAAGCGAACTCTCTGCTCCTGACTTGCGGAGAGTGATCTTGTGCTGGAAAATGATTGCCATTGAGCTAGCTTGGATCGGCGACACACCCCCCTACCTAGCGCGCCAGCTATCGGTGTTTGGGACCCGACTACGCACCTGGGGTTACACCTCCAGGTGCTTTTGGGTAGGACGATGTTACCGACTGTAGCTCGATGGTTCGTGCTAGGTGCACGAGAGACGATGGACAATTTTATACAGGTTCGGGCCGCTTAGAGAGGTGTAATACCCTACTTCCTAGTGTGGATCTCATAAGTGGTGGGTTACAGAGGGGTTCTCTAGCACGATGGATACTAGAGAGTGAGATAGATGGCTAATGAGTGACTTGTTCTTCGATGGGGTGCCCCCTAGGCCTTATATACTCAACCGTGGGGCGTTACATGCGGGTATGATAACCACGTGTTCCTAAGCAATAGTGAACCGGCTGAACTTATCTTCCTACGATCTTGCCGACTTATCCTCGTTTAGTTCCAACGTTTGAGGGCGCTGCGTGGGAGAATTGAATCAATACTGGGGATTATTCTTAAACCCAGTGATCCGCCTGGGCTTGAGTCTATCCAATCTTGCGTCGATCCATTCTACTAGTGGTTCTTCCCCTGGCCCACGAAGGGATGGCCTTGCGAAGTAATGGGCCCAAAGCCTTTCGTGAGGCCCTCTAGCCTTCTAGTGGACCCGGGGGATATCTGTCCCCCACAACTTACCTCCTTTATTGAGGTCTAGATGTCCATCCATTCCCATCGGTGCCTTTGCGAGCTTTGCATCCTTCATCCCAAACCTCTTGAGTAGATATTGAGTATACTTTGTTTGGGAGATGAAGGTTCCTTCCTTGAGTTGCTTCACTTGAAATCCAAGGAAGTAGTTCAACTCGCCCTCATTGACATCTCAAATTTTTGCATCATCACCCTGCTAAACTCCTCACAAGACTTTTGATTAGTAGAACCGAATATAATGTCATCGACATATATTTGGCATACAAAAAGATCACCTTGAAAGCATTAGTAATGAGGAAATCTCTAAGGCATTCATACCATGCTCTTGGGGCTTGCTTAAGAGAGCTTGTAGACGTGGTTGGGATACCTGTCATCCTCAAAGCCAGGGGGTTGTTCCACATACACTTCCTCCTTGATTGGTCCATTTAAGAAGGCGCTCGTGTTCATCTTGCTTGTTGCGGAACACCCACTTGGTTCCCACAACATTTTGCTTTGGACGTGGCACCAGGCTCCAAACTTCATTTCTGTTGAAGTTGTTGAGCTTTTCCTGCATGGCCAACACCCAGTCCGGATCCTGCAAGGCTTCTTCTACCCTGAAAGGCTTAATATAAGAAACAAACGAGTAATGCTCACAAAAATTAGCTAAATGTGAGCGAGTGGTTACTCCCTTGCTGATATCACCTAGAATCTGATCTACTGAATGATTTCTTTGAATCGTTGACCAGACTTGAGTTGAAGGAACTTGTAACACATCTTCCTCCTTATCATGTTCTTCATGTGCTCCCCCTTGATCCAATCCTTCATCTTGAGTTACTTGTTCCTCATCTTGAGTTGGGGGATGCACCAATGTCGAAGAAGAAGGTTGATCTTGCTCTTGTGGTTCCTGTGGTCGCACATCACCTATCACCATTGTTCGCATTGCGGCCGTCGGAACCTCATCCTCATCTATATCATCAAGATCAACTTGCTCTCTTGGAGAGCCATTAGTTTCATCAAATACAATGTTGCTAGAGACTTCAACTAATCCTGATGACTTGTTGAAGGCCCTATACGCCTTAGTATTTGAGTCATAACCTAGTAAAAACCCTTCTACAGCTTTGGGAGAAAACTTTGAATGCCTACATTTCTTTACCAAGATATAGTATTTGCTCCCAAATACACGAAAATAGGAAACATTGGGTTTGTTACCAATTAGAAGTTCGTATGATGTCTTCTTGAGGAGGCGATACAGATAGAGTTGGTTTATGGCATGGCAGGCTGTATTCACAGCTTCCGACCAAAACCACTCAAGCATCTTGTATTCACTAAGCATTGTCCTTGTCATATCAATTAGCATCATGTTCTTCCTCTCTACCACACCATTTTGTTGTGGTGTGTAGGGAGCGAAGAACTCATGCTTGATGCCTTCCTTCTCAAGATATTCTTCAACATGAAGGTTCTTGAACTCAGATCCATTATCACTCCTTATCTTTTCACTTTTAGCTCGAATTCATTTTAAGCTCTCCTTAAGAAGCGCCTTAGAGTTCCTTGGGTTTCAGATTTGTCCTGCAGAAAGAACACCCAAGTGAAGCGGGAAAAATCATCAACAATGACAAGACCATACTTACTTCCCCTGATGCTGAGATAAGCAACGGGGCCAAAGAGATCCATATGTAGGAGTTCCAATGGTCTTGATGTTGTCATCACGTTCTTGCTTTGATGAGTACTTCCCACCTACTTCCCTGCTTGGCACGCTACACAAGGTCTGTCTTTCTCAAAACAGACATCAGTTAGTCCTAACACATGTTCTCCCTTTAGAAGTTTATGAAGGTTCTTCATCCCAACATATGCTAGATGGCGATGCCAGAGCCAACCCATATTAGTCTTAGCGATTAAGCATGCATCTAGATCGACATTCTCTTTTGAGAAATCAACTAAGTAGAGCTTGCCGTCTAATACACCCTTAAAAGCTAATGAACTATCACTTCTTCTAAAGATAGATACATCAATATTTGTAAATAAGCAATTATAACCCATATGACATAATTGGCTTATAGACAATAAATTGTACCCGAGCGTTTCTACTAGAAATACATTTGAAATTGAATGCTAAGTTGTGATGGCTATTTTTCCTAAGCCCTTAACCTTGCCATGGTTTCCATCTCCAAAGATGATAGTGTCTTGGGAATCCCTGTTCTTGACATAAGAGGTGAACATTTTCTTCTCCCCCGTCATGTGGTTTGTGCATTCGCTATCAATAATCTAGCTTGAGCCCCCAGATGCATAAACCTGCAAGGTAATTAAGCTTGGGTTTTAGGTACCCAACTCTTGTTGGGTCCTACAATGTTAGTCACAACATACTTTGGAACCCAGATGCAAGTTTTGTCTCTCTTGCACTTAGGTCCCAAGCTTCTAGCAACTACTTTATCATTTTTGCATAACAGTACAAATGCAGCATTACATGTTTGATAAAGAGTAGTTGGTCCAGTTAATGTCTTCCTAGGCGCATGAGAAGCAACATGATGGCGCCTAGGTTTATTCCTACCATGAGCATATGAAGAGCTAGGTGCAAACATGGCATGAGAACTAAATGCAGCATCATGACATACAGGAAAAACAACATGATTATGACACCTATCATGATGAGCAATATTAGTAACTTTATTATCATAAAGATAGGCATGGTTCTTTTGAGAGCTACTAGTCATAGGAGCCTTCCCTTTCCCTTTGTTGAGACTAGAAGTCCTTTGACTTGTTAAGTTCTTGGTCTCCTTTGGGAAACCAAGTCCATCCTTAATAGAGGGGTGTCTACCAATGGTGTAGGCATCCCTAGCAAATTTTAGTTTCTCATAATTATCCTTGCAAGTCTTAAGTTGAGCATTAAGACTTGCAACGTCATTATTTAGCTTAAGAATAGTAGAGGCATGTTCATTACAGGCATCAATGTTAAAATCTTTGCACCTATTGCAGATAACAACATGCTCTACAGATGAACTAGCACAATTTACTTCTTCTAAATTAGTATTTAAATCAACATTTAAATTCTTAAGCTTAGAGATAGAGTCATTACAAGCAGACAACTCAGAAGTCAATAGTTCATTTTTCTTAATTTCTAGAGCAAGAGATTTTTGAACATTAATGAATTTATCATGTTCCTCATAAAGAATATCTTCTTGCTTTTCTAGAAGCCTATCTTTTTCATTGAGAGCATCAATTCATTTATTTTATCTACCTTAGATCTATCTAGTCCCTTAAATAGATCACTATAATCTACTTCATCGTCAGAAGATTCCTCATCACTAGAAGAAGTGTACTTATGTGTATCTCGTATATGTACCTTCTTTTCCTTAGCCATGAGGCACATGTGTCGTTTGTTGGGGAAGAGGAAGGATTTGTTGAAGGCTGAGGCAGCTAGTCCTTCATCATCGGTGTCGGATGAAGAACAGTCGGAGTCCCATTCTTTTTCCAATGTGTGCCTCGCCCTTTGCCTTTCTGTTGTTCTTCTTCCTTTCCTTCTTCCCTTTCTTTTCTTGTGCCTGGTCATTATCATTATCGGGACACTGTTCTATGAAATGACCAGACTTACCGCACTTGAAGCAGGAGCGCTTTCCCCTTGATTTGTTCTTGTTGGGATACTCCTTGCCTCCCTTCAAGGCGGTCTTGAAGCGCATGATTATAAGCGCCATTTCGTCCTCGTTGAGCCTAGCAGCCTCCATTTGTGCTACCTTGCTAGGTAGCGCTTCCTTGCTGCTGGTTGCTTTGAGAGCAATAGGCTGCGGCTCGTATAGAGGAAGCAGTCCGTTTAAAGCATCGTCCACATACCTTGCTTCCTTTACCATCATGCGCCCGCTCACGAATTTTCCTAGAATTTCCTCGGGCATCATCTTGGTGTACTTGGGGTTCTCACGAATAAGATTTACAAGATGAGGATCAATAACGGTAAATGACCTTAGCATGAGTCGGACGACGTCATGATCCGTCCATCTTATACTCCCATAGCTTCGAATCTTGTTGACTAGGGTCTTGAGCCTATTGTATGTTTGAGTTGGCTCCTCTCCCCTTATCATGGTGAACCTCCCTAGTTCACCTTCCACCAGTTCCATCTTGGTAATCATGGTGGCATCATTACCCTCGTGAGAGATCTTGAGGGTATCCCATATTTGCTTGGCATTGTCCAAGCCGCTCACGTTGTTGTATTCATCCCTGCATAGAGATGCTAGCAAAACAGTAGTAGCTTGGGCATTTTTATGTATTTGCTCATTAATAAATACAGGATTGTCAGTGTTATCAAAATGCATTCCATTTTCAACAATTTCCCAAATACTAGGATGGAGAGAAAATAAGTGACTACACATTTTATGACTCCAAAATGAATCATCCTCTACATCAAACTGTGGGGGTTTTCCAAGTGGAATAGATAGCAAATGGGCATTCGAATTATAAGGGATGCGAGAATAATCAAAAGAATAGTTTTGATTAACCATTTTCTTTTTCGACGAAGAGTCTTCGTCGTCGTCATCCCTTGGTGAAGAGGAGGAGGCGTCGCTGTCGTAGTAGATGATCTTCTTTATGCGTCTCTTCTTTTTTCCATCCCTCTTCTTGTGACTTGAGCCTGAGTTAGTGGGCTTGTCGTCTTTTGGATCGTTGACATAGAGGGTATCCTTCTCCTTGTTGTTGATCACCATCCCCTTACCTTTAGGATCCATCTCTTCGGGCGGTTAGTCCCTTAATGAAGAGTACGACTCTGATACCAATTGAGAGCACCTAGAGGGGGGTGAATAGGTGATCCTGTAAAAATCAACACTAAATGGCACAAACTTGGTTTATGAAATGTTAGTGGAATCAAAACCAAGGTGCTATGTCTAGAGAGAAAGAGATGACTTCTTCACTTAATTGCTCTTCACAAAGTGAGTATTGAACTTAGAGCAATTATCAAGTGAGTAGAAGCAGAGAGAATCGCACACGAATTACAACAGATGACACAGCGATTTTATCCCATGCTTCGGCTAAGTAGAACACTTGCCTACTTCCACGTTGTGGCGTTCCAATGGACAAGGGTTGCACTCAATCCCTTTCAAGCGATCCAATGATCCACTTGAATACCACGGTTTTCTACCTTATATAGATGTTCCCTTTGTGAGGAATCTCCACAAGTTGGAGCCTCTCACACTTACAAAATTGATCACAATGAAAACCACAAGAGCAAGGGAGGGAAACAAACACATGCAAGAGCTAGGATCGCAGCAATGACATGCACATAAGTCAAGAACCAAGCACACAAACACAGCGCAGCAAGTCTACAACTCAACAAATTGCACAATTCTTAATCACATTGATCCGGATGCGTGCTTGTGGTGTCTAGGCGTCTTAGGATGTTCAATGGAGGCTTGGTGTCCTGATCCATGCGCCTAGGGGTCCCTTTTATAGCCCCAAGGCCGCTAGGAGCCGTTGGATCTCCATTTGGTAGGCAATTCTTGCCTTCTGTCGGTTGGCGCACCAGACAATTCGATGCACCACCAGACATGAACAGTGCTCGATTTCTTTCCTTCTTTGGCGAAGCCGACCGTTGAGCCCTCGGTTCCTTTGACACACCGGACACTGTCCGGTGCACACCGGACAGTCCGGTGCGGCCTAGTGACCGTTGGCTCTGGACACACGTTGCCTGTTGATCGCACTGTTGGCTCACCAGATAGTCCGGTGCACACTGGACAGTCTGGTGAATTTTATCCGTAGCGCCCTCGGCGATTCTCGAGAGCAGCGAGTTCATCACTGAGCAGCCTGTGCACCAGGCAGTGTTCGGTGCACCCGCAGCTGGTGCTTTGTTTCAGCTGAACTTCTTTTGCTCCTTTGGACTTAACTTAATTGAGTTCTTGGCACTTAGACAAGCATGTTTAGCACATAAAACAATTGACTAAGTGTCTAAGACTTACCTTTACACTTGATCCATCTAGATATTCCTTTGCTCAACATTATGTTAGTTCACACATAGTGTGTTGTGCATCTAATCACCAAAACAATATAGAAATAGCCCAAGGGCACATTTCCCTTTCAGTAAATGCCTTCGCCTTGTATTTGTGCGATTTCTTGCTCTAGCCCCCGAGCCTTCTGTTCCTCATCCAGTATCATTTGTCACACTTTGGCTTGCATGATGACACGTTGGCGCTTGGCTTCGATTATCTCTTTTTGCTTTTGAAGGTGGTTGTTCTTGATGCATAGGGCTCACAACTTTAGCTAGTCTTCGGCCGAGATGCCTATGATCTCGCCATCTTTTATGGTGTCTTCGCCTTCTAGAGGAGCGAAGCCTGGTGGGGGTGCTCGCGTTGCGCCATTTGAACTACAGGTGCACATAGTGCCGTCGGGCATGGGGTTATCTTGGTGTTGCCTCTTACTGTTGACGACATCATTTTCGAAGGCCTCCTGAAGGGTGTTGTCCGCGAGGGCTTTGCCTTTCTTCTCTGCCAGGAGCGCTGCCTTCGCCGCATCGTCGATGGAAGCGACGACCTTCGAACTTGCTCTCTTGGGGGCCATCACGGGATGTTTTCTCGTTGCACGAATGGTGGTTGGAGCTTGCCAATCCAAGGACAACAAAATCCAATAGAAGGAAAAGGGAATGTCTTGATGCCTCTAAAGTCTAAACACAAGGCGTTATGGCAACGGTGTTTTTCCTTCCATCCCTTGTATTGGCACAGTGCGGGGGTATTTATAGGTAACTGAGGGACTGCCCGACCCTATCAAGTACAATTAGACCCACAATTACCTAGTTTATCCCCAGAATATTCCCTCACGGGGGGGATTACAGCGTTTCATTACATCATACTTTATGACAGACGTGGCCCAACCCGCTCTGCTCATGCGGCATCCTACGGGCAGGGCCTTACAACATGGGCTGGATTGCACACGGGCCCCTTCCTGTAGGGAGGGAGACAAAGCCTTGTAGTCTTCACGGCCTCGGCCATTTCGTCCTTCAAATCTGTGATGGTCTTCGCCTCGGCTCGTCGGAGCGAAGGGGGCGCTCGGGACTTCGCATGGGCGGCGCCCGCGGCCTGGCTGGCAGAGCCCGCTGACAGGGCCTTCGGTCTTGTGACGGAACCTCCCAAGGTATTAGGCCCACCTACAGTTGTCCTTGTCCTAAGGACCTTGGACAAACCTGTAGATGCACTTAATCACTCGACAAGTTCGGTAACTGTATCCTCACCATTTTGCCGAAGAGCGCTTCATCCGTCACGTAGATATTACATCACATCGGAGGAAAGAATAAGCGGAAGCAAATTACAATAACTCAATTTACATTCATCGAATATATAGAGAGAGTATTATTATTATTACAATACCAGGGCATTAAGAGTGCATAGAGTACTATTACAGACCAGGGAGGCAAAACACCCTCCCGCACAAAGTTTGTTGTTTTCAAAGTGGGAGGCAAACATCCTCCCGCGAGCAACTTCACTGCTGGGGCTCTTCCTTGGGTATCACCTTTGAACAGAAATAGCAAAACTCTGTTGTTTCCTCACCTACAACAACATGGGTTCGAAAACCCTGAGTACGGAGTGTACTTTCACAAGTCTTACCCTACAAAAGAAAAGAGTCTTAAGGATATGCTGGCTTGAGGGAGTCAAGGTAAGGCTATTCAAGAATCAAAGACTCTGTTTGCATAAATGCTTAGTGACAGTGGATCCTTAAAAATCCAGTTTTATTATCAGATTAAGTTATTACCTGAAGCTAGAGTTCTTTCTACCCTAGTTCAAGCACTTGGCCTACACTAACCATCTTTTCATCATCCCTTTAGTTTACTGGATTGCTACGTGTAAGTCAGTGACCAAGTCTTCATGTCCGAGAAGTAACGGCGATCTGAATCGATTAATACTCAGCTGAGGATCTCCAATCACATGACATATGTAGCACGTAACCCTTGCATATGTCAACTCACCACCGGGTTTCTCAAGACCAGACCGGGTTCATGCCAACCGAGAGCACAGATACACCACCGTCCAGCCTCTTGCCACGGAGGGTACACGCTACTCTCGCCATCTCTCCACTCCCATTATGTGTTGGCCTTTCTGGTATTGGTCTGCCCGAGGCAAAGTTTACCCATGAGGAGGCATGTGACCAGTTAAAGGGTCCTCGGTCATTAGGCCTACATCGACACGGTCCTTAATCGACTTAGGCGAGGACACTACACCGAGACTTCCTTCTTGTGCAAGTCACTCGCCCGATCTCGTCTTTATCATTTTCAATCCCAAAATTTGGTACCTGATAGAGATACATCTTATCCGATGTTGAACCCATCATGGCCATGATGGATCCACCATCAAGTTTTATTTTTGAAAACATCCCATTCCATTTGAAGCATCAGCTTTTGTTAAAACCAAAACATTTTTGTTTTCTAAAGCAAGACTAAGCATCAGAAAACCTTTGAATAAAACAGGTAATCAAGGAATGGTAGTCAATTTCAAGGAAGGAAATGCAGCAATTGTGTAGCACTCAACTCCTATCACCTAATGCATCATTCAAGTGATAAAGAGTTTAAAATCATAAGAAAAGGTAAATGCATCGGGGCTTGCCTTGTGTTGTAGGGGATTCGGGATCTGTTCCACATATATCAAAATAAAACAATTACCGACAGGTGGAGTCTCAGTTGGTGGTGTAGCTTCTTCTTCTTCTTCAACAACTACTTCCTCGTTTTCTATACATAACCATACATATACATCAATGCTCATGTGATGATATGAATATGCAGTTATAATAGAAATACATCAAGTTGTATCTTTAATACAACTTTCCTTCACGGTACACCTAAGTTACTCGGGTCTTTTAGGTTAACACCCTAGTAGGGTTAGGCACTTTTATTTTAAGAAACTAGGGTTTTGGGGTTTTGGGATCAAACAATGTCCAAAACATGTCAAACTTCACCCAAGGATTCTAATTATCAAATTAGGCTTACCCAAAAAGTTTTATGATTTTTGGAGCTATTCAGTAATTTCTAAAATTCCAAAAGACTAGGTTTAGGCCTTCTTAAACATTAAATAATTCATGGTTGGGGCTAAAAATCTTGGAACTATTTTTATTAAATACTAGGGGATTTTAGGAGTCTAGTAAAATTGGTCCCATATTTTTATCATTTTTCTAGAATTTTCTACAAATTCCCTAAGCCTGGCAGAAAAAGAAAAGGAAAAAGGAGGAACAGTACTGGGCTCAATCTAACCCAATCTGGCCCATCACCAGACAAACGTGCCCCCGCGCGTGCCCGCGCTGGAGAAATTGCACAGAGGACCCTGACTATTTGAAAAATCGTTAAAGAATCCTCTTCCCTATTCATCTGTGTCACTAACATGTGCACCGAGGCCCTTCTTCTTTCTCATCTTCGCAAGCCCGGGTCCCCGACCACGGATGGCATAGCAGCTACTCCGGCGAGCTTGTACCGGCCACAACACCCAATAATTCGTGATCGACTTCGGTTTACGCCTAATTCTACCCTTGGCGCTCCACTGGGAATCACTAATTTGATCGGAACGCCATCCTAGAGCTCAGTTCATGCACACCGTGCAACTAGAGTCTTTCCCATCGTGGTCTCGACGACATAGTACGGCAACATACAATTTGGGGGCATGGTGAGCATCTACAACGTACCAGAACCCAAGAACGGTCGCGAGGAAGGCGGGTGGAAGGCCAGGACAGCGGGTCGATGGAGGGGGTGTTCACGACAGCGCGGAGAGAGGATTTGGGGGAAATTCCAAATTAGAGCGCTACGGTGGACAATCGGAGGCAAGGGCGGGTGCTCTGGCTTCGTGACAACCTAACAGAGCTAGCGACACACTCAATTTATAGTGTCCTATGATGGTGGCATCTAATTTTGAGATGGCGCGCTGGCGGTCGGAGAGAGGGGAAATGTACTGGCGAGGGTGATCGTGGCTGTCACCGTGGCAAGGCCACCGGCGATGGACAGACTTACTTCAATGGTTTACTGCAACGTGTTAAAGCCTCTAGGCACGTGGCGCACGGTCGGTAAGTAGCCAACGCCAGCGAGGGTCATCTCAGCCGGCCGTAGGCCAAGTGGGTACAGTGAACCCACTAGTGACCGGGTCCGAGCCTATCCGGTGCCAAGATCTTTACTCTGCCGCGACTATCTCCTCACTAGAGAGCACGAATCGTAGCACCGATGCGGATCACGGTGCGAGGGTCACCGGCGGCGAGGGGCGATGCATCTGAGATCTTTTCAGTCTAACAATGGGAAACCCCATTCAGAGTACCTGACAGAGCACTTTGCAGGGCTTTGATCTCCAATTTCTATGTGGCAACATGTTAATCCTTCTGTAACAAAGTTGTCCTATAATCCCACTTTAACTTTGTTATAGTAACCATTCCCAAACAATCACTGGATCCTACTCGAATTCAATCCCAAAGTTCCTCTAGCTTCACTAGTGACTACAATTCAGACCAAGGGCTGACTGACAGGCCAACTTCAAGCCTAATTATCTCCTATTTTTGTACAACACCAATGCTTAATCACTTAAGCAAAGTTGTACTCTAACATAGCTCTATAAGTTTGATGTGTTGACCTAGGGCAAAATCCTTATGAATTTGGAGATATAGAGCTCCAAAGTTGGCTTCAATACACTGAATTTTAGACTTAGTCACATAATGCTCATGTGACCCTTTTGCAAATAAGTCCAAATCTCATCACTCAACTTGAAAATTCTCCAATATAAAAGTTACATAGTTTGTAGTGTTCTATCACTTTGATATTTGCACTTTGGTCCGAAAGTGCATAGAATTTGCATTTACCCCCCTAGGGTTCCAATTAGGGTTTTCTAGGGTTTCTTTTAGGGTTTTGAGTACTTTAGGGTTTTTGTGCCACTAAAGTTCATCACTTTGATATCTTGTGAACATTCCTAAAGACTTTTGAGATTTTTACTTATTTGGGCTTCACTTTCATCCATAGTCCCTAATTCCAGGGTTAAGTACCCTACCCTAGGGTTAATCACATATCAAGTCACCTCATCACAACTTGTTTAAGATTTTACCTAGTGAATGCATTCTAGGTGTAACAACAAACATGAAATGTCAATGCACATGATGTTATGCTCAAGTTTTAGTGCCAGTAACACCAGGGGTGTTACATCCTTCCCCCCATAAAAGAATCTCGTCCCGAGATTTAAGGTCCTAGGGTAAGTAATGGAAAAGGAAACACGTCACATCTTTATTTCCTTCTTTGTCTTACAGAGCAGGGGGTGGTGTGGGGTCTTTTCCAATTTTACAATCAGTTGCATACATCTTACAAGTTACAAAAGCTAAAAACTTAGGAAAATTCTTTTCCAAGAAGTCTTGAGTCTCCCAGGTAGCTTCATCTTCAGTATGTTGATTCTATTGTATCTTACAAAATTTAAGAGTTCTTTTTCAGGTGATCCTGTCCTTCTGATCCAAAACTGAATGGGATGTTCTGAATAAGTTAAATCTGGCTCTAAAGCAACATCCACCACATCGATGGTTCGGTCAGGAATCTGAAGGCCCTTCTTCAATTGAGATACATGGAACATTATGTACTGCAGACAATGTTTTTGGCAGTTGCAGCCGGTATGCCACTGGTCCACATTGTTCAAGAATGGGAAACAGGCCAATATATTGGGGTGCCAGCTTTCCTTTTACCGCAAATTGATTAACACCCTTCATTGGTGATACTTTCAGGTACACATGATCTTTGACTTGAAAGAACAAGGGTCGGCGTTGTTTGTCTGTATAACTTTTCTACCAAGCTTGAGCTTCTTTCAAGTGATGCCTTATCCGTTGGACCTTTGCTTCCGTTTCCTTGACTAAATTAGGCCTGAAATACCACCGTTCTCCAGGTTCTGACCAATTTAAAGGTGTCCGACACCGTCGCCCGTACAGTGCTTCAAATGGTGCCATTTTAATGCTCTCTTGATAGCTATTAGTATTTGAAAATTTTGCCAATGGCAGACATTCATCCCATTTCTGTGGAAACTCCAGGACACATGCCCGCAACATGTCTTCAAGCACCTGATTTACTCTTTCAGTTTGTCCACTTGTTTGAGGATGATATGCCGAACTGTGGAGCAACTTAGTATCCAAAGACTTGTGGAGTTCTTCCCAAAAATTGGATACAAATTGTGGTCCGCGGTCCGACACTATTGTTCTTGGAACCCCATGTAAACTGAGAATACGAGTAATATATATCTGGGCATAGGTGATGACCGGGTAAGATGTCTTAACTGGTAGAAAATGGGCTATTTTTTAAGCCAATCAATTATAACCCAGATAGAATCAAATCCTTTGGCTGTCTTGGGTAATACCACAATGAAGTCCATACTAATATCTTCCCATTTCCAAGTTGGGATGGGCAAGGATTGCAATGGTCCAGCGGTCTTCATATGCACTGCCTTGACACGTCTATAGGTGTCACATCTTGCCACATAGCGTGCAATTTCAATTTTCATTTTTGTCCACCAATAGTGTTGCTTTAAGTCTTGATACATCTTAGTACTTCCAGGATGAATGGAATATCGACTAAGATGAGCTTCATCCAAGATCTGTTGGCGGACTTCAGCATCTTTAGGCACAACTATGCGATCATTAAACCATATTATCCCTTGGTCATCTTTTCTGAAGCAATTATCTTTGCCGACTTCTATTTTCTTATGAATATGTTTCATACCCTTGTCGGTTCTTTGGGCATCAATAATTCTCTATAGAAGAACTGACTCAAGCTTTAACTGTGTCAAAGTTCCATGTTGTACCATTCCTAGGTTCAACTTTTCCATTTCTTGACATAGTGTGGTGTCAGGGGTCCTTACTGTAAGACAATGACAGGAAACTTTGCGACTCAATGCATCTGCCACCACATTGGCTTTTCCTGGGTGATAGTGAATTTCCAAGTCATAATCTTTAATTAGCTCAAGCCATCTTCTCTGCCTCAAGTTCAGTTCTGACTGGGTAAAGATATATTTTAGACTTTTATGATCTGTATATAAATGGCAAGTATTTCCCAGCAGATAATGACGCCATATCTTGAGGGCATGAACAACTGCAGCTACTTCCAAGTCATGAGATGGATAGTGCTCCTCATGCCGACGTAGTTATCTTGAAGCATAAGCTATGACTTGGCCCTCTTGCATTAGGACACATCCGAGTCCACTACCTGATGCGTCACAATACACATCAAAAGATTTTTCAAGGTCTAGCTGAGCCAATATCAGAGAAGTGGTTAATAACACCTTCAATTGCTCGAAGGCCTCATTGCATTTTGAGGACCAGTCAAACTTGGTATCCTTCTTCAATAAACCCATAATGGGTTTAACAATCTTGGAGAAATCCGGAATAAACCTGCGGTAATATCCAGCTAGTCCAAGGAAGCTTCGAACTTGATGTACTGTAGTTGGCGGTTTCCATTCTAAAATATCCTTGACTTTGCTGGGATCGACCGCAATTCCTTTTGCAGATAATACATGTCCCAAAAATTGGATTTCCTCCAACCAGAACGTGCATTTACTGAACTTAGCATATAACTGGTGCTCCCTTTAGCGTGTTAGCACGATCCGTAAGTGCTTAGCATGCTCCTCTTCATTTTTGGAATAGATCAGGATGTCACCAATAAAGACCACCACAAATTTATCCAACTCGGGCATGAATACCGAGTTCATTAAGTATGTGAAGTGGGCTAGAGCATTTGTCAATCCGAAAGACAAAACCAAATATTCAAATAATCCATACCGCGTAGTGAACGCGGTCTTGGGTATATCTTCAGGTCGAATACGGATCTGATGATAACCTGACCTGAGGTCAATCTTGGAGAATACCCGAGCTCCAGTAAGTTGATCAAATAAGATATCGATCCGAGGAAGACGGTACTTATTCTTGATGGTGACCTCATTAAGGGGTCGGTAGTCCACGCACATTCGAAGCGTTTGATCCTTCTTCTTGACGAAAATTGCGGGACATTCCCAAGGTGATGAACTTGGCCTAATGAACCCCTTCTCCAGCAAGTCTTGTAATTGAATCTTGAGTTCTGCCAATTCATTAGGTGGCATTCGGTACGATCTTCTAGAAATAGGAGTCATACCAGGCTTAAGCTCAATCACAAATTCCACATCCCTTTCTGGAGGCAATCCAGGCAAATCTTCAGGGAAGACATCCAGAAATTCACATACCACTGGAATATCTTGGATTCTAGTATGATAGCTTCATAAACCCGTCCAAATGGTTTGGCTAGGATAGCTACATGGATGGATAATTGGATCTCTTCATGACCATGGCTTAATTTAATGGTCCTTAAGTCTGTATTGATGATGATCTTTATGCTGGGTAACCAATTCATACCTAGGATTACATCTATGTCTTGCCCTTTTAAAATAATCATGTTGGTAGGAAATTCCCGTTCGGCCAACGTTACTGGTATGTGGAAGGCTACTTCCTTAGTAAATATCTGTCCCCCAGGTGAGTGGATAATAAATCCTTCCCTTGATTCAGTGCAAGGAATGCAATGCTTTTCTACAAAATTCTTGCTTATGAAGGTATGTGATGCACGAGAATCAAAGAGAATAACCACTGGGTAATTGGCAACAAGGTACGTACCCATCATTACCGGCTCGCCCTCCGGTGTTGTAGCCACTTGAGTATAATAAATCTGTCTGGTTTTCTTGAAATTTTTGCCCGTTGAAGTATTAGCCATGTTCCCCTTTCTTTGGTTGGAATTCCCAGAGTTCTGTTGGAAATTGGTTTTATTTTGCTTCGGCTATGGGCAGTCCTTAATGAAGTGTCCGGACTTTCCATAATTGAAGCAACCAGTGGAAGAACTGGAGAGAGTAGGGAAACGAGTACTAGGGGCACTCGGCTGATTAGTAGGAGCGGGGGCAGCAGTAGGACGAATAAAGATAGGCTGCTTAAAGGGATATGAAGGTGGGCAAGGTGAAGAACGATTTAGATTAAAAGGTCGGATGACCAACCTTGTTCTATTCTCAGGTCCTTGATTTGACCTTTCACCTCCATACCCTTTTGATTTCCCATGTCCTGCATTTTTGGCTTCTACTGTCAGTGCAGTATTAACAGCCCTAGTGTAGGTAAGGTCCAAGCATGTCATCATTTTCCGCTGAAGCCTGTCATTGAGTCCCCTCATTAAACAGTTTTTTCTTTAAATCAGTATCCACATGGTCAATGGCATACTGAGAGAGGTGGTTGAATTTGTTGAGATACTGCATCACTGTATCTCCTCCTTGCCTCAACCGGATAAACTCTTCTAGCTTCATCTGGAGTACTCCCTCTGGAACATAGTGCTCTCAGAATGCCAATTTGAACTCATCCCAAGTAATCTGATGTCCAACAAGCTGGATTGCTGAGAAATTTACCCACTAGGTACTGGCAGGCCCTCTCAGTTGTTGTGCGGCGAACAAAGGCTTTTGTGTCTCCGTGCATCGAATCAGTCCAAACTTCTATTCCATAACTCTCACCCATTCATCGGCTTCTAAAGGCTCTTCTGCTTTAACGAAGAGCAGGGGTCGAGTCTCCGAGAATTTTAGGTAAGTAGTTTCTCGCGGTCCTTGAGGAGGAGCCCTTCCTCCATGCGGTTGGAATTGATTAACCGCCATCTCGCGCAAGAAGCGTGTATTATCAGCGGTGGCAGTGACCAGGGCAGCGATAGCCTCGGCCAAAGTTGGTGGTACTGGTGGCGGGTTGGGAGTACCTTCCGCACCACAGGAAGTCTCCACACCATTATGTGCACGAGTCTGTGATGGCATCTGAGGCAAAGAAACATTTGGAAAAAATATAACATGCCAGCATACACCATCATATTACATTACCAAAATGTAATAATTATACAGACTCCAATGTACAACTTGACTTCATTACTTATTTTACATAAGTATAATATCTAAATTATACTATGCTAGTCTTCTTCATCCTTCGTTGCTCCATTTTCTGCTGTAGGAGACTGTTCGTCAGCAAGGTTCATGGAAGGAGGGGGCCTAAAAAGGTCCGACTCCCCATCAGGTCCTTCATTTGCTATCCCCGAGGGTCCAGCTCCCATTGCAGCAGCGTCGGAAGGCACGTGCGGGTGCAGTCGAGCATACAATACAAGTACTTCTTCATGTAAAGTATTAAAGTACACTTGTAGGCTATCGAGGGCTGTGCTAAGCTCTGCCACACGAGCTCGAGCTTTTGCTTTGCAGTGTTAAGCGATCGAATGCGAGTTGACGGCCCAATCAATGGCTAAATCCCGTTCTGAAACCTCATACTGCAAGCGGCTGACATCAGCTGACAATTCAGCTATACACTGGCGGTCCTACTCCCGTGCCCTGTTTCTGTGGCGTAACTCTGACTGAAGTTGTTCCACCCTGGCTTCCAGGTCTCCAATTGGGTCATTACTGCCACTACTACTTCTCTCGTGCCTAGAAGCTAGCTGATGTCGTGGCACGCCAAAAGGTCCAGTAGATTTGCGCCCTGTTTTCCTAGTACGCGCCATATCTCCATAAAAGGGGAAGATTTATTAGTATATTCTTAACATGATGCATGCATAACTTGATAATTATGGAATCAACTTTCGTTGATCCCCAACTTCCTATATATTGCACTCTGTTATCCAACTGTACAAGATATGGGACTAACAGAAAGTGGTAAGGTAAGAATTAAAGAATATTTTTAGGTAAGTGTTTAAAAATTCTTTTGAAGTACTACGTAATATCTGAGAGGATGGGATTTCTCTCCGATACCAGCTGTGACGGAACGTCCCAAGGTATTAGGCCCACCTACAGTTGTCCTTGTCCTAAGGACCTTGGACAAACCTGTAGATGCACTTAATCACTTGACAAGTTCGATAAATGTATTCTCACCATTACGCCCAAGAGCGCTTCACCCGTCACGCAGATATTACATCACATCGGAGGAAAGAATAAGCGGAAGCAAATTACAATAACTTAATTTACATTCATCGAATATATAGAGTATTATTATTGTTACAATACCATGGCATTAAGAGTGCATAGAGTATTATTATAGACCAGGGAGGCAAAACACCCTCTCGCACAAAGTTTATTGTTTTCAAAGTGGGAGGCAAACATCCTCCCGCGACCAACTTCACTGCTGGGGCTCTTCCTTGGGTATCACCTTTGAACAAAAACAGCAAAACTCTGTTGTTTCCTCACCTACAACAACATGGGTTCAAAAACCCTGAGTACGGAGTGTACTTTCGCAAGTCTTACCCGACAAAAGAAAAGACTCTTAAGGATATGCTGGCTTGAGGGAGTCAAGGTAAGGCTATTCAAGAATCAAAGACTCTATTTGCATAAATGCTTACTGACAGTGGATCCTTAAAAATCCAGTTTTATTATCAGATTAAGTTATTACCTGAAGCTAGAGTTCTTTCTACCCTAGTTCAAGCACTTGGCCTACACTAACCATCTTTTCGTCATCCCTTTAGTTTACTGGATTGCTACGTGTAAGTCAGTGACCAAGTCTTCATGTCCAAGAAGTAACGGCGATACGAATCGATTAATACTCAGCTGAGGATCTCCAATCACACGACATATGTAGCACGTAACCCTTGCATATGTCAACTCGCCACCGGGTTTCTTAAGACTAGACCGGGTTCACGCCAACCGAGAGCACAGATACACCACCTTCCAGCCCCTTGCCATAGAGGGTACACGCTACTCTCACCATCTCTCCACTCCCATTGTGTGTTGGCCTTTCTGGTATTGGTCTGCCCGAGGCAAAGTTTATCCATGACGAGGCATGTGACTAGTTAAAGGGTCCCCGGTCATCAGGCCTACATCGACACGGTCCTTAATCGATTCAGGCGGAGACACTACACCGAGACTTCCTTCTTGTGCAAGTCACCTGCCCAGTCTCGTCTTTATCATTTTCGATCCCAAAATTTGGTACCTGACAGAGGTACATCTTATCCGATGTTGAACCCATCATGGCCATGATGGATCCACCATCAAGTTTTATTTTTGAAAACATCTCATTCCATCTGAAGCATCAGCTTTTGTTAAAACCAAAACATTTTTGTTTTCTAAATCAAGACTAAGCATCAGAAAACCTTTGAATAAAACAGGTAATCAAGGAATGGTAGTCAATTTCAAGGAAGGAAATGCAGCAATTGTGTAGCACTCAACTCCTATCACCTAATGCATCATTCAAGTGATAAAGAGTTTAAAATCACAAGGAAAGGTAAATGCACCGAGGCTTGCCTTGTGTTGTAGGGGATTCGGGTTCTGTTCCACAGATATCAAAATAAAAACAATTCCTAGCAGGTGGAGTCTCAGTTGGTGGTGCAGTTTCTTCTTCTTCAACAACTACTTCTTCCTCGTTTTCTATACATAACTATACATATACACGAATGCTCATGTGATGCTATGAATATGCAGTTATAATAGAAATACATCAAGTTGTATCTTGAATACAACTTTCCTTCATGGTACACCTAAGTTACTAGGGTCTTTTAGGTTAACACCCTAGTAGGGTTAGGCACTTTTATTTTAAGAAATTAGGGTTTTGGGGTTTTAGGATCAAACAATGTCCAAAACATGTCAAACTTCACCCAAGGATTCTAATTATCAAATTAGGCTTACCCAAAAAGTTTTATGATATTTGGAGCTATTCAGTAATTTCTAAAATTCCAAAAGACTAGGTTTAGGCCTTCTTAAACATTAAATAATTCATGGTTTAGGCCTTCTTAAACATTAAACATTAAATAATTTCTAAAATTCCAAAAGACTAGGTTTAGGCCTTCTAAAATTCCAAAAGACTAGGTTTAGGCCTTCTTAAACAACAAATTAGGCTTACCCTAAACTATTTTTATTAAATACTAGGGTATTTTAGGAGTCTAGTAAAATTGGTCTCATATTTTTATCATTTTTCTAGAATTTTCTACAAATTCCCTAAGCCTGACAGAAAAAGAAAAGGAAAAAGGAGGAATAGTACTGGGCTCAATCTAACCCAATCTGGCCCATCACCAGACAAACCTGCCCGTGCACGCGCCCGCGCTGGCGAAATTGCACATAGGACCCTGACTATTCGAAAAACCGTTAAAGAATCCTCTTCCCTATTCATCTGTCTCACTGACATGTGCACCGAGGCCCTTCTTCTTTCTCATCTTCGCAAGCCCGGGTCCCCGACCACGGACGGCGGAGCAGCTACTCCGGCGAGCTTGTACCAGCCACAATACCAAATAATTCGTGCTCGACTTCGGTTTACGCCTAATTCTACCCTTGGCGCTCCACTGGGAATCACTAATTTGATCGGAATGCCATCCTAGAGCTCGGTTCACGCACACCGTGGAACTAGAGTCTTTCCCGTCGTGTTCCCGACGACATAGTACGACAACATACAATTTGGGGGCACGGTGAGCATCTGCAACGTACCAGAACCCAAGAACGGTCGCGAGGAAGGCGGGTGGAAGGCCAGAACAGCGGGTCGACGGAGGGGGTGTTCACAGCGGCACGGAGAGAGGATTTGGGGGAAATTCCAAATTAGAGCGCTACGGTGGACGATCGGAGGCAAGGGCGGGTGCTCTGGCTTCGTGACAACCTAACGGAGCTAGCAGCACACTCAATTTATTGTGTCCTACGGTGGTGGCGTCTAATTTTGAGATGGCCCGCTGGTGGCCGGAGTGAGGGGAAATGTACTGGCGAGTGTGATCGTGGTTGTCACCATGGCAAGGCCGCCGACGATGGACGGACTTACTTCAACGGTTTACTGTGACGTGTTAAAGCCTCTAGGCACGTGGTGCACGGTCGGTAAGTGGCCAATGCCAGCGAGGGTCATCTCGGTCGGCCGCAAGCCAAGTGGGTACGGTGAACCCACCAGTGACCGGGTCCGAGCCTATCCGGTGCCAAGATCTTTACTCCGCCGCGACTATCTCCTCACCAGAGAGCATGAATCGTAGCACCAACGCGGATCATGGTGTGAGGGTCACCTGCGGCGAGGGTCGATGCATCTGAGATCTTTTTAGTCTACTGTACAATGGGAAACCCCATTCAGAGTACCTGACAGAGCACTTTGCAAGGCTTTGATCTCCGATTTCTATGTGACAACTTGTTAATCCTTCTGTAACAAAGTTGTTGTCCTATAATCCCACTTTAACTTTGTTATAGTAACCATTCCCAAATGATCACTGGATCCTACTCGAATTCAATCCCAAAGTTCCTCTAGCTTCACTGGTGACTACAATTCTGTCCAAGGGCTGATTGACAGGCCAACTTCAAGCCTAATTATCTCCTATTTTTGTACAACACCAATGCTTAATCACTTAAGCAAAGTTATACTCCTAACATAGCTCTATGAGTTTGATGTGTTGACCTAGGGAAAAGTCTCTATGAATTTGGAGATATAGAGCTCCAAAGTTGGCTTCAATACACTGAATTTCAGACTTAGTCACATAATGCTCATGTGACCCTTTTGCAAATAAGTCCAAATCTCATCACTCAACTTGAAAATTCTCCAATATAAAAGTTACTTAGTTTGTAGTGTTCTATCACTTTGATATTTGCACTTTGGTCAAAAAGTGCATAGAATTTGCATTTACCCCCCTAGGGTTCCAATTAGGGTTTTCTAGGGTTTCTTTTAGGGTTTTGAGTACTTTAGGGTTTTTGTGCCACTAAAGTTCATCACCTTGATATCTTGTGAACATTCCTAAAGTCTTTTGAGATTTTTACTTATTTGGGCATCACTTTCATCCATAATCCCTAATTCCAGGGTTAAGTACCCTACCCTAAGGTTAATCACACATCAAGTCACCTCATCACAACTTGTTTAAGGTTTTACCTAGTGAATGCATTCTAGGTGTAACAACCAACATGAAATGTCAATGCACATGATGTTATGCTCAAGTTTTAGTGCCAGTAACACCAGGGGCGTTACAGGTCTGTGGAACACCGATGTGGAAATCCTCGAGCGAAGGGGGCATGTTCGCCTTTGCCCCAACAGTGGGCTCGAGCACTGTATCCTTGTCGTCGTCCTCCCTGGTGGGCAAGCCAGGCTCGTTAGAACTCGCCGCCATGTACTTCCTCCCAACGATAGCTTTTGGCAACCCGAGCTCCTCGAAGCCTACCACACTCTCACGCAGATCGACGAGATCTGCAGTATCGTCGTCGCTGCCTAGCATCTCTTGTGGCGGGATGGTCTCAGTCTCTGGCACAGATGACTTGGACAAGGTGGGAGGCGAGTTTTGCTGCATCAGCACAAACGTGTTAGCTGAGCTGGATGAGAAGAGAGGAAGGCATCTATGGTTAGACTCATGAGGAGGATGGATGAAGGGGAACTCGAGCGCACGTGAAGATAGGGGGTAGATTGAGCTTGGTGAGGGAGACCTCTGCGATCAATTGGATCTAGCAGGGCACGAAATCCCCAGCCCCCGCACCCGCACTACCACGGTCGCCATTGTCGAAGCGCCCGCCGCTGGGGCAGGCGGCGGCGGTGCCGAGGAGCCCTGCGCTGCACGCCGAGTTATTATGGAAGGGGGAGGCTACGGTGAGGGGAGCAAGCGGTGATGAGCATGGATCTGAGAAGCGTCATCGGTCTTGGCCGCCTGCAGTTCCAGGCCAGGTGTGAGTGGAGTTGGACGGGAAAGAGGTGGAGGCTGCGGGGCGTGGATGGTTCTGCCAAAGTGCTGAGGCTGAAAAGACGCATGGATGTCCGAGCCCAACTGTCGGTCAGAGAAGGAGGGGAGTGATAGAACAAGTGGAGGCACTGAGGCAGGCTACCCTTTCCTTATTAATAAGTAGTAGAGATTTAAGATTATTACACAAAATTAATCTATTTTCTATATTATATTAGCAATACATTTATTTTACTAATTTAAAATATGTTGTTTAAATTATTTTTGAGATTTTATATTATAATTTGGAGGGCAATTTTATGAATATGATCAGGCTCGTTGGCTCGCGAGCTGAGTCGAGCCGCTCGTTTTCACCCTAAAGCCCATCGATGCGGAGGATTTGAACTCACGGAGAGCATGTTCCTTAGCGGTTGGCCCCTTGCCCTTGCCCCTTCTTATTAGGCTACCTCCAGTCTCTTACTCATATAGTCATATTTATCTTTTAAATTAAACTTTACTCTGTAAATAATGTAGTTTATAGTATAAAATAATATTTTGTATGGCTATATATATAATTTGATGTGTCCATCGGTCCATGCACACAAACCCAATAAACACGGATCCAGGTGTCCACGTATCACACTCACAAGTGAAGCCCATATAACTAAATATGTATAGTCGTCAATTAGATTATTTGGGAGCAAGAATACCGAAGGGAATTGGAGGGCTAAATCCACGTGTTATTCAATTAGCACAAGGATTTTAGCCCTCCAATCCTCTTCGATATTCTTGCTCCCAAACAAAGAGTCTCTCATGTCTGTTGTTATTTGTGACCAAATATTTCAAATGCTTCTATTTTCACTGTCAATTATTTGGCATAAGGTAGAACGATAACATTACATCTAGCTCAGATTTGTTATCTTTTCCATTTGAAAGATACACATTGTTAGCTCTTACAGTGATTATAGCCGATATAGGCATGTTGTGTGAGCGGTTAGGAGGAAAAGCAAATTGATATTATGCTCTGGTGGCGATTCTATCTGGTAGGGGCAAACAAGCTATGTGACTACACCGACAATTACTTCATTCGTCTCAGTCCATGTTATAACCAAACAAAGTAGATCTAGTCTATTAGGCATATTGCCTATATACAAACCATTTAGATCAAAAAATTGTGTATGACCTATCTCTGTAAGGCAATACCATTGTAGGAAACATTTGCACAACATGCACTAGTGCATCTACCATGTTCAACCAAGATAGCATGTGAGAAGAGGATTGCGGATCATTATCACCAAATGCGCATTACAACGAAAGAATAACGTGTTGATGTAGTGGAAGTAGTCAAATGTCCTCGTGTACCAGCTGCATCGACTTCCATGCTCCTCAAGTTTGTTGTTGATCAACACTCCAGCAACAACACTCCAACAACAACAGTAGCAGCTATACAGTATCTACAACGAAACATTATGGCGTCGGTGTGCTAGTACCGTGCGTGCAGCAAGTGAAATGACAACGATGTCTTGAGCGCTCGCAACCTTAGGAAGAGAGAATACGATGGCTTAGATGGTCCTCTCGAGCAAGGGGTGGGCATTCGGGTTACCCAAAATATTTGGTTCGGGTAATTCGGGTTTTCCAAATTTCAGGTTTTGAGAACTGCTACATGAAGTATATCCAAACCAAGTGGGTACTTGAAAATCGAGTATCTAGAAATTCAGGTTCGGGTACTCCTGATTTACCTGATCAGAGTTTATCCAGCGCAATATATTAGTAGGTCCACCAAATCATGAGGGTGGTAAATAATTAGGTTACAACATCAATAAGTCATCTCAATTGCACAAATATCTCATCTTCATAGTTCACACATAAGAAATTAAATTTATACCGATAACAGTGCCACATAACATGGTACATAGATACAGAACAAAACAAGCAGTCCAGCACAATGAAAACATAAATGATTGAACTAGAATTAATAGAAGTCCATATAGGCAAACAAAATACATTAGATACCACAACTTAGGGCATTGAAGAGTTCACACAAAGTTATCAATCCACAAGAGTATATACTATACATGATAAATAAGATATAATTTTGGGTAGTTCGGATAAATCAAGTACCGAGACATGTCATCTGATTTATCCAATATAACTTCGGGTTTTCAGACCTAGGATCCGAACTACTGTTTGGATAATTCGAGTTCAGATAGATCAAATGCGAGCTCGGGTAGTTCGGATTTGAGTAATGGGTATCAATTTTTTTGCCTGCCCCTACTCTCAGCATGCAAGCCCATTTTTAAATAATAGGATTTTATTCTAAAGATCCATTAGCATTTTCATAAATCGTGGTTGCCTCTTGGATGTATATTCAATAGAATATAATTCTTGATGTTTTTTAATTAAGATCAAACACATAATAAGTTGAGGGAGTTCTTTGATCGCCACCAGGCATCTCAAACATAACCTACCCTATTACAACAAGCTTAAGAAAAACAATCTCTACCATGTTATAACAAACTCATCAAACAAATCTCTAGGACTAGACAAGAACATTTTATATAACCAAATTTATATAACATCCCCGTTCGGATCATTGGAATTGAATTCTATTCTAATAATAGTAATTTAGGCACATATCAATTAAGTTAATTCGTTTTATACAAAATATATTTATATATCATTATTAGCAAGATGTCAGAGATATTTATGTGCTATATTTTTATTATAGAGGAGTGAGTCGAAGAGCGTCTTATAAGTTATAGAGTAGAAACAAATTCTACTGATACATAAAATTATTTCTCATCATCCACCATATGAATTCGAAATAGACTTATTTCTGAACTTTAGAAAGTGGTGGAATGTTAAATTCCAAATTAAATAGGTCACAAATAAATTTCATGCATACTCCATTAGGTTTGTATAGCACTGCCTCCCTTTGGGTAACTTTGGCTGCTCACTAGCAGTTGAGGTATGCAAATAATAATAGGCAATAAAGCACAAACTACATGCCACACGATTTAAAAGTTAACGATAGTTGTGTGAGCAAATGCAGTACAAGTAAAAAGTTCATCCAAACTGAATCTGATAGTGCATTTGTGTCTCTGAAACTGAGCTGAGGGCTTGTTGGGCAGCAAAATGGTTTGGTGGAGCTCCGGTCGCCCGACTCGCTCCGGCCCTTCCCTGCATATAGTAGAGCCGGAGCCGCATAAAGCCCTGTTAACCATGCCCTTAACATTTGATCGTGAATGCATTATGATTTCTGAGGGAATAATGAAATCAGTTCATTTTCATGGGAAAAAAACACAGAAAACAGAAGAAAAAAAACTTGTTTTCCGAAGGAGGCCTGAATCTGATAATGCTACATGATCCTTAATTATGGATTGTGCCGGTACAGAATGTATTTGTGTTGCATTATACATTTCCCCTGGACTAAGTGCCAAAAGCCATCATAGGGGCATGATGAATGCAAAATACAGGATAGACAGCAATGCTTGCTCTCTTTCTTTTGCCCCCCACTGTTTGGAAGAATAATGCAGATGAATCCCATCATATCACCACTAGGCACTAGCCATCTATATTTAATTCTAAGGGAAAATCCAGTACAAAATAATTACCAGCCAATTTTCTTAGCATCATCAACCAAACCTTTGCATCTATATTGCGAAGGCGAAGCCCTATAGGCTATAGCTTGAATCGAGAGACAACTTTTCTCCCGTGCGTCCTTGATAGTCCTACTCGAGAGCTGGTGCTACATCAGTCGGATTGCCTTCAAACACATCAGCGCTTGATGATTCTGACTCCTCAGGGAACTCCTGTGATTGGGACTCCTTGTAAGCAGGCGTGTCTCTGAAATCTGTTGCCCCATCGTTGTAAGTGGCCACAGCGACACCGCAAGCAATGAGCTGCACAAGTAAGCAACATTAATCCGCAAGTGAGAACTCGCAAATGGTGTGGATACTAGTCAAGGAATTGTGTCTGTAAATCGTTCCTTTTGTTTTGGAAATCGCTGGTAGTTTCCAAGTCTAGGCTTCCAACAGGGATCTATGGGTGCTGCTAATTACCAAAAATCAGGATGGTCTAATTCAACACATTGAACCTTGTTAAGCAGTACACAAACGAATAACATCACATTCTTTTCAGCATATATATAGCCACCGGAAAGGAACTTAAGTTGGTGTTTGAATGCACTAGAGCTAATAGTTAACTGCTAAAATTAGCTGAATACATCAAAACAGTTTAATTAATAGTTCAGCTATTAGCCATTTTTAGCAAAATATCTTTTATCTAATAGTTAGCTACCTTTCACTAGCAATTTTTTAACCAACTAACTATTGGCGCTAGTGCATTCAAAACGTGTAATTAAACAATCTAGAGCATTTAATCTGATCCAATGGTTTCCTGTGAAATAGGTTAAATATAAAATAGGTACTAGGTTTAAGTGAAAGGGGTTAGATTTTGATTAGATGCACCAGATCACTTTGATTACACGGTTGCACATTAGTTGCATAGGAAATGTTCTCCTTCAGTCAGGGTACCGCAAATACTCAGGAGCCACGACAAAACGGTGAAACGGAGCAATATCTGTCTGACACTTCAAAGAATCATATCGAATGGATTCTGTTGTGCGTGAAGTTACACATCAAGCTGAAGACAAATGCACACTATTATACTGCAATACTCAATTATCTAGTCAGAAGTTCTAAAGCTAATGTTTAAAGCGTAGAATGGATTGTCTCATGGTGTCTAATTAGCGTTTCTAATTTTCTATATGCAGGGCAGTTCTACTTCTACATAGAGACAATGGAGTCATGGACGTGTCCCATTAGCGTGGATATCTTGCGGCAAAAAGATTTATGCTTCGACTTCTGAATACCCAGGCTAGTGGTGCAGGGACAGCGAGGACACACAGCGGGTGCGCACAAGCGTGGCCGTGAACTAATGGAGGGAAGGAGGCACTCACGCCGAAGACGACGCCGAACGCCCACATGTACTGCACGAAGAAGCCGAGGGCCTCCCACTGAGGTCCCTCCCAGAAGTCGGGCGTCTCCGGGTCTGGCAGCTGCGGCATGGGCTCCGTCGACACCTCGAACCCCAGCGGTTCCCCTTCCCACTCCGCCACCCCCGCCTCCGCCGCATCCTCGTCCACATCGGGCGCCACGACCCCACCGCGGCGCTTCTTGCCTCCGCGTTCCTCGAGACGCCGCTGCGTCCGGGACGAGACCCCGCCGCGGCGCGCGAGGGCCACGTGCAGGGCGGCGCGACCGCCAGCAGGGAGGAGAGGAAGCGGGGCGACGCGGCGGCGGATGGCGGCCACGCCGAACGGCGTGGGGGAGGCGAGGAGAGACATGACGTTGAGGCAGCGTGGCACTGTGAATGTGTGAGGTCACGTGGACTCGTGGAGGTCCTGCCTGTGGCTGTCTAGACTCTAGAGCCGGGAGGCCGGGGAGAGATGAGATAAGATTTTCCCCCTTTCTTTCTTGCTATATATATAGTTTTCCTTTTTTTTTCTTCCATTTTCCACACACTATATATGTATAACAGTTTCGTTTTCATTTTCCAATCTCCTGAAGAAAATGGGAAATAGAGTTGATTTCTTGTGTGTATGTGTTCAAGAAGAGAGATTCTATCCGCGTGATTGGTTACGCTGCTCGCGCCCACGCTCAGTGTGCGTTGATTGTGCGTTGTCTTGTGATTGGTTGCCTGCGTCTTCATCTGTTGTGGGTATGGATGAACGCGTGCAGCTTAGGGCCTTTTTCAGGTCCGCCTTGCACGCGTGGAGAAGTGGGCAAGAGACTTTCCTAGCGTCCTAGCCTCGCGCGAGGCCGACGCGTGAGGACACGACAACCAATCACATTTTATAAGTTCAATAGTCTGTGCTCTTAACAATTGACATAAACATTTTCTTGCAACAACTTTGATCATGTGAGTCGCCCCATAAAAAAGTAGAGACAAGCATATTCATCCTCCTATAAACTACGTGTCTATATAAAACATGGCAAATATTTAAACTGTCTAAAAGTGTAGATATTATTTGTCTTTAAATAATAAAACTTGATGCACATATACTTCATGTTATGGATATGGTATACATCCACCAAAAAGGTTAAAAAAATCATAAGATTTGATAGCCGCAACTTATCATCTTTTTGTTTAGGGCTTCTTTGGATTGCAGGATTGGTAAAACATAGGGATAGGAAAAAAAATAGAATTAGTGGTTCATGACACTTGTAATTCCAAAGGAAATTTTTTAAGAGGTTAGGCTTCATGTTAGAAATTCTCTAAAATCTCACTACAATGTTCTATTTCATAGGAATTATAGGAACTCAATTATTTGATCCAAAGGACCACATAGGAAAATTTTCTATACGATTCTAATCCCTCAAAATTACTTTATTTTTCCTTTGTTCCAAAGGAGGCCTTAAATTGAAGTGACTTTAAACTTTAAGTTATGCATGCATGTCTGTCTAAAATGTAGATGTGCGAAATTTCATTTCTATAAGAAAATATATGCACTACATAAGTAAATAGTACTACATCCATTCGCGAATATTTATCGCCCGCTACATCATTTTTGAACTAAACCGCGATAAATTTAAAAACGGTGGGAGTAGATATTTAATTGATGGATTAACTAGATTATAGCATGCATTGTTTAGTTTGAGAATTTTATAGGCAATACATGCAAGAGACAAGTTATACTAGAAGCATTATATATTTGATTTTAACCTTCTTGGGTCTAACTTCTCAGATAAAACCTAAGAAAAAATGGCTTCCCTCTATTGTTCTAAAAATAGCTAGAAGAAAGCTACACTACAAACAAAGAAGTTGGAATCCAAAGATGGAGTAGCCAGCTTCATAAGTAAATAAACTTTAAATTAGTATGCTTCATTCAATATTGATTTAAATTAAACATATTTACTAAAAAACATTGCAATTCTAAAACTCCTTTGAGCAAAATTAGAATTGAATGAAACTTTAAATAACTCAGCATCAACATCTATAATATTCTTGAATTTAATTTCTATGTTGGTTTTAAATAATCAGAGAATAAAATATTTATACGTAGCAAAAAAGACTTAGCTAAATACTTTTGAACTTGAACTTAAAATTCAGTAAATACTAATTTAACTTTTCTCAGCAAGCATATAACTAAAATAGAGCTCACAATAATATATAAATATTTGCATAATTATTTTTTTAAGAAAATATAGTAAAGCAAAAAATAAACAAAATATCGTGCAACACTGGTTCTTATACCTAAACTAGGTCAGTGCCTGTGCGTTGCAACGGGAACATATAATACCTCGATAACATATATATATATGTGTGTGTGTTATACTGTTATGAGTTAGAGGACGACATCCACGAGCCGTCCGGGATGACGTCGAAGAGAAACTCAGGCCTGTGACGCACGAGAGGCCGCCCGTTTGTGAGGCACTCGAGGAGAAGGGCAAGGTAGTCTCGTGAAGGGAGCAAGGTCTAGGGGACAACGGTGGAGTGGCGACGCACGGTCACGGGGGTGGAGGCCTTGGCGACAATGGTGTGCGGCCGAGAAGGTGCACGTGGGAGCCGTCGGAGGGACGGCGCAGCGGCTGGCAGAGCTGCGTCGGGGCTGGTGCCCGGCGTAGCTCTGCGCTGCCGTAGGGGAAGGGAGGGAGAGGCTTTAATCGGTACCAGCATCTACTGCTTGTACAATGTTTTGTCTCTATGGATTGCAGCTGCAACAGTCCAAACAGATGGCTTTAATCTGAAGCGAACAACCTATCTTGGCTGGGAGCATCGACATCATGCCTTGATGGCGGTAGCAGCGGGCACAGGGGTCATCGTAGGAGGACAGCGGCGGGGGCATGGCCTTGCCCCTATGGACTCACCCCTTCCACACTTAATAGTATGGTAATGCTTAATAGTACCAAGTTATCATTTTTTGAAATCAAAAGGGTGGATGGCGAATGCGATTATGTCCTATGGATATAAAACTCGAGTGACCTCTCCAAATTAAGCATTCCTCCGTACTTTCTACCTTTGTTGTGTTCTTCACTTCTTCTTGACCCTTGGGATCCGTAATTTAGCTGGCTAGGTAACACGGCGACGTTCTGGGCGCAAGATGCTTGAGGCAAGCCATAGCTGAGATGTCACTCCAAACAAATTGGATTCAATGGATTTCATGAATCAGGTCCAGGAACATTCGACCTTCACCTGATTTGGAGAAACTTTTAAATTCAGAAAATCTACATACAAGTATTTTTTCAGTCTATTACATTATCATTATCATTTCTGCTTATACACATTCTATAGAGCCACCCATACGGTGGAAAGGTTACTGCAATACAGGCAGTCCAAGGAATCTATACAAATACAACTTCTGGTACGACGGGTAATACTAATGCATGGTTACACTACAATAGCAATGCAGTGTAGAACTGCAGATTCCTGAAGACACTCAGGCGTTCAATCCAGTCTCACGATAAGATGTAGACCTCCTCAAATGATTTCCTACCAAAAATACACGCATTAGTCTAGCTGATCAATGGATTGTACGTACATTTGTTAGGGGGTAAAGATACAGAGACTCACGATTTTTTTCCGGTAAATGTTGGGTTGTAGTTGTAAATTAAGTTATCCAGCACTTTGTCGGCAGAAGGCCTGTTTGGAGACCTGCGTGCTTGGCTGTTCCACGACACGGAAGGGTGAGCTAGGTAAGCATGAACTCCATTTTTCTTTCACCACTCTTGCAAGTTTCATCAAAGCAAGGTCCTTTCTTGCATATGCTTAAACCAACATGAAGTACTGCCAACTTGAATTGTATAATAATAGAGGTTAAAGCCTACAACAACAAACCTGATAAAATGATTGGAAAAATGTTGAGTAACCTGTACTGCATCTTCGCTGTGTGGGATCATTGGTTTCCTCCACTCAAAAATGGCTTTCTGCATCAAATGAGGACAATTTTATTGTGGCATAAATCCACTTGTATTTGGTGAGTGGCCATAATTTGATATGATGTGAATATAATCTAGGAATAAATACAGTGCACAAGAGAAAAGGAAGAACCAATAAGAACACTAAATGTGGAAATCCTGAAACAGCTACAACTAAATTACCTCAGGATGCCATTGCGTGCAAGTGATTGGATAATTATTGGCTTGTACAATTGAGACATAGACCTGATTTGATCAATATAGTTATTGTTTTCTGAACCATGTGGAAGCTAATGCACATACAATTCAGAGTTTCTACATACCTGCATTTGCAAACAGTATATAAAAAGGTCCATTCATTTTAAAAATTTTGACCTCCTAATCTTTTCTGAAGTTTGCTATTGCAGTAGAACACAATAGTGGTAGTACTATTAGCATCTTCTGCACAGAATGACATATGATTTAATTTCTACAAAATGACTGCACTTATTCATGTTTAGGAGTACAGACAGCTACTTGTGATTCTTTAGTACAAAGGGAAATGAATTCACATTCTTTGAGCCAGGTTATTGTAGCCTACAAATTCTATTGGAAAAAGAATTCTCAAACCTGGTAATCATAGGGCAGCGAGCACTGAGCAGGGGGGAAAGGTTTCTAGATGGATAAACATGTTTTTTGGTAGCTAAGATGTTCATTAGCTATGATGACTATTTAAGTTGTCATTGCTAATCTTGAGTTTTATCCTTCAAAACTATGTTTTTCTAAGGCAGTTGTTTATGCATCGATCTGCGGTATAGACCAGTGCTGGGAAAATAGCCGAATGAAGATGGTCATATCATCTCTAAAGGGCTGGGAAGAAAGTGGAGTTACCGAGGTACAACAGCATCATTTGTGTCGGCATCAGCACTATCATCTTCATCATGTCCACCTCTGAAAAGTTTTCTAGCAGTTTGCTTGGCGGGGAATTTGAGAGTCCTGGACGTAAGTTGTTTTCAGGACACATATTTAGTATCTCACACAATATGGGATTAAGAGAAAACAATCCTTCATGACATTCATTATATACCTTAGCAACTTCAAGCACAATACGACCAAGATCCGAATGCTTCCTAACATAATGTCGAACCTCATGTGCTCCATCAAAGTATGAGTTGTTCGTTAACCCATTAATCTGCCAAGGTAACATGAGTACGCATAAAAAATTAGTAAACCAGATTTTTTAAAGCTGGCTAATAAAATCAGCGGCAGGCGGATGTTTACTATAGTTCTGCTTGTGCAAGATTTTATAACATTATAATGTATAATTACACATGAGATATAACACAGTACTGGTACAGATTTGCAACAAAATCACTGAATAATGAACATATAAATTGGTTAGTGTTGGGGGCCTGCTTCGTCGTTGAAGGTCCTTTAAGAAGAAGCACCTTCGAAAGATCAGCGTATAATCAAACACAACGCGAAGGTACATGCCGAAGCTACGATCCAGTGAGCTTCGGCATAGCGACATGCCTTGAGACGAAGGGCTGCACCGACTTAAAGAGGAAAAGACCGTTCAGTCCATGATGATTTGTGCCATGATTGTAACTAGTCATCAGGGGCATAAATGTAATTCTGACCAAGCTGCGTCTCGTGCCTATAAATAGGTGAACAGTAACCCCGTACTGTTCACGCTGACTTGTACTCACTCGTGCGTCACGCTTGGACTTTTACCTTCTATAAAGTCGAAGATATAAATGTAATTCAATATTGTTTCTGTTTATCCATGATAATGAAAAGAAGATATATTAATGATGTCATATGATTATTCATATTGTCTTTCATATTTCATATGCTTCTTCTTTCATTAATATATACTACGATGATGAAGGTATGTCCTTCATGACCTTCGTCTAAAGATCATTATATCCTAAGGGAAATAATGCTTCGAAGGACGAAGGGCATTAACCCTTAACATTTTTGTGTTGCCTTGTTCTTAACTCATAGCATTTGAGAACAAGTCCCCAACATTGGCGCCCACCTCTGGTGAACTCACTTCCACTTTTGAGCTGATGGCTTTGCTCAGCAACCAAGTCGTAGCACCTTCGGCTACGAAGCTAGTGCTCCCGATAACAGGCGATTCAAGCTTAGAGCCAGCCAACAAGAAGCAGAAGAAGGAAGCGTAGAGAAGGGTGCAGCATGTTGGGGTGCATGGACCCTTCATCAAGTCCAAATGGTCCCACATCCCAATCACCTTCTCCTAGGAAGACCTTCAGCTCAAGGATTACCCTCACAATGATGCTATGGTCATATCTTGTGTCATCAAGGGGTTTCTAGTCCATAATGTTCTGATTGACACAGGCAGTGCAACAGATATCATATTTGCTAAGGCCTTCAGACAAGTACAAGAGCCAGAAGACAAGATTCATGATGCTACACACCCTTTTTGTGGCTTCGGAGGAAGGCAGATTGTGGCACTTGGCAAAATCACAATGCCAGTTACCTTCGACTATGTCCACAATACAAGAACTGAGCAAGTTGTTTTTGACATTGTTGACATGGAGTACCCATACAATGCAATCATTGGTCGAGGGACACTCAATGCTTTCGAAGCTATACTCCATCCAACATACTTATGCATGAAGATACCTTCGGAGTAAGGGCCCATTACTATCCATGGAAGTCAAGAAGCTGCCAGAAAGGCTGAAGGAAATTGGACAGATTCAAAAGCAATCCATAACATAGACGAAGTTGAAGCTTGTCAACAGTTTAAGCACAAAAGAGAGAAGGCTGCTTCGGCAGATCAGCCGAAGCCTATGCTACTATGTGAAGACATAGCAGAACAAAGGGTGCTGCTGGGATCTCAGCTATCTGATGAGCAAGAGAAGACTTCGATAAGATTTTTATTCAACAACAAAGATGTCTTTGCTTGGTCAGCCAATGATCTCTGTGGTGTCAACAGAGATGTTATCGAACATTCACTCAATGTGGATCCATCCTTCAGGCCAAGAAAACAAAGGCTTCGGAAGATGTCTGAAGACAAAGCTGAAGGTGCTCGGAACGAAGTAAAGAGACTTCTTAGTGCCGATGTCATCAGAAAGGTGAAATATCCAGAATGGCTAGCCAACACCGTTATGGTGAAGAAGGCCAATGGTAAATGGAGAATGTGCATTGATTTCATAAACCTTAATAAGGTTTGTCCAAAGGACGAGTTCCCATTACCAAGAATAGACTCTCTTGTAGATGCAGCAGCTTCTTCAGAGCTCATGAGTCTATTGGATTGTTACTCAGGCTATCATAAAATTTGGATGAAGAAGGAAGATGAGCCAAAGACTAGCTTCATAACTCTTAGTGGCACATATTGCTACCTTCGAATGCCTGAGGGGCTCAAGAATGCTAGAAGAAGCTTCAGCGGAATGACAACCAAGGTCCTTCATTCTTAAATAGGCAGGAATGTACTGACCTATGTTGATGATATTATAGTGAAAAGCACAAAGCAAGAAAATCACATTGCTGGTTTGCAAGAGACATTTGCCAACTTTAGGCAAGCTGGCCTGAAGTTAAATCCAGAAAAGTGTGTTTTTGGGGAAAAGAAGGGCAAGTTCCTTGGCTGTTTGGTATCAACGAAGGGAATTGAAGCCAACCCGAGCAAGATTGAAGCTATCCTTTGGATGGAGACGCTAAGCACAAAGAAGGGGGCCCAACGGCTGGCAGGAAGACTTACATCATTAAACAGATTCATATCCAGATCAGCAGAAAGAAATCTGCCATTCTTTGAAATACTGAAGTCAGCATAAGTTTTTCAATGGGGTCTGGCCCAACAAAAAGCTTTCGAAGAGCTGAAGCAATACTTGATCGATCTAACAACACTAACTCCACCTTCGCTAGGGGCTCCATTACTCTTATATGTGGCAGCTTCGCACTCTGCAGTTAGTGCGGCTCTTGTACAGGAGAAGCTAGACGGCCAAGTCAAAAAGCAGGCTCCAGTGTACTTCATCTCCGAAGTCTTAAGTTTATCAAAGAAAAATTATACAGAATTGGAGAAAGTGTTGTATGCTATGTTAATGGCCTCCAGGAAGCTTCGGCATTATTTTCAAGCATATCACATAATTGTTCCTTTGTCACAGCCTTTGAAGGACATAATGAGGAACAGAGAAGCTACTGGAAGGATTGGAAAATGGGCTGCAGAGCTTAACGAGTTTAGTATTGATTATGTACATAGATCCTCAATTCAGTCCTAGGCGTTAGCAGACTTCATTGCTGATTGGACGCCAGGGGCTCAGGAAGAGGAAACCAATAAAGACGTCGAAGCTTAGACAGTATTCCACGATGGTTCTTGGGGAACCTTCGGTGCAGGAGCACCTGCGGTCCTAGTTGCACCTTCCAAAATCAAAACATGTTATGCAGCAAAGCTTGACTTCAGTTGTACAAATAACATTGTTGAATACGAAGCACTTCTGTTGGTGAAAGTTGCCTAGAGGGGGGGTGAATAGGCAAGTTAAAACTTTTCAACAAAAACTAGAAGCAAAACTGGGTAAAACTGACTTGATCTCGAAATTCACCCAGTTAACTTTGGAAATGAGATGTTCTAAATGATCCACAGGGTTCAAAGTAGTAGATCTGAGAAGGGCACTTCTCAAAATCCACACAACAAAAAGATATGAACAAATCTTCCACGGAAGGGTGAGAGAACGAAGAACATGAATAAGCACAATGAACAAGAACACAAGATTTATCCCGAGGTTCGGTCACACCACCAAGGTGCCCTACTTCCTCGTTGAGGCGCCCACAAAGAGCCGGGTCTCTTTCAACCCTAATCCTCCCTTTGCCGACCACAAAGGTCAAGCTCACACACTAATCTTTGCTCAAACGAGCGGGTAATACAAACTTTCTTGTGGTCTTCCACAAGATTTGGAGACTCACAAGAGACACCTAGTCGTCTAGGAGCTAGAAGATCCAAGAGTAAGGAATCCACAAAGAACTCAATGTAGTACCAAAACTCGAATCAAGAAGAAGAGCAAGAGAGATTTAGAGATGAAGCACAAAACCGCAGCTCTCAAGCTCACTCAAAGATTTCTCTCCAAAGATTTGAAATGGGAGAGGCAAGAGATGTGTGAGAGAGAGGGAGGTGTTTCTTGGGTTAGAAATGGAGTTCAAATCGTGCTCACAGCTGTGGGGTGAGAGGTAGGAGTGAGTATATATAGTAGGAGCTCAAAACTAGCCGTTGGGGCCGATTTTTCTGCCTGAGACCGGTTGAACCGCCCCTGGCAGGCCTTGCAGCCTGTCTACCAGTCTGACTGGCAGACTGACGCGCAGACTGACCGCAGACTGGTCAAAGTTGACCAACACCGGTTGAACCGCCTAGGGGGGCTGTTGAACCGCCCCTGACAGCTCCTGGCGACCTGTTTGCCAGTCTGACTGGCAGACTGCAGATCAGAGGTCAGAGGGGTCAGAGACCAGCTGAACTGCCCCTCAGGACCAGTTCAACCGGTCTTGACCAGTGAGTTTAGGAGAGAAAACCCCAGCTCAACTGCCCGAAGGCAAGTTCAGCTGGTGTATGGTCAAAGAGGTTCACGTCTGAAGTTGAGTTCAGCTGAGGTTGAGAAAGCTCAACTCAGCTGAAGTTCAGCTCAGCTGAAAAGCTCAGCTACAGCTGAAGAAGCTCAACTCAGCTAAAGTTAAGTTCAGCTGGAAAGCTCAGCTGCAGTTGAAGAAGTTCAGCTGCTTTTCACCAAGAACACTCTAGGTTTCTCAAACCTAACCATGGTCAACCAAATAATGTTAAAGTGATTTTTGGTTTTCAAAAATAGCTTTTGAATATAGAGGCTTGAGCTTTGGCAAACACCAACCTTCTTTTTGGATCCCCCTTTATAGTACGACGATTCCTATACTCAAGTTAAATAAAATTAATTAAGAAAACTCCTTGAGTCATTGGTGTCTCATGTGTGATTTCTCCATGGCGTTGCTTCATAAGGATCACAAACATCTTTGTCTCACCTTTTGAAGCAAACACAAGTCGAGCCTGTGACTTGTGCCATTTCACCATATATGAGTTCAAATCATGGCTTCAAGTCACCGTACTGATGCATCAACATCTTATAATTCTTCATAGCTGATTAGTTCATCGACTTAGTGCAAGTACTCTCTTCTTCCCCTTAGCCATGGTACCTCGGTCTACAAGCCGTCGCTTGGCCTTCACCTTCGCTTAGTTCCTCGAAGCCCTTTCCTTGCTATCTTCACCCTATCAAGCCATTCTTGAGTCACATCCTATTGAGCATCCATTGAGAGAATCATTTCTTCAATATTGTGAACCTTGCTTGAATGTCATCTAGATATAACTGCTAAGATCAATCAAGCTCTAGTTTGATTCTCATATATTCATATATGGACTAATAGTAATATGGTCAAGCCAATTCATGATTTCTCATATCTTATTCACTTTGGCTTGACCAATCCTCTTAATCACTTCAACCTCTATTATGATCATATTTATGCATAGTGATTTCTCAGGACTTGTCCATATATTCAAACCAATATAGAGACCATATTATATCCATTTGCATTGTCTCACTGGTTATTTGACCTTGTGTTGAACTTTGTTCACTGATCATTATACACTATTCAAGTATGTTCATCATACTGAATTCCCTGTTCAACACTTAGCAAACTTGTTAGACCTTTAAATGTGTTGTTATCCAAATCACCAAAACTCACAAAAGGGATGAATGCACTTTCAATCTCCCCCTTTTTGGTGATTGATGACAACACATTTAAAGCTTACATAAGATTTGATAAATAAGATTTTGAATCCTATGATATAGTTTCCTCCCCCTAAATATGTGCATTTCAGAAAATACCAATTTTGTACTCAAATGCCAAAAGCACATATTTGGGTCAAAGTATGGAGACAACTTATATCATACTATTCATAGGGTGCAGTGTGTCATAAAATAAACATGATGCTCATGACATAGTATACACTCATCAACTTTCTACATCTTATGTTTTTCTTATGATTCCCCCCTTTTTGTTAATTATTTCTCCCCTTTTCAAAAATAAAGATAAGCTTTAATGCAAAATTTCTCCCCCTTTGTCATAAATCTCCAAAAAGGATACAAAGAATATAAAGGGTAGAAATTATGATTTAAGCAAGATGTGAACACACTATCATGAAAAGGATCCTTAGATGACAAAAAAATAATGTAGAAGTGACATGAAGTGATGTACCTTTGTGTTTTACCTTTTCAAGGGGGGGGGGGTGTTCCAAACTTGTGTTAGATTTTGAATTCATTTGCACGCTCTTGTTGGTATAGTTGTGACATAAGTCCAAGATATCAAATGAAGATTGTCATACTAAATCGAAGGTGAAACTTGATACCTAGAGTCTAGATGTCACCTAGCATTTTCTTATCACAACAAGAGGCAACATAAAAATTGCACAAGTATGGATTATGCAACTAGTGATCATGTATGAAAAATATCAATTGAAAAACACCAATTGATACAATTTGATAGATAAATAGATCACTAATAGCATATTACACTAAGTTCTCCTCAAGTTTTAGTGCACACATATATATATGAATTCAATTGATATCTGTTGAGAGTACTTATTTGCAACTTAAAGTACCATTGGCATAAAAGGAGTATCAATTGAACATAATCATGCAACATAAGAAACATGTGCACTATTTAATAAATTAAGTTCTAGACAGGAGAATTTATAAGCTATGCTACTTCGGACATTTGCAATCCAAAAGGATGTGATACATATTTTACCAATTTTAGATGACGTTGGAGTAGCATATAAAAGAGAAACTCATTCTCTTATGAAATGTATAAAAGATACATTTATTGGAGCAAAGAATTTTTGATACCCATCAAAATTTGCAGTGGAAGTGATTGTCTTTGCCCGAACATTCCTTTCTAATTTGAGGCTACACACATAATAGACTTGAAAATGAAGTTAGTCTCAAAGATTCAAATTATATACTATTCTCCCCCCAAATGTGTGCATACAAGTGATGAATACTTGTTTAGCTTATGCACTTGGACTTGTGAGGCCAGGGGATTAAGTTCTACAATTTGAACCTTGGTACAAATAAAGCATGAAAATGTGAAATTGTACCAATTTAAGGAATTACCCATAATCAAAAGGTATACTAATAGACATGATATGCAATATTTTAAGCCAAGATTCAAGTGCAACCTTATGATGTGACTTAAGATATTGCATATACATGCATACACTAACTTGTAAGAGCCTAGATACACAAATGTAATACAATAGTTCATGGAGTGACACACCTTTGTTCTATGCCACATGGTCTCCATTATAATCATGAATTTCCATCTTAGCTTTTGATAGGCTTGACATTTCAAAGAGAAACTCATCCTCTTCGAACGATCAAGAGAAACTCATTTTCTTGATAGGTTCAAGAGAAACTCATTTTCATTTCTATGGAACCATTCATCCTCATTTGATGTTCTCCAAGGTGTGAGACTACACAACATGAACTTGAAAGAAATCATTAGTCTCACAAGATATAGGCTAAACTCTCCCTCAATTTGTGCATGCAAGAGTACACAAAGTATATTTATGCACATCAACAATACGAGGTTGAAGAAGATGTTTGCACTATATCTTGGTTGAACATAACATGCCTTCAAAGATGATGAAAATAAACCAATTGAAAGTTTAAGAACTGAAAGTATATCAATTGAAATCCTGAAGGGTAAAGCATGCTGATATAAATCTCAAACCTCATAATGAAGGATATCATATAAATATGTCACTACATCTTCATTATTTGGTTGACAAAAAAAACAAAAAAATAACTCCCTTCTTGAATCACTGTGATCTCTTTTCTCTTTACGATTTCATCCAACCAAGAGATCTTGAACTTCTTTCATCTTTTCTTGATTCGATCATACTTGATATGAGACCTATTGAAACTCAATGATTGAAAGAATCAAGACTCTTATATTTGTAGATTTTGAATTCATCTTCAAAGAAGTTGGGAAGACCTTGTTGAAACACTTAGAAAAGAGAGCATTAGAAACACAAGGGAGGGTTTCACAAATGATAATCCTTATATGTGGATGGAAAATGAATCATCATTCTTGAAACCCAAAAAGGATAGACTAAATTCCTTTAAATTAGTGCACACACATAGTTGATGTCAAAGTTATATGCACTATTGATCATTTTATATTGCAAGTAATTTAACCTATACTATGGTACATCCCACTGAGGATAGAATACTAAAACAACTGAAGGTGAGAAAGTTTTCATACCTTGGCCTCTTATCAACTTCTACATACATTAGTTGAATAGTATCCTTTAAGCTTGTGATTTATCCAATTTAAAACAAGCACCATCTCTTAACATAGATTTTCTATGGATAAACTCAACACAAGAGATGGCATTAGTAGCACAAGCACTAATTTCTTATTTAGCAACCCTTTATATGTGGAAGGCAAGCGAGTTGCTAAAATAGAGAAACCTCATAATATGGACTAAATTTGCCTTGAACCCTCATGCACAATATTTTTTGAATGACATGGATAATATGCATGGTTATTCAATGAAGTCTAAAAGGCTGACTTAATCCATATTATGGTGAGTGTCTTATATAGAAGAATCAAATCCAAATTAACTAGATAGAGAATACGTCACATAATTTTGGATTGTTCACCATATGATAATATTCATTCAACTTCCAATTAGACCTTTATTTCATAATCAACAACTGATGTATATCCTCAAGTGCTTCTTTTCCCTTAGTGGCTACACAAGTCACAAAAGAGATAAGATTTGAAAATAATTTGCACTTGAGATTCAGTTGTTACCACCCTTGCTACTATCTCCAAAGATGATTTATACATCATTGTGTTGCCTTCTTGATGATGAACCTAGCTTGACCTTGGGTGCACCTAGCTTATCAAGGTTAGTCGCACAAGCATTCATATCATAGAGACAAGTTATGCATGGAATTTACAACTTAGTGATCCAATTCAAAGTGAAGCATATGGATACTGATTGAAGTAGATTTCTAAGATATCAACATAAGGGTTTCCAAAATTTAGAGAGTATGGATCACTAATTGTACCTTTTACAGTTTAAAATCATATCCATGTTAGTGCATATGTATGTCATAAATATCAACAAAAGGATTCTTATGCACTTTTAGATTTAACGATAAGGGAATTTTAAACTGCCTCAGGAGTAGCTATTTAGAAACCAAAGATTACAATCCATATGAATGAGATACAAATTTACCATTTTGGATTGTCTTAGTATAGCTTACTCAAGGGAAACTTATTCTCTATGACACAAGATATATAATGTTCTCCCATTAGATATGCGCATCAAGTATTTGAATGACTTGCCACATGCACTTTCAATTCAGTTAAGAGTCTCATGAGGAGTACATTACATATCATGGTCAAGGCAAGACAAATTTGCAATGAATTAACTTATCCTTAAGAATACTTACCACCAAGTAGAGCGTACCATTTGTTATACCAATTTGAAAGATCTTACTATCTGTGGTGGTGTCATCGTAGTATTCTTCTTTTCATCATTTGTGGAGACTTCCTTCTTTAGCTTGTTATCTCTTTTCCTTTTAATACTAGTTGAAAAAGAACTTTGAAAAGAGATATTAGTAGTACAAGGAAGTATTTAATGAATGGTGATCTTTAGATATGAATTGCAAACAAATCATCATTTATGAGGCATAAAGGCATAAGTTAAATTCCTTTTAAGTTAATGCACATGGAGGAGTGAATTAACAATATGCACCAATTTACAAATTTAATCCAAAAGGAATTTTAACCTTTATATTGACATTTATTTCCATGGAATAGATTATTACCAATTGAAAGAATGCCACTTGAAAGGAACTATTATTGGTCTCATACCAAATGAAACAACTAGTTCCATACCTTTGCCTTGAGCATTCCTAATCTTTCTTTTAGGTGAAGATTAACCTTTAATGCTTATGATTTTACCAATTGAAAGAGCACAATCTCTACTTATGAATTTCCATGAAATATCTTAAAAGAGATTGCATTTGAAACACAAGCAATAGTTTCCTATTTAGAAACCTCTAGTATATGAATGACAAGAAGGTTACTAAAATAAGGAAACCTCATGATATGAACTAAATTACCCTTACAAGCATCATGCATAACATCAATTGAAAAAAGATGAAAGTAGCATGATTATTTAATTAAGTTTATAGAGCAAGTTTAGTTCATAACATGGTGAGTGATTAATGTAGAAGACTCAAAACCAATTTAAACAAGAATGAATACATCACATAGTATTGGTTTGATCTTCTTTGAATGTTTAATGGCACACTCCATTTGGGAAACACATTCTCATGTTGTGAAACTACATAAATCACTCAGATAAAAACATTAGTCTCACAACTCTAGTCATATAGAGAATTTCCCTTTTGATAAGTGCTTTAAGAATTTGAATTTCTTACTTAGCACTCTATTCATTTAAGAACATGGGATAATACTCTTTATGTCTAGGTCATGGCAATAATATGATGATTAACTTGAAATATGCCACAAGATACATACAACCAAATTTAAAGCATGTAGATTGTCACAATATAAAAATATGAACTTGCAATCTACCATATAATTAGATCTTTTCCAAAACAAGGTAAAATATTTTAAGTTCATTCTCAAGTGCTTCATTTTTCTATGTGGCTACAAAAGACACAAAGGAATATACCAATTAAAAGCAATGTGCACTGAAGAATTAATTGTTACCATCCTTTGGATATCACTTGGTTGTAGGCCTTTTGCTTGATTCCCACAAAGGTTAATCCTTATTCCCTACAACACAAGTTCTTGCTAGAGATGAATATGAAGTTAGTGATATAACAACTCAATTCATCTTTGGGTTAATCTTAAAGGATAGACAATGTAAGATTGATAGCTTGAGATAAAAATTGAGTTACACCGCTCAAGCACCCCAAAGCTTCATATCATCTCTGAGTACCTGCAAAACTTATTAAGTACATATTGGTACCCATTTTTGGATGGGTCCACCAAGGTTAGCTAATAAATACTTAGGCACCCAAATGGCCTTTGTGCTAGTTTTAGGTGAACTACTTACCTTTCTAGCACAAGTGTCATTTTTGGGTCTCCTAAGTGAATATGAATGAATTGACATGGTAGGCTTAGGATACTCACTCATGGGACAATCCTTGCATAGGTGTCCCTTTCTTCGGCAAGTGTAGCAAATCTGATTTTTAATTTTGCAAGACTCCTTCTTGCCTTGCTTCTTGTTTGCTACATGGTTAGTGAGCCTCTTTCTTTCCAAAGTTAAACCACTATCTTTTATGTAAGGACATGACTTAATCTCATGTCCCTTCTCATGACATTGATAACACTTTCTAATGCATCTTCTCTTATTTGGAAGAGTGGCTTGTTTGTTACCTTGTGTGGAGCATGTGGAGGCATGGTTGAGGCACTTGTCATGAGCTTTGGCTTTCTTCTCTTGATGTTTGCTCATGTCTTTCTTAGGGAACTTAGCATTATTTTGAAGCGGGTTTGTGCATGCTACGGTTGTCCCCTTTTCAAGCTTCTTCACCATGTTATCACGGTTATCGTGAGAAGGTTGAGCATGACACTTTCCCTTCAAAAGAGTTAAGCTCCTTCTTAGCCTTCCAACTTCTTCCTTGAGCTCTTTATTTTCTTGTGTGATAGAAATATCACTAATTCCTGAAATTTCTAGCTCAATGGAAGATTGGCTTGCTTGATAACAACAATTGTTAGCACATGGTAATATAGTTTCAATTTCAACACATGTGCACATGTGAGGTTGGTATGATTTCAAATTAGTTAACACAACCTCATGAGCCATTTCTAACATGATATGTGAATCCATAAATTTATTATGAGAGCATACAAGCATATCATTTTTTTCTTGCAAAGCTAGATTTTTCAATGTTTAGCTTTTCTACCGTGTTCTTGAGCATAACATTTTTATTTTCTAATTGAGCAATATATGATGAATGATTAATAGCTTTAATTTGCTCAATTGAAATGTCTTCATACCTTTGGACCAAATCATCATGAGAGCACTTTAGCTTCTCTTGCTCTTTGGTCAACTTCTCCAAGTCTTTGATTTTTTCGATGAGGATATCTTCTTGCTTATGAAGCATTTCCTTTTGTTCTTCCGCTCTTTTCATGAGTTTGAGCAAGCTCATTCGGTTCTTCTTACTTAGTTGAGCGAAGAATTTTTGAAGATCATTCTCATCTTCACTATCACTTTCATGCTCCTCCTCATCCTCACTTTCGCTTTCACTGTCACTCTCATTAGCAACAAAGCACATATGAGAAGTGGATTTGAAAGACGAACCTTGTGAAGAGGTGGATTCGTCGTTTAGTCTCCATCGATCATTTTCTTCTTCTTCAATAATGTTCTTCGCCTCATCTTCCTTCATTTTGAGGAACATCCTTTCGGCGATTCTCATGGCAAGGTCTATTGCCCTAGGATCAACATCTGCAACAAAAGATGAAGTCAAGGCAACCTCAACTTTTCAAGCTTAGAAGCACTTTCGTTTCTTAGTCCCCCCGACATGATCTTTCCTCACGCGGTTAAGCGTTAGAACGAGGATTAGGCTCCGATACCAATTGAAAGTTGCCTAGAGGGGGGGTGAATAGGCAAGTTAAAACTTTTCAACAAAAACTAGAAGCAAAACTGGGTAAAACTGACTTGATCTCGAAATTCACCCAGTTAACTTTGGAAATGAGATGTTCTAAATGATCCACAGGGTTCAAAGTAGTAGATCTGAGAAGGGCACTTCTCAAAATCCACACAACAAAAAGATATGAACAAATCTTCCACGGAAGGGTGAGAGAACGAAGAACATGAATAAGCACAATGAACAAGAACACAAGATTTATCCCGAGGTTCGGTCACACCACCAAGGTGCCCTACTTCCTCGTTGAGGCGCCCACAAAGAGCCGGGTCACTTTCAACCCTAATCCTCCCTTTGCCGACCACAAAGGTCAAGCTCACACACTAATCTTTGCTCAAACGAGCGGGTAATATAAACTTTCTTGTGGTCTTCCACAAGATTTGGAGACTCACAAGAGACACCTAGTCGTCTAGGAGCTAGAAGCTCCAAGAGTAAGGAATCCACAAAGAACTCAATGTAGTACCAAAGCTCGAATCAAGAAGAAGAGCAAGAGAGATTTAGAGATGAAGCACAAAACCGCAGCTCTCAAGCACACTCAAAGATTTCTCTCCAAAGATTTGAAATGGGAGAGGCAAGAGATGTGTGAGAGAGAGGGAGGTGTTTCTTGGGTTAGAAATGGAGTTCAAATCGTGCTCACAGCTGTGGGGTGAGAGGTAGGAGTGAGTATATATAGTTGGAGCTCAAAACTAGCCGTTGGGGCCGATTTTTCTGCCTGAGACCGGTTGAACCGCCCCCTAGGGCGGTTGAACCGCCCCTGGCAGGCCTGGCAGCCTGTCTGCCAGTCTGACTGGCAGACTGACGCGCAGACTGGTCAAAGTTGACCAACACCGGTTGAACCGCCTAGGGGGGCTGTTGAACCGCCCCTGACAGCTCCTGGCGACCTGTTTGCCAGTCTGACTGGCAGACTGCAGATCAGAGGTCAGAGGGGTCAGAGACCAGCTGAACTGCCCCTCAGGACCAGTTCAACCGGTCTTGACCAGTGAGTTTAGGAGAGAAAACCCCAGCTCAACTGCCCGGAGGCAAGTTCAGCTGGTGTATGGTCAAAGAGGTTCACAGCTGAAGTTGAGTTCAGCTGAGGTTGAGAAAGCTCAACTCAGCTGAAGTTCAGCTCAGCTGAAAAGCTCAGCTACAGCTGAAGAAGCTCAACTCAGCTAAAGTTAAGTTCAGCTGGAAAGCTCAGCTGCAGTTGAAGAAGTTCAGCTGCTTTTCACCAAGAACACTCTAGGTTTCTCAAACCTAACCATGGTCAACCAAATAATGTTAAAGTGATTTTTGGTTTTCAAAAATAGCTTTTGAATATAGAGGCTTGAGCTTTGGCAAACACCAACCTTCTTTTTGGATCCCCCTTTATAGTACGACGATTCCTATACTCAAGTTAAATAAAATTAATTAAGAAAACTCCTTGAGTCATTGGTGTCTCATGTGTGATTTCTCCATGGCGTTGCTTCATAAGGATCACAAACATCTTTGTCTCACCTTTTGAAGTAAACACAAGTCGAGCCTATGACTTGTGCCATTTCACCATATATGAGTTCAAATCATGGCTTCAAGTCACCGTACTGATGCATCAACATGTTATAACTCTTCATAGCTGATTAGTTCATCGACTTAGTGCAAGTACTCTCTTCTTCACCTTAGCCATGGTACCTCGGTCTACAAGCCGTCGCTTGGCCTTCACCTTCGCTTAGTTCCTCGAAGCCCTTTCCTTGCTATCTTCACCCTATCAAGCCATTCTTGAGTCACATCCTATTGAGCATCCATTGAGAGAATCATTTCTTCAATATTGTGAACCTTGCTTGAATGTCATCTAGATATAACTGCTAAGATCAATCAAGCTCTAGTTTGATTCTCATATATTCATATATGGACTAATAGTAATATGGTCAAGCCAATTCACGATTTCTCATATCTTATTCACTTTGGCTTGACCAATCCTCTTAATCACTTCAACCTCTATTATGATCATATTTATGCATAGTGATTTCTCAGGACTTGTCCATATATTCAAACCAATATAGAGACCATATTATATCCATTTGCATTGTCTCACTGGTTATTTGACCTTGTGTTGAACTTTGTTCACTGATCATTATACACTATTCAAGTATGTTCATCATACTGAATTCCCTGTTCAACACTTAGCAAACTTGTTAGACCTTTAAATGTGTTGTTATCCAAATCACCAAAACTCATAAAAGGGATGAATGCACTTTCAGTTGGGTCTTCGGAAGTTAAAAGCGATGGGTATAAGGAGGGCTATCCTTAAAACTGACTCTCAAGTCATTTCTGGTCATATAGACAAAAGTTGTAAGGCGAGAGATCCAAAGATCGAAAAATATCTGGATACAGTTCGAAGGTTGGAGGCTTCTTTCGAAGGATTTTCTGTCAAGAATATTCCAAGAGGAGAAAATGAACATGCAGATCTGTTAGCCAAATCAGCGGCACAGGGGCTCCCTCTACCTTCCGAAGTATTCTTCGAAACAATAAAAGCATCTTCGGTTGAACTTATGGAGAGAGCAGTGCTTACAATTTCTCCTGTACATAATGAAGATTGGAGAACTAAAATTATATCTTTTCTCCAAGGAAATTGTCTTTTAGATGATGACGCTTATAATAAGAGAATGGAGGCAAGGACAAGACCGTATGTGATGATAGAAGGGGAATTATATAAGCATGGAGTTTTCTCTCCACTCCTCAAGTGGCTATCCAGAACCGAAGGTATAGAATTAATGAAGGAGATACATGTAGGTCTGTGTGGATCTCACATTGGGCTCAGGCCCTTGTTGGGAAAAGTGTTTAGACAAGGATTTTATTGGCCGAAGGCAGCCTCGGATGCAGCAGAGTTAGTTCAAAAGTGCGAGAATTGTCAAAAATGTGCAAGAGATCAGAAGCAACCTTCGTCTCTCACATAGCTGATGCAGCCTACTTGGCCATTGCAAAGATGGGGCCTGGATTTGTTAGGCCCACTTTCACCAGCGCAAGGTAATTTGAAATATGTTGTGGTGTCTGTAGAATATTTTTCTAAGTGGATTGAAGCAAAGCCTTTGGCTACAACAACTTCGGTTACAGTCCAGAAATTCTTCTAGCAAAATATTGTTTGTCGCTTCGGCGTGCCGAAGGCCATAACTGTGGACAATGGAACACAATTTGATGCTAAAACGTTCAAGGATTTCTGTGACCAAATTGGCACGAAGATTTATTTTGCATCAGTTAGGCATCCGGAATCAAATGGGCTAGTAGAAAGAGCAAATGGCATTATAATGACGGGAATAATGAAGCTAATCTTCAATCAGCCCAGAGAAAAGTGGCCAGATGAGTTGATTAAAGTAGTCTGGAGCCACAATACAACCACATCAAGATCAACAGGTTTTACACCTTTCAAACTATTGTTTGGTGACGAAGCTATAACTCCAGATGAAGCTAAAGCAGGATCAATAAGAACAGCAGCTTCGACAGAAGACGAAGTTGATTACCATGTAGCAAAAGATACTATAGAGGGGACCAAACTTCAGGTTGTGGAAAACATCAACAAATATCAAGCCAAAACAATAAAATGGTGTGACAGAAAAGTTTGGTTGAAAAATATTAAGCCAGGGCATTTGGTGCTTCGGAGAGTGGCCAATTCGGACACAGTAGGCAAATTACAGCTAAAGTGGGAGGGACCTTTTCTGGTGGTATCATCGTCGAGGCCCGGTTCTTATAGATTGAAGGATATGGACGGCAACGACATACCTAGATCTTGGAATGCGGATGAGCTTCGGCAATATTATGTGCAATCTGATGTGGTGCTTCGGAGAGTGGCCAATTTGGACACAGTAGGCAAATTACAGCTAAAGTGGGAGGGACCTTTTCTGGTGGTATCATCGTCGAGGCCCGGTTCTTATAGATTGAAGGATATGGACGGCAACGACATACCTAGATCTTGAAATGCGGATGAGCTTCGGCAATATTATGTGCAATCTGATGTAATCTTTTTTCATTTTTTCTATGGCACCCTTTTCCTTTCCAAAGGGGGAAGGTTTTTTAATGGGGCCATAGCTTGTAATTTTTCCTTTCTTATTTAGCTCCACGAGAGCCAAATCCTCCAAAAAAGATGTAAAATGTAAAATCTGAGCATGCACCATCGAATGCAGAGAGAAAAAAAGAGAAAAAAATAGGGAGAAGCTCAAAAGTCGTCCCCAAGGGGATGCAGAGCATGACGAAGCTACAAAAAGTCGTTCCTAAGGGAGCGCAGCGTAAGTTTTCTACTCAAAAGTCGTTCCTAAGGGAATGCAGAGCCAAATACCGCCGAAATATAAGGCGAAGAAGTTCAAAAGTCGTTCCTAAGGGGATGCAGAACTTATACCGCCGAAATAGAAGGCGAAGAAGTTCAAAAGACGTTCCTAAGGAGATGCAGAACTTATACCACCAAAATAGAAGGTGAAGAAGCTCAAAAGACGTTCCTAAGGGGATGCAGAGCTTAAGACTCAAAAGACGTTCCTAAGGGGATGCAAAGTCCGGATGTGGCTTCGTATGCGAGTGTTTGGACATTCATTTGCACGTTACATCACATCATTCATTGCATTCATACATATTCATTTAGGCATTCGTAGGATCATCATCATCATAACATAGAGTACAAATAGATGCTTCGACTTTGATGACAAGGCTTCGATGAGTATAAATAAGCAAAGATATGCTTTGTTGTGTACGAAAAGAAGGGAAGGTGTTTTTCGCCTTTGGCTCAAAAGATACAAATTTCGTCCACATCAAAGCAATTCACACACGGATGAAAAGGTAAAAATATATTACAAGGTATAGACAAATTTACAGAGTAATGTTTCATTCCTAAATTACAAAATCTTTTACAAGGATAATTCGAATGTCTCTAAAGATTTGTGCAGCAGCTTCATCAGTCTCCGTCAAGCTTCGATTTATTGACCTTCAGCATCGTCATCCTGTACACAACAAAGCGGTATAAGGTAAAAAAGTAATCGCAGGGGAAGGTAAGAAACATGTACAAGCTTAATACCGGCTTATGATGACTTTGAGCTTCGTCACCAGCTAAGTCCCGCCCACCCTTCGTCCAAATTTGTGTTATAAATCTATTTCCGATGCTTTGGGCTAGGCTGGGGATATCAGTCAAGTCCGCTGGTGATAAGCTGAAGTTCGGTTTGTTGACAATCTTCCTGTGCGTGCAACCAGCCTTCATAAAAGCTACAGCTGTGCCGCGAGAAGCCAGCAGGGCACAGAAGTCGTCGTGCCCATCTATTACTTCGTCAAGCGCCTCAACTTCGCTCTCAATATGTTCGAAGGTGCTTGGCAGGTCTTCAACCGAAGGTTCAAATTTGTCAGAGCTAGCTCCCACTGAGTTGAAGACCTGTTTCAGCCGTTGCACGCACCGGATGCCGAAGTTCAAGCATCTGTCCTGAAGATCTTTTAATGATTTTTGCAGATTCGAACTTTTCTCGATTTCGGCTTCAAGCTTCGCATCAAAATTCTTCTTTTCTTACTCAAAGCTTTCTGATTTTTGGAGGAGTTCATCATTTAATTTAGCAACTTCGGCTTGGGCTTCCGCCAATGAACCCTCCATTATCTGAAGGAGAAAGTCTTTCTTCTCTAGAGAAGCTTCTTGATCTTTGATTTTCTTCTCCAAGCCCTCAATTATAATCTCATTCTTTTTATCTTCAATATCTTGCTGCATTCTCAGCGCTTTGCTTAATAACATATTTGTACAAAATAACCTTCATCAGAAATCTTTGCTTCATCGCAAAACAATAAAAAGTTGAGGAAAAAACTTTACCTTAAAATTAGAATAGAATAAGCTGCCGACGATATGCTGTCGTTGGTAGCTGCTGATGTCAGCTTCAAGCTTTGGAAAACCAACACTCTTCGATGGAGTGCTGATAATCTTCGCCCCAGTTCGATCTCAAATACATCCTAAGGCTTCTTCGTTAATTCCGCCGAAGAGCATGGCTCCTGGCTGGTAGCCACAGGATATAGCATACTCCTGCAGCTCCTCCTTTTCAGCCTTGGATAATTCTTGACCAATTAAATTTCGAAAACAGAAGCCTTGATCTTCCGAAGTATCTTCGGCAATTTCTTTTCCTTTTCCAGGCACTGCGGCCATGGCTTCTTCTATAACTGCAGCAGTCTCCTCTGTAGCCAGGACTCCCTCTGTAGCCGCGGCAGCCTCCTTCGTGGCCAAATCCAAGAGCACTTTATCAATATCAAATAACGTACTCTCTAGATTGGTAGCTTCGGCAGAAGTAGCAGCTTCAGCAGCGGGTGTCATTTTTTATGCTGAGGCCGACGGTGGTGTTTCCTCAATGGCTTGCATGACAGTAACAATTCTTCGCTTTTTTGGTCCAACCACCTTTTTCGCTGCCGAAGGCTCGTCCTTCTTCTGTAAAAGCTTCGTCAGATCCGGCCCCAGAGGACTTAGCAGCTTGATATGTAAGGATTCGGTCATTACCTTTAAAATTTCTTCTACTTCGGCAGCAGAAGGCGTCGACGGAGCTTCCTCTTCTATTTTAGCCATCTTCGGCTTTGGAGTTGCACTTTTTCTTTTCTTCGAGGTCATCACCTTCGGCTCAGGAATAGATTTCCTCTTTTTCAAAGCTTTTTCGTCCTCTTTTATCATCCTAGTAGCCTGTCTGCTCATAATACTGACAACCTTTTTTCTCTTTGACCCTTCGGCACCCTTGTTTAATCGTTCATAGTCAAGGTATTCAAAGTTTAAAGTGTCCATTACCCGATTCAATCTTCATTTTGGTCGGGTGCCGAAGGCTGCAGTCATCAGTTGATCTTCCTTTTTGGTATAATTGCCCAAAATCTTGTTGCACATAGTCTCAATCATCTCTAGCCATTCATGGCAGGGCTCTTTGAATTGTTTCTCAAACTTAAAGCGATAGGGCAATCGAACAAGTTCACCCTTCTTCTTTGTTCCTTTCAGCTTTGGCATACTCCATTCACTCAATGTTGGAGATACCCTGTTCGCCAAGTATTCTTGCACTAGATCCCTGGTGCTGACATGATCAGCCACCACTCTGAATTCTGATATCGCTAGCTGGCACGGTAACCCTGGCTTCATGTTGCACAAGGGTCTGGTCATCCCGAAGCTTAAGCTCAGTGGGCTCATGACTAGCGTCTTCAACTTCTCCCTCTTCTTCTCGTCAGCCTTGATATAAAACCACTCACTTTTCTAGCCAGTTGGCCATTTGGTCCGATAGCTGAGGATTGGGGCATTCGTATCCTTGCGATACGCGAAGTTATAACAGCCAAAATTTTTATGAAGCTCGTCTTCTCTGGCCTTTGTTTGGTAGTGTAGCTCATGCACTCGGCAAAAAGCTTCAGCATTTGGGTCCATTCCTTGGCTTCGAAGGGCCCAGATAAAAATGCTGAGCCTAACAATAGTGTTAGGGGTCAGCTAATGAAGATATATTTCATAATTATCCAAAACTTCTCCAATCATTTTGTTCAGCGAAAACCGTAATCCTGCTCTGAAAAAGCTTTTGAAAACTACTACTTCATCATCCTTCGGTGTTGGAGTGGTTTCTTCCCCGGCAAAGCGAATAAGCTTCTTCTCAGCTTCTCTGAAGTATCCCAGTTTTATCATCATGGCCATATCAGCTTCAGACACAGTAGATTTTTCAAAATCCAAGTGGCTGGGTTTTGATGGCATCAAAATGCTATAATCTTCTTGTAACGCCCCGAATTTTTGCAGTTGAATTTTTTCTTTTCTTTACTCGCCAAATTCGGGCGTTACCTTTTCTTTTTCTTTTTCCCCTCGCTAGACCTTGATCTTTTCCAAAGTTAGCGGGATTCGGTTTGGAATTCCCGTGTAAAGAAAAACCCTAAAATTGTTTTATGTTGTTTGATGCACCATGCCGAACTATGCATTCTTTGATTGTTTGAAAGTGCAAATGCATTCATCTAGGAAGATCGGATTTCGAAAATAAGGAGAAAACCTTTTCTTTCTTTTTCTTTTTCTTTCTCTCTCTCCTCTTTTTCTCTCTCTCCCGCACCGTGGGCCGTCCCTGGCCGGCCCAGCCGCCCCCGCGCGCCCCCTTTGGGCCCAATTGGCCCAACCGCCCCCACCCCCCTCCCCTTTTCCCCCAACTCCCTCTCTCTCTCCCTCTCATTCTCCCTCTCCCCACCCTAGCCGCCGCCGCCCCCTACCCCCAGCTCGGCCGCCCCCTGGCCGCCGGCCCAACCGCCGCCCCTCGCCGTCGTTCGCCCGTCCCCGGTGAGCCCCCCCTCCCCCCTCCTCCCTCCCTCTCCCCTCTCCCCTCCTCTCCCTCCCCGGCCCAACCGCCCAGCCGCCCTGGCCAGCTCGGCCGCCTCCATGGCCGGCTCGGCCGCCGCCGCCCCTGCGCGCCCCCGGCTCGGCCGCCCTGGCCAGCCCGGCCGCCCCAGCCCTGCTCGGCCGGCCCAGCCGCCCGGCTCGGCCGTGCCCCTGCGCCCGGCTCGGCCGTGCCCCAGCCGCCCCAGCTCGACCGCCCCCGCCCCTGCGCCGGCCGGTTCAACCGCCCCCAGGGCCGATTCAACCGCCCCCCCCCCCTTTTTTATTTTTTTATTTTATTCTATTTTGTTTTACTTTCTGTGATCATAGTTATTTTATTTTAGGTAGGCTAATCATTGTTCATGCTATTGAAATAGGAAGCTCAATTTAAAATTCCGTTACGCTAGTTAATTCACGTAATTAATTGTTTATTGCATTCAATGTTGATCAACTAAAAATGACTAGGTTTCCATTAGTGCATATAACAGAATTCTTTTGTTAAGAACCAATTGTAACTAATCATTAGTGCATAAGCTTTAACCCCCCTGCGAGACCTTTCCCCGTTTCTTTCTAACCATAACAAATGCGATATCGAATGTCATACTTGATGCATACTCACTTTACTTGTTCCCTTGTATGGTGTACTGTTCTTTTGTATTAAATATGTGGATGTATGTATGCTTGCAATCGCATAGAGAACAATCCGGTCGAAGAGCCCGAGGAATTCGCAGGAGAAGCCCCTGAGCAGCAGTCGGTTGGTGGAGGCAAGTGTCCTTTGACCTATCTCTGTCCTATTCATTCTTTAATTCACCTCCCGCATTACACATTTATACCTAAGGATTGACTAGCTTTTGTTATTCATGTCCTTGTTTACCTATTTGGGTCGGATTATTACTGCTTAGTCTGATGCTATTGCTCAACTCTAATCAATGAACATGATGTGATTATCTATGATACGCTGTTTTCCCCTTCTTATTTATGATTATATTTGTGACCTTCAAGGGGACTCGAGCGGTTTCTCGAGTGCCTCTCCGTAAGGACCTGTTCAATGGATGACCGCCCGGGAAAACAGTGCAACCATGAGGGTGGAATGGGACGCCCTTAGCTGAATAATTAGAGGAACCGGGGTGTAGTTCGCTTAGCCGTCGTGCCGTCAATGGGGCTCGGTGTATGCGGCTCGCTCTGCCAAGGTTGATTTGTCCCTTGGGGAGGAGTGCGGTACATTTAGGAAACCTAACGGGTGGCTACAGCCCCGGGGAATCTTTGTAAAGGTTACGTAGTGAGACCCTGCCTATTCACCTCGGTAGTGTTTAAGGGTTTGATCGGCCCGAGGCAAGAGGGAATCACGGCTTATGGGTAAAGTGCACAACCTCTGCAGAGTGTTATGAAACTGATATATCAGCCGTGCTCGCGGTTATGAGCGGCCAAGGGAGCTCCAGAGATTAGTGATACTTGATCAGAGATACTTTGGTACAGGTGGCAATGAGATTGGTGGTTCTGATTATGATTATGGTGCTGGTAAGTGGTATTCTTTCCGTTTGGAAAGGATACATTGGGCTAATAACTTGGGTTAATGTTAAAACCTGGCTTTCTACTAGTAAGTAATAACCTGACCAACTAAAAGCAACTGCTTGACTTATCCCCACATAAAGCTAGTCCACTACAGCCAAACAGGATACTTGCTGAGTATGTTGATGTGTACTCACCCTTGCTCTACACACCAATCCCCCCCTCCAGGTTGTCAGCATTGCAACCACTGCTCAGGAGAAGATGAAGCTGTGGAAGGAGACTTCCAGGAGTTCCAAGACTACGACGAGTTCTAGGTGTGGGTTAGCGGCAACCCCCAGTCGGCTGCCTGTGAAGGCCGTGTTATCTACGTTTCTTTTCCGCACTTTGATTTATTGTAAGGACTATATGGACGTCTCAGACGTATGATGTAATCGACTATTATTTCCCCTTTTAATACTATTTGAGCACTGTGTGATGATGTCCATGTTATGTAACTGCTGTGTACGTGAATAACTGATCCTGGCACGTACATGGTTCGCATTCGGTTTGCCTTCTAAAACCGGGTGTGACATAAGTGGTATCAAAGCCGTGCTGACTGTAGGACCGCTAACCTAGAGTAGAATGGTCGTTTTAAGGATTATAGACCTCTGTCACTGCCTTGACTTTGATATCCCTTCAAAAGTTGGTCATACCGACCAAACCTATGTTCTACTATATATTATACCTTGCTGAAAATTATGTTCTATTCTGATCCTTCATTTATTTATGATTCATTACTTGCTGGTCATATTAATTCTGTTCTCACCCTTTTGCTTGCGATGTCTTTTGTAGATGGCTCGTCTTAGACACACTGCACGAAAGTCCGTCATCCCCTTCTTACCCTCCCGCCTTGCTGAGCGTCCGCTTCGCCGTCCCGTGGCCGGACAGTCCAGCCACTTGGAGAGACTGCACCACCGCCTGCATGAGGAGCAGGAACGTCGACGACAGGAGCAGCAGGGCTCTTCCTTCTCGCTCCAGCAGGAGATAGAGTCTGTGAAGAGCTGCTCTCCTGTGCTTCCCCTGGAGGCACCCCCTGCACCACCCCTGGGCGCCCCAGCTTCTGGAGTAGCTGCTGGAGGAGACCCAGACGACGGAGATGGCGACGACAGCTTGAGCCACGACATCGACTTCTCTGCTAACCATGAGCCGGAAGGATGGGTTGCTCGACCCATCACTCGAGACGCTGCTCGCGGGTGTCACTTCCACGACGCGCTCGACGCCCTGCTACGTCGGGCACATGACCGGCGTACTTGGTCCATCGAGTATCGCTGTGTGGTCTACCAGCATAGTCGCGGGGTCTACCCGTACCGCTGGGAGGCGACCTGTTTGGTGCGCCGTCCGGAGAACAGTCTCCAGGGCGCGGAGGCTTGCTCAGAGCACTATTCTATCTCTGAGCGGGACTCAGCTGAGGCAGCCATGCAGGATGCTGCACGGCGTGCGCTTTCGCACTACTGCTCGGTTCTCGGTGGGGTAGCTGACGGTCTCGACCTGAAGTATTACCCCCGCCGTCCATCTGGCAGCACAGGAGGCGTGATTGTTTCACCTGCTGGTGAGGACAATCCTAGGTTGAGCAGCACAGTCAACCTAGCCGCCGTGCTAAACACGGAGCTGGACCATGCACTAGACGAACTGAGTAGGGCTCGTGCTGAGATCGCCCTGCTGCGGGCTGAGCGCGCGGAACGTCGTCACCTGGATGATGGTTCCCCCGCTCCCGCTGGGACTCAGCACCCGTACCGCTCACCTCGGCGTGGACACCAGTCTTATGGCAATCCCGACTGCAAGACCAAGATAAATCTAGAACCATAGATCGTTAGAGTTGGATCTTGTAATTAATACGAAATATATATATACGTAGAAGCTTCAGTCTTAGCGTTAGTCTCGGTCTTAGTTAGTCTTAGTTAGACAGGGTAGTTTGCTATATCCTGTGCATTTATGTTGGTCATGATGAACTATGTTCGGTTTGGATCTTTGTAATGATTGTCACCAGAGTGTGGGTATCCCCTGCATTTTGGCTTACCTATTATGTTAATGGAGTTAATTATATAGTTGGGAAAACCTTTATTCTACTTTCCTCTTTATCTGAGAAGCTGTGTGGTCTGTGTTGGAGATCAGTGAAGATGCTCATCTGTTCAGTGCTGTTGGAGAATTCTACACTCTTTTCTTATGCTGCAAGATTTGCCAGATCAGTTCTGATGTGTGGTTGCGTTCTGCAGATGTCAGAGAACAGGCGCAGAGGAGGAAGGCGTGCTCAGCAGGAGCAAGCCGCTCCGCAGGATGAGGCGCCCCATCAACAGCAGCTGCCGCCCCGCCCCCGATGTCGATCGAGCAGATGTTTCTGATGCAGACTCAGGCAGTTTAGGCCATCGGTCAGACTCTGGCCGCCATTCAGCAGCAGCAGCAGCAACAGCAGCAAGCACCACCCCAGCCTCAGATGCCTCAGATGCCCAAAGACAAGCGTGCTGAATTCATGAGAGGTCATCCACCAACGTTCGCTCACTCTTCTGACCCCATGGATGCTGAAGATTGGCTGCGCACTGTGGAGCGGGAGTTACATACCGCTCAGTGTGATGACAGGGAGAAAGTCTTGTATGGTCCCCGTCTGTTGAGAGGAGCAGCCCAGTCATGGTGGGAGTCCTATCTCGCCACCCATGCCGACCCCGACACCATCACCTGGGAAGAGTTCAGAGGTAGCTTTCGTCAGTACCATGTGCCTGCAGGTCTGATGACAGTGAAGAAGGAGGAGTTCCTGGCCCTTAAGCAAGGGTCATCGTCTGTCAGTGAGTACCGTGACAGGTTCCTGCAGTTGTCCCGCTATGCTCCTGAAGATGTCAACACTGACGCCAAGCGACAATACCGTTTCTTGAGAGGCTTGGTTGACCCTCTTCAGTACCAACTGATGAATCATACCTTCCCGACATTCCAGCATTTGATTGACAGAGCAATCATGACAGAAAGGAAGCGTAAGGAGATGGAGGATCGTAAGCGCAAGATCAGTGGACCCCAGCCTGGAAGCAGCAGTCGCCCTCGTTTTTCAGGCAATCAACCTCAGCAGTTCAGGCAGAACCAGCGTCCACCTCAGCAGCATCAGCAGCGTCAGCAGTATCAGCAGTTCCAAAGGCAGTATCCTCAGCATCAGTACCAGAATCGTCAGAGCAATCAGTCAGGAGGTCAGTTTCAGAGGCAGAATCAGCAGACACCTCGTCTTCCTGCCCCCGCAACTCAGCAGAGCAGTCAGGCAGCACCAGCTCAGGTTGGAAACAGAGCATGTTTCCACTGTGGAGAGCAAGGCCATTGGGTGATGCAATGTCCGAAGAAGGCAGCCCAGCAGCAGTCAGGCCCCAATGCCCCAGTAAAGCAGAATGTGTCTCAGCCTGGAGCAGGCAACCGCTCTCAACCGCGCTATAATCATGGGAGACTGAACCACTTGGAGGCTGAAGCAGTTCAGGAGACCCCCGACATGATAGTAGGTATGTTCCCAGTCGACTCCCATATTGCAGAAGTGTTATTTGATACTGGAGCAACGCATTCTTTCATTACTGCATCATGGGTAGAAGCACATAATCTTCCAATCACTACCATGTCAACCCCCATTCAAATCGACTCAGCCGGTGGTAGAATTCGAGCTGATAGCATATGTTTGAATGTAAGTGTGAAAATAAGGGGGATAGCGTTTCCCGCTAACCTTATAGTAATGGGTACTCAGGGAATAGATGTCATCCTAGGGATGAATTGGCTAGATAAGTATCAGGCAGTTATCAGTTGTGATAAAAGGACAATCAAGTTGGTGTCCCCACTAGGAGAGGAAGTGGTGACCGAGTTAGTCCCGCCTGAGCCGAAGAGAGGAAGTTGTTATCAGATGGCTGTCGATAGCAGTGAAGCAGACCCAATTGAGAGTATCAAGGTTGTGTCTGAATTCCCAGATGTGTTTCCAAAGGATTTACCGGGTATGCCACCAGAGCGGAAAGTTGAGTTTGCCATAGAGCTTCTTCTTGGAACCGCCCCCATCTTTAAGAGAGCTTATAGAATATCTGGACCAGAGTTGGTTGAGCTTAAGAAGCAGATTGATGAGCTGTTAGAGAAAGGTTACATCCGGCCAAGCACCTCGCCTTGGGCCGCCCCTGTCTTGTTCGTGGAAAAGAAAGATGGCACCAAGAGGATGTGTATCGATTATCGAGCTTTGAATGAAGTCACGATCAAGAACAAGTATCCTTTGCCCAGAATAGAAGATCTGTTTGACCAGTTGAGAGGAGCCAGTGTGTTCTCCAAGATTGATCTGAGGTCAGGTTATCATCAGCTCAGGATCCGACCTTCGGACATTCCGAAGACGGCATTCATTACCAAGTATGGTTTGTATGAGTTCACAGTGATGTCTTTTGGTTTGACCAATGCACCAGCGTTCTTCATGAACTTGATGAACAGTGTATTCATGGATTACCTCGATAAGTTTGTGGTGGTATTCATTGATGACATTCTGGTTTATTCTCAAAGTGAAGAAGAGCATGCAGATCATTTGAGGATGGTATTGCAGAGATTGCGAGAGCACCAGTTGTATGCAAAGTTGAGCAAGTGTGAGTTCTGGATCAGTGAAGTCCTGTTCTTGGGTCACATAATCAACAAAGAAGGATTGGCTGTGGATCCGAAGAAAGTGGCAGACATTCTGAACTGGAAAGCGCCAACGGATGCTCGAGGAATCAAGAGCTTCATTGGAATGGCCGGATATTATCGGCGATTCATTGAAGGGTTTTCGAAGATTGCGAAACCAATGACAGCATTGCTAGGCAACAAGGTTGAGTTCAAGTGGACCCAGAAATGCCAAGAAGCCTTCGAAGCGCTGAAAGAGAAGTTGACAACAGCGCCTGTCTTAGTCTTGCCTGATGTGCACAAGCCCTTCTCTGTGTACTGTGATGCTTGTTACACAGGTTTGGGATGCGTGTTGATGCAAGAGGGAAGAGTTGTGGCTTACTCGTCCCGACAGCTGAAGGTTCATGAGAAGAATTACCCAATCCATGACCTAGAGTTGGCAGCAGTGGTTCACGCACTGAAGACATGGAGGCACTATCTGTATGGACAGAAATGCGAAGTTTACACAGACCACAAGAGTCTTAAGTACATATTCACTCAGTCAGAATTGAATATGAGACAGCGAAGATGGTTAGAGTTGATCAAAGACTATGAGTTGGAGATCCATTACCATCCAGGCAAAGCAAACGTAGTGGCAGATGCTTTGAGCAGAAAGAGTCAAGTCAATCTGATGGTCGCTCGTCCGATGCCTTATGAGTTAGCCAAGGAGTTCGACAGGTTGAGTCTCGGATTTCTGAACAATTCGCGAGGAGTCACAGTTGAATTGGAACCTACCTTGGAGCGAGAAATCAAAGAAGCGCAGAAGAATGATGAGAAGATCAGTGAGATTCGGCGACTGATTCTAGATGGCAGAGGCAAAGATTTTTGAGAAGATGCTGAAGGTGTGGTATGGTTCAAAGACCGCTTGTGTGTTCCCAATGTCCAGTCTATTCGGGAGTTGATTCTCAAGGAAGCTCATGAGACAGCTTATTCGATTCACCCTGGCAGTGAGAAGATGTATCAGGACCTGAAGAAGAAATTCTGGTGGTATGGAATGAAGAGGGAAATCGCAGAGCATGTGGCTATGTGTGATAGTTGTCGGCGGATCAAGGCCGAACATCAGAGACCAGCTGGATTGTTGCAACCGTTGCAGATCCCTCAGTGGAAATGGGATGAAATCGGTATGGATTTCATAGTCGGATTGCCTCGCACTCGAGCCGGCTACGATTCTATTTGGGTAGTGGTGGACCGTTTGACCAAGTCAGCCCACTTCATACCTGTCAAGACCAGCTACAACAGTGCAGTATTGGCAGAGTTGTATATGTCTCGGATCGTTTGTCTTCATGGTGTGCCAAAGAAGATAGTGTCAGACAGAGGAACGCAGTTCACCTCTCATTTCTGGCAGCAGTTGCATGAAGCCTTGGGCACACATCTGAATTTCAGTTCAGCTTATCACCCGCAGATAGATGGTCAGACTGAAAGGACCAATCAAATTCTCGAGGACATGTTGAGATCCTGTGCGTTGCAAGATCAGTCCGGATGGGACAAGCGATTGCCTTATGCAGAGTTTTCCTATAACAACAGTTACCAGGCCAGTTTGAAGATGTCACCATTTCAAGCGCTCTACGGAAGGAGTTGTAGAACTCCGTTGCAATGGGATCAGCCTGGAGAGAAGCAAGTGTTTGGGCCAGATATTTTGCTTAAAGCCGAAGAGAACATCAAGATGGTCCGAGAGAATCTGAAGATAGCGCAATCGAGGCAGCGAAGCTATGCAGACACAAGAAGAAGAGAGCTGAGTTTTGAAGTCGGAGACTTTGTCTATCTGAAAGTGTCACCGATCAGAGGAGTCAGAAGGTTCGGAGTGAAGGGCAAGCTAGCACCCCGCTACATTGGTCCGTACCAAATTCTCTCAAAGCGTGGAGAAGTGGCTTATCAGCTCAGCCTGCCAGAGAATTTGTCAGCTGTGCATGATGTCTTTCATGTGTCTCAGTTGAAGAAGTGTTTGCGTGTGCCAGAAGAGCAGTTGCCAGTGGAAGGTCTGGAAGTCCAGGAAGACTTGACCTATGTTGAGAAGCCAGCTCAGATCCTTGAGATTGCAGACAGAGTCACCCGAAGGAAGACCATCAGAATGTGCAAAGTCAGATGGAATCACCACTCTGAGGAAGAAGCAACCTGGGAGCGTGAAGATGATCTAATGGCTAAGTACCCAGAGCTCTTTGCTAGCCAGCCCTGAATCTCGAGGGCGAGATTCTTTTAAGGGGGATAGGTTTGTAACGCCCCGAATTTTTGCAGTTGAATTTTTTCTTTTCTTTACTCGCCAAATTCGGGCGTTACCTTTTCTTTTTCTTTTTCCCCTCGCTAGACCTTGATCTTTTCCAAAGTTAGCGGGATTCGGTTTGGAATTCCCGTGTAAAGAAAAACCCTAAAATTGTTTTATGTTGTTTGATGCACCATGCCGAACTATGCATTCTTTGATTGTTTGAAAGTGCAAATGCATTCATCTAGGAAGATCGGATTTCGAAAATAAGGAGAAAACCTTTTCTTTCTTTTTCTTTTTCTTTCTCTCTCTCCTCTTTTTCTCTCTCTCCCGCGCCGTGGGCCGTCCCTGGCCGGCCCAGCCGCCCCCGCGCGCCCCCTTTGGGCCCAATTGGCCCAACCGCCCCCCACCCCCCTCCCCTTTTCCCCCAACTCCCTCTCTCTCTCCCTCTCATTCTCCCTCTCCCCACCCTAGCCGCCGCCGCCCCCTACCCCCAGCTCGGCCGCCCCCTGGCCGCCGGCCCAACCGCCGCCCCTCGCCGTCGTTCGCCCGTCCCCGGTGAGCCCCCCCTCCCCCCTCCTCCCTCCCTCTCCCCTCTCCCCTCCTCTCCCTCCCCGGCCCAACCGCCCAGCCGCCCTGGCCAGCTCGGCCGCCTCCATGGCCGGCTCGACCGCCGCCGCCCCTGCGCGCCCCCGGCTCGACCGCCCTGGCCAGCCCGGCCGCCCCAGCCCTGCTCGGCCGGCCCAGCCGCCCGGCTCGGCCGTGCCCCAGCCGCCCCAGCTCGGCCGCCCCCGCCCCTGCGCCGGCCGGTTCAACCGCCCCCAGGGCCGGTTCAACCGCCCCCCCCCTTTTATTTTTTTTATTTTATTCTATTTTGTTTTACTTTCTGTGATCATAGTTATTTTATTTTAGGTAGGCTAATCATTGTTCATGCTATTGAAATAGGAAGCTCAATTTAAAATTCCGTTACGCTAGTTAATTCACGTAATTAATTGTTTATTGCATTCAATGTTGATCAACTAAAAATGACTAGGTTTCCATTAGTGCATATAACAGAATTCTTTTGTTAAGAACCAATTGTAACTAATCATTAGTGCATAAGCTTTAACCCCCTACGAGACCTTTCCCCGTTTCTTTCTAACCATAACAAATGCGATATCGAATGTCATACTTGATGCATACTCACTTTACTTGTTCCCTTGTATGGTGTACTGTTCTTTTGTATTAAATATGTGGATGTATGTATGCTTGCAATCGCATAGAGAACAATCCGGTCGAAGAGCCCGAGGAATTCGTAGGAGAAGCCCCTGAGCAGCAGTCGGTTGGTGGAGGCAAGTGTCCTTTGACCTATCTCTGTCCTATTCATTCTTTAATTCACCTCCCGCATTACACATTTATACCTAAGGATTGACTAGCTTTTGTTATTCATGTCCTTGTTTACCTATTTGGGTCGGATTATTACTGCTTAGTCTGATGCTATTGCTCAACTCTAATCAATGAACATGATGTGATTATCTATGATACGCTGTTTTCCCCTTCTTATTTATGATTATATTTGTGACCTTCAAGGGGACTCGAGCGGTTTCTCGAGTGCCTCTCCGTAAGGACCTGTTCAATGGATGACCGCCCGGGAAAACAGTGCAACCATGAGGGTGGAATGGGATGCCCTTAGCTGAATAATTAGAGGAACCGGGGTGTAGTTCGCTTAGCCGTCGTGCCGTCAATGGGGCTCGGTGTATGCGGCTCGCTCTGCCAAGGTTGATTTGTCCCTTGGGGAGGAGTGCGGTACATTTAGGAAACCTAACGGGTGGCTACAGCCCCGGGGAATCTTTGTAAAGGTTACGTAGTGAGACCCTGCCTATTCACCTCGGTAGTGTTTAAGGGTTTGATCGGCCCGAGGCAAGAGGGAATCACGGCTTATGGGTAAAGTGCACAACCTCTGCAGAGTGTTATGAAACTGATATATCAGCCGTGCTCGCGGTTATGAGCGGCCAAGGGAGCTCCAGAGATTAGTGATACTTGATCAGAGATACTTTGGTACAGGTGGCAATGAGATTGGTGGTTCTGATTATGATTATGGTGCTGGTAAGTGGTATTCTTTCCGTTTGGAAAGGATACATTGGGCTAATAACTTGGGTTAATGTTAAAACCTGGCTTTCTACTAGTAAGTAATAACCTGACCAACTAAAAGCAACTGCTTGACTTATCCCCACATAAAGCTAGTCCACTACAGCCAAACAGGATACTTGCTGAGTATGTTGATGTGTACTCACCCTTGCTCTACACACCAATCCCCCCCCTCCAGGTTGTCAGCATTGCAACCACTGCTCAGGAGAAGATGAAGCTGTGGAAGGAGACTTCCAGGAGTTCCAAGACTACGACGAGTTCTAGGTGTGGGTTAGCGGCAACCCCCAGTCGGCTGCCTGTGAAGGCCGTGTTATCTACGTTTCTTTTCCGCACTTTGATTTATTGTAAGGACTATATGGACGTCTCAGACGTATGATGTAATCGACTATTATTTCCCCTTTTAATACTATTTGAGCACTGTGTGATGATGTCCATGTTATGTAACTACTGTGTACGTGAATAACTGATCCTGGCACGTACATGGTTCGCATTCGGTTTGCCTTCTAAAACCGGGTGTGACACTTCTTCTTCTTCATCAGCATTTTCTTCCTCAACATCAGCTTGTTCAGCTTCGGCAGCAGGTGCACCTTTTTCAATGGCCCCCTCTGTCACAACTAACCCCGATTGCCTCATGACTTTGGAGATTGGAGCTGTCTCGGTGGCTTCAGTATCCTCTCCTTCACGGGTTACCCTCGCAATCGAGCGTACTCTGGCCATCTGAATAGATCTTTTTGTGGTTTTTACGAAGCTAATGTTTTTTACAGTTTTGACAAAGCTCCCTCTTTTGACGAAGCTAATTCAAAGTGACGGTTCGCTCGAGAATGCAGTGAAAAAGCTTCAGCTATGGTCAAAATTTTCAACAGCACAACAGTGCAATGGCAATGAATGCTGTGGTAATTTCACACCTACCCGTCTGTTTATATAGTGCTGCAGGTGGGAAGGTGAATCGTCAAGTCACCCGCACCCACACAACAGTCACCCGCACCCGCTGAACGGTGTACCACTACCCGCTGTGTAGTGGGCCACCTCGCGCCTGGATTACTTTAATCGTTTCTCGGCAATGAGCTCAGGGAAGGTGTTTTTCGGACCTTCGGCATTCCGAAGCCTTGAGGATTTTTCATGGATCAAGCTCATTACTAAAAACGATCTAGCACTGTGAAGGGGCTACTGTTGGGGGCCTGCTTCGTCGCCGAAGGTCCTTTAAGAAGAAGCACCTTCGAAAGATCAGCGTATAATCAAACATAGTGCGAAGGTACACACCAAAGCTACGATCTAGGGAGCTTAGGCATAGCGACATGCCTTGAGACGAAGGGCTGCACTGACTTAAAGAGGAAAAGTGAAAGTCGCCTAGAGGGGGGTGGATAGGCGAAACCTAAAAATTAAAACTTTATCCCCCAACTAGATCCCTTGATTAGTGGTTAGAACAAGATATACAAATATAGGAGTATACAAACTAAGTTCTTGCTTGGAAAGAGTATTGCTAAATAATGCGGGAGTGATAAATCAATACAACTAATAAGTTATAGAATAACAAAGCAAGAAGCCTTAGATGAGAAGAGCACTAGGACAAGTTCTTTCTTGCAACGTGTTGCTTCACTAAATGGGAATTTAACTTGAAGCAACACCAAATGATATTAGCAAATAATGGTGCAAGAAAACTTAGAGAAAAGGAAAGCAAACAAATCACAAGCAATAAACACAATGGACACGGGTGATTTGTTTTACCGAGGTTCAGCCCTCGAAGGCCTAGTCCCCGTTGAAGAGTCCACTACGGGTCTTTTTCAACCCTTTCCCTCTCTCCACCAATCACACAAGGATCGGCGAGCTCTTCTTCTTCTCAAGGATCACTCTCGATCCCACAAGGACCACCACACTCTTTGGTGTCTCTTGCTAGCTTTTACAAGCCTCCAAAACTTTGGAGGAAGTTCGATGGGAGTCAATACTCCACACACAAATGAACACGAAGATGTAGCACACACTATCTCTCAATGAATCTCACAAGGCACTAGAGCTAAAACACACAAGAGACTTTCTTTTGCTTGCTCTTGCTTTTGTGGCACTTGTGTGGGTTGTAGTGGTCTAAATCTTGTGTATAGGATGGATCAATGAATATATGTGGTTGGGAGGGCTTGAGTATGTCAACTAGATGACTTGGAATGTTGCTTGGGCTCCCACACCTTGAAGTGGCCGGTTGGGGTGGTATTTATAGCCACCAACCAAAATCTAGCCGTTGGTGAAGGCTGTCTGTCGCATGGTGCACCGGACAGTCCGGTGCACACCGGACATGTCCGGTGCGACAGCCACGTCACCTGGCCGTTAGGGATTCGACCGTTGGAGCTCTGTCGCTGGGCCCGCCTGGATGACCGGTGGCGCACCGGACATGCATTGTAGAGTGTCCGGTGCGCCAGCATGGGCGTGCCTGACACCTGCGCGCTCTGGCGCGCATTCAATGTGCCTGCAGGTAGCCGTTGGCGCCGAAGTAGTCGTTGCCCCGCAGTTACACCGGACAGTCCGGTGTACACCGGACATGTCCGGTGAATTATAGCGGACTAGACATTGAGAATTCCCGAGACTGGCGAGTTCAGAGTTGCGTCCTTTTGGAGCACCGGACACTGTCCGGTGTACACCAGACAGTCCGGTGAATTATAGCGCGACGCCTCTGAAAATTCCCGAAGGTGAGGAGTTTTAGCTTGGAGTCCCCTGGTGCACCGGACACTGTCCGGTGGCACACCGGACAGTCCGGTGCGCCAGACCAGGGCAGCCTTCGGTTGTCTCTTTGCTCCTTTGTTTGAACCCTTTTCATTTGATCTTTTCATTGGCTTATTGTGAACCTTTGGCACCTGTAGAACTTATAGACTTGGGCAAACTAGTTAGTCCAATTATTTGTGTTGGGCAATTCAACCACCAAAATCAATTTAGGAAATAGGTGTAAGCCTAATTCCCTTTCAAAAAGACCGTTCAGTCCATGATGATTTGTGTCATGATTGTAACTAGTCATCAGGGGCATAAATGTAATTCTGACCCAGGCTGCGTCCCGTGCCTATAAATAGGTGAACAGTACCCCCGTACTGTTCACGCTGACTTGTACTCACTCGTGCGTCACACTTAGACTTTTACCTTCTATAAAGCCGAAGGTATAAATGTAATTCAATATTGTTTCTGTTTATCCATGATAATGAAAAGAAGATATATTAATGATGTCATATGATTATTCATATTGTCTTTCATATTTCATATGCTTCTTCTTTCATTAATATACACTACGATGATGAAGGTATGTCCTTCATGACCTTCGTCTGAAGATCATTATATCCTAAGGGAAATAATGCTTCAAAGGACGAAGGGCATTAACCCTTAACATTTTTGTGTTGCCTTGTTCTTAACTCATAGCATTTGAGAACAAGTTCCCAACATTGGCGCCCACCTCTGGTGAACTCACTTCCACTTTTGAACTGATGGCTTCGCTCAGCAACCAAGTCGTAGCACCTTCGGCTACGAAGCTAGTGCTCCCGATAACAGGCGGTTCAAGCTCAGAGCCAGCCAACAAGAAGCAGAAGAAGGAAGCACAGAGAAGGATGCATCATGTTGGGGTGCATGGACCCTTCATCAAGTCCAAATGGTCCCACATCCCAATCACCTTCTCCCAGGAGGACCTTCAGCTCAAGGATTACCCTCACAATGATGCTATGATCATATCTTGTGTCATCAAGGGGTTTCTGGTCCATAATGTTCTGATTGACACAGGCAGTGCAGCGGATATCATATTTGCTAAGGCCTTCAGACAGATGCAAGAGCCAGAAGACAAGATTCATGATGCTACACACCCTCTTTGTGGTTTTGGAGGAAGGCAGATTGTGGCACTTGGCAACATTTTTGTGTTGCCTTATTCTTAACTCATAGCATTTGAGAACAAGTCCCCAACAGTCAGTTTGACAGGACAATATGTACTGGGAAATTGCTATGAAAAAGAGAACTATTATTTTCTGCCAGTATAATTCTATAAAGTGCAAATTTAAACCAAAGGGTAAACTGAAGTAACATGCATACCCTGGCAAACATATCTTCCCTCATACATGGAACCAAGTACTTCCAAGGCCGGATATCCAAAGTTCGGACAACACAATAATTTGTTAACACACGGGTACTCATTAACTTCATAGAAGTTAAGTTTGGGTGCACAAGGAATCTAGCTACAACTTCAACTAAGAACTCATATGTGCTAAATACACGATCAACTGGTTTCTTAGTATCGTTACAACAGAAGTTCTCTCCCTTGGTAGCTTAGAAGTTAAGCTATAGTCATCATGGCTAACAACCAGCTTGTAATCAGGATATGGCTGATAAGAATACCAAAATGTAATTAAAAATTGTAAGCAATTATCTTAAGAAAGAATATTGAAACAGAACTCATGGGACAAACACTCACGGTTACTTCACACAAGGAACAACAATTAAAAAGTGCTCATTCACTACATTGTGCCTAGCATGCCATGGCATGAAGTCAACAATTTACTCTTTAATTGAAGCATACATCGTGCCACAATAGTAGATTAAAAGACAAGATAAACGAAAAAGTAACTTGTTTGGTAAATTTAACTATTTGTTGGCAATCAGTTGTTACCTTTTATATTTATAGGTGTATGCCCATGTGTTGCTACAGAATCAACATATAATGATGAGATACATTGAGATGCAGAAACACTATGATAAGAAGTGACCACACAAGCACTCCACACCTACTTCTAAAGAATCTACTGTTTTCATTAGCTCATGACAAATAAAATACTTGTCAGATTGTGAGTATGACCCAAAAGTCTCATGCATAATGAAACCAGCAAGAATAAATTAACAAGCTTGCAAGGTCATCGTCATAGGTTTTTTCATGTGGTCACAACAGCTAGAAATGCTGAGGTTGCTACTATATTATTTTGATTTACAACACATATGCTTTCAACAAACCAAATATTTGATCATTCTTTCCTGACTGAATGAGCACATTCAAGTTAACTCAACCAGAAAAGCCTTTAAGTAAATAAGGTGCACACTGGCATAGCATCTACACTCAGAACTTTAAAAATAATAAAAATATGTGTAAGATAATGAAAGAACAATGCAAAGTAGTATTGAGGCAGATTAGATAAACAGGGTAAGCTGGTTCCAAATACAAAAAGTAAATAGTCTTTGCTTAAACAGAAAATGTTGGAGCAACGTGCTATAATATACATTAAATTTTTAAGGTTGGATGACTGAGCTAAACTACTTCTTGCCAAGAGATACAAGCCTGAAGCCTGCTCAAGAACCTAACCATGAGCATTTCAAAATTTTATCGTTTTAATAACCTTGGTTTTGCATGCATATCAAAATGGCTCACAGTTCCTTCAGTTCTAGTTGTCTGATACACCTATCAGCTCTGACAGTGGAGGCTAAGAACAGAGAAAATGATTATTTCACCAAAAACAAGTGTCGTACCTGTAATCGCCTAGAGTTTTTCTCATGTCACCAGAGGCTGCTGCAACTTTCTAATAGAAAAACATTCACCAAAACATTAAAAGGTAAATAAACACATGAAATTGCACCGCCCTTATGCTATACTACAGCAATAAATCTTTCCATTGTAAACAAAAATACTAAGAAGCCTTTCAGAGTCTTTTGTAACTAAAACTAAATAAAACTTATCTTTGGTGTTTTATTTCTATGTCAACAATTCAAAATTCAATCTAGAAAGAACATTGTACACTAAATATAACATATTATTTCTATTCTTATTAACAATTGAAAATTCAATCTAAAAAGAACACTACACACTGATTATAACATATTACTAAGCGACTTAATCTCAAATTGGATGGATTCTCACTTGTGCTTTTCAGTAACAAGAGTGTATAGTAAATGAAACTATAAAATCGGTAGTCATCAATTTTCAGTTATGAAGTTACAAAATATGCACATCCCAAGTTACATCCTACAACCTGTATATATACATTGTAGTTGAATTACACATAACAACTCCATATCCATCAGCATATGTGGAAGTAGAACAAGCAAGGGAGAAGCTTTACCTTCCAAAAAGGCTTGTGACAGCTTCACAGTAATATTGGTTATCAAACCAAATACCATTTACTTCTTGGCAGCATCTTGGTACAACAAATATGGTGGCTGAGTTTCATATTCAAAATCGCGTGATAGGTCCTCCACCAAATTATCTGTCAAGAAGAACAATTAAACTTTTTAATTAGGAATCTGGTACAACGATCAGCTTGAATCCACATGTATCAGTTTAATAGCACAATATGAAGAGTGAAGAAGTCAGAAAAAATTCCGAGACATTAAGCACTAACCCACATAATTAAATACCATAATCGCAGACCTTCATGTATGGAATAGAGCTGTTTAATATTTAGTTCTGAAAAAATCTAAGCAGTAGCAGCAACGAGGCCGAGCGTCATTGAAATTGATGATTGTTCATTGCGCACTATAGGTCTATTGTGTATAGCACATGCAAACAGATCATCGTAAACTAAGTCTAATTGCTACACTCTGATCCCAAATATGAGTGAATAGCCATCTTACAGTCCAATCAAATAGAGGTACATCAGCAAATCCAATGCAATTATTTTATGTCCACTTTATTGTGTTTCCCCTATCTAAACACACCCAACAATGAATGAAGTAGGCAAGATAACTACTTTATCTGTAACAATTGGACATTATAATTCAGTGTAAGTAGCTGCAACCATTGATCTGTTATAGGCAAAAACAGAATATATATTGTTGATTTATCTCATCAATAGGAAGCCATAGTAGACATCGAATCTATGGGTGACCTTAATACAGAAGCTGAGAAAAATTGGTAGGCCTGTGAGGGAAAAGCGCGCACACTCTAACCAATCTGAGAGAAGGTTCCTTTGGCAAGGGTTCACATAATGACACCACTTTGTGGCCACTAAGGATCTTAACTATATGTATTTGACAAGCAATCTTAGAAAATAATTAGTTTGCAATTGCATTAATAGCAGTTAGCTAATCTAAGAACATAGGCATGTTATAACTGTAAATCTTCATCCCATTTAATATTTAACCAGCATGATACACAAATTTAATTTGTAAACCTGTTATTTATCATTTAGTCAATGAAAAATCATGGAAAGTTATAATCAAATGTAAAGTTTGAACATGCAAATACATTTTGGGGATGGGTGGATTTGTGCCGATCTTTAGAAAATGGTAAAAGAGTTGTGATTCTGTTCATAAGAGAGAAAGAAAATGATCAAAAGATTACTTGATAGATGTTGCACATAAGATCTCTTTGCCTTTCTCCAAGATCATGGTGTAGAAATCCTGATAATTTAATTGTGCGTATTTGGATCTGGTTAGTGCAAAGAGTTTTGTGCATCAGTGGAGTCAAACTTTTTGCAAACGTTTGGAAGAGGTTGAATAAAAACAATTGGCAAAGAATGATATATTACCAAGAAATCAATTATCAATTCAGCAACCTAATATCCATCATCTTGGCATCGATTTTCCCCTGCTTATCATATCAATAGTAGTAGCATAACTGACGTCATGGTTTAGTAGAAACAGGTGCCAGATAAACATGAAAAACACAACACAAGGTCTAAAGAAGAAAATAAATAGCATAAATATGCAAGCATACAACCTATAGTATGAATTCTCAAGGAAAATAATGGTGAGAAATTTGTGTTGTATCTGCAAATTTGTGTTGTATCTGCATACTGATTGGGTTAAATAGAAACAATCTCTCAAAGGCCGAACTTATTTATGCCCCTCCACACACATGACATGTGTCATTAGATAATTTAAATGCATTTTTGTACACAAATAAAAAAGAACTATGAAACAACATAATGTAAGGAAAAATAAATTATCTAATTTCATTGGTCAAGATAGGTATATTTTGTAAAATTACCTATGTATGGACGGGGGAGTAGATCCATTGAAGAAATTAACGGACAGCTCCAGAACAAGATTACTGAGCCGATTTTTCTCTCTCTTGAGAAATGATCGATGTGGATTCTTTTTCTTGCCTCATCTATGTGTGCGGCCTGTCACATAATGCTCATGTGTTGATGTGTACAACCACCTAGAAATATTAAATAACTCTAGACATCCAAATAGGAGAGTTGAAATGCAGTGCATCAAATCAAACTGCTTAGATGTTTTTAGAATTGAATGTGACTAGCAGTAGCAACGAGGATGAGGGAGACGGCACGAGGAATTTGACTCACCTGCTCGCTGTGGCCCTACGGGAAGTACACGACGCATGTGTCGACGGTGGGGAGGTAGACAAGAGACAAGCGGGCCGGCACACGCGTGTCATAGCTCCAAGTTGAGGCACTTCTTCTCTGCAGACCACAGTGCACCATTGTAAGCAAAAAAAACAAATAGATCCCGAAACCAACAGCATATTATAGGGAAGCGAAACCTAGCCAGCAGGCACTGACACACTTCGCATGTGGAGTCATCCATTGCCGCGGCAAGGGAGAGCACCTAGGTCTGCTTGGTCTGCTCCTCCACCACCGACTCGTTGATGGATGAGGAAGAGGACGACACGGCCGCCATCGTCGTCGCTTCCGCTTCCGCGGTCAGGAGAGGAGCGGACGGATCTCCAGTGCTTGGGCTTGGGCTGCGCCGGTGGAGAGTGGTCGTCCTCTCGACCCCCCATTGGTGGAGCATCTCCTGTATTTGTAGGGGCAGGCTCGGCTCGTCGTGGCAGCGAGGCGACGGGACGGAAGCCCTCGGAGCGAGAACAGAGTGGAGCAGAACAGAGTAGAGCGGAGCAGAGCCAGCGGCTGTGAAACGCAGAGGCGCCATCCTATGGCGAGAGGGCGGTTAGGTTAGAGAGGGGCGCGGGGATGCGAGCGGGAAGGACGGATCCGTCGATCGAACGACGCATGCCGGAGGAGAGAGATCGTGCGGTCGGATGTGGGCAGAACGGCAGAACCATGGTGGCAGACTACTCTTACTGCCTTAATAAGTAGTAGAGATTGATCTAGATGGCCCACTCGACCTACTTGTCGACTTTAGCCTAGCGTGATCTGCCGATCCACTCTGCTCCTAGGCACGTACACCAGTCCATAACCTAGGCATGGACCACCAATTCTCTTTCCTGTTTGGGCTCAAGTGGCTCGATCACCTTACACCGTTCGATCTGATCTGATGGTCATTGTGCACCAAAGCTGGCATAAAAAGCATTTTTTCGATTAAGGACAAAATAGTAATCAATTCTTCCCCAATGTCGGTATCCCTTAGTGTGATATCCTGGCCTAGGTGGATTGTGTGATATCATGGTCTAAGACTTAAGACCGTCTACAACAGTCTACCCAAAACACTATTTTGCACTTTTATGTACTGTAGACTACACTGTTCGCATAGTAGAGTTTGAATATGGGTATGGGGATAAGTAAGCTAATGAAGATAGCCTAATAGAATTAATAGAGTACTCATACCATAAGGTGCATCTTCTTTTTCGGAAGCCTACCTCGAAAGAACCTTTGGGTTGAACGTGCTTGGCCTAAAGCAATCTTGGGATGGGTAACCAACCGGAAAGTCTAATTAGATGCGCATGAGTGAGAACAAAATGTGTGCAAAAGACTCGTGTTGGTCTGTGGGGATTTTCTATGGTCCTATATAGGGATTCCAAGAGTAAGTACCACCGATCCGAGAGTGGATGGCGTGTTACAAATGGTATCAGAGCCAACCCTCGCGGTTTTCACGGGCGTGTGTGGGCTAGGGGTTGGGTATATGGCGCATGGCGCATGTGGGCCCAGAGTTGTCACATGGCATGACATATGATGACACTAGACACATACGTGGGCAAGAGGAGAAGTTCGTGGCTTGAGGTTGACCGACGAGGACGTCCATCTTCTAAGAAGGAGGATTGTGATATCCTGTATAGGTGGATTGTGTGATATCCTTGTCCAAGCCAACAAGGTGCTTCTTCTTTCGCATGTTTGGCCTAAAGCAATCTTGGGATGTGTGACCGACCGGGAAGTCTTTTCAGGTGCACATGAGTGAGGACAAAGTACGCGCAAAAGACTCATGTTGGTCAGCGAGGATTGTCTATGATCTAATAGGGCTTTCAGAAGTAAGTACCACCGATCCAAGAGTGGATGAGGTGTTACACTAAGTCTCTCTCCCTCTCTCCTGAGCGCCTCCCGTTCCTCTTTGTCTTCTCCAACTCCGGTGAGCGAGACAACACACAACAGTGTCCATATTCTACCTATGGGACCACTTGGTAATGCGCTCTCTCCCTCCCCTGAGGGCGAGAATGCTAGTATCGAACGACCTCTCGGTGGTGCCTAAGGGCCTACATGTGACATTGCGCTAGACCGACGAGCGCACCACCTTTTGACCTAGTCGTCGTCGACTAAGTAAGTCTTACCCCCCCTCTTTCTCCCTATGTTTATGTGTGCTCAAGATGGTTAGGGTTGGAGTTCAAGGGAACCCAATGCGGGTTCTTTCTTCCCTTTTTATGTTTGCTTTCTAGTGGATAAATGTGAAACTTTTAGAGGATTTGCTCGATTTCATCCCTTAAATTGAATGTTTTGAAATATCTAGGTCTAAGGTTTGGACACTAACCTTGCTTTGATATCGCTATTAATTTTGAAGGACCTTGTACATGAACCCTAGCCAATAGATGTGGCATTGTTGGGGGCCTTCGGCTTCCGAAGGTCCTCAAAAACATGATTTGACAATATTTTCCGAGTGAAACATGTGAACAGGTACCTTCGGAGTCAGGTTGCGGGTGTACAAAAGCATGGTCAAGACGAAGCTTGACTGGGGCGGAAAGCGACCACAACGAAGGATAAGACGATCACGAAGCTACGTGCAGAAAAGCTTCGGCATGACGGCAAAAAAGAGGAACCGACTTAAAGATGAAAAGTCAAGTTAAACCCCGAAGGATTGCTATAAAGTTATTGTCAAATGTAAAGGGCATCAATGTAATTTTACATGGGCTGCGTCCCGTGCCTATAAATAGATGAACAGTACTCCCGTACTGTTCAGGCTGACCTGGCATACGCTTTTTCACATCACGTCTACATCCTTACTTTCCATCAATCCGAAGGTACACTTGTAATTTGTTTTCATGAATTTGGCAATAAAGATAAGCTGATGATAATACTCAAACCATTATTTGTATTTTATATATGTGTTCTTTTTTACCGTTAATTAACCTTATGAAAATCTTTTCCTTTGTAACCTTCGTCCAAGATTCATTGTATCCGAAGGGATATAATGTTTTAAGGACGAAGGAGCTTAACATTTAACACTTTCTATGTTGCCTTGTTCTTAATTCTTAGCATTTGAGAACAAGTCTCCAACATTGGTCACTTATGGATTTATCATAGCACCTTTTCTTCGAAGCACGAAGCTCTTCAACATTTACTTCCAAATGATTTGCCCATTGATCACTTAGTTCTCGTTTTGTTTCTTCAAGAATGCGTTCTTCTTTAGCTCGGGCTAGTTGTTTCCGAAGATCTTCGATTTCGCGCATCTGAGCTTCGACTTGAATTTTAGAATTAGCTTCGTTTTCCTTTATCTTATCCACTAATGTAACCAGGATTTTGTCCTTTTCCAAGGCTTCGTTTCTTAGCCTGATAACCTCTGTCTGAAGGTTGTTAAGAGTAATAGTGCAGCTCTCATCTTCAGCATTCTTTTGTGCCCTTAAGGCATTGCTAAGTATTAAGCCCTATTCAAAAGAATGAATGGATTAACATAAGAACAAAAGACTAATTTAAAATTCATAAACTTAAAAATTTACAATTTTTACCTTCAGACTATTGTATGCAAGGCTATCCGCAAGATCGTCCTTTGTCATGGCGCAAAGGCCAGCTTCAAGCTTCAGGAATCCCATGCTTCTAGCCATCTCCCGGCAGACGGATAATTCTTTATTGTCTGGGAGACAGTATAGGAAGTCATCTTCGTCTGTCCCATTAAACACTACGGCCCCCTTTGGATACTTCAGTTCTCGGGCATAGTGATTAGCTTCAAAAATCTCTTCTTCAGATAATTTCTTTCCCGAAGCATGTCGCACAATATAATCACGTATTTTGGAAGATGCTTTGGGGATGGCAGTGTCAATTTCCTCAATCAAAATCGGCTCTGTCATTTTTGTTTTTTCGGTTTCCAAAGTTGCCTCTGTCAATTTTGTTTCTTCAGCTTTCAAATGTTTTACCTTGGTGGGCTCTGAAGGCCCAGCTTCAGTTTCAAATTGTTGCTTCAAAGCTTCAGCAACAAAGGCTTCAGTAGACACTTCAGAAGCTTCAACAGTTTTCTTCGGAGTTATGCTCGAAGATTTAATTGTTTTCAAAACATCCAGCACATTAACCATCCTTTTTCTTTTCGAGGTCGCTGCTGGCCCCTTTTGGATTTTTGTTGTTGGACTTAAAATTTCTAATGTTTTTGCTTCTTCAGTCTTTGGTTCTTCTGTTTTCTTTGTTGCTAGTACTTCGGCCATTTCCTCGATTTTTGCCACTGGAGTTGGTTCTCTGGCTTCGGTGGCCGAAGAGGCCTCACCAATAAACTCAGGCACTGTGGTCGGCTCAATATAACGTGGAGGGTGTGTGAGTACCTTTACCTTTTTCCTCTTCAGCGCCGGCTCGCTAGGAGCAGCTGAAGCAATTTCCTTTGCAGGAGAAGTATTTTTCCTTTTTTGGCCTCGCACCGGGTAATGGTAGTCGGGGTAGATAAACCCAATTGCATCAAATACTCGGTTAAGCCTCTTCTTCTTTCGGCCTCCGAAGGCCGCTGATAGTGCAGTATCTTCGGCTTTCGAGTATACCCCAAGCAATTCGTCACTTATGCCCTCAATACTTTTCAACCAGTCATCATCTGGTTCAACAAACTTATCTCCGTATTTGAATGTGTATTTTAGCCTAACTAGCCCGCCTTCGTCAGGTTCCTTCGGCATTTCCCACTTTTCTACAAGTGGCCAAACTCTGAAGGCAATATGCTCTTGGACCAAATCCCTTGTACCAATAAAAGAGCAGACTACGCCGAAGGCTCTCTGGCATTCTTCGGCTGCTTCATCCATCTCCACCTTCGGCTTTCGGAGGCCGAAGCGTTGCCAGATAGGGCGCATAATGATACCCTTGATATCTTCACGTGATTTCAGGTCATTTTTCACGTAAAACCATTCTGTCATCCAGTCGCCGGGCCACCTCTTTCGAAAGGTTGGCACAGGGCAGCTTGACCCCGACCGAGCGCCGAAGCTGTAGCAGCCAAAGTTGTTGTGATACTGCTCTTTGCCCCAGGGTTTTGTCTCATACAATAGCTCGTGTATGTTACAGAAGCTTTTTGCGTTAGGTTCCAAACCTTGGCTTCTCATGGCCCACACAAAGATGTTCATCCTTATGATTGCTTCGGGGATAAGTTGGTGAAGGTAGATTTCGAATGTCTTCAATACTTCCACGACAAAACTACTCAAGGGAAATCGTAATCCAGCTTTCAAGAAGCTTTGGAATATCACGACCTCATTTTCCTCGGGAGTTGGACAAGTCTTCTCTCCTTCGTCAGCCCTCACAACAGACAAGTCCCGAAAGTATCTCCCTCTCATATTGACAAGATGGTTTTCCTTAATGCTGGACTTACCAAAAACTGCATGGCTTGGTCGCCAGGGTCGATCATCGGAATCTTCACCACCACTATCCACATCGTAACTATCACTGTCGCCAGTATCTTCAGATAAACCCTCCAAAATCTCTCTGGTAATCTTCTCCGTATTAGTCTTCGACATTGATTCAAGAAAACCTAGGTGCATTTCCTCAGAAAGGCTTAGCTTCGAAGCACCAACAACTTTCTTATCCTCAGGCATCTTCGCAAATGCTGACAAACCACACTCGAAACCGAAGCTTAAAAATTTAAAACTGAGCAAGTGCTGTCGCGCGCAGGCTGAAAAGCTGGGTGAGTAAAAAGCAGATGGCAAAAGAGCGTGCCAAATAAACTTGTAGTGAGCTCTTATTTATACACCCAGTGTGTCGAAAACTGGAGGGCCCCGTTTGTCAATGACTGTTGCTATTCTAGCAAAAGGAAGGTGTTTTTTCGGACCTTCGGCTTAAAGCCTTCGTCCATGTCGCAATATGAATTTATCATTACAGTAAATTAATATTGCGAGGGGCTACTGTTGGGGGCCTTCGGCTTCCGAAGGTCCTCAAAAACATGATTTGACAATATTTTCCGAGTGAAACATGTGAACAGGTACCTTCGGAGTCAGGTTGCGGGTGTACAAAAGCATGGTCAAGACGAAGCTTGACTGGGGCGGAAAGCGACCACAACGAAGGATAAGACGATCACGAAGCTACGTGCAGAAAAGCTTCGACATGACGGCACAAAAGAGGAACCGACTTAAAGATGAAAAGTCAAGTTAAACCCCGAAGAATTGCTATAAAGTTATTGTCAAATGTAAAGGGCATCAATGTAATTTTACACGGGCTGCGTCTCGTGCCTATAAATAGATGAACAGTACTCCCGTACTGTTCAGGCTGACCTGGCATACGCTTTTTCACATCACGTCTGCATCCTTACTTTCCATCAATCCGAAGGTACACTTGTAATTTGTTTTCATGAATTTGGCAATAAAGATAAGCTAATGATAATACTCAAACCATTATTTGTATTTTATATATGTGTTCTTTTTTACCGTTAATCAATCTTATGAAAATCTTTTCCTTTGTAACCTTCGTCCAAGATTCATTGTATCCGAAGGGATATAATGTTTTTAAGGACGAAGGAGCTTAACATTTAACACTTTCTATGTTGCCTTGTTCTTAATTCTTAGCATTTGAGAACAAGTCTCCAACAGGCATGTACCTATAATTGGGGTACCCTGAGACAAGAAAGTGTAGTCTGGAATATTAGAGTGTTGCATCGCGTAGGATGACCCCTCGAAGAGGGAGACCTGACCCGGAAACCCCAACCAAGGTAGGACTGGTCACCCCGATTTAATTCACTTGACCTGAATCCCCCAGCATAGTCTCCCGGACCAGGACGGATCCGCCCCCAATCACCTTAAGCAAAGTCCCAATCCAAGTCGTCCCAGTCAGTCAGCCCCAACCTCAATTGCACCAAGACATGTCATTCTAGACCATATACCCCTAAAAAGATACCACAACCCAGGTATCATAAGTCTCTAGAAAGGCATAGCACATTTATGATCCTTTGACCATTCGGCACACGCTCCTGACTATGGTGTGCTTGGGCCACGGTCTCGCATCAGCCTAATGGTCTGACCCGCTTTCAACAGCAGGTCCACGATCACATTATTTGGTATATACACGAACGCAAATCCAGTGATTTAAATAGACCAGGTCCATAAAGAGGTACACGACTACATGCCTACATGCGACTACAGTGAATACATGGCCATTTTATATTCTACTTGTTGTATCACACTTCACACCAGTGGAAAAAGGAGCTCGGGCGCCTGCCCACCCGCCCAGGAACCCGGTCCGCCACTGGTTCCACTTATACAACCCACATAAATGAGCTACATCTTGAAGGGTTTTAGTAAATAAGACACTAACCTTGCTTCAATATCGCTATTAACTTTAAAGGACCTTGTACATGAACCCTAGCCAATAGATGTGACATGTACCTATAATTGGGGTACCCTAAGACAAGAAAGTCTAGCCTGGAATATTAGAGCGTTGCATTGCCTAGGATGACCCCGAAGAGGGAGACCCGACCTGGCAACCCCAACCAAGATAGAGCTAGTCACCCTGATCTAATTCCCTCGAACTGAATCCCCCAGCATAGTCTCCCGGACCAGGGCGGATCCGCTCCCAATCACCTTAAGTAAAGTCCCAATCCAAGTCGTCCCACTCAATCAGCCCCAACCTCAATTGCGCCAAGACATGTCATTCTAGACCATATACCCCTAAAAAAATACCACAACCCAGGTATCATAAGCCTCTCGAAAGGCATAACGCATTTATGGTCCTCTGACCATTCGACTCACGCTCTTGACTATGGTGTGCTTGGGCCACGGTCTCGCATCAGCCTGATGGCCTGGCCCATTTTCAACAGCAGGTTGTATGAACGGGTTTCTTAGATGCATGTGGTGCTTAGAAAACGTATTTCAATTGCACATGCCCTAACAGCCGGTTGTACGTCTGAACCAGAAAGGTCCCCCTTTACATTTCAGCTGGATTAGCGAGAGAACTCATGGATATCTGAATAGTCGTTTGCATTATCCATCAGTTTCTATATGGACAGTCCGCAAGAACATCAATATCCGTGCTAGAATTATCATGCAGTTGTACAACACATGCACGAGACCCGTGCGTGCAACAAAGGAAGAAAAGGGAGCATCCATCCACCACCCAACAAGGCTGAATAAATTACTATGAACAATAAATCGATGGTACCAACAACAGCTTTGTGAACAAGCTGCAGACTTGATCTTCAGTCCAGTCCAGTTCAGATCAGCTCACCAATCTAGGCTAATGTTCCTCGAGAGGAAAAGGTTGTCGATGTACTCTATGATAGGACTAGAAGCATCAATGTATCTCCTCATCTCCTTCTGAACGGAGAAATCTGCGTCAACAACCAATAAAGGACACTGTTAACACTTGACATGAAGAGTCGGCAGAATATCATTGTTTCGGACATGGCATCTCAGATGCCTAACATTTGATGATAGAACATCTGCCGCAAAACATTTGATCAATCCCTCTCTGGAGAAATAAAGGCATTTTCTTTCGAGAAAACGAAATTGGAAGATTGGTAAAGTTGTAATCCTTCGAAACATGGTGGGTGAAGATGTTTGCCTACCAGTTTCATTCAGCCGCACTATCAACTGCTCCCTGGTTGGAAGAGTGTACATGCCAGCACCAACAGCCTTCCTGATCGCCCAGCTATGAAACGGCGCGCAGACCTGCCCGTAAGCTATCGTAGCAGCATCATACAATGTCCCCCTGAAAAAAAAACAAGTGCCAAAGAACAGAGCCACCGGTCAATATATAAGTATCATTTTAAAACAAAACAACTATCTGTCCAAATCATAGCACTTGACAGTTACACATGCAGTAATAGCCTGTGAGCACCAGCTGGCAATTTGGTAAATGTATTTAACCACATGACAACCAGTTCGGGATCATGCAGTTGTCATCGCACACATACTGACAAAAGGACATCATACGCTGTATATAGGCCTTGAGGTTCAATCAAGGTGGCCTATCTTGCCTGAAATATTCAGACTTTAGTGATGAGATGTGTTCGCGTTTGGTTGAATGTAAGGAGACGTACTCGGTGTCGAGGAATTGCTCGAAGAGGGCCTTAATGAGGCCGAGGCCGAGACGGACCCTGCGCAGGTTCCGAGAGTGGCTTCCCTGCTTCTTCACGCAGTCATTCTGGATGTCCTTGTCGAGGATGTCGCTCAACGTGCGGTACGACTTGCCGGCACCGATGAGATCGTTCACCTGGAAAGATGGATGGCTGATATGAGCATTCAGTATTCGCACGGGGAGGCGCCGTTACATTCCTTCGCCGGGAGCCTGGGAGTACGCGTGAGCAATTTTGATTGGTATACTAACGCCGACCACTGAATTTTTGAAAGACTCTGCACACAATCAAGAAGGAAGCTTCCTTGAAAAAAAATGCAAACTTTCGATTCCTGTGATGACGTACGTTTTTTTTTTGAAAAAAAGAAGGAAATGATATAATAATCCAAAGTAATTTTTTTTGGGCAACGTCGGTCGTCGGTGAACGCTGCACGATCTGATGAAAGTCAAAACAACGTGGCGCCATGTTATCCAGGCACGGAGATCGCAACAACGGTCCAAGCGATCCCGGAAGGGGCGAAAAAAATAGGGGGGGGGGGGGGGAGATCATCGCGCAGAATCGATCGCGAAAGGGATCGGTCGGCGGGACAGCGGGATTGTCGGGCGCTCACCTTGGTGACGTACTCGATCTCGGCGAACCTGAAGGCCATCCCGAGGCTGCTGAAGAGCACGGAGACGAGAGCGCAGGAGTCGCTGAAGGGAGCGACGCGGAGCTCCCCGCCATCGGCCTCCATGCCGCGCGCCAGCTCCTCGAACGCCTCCGCCACCGCCGTCAGCGGCTTCTCCATCCCCTGGCGCGCCGCCACGACGGCCGCCACCCCCTCGCACAGCTGCTCCGACGGCGCCTGCTCCTGCTCCTGCGCCGACGACCACGGCATCTGCCTGAACCCGAGCATCCTGTCCCGTCCTCTCCGTGCCTTCTCCTTCTGCCTCTCTCTCCCCCGGCCCCCGGGAAACGTCACGCGTGACGGCTGGCGGGCGCAACGGAGCGGTGGTGGTGGCGCGGGCGAGGTGTGCGAACGCCTCGCCTCCGCGCGCGGCTCGCTGCTCTGTGTTGGGGGAGGGGAGAGGCTGGCTGGCTGGCTATGTATAGGAGGCGGCCGGAATCGGAATTCTGCCGTCGTTGGAGAAAGACTGAGAGGACTCGCGTTTTGGCGAATGGATCCTGCTTTATATAGCCATCTCGTGGGGAATTGGAAAACCGATGGGAAAGGAGGTGGGGCCGTGGGGGTTCTATTCTAACCGAACGGACAGTGACAGGCCGTGGCAGGTTAGCATCCTAATCTTGGAGTGAATTTAAAACAGACATCACGCAAGCCACGCTGTTACTGTTTCTATATGATTTCTACCCAAGAAAAACACGTGCAAATACGCCCATATGCACAGGACACCTGTTAGCGACATGCGCCTCAGCGCCTGTGACATCACTCGAATCCCCGATGTTCCACTCGGGGCCTCTGTTTGTTTTAGGCTTTTAGCTTCAGATTATGAATCACGTCGGTGTTGCAAAGTATTGCAAGTTACGTACATAGGGGAAGTAAATGGTTGGATTGTATAAACATAGCTAGCATATGCATTATTAAAGGTTGAGATCTCCTGTTTCAACTTGCATTTTATGAAAACCTACAGGCTAAAACAAACGTGCCCTATCTAGATTGAAGTACTAAAGCAAAGACTCCGTAATCGATATAAATCCTTTGACATCAAATACAAACGGTTTATCATCATTAATTCTCTGCTGTTCTCTAAAAATAGGTTTACAACATCTTTATCCCATTTCATCTATACTTTCTGTTTCTTATACTACTGGAAATGCGTTATTTGCCGAGTGCTTATAGGTTTGACGAGTACAAAATCTCGGACACTCGAGTATTACTCTTGACGAACAAAGACACTCGGCAAAGATCCCCTCTTTGCCGAGTGCAAAACGCTCGGCATACAAACACTCTCGGCAAAGCCATATTTGCCATGTCCAACTCTTGACAAATCTAGACACTCGGCAAGCAGCTGACGGACATAACTATGCCGAGTGCCACAGAAAGGTACTCGGCAAAGACACTGTCTTTGTCGAGTGTCTTTTCCTTAGCACCCGACAAAGTTTATTTGTTTTTTCTTTTCCCCTCCAACTTTTTTGTATTGTGTCTATACAATCTCTAGACCTACATGTTCAACTTTGGCACATTTCTCAAAGTGTTTGTTATATCTATTAGATTTAGTACATTTATTTCAATTTCTTCGGATAATTCACATTTGAATTGCAAGTCACTCGAATAATTGAAAGCAACAAATACAAAATTGATATTAATGTTATTGAGCACATTTTGCGGCCTTATTTAGCAACAGACGAACATTTGAACATCATGTTCACGAAACATGACGACGAACTTGCAATGCAGTTGTTAAATTGTATAAGACGCAAACGAAAACAGAAAATCATAAAACTTGTCGAGATCTCATGATATCATTATGTAGAGTCTGTGATAAAAAATTTGACAAAGCTTCGTGAAAGTTGTCACGTACGACGTGTACAAACCTAGTCGGTCTCTGTAGAAGTTTCATGATTCCATGTAGAGGTCGACTAGGTTTGTACACGTCGTAAGTGTCAACTTTCACGAAACTTTGTTAATTTTTTATCACAGACTCTACATATGATATTATGAGATCTCGTTTCATGATTTTCTTACTTCATTTGTGTTTTATACAATTCAAAACAACTGGGTCGCAGTTCACAGTCATGTTCCGTGAATATGGTGTTCGAAATTTCTGATTTGTTCCTGAATTAGGTCGTAACTTGTGCTCAATAACATTAATATAATTTTTTGTATTCATTATTTCCATTATTCGAGTGACTTGCAGTTCAAATGTGAATTACTCGAAGAAGTTCAATTATATGAACTAAATCTAATAGATATAGCAAAGTTGGAGAAATGTGCCAAAATTCCATGTGTTGATCTTGAGACTTTTGGAACACAATAGAAAAAGAGGAAGGGAAATAAAAAATAAACAAACTTTGTCGAGTGTCTAATAGAGGCACTTGGCAAAGTGGTCCTTTGCCGAGTGCTCTTGTAGGAGGCACTCGACACAGATTTTTTTAAAAAAACTTCTTTCCCGAGTGCCCATCAGTAGACACACGGTAAAGGAATTGATGACACAATTTTTTTAAAAAATAAAAACTTTTGTGCCGAGCGCCTGAGACGTGGCACTAGACAATTTTTTAAAAATTAAAAAATTTCTTTGCCGAGTGCCAGATCTTGGGCACTCAGCAAAGCCGATGTATATAACCCTACTCGTCATCGTCTTCTCTTCACTCCTCTTCTCTCCTCACCTTCATTGCGCTAGAGCACAATGTCGTCGTCGCCTCTAGCCACCTCCCCGGTCATCCCCGTCGTCTCCAGCTCTGGCCCTTGTCCGTGCTCTCCCTCGCCGCTTTCGCCCTCGGGCATCTCCATCGTAGCCGGCGATGACAATCCACACCGCTTCGGCCACCTCCCCCGTTGTCCTCGCTGCCTCTAGCTCTGACCCATGTCCGCGCTCGCCCTCACACCTCCACCCCTAGCCAACCCTGACGCAGTCATCCTCGTCGCCTCCAGCCACCTCCCTGGTATCATATATTACTTGGATTGATCTAAACTAGAATACTATAGATTGATGCAGTAGCAATCCTTAATCGATGCAGTAGCTAGACTAGAACTGCATTTTCACTAATTACTGTATTTAGCACTTTAGCCTAAATAAAGTCTAGGTGAATGTATTCTTGTTTAACTATCTTTGTTTAACTATCATTTCATGTCGTATTAGGTTTGTCCTAAATCAATCTCTCTTAACTTTGACCATCAAATTTGATGTTCAACAAAATGCAAACTATATATTATAGAAGTTCACTTGAGATCATGTATATGTTCATGTCATCCATGGTGTTGTTATTTTTTAGGATTTAAAACCTCACCGTGGAGAGTTGCCGTAGATTTTTTTGTATTGGCATGCTTGTGTTTTTTGCAGAGAAGAGAGAGTCGTAGCTGAGCTAGAGTACCTAGGCCACACGATCACCTTCTTAGCCGCTATGGGTCTGCCTACACCACATGCGTCGCCACTGCATATCGACCCGCCATAGCACCACTAGTCTGACTTCACTGTCACCCTATGTATAACCTGCATTTCCATTTCATGGTTGTAGATCACGTAACCCAGTTAGTCATCTCCCATTTGAAAGAGATACAATTGCAAATATGCAGATCTTTGCATATTTATAACTGCATATGTTTTAAATCATCCACATTTTTTGGACATCCCGTGGATGCATATATGGAGTTAGTTCTCATGCTCTACTTTAATCCGAGATGAAGTTTCAGCTTCACCTCCCTATTGTTCTTCGGATACACACTCTCCCTGCCAGGATGTGTATTTGGTGAACATCGAGGAGGTGCTGCCGAAATTCTGTCTCGGGTCAGAATAGAGCATGGAAACTTACCCCATATACACATTTGTGGGTGGGATTATGACATATCCTCAACTATTAGAAAGTAGGAACGTAGTGTTCCTTTAGGAAGAGGTTTATATTACTCTGTGCTAATATGTTAGAGGATGGAGGACCGCGAGTGGATGTACACGGGCCACGTAAAAGGGATGATGTCACCGGTGAATGGGTTACAAAGACTGATGCTTTCTTGGAACAGGCATTTGGTGAAGCTGCTTAAGGAGCGAGTCTAGTCTCATGTCCTTGCAGCAAATGTGCAAAATGAAAAGGCAAATAAAGAAGGTCATGAGAGAACATATTTGGAAGAATGGATTTATGCCAGACTATACCTTGTGGATCTTCTATGGTGAAGTGCATCATATGAGAGAGGAGGTGGTGAGACAACACGTCGATAATTATGATGATGATGTGAGGGTAGCAGACATGTTGAACGACTATCACGAGGCACAATTTGCTAAAGGACGTACGAAGGATGAACCAGAGGTGACCACAAAGGAGTTCTACGACATGTTTGACGTGGCACAGAAACCCCTTCGCGGTCAGACAAAGGTTTCTCAACAAGATGTCATTAGACGTATAATGGAGTCAAAGTCAAAGTACAACGTGAGTTGAGACACCTTTGATGGTTTATTGACAGTTATTGGCAGCCTGCTTCCGGAGGAGCACGTTTGAGGCACAAAAACTCCTTTGTGCACTCAAGATGACGTATGGGCAGATAAATGCTTGTCTAAAGGGTTGTGTCCTATTTAGGAAAGAATACCGGGCAATGTACTGTCTGAAGTGTAAATCATCTAGGTTCATGAAGGTAGACTTTGGTGATGGAGAGAAGAGGCAGCTCGACATCCCCTTGACAATTATACGCCACCTTCCATTCATATTAAGGATCTAACAACTATACATGACCAAGGAATCCACGAAATAGATGACATGGCACAAAAATGGAACGATACAATCCTGACAAGATGGTACATGCATCCGATGGGCATGGACTAACTTTGATGTCATTCATCATGAGAAAACCAAATAGGCTCATAATTTATGTGTTTTGCTGGCCACAGATGGGTTCAATCCTTATGGACTAATGACTACTCCATACACATGTTGGCCCATGTTCGTTATCCTCCTCAATCTCCCCCGGACGTATGTTTTCAACGACAGAATGGGTTCTTGTTGTTGATAAGTCCTGGACACCCGAGAAATAAAATGGGTGTGTACATGGAGCTTGTGATTGATGAATTGGTCCGTGCTTGAGAGGAAGGGGTATGGACATACGACCGAGCTACAAAGAAAAACTTTAAAATGCATGTTTGGTACCAGTAATCGCTGCATGACTTCTCGACGTATGTGCTATTCTCTGCCGGGTGTGTTCACGGTAAATTTCCATGCCTAGTTTGCAAGGAAGGTTTTAGGTTCATTTGGTTGAAGAATGGTGGCAAATATTGATCGTACGATAAATATCGACAATTTATCCCTCCTGATCATGCATTCAAACTAGACATGAAGAACTTTACGAAATGTGTCATAGTGACAAAGCACCCACCTGTAATGGTGACTGTGCTGAAGTTCGTCAACAGATAGATGGTCTTATGGTCAATCCAGAAGGTGGTTTTGTGGGATATGGTGAGCAACATATGTGGACCCATAAATCGGGCTTGACAACTCGCTATGACGAAGGCCTTCTTCTACACAACATTGATGTGGTGCACACTAAAAAGAATGTCACCGAGGCACTTTGGGCAACAATCATAGACATTTCTGATAAGTCAAAGGATGACCAGTTCATGGAGGTCCCAAAGAATGTTACCGAGTGCCTGATATAAAGTACTCGACAAAGAGGTCGTTGTCGATAACCAGTTCATGGAGACCTATTTGCCGAGCGCTATACTCGGCAAAGCGTTTGCTGAATGTTATCGAGGTTGTGACACTCTGCAATGAACTATGTTCCGGTAGTGTTGACACATTATTTAAAAGAGAGTAAGGGATGCTATGCAGCACTACTTGCACGTTAATTATTCCACACAAAAAGGTGTCTGTACTTGCAATTCACAGATTTGAAGAAGTATAATTTTGTATCTTATTTAGTTAGGCTTCTTTGCAAATAATTTTATCTAGGAAGTTAAATAAGCAGGAGAAACCATATGTTTAGATGGTTTTGCCTTTTCCGTAAAATAAAAAGGCTTCTCTCCTCTGCGCTGCGGCCTCTCTAGCAGAGCCATTTTATATGAGCTAACGTTTCATAGAGTTTTGCCGAAGCCAGTCATTCATTAAACAAGCCATAAGCTGTATATAGGGGCATGCTTCACTTACCATTAGGGTGCAGCTGTGTTTGTTATTTGTGTGCCAACGGAGCGTGTGCTAAATTTAGCACGCCCATGGAGATGTTCCAACGTCAGACGAATGATGCGAGCGGCATGCGCCATTGGAAACACAGTTACACAGTCTGGACTATGAACCTACCAACCCCGTCTTCATGAAGGAATCAGAAGTTCAGCGCCAACACAGCATAAAAGCGATCACTGTCGTTAAGAAATACGTACTACTCCTAGTACCAATAATCTCCCATCATTTCAACTAAAGGCCATATATAGTGGTTCAGCAGCGCAGACTCCCACGGCAACGGCCAACGAGCGCTGGAACTTGCAAGACAACCACAGCTGAGCCACCGCCACCTCGTCTGCGCATGCGCACGGCCCCGCGACAAATCAGAAGCTAGCCCAGCCGTCCAAACTGCCATCGGGCAGAGCTGGAGCTGGTGGTACACAGCCCGAGATTAGCTGCACATGCTGCGCATTATTGCGGAAGGGAGTTCCTTCCTGTCATGCACGTTGGATTTTCTCCCGCAGTTTAGGGCGGGAATGGTATTGTAATTTTTCGAACGTGTTTAAGTTTTAATTCATTCACAAAAAAATACACATATAAAGTCCGTATATATTTAACATAGATCTCAGAGAGTGGCATGAAATGCTCTATACAACCTTTCACCAGTGAAAATAAATGCTCTACAAGTTATATATTACTTGCTCATTCTACATAAGCATCAACCTCTCTATCTTCATCAAATGGTGAACAATGATTATCCATTGATATAGCCAACCACGTTGAAAGCATCTAGGCCCTCAAGTGTTTTGGTCATTAATGCTAACATATGATTATTGTGACTAACTTAGGTCTTACAAAAGCAAATTTGAGTTAGATCGCAATGATGGAGAATTGTTTGGGTGAAGCATGGTTGTTGTGCCCCTGGTTATGGATTTTGTTGCGATTTTGGAAAGGATGGAAGATAATGTTAAGGATGGACTAGTTCCATGTATCAAATGGAGTTGATAGAGACTTGGTGTTGTTTAGGATGTTTTTATTTAACCATATTATAAAGGGGATATCAACTAGTGGATTGATATAGATAAGTCTAATGAGTTTAGTGTGGTGCACACTTGTTGTCTTTAGCTATATGTGGCTTAAGAGAGGCCCAAAACAAGTAAGGATTAAATCTCAATTCTAAATTTTTGAATTTAGATAAGTTAGAAGGGTTTTTGAGGCGTCGAACATAGTGGATCGGTCCAACGCCTCCATGTATACAGCTCGAGGATGCCCGATCGTTGGACCATGTGAACAGTCAGACCAATGCTTGGGTTTGAATCAAACTTGAGAGCTTCAAGGGCGTGTTGGACTGGACTGATGACGTGTGTTGGACTGAATAGAAACACTATTTTAACTAGTGTTTCGACTACATGGGTGTCAGATCCTATGAATAGTTGGCTCATCGATCCAAAGTGGATGAGTCCTACGAGTGCTGCGAAGCGATCGGAGAGGTCCTAGTGGGCATCAAATTGGATCAACAGTGGGCGTTAGACCATACACCTAAGCCTGAGTTTTTAAATGCTAGTTCTAACACAATAGTATAGCAATTACTGTTGTGTCTCATCAGACCATGCAATATGATCTAATGGTGGTCATCGGATGGTCCAACGACCTTGAACTTAGACTGAGTTGACAGTAATGACTAATTGGTCGTTGGGGGCTATAAGTACCTCACCAACCCTCCAACTCTCTTGTTGTTCCCATTTAATAGCCAAAGCAACACATATAGTGTGAGATACGGAGCCATTGTATAGTGATGGACTTGGGAATCCAATTTCGCAAGATTAGCGACCTCATTAGTGCAAACAACAGTGATTATTATGCACCCATCGTTCATATTGGTCTTGAGTGAGTAAGTGAGAGTTTGTGTTACTTACTCTTAATGATCTACAACACAGATGGTTTGGTGGTGATTGGAATGCATGGTCACCTAGAGAAATTATGGGTGACACAACTCGAGATGTGTACACGACCATGAGGGTTCATCGTACCAGAGCGCACAAAGAACCAACTCATAGGGAGCACTTGGTCCTTACATGGACTAAAAGGGAGCAATACCTTGTGCGGGTGCTCTAATGAGGATTGGTAGAGCACGGACTCTCTAAGACATTGAAAAAACCTTGAGTCTTCTAAACCCTTTCTTTACTTCATGTAATTACATTTGTGCAATTTAATTTAAGTATTTGCATTCCTAGAATTGCCAAGATAATGTACGGTTGAAATTAGGGTGCAAAACGCTTTGTGTACACATCATTAGGTACTAGGTGAAGTTGGTCTTATTATTAGGTTTTAATTATTGCAAGAAATTTTATAGACACCCAATTTACCCCTAGGCATCCTGATCCTTTCAATTCGTATTATTGTCTCGTGCTCATTAGATTAGCTTAATCGATTTGAGCTATGATGTATAGTGGCGATGGACCTCTTCTCGTTTTGTGGGTGATATTTTCCATATTGAAAATTTTGTACAGAAGCAAACCTTAAGGCAATAAATATTAGAGTTTATAGATCCGTCCCTCAAGGTCCTCCAAAACATAAGGATCCCACCAATCTTATAGGAGATGAGATTCATTATGAGAAAAGGAATGCAAAGGCCAAAAACACACACTTTAGGGGACTCTACAAGGACATATTCAATAGAGTACATAACCATAAGGATGCTCACACTCTTTGGTCTAGCATTTGTGCACTACATAATAGGACCAAGAGTGAAAGTGAGGAGTATTATCACATTGTTATGAGAGAATTAAATTCTTTTAAAATGATTCATCATGAGAATGCAAATGACATGTACTCACAACTAAATATACTTGTAGACAAACTCAATGGTTTGGGACTTAAACAACAAACATCGTTGAATATTGTGAGAAAACTTTTTAGTATGCTTCCAATCGAGAAGTTGAAAGTTCCCTTCGCCCGGGAACAGGATCTGGATGTCACCTAGAGGGGGGTGAATAGGCGAATAAAAATTATCACTTTAAAACTTTAGTTCTTACTCTACTCGAAGACCAGATCACAGTGGAATGAAAGACCCTTCGAGTAGGTTGCAGCATGTAACACCCGGATTTTAGGGATCCAAAACCCGGGGTTAACATAAACACCAGGTATGCTGGGACCAAGTCTCAAACATATGATGTATAGTGGCACAGGATCGAATGTCACATCTTTATATATAACTGGAGTTCTATACAAAATAAATAATTACATTATAAGGAGACAACAGTCCAGCAACCCAAAGTTGACTGGGAGACGACGGCCTAGACCTCTCACGAACTCATCGCAGCATCCTCCAAGAGCATCATCCTGCAGTACCTGGTCTTGACCTGTGGTGTATGTGAGACAGCAAGAGTGAGCTCACATACGTTCATCGCTCAACAAGTTGTGGGGAAAAATGTGCATGAACTCGCCAAAGGTGGGAGCTCACGTGAAGTGTAAGGCTTACCAAAGAAGATGGTTAGAGCTGAGCATTGCTTTTAAAGTTGGTCAAAATTTTATTAGCAATTACTAAGTATGAGTAAATACCAAACCCAATTAAGTAATAGAACAAAAGTAACAACAACATCACCTGCAATGCAATGCATATGACAAATTGAATTTAGTTCCATAAATTAATCATGTGAGTGTCCGAGCTGCTCTTGACCGTGAGCACGGCTAGTATACCAGTTTTACACTCTGCAGAGGTTGCGCATCTTTACCCACAAGTCGTGTTACCCATCTGCCAAGGGGTCATGAATCCCATACACCTCTACCAAGGAAGTGAGGCAGGGTAGCACTACGAGGCCTTTACAAAGTTCCACTAGCTTCCGAAAACCCGCTACAGTTTATAGGAAGATCCAGTGCAGGAATCCCTTGCAGGACCGCCATCGCAGCAAAATCCTCCCGAGGGCCTCCCTACACTGACCTCTCCCCTACTGCCCTTGCCCCTTTCGGGTAAGGTAGTCTTCCACTAGCTTTCCTAATTAATCAGCCAAGGGCGTCCCATTCCACCCTCGTGGTAGCACTGTTTTCCCGGGTGGTTCTCCATGTTCCAATTAACATAATGATCTCAACATGAATCATAAATAACAACTGATAACAAAAGTATAATCATGAATGGTGTATCTCCATACCCAAAACCACATATAGCACTAGCAAGTACTACCCAGAAAGTTCAGTGGTAAACAAGGTATAAAGATAGACAAACTAGGGTAACCTATTGGGTCCCATCAAAATTAACCTATGCAGATCATTATGATTAATTAGAACATGAGTAGGTGAAAAGAAGTGATCAAGGGCACAACTTGCCTGGGCCTTGAGAATCCAGGTACCAGGATGATTCTTCAGATCCTCGTGACCTCACTGCTAGTCGTAGCAATACAAACATACATGGTATAGGCAAAATTAACATTGCACCAAACATATATGCAAAATACATATTAATAATCTACATATTAAAATAAGATCACAGGAAAAAGAATTATTAATTTTGGAGTTGTAGAATTCAAGTTATGATTTTCCTAAGGTTTAAGGTGATTATAATATGATTAAATGATAAATAAATTTCCTAACAGAGTTCATGTCAAAACAGTGATTCTAAATGATAGAGAATATTATTACAAAATTTTAGGAATTGGAATGGTTCAATTTGGAGCTAAAATGGATTTTCTATGAATTATCTAAGTTCTAGCAATTATTTTTGTATTAAAAATCTAATTTCTAATTCTTTTAATCATTTTATTACTGCACTGGACTGGGCCTCAATTATAAGAAAGCGCAGGGGGCTCGGTGTAAGTCGCCCCAGACTCAGAGCACAGTCGCATAGGACGGCGGGTTCTATTTCTGTAAAACCCAGGGGTTCTTTAGAAAAATACCCAGGCCGAAGGGGTATCGGGCCGTTCTGGCCGTTGGATCGCACATGGACGGCTCGGATTAGATCTAGTGTAACCCGAACCGGTACGCATCTACAACCGTTCGATCGGCGATCAACGGCCCATATTTAATGAAGCCGCGATCACGCCGCAGCCCTCCGATTGAATCCTACGGTTCAGATCTAAAACGCGAAGGGGTATCCCCTGGCCTAATCTCGGCCGTCCGCCAACGATCCGATGGCGCACGGAATCCGGCCGACCCCCGCCCAACTCCGGCACCGGAGAATGTCTCCCCCGCGGCGGCGCCATGCCGGAGCAACGCAATCCAGCGTTCCAGTGCCCTAGAGCTCAATTAAAAGCTGCTACACGGTGCCGAGGGGATGGCGAACTCACCGGAGTAGTTTATTCCACGGATTGTTGGTCAGGTGTCGTCGGCCACGGCGAGGAGCGGATTCACGGCGGAGGCGCCACACCGGCGAGCAATTCCTCGCGTCACGGTGGTGTCCAACCCGAATTGGAGGCGCGGACAGCTTCCCCAGGCGAAGACGATACTCCCCGACCCGACTCCGAGAGCGGAGACCTCCCCGACGGCGGCTATCCTCGGCGGCGGCTCCTCACACGTTTTCCCTCTGCGTTCTCGGCGATGGTGGCTGGCAGTGGGGGGATGAAGGGAGGGAGGCGAGCACGGTGAGCTTTTATACCCGGAGCAAAGTCCGAGCGAGAAGGAGGCGGTGGCCGGTAGGAGCGCGATCCTCGGCGGCGAGCTCGCGCGATCCGTTGAGCCGCGGCGATTTTGTTGGGAGAGGATCGCCGACAGGTGGGGCCCACAACGCAGCCAGAGGAGAGGAGGGAGGAGCGCAGGCGAGCGCGGGACGAGGGACTGGGCAGGGGGCCCCGCGCGTCAGTGAAGCAACGAGAGCGCGCGTGAGGGGGAGTGGGCTGCGCGCGGTGGAGTGGCTGCCCGATGGGGCCCACATGTCGGCGCCGGTTCCAGGTTGGGCAGCGGGCTGAAAACGGTTGTGGGCCGAATTTGGGTATTCCAGCCCAGTTAGGTTAGAATTCCTTTTTCTTTTTCTTTTCTATTTTCTTTTCTCCATTTTCAAATCCAATTTGAATTCAAGTTTAAATTCAAACTTTTGTGAATAACTTGTCCTCAGTTTGAATAGTATACTTTAATAATATAAGTATGAAGAATTTTTATTCTGATTTTATTTTGTTTTATGTAGTATTTTCCCTACTCCTTTTATTTTCTATTTTCTATTTTTCCTTTCCATTTGAATTTCAAATCAACACAAGTTTAAAGTTCAAACACTTAATTTGGATACACATATAGAACTTTAGCATAATGTGCAAAAAAACCTATTTTATGTATTTCTTTATTTATTTTAGTCCTTTTAGACAAGTTTTTATTCATATAGTAGAATAATCCCTACCTCATTAATTCTAGGGAAATCAAATTTAGACTTATATATGTTAAGAAATAGTTTAACCATAATTCTTTTATATATCCTAACCCAAAGGCAATTTAGATTATCTAAGTATCTTTAATTATGTATTTTTAACTTATTCATGAGTGGAAACTCCTAAATTATGATTATCTCTAAGGAAAGGTGTTTTGATTTAAAATCTTTGAGAATTTTTCCTTGTCTTCACAAAATTGAACTTTAGGGTGTTACAAATCCTACCCCCCTTAAAAATAATCTCGTCCTCGAGATTTGTAAGGAAAAAGGGTGCATGTTCATATTGATTCAACACATATGCATAAACAAAATCTCGGCATGATGCATATCTTATTAGCAAACACAGGGTCAAATGGACCTTATTATTATTACTAAAATAGTAAAATACTAACTAATAGCTAAACTAATATTTAGGTCTTACAAATAGTAAAATATATATATATGTATCTATATCTATGTTTATCTCTTTATTCTTGTTGCTCGTTGACTTCTTCACCGACTACTTCATCTCCAACTGGCTCTTCTTCTTGAATTTGAATTTCAAGTTCACCGGGTTCAGCTTCTACTTCTGTATGATGGGCATATCCTCGGTTGATGGATAGGGGCTGACTCTTCCCTGCCGAGGCTTGTCCTTGCTTCATCGGAGCCGGTGTAGTGTAGGCCGCTCTGTTGGGACAGTAGTTGGCGTAGTGTCCCGGTTGTCCACACTTGAAGCATGTCCTGATGGCGGTTGTGTTGGGAGCAGCGGGTCCTACTGGAGTGCTTGCCTTTGGAGGAGCAGTTGGTGTCTGTTGAGTTTGTTGCCCAGAACTGCCACTAGCTGGTGTATTGGGAGTGATGGTATAGCGAGGACGGGAACTACTTCCAGTCTGCCCTTGGTTGACAGCCTTTCTTTTCTCTCCAAATATACTCCTCTTGTTTTCTACTGCAATAGCTTTATCCAATAGCCTTTGGAAGGATGGGAATGTGTGCGATACCAGTTGATATTGCAAGGGTCCAATCAAACCATCCAGAAAGAGCTCCTGCTTTTGCTCATCATCCTCAACATCTCTGGGAGCATATCGAGATAACTGGATGAATTTGTCTCTATATTCGCTTACGGACATACTTCCTTGCTTGAGAGATAGAAACTCCTTCCTCTTAATCTTCATGAGTCCAGCAGGAATATGGTAATTCCTGAATTGTGTGGAGAATTCTTCCCAGGTAATGGTATCGGCAGCAGCATGAGCTGCACAGTACGCATCCCACCAATCCGCAGCTGGACCAGCAAGACGACCCGATGCATAGAGTACTTTCTCTCGGTCCGAGCACTGAGCTATGTTGAGCATCTTCTCTATGGACTTTAACCAGTCATCTGCTTGCAGTGGATCTGCGGAGTTGGAGAAGGTTGGTGGTTTGTGGCTCATGAATTCCCGGTGCTTGTCCCGGGGTGGAACTGGTGGTGGAGGCAATGGCATTTGTTGTTGTTGCTGCTGTTGTTGAAGTTGTTGCTGCAGCTGCTGTTGTTGTACCCTTCTTTCTTGGCGCATCTCTTCCCGCTCTTGGCGCATTTCCCGACGTGCATCCTCTCTTTCCTGGTGCATTTCTTGGCGTTCTTGCCGCATTTGGGTGCGCATATCTGCCATAGTGTCCGCCATTTGCTGCATCATTCTCATCTGAGCTGCGACTAGTGGATCAACTCCGCCTTGTGGAGGATTAGGAGGATTCATTGCTGCTGACTGTGGTTGAGGTTGTTGGTTAGCAGGTATATCAATTCCACCACCCCGCCTGGTATTGACCATCTAAGTTAGAAGCATATGGTAAGATAGCTTTACAAGGGAATCATTTCATAGATAGAATGAATAAACTAATAGTTGGTTATGTACTGGAATTTCTTTGGCAGGGCTGGACCAATTATTTTACGCTAAGACTAGGGTAATTAGTTGTACGAGGTGAATGTCCAAAGGTAAGATAGAATGTGTCAAGATGAGATAGATACGGAATACTACATATATTTTCTGAGGGGATAATCTAGTTTGTCTAGTTATCTTACAAATGCTATCCTTTATACCTAGATGTATATGCAGATGTAATTGCGGACATTACTCCACAACCCATCACACTCAATCAAAGATCCAAATCAGACAAGTATCATAAGAACAAACATTCAAGCATATAAATATTTACAAAATTAGTTTTGCTTTTGTTCCTAAGAGTAGGTCTCCTATTCCTAAAGTCACTTTAGGCACAAGATTTCAAAGTGTGAAATCCAAGTTTGTCTTTAGAAGGAAAAGATAAGAATAATCAGAGTAAGCGGAAATAGATGAGAAAAGATTAAGATAAGTTTGGAAAAGAATCAGAGTAAGGTAAGTAAGGAATGGTTGTCCAGTTCTATCTAGGTTTCGTCCTACAGTCAACATTCCTCTGATACCACTTCTGTAACACCCGGATTTTAGGGATCCAAAACCCGGGGTTAACATAAACACCAGGTATGCTGGGACCAAGTCTCAAACATATGATGTATAGTGGCACAGGATCGAATGTCACATCTTTATATATAACTGGAGTTCTATACAAAATAAATAATTACATTATAAGGAGACAACAGTCCAGCAACCCAAAGTTGACTGGGAGACGACGGCCTAGACCTCTCACGAACTCATCGCAGCATCCTCCAAGAGCATCATCCTGCAGTACCTGGTCTTGACCTGTGGTGTATGTGAGACAGCAAGAGTGAGCTCACATACGTTCATCGCTCAACAAGTTGTGGGGAAAAATGTGCATGAACTCGCCAAAGGTGGGAGCTCACGTGAAGTGTAAGGCTTACCAAAGAAGATGGTTAGAGCTGAGCATTGCTTTTAAAGTTGGTCAAAATTTTATTAGCAATTACTAAGTATGAGTAAATACCAAACCCAATTAAGTAATAGAACAAAAGTAACAACAACATCACCTGCAATGCAATGCATATGACAAATTGAATTTAGTTCCATAAATTAATCATGTGAGTGTCCGAGCTGCTCTTGACCGTGAGCACGGCTAGTATACCAGTTTTACACTCTGCAGAGGTTGCGCATCTTTACCCACAAGTCGTGTTACCCATCTGCCAAGGGGTCATGAATCCCATACACCTCTACCAAGGAAGTGAGGCAGGGTAGCACTACGAGGCCTTTACAAAGTTCCACTAGCTTCCGAAAACCCGCTACAGTTTATAGGAAGATCCAGTGCAGGAATCCCTTGCAGGACCGCCATCGCAGCAAAATCCTCCCGAGGGCCTCCCTACACTGACCTCTCCCCTACTGCCCTTGCCCCTTTCGGGTAAGGTAGTCTTCCACTAGCTTTCCTAATTAATCAGCCAAGGGCGTCCCATTCCACCCTCGTGGTAGCACTGTTTTCCCGGGTGGTTCTCCATGTTCCAATTAACATAATGATCTCAACATGAATCATAAATAACAACTGATAACAAAAGTATAATCATGAATGGTGTATCTCCATACCCAAAACCACATATAGCACTAGCAAGTACTACCCAGAAAGTTCAGTGGTAAACAAGGTATAAAGATAGACAAACTAGGGTAACCTATTGGGTCCCATCAAAATTAACCTATGCAGATCATTATGATTAATTAGAACATGAGTAGGTGAAAAGAAGTGATCAAGGGCACAACTTGCCTGGGCCTTGAGAATCCAGGTACCAGGATGATTCTTCAGATCCTCGTGACCTCACTGCTAGTCGTAGCAATACAAACATACATGGTATAGGCAAAATTAACATTGCACCAAACATATATGCAAAATACATATTAATAATCTACATATTAAAATAAGATCACAGGAAAAAGAATTATTAATTTTGGAGTTGTAGAATTCAAGTTATGATTTTCCTAAGGTTTAAGGTGATTATAATATGATTAAATGATAAATAAATTTCCTAACAGAGTTCATGTCAAAACAGTGATTCTAAATGATAGAGAATATTATTACAAAATTTTAGGAATTGGAATGGTTCAATTTGGAGCTAAAATGGATTTTCTATGAATTATCTAAGTTCTAGCAATTATTTTTGTATTAAAAATCTAATTTCTAATTCTTTTAATCATTTTATTACTGCACTGGACTGGGCCTCAATTATAAGAAAGCGCAGGGGGCTCGGTGTAAGTCGCCCCAGACTCAGAGCACAGTCGCATAGGACGGCGGGTTCTATTTCTGTAAAACCCAGGGGTTCTTTAGAAAAATACCCAGGCCGAAGGGGTATCGGGCCGTTCTGGCCGTTGGATCGCACATGGACGGCTCGGATTAGATCTAGTGTAACCCGAACCGGTACGCATCTACAACTAGGGATGGATTCGGATATTTATTCGGATGTCATTTTTTTGGTCTTCTTTCTTCGATTGTGAACAACTAACATATAGAATTTGTTATGTAAATTTATATTCTTGTTTTTAGCATTGAGACTATTAATCTTCACAAAAAAATAAACATTAAATTCATTCTATATCTTTTTAAATAATTCATATAAAATTCGGATGTCTATTCGAATACGGATTCGGATGTTTTTTCACCTTTTTTGTTGTAGGGAGAAAATAATGTACACAAAAAATTATACAAAAATTTATTTAAATACTTCATAATATTCTTAATAATATTGCCGAAAATTAACTTTAAATTCTATGTATATCTATGCTAAAATATTAGATTTGTGATACAATTCGGATGTTTTAGGAACATCCCTATCTACAACCGTTCGATCGGCGATCAACGGCCCATATTTAATGAAGCCGCGATCACGCCGCAGCCCTCCGATTGAATCCTACGGTTCAGATCTAAAACGCGAAGGGGTATCCCCTGGCCTAATCTCGGCCGTCCGCCAACGATCCGATGGCGCACGGAATCCGGCCGACCCCCGCCCAACTCCGGCACCGGAGAATGTCTCCCCCGCGGCGGCGCCATGCCGGAGCAACGCAATCCAGCGTTCCAGTGCCCTAGAGCTCAATTAAAAGCTGCTACACGGTGCCGAGGGGATGGCGAACTCACCGGAGTAGTTTATTCCACGGATTGTTGGTCAGGTGTCGTCGGCCACGGCGAGGAGCGGATTCACGGCGGAGGCGCCACACCGGCGAGCAATTCCTCGCGTCACGGTGGTGTCCAACCCGAATTGGAGGCGCGGACAGCTTCCCCAGGCGAAGACGATACTCCCCGACCCGACTCCGAGAGCGGAGACCTCCCCGACGGCGGCTATCCTCGGCGGCGGCTCCTCACACGTTTTCCCTCTGCGTTCTCGGCGATGGTGGCTGGCAGTGGGGGGATGAAGGGAGGGAGGCGAGCACGGTGAGCTTTTATACCCGGAGCAAAGTCCGAGCGAGAAGGAGGCGGTGGCCGGTAGGAGCGCGATCCTCGGCGGCGAGCTCGCGCGATCCGTTGAGCCGCGGCGATTTTGTTGGGAGAGGATCGCCGACAGGTGGGGCCCACAACGCAGCCAGAGGAGAGGAGGGAGGAGCGCGGGACGAGGGACTGGGCAGGGGGCCCCGCGCGTCAGTGAAGCAACGAGAGCGCGCGTGAGGGGGAGTGGGCTGCGCGCGGTGGAGTGGCTGCCCGATGGGGCCCACATGTCGGCGCCGGTTCCAGGTTGGGCAGCGGGCTGAAAACGGTTGTGGGCCGAATTTGGGTATTCCAGCCCAGTTAGGTTAGAATTCCTTTTTCTTTTTCTTTTCTATTTTCTTTTCTCCATTTTCAAATCCAATTTGAATTCAAGTTTAAATTCAAACTTTTGTGAATAACTTGTCCTCAGTTTGAATAGTATACTTTAATAATATAAGTATGAAGAATTTTTATTCTGATTTTATTTTGTTTTATGTAGTATTTTCCCTACTCCTTTTATTTTCTATTTTCTATTTTTCCTTTCCATTTGAATTTCAAATCAACACAAGTTTAAAGTTCAAACACTTAATTTGGATACACATATAGAACTTTAGCATAATGTGCAAAAAAACCTATTTTATGTATTTCTTTATTTATTTTAGTCCTTTTAGACAAGTTTTTATTCATATAGTAGAATAATCCCTACCTCATTAATTCTAGGGAAATCAAATTTAGACTTATATATGTTAAGAAATAGTTTAACCATAATTCTTTTATATATCCTAACCCAAAGGCAATTTAGATTATCTAAGTATCTTTAATTATGTATTTTTAACTTATTCATGAGTGGAAACTCCTAAATTATGATTATCTCTAAGGAAAGGTGTTTTGATTTAAAATCTTTGAGAATTTTTCCTTGTCTTCACAAAATTGAACTTTAGGGTGTTACACAGCAGAATAGAAGATCCTGTCTCAAAATACCCTGCACTTCAAATATAACTTGTACTACAGATAAGTATTGAAGTGCAGATATAAAGAGTAGATAAGACAGAGAGACAGCACACAATACAGAGCGAAGCACACAGACACAGGGATTTATCCCGAGGTTCGGCCAAACCTGAAATGCTTGCCTAGTCCTCGTTGGAGTTAGCCACACCTGGGCTTGAAGTCTATTTCAACTCCTTCATTCGTTTGCTCAGATCTATCAGTATGACAGATAGAGCCTTCCACTATGTTGAGTTTGGTTACAACAAGGCCACAGCTGCTTACAATCTTCTTTACAGCACTCCGGCAGAGTAACGATATGCTCAAGACCTTGCTCTAGCTCTTAGCAGCACTTCTCCGCTCTCTCAAGGCTTATAGCTTTGCCTCTACACAAACTAGAGAGATATACACGAGAGGGAGAGAGAGAATCGATCAGAGTGATGTCTACACTTGTTGGCTGCTCTTCTTATCTTGTTGGAGGCGCCTAGGAGTCCCTTTTATAGACCCAAGGGGCCTAGGAGCCATTGTAATTCATTTTGGAAGGCAATATTTGCTTTCTGTCGGGTGGCGCACCGGTCAGGTCCTATAGCTTGTCCGGTGCGCGATCTCCTTCCAAATCGGGCTCAGCTGACCGTTGGAGCAACGGTCGTCTTGGATCACCGGACACTGTCCGATGCACACCAGACAGTCCGGTGCGCCAACTATCCGTTGGCCCAAGCCATGCGTCGTCCGCTGATCGCGCTGCCGACCGTTCTGGTTTTAACACTGCTTCTCCTTCCAGTGACCTTGTTCACTTTTTGAGCTAGATCTTGAGCCTTATGACTTACACCACATAATTGTGGATGTTACCTCATTGGTTGTAAGTCATGTCCTTATGTAGTGTTCCTTGATCCACCATAACTCTCAACAAGATCAACCTTGACTTTGCAAGTCTTCTTCTTCACCCCTGGCTTTGGGTTCCTGGTCTCCTTGACTTTCTCCCGTACACTCGATACCTCGAAGCTCTTCTTGCTTCCATCCTTGGCTTGATCGGTTGTCTCTGAGTTATGCACATCGAGTCTCACTTAAGCAATATCCATCCTTCTTGTGATGTCCATTATCTATAAATAATTCAGTCTTTGGACCATCACACTTGTTCACTTGTGTTGAACCATATTAGCTTTACATAAAGCACCTGTTCAACACTTAGCACACTTGTTAGTCCTTTAATTGGGTTGTCATCCAAACACCAAAACCCACAAGAGAGCATTCAATCTCCCCCTTTTTGGTGATTGATGGCAACACACTTAAAGCTTACACAAGAATAAGATTTAAAGCATAAATTTTGAATTCTATGTTTATAGAATGCTCCCCCTAAATATGTGCTTACATCAAAATCTTAATTTTGGCCTTATATGCCAAATTGCACACACTTAGGCTAATTCGAAGCATTACTACACCTTAGCACCTGTGGGATGTATTGTTGATAATTAAACATATGCACAGAATCAGAGTTAAACACCAATCAGTTGAGTGAATATACCACAGGAATGTCAACCTACCACTATTCACACTTAAGATACCAATTTAAAACAATTTTAAAGCACCAGAACCACATGAATCTATTATAGGATAAACACAGTAGCTACTAATTGATTCATATCAACGGAAGCACTAATTTTGCATTATCACCAAATAATGCTACAAGAAGCATATGATAAGAATTATCAACACAACACATTCCTTCCTTAAAATCAAAGGAACTCAAGGAAACCTAAGCACAACACATTCCTTCCTTAAGATCAAAGGAACTCAAGGAAACCTAAGCTTTATCAAAGGAACTCAAGGAAACCTAAGCTTTAATGCACAAAATTCTCCCCCTTTGACATCAAACACCAAAACCACATTCAAGCAAGAACATAGGATGATGTCAAGGGACAGCAGGGTATTAAACAGGTAAAATACAACACACAACATTGCTCCCCCTTACACAGTGGACATATGCAACACAAGCATTAGGAAAATTGAGGTACAAATATGCAAAAGGTCAACACTTCCTTTTGTACCTTTACCCTGTTGTGATGTACTTTCCATTTTGAGAGTTTAATTTCTAGGAAGCTCCTTCACACTTGTGCCTTATCCTTTATCCTGACCTTTTCTTGTTGCTAAGACATCAGACTTAGAACAAGTTATAGTATTGTGGCACAATATGAAGCTTCTATTCTAGTGATTACCAAAAGGTATCAATTGAAGCACACTACCACGACTACCAATTGAAAAATCATTACTGTTATAGTTCCATGCTATTTAAAGATAAGCATCTAGTATCACCAAATATTATAGAGCATGAGCAATCTATAAAGATGCAATTGCTCACAACTTAAGATACCAAATACTTGACTTATGGAGGTACCCAAGTCCTGATTGCTTCATTTCCTGCTCATCTTCCCTTTTCCACCTTGAGACTATACAAGATCACTCAAGAAACAATTAGTCTCAAAAGACACAAGTTATGTGTGCTCCCCCTAAAGTTGTGCATCAAGTACTTGAATGACTTGCACTTTACACATTCTAGCTTCCTCAGAACTAGAGGGGATCACAACATATCTTGGTCAAGGCATACTCTATCAATTTCATCACAAAGAGATACCAATTGAATAGTTGACTTAATACAACAATGTATGCCTCAAGTAGTATAACATTTTACAAGCAACCTAGGCATGTTTCATACATGATAATCATTGCACCACATATACCAATTAAAAACGACAAGGTCATGCATATAAAGCGCAATGTCTAAGTACACCATCATTAAGAAGGTTTCTCAGGTACACTAAGAGAAACAACATTTTAAAGTATAGAGCACCTAAGCCAAGATACTACCAATTCAAAGGTAAGAACACAGTTGTAATCACAATCAATGAAACTTCAAGATTTTCAATGAAATTGCATAGTTCCATTTTCCATACCTTTTCCTTTTCCTGAATTGCCATGAGAGCACTCGTTGTCACCAATTTAGGGCTCCTAGCACTTCATAGCTCAAGAAGGTGCATTAGAGGCACAACATGGATTTGGTATACACATAGTACCGAAATAGGGTAATCATGTGAACATGGACTAAACAAGATGTCATGCTTACACACATAGGTTAATAATTAAACACCATATAGCATGACTTACAAAAAGATACAGGTTTATCCATGAACACACAAAGAGTTAATCATGGTAAATATATCAAATGATAAGGTACCCATTGAATGATTCAAGAGATATAACATATAGAACACACAATCATGATTAAGCAAGCATCAATGTGATCTTTGAAATCATGAATCAATGATTAAAAGGTATTCAACACAAGCAATCTCAAAAGCATAACTACTCCAAGGACAGGTAGCACAACAATCAAACTTAAGAGCAATACTGATTTGCAATGATGTACTTAAGATACACGGGTACCGTCCTTTGGAGAGCAAGTTGCATATTCTCATCAAGGTCCTTTGCTTGATTTACCAATAATGATTAAAGACCTCTACAACTTATTTTACTCAAGATGAACATGGGATTAGTATTGCACAATAATTCAACCTTGGGTCAATAAATAGACAATAAAATTGACAACTTAAGCATAGAGTTTGAATTAACCATCTTAAGCTCTCCTAGGGTCTCCAGTCCATCTCGAGGCACCTGCATGGTCTAGTTGGCACAGTTTGGTACCCATCTCGGGATGGGTCCATGATGTTCAACTAAAAGTGCCTTTGGTACCCAAATAGCCTTTGTGCTAGTTCTAGGTGATGTCATTATTGATCTAGCACAAGTGTATGATTTGGGTCTCCTAAGCGAATAAGATTGAGACAAATTTACTTGCTTAGGAACCTTACCTTTTTTTACATACCTCAGGTGGATAACCATGCTCACCACACATGTAGCAGAAACGTCGCTCAACCCGACATGACGCTTGCTGTTTATCATTTTCCTTGGTGAGGGTCATCTTGGAGGGTGCAAGTCCTTGATTCTTTATGACCAGACATGAGGTGATCATGTGGTCCTTTTCATTGCATCCAAAACATCTCCTTATCCCTTCGTCCTTGTCTTTGTATGGACAAGAAGCAATGAGGTGACCTAATCTCTTGCACTTGAAGCACCTCCTTTTTCCTCTTCTCTTTTTGCTTTTGGATGACATAGAGAGATTATTAGTGCAAATAACATGACTAATTGAATCATTACCTTTTTCTTGTCTCATGTTGATTGCTTCACTTATTGCTTTAGGAACATCTTTCTCAAGGAGTTTGACCCATGCTGCGGTTTCTCCTTCCTCAAGCTTCTTCACCACGTGTTCGTAGATATCTTGAGGAAGTCGAGCAAGGCGTCTTCTCCTTAATTGTCTTTGTTTCTTGTTTCCAAGCAATTTCCTTTTTGACCCTACAACTTGTTGCTCATTCAAACATTCGCTTCCTTTTGAGCGACAGGAGTTGGCACATGGTGATATATTATCCAAATGTGCACTTGTGCAAGAATGAGGTTCACATAAATTTAAGTTTGTAATTACAACCTCATGAGCAACATCAAGCATGATATGGTCATCAACTAGTTTACTATGAGAATACGACAATATATCATACTTTTCACCTAGAGCAAGTTTTTCTAAATTTATCATTTCTACTTGACTCCTAAGCATAGAATTTTCAGTTTTAAGTTGAGCAACATTAGATAATACATCATGATTATTTCTTTGCTCAATTAAAACAGATTCATACCGTTGGACCAAATTCCCATGAGAGTACTTTAGCTCCTCATGTTCTTTGGTCACCTTCTCCAGGCTGTCGTTGGTTTTGATGAGAGTCTCCTCTAGCCTGAGAAGCGTTTTGCCTTGTTCCTTGTTCCTTCTCAACAGCTTAACCAAGAGCACTTTGTTTTCTTTGTTGAGATGGGTGTAGAGCCGGCGAATCTCTTCTTCTTTCACATCATCGTTCTCATTTTCCCTATCATTATTATCAGTGGACGCAAAACAGGAAAATGTACCTTGTGGTGATGAGGACTCATCCTCGCTATCCTCCTCATATTCCTCCTCATCATCGCTTTCGTCTCCACCATCATTGTTAGCAATAAGACATCTATTACTAGTAGAAGACAAACCTGCCGGTGAGGTGGATTCATCGTTTGGTAGCCATCGTTTTTCTTCTCCCTTTGAAAGGTTAGTATCACAAGCAATATAGGGAGTTGAAGCCGTACAATTTGACTCAGAATATTTTATTCTAATTCTATTCCATAGATCATGAGCATCAACAAATATATCACTATCACTACTCATGATGGCAAAATAGGCACCTCTAGAAAGAGAGTCAACTAAGATGTTGCAAGCATGGTGATTGAGAGATAGACATCTTAGTTCATCATTAGAAGGATTTTGACTAATATTAGAGGGAAAAATACTTCTGCTAAAGATCTGTCTCAAATTAGGATCAACATGCATGAAAGCATTATAAATAGAGACAGACCAAGATTTATAATTAGAACCATCGCCTAGTAGGAGTTCTAGAGTTACCTCTTGTGACGACATCATCATCTCCGGACGGCTAAGCCCACACTGGAGAGGCCTAGCTCTGATACCAATTGAAAGTTCCCTTTGCCCGGGAACAGGATCTGGATGTCACCTAGAGAGGGGGGGTGAATAGGCGAATAAAAATTATCACTTTAAAACTTTAGTTCTTACTCTACTCGAAGACCAGATTGCAGTGCAATGAAAGACCCTTCGAGTAGGTTGCAGCGGAATAGAAGATCCTGTCTCAAAATACCCTGCACTTCAAATATAACTTGTACTACAGATAAGTATTGAAGTGCAGATATAAAGAGTAGATAAGACAGAGAGACAACACACAATACAGAGCGAAGCACACAGACACAGGGATTTATCCCGAGGTTCGGCCAAGCCTGAAATGCTTGCCTAGTCCTCGTTGGAGTTAGCCACACCTGGGCTTGAAGTCTATTTCAACTCCTTGCTTCGTTTGCTCAGATCTGTTAGTATGACAGATAGAGCCTTCCACTATGTTGAGTTTGGTTACAACAAGGCCGCGGCTGCTTACAATCTTCTTGACAGCACTTCGGCAGAGTAACGATATTCTCAAGACCTTGCTCTAGCTCTTAGCAGCACTTCTCCACTCCCTCAAGGCTTATAGCTTTGCCTCTACACAAACTAGAGAGATATACACGAGAGGGAGAGAGAGAATCGATCAGAGTGATGTCTACACTTGTTGGCTGCTCTTCTTATCTTGTTGGAGGCGCCTAGGAGTCCCTTTTATAGACCCAAGGGGCCTAGGAGCCATTGGAATTCATTTTGGAAGGCAATATTTGCTTTCTGTCGAGTGGCGCACTGGACAGTCCGGTGCACCACCGGACAGGTCCTGTAGCTTGTCCGGTGCGTGATCTCCTTCTAAATCGGGCTCAGCTGACCGTTGGAGCAACGGTTGTCTTGGCTCACCGGACACTGTCCGGTGCACACCGGACAGTCCGGTGCGCCAACTATCCGTTGGCCCAAGCCACGTGTCGCCCACTGATCGCGCTGCCGACCATTGGCACAGTCGACCGTTGGCTCACCGAACAGTCTGTTGAATTATAGTCGTACGCCGCCAAACTATCCCAAGAGTGGCCTGTTCACCGGAGTTCAGCCTGGCACACCGGACACTGTCCGGTGCACCACCGGACAGTCCGATGTGCCAGACTGAGCTGAGTCTTGGCTGTACATAGCCAAGCCTTTTGCATCTCTTTTATTTTCTTCTTCTTTCTGTTTCTAACACTTAGACAAATATATTAGTACACAAAAACCAATGTACTAAGTCTAGAAACATACCTTCTCTTTGATTCTCACTTCTTTAGCATTTGGCATGATTGAGATTGATGTTGGACTCATAAATCATCAAGTCAGCTTGACTTGATCTAGATTGACATTTCTGAGCTCCAATATCCTGCAAAGGTCACATAGAATATCTCTAGACTAGGAACAACCCAAACTAAAGATCAAGGTGCACTTAGCTCTTTTGGGCTGCTTCCAGTTCTGGTTTTAACACTGCTTCTCCTTCCAGTGACCTTGTTCACTTTTTGAGCTAGATCTTGAGACTTATGACTTACACCACATAATTGTGGATGTTACCTCATTGGTTGTAAGTCATGTCCTTATGTAGTGTTCCTTGATGCACCATAACTCTCAACAAGATCAACCTTGACTTTGCAAGTTTTCTTCTTCACCCCTGGCTTTGGGTTCCTGGTCTCCTTGACTTTCTCCCGTGCACTCGATACCTCGAAGCTCTTCTTGCTTCCATCCTTGGCTTGATTGGTTGTCTCTGAGTTATGCACATCGAGTCTCACTTAAGCAATGTCCATCCTTCTTGTGATGTCCATTATCTATAAATAATTCAGTCTTTGGACCATCACACTTGTTCACTTGTGTTGAACCATATTAGCTTTACATAAAGCATTTGTTCAACACTTAGCACACTTGTTAGTCCTTTAATTGGGTTGTCATCCAAACACCAAAACCCACAAGAGAGCATTCAGAAGTACGATCACATTTCACCATACTTCATTATATAGATCTTTCCACAACTACATCGACACAAATATTGGGAAATACCATTGCTCATGGGATGTGCATGTACATCCATGACCAAGATGACCCCTCTTCAAACAACAAGAAGAATTTGTCTCTCAAAGCCAATCAAGAGAAGAGCAAAGCAAGAGTGGAAGTGGAAGAAGAGAGATCAAGTGATGAAAAGGAAGTTCTTTATAAGTAGCAAGAGGAAACCTATATCGAAGATGGATTGCTACAATTTTGGTGAACTTGGTCATATTGCTTATCAGTGCATCAAGCCTAAGAAGAATAAGTTCAAGGGCAAGAAATATGACATAAGCGAAGACGACAAAAAACAAGAAAGTCTTTAAGGAGAATGATGGAAAGAGAAGGCAATTCCATAAGATAAAAGGTGGAAAGGCATATATTGTTGGTGATTGGCTCACTAACATTTACTCCAAAAGTAGTTCATCTTCATGTGATAGTGACGATGAAAATGAGAAGGTGGTCGCGCTTGCATTGGATTCTCTTCTCTGCCACCATCACTATCATCCTCTACACACATATGCTTCATGACTAAAGGTGAATTGCAATGTACATAATGATGATGACGATGATGCTAGTAGTGATGAGGAATTTGCTTTGCCTTAATACGATGAACTAGTTGATTTGCTAAAATGTACACTCAAGTTATTAGAAAGGTAAAAGGCTAACTGTGATAAGCTAAAAGTGAGGACATGTCTTTAAATGCTAGATATGACATAGCCGCAAGTGGTGAACTAAAAAGGTGAAATACAAGCCATGTCATCAAATGCTAAAGAGCTTAAGTTCCACCTTAAATATGTTAAAGAAAAACATGGCAAACTTGATAAAATAAATAGGTAGATTACTGTTAGACTTGTCTCTTTAAAAGAATATTATATTCAAATTAAATTGATCATGAAAATTTGTTGTTCTATTATGCTCTTCATAGCTCATCCAAGAGATGCGGATGATGACACCTGCAAATGATGTCATTAGAAAGGCCATCATATGAAGGACTATGTCCAGTTCCTCAAATGGATGAACACGAATAGTAAGAATAAAGTTACATTCATAGATGAATCTCTATATTTAGATTTGTCAACTAATACTTGATGGTGTAAGGATCTGGTATGCCTAGAGGGGAGTGAATAGGCTTCCTGTAAAAATTGAGCTCCAAAAACAATTAGAACTTCAAGCAGCAGTGCCGCTTGACACCCAACACTGTCGTGCCATGACATTGTCAATCAGTGCGTGGCACTGCCGTGCAGGCTAAAATGGTCAAATGAACTTGAAACTTTAGCAGAAACTACTATGCTTGGTAAGTATCAATTTCTTCGAATGAGACTCAATCTATCAATTCGATAGAAATAGTAAAAGCTCACTTGATAATAATATATATATCTCAAACCCTAGATAATATGACTAAGTAAAGAACATTCAATAATAAGAACATAGAGGACAAAGATTTATCCTATGGTTCAGCTCACTATAAAGGCTTGCCTATGTCCATGTTGTTGAGAAAGCCACTAAGGATTAGGGTTTACACACTCATTCTCGTTCTCAAGTCAAGTGCTCTCGCTCTTGAGAGAGGGATTCTTTTCTTTGACTTTAGGGGTGAGTACAAACCATCGAGGTTGCAACAATGCGCAACAGAACTCACCATATGAACATCTAGTCAGCAAGGAGCAAAGCTCCAAGGGTAAGAGGGCTTGAAGATGATCAATGCTCTTGAGGAGGAAGAACAAGAGTGAAGGCTCAGTTTTTTTGAGTTTGAATCTCCTAAAACACTCATGAACAAGCTTGGAAGTTGGTTAGGAGAGGTGGATTATTTGGGTGGAGCAAAAGAGTAAGATTTCCTGCATGATTCGTATCCTTTTGTCTAGGTTCTTAAGGTAGGTGTCTGTTGGGGACAACATGAGTGGGATATATAGGCCCACCTATCGAACAGTCATTTTAAAGTCTGATGTTGCTAGGGAACGAGTAGTAGTGTCTCAAATGCTCAACGAACATGAAAAGTTTGATATTTGACATATATGATCTTGGGCCTTGGAAGGTGTGAGTGGTTGATTTTGAGCACTATTATATCTTAAAGCACTGAGCAACTTAATCCCCATGGGGATGCTACCACTGTTGAATATATTCTTCCTTTTCTCTTTGGCCTATCATGACACTCGATAAACCATATTAGATCTATAATCGCATTGTCATTATCACCAAAATCCATAAATAGGGCTTGGTTGCATTTACAATCTCCCCTTTTTTAGTGATTGATGACAACATAATTAGAGCTTACATAAGATGTATAAGGTAGCACTATTTTTTGAGCAATGGATGTAAAGCCTCCCCCTAAATTTATGAAAGGAGAATTGAATTCTCTCTTTGGCTTGAAATGCCAAGTCTTCCCAAGAGACATGAGTCAGGGTTCCTTACTTCTTTTTACATCTATTACTTCTTGTGTGTTGTTTTTAACATTGTCGAAAGCATATATACATAAGATTAACACCGCATAAAACATCAGAGTAAATAACTACACTTTTTTGGTGTGCCATTGTTGATCCATTCGTAGCACTACCACATGACAAACACAACAAAGACAGCGAAAAATTGTGGCAACCACAAGTGAATAGGGTGAAGGAACATGCTTAGTTCTAAAGTACACAAGTTCAACTATGAAAAGTATGAGAAAAATAATTATTACAAACAAAGTTTAGAATGCGTGGAGCACTATCCTAACTTAACTATCTCTTATCTCACACAACTAAAAGAAACAACAACACATCCATGGTGACAAAAGAATTAACCTCCTACCATCTTCAACACTTCTCCCCTTTGATACCAAGCACAAAAAGAGAAAAGAAGTACTAGAAGCTCAATCATCTTCAATGGTGTCCCATGGAATGTCGTCGTCACCGTGTGCACCACCACCACCACCATCACCATCGTTGTTGGGCACAACAACACGACCACCACAGTGAAAAGTAGACGTGAAGCATGTGAAACCAGTCAATTTAAGGTACATGCATTTCGATCTAGTAAATTTAGGATTAGTTAGTTTTGATTCGAGATCATAGTTGTTTGATTGAGGAGTGTAGGGATGCCAACGTATGCACCTATCATGGCACCGCGACCCACCACATTTGTGAGGCCTAAAGTCATGAAAACGCGAGGATGACCCCGCCGCCACCATACTCATAAGCCACTTGGGATTTTGACTCCTTACTCTAGTCTTGGCAATGCAGAGAGAGGAGGAGAAACGGGCGACGACAACTAGGGTTTGATCATACTATTTTAGTCAAATCATTTAATAATTCGGTAATAGTTTTAGATTTTGAACATAATTTAGTATACATACACTAAATTACATAATAAATCTTATTCTCAAAGGTTAATTTAAAACAATAATAAGTCTTAAATTCAAAGTTCATTTAAAATTATTCACTAACTATAATATAAAATAGATGAAAAACCATATTAGTAGTTTATAAAATGTAGGCATGAAAGATTTATCTAACTTTTTAGTTGAGACCTTATAAAAGATATAATGTCTTGACTCTTGAAAGATCAAGCCACCATGATGTTGTCTGGACGTTTCGTCGTTTTTGTAAGTCTATATTCAACACTCTACCATACGTTGGCCCAAAGCTTAAGAGGATTAATAGAATACTCATACCATTCTTTTTCGGAAGCCTGTCTTGACCTCAATAGAGGAGTTGACCTCACGGTTTCAAGGGCGTGTGTGGGCTAGGGGTTCGGGTATATGGCACATGGCGCATTGTGGCAGAACCACCCGAATTATTCCAGCTTAAGTGCCTAATTCACGCCTTAGGGGCCGTAACACACTTAAATCGGAATAACCCGTCAGTCCCTCAGATCTAGTCTGATAGAGCCACTTAACCAGGATCAAATTCCACAATCTCACTCGAAGGTGAGTCACAAAAGAAATACAATAAAACAGGAAACCTTAGTTTAAGTGCTGAATTATTACATAGATCAGAGTTTTTGAGTAGCAAATAAGAGTTCACAAAATAAAATGCAGCGGATAATCGATGTCGTCGGTATCGAGGAATTGGGCAAGGCCTAGCCCACTACTCCTCGTGCTCCTCTCCTGCTGGAGCAACATCCCACTCGACCGTCCAACCCGGTGGCAGGGTGGTAGGCCAAGTCACACCATCAACCATTTCTTGAATGGTACCTGCAAAAATTATGCCACAAGCAAGGCTGAGTATACTAATACTCAGCTAGACTTAACCGGTGTGAGGAGTCTACTCCTCTACCTCTAGACTATGCAGCTGTTTGGCTGAGGGGTTTAGTTTGCCAAAAGCACTAGCTGTTTCTAAAATCAATTTTTAGCTTTTCAAATTCTATCATCATTAGCTTAGCTAGATTTGCTCCTTCTAAGCATACATGGTGACAAGCATTTAGTTCAATCAACAAGTTATCTCATGTAACCTCATTTCACTTCTTACTCGATGCAGTACAAGGGGTCAAGCAGTCTCATTAGCTGCAAGAAGCAGACGATTCGAATCGAGTTTTTAACCTTGCAAGGTAAACCTAAACACATGACATGTCAGGGTACTCCGACCCCACACATGACAACCGTCCCCATCGATTCCCCGTTCGCGTCCAGGCCTCACCGCCTTGGCATACAATGCTCCACTGACCCCGGCTGCCGCCGTGCTGTGACCGCACTTGTACCCACCATAGCTAGCATGGGAGATCCAGTCTCAGGTCGCATGAGGGATAAAGTCCGCGCCCGGCTTCACTCAGGTACTAGGTTTACCGGTTACCATTTTTCCCGGCATGTGCTTAGTACGTTCAAAAGCTTGACTCAGGTATCCACACATTAATCCTTAATTCTTTTTCCCGTCTCATGGACAAGGCATCCTCCCTGGATCCAAGTCCATAGACTAACACATATCCCGTTATCAAGATGAATACAATCAATTCCTGACCTCGCGCGAGTGCTAGAAAAATCACTCGACTTCTACCGAGATCCTGATTAGCAAGCAGCTACTCGACCTAGCATACTAGTATTCATCTCAAAAAGGAATCCTAAGTTCATGCAACTAGAGGTTTCAAGCAATTCCTACACTTAAGTGCACATTACAATCCTACAAGCATTAAGTGTAGTAAAATAGCATATAATAATACGGTTATGCATAAAACCGGGGCTTGCCTTCAATTGCTGGGGCTGCGGGGAGATCCTCAACAGCAGCCTCTTAAGCCTGCTCCTGGTCCTCCTCTTGGACAGATCCTTGCTCGGGGATGAGCACGTACTCTCCGTCGGCAAGATTACAATCTAATGAATGCAATGCGTAAGATACATGCATGATATGATATGTGCTTTTAGAAATTACAACTTTGGAGGTGTATGATCTTCTTGAGTTAAACAAAGTTAACTTTACTTATGTAAGACCCTTGGGTGGTATACTTGGTAAATTGGGTCAAACTTCATCTAAGGTAAGTGGTAGGTTTATTTTTGGGGTTCCACTGAATTCTTTTTAAACCTTAGTGAGAATTGATAAGTACTCAAGTTAGACTTATTGGGGTGGAGTTTATTTCTTCTTTCCTTTTCTTTTATTCTCTTAAATGTTTTGGAGTGGGTTTGAACTACAAGTTGCTTTTATAAAATTCTAAAAATTCTGCAAAAATTACAGTGGCTTGGTACTGGTGTATGTTTCTCTGGTGGTTTATCTCATTATGGACTTAGTTAATTTTTGGTTGCCCATTATCACATTATTAGGGGTTGTTCATGACTTATTTGGAAAATGCCTCATTATCATTTTATATTTATTTTCCTCACTTAAAAGGTTGGGCTGAGGTGTTCTTTATTTTTGTAGTGGGGCTCTGGTGGTTGTAAGTCCACTGGATTTTTATTATCTATTTTGGGTATAGTTTTGTAATTCTAATAATTGTTTTTCAGTTCAAATAAGGCTAAATAAAGCATTCTAATTTAAAACTGATCTCGACTAATGGTCTCCCTATTTTTCCTAGGTTCTCTGTTACATAAGCAAACTAGGAAAAATAATTTTAATCACAGTTCATTAATTTCTAATGTCTTTCTGATTTTTTTCTAAGTTTTGGGCAAAATAGCTTTAAATGAATATCTACATCATATTTTTCAATGCTGGGGTTCCTTCTATTTTTAAACAGTGTCTAAGTGAGGTTTGAACACCTACAAATTTTCTTAGGTTCAGTACAGAAGAAAAACTAATTTTCCTTAATTAAACAAGGTTTGGTAAGTTTCTGTTTTAAATTTTAAACTCAAAAATTCAGAATAGAAAGCATAGGGTTTATCATTTTTAAATGATAGTTCATAATATTCAGGAGCTAGCAAAATTAGTTTGACAACTTTTTATTAAGAATTCATCAAGTTATGGGTTTTCTAAGTTCTCTGGTCATTTAAAAAGATTAACAGAATTGATTTAATGGAAAACCACTTTGCACTGGGGTCCCTGGCGGGTATTTTAAGTTTTCTTCGCGGATCAGTCCCTGGGCTACTATTCACATGGGTCACTGACGTTACAGAAAACCCCTCGGGTTCTACAAATCCTAACCCGAGGTCCTTCTCCTAACTTAAACAGTAACCGCGGCGGAAGAAAGGGCGGAGGGGCTTACCGGCGGCGAGATTGCTCTGGTGAAGTGGTCGAGGACGTAGGGGAGGTCTCGGGGATCACAACGGTGTGCGGGTCGCCGTCGGGGATGGCCGGAGTTGGCCAGTCCACGTGCGCAGGCGGGGAAGCTCGTCGGCGGCGAGGAGTCCAGTCTGCTCACGGCGAGATAGTTCAATTGGACGGGTCAGAGGGCTTCACGGGATTCCAGAGAAGATATGGGTGCAAGGAATTGGGCGGAGACTCATCGGTTAGCTCTGTCCACGCGCGGCGGCGAAAGACCGAAGTCCGGTGAGGTCGATCTCGGGCCTCCGGTGAAGTCCGGCCTGGTTCAAGGGCTTGGAAAGCTTCACGGGCCACTGGCGGAGCTAGCCAAAGCACTGGCTTGACTTGGGGGTGGCTGGAGTGGGCTGGCCACGACGGTCGAAGCTCTGGCGGCAATGGCGGGCGGAATTGAGCTCGACGGAGCTAAGGAGAGGTGGCTGGCCGGTGAAGGTGAGCGCGGGGTGAAGTGAGGCGCGCCCGGGGAGGCTTTATAGGCGCGGGCGAGCACGGCCGAGGGCGGGGCTCTGACATGCGCTCGGGGCATGCGCGGCGAACGCCAGTGCGCGCTCTGGCGCCTGGCACAGCATCGAGCACGAGGCAGCGCTGAGAGAGGTCAAGTTCAAACGCGGATTGGGCCCAAATCTTTGAGATTAAGGCCATGATCCCATTGAGAGATCTCTTCCTCTCAGGTCCCTTTGTCGTTTGTGTGTGGAGGCTAGCAAGTTTCGCTGACTGGATTAAGAGATAGAGAGGGGAGAAATCCTGTTTGTCTCACTGCCACACACAGGGAGAAGATCTCTGGTTTGACGTGTCCGAGGCACGCGTCCCAATGCCATCTCCTGGCACATGACAGAGGGGTTAATTAGGCACATTTTTGTCAATGGGGCCATTAGGATTCGAGTTAGGGATCAAGGTGAACATCCTTGATCTTTGGCTCAAGGTCTGAATTTCAGAATTCTAAAATTCAGAATTCCCATTAAGTCCCCACATGAGAAGCTTGATTTGGGGTTTTAATTGAGTTATTTTGGCTAAGCTTTCTCAACCTTTCTTGTTGTTTATTAAATATACTTCAATTTTTATAATTGGCTCAAGTCATAATTTTAAATTTTTCATACCCTTTTCCTTATTTTCTTGAATTTTGCTCATGGGCTTACTTAGGGTTTTTATTAGGGTTACAACATTCTTACCTTTTGAAAGACCCATTTGTTTTGATCATGATACTTTTAAGTATATGCTTGGTGAATTCTTTATTCTTAAGTTAATTTGATGCTCATGCTTACTTTGGTTCACATAAAATGATGGTTCTTGCTTTGGCATTTTAAGAGAAACCCTAGGTGACACTGGGGTGTCACAACCTTCCCCCCTTAAAGGAATCTCGTCCCGAGATTCGGGCCAGAGTCCTCCCAGGGTGAAGCGAAGGGTGAGACTTATAGGAAATGGGTGATTATTGTTATTATTAGGGTAAAACTGCTCTTCGAATGTCATTTTCTTTGCAACTTCAGAAGGAAGCCCTTTTTAAGTTTTACTTCATAGTTACTTCATTCAGAATTAAGATCATATTTTTGGAAATTAGGTTCGAAGGGCAGGAGGAGGGGTTGGGGGTGATTACGCACCAGCTTCCTTAGGTAGGCAATCGGGGAAGTTGGATCTCAAGAATTCCTCGGTTTCCCAAGTAGCTTCCTCCTCTGAGTGATTACTCCACTGGACCTTGTACATCTTGATCGATTTAGCCTGAGTTGATCTTTCTTTGCAATCCAGAATCTTGGAGGGGTACTCTTGGTACGATAGATCTGGCTCTATCTCCAATTCTGGCTCTGCTATGATCTCGATCAGCAATCGAGCACACTTCTTCAGCTGAGATACATGGAATACACTGTGAACGGCAGACATCTTTGAAGGTAACTTCAGCTTATATGCCACGGGTCCACATGCTTCTATGATCTCATAAGGTCCAACGTAACGAGGGGCTAGCTTGCCTTTGATCCCAAACCTCTGCACTCCCTTGGTGGGTGATACCTTAAGGTATACAAAACTTCCCACCTCGAACTGGAGAGGTTTCCTTCTTCTATCATGGTAACTCTTCTGCCTAGCCTGAGCAGCTTCTAGATTCTTCCTGATTAGTTTGACCTTCCTTTCGGCTTCGGTCACTAAGTCAGGTCCAAAAACTTCTCTCTCTCCAGGTTGAGACCAATTGAGTGGTGTCCTGCACCTTCTTCCATAGAGAGCTTCAAAAGGTGCCATCTTTAGGCTAGATTGATAACTATTGTTATAAGCAAACTCTGCCAAGGAGAGGTGCTTATCCCAGTTCTTGCCACAATCGATTGCACAAGCTCTCAGCATATCCTCCAGGATTTGGTTTACCCTTTCCGTCTGACCATCAGTCTGTGGGTGGTAAGCTGAACTCCTGATTAGCTTAGTTCCCAAAGACTCTTGCAATTGTTCCCAAAATCTGGCAACAAATTGGGCTCCTCGGTCAGAAACAATGGTCTGAGGTAATCCGTGCAAACACACGATCCGATCAATATACAATTCTGCATACTTCTGAGCCTTATCAGTGGTGTGCACAGGAAGAAAATGTGCCACTTTCGTCAGTCGGTCCACAATAACCCAAATCGAATCATGATGACGAGAGGTGTTGGGCAGACCCATAATGAAATCCATGCTGATGTCATCCCACTTCCACGAAGGTATAGACAGGGGTTGCAAAGCTCCAGCTGATTTCAAGTGGCTTGCCTTTATCCTCTGACAGGTGTCACATTCTGATACATACTGGGCTATCTCCCTCTTCATTCTGGTCCACCAGTACAAAGACTTCAGATCATGGTACATCTTGGTGCTTCCCGGATGCATAGAGAATTTGGAGAGATGAGCCTCATCCAAGATTTTCCTCTTGAGGTCCTGGTCCTTAGGAATCACCAATCTGCTTTTGAACCATAACACACCCTTTTCATCCTGGCGGAAACAATTATACTTCTCAACCTTCTGATGGAGATTCTTCTTGATAATTTGCACTCCCTTGTCATGGAGCTGGGCCATGATAATCTGGTCTTGCAAAGCTGGCTCAACAGAAATGTGAGACAACGAACCAGAAGGAATCACTTCAATTTGCATCTTGCTCAACTCATCACACAAGGTGTTAATGCGAGAATCCATCAGGATACAATTGCATTGCATCTTCCGACTCAAGGCATCTGCTACCACATTAGCTTTTCCTGGGTGATAATGTACCTCCAGGTCATAATCCTTGATCAGCTCTAGCCATCTTCTCTGCCTCATGTTGAGATCAGCCTGAGTAAAAATGTACTTAAGGCTCTTATGATCAGTGAAGATGTTGCAGTGGGTTCCCATTAAATAATGCCTCCACATCTTTAATGCATGAACCACTGCTGCCAACTCGAGGTCATGAGTGGGATAGTTTTGCTCATGAGGCCTGAGTGCCCTTGAGGCATAAGCAATGACTCGGTTGTCTTGCGTCAAGACACAACCTAGCCCGGTGCTAGAGGCATCGCAATATACATCAAAAGGCTTGCTGGTGTCGGGTTGTGCCAATACTGGTGCTGTGGTCAGATGCTGCCTTAATGCATGGAAGGCATCTTCGCACTTCTGACTCCAAACAAATTTGGCCTCTTTCTTCAGCAACTCAGTTATAGGCTTCGCAATTCAAGAGAAGTCTGGAATAAATCTTCGGTAATAACCAGCTAATCCCAGAAAACTCCGAATCTGACGGATAGTTGTTGGTGGCTTCCAGTTCATCACTTCTTGCACTTTATCAGGATCAACAGCTATTCCAGCCTGAGAGATAGTGTGACCCAAGAATTTGATTTCCTTTAGCCAAAAATGACACTTGGATAACTTGGCATAAAGGTGGTGCTCTCGCAGACGTTGAAGCACTACATGCAAATGCCCGACATGTTCTTCTTCGTTCTTTGAGTACACCAAAATGTCATCGATGAAAACCACTATGAACTTGTCCAATTCCGGCATGAAAACAGAATTCATCAGATACATGAAATATGCTGGTGCATTTGTCAGCCCGAATGACATCACCAAAAATTCATATAGCCCATATCTGGTTGAGAATGCCGTCTTCGGAATATCACTTGCTCGTATCTTGATCTGATGGTAGCCAGAGCGAAGGTCTATCTTGGAAAATACCTTGGCCCCGACCAACTGGTCAAAAAGAACATCAATACGAGGCAAAGGATACTTGTTCTTGATAGTTACCGCATTAAGAGGGCGGTAATCTATACACAGCCTCAAGCTTTCATCCTTCTTCTTCACAAACAGTGCTGGACATCCCCAAGGCGAAGTACTTGGGCGAATAAATCCCTTATCCAGCAACTCTTGCAATTGCTTCTTCAATTCTGCCAACTCAGCGGGTGGCATTCGGTAGGGCCTCTTGGAAATTGGGGCCGTTCCCGGTTGCAACTCGATGGCGAATTCAATATCCCGGTCTGGTGGCATTCCTGGCAATTCATCAGGGAAGACATCTGCATACTCGCAGACCACTGGGATCTTCTTCAAAGGTAACTCCGTCATAGAGAAAACACATGACCGAGTAGAACCTTGACTAGGCAGAATTAAGGTGAAGTTCCCGCAGAACGGAGAATTAACTTCCACGGTACGGCTGGCTACATCAAGCACAACTTGGTGCAAGGTCATCCAATTTGCTCCTAGAATAATGTCCACATTTTCCAATCCCAACACAAGAAGAGTGGTTTTGATGATGTGGCTTCCCAGTTGAATAGGCACACTTTGGTTTAATTGATTAGTTGCAATTTTACCCCCAGGTGTGACTATCATGAATGACCCTTTAGAGTGAGAGAATGACAGTTTACATCTAGCACTGAACTTCTGGCTAATGAAACTATGAGATGCACCAGAATCAAACAGAATTAAAGCAGGTTGATTATAAACTGAAAAGATACCGGTCATGATAGGAGCTCCTTCAGGTACTTCCTCTAGAGTAGTGAAGTTGAGCTTCCCTTGCCTGACTTGCACCTTCTGCTTTCTTCCCTTGTCTTGATTTGGTGCTGGCATCTGCCTCTGCTGGTTCCTGGGACAATTCTTGGCATAGTGTCCCACATTGCCACAAGTGAAACACTTGTTCCCATTGCCCTGGCGGAACTGCTGCTGCTGCGGAGGCTGATTGTTCCTTGGGGCGGGAGCTGGAAAGCGGTTGGGTGCCGGCTGCTGCTGCTGCTGAGGTGGCCTGATCACCCATCTGCCTGCCTGCTGCTGAAAACCCCTGCTCTGATTGTGAGAAACAATCCGGAACCTCTGAGCCTGAGCGGATGGTGCTGCCATTGGTGCCTTTCTCTTCTTCTCTGCCCGGTGAGCAACAATGCAATCCTCCTGGGAGATGGCCATGTTGACCAACTCATTGAAGCTATCAGCCCGGACAGTGTTGAGTCGTTCTCGCAGCTTGGTATTGAGACCCCTGCGGAAGCGATCTCTCTTCTTTTCATCAGAATCAGCATGATACCCTGCATACTGGCATAAGTCATTGAAGGCTTGCACATACTGTAGTACCGTGCGGGTTCCTTGATTAAGGGCCAGAAATTCATTCAACTTCCGATCAAGAATGCCAGCTGGGATGTGGTGTCCTCTGAAGGCAGTCTTGAATTCCTCCCAAGACACTTCTCGATCAGCGGGGAGCATAGCACGGAAGTGGTCCCACCAAGTCCGAGCAGGGCCGCGAAGCTGCTGTGCGGCGAAACGAGCCATGGCCTCATCAGGGCAGTCTCCTGTGAGGAGGGGAAACTTGGACTCGACGACGCGGAGCCACACGTCGGCGTCCAACGGATCCTCTGCCTTGGTGAACAAGGGCGGCTGCGTGCTCAGAAACTCTTGGTAAGTTGCCATAGCCGGAGGTCGCTGATGCTGGCCTCCACCATGCTGCTGAGGGTGGGGCTGGCGCTGCAAGAGCTGTCGCAGAATCTCATTCTGCTGGGCCATCAGCTCCTGCACTGTGGGAGCTGGAGGAGGTGGCGGGGGAACCTGCTCGTTATGCCCGCGATGCTGCCTAGCTGCCATCTGAAAACAGAGATTGTCGCCATTGTTATCCCAACTCACAGTTTCGAACGACAAGATATCATCTCATATGGAAGGAAAAATGCCATAATCATAATATTAGGTTCGAAATGAAGATAACATGGTGACAAATATCCCACAGATTTCAAAAGTTCACAGGGTTACATCAATCAGGGGAAAGTACCCATAAGCCTAGTCCAAAATCTGACATTAACTAAGATCGCATAGGTTTCTATCCGCCTAAAAGTGTCGAAGTGACTGCTTAACCCTGAGCGGTGGAAGCGACACTGGATACGGGTGAAGGAGGCATCGCGGAGGTAGTCCCATTGGCACCAGGGGCTGATCCTAGCTCCTCGGGAGCCTCTTCTCCCTCGCTTCCTGCCTCATTGGCCTCCATCTCTAGGTGGTGCATGTCCAAGTGGTCATTCGCTTCTTCGAGTTCCCTCTGCACATCGTGAAGCTGGTTCTCCAAGACATCAATAGTGTTGTCTCGGATCTCCACCTGCTGCTCCAAGGTGGTAATGCGCTGGCTCAGCCTCTCCACCTGCAGATCCTTCTCTACCAACTCGGTGGATAGATCGACCACAAAATCTTCTCGACTGTCGAGAGTGAGCTTGGCAGTTTGAGCGGTGTTAGCAAGGAGTGCCATAGCATCGCTCTGAAGGGCCTGAAGGCGGTACAGCGCACTCATGCACTGAACGGTGATCCTCCCAACCAAGTCAGGATACATCGCCCACACATCCTTCACATGGCTCACACGGTTACACCACATGGGATCATCCTTCTTCTCAGCAGGGAAGAGTCCCAAGGGGTGCCTTACCATCTCCAGGGGATGGTAGCCACAGAAAGTCGTCAGAGTCTTCATGGCTGCTGCTTCAACGGTGTCGTCCATCCTGAGGCCAATCGTCTCAGAATCAAGAGAACGCCAACCCGGCTGAAGGGGATGAGCCTCCAAAGTCAGCCAGACCCGACAACGAGGTACCCGATGCTCCTCATACAACTGCACCGTGTACAAGGGGGGCGTAGGGTAACCGGCGGAGTTAAGCACTTCCCACAAGATGGAAGGAAAACCATCGCGAGAAAGGAAGTCAGAACTGAAACGAAAGTCTCCTCCACTAGCGGGGGTGGGTGAATTCATCTGCGGAAGGGAATCAAAGGTAAAGATTATGGTGGAAGGAAAAAGAAATAGAGAGCCCGGATGGTTTTAAAGAAAGTGGGTTAGCTCAAATTTTTAATTCCTCTTTGTGTTTTATAATGCATGCATGCTGGAAGTAACGTTGCCTCTCCAAAAATAGGGTGCTTTTTAGGGCATCCTTAGAAATATAAGTACTGGCCCACGGGGCCTAATTAGTTAGCCACCTATTTCTCCCTCTATGCCTAAGGCCTTTCGTCCTAGGTCTAGCGGTCTAGTCCTGACGATTCATAGCAGTTTCTAGGCAAGTTTTAGATTTTGAAAATTGGTATTCATGGTTTATTGTCCTTTTCTGTGGTGGAATTTGCTCCGATACCAGCTGTGGCAGAACCACCCGAATTATTCCAGCTTAAGTGCCTAAGTCACGCCTCAGGGGCCGTAACACACTTAAATCGGAATAACCCGTCAGTCCCTCAGATCTAGTCTGATAGAGCCACTTAACCAGGATCAAATTCCACAATCTCACTCGAAGGTGAGTCACAGAAGAAATACAATAAAACAGGAAACCTTAGTTTAAGTGCTGAATTATTACATAGATCGGAGTTTTTGAGTAGCAAATAAGAGTTCACAAAATAAAATGCAGCGGATAATCGATGTCGTCGGTATCGAGGAATTGGGCAAGGCTTAGCCCACTACTCCTCGTGCTCCTCTCCTGCTGGAGCAACATCCCACTCGACCGTCCAACCCGGTGGCAGGGTGGTAGGCCAAGTCACACCATCAACCATTTCCTGAATGGTACCTGCAAAAATTATGCCACAAGCAAGGCTGAGTATACTAATACTCAGCTAGACTTAACCGGTGTGAGGAGTCTACTCCTCTACCTCTAGACTATGCAGCTGTTTGGCTGAGGGGTTTAGTTTGCCAAAAGCACTAGCTGTTTCTAAAATCAATTTTTAGCTTTTCAAATTCTATCATCATTAGCTTAGCTAGATTTGCTCCTTCTAAGCATACATGGTGACAAGCATTTAGTTCAATCAACAAGTTATCTCATGTAACCTCATTTCACTTCTTACTCGATGCGGTACAAGAGGTCAAGCAGTCTCATTAGCTGCGAGAAGCGGACGATTCGAATCGAGTTTTTAACCTTGCAAGATAAACCTAAACACACGGCATGTCAGGGTACTCCAACCCCACACATGACAACCGTCCCCATCGATTCCCCGTTCGCGTCCAGGCCTCACCGCCTTGGCATACAATGCTCCACTGACCCCGGCTGCCGTCGTGCATTGACCGCACTTGTACCCACCATAGCTAGCATGGGAGACCCAGTCTCAGGTCGCATGAGGGATAAAGTCCGCGCCCGGCTTCACTCAGGTACTAGGTTTACCGGTTACCATTTTTCCCGGCATGTTCTTAGTACGTTCAAAAGCTTGACTCAGGTATCCACACATTAATCCTTAATTCTTTTTCCTGTCTCATGGACAAGGCATCCTCCCTGGATCCAAGTCCATAGACTAACACATATCCCGTTATCAAGATGAATACAATCAATTCCTGACCTCGCGCGAGTGCTAGAAAAATCACTCGACTTCTACCGAGATCCTGATTAGCAAGCAGCTACTCGACCTAGCATACTAGTATTCATCTCAAAAAGGAATCCTAAGTTCATGCAACTAGAGGTTTCAAGCAATTCCTACACTTAAGTGCACATTACAATCCTACAAGCATTAAGTGTAGTAAAATAGCATATAATAATTCGGTTATGCATAAAACCGGGGCTTGCCTTCAATTGTTGGGGCTGCGGGGAGATCCTCAACAGCAGCCTCTTAAGCCTGCTCCTGGTCCTCCTCTTGGACAGATCCTTGCTCGGGGATGAGCACGTACTCTCCGTCGGCAAGATTACAATCTAATGAATGCAATGCGTAAGATACATGCATGATATGATATGTGCTTTTAGAAATTACAACTTTGGAGGTGTATGATCTTCTTGAGTTAAACAAAGTTAACTTTACTTATGTAAGACCCTTGGGTGGTATACTTGGTAAATTGGGTCAAACTTCATCTAAGATAAGTGGTAGGTTTATTTTTGGGGTTCCACTGAATTCTTTTTAAACCTTAGTGAGAATTGATAAGTACTCAAGTTAGACTTATTGGGGTGGAGTTTATTTCTTCTTTCCTTTTCTTTTATTCTCTTAAATGTTTTGGAGTGGGTTTGAACTACAAGTTGCTTTTATAAAATTCTAAAAATTCTGCAAAAATTACAGTGGCTTGGTACTGGTGTATGTTTCTCTGGTGGTTTATCTCATTATGGACTTAGTTAATTTTTGGTTGCCCATTATCACATTATTAGGGGTTGTTCATGACTTATTTGGAAAATGCCTCATTATCATTTTATATTTATTTTCCTCACTTAAAAGGTTGGGCTGAGGTGTTCTTTATTTTTGTAGTGGGGCTCTGGTGGTTTTAAGTCCACTGGATTTTTATTATCTATTTTGGGTATAGTTTTGTAATTCTAATAATTGTTTTTCAGTTCAAATAAGGCTAAATAAAGCATTCTAATTTAAAACTGATCTCGACTAATGGTCTCCCTATTTTTCCTAGGTTCTCTGTTACATAAGCAAACTAGGAAAAATAATTTTAATCACTGTTCATTAATTTTATAATGCCTTTCTGATTTTTTTCTAAGTTTTGGGCAAAATAGCTTTAAATGAATATCTACATCATATTTTTCAATGTTGGGGTTCCTACTATTTTTAAACAGTGTCTAAGTGAGGTTTGAACACCTACAAATTTTCTTAGGTTCAGTACAGAAGAAAAACTAATTTTCCTTAATTAAACAAGGTTTGGTAAGTTTCTGTTTTAAATTTTAAACTCAAAAATTCAGAACAGAAAGCATAGGGTTTATCATTTTTAAATGATAGTTCATAATATTCAGGAGCTAGCAAAATTAGTTTGACAACTTTTTATTAAGAATTCATCAAGTTATGGGTTTTCTAAGTTCTCTGGTCATTTAAAAAGATTAACAGAATTGATTTAATGGAAAACCACTTTGCACTGGGGTCCCTGGCGGGTATTTTAAGTTTTCTTCGCGGATCAGTCCCTAGGCTACTATTCACATGGGTCACTGACGTTACAGAAAACCCCTCGGGTTCTACAAATCCTAACCCGAGGTCCTTCTCCTAACTTAAACAGTAACCGCGACGGAAGAAAGGGCGGAGGGGCTTACCGGCGGCGAGATTGCTCCGGTGAAGTGGTCGAGGACGTAGGGGAGGTCTCGGGGATCACAACGGTGTGCGGGTCGCCGTCGGGGATGGCTGGAGTTGGCCAGTCCACGTGCGCAGGCGGGGATGCTCGTCGGCGACGAGGAGTCCGGCCTGCTCACGGCGAGATAGTTCAATTGGACGGGTCAGAGGGCTTCACGGGATGCCAGAGAAGATATGGGTGCAAGGAATTGGGCGGAGACTCACCGGTTTGCTCTGTCCACGCGCGACGGCGAAAGACCCAAGTCCGGTGAGGTCGATCTCGGGCCTCCGGTGAAGTCCGGCCTGGTCCGAGGGCTTGGAAAGCTTCACGGGCCACTGGCGGAGATAGCCGAAGCACTGGCTCGACTTGGGGGTGGCTGGAGTGGGCTGGCCACGACGGCCGAAGCTCTGGCGGCAATGGCGGGCGGAATTGAGCTCGCCGGAGCTAAGGAGAGGTGGCTGGCCGGTGAAGGTGAGCGCGGGGTGAAGTGAGGCGCGCCCGGGGAGGCTTTATAGGCGCGGGCGAGCACGGCCGAGGGCGGGGCTCTGACATACGCTCGGGGCGTGCGCGGCGAACGCCAGTGCGCGCTCTGGCGCCTGGCACAGCGTCGAGCACGAGGCAGCGCAGAGAGAGGTCAAGTTCAAACGCGGATTGGGCCCAAATCTTTGAGATTAAGGCCACGATCCCGTTGAGAGATCTCTTCCTCTCAGGTCCCTTTGTCGTTTGTGTGTGGAGGCTAGCAAGTTTTGCTGACTGGATTAAGAGATAGAGAAGGGAGAAATCCTGTTTGTCTCACTGCCACACACAGGGAGAAGATCTCTGGTTTGACATGTCCGAGGCACGTGTCCCAATGCCATCTCCTGGCACATGACAGAGGGGTTAATTAGGCACATTTTTGTCAATGGGGCCATTAGGATTCGAGTTAGGGATCAAGGTGAACATCCTTGATCTTTGGCTCAAGGTCTGAATTTCAGAATTCTGAAATTCAGAATTCCCATTAAGTCCCCACATGAGAAGCTTGATTTGGGGTTTTAATTGAGTTATTTTGGCTAAGCTTTCTCAACCTTTCTTGTTGTTTATTAAATATACTTCAATTTTTATAATTGGCTCAAGTCATAATTTTAAATTTTTCATACCCTTTTCCTTATTTTCTTGAATTTTGCTCATGGGCTTACTTAGGGTTTTTATTAGGGTTACAACATTCTTACCTTTTGAAAGACCCATTTGTTTTGATCATGATACTTTTAAGTATATGCTTGGTGAATTCTTTATTCTTAAGTTAATTTGATGCTCATGCTTACTTTGGTTCACATAAAATGATGGTTCTTGCTTTGGCATTTTAAGAGAAACCCTAGGTGACACTGGGGTGTCACACGCATATGGGCCTAGAGTGGTCACATGGCATATGACAACACTAGACATACAAATGTGGCCAAGAGGGGAGGTTCCTGGCTTGGATTGATCGACGAGGACGTCGGTTTCTAAGGGGGTGGGTTGTAGTATCCTGGCCCAAGGCTTAATAGGATTAATAGAATGCTCATATCAACAAGGTGCATTTTCTTTTTCGAAAGCTTGTCTCGAAAGAACCTCTAGGTTAAGTGTGCTTGGCCTAGAGCACTTTTGGGATGGGTGACGGATTGGAAAGTTTTCTCGGGTGTAACGCCCCAATCCTCTGGAACTCAAATGTGATACAATTACTAGTTCTAGGAGGCTAGTAAACACATTTATACAACAGATGATTCCAGATCTGCCTACACGAGACAAACCTATAAAGGTGGCGATCAACTTTAAGAGTTGGTCCACAACTCGGGACATATCATCAGAGTGGGGCTGAAGCGGCCCGATATACGTAGCGAAGCAAATCAGCGGTCCAACAGCCACAGACAAGGTTGGGAACAAGCATAACTCTTACCCGATCAGCGATCACCTTCTCTGAAAAACAACAAATAAGCAAGGGTGAGTACAAACATACTCAGCAGCCCACCTTCACCCACGGAATGGGGAAATCAGATATAATGCATGGAATATGTGGAGCTTAGGATATTTTGCAGAAACAGCAATATTTGATGCAGGGTTGTTTTGTAAAACATTTTGCATTTTTCAAAGCGCATCCTCTCCTAAAGGAGCAGGAAGTTTTTCAATATTAGAATAAAATCCCCTGGACTAAACCATCCAGGTGTCTCAGCAGTTTCCCACTGTTTTTCATTTTCAAAAACAGCTACTAGACTTCCCGTCCACCATAGCTCACGGCTCAACCGCCGGACCTTTTAAAAACCAGTTTTCTCAAAAGCACCCCTTTTTTTGGAAAACAAAACACTAATTGTCATACCACACCAGACTCGTCCATTCCTGTGGACACAGACTATTCGAATAGGTTTGAACTCTGCGCAGAGGGGTACACTTTACCCACTAGTTCGACTCTGCGATCTCATGGCCAATGAGACCCGAATCCGAATCTCTTTCTTTCCTCGCACGTCCTTACCTTAATGGTTATACCGGAAGGAGTCAGGCCACCACCATGTCCAAACCGGACAAAACATTCCCCCTCCTTATCCTACCGGTGCTCCCCAGCCATCATAACCCTGGGGTTTGGACCGTACGAGTTCAGATTGAGTGATTGCCCATACAGTCTCGAGTGGTTGTACTTGTCATGAGTACAGGCAATGAAGGATGACAAACCGGTCCTTATATGAGAGGACAATCCTTCTGCTCACACCTAACCCGGCTGAGCCAACACCTGAGGCCCTCCCCTAAACCAGGGAGTCCCTGATCATCCCTACTCAAAGGTGATAAGGGTGAAAACCCTTCATCATTCACATTTTGAAAAGCATTTTATTTTGAAAACTCACACCTTTTCTCAAATCATTTGTAACAAATATATCAAGGATTGATTGCGGCAAGCGGCTGGGTGGCCATAATAACTTGTCTCAAAATCATAATATGTATAAAATAACAGGTTGAGGGTTGTGGTTGAAAAACATAGGTAATTTATGCATCAAAGGGATCCAGTGAGCTTGTCGTTGCTTATCCGGCGAAGGGGGGTGAGAGCTCGCGGAACTGGCTTCTGGCTCCACTGCCTGGCGTAGACTTGCAGATCTGGCCTCCACGAGACGGCAAGAACGCTTCAATAACTATGCAACATGAATAAGCAAACATACAAACAAGCAAGTATGCCAACAAATATTTAGTATAGTGGTCAGAATAGTGATATATGGATGGGTAGAGTCTTGAGCAGAATCTGTGTCATGTGGTGTTGAGATACTACTAGTGGCGGAGCGGAGGTGCTTACCAGGAGGGTGGATTGGAGACAAAGCGACACTATGCGTGTAGCCGGTAGAGCGGAGTAACTGAGTGGGTGGGGTGTTTGCCTTGGCTGAGGGTGTTGAGTGTGTGTGGAGAGGGAGAGGGTAGCTGGGTATATTTATAGCTGGGTGTATGTGATGTAGCACAGTGAAGTTCACTGTTGGTGAGAATAGTGACGAATGAATCGTCTGACTTAGTATGAACAGGAGAGTTATAAGCAGAATATGGGACAAGAGTATTTTGGGAGTTTTCTGGAACATGGACCATGCTTAAGGGGTGACATGGTTGGATAGGGGATAATTTGATAAGAATTCAGAAACAAGAATTATTGGAATCTGAGTTTGGAAGCCTGGTTCGAAGGAATCTCAAAGTTAAGCGTGCTCAACTTGGAGAAACCTGAGATGGGTGATCAGATGGGAAGTTCCCACTGGAAGGAAAATCACAGTCAACAGGGTTCGTATGACTAGAATATTGGTCTGGCTGGTCTTAGGTGGACTGGACAAAATGATGGATGAGTAGTTGAAATTTGGGGTGATCGGACGATCGATGAATAGTAACGATGAATAGTGACGGCAAAAAGTAATTATAGATATCATCGATAAATAGTAACGATGAATAGTGTCGGTGAATAGGAACGATGAATAATAACGATGATGAATAGTGTCAGTGAATAGTAACAATGAATAGTAACGATGATGAATAGTAATGGTGAATAGTAACGATGAATAGTGATGGTGGATAGTTCGTATGAACGAACGATGAACAATGAATAGTGACGATGAACGAACGATGAACGATGAATAGGAACTATGAACGAACGGACGAACGATCGAATGATCGGACGAACGAACGATCGGAATTTCGGCAGCATAACGGCTGGACAAAGATTATCTGGACGAATGATGAATAGGGACTATGAACGAACGATGAATGATGAATAGGAACTATGAACGAACGATGAACGATCGAATGATCAAACGAACGATCGGAATTTCGGTAGCATAACGGCTGAACAAAGATTATTTGGACGAACGATCGGACGAACGGACGAACGAACCATGAACGATCGAATGAACGATCGGACGAACGAATGAACACACTAAGAACAGGTGGACGAACGATCGAAGAACGACCGAATGATCATTGTGCTAGTGTGTGCTTGTGTGGGAGGTGGAGTGGGTGTGTGGGGGGGAGGGAGAGAGTTGCCATGAGATGGCTTGGGGTGGCTTGAGAGGAGGCCCTTGCCCCTCTATTTATAGCCATGGTGGAGGGATTAGGGGAAGGGATGAGAGGATTAGTGAGAGGATTAGTGGGAGATTAGCATGTATTTGTCTTGTATAAGTGAGATTATCTTGTAGAGCTCACCGTATGACACCAGAGGCATACGTATACGTATGAGCATGAAGAAAGTTATGAAGAAAATATTTGTAGAGATTTTAAAAATGATTCTGAAGGTATTTCTGAGGAGGAAAATATTTGGAGTAGTATCTGGGGAATATTTGGGCAATATTTCTGGAAAGAACTTGAAGGGGATCACTAGGGAAATATCTGGGCAGTATTTCTGGAAAGAATTTGAGAAGGATCACTAGGGAAACATTTGTAGGATATTTTGAGGAGGATTTTGGAGAAAATATAGACCATTATATTTTATTTGTTGATATCAACTTGCAAACAAACATTTTGAAACGAAATTTGAAATTCATTTTGAATTTAGAGCAAGTTTGAGAAAATTTCAAGATTTGAATTTTTGGGATGCTACATCGGGTGTGGATGGGTGAGGACAAATTGTGCAAAAAGACTCGTGTTGGTTTGTGGGGATGGTCTATGGTCATAGAGGGCTAGAGGGCTGCCAGGAGTAAGTACCACTGGTCCAGTAGTGGACAAGGTGTTAGAAATGGTATCACAGCCGAGCCTTGCGGTTTCACGGATGTGTATGGGCTAGGGGTTCGGGTATATGGCGCATGACGTATGTGGGCCCGAAGTGGTCACATGGCATGGCATATGACGATACTGGACACATAGACATGGCCAAGAGGGGAGGTTCCTCGCTCAGGGTTAACTGACGAGGACGTCGATCTTCTAAGGGGGTGGATTATGATATCCTGGTCCAAGGCTTAATAGAATGTAACACCCCGGGATCCACAAACACCCCAGAATGCTACTAAACTACACATCTAACATTCATATATAAAATTTCGATAGCATCTCCTTTGAAAATTGCATAAACGAGGAAGCAACAAAGTATAAATAGATATCATGATAAGAAAACATAATAGACATTAATAATCTGCTAGCAATGGGAAGACAACCATAACGACATGAACTGAATTAACCAGTGCGCACGACTAGTTAAAAACAAACATTCTTTGACAAGAAGTTTCTAATTAAATCATGACTGCGCCTGGGCAGCGTTATTATGAGAGTGAAGGTGGATGTGCTGCTACTTCCCACTCCCCTTGATGAGCAACAAGCACCTGCATTGAGTAATGCAAGAGTGAGATGAAACATCTCAGCAAGCTAATTGTTTTGATGAGATATTTAAACCACAAATTGAATTAATCAACATATTAAAAGAATCACATTCAAGATCAGAAATACTTGTAGATATAGAACTCAGTAGTCCCAATATAACCAATATCATCTCATTTCCTCGAACAACCACAATAGGTTGTATAACACTTCCCTGCATCAACAATACCTGCAAATGTCACTTCAATGTATGCATAGGAATGCAATGTGTAGGTCCTCTATCTTCATACCTCCGAGGGAATAAAACCATATCATCTGCAAACATCACTTCAATATATGCATATGAGTGCAATGCATATGTCCTCTGCCTTCATACCTCTAAGGGTATGAAGCCGCATCGTACCCCTCCTCGGGCAACGTACGATGCTAAGTTGTACCGGTACGGTCGGACCATAGGTCACGATAAAACTTCAGATGCAAATGAGTCATGCAATGTATATGGCATGCTGCATTTATCAATAAATTTCACTTCCTTTAGATACAATACAAATCTCAAATAATACTTTATCTTCCTTCAGATACAATGCAAACCTCAAATAATACTTCGTCTGCCTTTAGATACAATGCAAACCTCAAATAAGACTTCATCTGCTTTCAGGGGTATGAATTAATCTCATGGGTCATACTTGAACCATAATCATCGTCAATATATGATAGAGCATCAATATAATACAATCAAGTAAAACATCATCATAGAGTTCAATTATGATAGAATCCAATAATTCTGAATATTAGAGTGTAGGTGATAGAAATAACAGGTCAAAACGGTAGCAAAAACCGCTACATTCACTTGCCTTCATCAAAGAAGAAAAATGTACTAGGCATGATCTGGAGTGTAGCCACCTGCTAGCGGGCATAAAACTTAGTACAAATATTTCACAAACATTTGCCAACAATCAACAAAACACTCCTACACTTGAAACCAAGACTAAGTGGAAAGACTCCCACCCTGAACCACATGCCATACAGCAACAACGCTGTTTGTTAATTTTGTATATTTAAAATTAACAAATAAATACTCTAGGAGTATCTACACAAAATACTCTACAACTTTGGTATTAAATGGATAATTAAATCCTGCCATCTATAAGTTCTAAAACATCTGACAAGATAACTGACTGAATCTGTTTTAGACAGCAGCATAGTTAACTTCAAAATTCGATATCTCCCAAACTTCTAAACCAAAAATTATGAAATTCTGCTGGCCGTAAGAACTTTTATCTCTCTACAAAAGTCTCCATAGTTGGAAGAGCCAATTCGGCCATTTACTAGATGAAACCCACCAGTGAACAGACCCGCTCATTTTTGTCAGGCAAACAGGAACAGCCATAGTAAAACAAACATAACTGGAGTTTCATAAATCATATGAATGCACTCTTTAACAATCTAGAAAGCTTATGAAATTATCTACAACTTCTTTTACCAACCCACAGTTTAATTCTGTGGATAAACTTGTCTAACTCTTAAGAGAACATATTCTGCACAGAATTATGAGACTGAAAAACTGCTATAATCAAACTGCAATAACTTTCTGTTCTGATGTCCGATTGAGGTGTTCTTTGCGGACACAGAAAGATCTACAAATTATCTACGACTCATATATAGACGTTTTATTTTTTTGAGTCCACTAAGACCACGGAAAACTGGAATGAACAGAAACTGTCGAATCTGCCATTCTACAGAAATTAAATTCGAGATCAAAACCTAACCCCACATCTAATCCAACCTATAATACTTCAATCCTCATGATCCACAACCTCCAAAAGCACATAATTATAGGGAGGAACAAGGATCCCATCCTTACCTAGGGTTTCCCCAAGAAAATCTGTAAGAGATGGGGGTAGAACATCTCCTTGATCCTCTCTTCCTCTTCAATCCATCTTGCTCCTCCTCTTCTCGATCCTTGCTGCGTAGGGGGAGATCTAGAGGGAGGAGGAAGCAGTGGAGGGCGGCTGCAAAGGGGAAGGGGGGAGGGGCGGCCAAGTGTGGGGAAAGGGGGGCTGGCGGCCAAGAAAAGGGAAAGGGGGGGCGACCACTAGGGTTTTGTGGGAGAAAGAAACGATGCCTCAGATGTCTCCTGACTTTGCATCCAACAACCCACAACCCTTTCCCTCATCCATGCACCGAAGATCAACTTTTGGTCAATATTTTTTTGGGATATTACACTCTACCCCCTTAAAAAGAATTCATCCTCGAATTCGACCACTCCAAGCAAAACACCCAAGGTACCCCATATAGCACCACCATTCGTAACATGGGTCCATTATTGGTCTTAATTAACACAAGAACTTTTACCTTGGACTAATTGTCTAAGGAAACTACACAACCTGACATCAAGCATGAAACAACATGCAATGAAGCTCAAAGCAAGTCATAGATGCAATCAACACTACAATTTCACACCATCGAATTTGGATGCAACTATACATCAACATCAATATCTTAAGAAAACACTCTTTTATGAAGGGGTAATATGCACTAAGCACAACCCTTACTAACTTCAACAATTAATTTTAATTAAATGGTGAAACATCCACACCCGACGAATGTATAAGAAGATCAAACACCTCACCTCAAAGCACCACGAAACAAGTAGTTCTATTGAAACAAGACTCCTAATCTTCCTAAACCTTATTCTTGCCATCATGAAAAGATAATCATGTAATCTAACATTCTTTGCACCCCACAAAAGGGAGAAAATCTACAGAACTAATGGAGCAATAAAGCCAACAAGAAGCCAATAACATTCTGCGTGGCACATTTCATCAAAGAAATGCCAAAAGCTCCACAAAGAGCACTGACAGCACAACAACACAATACTTGGTTAACCAATGTCACTATACTTCATCCAACAACTCAACTAAGAAAAATATCCAAACTAGTAAGGTTAACCTACACATAATATAAGTCTTCATCTACTGTAGTTCATAGACTTACATTTCATTCTATCATACGATGCACTCAAAGTACCAGACATACAAGGTCAATAATAACCCCGTAATCCTTCACACATTTGACAAACATCTCAAGCTGATGTAAAAACCACATCATTTAGGAATAGGTGACTAACCACACACAACCAACTCTAGGCTAGTGTAACGCCCTGAATTTGGGAGTAGAATTTTTTCTTCTTTTCTCTCACCAAATTCGGGCGTTACTCTCTTTTCTCTTCCCGTTTCGCTCCTTTTTCCCCATTTCAAACCCGTATAGTGACAGGTGTCCGTGTCGTGTATAAACAAAACCTAAGTGTCATGGGTGTTGCATCATGCCGAAGCGCTTTTCTTTGTCTGATGTCGCGTGTTCGTCTCGTTCCACTTCGGATTTCGGTTCGCGATTTAATCCCGTTTAATGGTCGTGCGTGTCATGGGTTTCGATCCGCGATGTGACCCGGCCCAGCCCGGCCCAGTCCGGCCCGGCCCGGTCCGGCCCGCGCGCCCCCGGCGCCCCACACCCCCTCCCCATGCGCCCCCTCCTCCTCTCCCTCTCTCATTTGGATTTCCCGCGCAGCAACCTCCCCCTCCCTCTCCCACCTCTCTCTCCCCGTGGTGCCCTAGGGATTGGAGACGGCGATCACCGGAATTTGGACCCCGAGGTGAGCTCCCCTCCCCTCTTCTCTCTCTCTTCTCTTCCCCTCCCCCTCTCTTCTCCCCTGCCCCCCCCCCCGTTTTCCTCTCCCTGCGGGCACGGCCCCAGCGCCGGCGCGCGGCTTCGGCCCCTGACGCGCGGGCACGGCTCCCCCTGCGTGCGGCTCCGGCCCCTGCGCGCGGCCTCGGCCCCCTGCGCGCGGCCTTCCTAGCCCCGTTGCGCGGCGTCCGACCCTCGGATTAGTTAGTTCCAAATTTAGTTTAATGAGCGTGTTGTGTCGCGCGCTTCATCGTGCGACAAATTGGTTTAGTCTCAGGTTTTATTAATGTGCTGCGTCGCGCGCTTCGTTGCGCGATGATTCAATTTAAGTTCGTATTTATCAATGTGCTGCGTCACGCGCTTCGTCGCGCGATGATTCAATTTAAGTTCGTATTTATCAATGTGCTGTGTCGCGCGCTTCGTCGCGTGACGATTCAATTTAAATTTGTGTTTATTAATGTGCTGCGTCGCGCGCTTCATCGCGCGATGATTCATTTTAAATTCGTATTTATTAAGGTGCGTTGTCTCGCGCTTCGTCGCGCGACGATTCGTTTTAAAATTCAGTTCAGCTGACGTAAGCCGTCGTGCATTTCGTCGCGTGACGCTTAATGTTTGTTTATAAAAGTAATGCAGGAGTCTCGTTGCGCGCCCCATCGCGCGACAAGTCGTTTATTTCTTAAATTCAATTTGAATGCTGCGTCACGCGTCTCGCCGTGCGACTATTTCCTTTGATTCACCTTTATCTGCTTATAATAATTAAATGTGGAACATGGCCTTACTTTATGCTAAACGCAATGGCCAAATTAATACCCTTCTGTTTGAACGAGTAGTTTAATTTATAATTGTGTAACGTGATCGCTTCTCGACTGTAGACTCGACCACTATTTTCTCTTTCTCGCTTAGTCGTAATTGCGAGCCCTGCGTTGAACGTGTGTTTAATTATTGCATTCCATTGTATGGTGTATTGTTCTTTTGTATTAAATGTGTGGAATGTATGTCTGAACTCGTACAGAGAACGATCTGGTTGGGGAACCCGAAGAGCTCGCAGGTGAAGCCCTTGAGCAGCAGTCGGTTGGTGGAGGCAAGTGTCCCTTGACCTATCTTTGTCCTATACATTCTTTAATTCACCTCCCGCATTTCACAGTTATACCTAAGGATTGACTAGCTTTTGTTATCCATGTCCTTGTTTACCTATTTGGGTTGGATTATTATTGCTTAGTCTTATGCTATTGCTCAACTCTAATCAATGAACATGATGAGAATTATCAATGATACGCTGTTTTCTCCTCTTTTATTATGATGTTATACTTGTGACCTTCAAGGGGGCTCGAGCGGTTTCTCGAGTGCCTCTCCATAAGGACCTGTTCGTTGGATGACCGCCCGGGAAAACAGTGCAACCATGAGGGTGGAGTGGGACGCCCTTAGCTGAATAATTAGAGGAATCGGGGTGTAGTTCGCTTAGCCATTGTGCCGTCAATGGGGCTCGGTGTATGCGGCTCGCTCTGCCAAGGTTTATTTGTCCCTTGGGGAGGAGTGCGGTACATTTAGGAAACCTAACGGGCGGCTACAGCCCCGGGGAATCTTTGTAAAGGCTACGTAGTGATACCCTGCTGGGTCACCTTGGTAGTGATCAATGGAGAATCATGATCTCCAGGCAGAAAGGGAAATCACGGCTTGTGGGTAAAGTGCACAACCTCTGCAGAGTGTTTGAAAACTGATATATCAGCCGTGCTCGCGGTTATGAGCGGCCAAGGGAGCTCCAGTGATTAGTGGTACTTGATCAGAGATGTTCGGATTTGCAGGTGGCAATGAGATTGATGGTTCTTGGAATTGACTCTGGTAATGGTAAGTGGTACTCTTTCCGTTTGGAAAGGAGTACGTTTGGGTTAATAACGTGGGTTAATTCTAAAACTTGGCTTTCTCTACTATTAATAATAATCTGACCAACTAAAAGCAACTGCTTGACTTACCCTCCACATAAAGCCAGTCCACTACAGCCAAACAGGACACTTGCTGAGTATGTTGATGTGTACTCACCTTGCTCTACACACCAAATCCCCCCTCCCCAGGTTGTCCGCATTGCAACCACTGCTCAGGAGAGGATGAAACCGTGGAAGGAGACTTCCAGGAATTCCAAGATTACGACGAGTTCTAGGTGTGGGTTAGCGGCAACCCCCAGTCGGCTGCATGTGAAGGCCGCGTTTATCTACGTTTCGTTTTCGCACTTTGATTTATTGTAAAGACTATGTGGATGTCTCAGACATATGATGTAATTGACTATTATTTCCCTTTTTAATACTATTTGAGCACTGTGTGATGATGTCCATGTTATGTAACTGTTGTGTACGTGAATTACTGATCCTGGCACGCACATGGTTCGCATTCGGTTTGCCTTCTAAAACTGGGTGTGACATAGGTGGTATCAAAGCCGTGCTGACTGTAGGACCGCTAACCTAGAGTAGAATGGTCGTTCTAAGGATTATAGACTTGTCCCTACCTTGACTTTGGTATCCCTTCAAAAGTTGGTCATATCGACCAAACCTATGTTCTACTATATATTATACCTTGCTGAAAATGGTGTTTTATTCTAATCCTTCATTTATTTATGGTTTATTACTTGCTGGTCATATTAGTTCTGTTCTCACTCTTTTGCTTACGGTGTCTTTTGTAGATGGCTCGTCTTAGACACACCGCACGAAAGTCTGTCATCCCCTTCTTACCCTCCTGTCTCGCGGAGCATCCGCTTCGCCGTCCTGTGGCCGGTCAGTCCAGTCACTTGGAGAGGCTGCACCACCGCCTGCACGAGGAGCAGGAACGTCGACGACAGGAGCAGCAGGGCTCTTCTTTCTCGCTCCAACAGGAGATAGAGTCTGTGAGGAGCTACTCCCCTGTGCTTCCCCTGGAGGCGCCCCCTGCACCACCCCTGAGCGCCCTAGTCCATGGAGTAGCTGCTGGAGGAGACCCAGACAACGGAGGTGGCGACAGCAGCTCGAGCCACGACACTGACTTTTCTGCTGACCAGGAGCCGGAAGGATGGGTTGCTCGACCCATCACTCGCGATGTTGCTCGCGGGTGTCACTTCCATGATGCGCTCGACACCCTGCTACGTCGGGCACTTGACCGGCGTACTTGGTCCATTGAGTATCGCTGTGTGGTCTACCAGCATAGTCGCGGGCTCTACCCGGACCGCTGGGAGGCGACCTGCTTGGTGCGCCGTCCGGAGAACAGTCTCTAGGGTGCTGAGGTCTGCTCGGAGCACTATTCCATCTCTGAGCGAGACTCAGATGAGGTGGCCATGCAAGATGCTGCACGGCGTGCGCTTTCGCACTACTGCTCAGTTCTCGGTGGGGTAGCTGACGGTCTCAACCTGAAGTATTACCCCCGTCGTCCATCTGGCAGCACAGGAGGCGTGATTGTCTCACCTGTCGGTGAGGACAATCCTAGGTTGAGCAGCACAGTCAACCTAGCCGTTGTGCTAAACACAGAGTTGGACCATGCATTAGATGAGCTGAGTAGGGCTCGTGCTGAGATCGCCCAGCTGCGGGCTGAGCGCGCGGAACGTCGTCACCTGGATGATGGCTCCCCCGCTCCCGTCGGGACTCAGCACCCGTACCGCTCACCTCGGCGTGGACACCAGTCTTATGGCAACCCCGACTGCAAGGCCAAGATAAATTTTGAACCATAGATCGTGAGAGTCGAATCTTGTAATTAATACGAAATATATACATAGAAGCTATAGTCTTAGCATTAGTCTCGCTTTTAGTTAGTCTTAGTTAGACAGGGTAGTTTGCTATATCCTGTGCATTTATGTTTGTCATGATGAACTATGTTTGATTTGGATCTTTGTAATGACTGTCACCAGAATGTGGGTATCCCCTGCATTTTGGTTTACCTGTTATATGTTAATGGAGTTAGCTATTTAGTTGGAAAGCCTTTTATTCCACTTTCCTCTTTATCTGAGAAGCTGTGTTGGTCGGTGTTGGAGATCAGTGAAGATGCTCATCTGTTCAGTGTTGTGGAGAATTCTATACTCTTTTCTTATGCTGTAAGATTTGCAAGATCAGTTCTGATGTGTGGTTGCATTCTGCAGATGTCAGAAAACAGGCATAGAGGAGGAAGGCGTGCTCAGCAGGAGCAGGCAGCTCAGTAGGAGGAGGTACCCCAGCAACAGCAACTGCCGCCCCTGCCCCTGATGTCCATCGAGCAGATGTTCCTGATGCAGACTCAGGTAGTTCAAGCCATTGGTCAGACTCTGGCCGCCATTCAGCAGCAGCAGCAACAGCCACCACCTCAACCTCAGATGCCTCAGATGCCCAGAGACAAGCGTGCTGAATTCATGAGGGGTCATCCCCCAACGTTTGCTCACTCTTCTAACCCCATGGATGCTGAAGACTGGCTGTGCACTGTGGAACGAGAGTTGCATACCGCTCAGTGTGATGATAGGGAGAAAGTTCTGTATGGTCCCCGTCTGTTGAGAGGAGCAGCCCAGTCATGGTGGGAGTCTTATCTCGCGACCCATGCCAACCCCGACACCATCACCTGGGAAGAGTTCAGAGGTAACTTTCGTCAGTACCATGTTCCTGTAGGTCTGATGACAGTGAAGAAGGAGGAGTTCTTGGCCCTCAAGCAAGGGTCATCGTCTGTCAGTGAGTACCGGGACAGGTTTCTGCAACTGTCTCGCTATGCTCCTGAAGATGTCAACACCGACGCTAAGAGACAGTACCGTTTCCTGAGAGGCTTGGTTGACACTCTGCAGTATCAGCTGATGAATCATACCTTCCTGACATTCCAGCACCTGATTAACAGAGCAATCATGACAGAGAGGAAGCGTAAGGAGATGGAGGATCGTAAGCGCAAGATCAGTGGACCCCAGCCTGGAAGTAGCAATCGTCCTCGTTTCTCTGGCAATCAACCTCAGCAGTTCAGGCAGAACCAGCGTCCACCTCAGCAGCAGCAGTAGTTTCAAAAGCAGTTTCCTTAGCAACAGCATCAAAATCGCTAAAACAATCAGTCAGGAGGAGGTTAGTTCCAGAGGCAGAATCAGCAGGCACCTCGTCTTCCTACCCCAGCAAACCAGCAGAACAGTCAGGCAGCACCAGCTCAGGTTGGAAACAGAGCATGTTTCCACTGTGGAGAGCAAGGCCATTGGGTGATGCAATGTCCGAAGAAGGCAGCCCAGCAGCAGTCAGGCCCCAATGCCCCAGCGAAGCAGAATGTGTCTCAGCCTGGAGCAGGCAACCACTCTCAGTCGCGCTACAATCATGGGAGACTGAACCACTTGGAGGCTGAAGCAGTTCAGGAGACCCCCGGCATGATAGTAGGTATGTTTCCAGTCGACTCCCATATTGCAGAAGTGTTATTTGATACTGGAGCAACGCATTCATTCATTACTGCATCATGGGTAGAAGCACATAATCTTCCAATAACTACCATGTCAACCCTCATTCAAATTGACTCAGCCGGTGGTAGAATTCGAGATGATAGCATTTGTTTGAATGTAAGTGTGGAAATAAGGAGGATAGCGTTTCCCGCTAACCTCATACTAATGGGTACTCAGGGAATAGATGTCATCCTAGGGATGAATTGGCTAGATAAGTACCAGGCAGTTATCAGCTGTGATAAGAGGACAATCAAGTTGGTGTCTCCACTAGGAGAGGAAGTGGTGACCGAGTTAGTCCCGCCTGAGCCACGAAAAGGAAGTTGTTATCAGATGACTGTCGACAGCAGTGAAGCAGACCCAATTGAGAGTATCAAGGTTGTGTCCGAGTTCCCAGATGTGTTTCCAAAGGACTTACGAGGTATGCCACCAGAGCGGAAAGTTGAATTTGCCATAGAGCTTCTTCCTGGAACTGCCCCCATCTTTAAGAGAGCTTACAGGATATCTGGACCAGAGTTGGTTGAGCTTAAGAAGCAGATCGATGAGTTGTCAGAGAAAGGTTACATCCGGCCAAGCACCTCGCCTTGGGCCGCCCCTGTCTTATTTGTGGAGAAGAAAGATGGCACCAAAAGGATGTGTATCGATTATCGAGCTCTGAATGAGGTCACAATTAAGAACAAGTACCCCTTGCCCTGAATAGAGGACCTGTTCGACTAGTTGAGAGGAGCCAGTGTGTTCTCCAAGATAGATCTGAGGTCAGGTTATCATCAGCTCAGGATCCGACCTTCAGACATTCCGAAGATGGCATTCATTACTAAGTATGGGTTGTATGAGTTCACTGTGATGTCTTTCGGTCTAACAAATGCACCAACCTTCTTCATGAATCTGATGAACAGTGTATTCATGGACTATCTTGACAAGTTTGTGGTGGTATTTATTGATGACATTCTGATATATTCTCAAAGCGAAGAAGAACATGCAAGTCATTTGAGGATGGTATTGCAGATATTGCGAGAGCACCAGTTGTATGCCAAGTTGAGCAAGTGTGAGTTCTGGATCAGTGAAGTCCTGTTCTTGGGTCACATAATCAACAAAGAAGGATTGGCTGTGGATCTGAAGAAAGTGGCAGACATTCTGAACTAGAAAGCGCCAACAGATGCCCGAGGAATCAAGAGCTTCATTGGAATGGCCGGATACTATCGGCGATTCATTGAAGGGTTTTTGAAGATTGCGAAACCAATGACAGCTTTGCTAGGCAACAAGGTTGAGTTCAAGTGGACCACGAAGTGTCAAGAGGCTTTCGAAGCGCTGAAAGAGAAGTTGACTACAGCGCCTGTCTTAGTCTTGCCTGATGTGCACAAGCCCTTCTCGGTGTATTGTGATGCTTGTTACACTGGTTTGGGATGTGTGTTGATGCAAGAGGGAAGAGTTGTGGCTTACTCGTCCCGATAGCTGAAGGTTCATGAGAAGAATTACCCAATCCATGACCTAGAGTTGGCAGCAGTGGTTCACTCATTGAAGACATGGAGGCACTATCTGTATAGACAGAAATGTGATGTTTACACAGACCACAAGAGTCTGAAGTACATATTCACTCAGTCAGAGCTGAATATGAGGCAACGAAGATGGTTAGAGATGATCAAAGACTATGAGTTGGAGATTCATTACCATCCAGGCAAAGCGAACGTGGTGGCAGATGCTTTGAGCAGGAAGAGTCAAGTCAATCTGATGGTCGCTCGTCTGATGCCTTATGAGTTGGCCAAAGAGTTTGACAGGTTGAGTCTCGGATTTCTAAATAATTCGCAAGGAGTCACCATTGAGTTGGAACCTACCCTGGAGCGGGAAATCAAAGAAGTGCAGAAGAATGATGAGAAGATCAGTGAAATCCGGCGACTGATTCTAGATGGCAGAGGCAAAGATTTTCGGGAAGACGCAGAAGGTGTGATATGGTTCAAAGACCGCTTGTGTGTTCCCAATATCCAATCTATTCGGGAGTTGATCCTCAAGGAAGCTCATGAGACAGCCTATTCGATTCACCCTGGAAGTGAGAAGATGTATCAGGATCTGAAGAAGAAATTCTGGTGGTACGGAATGAAGAGGGAAATCGCAGAGCATGTGGCTATGTGTGATAGTTGTCGAAGGATCAAGGCAGAGCACCAGAGACCAGTTGGATTGTTGCAACCATTGCAAATTCCTCAGTGGAAATGGGATGAAATCGATATGGATTTTATAGTCGGATTGCCTCGCACTCGAGCCGGCTACGATTCCATTTGGGTAGTAGTGGAACGCTTGACCAAGTCAGCCCACTTCATACCCGTCAAGACCAACTACAACATTGCAGTCTTGGCATAGTTGTACATGTCTCGGATCGTTTGTCTTCATGGTGTGCCAAAGAAGATAGTGTCAGACCGAGGAACGCAATTCACCTCTCATTTCTGGCAACAGTTGCATGAAGCTTTGGGCACACATCTGAATTTCAGTTCAGCCTATCATCCGCAGACAGATGGTCAGACCGAAAGGACTAATCAAATCCTTGAAGACATGTTGAGAGCTTGTGCGTTGCAAGATCAGTCCGAATGGGACAAGAAGTTGCCTTATGCAGAGTTCTCCTATAACAACAGTTACCAGGCCAGTTTGAAGATGTCACCATTTCAGGTGCTTTATGGGAGGAGTTGTAGAACTCCGTTGCAATGGGATCAGCCAGGAGAAAAGCAAGTGTTTGGGCTAGACATTCTACTTGAAGCTAAAGAGAACATCAAGATGGTCCGAGAGAATCTGAAGATAGCGCAATCAAGGCAGTGAAGCTATGCAGACACAAGAAGAAGAGAGCTGAGTTTCGAAGTTGGAGACTTCGTCTATCTGAAAGTGTCACCGATCAGAGGAGTCAGAAGATTCGGAGCCAAAGGCAAGCTAGCACCCCGCTACATCGGTCCGTATCAGATTCTCGCAAAGCGTGGAGAAGTGGCCTATCAGCTCAGTTTGCCAGAAGGCTTGTCCGCAGTGCATGATGTCTTTCATGTGTCTTAGTTGAAGAAGTGTTTGCGTGTGCCAGAAGAGCAGTTGCCAGTGGAAAGTCTGGAGGTCCAGGAGGACTTGACCTACACAGAGAAACCAGCGCAGATCCTTGAGACGGCGAACAGAGTCACCCAAAGGAAGACAATCAGAATGTGCAAAGTCAGATGGAGTCACCACTCTGAGGAAGAAGCAACCTGGGAGCGTGAAGATGATCTGATGGCTAAATACCCTGAGCTCTTTGCTTGCCAACCCTGAATCTCGAGGGCGAGATTCTTTTAAGGGGGATAGGTTTGTAATGCCCTGAATTTGGGAGTAGAATTTTTTCTTCTTTTCTCTCACCAAATTCGGGCGTTACTCTCTTTTCTCTTCCCGTTTCACTCCTTTTTCTCCATTTCAAACCAGTATAGTGACAGGTGTCCGTGTTGTGTATAAACAAAACCTAAGTGTCATGGGTGTTGCATCATGCCGAAGCGCTTTTCTTTGTCTGATGTCGCGTGTTCGTCTCGTTCCACTTTGGATTTCGGTTCGCGATTTAATCTCGTTTAATGGTCGTGTGTGTCGTGGGTTTTGATCCGCGATGTGACCCGGCCCAGCCCGGCCCAGTCTCGCCCGGCCCGGTCCAGCCCGCGCGCCCCCAGCGCCCCACACCCCCTCCCCATGTGCCCCCCTCCTCCTCTCCCTCTCTCATTTGGATTTCCCGCGCAGCAACCTCCCCCTCCCTCTCCCACCTCTCTCTCCCCATGGTGCCCTAGGGATTAGAGACGGCGATCACCGGAATTTAGACCCCGAGGTGAGCTCCCCTCCCCTCTTCTCTCTCTCTTCTCTTCCCCTCCCCCTCTCTTCTCCCCTGCGCCCCCCTATTTTCCTCTCCCTGTGGGCACGGCCCCAGCGCGGGCGCGCGGCCCCGGCGCGGGCGCGGCCATAGCGCGGGCGCGCGGCCCCAGTGTGCGGCCCTAGCGCACGGCCCCGGCGCGGGCGCGCGGCCTCGGCCCCCTGCACAGGCGAGGCTCCCCCTGCGCGTGGCTCCGGCCCCTACGCGCGGTCGTCCTAGCCCCGTTGCGTGGCGTCCGACCCTCGGATTAGTTAGTTTCAAATTTAGTTTAATGAGCGTGTTGTGTCGCGCGCTTCGTCGCGCGACAAATTGGTTTAGTCTCAGGTTTTATTAATGTGTTGCGTCACGCGCTTCGTCGCGCAATGATTCAATTTAAGTTCTTATTTATCAATGTGCTGCGTCGCGCGCTTCGTCGCGCGACGATTCAATTTAAGTTCGTATTTATCAATGTGCTGCGTCGCGCGCTTCGTCACGTGACGATTCAATTTAAATTTGCGTTTATTAATGTGCTGCGTCGCGCGCTTCATCGCGCGACGATTCATTTTAAATTCGTATTTATTAAGGTGCGTTGTCGCATGCTTCGTCGCGCGACGATTCGTTTTAAAATTCAGTTCAACTGACGTAAGCCGTCGCGCGTTTCGTCGCGTGACGCTTAATGTTTGTTTATAAAAGTAATGCATGAGTCTCGTTGTGCGCCCCGTCGCGCGACAAGTCGTTTATTTCTTAAATTCAATTTGAATGATGCGTCGCGCGTCTCGCCGTGCGACCATTTCCTTTGATTCACCTTTATCTGCTTATAATAATTAAATGTGGAACATGGCCTTATTTTATGCTAAACGCAATGGCCAAATTAATACCCTTCTGTTTGAGCGAGTAGTTTAATTTATAATTGTGTAACGTGATCACTTCTCGACTGTAGACTCGACCGCTATTTTCTCTTTCTCGCTTAGTCGTAATTGCGAGCCCTGCGTTGAACGTGTGTTTAATTATTGCATTCCATTGTATGGTGTACTGTTCTTTTGTATTAAATGTGTGGAATGTATGTCTGAACTCGTATAGAGAACGATCTGGTTGGGGAACCCGAAGAGCTCGTAGGTGAAGCCCTTGAGCAGCAGTCGGTTGGTGGAGGCAAGTGTCCCTTGACCTATCTTTGTCCTATACATTCTTTAATTCACCTTCCGCATTTCACAGTTATACCTAAGGATTGACTAGCTTTTGTTATCCATGTCCTTGTTTACCTATTTGGGTTGGATTATTATTGCTTAGTCTTATGCTATTGCTCAACTCTAATCAATGAACATGATGAGAATTATAAATGATACGCTGTTTTCCCCTCTTTTATTATGATGTTATACTTGTGACCTTGAAGGGGGCTCGAGCAGTTTCTCGAGTGCCTCTCCGTAAGGACCTGTTCGTTGGATGACCGCCCGGGAAAACAGTGCAACCATGAGGGTGGAGTGGGACGCCCTTAGCTGAATAATTAGAGGAACCGGGGTGTAGTTCGCTTAGCCGTTGTGCCGTAAATGGGGCTCGGTGTATGCGGCTCGCTCTGCCAAGGTTGATTTGTCCCTTGGGGAGGAGTGCGGTACATTTAGGAAACCTAACGGGCGGCTACAGCCCCGGGGAATCTTTGTAAAGGCTACGTAGTGATACCCTGCTGGGTCACCTTGGTAGTGATCAATGGAGAGTCATGATCTCCGGGCAGAAAGGGAAATCACGGCTTGTGGGTAAAGTGCACAACCTCTGCAGCGTGTTTGAAAACTGATATATCAGCCGTGCTCGCGGTTATGAGCGGCCAAGGGAGCTCCAGTGATTAGTGGTACTTGATCAGAGATGTTCGGATTTGTAGGTGGCAATGAGATTGATGGTTCTTGGAATTGACTCTGGTAATGGTAAGTGGTACTCTTTCCGTTTGAAAAGGAGTACGTTTGGGTTAATAATATGGGTTAATTCTAAAACTTGGCTTTCTCTACTAGTAATAATAATCTGACCAACTAAAAGCAACTGCTTGACTTACCCTCCACATAAAGCCAGTCCACTACAGCCAAACAGGACACTTGCTGAGTATGTTGATGTGTACTCACCCTTGCTCTACACACCAAATCCCCCCTCCCAGGTTGTCCGCATTGCAACCACTGCCCAGGAGAGGATGAAGCCGTGGAAGGAGACTTCCAGGAATTCCAAGATTACGACGAGTTCTAGGTGTGGGTTAGCGGCAACCCCCATTCGGCTGCCTGTGAAGGCCGCGTTTATCTACGTTTCGTTTTCGCACTTTGATTTATTGTAAAGACTATGTGGATGTCTCAGACATATGATGTAATCGACTATTATTTCCCTTTTTAATACTATTTGAGCACTGTGTGATGATGTCCATGTTATGTAACTGATGTGTACGTGAATTGCTGATCCTGTCACGTACATGGTTCGCATTCGGTTTGCCTTCTAAAACCGGGTGTGACAGCTAGGCACTGGCTTCATTCAAACCAATAGATAGGTGGTCCAACAATGGCTCCACAAGCATGCATCGGGGAGAGAACCATCTGATCCTCAACGTATTAATACATAATCAATGGATCCAGAAAATCAAAGATTTATTCTACAACTAGCATGACTAACATGCAACCACTTTAAACCACATCTAGGCTTTGTGGCTACTAAAACACACAATAGAAGAGAGACATGTAAGCCATTCTAGCTAGGTAAAGACTTCCCCCAAAATTCATATAAAAGTACCAATATTCATTTCTTTCAGAACTGGTTTCTCGACATAAACAATCATTCTTTGTAAAGATAGTTGGAACTATCCACCAACCGCTCAACAACTAAAATTCAAATTGATGGTTACCTTGTAACCCAAAACACGCAATTCGCACTCCTCTTAGAAACATCCTCAATCAAGCATATATAACAATATTATTGTAATAAAACTCAACCATAAAAAACATGGTAAAAACAACATAGACATACTTGTATATCACAAGCATAATAACAACTTCAATCTCACAAAAGACTAGCGACATCAATCGCATTAATAAAACAATATAAAGATTTAGAGATAAATTATATCAGGCATTAAGTCATAAATAACTTACCACATCACTGTAAAGGAATAGGGAGGGGTGAAATTATTGTCATCTGCACTTCAAAGACACTAATATATATCAAAGATATTTGAACCCATACCATTTCTATATGTGCAAGTGTGTCAAATTTATCTTCAAATTGCCAAGAATCTAAAGCCTATGCTTTGATACTAACTGTAACACCCCGTGATCCACAAACACCCCAGAATGCTACTAAACTACACATCTAACATTCATATATAAAATTTCGACAGCATCTCCTTTGAAAATTGCATAAACGGGGAAGCAACAAAGTATAAATAGATATCATGATAAGAAAACATAATAGACATTAATAATCTGCTAGCAATGGGAAGACAATCATAACGACATGAACTGAATTAACCAGTGCGCATGACTAGTTAAAAACAAACATTCTTTGACAAGAAGTTTCTAATTAAATCATGACTGCGCCTGGGCAGCGTTATTATGAGAGTGAAGGTGGATGTGCTGCTACTTCCCACTCCCCTTGATGAGCAACAAGCACCTGCATTGAGTAATGCAAGAGTGAGATAAAACATCTTAGCAAGCTAATTGTTTTGACGAGATATTTAAACCACAAATTGAATTAATCAACATTTTAAAAGAATCACAATCAAGATCAGAAATACTTGTAGATATAGAACTCAGTAGTCCCAATATAACCAATACCATCACATTTCCCCGAACAACCACAATAGGTTGTATAACACTTCCCTGCATCAACAATACCTGCAAATATCACTTCAATGTATGCATAGGAATGCACTGTGTAGGTCCTCTATCTTCATACCTCCGAGGGTATAAAACCACATCATCTGCAAATATCACTTCAATATATGCATATGAATGCAATGCATATGTCCTCTGCCTTCATACCTCTAAGGGTATGAAGCCGTATCGTACCCCTCCTCGGGCAACGTATGATGCTAAGTTGTACCGGTACGGTCGGACCATAGGTCAGGACAAAACTTCAGATGCAAATGAGTCATGCAATGTATATGGCATGTTGCATTTATCAATAAAATTTCACTTCCTTTAGATACAATACAAACCTCAAATAATACTTTATCTGCCTTCAGATACAATGCAAACCTCAAATAATACTTCGTCTGCCTTTAGATACAATGCAAACCTCAAATAAGACTTCATCTGCCTTCAGGGGTGTGAATTAATCTCATGGGTCATACTTGAATCATAATCATCATCAATATATGATAGAGCATCAATATAATACAATCAAGTAAAACATCATCATAGAGTCCAATTATGAAAGAATCCAATAATTCTGAATATTAGAGTGTAGGTGATAGAAATAACAGGTCAAAACGGTAGCAACCACCGCTACATTCACTTGCCTTCATCGAAGAAGAAAAATGTACTAGGCATGATCTGGAGTGTACCCACCTGCTAGCGGGCATAAAACTTAGTACAAATATTTCACAAACATTTGCCAACAATCAACAAAACACTCCTACACTTGAAACCAAGACTAAATGGAAAGACTCTCACCCTGAACCACAAGCCATACAGCAGCAGCGCTGTTTGTTAATTTTGTATCTTTAAAATTAAAACAGTGGTGATATCAAACAAATACTCTAGGAGTATCTACACAAAATACTCTACAACTTTGGTATTAAATGGATAATTAAATTATGTCATCTATAAGTTCTAAAACATCTGACAAGATAACTGACTGAATCTGTTTTAGACAGCAGCATAGTTAACTTCAAAATTTGATATCTCCCAAACTTCTAAACCAAAAATTATGAAATTCTGCTGGCAGTAAGAAATTTTATCTCTCTACAAAAGTCTCCATAGTTGGAAGAGCCAATTCGGCCATTTACTAGATGAAACCCACCAGTGAACAGACCCGCTCATTTTTGTCAGGCAAACAGGAATAGCCACAGTAAAACAAACATAAATGGAGTTTCATAAATCATATGAATGCACCCTTTAACAATCTAGAAAGCTTATGAAATTATCTACAACTTCTTTTACCAACCCACAGTTTAATTCTATTGATAAAATTGTCTAACTCTTAAGAGAATAGATTCTGCACAGAATTATGAGACTGAAAAACTGCTAAAATCAAACTGTAATAACTTTCTGTTCTGATGTCCGATTGAGGTGTTCTTCACGGCCAGAGAAAGATTACAAATTATCTACGACTCATATATAGACTTTTTATTTTTTTGATGCCACTAAGACCACAGAAAATTGGCATGAACAGAAACTGTCGTATCTGCCATTCTGCATAAATTAAATTCGAGATCAAAACCTAACGCCACATCTAATCCAACCTCTAATACTTCAATCCCCATGATCCACAACCTCCAAAAGCACATAATTATAGGGAGGAACAAGGATCCCATCCTTACCTAGGGTTTCCCCAAGAAAATCTGTAAGAGATGGGGGTAGAACATCTCCTTGATCCTCTCTTCCTCTTCAATCCATCTTGCTCCTCCTCTTCTCGATCCTTGATGCGTGGGAGGAGATCTAGAGGGAGGAGGAAGCAGTGGAGGGTGGCTACAAAGGGGAAGGGGGGAGGGGCGGCAAAGTGTGGGGAAAGGGGGGGTTGGCGACCAAGAAAAGGGAAAAAGGGGGGGGCGACCACTAGGGTTTTGTGGGAGAAAGAAACGACGCCTCAGATGTCTCCTAACTTTGCATCCAACAGCCCACAACCCTTTCCCTCATCCACGCACCGAAGATCAACTTTTGGTCAACATTTTTTTGGGATATCACATAGAATTTATAAAATACTCATACCAATAAGGTGCATCTTGTTTTTTGGAATCCTCTATTGAAAGAACCTCTAGGTTAAGAGTGCTTAGCCTAGAGCAATCTTGGGATGGGAGACCGACCCAGAAGTCTTCTCGGGTGCGCATGAGTGTGGACAAAGTATTTATAAAAGACTCGTATTGGTTTGTGGGGATGGTCTATGATCATAGACGTCTACCATGAGTGAGTACCTATAGTCCGAGAGTGGATGGGTTATTACAAAACCAAAAGACAATTAGCACAATATTCTATATACATTTAACATTTTTAGATATTTTTATTCTCTCCATAAATATATTTATATATATACTGTGTATGTGTTGGTCACGTGAACCCCTAGCTACACCACTGCTCACGAAAGACGATGTAGGGATTGGAACTATGGCTTCTCACACGACATATCAAATACCTATTTATATAGTTTACATGGTAGACATGTTGAAATCGAGCACAACGACCAGTCCAAATAGATCACAAATCATTATAAAGGTTTGGAACGTGTTTGCCCGCCATCACCATCCTCGTAAGTCGCTCGGGACTTTCGGCTATTTAGTCTGGTGGCGGCAAGACATGGATCGGAGGGGAGGAGGAAGGGGCGACATTGGTTAGGTTTTAGTGTTGTCCAAGCCACCTCACGGAAGATGACGTCGGGATCGGAACCATGATTTCTCACTCAACATATTTAAATAAAACACAAATTATTATAAAATTTTAGAATTTGTTTGAACAACTATTTAATTCAAAACAAGTCTATCTATATATAGAAACCATATCAATGTACGAGAATGTAACTCATTTGGTGCTAAACTATAGAATACTTGCCTTTCATTTTATTCCACTGGTATTTAACCATGGAACACTGTCTAGGCATGTGAACTCCTGCGGTATCACCATCTCAAGTTCTCCATCGACACACAGACACAACCCAACGCCGTGCCCAGCGACAACTATACGAAACCCATTTCTGTTTTCTGCAAGCACGGCAGATATATACCGACTCCACCTGGTGTGTGATCACCGCATGTCCCACCACCAGATCAGGCTCGCCTGCTAGATCCCCAAAGGGCGAAGGCCTGGCATACCCCCATGGAGCCCTCACGGCACAAGCAGCCGTGTCGGACCGTGATCGCTCGCCACCCCCCCCCCCCCCCGCCTCCGAATCCACTATCCCAATCGTTGACCACAGCGATGATGTCATCGCCGCTCGCCGCTATCTATAGTTTCTAAAAAGGTACGCCTTTGTTGTCCTTGCTTCACCTTATGGTTCAACTCATTGAGTATGCAGTGTAGGTTCAAGTTGGTGAGCTCTGGGGATCAGTTGAATTGGATGTTTCGAACTTATCTCTAATAGTCTAATCATGATTTTTGAATCTTACCACCCTGAAGCACCGGCATGCATTTGGCATTTCTATAGGCATATGATTGCATTTGCTTCGTCCACTTTATCAAATTGCTTCAAGCTTTAATCTGAATCTTCTATAATAACGAATAAATTATACTCGATGACATTACTCAGCAATCCACTAGCACGAGTATGCAAAGGCAATTTGAGTGCAAAAATCCTAATCTTCATCTCAAACTTCGCATTATGATGATAAGCTTGGAAATCATTTACTATCCTAGTGTTATGTGTGCTTGTTAGGGGTATATGTAGTTGTCCCTGAAGAGTTTGCAACATAGCAACCATCTGAATAAGGAACTACCGAGCTAGAGATTAAGCACATACACCCTAAACTTCTGGTATTTCAATGCAATTTGGGGTTTCTGTGTTGTAATTTAAGCATGTCGTGGTAACTCTAACTGTGATGTGACTTGAACTTCAATGCTATCAGTGGTGGAAATTCTGACTCTAGCTTATTGTGTACTCTAGATTTTGATTTGGAGAAGAAGCGGTTTGGATGAGTAGGGTTTAAAGATTGGGGAGAATCAAGAAACTAGTTAGAAGAACAAACATAAACTTGCCGAGAACACATGAGATTTGAAAAACACGTCTTTAGATGAGAAGTTGAGTTTCTTTGTTGAAGAGTTATCAAGAGGAAGTTGATAACCTCACAAAGAGAGCAAAGTTCGGAGAAAACAGATTTCTCGACATCTATCAGAAGCTCTATGAAGCTCATGATCCATATCCAACTCTTGCTTCAATGATTGTATGTTCTTTCAATTTTCCTCTATTTTATACTTGCACTCTTCTAATTCAATTCTTTTGTACTCCCAATCACATATGTACTATAAGAAGTTTGGAGAAGTCCTTACCCTTTCAAGGTTAAAATATTGCACATCATCATCAAGCAACAAATTTCATCTTACTCTAATTTAGCTAACATATAAGATACTTTATGTGATCAAACTTCCTATATATCACCTATTTTTTACCATATCACCCAGTTGTATTCCCACCTTTGGAAAAAATGTGAGGTAATTTTGTGCAATAAATGTTGTAATTTTAACATTGGGAAATATAAGTGCATCATGGTAATTATCAAAATGTAAAAAATATGATAGTAGTTTGTGGGAAAATATGGTGGTGTGGTTTCCTCTGATAACATCATGAATTTTTAACTTTACTTTTTAGCTTGATCTTGAATCAGTTTCTCTAACAAGAGCCTTGTCTGAATATGATAGGTGGGTTTGATAATCAATCTACTGTTAACGCTCTATTGCATGCAGGGTCAAGACTAGAAGTTATCTGAACTGGAGACTAAAAATCGTAGGATGAAACTAGAGCTTGAAGAATACCTTGTCGAAGTTGTGTGCTTAAAGAACCAACATGCAACAATTAGGTGACTTTAAGAGCGTAATCGCCAACTGGAACAACAGGTTTGTTTTGTACTTGTGTCACCATATAGTTATATGCTCTACTACAAATTTATCATACATATCTTATGTCTTTTTTATTCATATGATATTGGTGTTAGAAATATGAGTTTCTTCTTGCCCAGTTTCTTTGTCAATCATAAGAATTGACTTTATCCATAGAATAATTCCAATTAAAATACTAAATTTCTCCCCATCTTAACATGGTAGTAACTTTGTTTGGGCATCACATTATTATCTACATTTTATTTTGTAGAAATGTGTCTGCATCATAGTTATTAAGGTGTCGCTTAGGCAGTAAGGCAGTCGGAAAAAAATGAGGCGTCTTGCCAGCTTTACTATTGAGACTAAGGCGTTCGCGTTACCATCTAAGGCATCACTCTAGCGCCTCAAGCATTGGTAAAGCGGTTCTGGGTTGATGCCTTATGGGGACTAATACTAGCATATAGCCCATGCTAACGCTACTATTCTATGGAGGGGAGAGTAGGGGTCGATGGCAAAGACGATGATGCGAGGGGAGGGGTTGACGGCGACAGTGGCGGTGGCGCGAGTGAGGGGGAGTGGGGAGGGAGAGGGATGATCCAAATAATATTGTTTATTGGATTTGAGTAAGTAAAGGAGAGTGGGTTATCCAGCGATTGATTTTGATGGTGTGTTAAGTCTGGCTGCAATTTGGTTGTTGGATTTAGTGGAGGTTATGGGGGTGGGGTGATTTGGTTGGGTGAGTTTTGCAAAGTTTAACTGGTGGATTATTTAGTGGTATAGATAAGGGTATGGAAAGGTGGCTTGGTAGGGGGTGAGGTGACTCTGCTCAAAGGCTGAGTTGCGCAACACACACGTTCTCTTTAAAGGAGGGGTGAGGGGGAGAGGCCATGGAGGAGGGCCGGCACGAAGAGGCTGGTGACACGAGCCAAGCAAGGCACATAGGTGCGGCTAGGGAGGAGGGGTAGCACATATAGGCAGGAGGGGCGGCATGCCCTGGGAGGGGCGGCATGGCCAGGCGAGAGGCGCAGCCAGGCTCGGCGCGCAGGCCAGCAGCAGCCCTCTGCTTCTAATGCGATGCAAGATAATGGGCCACTACGTGCTGCTCCATGCTGCTCCTACCAAGCTCCTCCATGTTGTTCCGTTCCCCACTTTGTGTTGTAAAGTAGTGAGTTGAATCTCTGTTGTTTTCTTGCTTTCCCACATGTACAGAGTAAACCATTGTCATGGAGTGTCAGATCCGCATCCGCATCTACTGTTGATGTTCCCATTGATGTTGATGCTTATGACCCTAATAGCCCATACAAGATCCAAAGAGGAGAGGAAATCCAATGACCGAGTCCAAAAGTACGACTATTGGAGATGAATAGGAAATAGGGATAAGGTGACATGCATCTGATGCAGCATGGTAATGACGAGAGGAATTAAAAGGTTGAAATAACACCTTGTGGGGGATATGCGGACATAGTCATGTATCAACACCACCACTGAGATTATAAAAGAGATGACATCTTACTTGGAGAAGAACAAGAGGAACATGCCTATTTTCCTAGATGATGACATTGGTCTAGTACATGAGCAGGGGCAGGGGCAAGGATATGATGAATTCGATTGCTCCATTATGCAGCCAAGTTCTGGGACAGCAGCTAAACGAAGAAGAGTTGCCTTTCAGATTAGGCAATGAGCTTCTACTAAGCCCAAAAACATGACAAAAGTGGTTCTCCATTATGAACAGGTTGTGGATGGTAGACAGTCTTTAGGTTCATAACAAACCACTATGGAGGCTTCCATAAAGCCAAAGGATGACAAAGATTATGTGAATGAACAATGGGCATTGTGGTTCAATGAGTGTGGCATTCCATTTAATGACATAAGCTCCCGACATTTTCAGATTGAATGTGAAGAAACTGCACAATATGGTTCTGGGTATGTGCCTCCAAGTTTCCATGATTTGAGGGAGCCTTTTCTTAATCCATGTGTCAATAAGACAAGCAACATGAGAGTTGAGCATAGCATGGAGCACCAATGGTGCACACTTATGTCTAATGGATGGATTGATAGAAGGGGTCATCATTTGATCAACTTCCTTGTTAACAACTTAGAGGGGACTTATTTCATGGAGTCAATTGATGCATCAAGTGAACAACATAGTGAAGAGATGCTAGCTGATTTGCTTGAGAAAAGAATTGATAAGATTGGGAGAGAGAAGATAATTCAAATAGTAACTAACAATGGTGCTAATTATAAGGCAGTGGTAGATTTCTAACAGACCGAATTCCAACATTTTTCTAAAGTCCTTATGATGCATATTTTTTTGGATCTCATGTTGGAGGATGTTGGAAAATTGAAAGACTTAAAGAAACCTATTGCATAAGCCAAAAGAGTCACCACTTTTATTTACAGGCATGGAATAATTCTTAGTGCAATGAGGGAGATTACAGATGGGATGGATCTTGTAAGAACAGTAGCCACTCGTTTTGCCACATGCTTTCCTCTAGCTGAGTTGGTCAGGTGGTCTGAGTAGCAGTCCTCATATCCTGAGTTTGACTCCTCGTGGGAGCGAATTTCAGGCTGTGGTTAAAAAAATTCCCTCGTCTGTCCCACGCCAAAGCACAAGTCTAAGGCTTGACCTCGATTGCGGTCATTCTCACATGGGCTACAGTGCCGCTGTGTATGGGTGGGGCAGGGGTTCAGGGTTTTTTTGACCTGTGTGAGAAGTTCTACTTCTTAATACAATACTCGGGGGCTGTCTTATCGCCCGCAGGTCAAGTTTTTTACTTCAGAAAAACTACATAAACATTGAGATGCCTTGAGAGCACTTTTTGTGAGCGATGCATGGAACTACAACAAGTTGGCAAAGACAGAGGATGGAAAGGGTGTGTGTGACATTATTGTAGCTAAGACTTTTTGGTATTCAGTTGAAGATTGCCTTAGAGCTTCGGAACCGCTTCTTATAGGTGGTGGTCTTTAGTTACAGGGTTCGAATTCTCTACACTTCATTTTTTTGATATTCCGCGCACGAGGAAAAATTTATTCGCTCGCTACGCTCGCTGGAGGAGGTGAGGCACGATGAAACTCATGCTTAAATATAGTAGATATTTGGTTCAATTTACTCCCTTCAATTATTTTGGTTGGCCTATTTTGCCCCTTAACGAGATTTGTTATTTTTGTTTCTCCACGTATGTTGGTTACCTGTTAAGATTCTTGTGAGGAACTAAAACATAGCAACACAATTAAAATAACATGGTCCATTCCCTCTTGATTTACTTATGAAAAAGTGGTAAATCAAGAAAAGGTTAAGGCAAATAAGAATGCTTAATGAGAAACAATTATGTGATCCATGTTCCATCTTTCCATTATTAACATGTGATTACAAAGATACCTTCGGAATATTGGAAGATAGTTTAAGAACATTTGCGCTCCTCTTACTTTGGATGTTGAGCAATCTGAGGACAAACACGCTTGTGAATCGTGAAGAAAAAATGGCCCATGCAACTTTGTACGAAATTACATTTACACCCTCAGACCATGTACATATGACCTACAAAACCAATCAATGGTGTTTTCGTCTTTTTTCACCTGGCGACGTGTTGTGCACGCTGCTTGAACCTCCCTTCGTTTCATGATCATACACTTTGGTTGCTCTGGGGTGCTTCGTCTAAGCGTTGATGGCTCTACCTTTTTGAAATCACCTGTTTCCCTTAGCCCACAAGGATCATTGTAACGGAGTTCACTTCGCTATACCTAAAACAAATTTTAAAGATAACTGGGATTTATTAGTTTGAGGACCTTCGGCAGAGACATATCCTCAACGACGTATAGGTTTAAGTTCTAATATCAAATTTTGGGATGTGATACAAGACAACATAAATTATGTTACAAAAATATATCTTAATCTTTTTGCCACTATTTTGATGGCTTAAGAAATTAATAAAAATTAACACCAGAGATATAATATCATACAAAACATAATGAATAAAAATCCATAATATATTTTTCTAGTACAAAATATGATACCTCACACAAATTGAAACTAAAACACAAATTATATAGAGAGAAATAAAACGGGAAACTCCGTCAAGGTGTAAATTAGACCAACTTAAATAGTTAAGGGGATTAGTCAAATTTTGGATTAAGATAATTGTTATTCATTTTGGGGTTTTCCCTTTATTTTCTTTTGAGGAAATAAAGAAATGAATTAAAAAATTTAAGTGGCCAGCCGAACTGGGCCTTTACTAGGCCCGTAAGCCAAGCAGCCCAGCCAGCTGGGAAAAATCCCTAGGGTACTTCCGTGCCTCTGGCTGAGACCACGGAGAGGGAGAGAGCGCAGGCAGCTGAGCGGGCGGAGGCTCAACGGCTTGGCCGGCTTGCACGGCCGCCTCTGCGTGTTTCCTCTCTGTTCAACGGCCTCCGGATTTGGTGCCTGGTCTCTGCTCCATAATGTGTGTTGCTCCGTTGAGAACTGGAACTACCAGTTCATTCCCTGATATTCTGGTGGCGATTCTTGCTGGGAGTGGTTCAAAGAGATAGGAAGTGGTGCTGTGCTTGCACGTGTCTTTCCTGTGCTCTGTTACCGGAACCGTGCATCTGTGTAGTGCTGCGGTTTTTCTCTGATCTTTGTCCACCGTGGTCTGGTGCTTGGGCTCCCTGCTGCGCAGTGTTTCTCTTCTCGGGCTGGTGCCGTGGACGTCTCCCTCAGCTCCGGCAGCGGCTCTAGTATCTCCGTCAACCTCCCGCCGTACAGGTCCGGACGTGAGCGGTGGAATTGGTTTTCTGGGACAGAACCTTATATTCGCTGAGCTGGTCTTCCCATGTAGTTAATCTACGTGCTATAAGTTACCCATTGCCTCTCTTTATTTATTGAGTAATTTTGTGCAATTTGCTAGTATTATTTACTTGGGTGTGAATGCACAATTTATGGGCGGATTTGAGTGCTCGATGATGATAGCGGTGTAGTGAGACAACCTGACAGTCTGGGTTTTAGTGTGTTGTTATTTTCAGCATTGATATTATTTGTGCCTAGTCTTCTTTCACCATTGTGCAGGTTGATTATTTAAGTTCATTATTGTTCCTTAATTCTTGTGCACACTGTTTTGATCTTGATATTCATGCTTGATTTCTAGGCTCATAATATTTGATCTAGAACCCTGATTTGGTAAGATAGGACTGTCACGTTAGTCGAGGATCTTTGATCACCCTTTAGCGTTGGAGGGTTGTCTAGTGCAACAACCCACTATTTTGAGAGCAATATTTTAAGATAAACAATCATGTTTATTTGTTTAATCTGCCTTCTTCATCTACAAGCCATGTTTAATTATCAAATGGACCTGAGTAGCTATGTTTCATGTTTTCAATTACTGGAATTGCTACTGTTCATTGTTGTTATAATTACATTTGGCATTTATCTGAGTTATATGCCTGTTTTATTCAGAATTAAAATATTTAATATATTTAAATATGATGGAAGCATGTCACTTATTTCTCTAATATTACAACAATCCAGAAAACCAATTCGTATAATGGCCTTCAGTTCTGATGTCATTAAGCCTGAAGCATTCGTCAGCGCAAGCTTTAAACGCTGGCAGATTAAGACTCGCATGTGGCTCACTGACCTAAAATTATTTTGGGTAGTGACGTCGGCTGTTCCTCAGGTTGCATCAAATGATTCTGATGATGCAGCGAAGGACGCCACACTAGCTGAGAAGGCCAAGTGGGACGAAGCCAATGAGGCATGCTTGTCTCGTCTGCTGAATGCCTTGTCGAACCGCTTATTTGATGTGTACTCTGGTTTTACCTCCGCTAAGGGTCTATGGACTGAACTTGAGAACAAGTTCTCTGAAATTGATAATGGTAATGAGTCATTCACAACAGAAAACTACCTCAACTATAAAATGGCTGAGGGAAGGTCTGTTATGGAGCAGCTATAGGAGATTCAACTCCTTGTTAGGGACTTGGTCCAATATGGCTGCGTCCTACCAAACAGTTTTCAGGTGAATGCAATACTGGCAAAGCTTCCGCCTTCTTGTCGAGACTTTGTGACTTCACGTCGCCACATGAAGAAGCAAATGACTCTCACTGAGTTGTCAGCTGCGATAAATGTGGAAGAGCGTGCAAGGTCCAGTAACAAGCCATCCCAGCAACTCCAGGCTCACGTTGTTGAGAAGGGTGGAGATAGAAAATTCTAGAAGAAGAAGAAGAACTCTCCACAGAAGAATCTGAACCAACCTAAGTCCAAAAAGATGAAGAAGAAAAAGGAGGACTTTATCTGCTACGTTTGTGGTGTCTCCGGGCATACAGCTCAGAGGTGCAAACTTAGGAAGGGAAAAGGTCCTCCACCTCAGCGCAAAGAAGGGAACGTGGTGGTTAATTCCACCCCAGGGTATGCACCTCAGGCCTTTATGGCAAGTCTATCAGATGACTGGTGGATGGATTCTAGTGCTACTGTTCATATTTGTGCTGATCGATCCATGTTCTCTTCATTCCAGGGATACAGCAGCGCACCAGTCTTGATGGGAAATGGTGTTCCGGTAGCAGTTCGAGGTACTGGACAGGTCTACCTGAAGTTAACTTCAGGAAAGACGCTCGTGCTGAAGGACGTACTCTATGTGCCCTCGATGAGCCGGAACCTCATATCAGTGTCGCTGCTATGTCGACAGGGTCTCAAATTAGTGTTTGAGTCTAATAAAGTGGTCCTGTCTAAGTTTGGTACTTTTGTTGGAAAGTCATATGAGTCAGGCGGTTTGTTCCGTCTTTCTGTTTTGAACAAACATCCTTCTTACCATGTTAATGTGGTCTGTAATAACGATTCCATTAATAATATATGGCATTCCCGTTTGTGTCATGTGAATTTTGAGGCCATTAAGAGATTAAGTGACATATCTCCAATTCCTGAATATAAACATGTTAAAGGTGTAAAATGTGGTATTTGTGTGCAAGCTAAGCAGCCTAGAAAACCATTTCATACGGTTGAAGGCAGAAGTACCACTCCTTTAGAATTAATTCACTCAGATGTGTGTGAGATGAATGGTATAATCACAAAAGGCGGTAAAAGATACTTTTTTACCTTGATAGATGATGCTACTAGATTCTGTTATCTTTACTTACTCAGAACTAAAGATGAGGCACTAGAACACTTTAAGATCTATAAGACTGAAGTTGAAAACCAGCTAGACAAGAAAATTAAAAGGCTACGGTCTGATAGAGGAGGTGACTACCTTTCCAACCTTTTTGATGAGTACTGCAAAGAGTGTGGAATCATTCATGAAACCACCACTCCATATTCACCTCAGTCAAATGGGGTAACTAAAAGGAAGAACCGAACAATGTGTGACTTAGCTAATGCTTTGTTGCAAAGTTCAGGGATGTCTGACATCTGATGGGGCGAGGCAATACTCACGGTGTGCTATGTCTTGAACAGGGTGCCGCCTCGCAACCGTGAGGCCACGCCCTATGAAGGATTTAAAGGAAGGAAGCCAGATCTTTCGCATCTTCGGACTTGGGGCTGCCTTGCAAAGGTGAATGTCCCATTGCCGAAGAAGAGAAAGCTAGGCCCTAAGACTGTAGACTGTGTTTTCCTGGGTTATGCACAGAACAGTGCAGCTTATAGATTTCTAGTGGTCCATTCTGAGACAGGCGAAATCGCTGTAAATGTAATAATGGAGTCTTGGGATGTGACATTCTTTGAGAGCATCTTCCCTATGCGGGATAAGGAAGTAGTAGCCCCAGATGGTCCATCTCGGACATATTCTCTGCCCTCGAGTGTCCATGACTAGACTCTAGATTTGGAGTTAAGAAGGAGTAAGAGATAAAGGACTGAAAAGTCTCTAGGTGATGATTATATTATTTATCTAGTGGATGAAGAACCATGCTCCCTCATAGAGGCATATACATCTCCAGATGCAGAGTACTAGAGGGAGGCTGTCCGTAGCGAGATGGATTCAATCATCTCGAACGAAACTTGGGAGATAACTGATCTCCCAGCTGGTTGCAGGCCTATGGGCTGCAAATGGATCTTTAGGAGGAAGAGGAGACCCGATGGTACTATTGAAAAGTATAAGGCCCGTCTTGTGGCTAAGGGTTTTACTGAAAAGAAAGAGGAGGATTATTTTGATACCTATTCTCCGGTGGCTCGATTGCCTACAATCCATGTGCTCTAAGCGTTGGCGGCTGCTTATAAACTTCTTGTCCATCAAATGGACGTAAAGACAACATTCCTAAATGGAGAGCTGGAAGAGGAAATTTATATGCAGCAACCAGAAGGATTTGTGGTTAAAGGACAAGAGAGCAAAGTGTGTCGCTTGATTAAATCCTTATACGGTCTTAAGCAAGCTCCTAGACAATGGCATGAGAAGTTTAATAATACTCTGACCACTGCCGGGTTTTATGTAAACGAAGCCGACAAGTGTGTGTATTATCGCTTCTCTGGGGGCAAAGGTGTCATCATGTGTTTATACGTTGATGACATATTGATATTTGGGACCAAATTGGAGGCTATCATGGAGACAAAAGCATTCCTCTCCAAGAACTTTGATATGAAGGACTTGAGTGAAGCTGATGTAATATTGAACATCAAGCTAATAAAGGGTGAGGATGGGATTACTTTGTCACAATCCCATTATGTGGAAAAGGTCCTGACTCGCTTTGGACATATGGACTGCAAACCAATCACCACGCCCTATGATCCATCCTACATGCTCAGTAAATATGAAGGCGAGCCTGTGAACCAGCTACTATATTCACAGATCATCGGATCTCTCATGTACCTGAGCAGTGCAACTAGACCAGATATCTCATATGCAATATGCAGACTGGCTCGTTATTCGGCCAGTCCAGGAGATAGACACTGGGTAGCCTTGTACAAAGTGCTTCGGTATTTGAAGGGAGCGATGAATCTTGGTATTAAATATACCGGATTTCTATCAGTACTTGAAGGATTCAGTGATGCAAACTGGATCTCTGACTCGGATCAAATGAAGTCTACAAGTGGCTATGTGTTCACTTTAGCTAGTGGGGCTGTGTCATGGAGATCGTCTAAACAATCAGTGTTGACACGTTCCACCAAAGAGGCTGAATTAGTTGCACTTGATTCAGCAGCATTGGAGGCTGAATGGTTGAGAGACCTGTTGTCAGACCTTCCAATGCTAGCAAAGCCGATACCGGCTATCCTAGTATACTGTGACAACACTTCTGTGTTGCTGAAAGTGAACAGTAGAAAGGACAACCAAAAATCCTCGAGGCATATCAGAAGACGGCTTGATTCATGTCGGCATGCTAGAGAGACGGGTGTAATAACCGTAGATTATATCAAGTCTGAAAGGAACCTTGCTGATCCTTTCACCAAAGGACTAGCTCAAAAGCCAATCCAAGCAGTGTGCATGGGAATGGGACTCGTACCCTGTTAGCGGTTTCAACTGCGGATAACTGTCCTGGTGGCGATTCTTGCTGGGAGTGGTTCAAAGAGATAGGAAGTGGTGCTGTGCTTGCACAGCGTGTCTTTCCTGTGCTCTGTTGCTGGAACCGTGCATCTGTGAGTGTTGCGGTTTTTCTCTGATCTTTGTCCACCGTGGCCTGGTGCTTGGGCTCCCTGCTGCGCGGTGTTTCTCTTCTCGGGCTGGTGTCGTGGACGTCTCCCTCGGCTGCGGCAGTGGCTCTAGTATCTCTGTCAACCTCCCGTCGTGCAGGTCCGGACGTGGGCAGTGGAATTGGTTTTCTGGGACATAACCTTGTATTCGCTGAGCTGGTCTTCCCATGTAGTTAATCTACGTGCTATGAGTTACCCGTTGCCTCTCTTTATTTATTGAGTAATTTTATGCAATCTGCTAGTATTATTTACTTGGGTGTGAATACACAATTTGTGGTCGGATTTGAGTGCTCGATGATGATAGCGGTGTAGTGAGACAACGTGACAGTCTGGGTTTTAGTGTGTTGTTATTTTCAACATTGATATTATTTGTGCCTACACTACCGGAATTCGGCTTTTTGCCGAGTGCCGGCGGCTTTGCCGAGTGCTTTTTATCGGGCACTCGGCAAAGCCGACTTTGCCGAGAGCCGCACTCGGCAAAGCCCTACGCTCGGTAAAGATCTTATTTACCGAGTGCAGGACACTCGGCACAGCCCAGCACTCGGCAAAGACTGCTTTGCCGAGAGTCAAACACTCGGCAAAGACGGCTCTCGGCAAAGGGCCGTTAGCGGCCGTCTACAGCTGACGGCCGTCAGTCTTTGCCGAGTGCCACATATTGGGCACTCGGCAAAGGACGCTTTGCCGAGTGTCTTCTCTAGACACTCGGCAAAGTATATTTTTATTTTTTTTTATTTTGTCTCCCAAACTTTTTGTGGTATGTTCCTACACTATGTAGACCTATATTTATCATTTGTAGACAATTATAACAGAGTTTTCAATCGTTAGTAGATTTAGTTCGTTTATTTGAATTTCTTCGGAAAATTCAGATTTAAACTGCAGGTCACTCGAAACTTGGAAAACCGTGCATGCAAAAATGATATTCATGTTACTTAGCATAAGTTACGACTGATTCCAGGAGCGGACCGGAAACTTCGAGCAACATGCTCACTAAACATGGTCGTGAACTTGCCATCCACATGTTTAAAAATTGTATAAAACACAAACAAAGTTAGAAAATCATGAAACTTGTCCATGTGTCATGATATCATATGTACAAGCTGTGATAAAAAATTGAAAAAATTTCGAGAAAACTATGACGCGCTATGTGTACAAACCTAAGAGATCCACATTGAAACTCTATGATTTCATGTGTAGTTCTCTTAGGTTTCTACACATAGTGTCTCACAATTTTGTCCAAACATTCTCAATTTTTTATCACAGCCTGTATATATGATATCATGACACGTGGACAAGTTTCATGATTTTCTGACTTTGTTTGTGTTTTATACAATTTTTAAACATGTGGATGGCAAGTTCACGGCCATGTTTAGTGAGCATGTTGCTCGAAGTTTCCGGTCCGCTCCTGGAATCGGTCGTAACTTGTGCTAAATAGGACGGGTATCATTTTTGCATGCACAGTTTCCCAAGTTTCGAGTGACCTGCAGTTCAAATATGAATTTTTCGAAGAAATTCAAATAAACGAACTAAATCTAATAGTTATAAAAAACACTTTTATAATTGTACCAAAATGGTACTAGTAGGTCTACATAGTGTAGGAACACACCACAAAAAGTTTGGTTGCCAATATAAAAAAAATAAAGTATACTTTGCCGAGTGCTGTCCAGTTAGCACTCAGCAAAGGCGACTTTGCCTAGTGCCTGTCCGTTGGCACTCGGCAAAGTCTGTAGAACACATCTTTGCCGAGTGCTCTACAGCTAGCACTCGGCAAAGGCGTCTTTGCCGAGTGCCCGAGATCCGGCACTCGGTAAAGTTTATTTTAAAATTTAAAAAAAAATCTTTGCCGAGTGCCGGATCGCGGGCACTCGGCAAAGAACGTTTTAATAGCTGTTACGGCGCCCTCACTCACTATCTCTCTCTCACTCTCACTCACTCGCTCGCTCGCCGCCGTCGCGCCGCCACCCGCTCGCGCCCGTGGCGACCACCGCCGCACCCCGCCACCGTCGTCGCGCTGCCGGCCTCCCGCACCCGCGGCGAGCACCGCCGTCGCGCCACCGGCCGCGCCCACCGCCGTCGCGCCACCGCCATCGCCGACCCAACACCGTCCCGTCTTCTACCCCGGTCCCTCTTCGACGAATTTAGTGAGTATAATAAGTTTAATTAGTTTAGTATGTATTTATTGAGTTTATAGTATATGTGTTTAGTGGATTTAGTGATTTTCGTGAGTTTAATTAGTTTAGTATGTGTGTTTAGTGAGTTTATACTATATGTTTTTAGTGAATATAGTGACTTTAGTGAGTTTAATTAGTTTAGTATGTGTGTTTAGAGAGTTTATACTATTTGTGTTAATTTGGCATAATGTGATGGTGGATATGGATGTCGTTGAAATATGTGTGATGGTGGATATGGATGCCACTTAGATGTGACTTGCATTAATCGTGTCGTTTGTATATGTGCGTGTCAGCCATCGTGCTGTTAGATCTATTTGCAGGTTTTGGAAACCTCCCCGTACAGGGGAAGTGCTGCCGATTTTTTTTGACATGCTTGTTTATTTTTTACAGAGAAGATACTTGTCTTCCTAGCCACTGCGGGTCTGCCTGCACCGCGTCGCGTCGCCACTGCACCAACCCGCCACAGCCCCGCTAGCCTGATTCCACCGTCACCCTAGGTATTACCTCAATTTCCGCATCATGGTCGTAGATCATGTAACCCAGTTAGGTGTCTCCCGTTCGAAAGAGATACGGTGTAGATATGCAGATCTTTGCATATCTACGAATGTATCAGTTTCGAATTGTCCACATTTTTTGGACAGCCCGCAGTTGCGTAGATGGCGTTAGTTTCCATGCTCTACTCCGGTCCGAGACAGAGTTTCGGCGTCACCTCTCTGTTGTTCTCCGGACAGTACACTCTCCCTGCCAGGACGTGTATCCGGAGAACAGCGGGGAGGTGCTGCCGAAATTCTATCTCAGATCGGAGTAGATCATGGAAACTAACTCCATCTACGCAACCGCGGGTGGGATTAGGACCTATCCTCACCTATTAGAAGGTAGGAACGTAGTGTACATGCATTACATGTCTATATTAAACTATACTCGGTTATATATGTTAGAGGATGGAGGACCGTGAGTGGATGTATATGGGCCGTGTTCGACGTAATGATGTCACCCCTGAATGGATTAGGAAGACCGATGCTTTCGTGGAACGGGCATTTGGCGAAGCTGCTAAAGGAGCTAGTCTAGTCCCTTGTCCGTGCAGCAAATGTGCCAACAGGAAAAGGAAAACAAAGAAGGTCATGGTAGAACATATTTGGAAGAATGGATTTACGCCGGACTATACTCGGTGGATCTTCCATGGTGAAGCGCATCGCATGAGAGAGGAGGTGGTGAGACAACCGGACACATATGACGGAGAGTTCTTCCAAGAAGATGGGCTAGAAGGGCGATTTGAGATAGACTTAACCGAAGCGATCTGAATGGAAGTAGATATTGAAATGGTTGTTGATGAGGAGGATGATGAGGTGCAAAATGAGAATGACTTAGAAATGCTTGAAGGCAATGCCAATGACGAAATTGCGCCTTCAGATGGTGTTGACTATGAAATGGTTGATAGTGATGATGACACTTATGATCCGGCTAACCCGGACACATATGAAGATTATTTTTAATCGATGTAATGCTATATTTCATTTATTTTGCATATGTTTCTAAATACATATTTTTTTATCTGTGCTTAATTGCTTACTCTTAATTGCAGGTTGTTGGACAAAGATGGTGGGCGGTGGGACGAGGATGAGGAGGGGGAGGGGGAGGAGGAGCACCCATAGGACGGAGGAGGAGGCGCAGCAGGACGACGCCGCACAGCAGCAGGTGGAGCAGCAAGCCGCTGTCGATGCGGCGCAGCAGGACGACGACGATGCGGCACAGCAGGACGACGACGACGATGCCGCTCAGCAGGACGTCTCAGGTTCTGGCTCCTCAGGTTCGAGGAGCATCTACCTGCGAGGTCCCGCGAGTCTCCCTCAGCGACCCATACTTCGTGACAGACGTCCGCTGATACGACCCGATGGAGAGAGGTAGGTAACTTTAGATGTTGTTGCTGCTTTTTCATATTATATGTTCAAATTAATAATAGAAACTAATACTTTATCTTAATCACTTGGACAGGTCTTGGATGGTTTTGGAGACTGCAGGGGGTCACGGCCGCAACCCCAATGGCATCCTCGGCCTTCTATGCAGGGAACACTTCCCTGGACTTGTCGAGTACGCCGGAGTGACGAGCCCAGCATACACCTTCGACCACTACGCCGTCGCCCCCAATGCAGTAGATCAGGACGGCAGACAATTCAACAACAAGGCGGAGCGGGTGAAGCAAGAGCTGTGGGTAAGTCTTCCTCGCACTATATTGTTTAATAAGTCGCATTTGTTGCATATTCTTGAAATAATGTATGGATACATCGTCTTTGTATGTAGGATTTCTTCAGATGCGAGGCTGGATACGAGGCCAGGGCGGATGTGGTGGCTACCACGAGCTGTAAGAAGCTCGTCGTGGACATGCACTACGAGGCGCGCATCCAGGCCATCGTCACTTACCACGGCTCCGTCCTTGGGGAGAAGGTGAGCAAGAAGGACGTCCGAACCATGTCGTTGACTCCGGACCAGCACTTGAAGGTAAATACAAAACTTTATTATTGGTACTAAATATGCATAATTTTATCTTCTGATATGCCATGTACTTGTATTTTTTTAGATGATTCCTCATTGGTGCGCCGCGCATCCTGAGTGCTGGGAGCAGATGGTGCAGAGGTGGTGCTCGGCTGAGTGGGACGAGGCGCACAACGCTAGCCGGGAACGGCGTTTGATGATGCAAGGTCCCTCCCACCATCAAGGCAGCCGCAGCCTGGGCAAATACGCGGAAGCATGGGTATGTGCTCTTTTTTATTTAGGTATATAACTTTTGATTAGACATGATTTCTAACCATCACGTTGGTTTTCTCGCAGTCGGCGGCACATGGTGGCGCGCCTTGCTCCACGTTCTCGGCATATGCTATGGCCCACAAGGGGAACGTGACGTCCGACGTCACCTACAACCCGGATGACGGGCCCGAGGCGTACACCAACCCCGCCGTCCATAGCTGCCTCAGTGAGTACACCGCCATGGCCAAGGAGGTCCATGGGCCAGATTACGATCCGAGGACCGAGGACATCGACGGAGATGTCCTCATGAGGGTCGGAGGAGGCAAGAGGCATGGGCGGTACTGGATTGCCGACGGGGCAATCGACTCATCCTCCACTCCCACTCTCTCTCAGGTGCGAGCAAGGAGCACGAGCGCGAGCCCAGCCATACGACCTCGGCAGGACAGCTCACAGCATCGTATCCAGCAACTCCAGGTTATTCCTTATCTATTCATCGTTCATTGATTATTATATATCTTCTCTTTGCATTATCGTAACATTAGGGCGAAATATTACAGACTCAGCTAGATGATGAGAGGAGGCAACATGAGGAGCTGGAGAAGAGGATGGCGGAGATGTTCACGTACATGCAGAGCCTTGGCGCCACACAGGGTCATGCTCCACCACCTCCGTTGTTCCCTACAGCTGACCCTGCTGAGTTCACTACTCCTGTGAGTATCAAAATTTTAGTACTGCATGATATATATTCATATGTTCTAACACATGCAATCTCTTCTCTGTGCAGGGTCAATCGGCGGCGTCGAACAACCCTCACGCTTCGTCCAGCCCTTCGCCGAACCAGTCCAGATGCCCACCTCGTTGATGATCTGTTTTGTGATGATCCAGACTTATATTTGTGAGTGTTGGTGATGTTAGTTATACTTGGTCTTGTGAGATACTTAGTGAGACTTATGTGCTGTGAAACCTGATTTATGTGGTGATATTTGTGATATATATGGTGTTGATGATAAATGTGTTGATTCTGTGATGCGATTGATATATAATGTGATGTGAATGATATATATCTTTTGTTTGTTTGGATGGAACAGCAAAAACAAATAAAAAAGGGACATCCTGGTCACTTTGCCGAGTGTAACACTCGGCAAAGGGTAGCTTTGCCGAGTGCTATGACCTTGGCACTCGGCAAAGAAGAAAACCTGGGAACCGGTAAAGCCATCTTTGCCGAGTGCTAACCATGGCACTCGGCAAAGAAGGAAACCTTGGAACCGGTAAAGCCATCTTTGCCGAGTGCTGTGGTCAAGGCACTCGGCAAAGGGACTGGCAAAAGGGCCCACTGGAGGACTCTTTGCCGAGTGTCAGTCCACTAGACACTCGGCAAAGAAGCCTCCTTTGCCGAGTGCCTACGAGAGCTCTCGGCATAGGGACTGGCGGTGGGGCCCACTGGACCCGTCTTTGCCGAGGGTGAAAGGGAATTAGGCTTACACCTAGTTCCTAAATAATTTTGGTGGTTGAATTGCCCAACACAAATAATTGGACTAACTAGTTTGCTCTAGTGTATAAGTTATACAGGTGCAAAAGGTTCACACTTAGCCAATAAAAAGACCAAGTATTGGGTTCAAACAAAGGAGCAAGGGACAACCGAAGGCACCTCTGATCCGGCGCACCAGACTGTCCGGTGTGCCATCGGACATGTCCGGTGCACCAGAGGACTCAAACTTCGAACTCGTCACCTTCGGGAAATTCCAGAGGCGACTCCGCTATAATTCACCGGACTGTCCGGTGTACACCGGACATGTCCGGTGCTCTAAGGAAGAGCGGCCTCCAGAACTCGCCAGCCTCGGGATTTCACTTCAGCCGCTCCGCTATAATTCACCGGACTGTCCGGTGTACACCGGACTATCCGGTGTAACAGCGCGGCAACGGCTACTTCGGCGCCAACGGCTACCTGCGACGCATTAAATGCGCGCGCTGCGCGCGCAGAGGTCAGGCACGCCCATGCTGGTGCATCGGACAATCAACAGTACATGTCTGGTGCGCCACCGGACATCCAGGCGGGCCCAAAAGTCAGAGCTCCAACGGTCGGAACCCAACGGCTTTGGTGACGTGGCTGTCGCACCGGACATGTCCGGTGTGCACCGGACTGTCCGGTGCGCCATCGAACAGACAGCTCCACCAAACGGCTAGTTTGGTGGTTGGGGCTATAAATACCCCCAACCACCCACCATTCATTGTATCCAAGTTTTCCAGCTTCCAACCACTATACAAGAGCTAGCATTCATTGCAAAGCACACCAAAAGAGATCAAATCCTCTCCCAACTCCACACAAAGCCTTAGTGACTAGAGAGAGTGATTTGTAGTGTTCATTTGAGCTCTTGCGCTTGGATCGCTTCTTTTCTTTGGCATTTCTTCTTGTGATCAAACACTCACTTGTAATTGAGGCAAGAGACACCAATCGTGTGGTGGTCCTTGCGGGAAGTTTGATTCCTATGTGATTTGAGAAAGAGAAGCTCACTCGGTCCGAGGGACCGTTTGAGAGAGGGAAGGGTTGAAAGAGACCCGGCCTTTGTGGCCTCCTCAACGGGGAGTAGGTTTGCGAGAACCGAACCTCGGTAAAACAAATCTACGTGTCACACTCCTTATTCGCTTGCGATTTGTTTTGTGCCCTCTCTCACGGACTCGATTATATTTCTAACGCTAACCCGGCTTGTAGTTGTGATTATTTTTGAGAATTTCAGTTTCGCCCTATTCACCCCCCTCTAGGCGACTTTCAATTGGTATCAAAGCCCGGTGCTTCATTAGAGCCTAACCGCTCGAAGTGATGTCGGGAGATCACACCAAGAGGGAGATGGAGACCGGCGACAAGCCCACTACGAGCCAAGGGAGCACTTCATCGGAAGAGTCCCGCACCAAGAGGAAGGAGAAGAAGAAGGACTCCTCCAAACGGAAGGAGAAAAGATCTTCTTCTTCTCACCACAAAGAGAAGAAGGAAAAATCTTCTTCCCACAAGTCGCATCGGAAAGGCGACAAGCACAAGAGGATGAGGAAAGTGGTCTACTACGAGACCGACACTTCATCAACATCAACCTCCGACTCCGATGCGCCGTCCGTAACTTCTAAGCGCCAAGAGCGCAAGAAGTTTAGTAAGATCCCCTTACACTATCCTCGTACATCTAGACCTACTCCATTACTTTTCGTTCCATTAGGCAAACCGCCAACCTTTGATGGCGAAGATTATGCTAGGTGGAGTGATTTAATGAAATTTCATCTAACCTCACTCCACAAAAGTATATGGAATGTTGTTGAGTTTGGAGCACAGGTACCATCCGTAGGGGATGAAGACTACGATACGGACGAAGTGGCCCAAATCGAGCACTTCAACTCTCAAGCTACAACCATACTCCTCGCCTCTCTAAGCAAGGAGGAATACAACAAGGTGCAAGGGTTGAAGAATGCAAAGGAGATTTGGGACCTTCTCAAGACCGCGCACGAGGGTGATGAACTTACCAAGATCACCAAGCGGGAAACAATTGAGGGGGAGCTCGGTCGTTTTCGTCTTCGCCAAGGGGAGGAGCCACAAGATATGTACAACCGGCTCAAAACCTTGGTGAACCAAGTGCGCAACCTCGGGAGCAAGAAATGGGATGACCACGATGTGGTTAAGGTTATTTTGAGATCACTTATTTTCCTTAACCCCACTCAAGTTCAATTAATTCGTGGTAACCCTAGATACACACTAATGACTCCCGAGGAAGTTATCGGGAATTTTGTGAGCTTTGAATGTATGATTAAAGGCTCAAAGAAGATCAACGAGCTTGATGAACCCTCCACGTTCGAAGCACAACCGGTGGCATTTAAGGCAACGGAGGAAAAGAAGGAGGAGTCTACACCGAGTAGACAACCAATTGACGCCTCCAAGCTCGACAATGAGGAGATGGCTTTAATCATCAAAAGCTTTCGCCAAATCCTCAAGCAACGAAAGGGGAAGGACTACAAATCCCGTTCCAAGAAGGTTTGCTACAAGTGTGGTAAGCCCGGTCACTTTATTGCTAAATGTCCATTATCAAGTGACAGTGACAGGGATAACGATAAGAAGGGCAAGAGGAGAGAAAAGAAGAGGTACCACAAGAAGAGGGGCGGCGATGCCCACGTGTGCCGCGAGTGAAACTCCGACGAGAGCTCCACCGACTCCTCCTCCGATGACGAGGACGCCGCCAACATCGCCGTCACCAAGGGACTCCTCTTCCCAAACGTCGGCCACAAGTGCCTCATGGCAAAGGACGGCAAAAGGAAGAAGGTTAAATCTAAATCCTCCACTAAATATGAATCCTCTAGTGATGATAATGCTAGTGATGAGGAAAATAATTTGCGTACCCTTTTTGCCGACCTAAACATGCAACAAAAGGAAAAATTAAATGAATTGATTAGTGCTATTCATGAGAAGGATGATCTCTTGGACTCTCAAGAGGACTTCCTTATTAAGGAAAACAAAAAGCATGTTAAGGTCAAAAATGCTTATGCTCTAGAGGTAGAAAAATGTAACAAATTATCTAGTGAGCTAAGCACATGCCATGATACTATTGACAACCTTAGAAATGAAAATGCTAGATTAATTGCTAAGGTTGATTCTCATGTTTGTGATGCTTCAATTCCCAATCTTAGAAATGATAATGATGATTTGCTTGCTAAGATTAAGGAATTGAATGATTCTCTTGCTAGCCTTAGAGTAGAAAATGAAATTTTGATTGCTAAGGCTAAAGATCTTGATGTTTGCAATGTTACAATTTCCAATCTTAGAGATAACAATGATATTTTGTGTGCTAAGATTGTTGAACTTAATTCTTGCAAACCCTCTACATCTACCGTTGAGCACACTTCTATTTGTGATAGATGTAGAGATGTTGATATCAATGCTATTCATGATCACATGGTATTAATTAAACAACAAAATGATCATATAGCAAAATTAGATGCTAAAATTGCCGAGCATAACTTAGAGAATGAAAAGTTTAAATTTGCTAGAAGTATGCTCTATAATGGGAGACGCCCTGGCATCAAGGATGGCATTGGCTTCCAAAGGGGAGACAATGTCAAAATTAATGCCCCTCCTAGAAATTTGTCTAACTTTGTTAAGGGCAAGGCTCCCATGCCTCAGGATAACGAGGGTTACATTTTGTACCCTGCCGGTTATCCCGAGAGCAAAATTAGGAGAACTCATTCTAGGAAGTCTCACTCTGGCCCTAACCATGCTTTTATGTATAAGGGTGAGATATCTAGTTCTAGGCAACCAACCCGTGCTAAGTTGCCTAAAAAGAAAACTCCTAATGCATCAAATGAGCATGACATTTCATTTAAGACTTTTGATGTATCTTATGTTTTAACTAACAAATCCGGCAAAGTAGTTGCCAAGTTTGTTGGGGGCAAACACAAGGGCTCCAAGACTTGTGTTTGGGTACCCAAAGTTCTTGTTTCTAATGCCAAAGGACCCAAAACCGTTTGGGTACCTAAAGTCAAGAACTAAAATTGTTTTGTAGGTTTATGCATCTGGGGGCTCAAGTTGGATACTCGACAGCGGGTGCACAAACCACATGACAGGGGAGAAGAAGATGTTCTCCTCATATGAGAAAAACCAAGATCCCCAACGAGCTATCACATTCGGGGATGGAAATCAAGGTTTGGTCAAAGGATTGGGTAAAATTGCTATATCACCTGACCATACTATTTCCAATGTTTTTTCTTGTAGATTCTTTAGATTACAATTTGCTTTCCGTATCCCAATTATGTCAAATGGGCTACAACTGTCTATTTACTGATGTAGGTGTTACTGTCTTTAGAAGAAGTGATGATTCAATAGCATTTAAGGGAGTGTTAGAGGGTCAGCTATACTTGGTAGATTTTGATAGAGCTGAACTCGACACTTGCTTGGTTGCTAAGACTAACTTGGGTTGGCTCTGGCACCGCTGACTAGCCCATGTTGGAATGAAGAATCTTCATAAGCTTCTAAAGGGAGAACACATTTTAGGACTAACCAATGTTCATTTTGAGAAAGACAGGATTTGTAGCGCATGCCAAGCCGGGAAGCAAGTTGGCACTCATCATCCACACAAGAACATCATGACAAGTGACAGGCCACTGGAACTCTTACACATGGACCTATTCAGCCCGATCGCTTACATAAGCATCGGCGGGAGTAAGTACTGTCTAGTTATTGTGGATGATTATTCTCGCTTCACTTGGGTATTCTTTTTGCAGGAAAAATCTCATACCCAAGAGACCTTAAAAGGATTCTTGAGACGAGCTCAAAATGAGTTCGGCTTAAGGATCAAGAAAATTAGAAGCGACAACGGGACGGAGTTCAAGAACTCTCAAATTGAAGGCTTCCTTGAGGAGGAGGGCATCAAGCATGAGTTCTCTTCTCCCTACACCCCACAACAAAATGGTGTAGTGGAGAGGAAGAATCGAACTCTATTGGACATGGCAAGAACCATGCTTGATGAGTACAAGACACCGGATCGGTTTTGAGCCGAGGCGGTCAACACCGCCTGCTACGCCATCAACCGGTTATATCTACACCGAATCCTCAAGAAGACATCCTATGAACTCCTAACCGGTAAAAAGCCAAATATTTCATATTTTAGAGTTTTTGGTAGCAAATGCTTTATTCTTGTTAAGAGAGGAAGAAAATCTAAATTTGCTCCTAAAACTGTAGAAGGCTTTTTACTAGGATATGACTCAAACACAAGGGCATATAGAGTCTTTAACAAGTCCTCAGGACTTGTTGAAGTTTCTTGTGACGTTGTGTTTGATGAGACTAACGGCTCTCAAGTAGAGCAAGTTGATCTTGATGAGATAGGTGAAGAACAGGCTCCGTGCATCGCGCTAAGGAACATGTCCATTGGGGATGTGTGCCCTAAGGAATCCAAAGAGCCTCCAAATGCACAAGATCAACCATCCTCCTCCACGCAAGCATCTCCACCAACCCAAAATGAGAACGAGGCTCAAGTTGATAAAGAGGTAGAACAAAATGATGAGCCACCTCAAGATGACGGCAATGATCAAGGGGGAGATGCAAATGATGAAGACAAGGAGGATGAAGAACCAAGGCCGCCACACCCAAGAGTCCACCAAGCAATACAACGAGATCACCCCGTCGACACCATCCTCGGCGACATTCATAAAGGGGTAACCACTCGATCTCGTGTTGCACATTTTTGTGAGCATTACTCTTTTGTTTCCTCTATTGAGCCACACAGGGTAGAGGAAGCACTACAAGATTCGGATTGGGTGATGGCGATGCAAGAGGAGCTCAACAATTTCACGAGGAACGAGGTATGGCATTTAGTTCCACGTCCTAACCAAAATGTTGTAGGAACCAAGTGGGTCTTCCGCAACAAACAAGACGAGCATGGTGTGGTGACAAGGAACAAAGCTCGACTCGTGGCCAAGGGATATTCACAAGTCGAAGGTTTGGATTTTGGTGAAACCTATGCACCCGTAGCTAGGCTTGAGTCAATTCGCATATTATTGGCCTATGCTACTTACCATGGCTTCAAGCTCTACCAAATGGACGTGAAGAGTGCCTTCCTCAACGGACCAATCAAGGAGGAGGTCTATGTTGAGCAACCTCCCGGCTTTGAAGATAGTGAGTACCCTAACCATGTTTATAGGCTCTCTAAGGCGCTTTATGGGCTCAAGCAAGCCCCAAGAGCATGGTATGAATGCCTTAGAGATTTCCTTATTGCAAATGGCTTCAAAGTTGGCAAGGCCGATCCTACTTTATTCACTAAAACTCTTGACAATGATTTGTTCGTATGCCAAATTTATGTTGATGATATTATATTTGGGTCTACTAACGAATCTACATGTGAAGAATTTAGTAGGATCATGACACAGAAATTCGAGATGTCTATGATGGGGGAGTTGAAGTATTTCTTAGGATTTCAAGTGAAGCAACTCCAAGAAGGCACCTTCATTTGTCAAACAAAGTATACTCAAGACATTCTAACCAAGTTTGGAATGAAGGATGCCAAGCCCATCAAGACACCCATGGGAACCAATGGGCATCTCGACCTCGACACGGGAGGTAAATCCGTCGATCAAAAGGTATACCGGTCGATGATTGGTTCATTGCTTTATTTATGTGCATCTCGACCGGACATTATGCTTTCCGTTTGCATGTGTGCAAGATTCCAATCCGACCCTAAGGAATCCCACCTTACGGCCGTAAAACGAATCTTGAGATATTTGGCTTATACTCCTAAGTTTGGGCTTTGGTACCCTCGGGGATCCACATTTGATTTGATTGGTTATTCGGATGCCGATTGGGCGGGGTGTAAGATTAATAGGAAGAGCACATCGGGGACTTGCCAGTTCTTGGGAAGATCCTTGGTGTCTTGGGCTTCAAAGAAGCAAAATTCGGTCGCTCTTTCTACCGCCGAAGTCGAGTATATTGCCGCAGGTCACTGTTGCGTGCAATTGCTTTGGATGAGGCAAACCCTGTGGGACTATGGTTACAAACTAACCAAAGTTCCACTTTTATGTGATAATGAGAGTGCAATACGCATGGCGGATAATCCCGTTGAGCATAGCCGCACTAAACACATAGCCATTCGGTATCATTTTCTTCGGGATCACCAACAAAAGGGGGATATCGAGATTTCATACATTAATACCAAAGATCAATTAGCCGATATCTTTACCAAGCCTCTTGATGAACAAACTTTTACCAAACTTAGGCATGAACTCAATATTCTTGATTCTAGGAATTTTTTTTGCTAATTTGCACACATGGCACACAAGTATACCTTTGATCATATCTCTTTTATATATGCTATGACTAATGTGTTTTCAAGTGTATTTTAAACCAAGTCATAGGTATATTGAAAGGGACTTGGAGTCTTCGGCGAAGACAAAGGCTTCCACTCCACTCTACTACTCATCCTTCGCCGTCGCTCCGCCTCACTCTCCATCTTTGGTATAATCTTCACTCATTTATTTTATGACCAAAGGAGGAGAAAGTACTTCGATGGGCTCTAATGATTCCGTTTTTGGCGATTCATGCCAAAGGGGGAGAAAATATGAGCCCAAAGCAAAAGGACCGCACCACCACCTAATTTTAAAATTGATGATTTTTCAATTGATAAATTTCAAATTGGTATCTCTTTGTGTTCTAAAGGGAAAGTCGTATTTTCAAAATTGACATCTTAAAACCCTCTTGAACACTAAGAGGAGAATTTATTTGAGGGGGAGTTTTGTTTAGTCAAAGGAAAAGCATTTGAAACAAGGGGAGAAAATTTTAAACTTGAAAATGCTTTGCAAAAATCTTATTCATCTACCTTTGACTATTTGCAAAAGAACTTTGAAAAGGATTTACAAAAATATTTTGCAAAAACAAAACATGTGGTGCAAATGTGGTCCAATATGTTAAAAATAAAGAAACAATCCATGCATATCTTGTAAGTATTTATATTGGCTCAATTCCAAGCAACCTTTGCACTTACATTATGCAAACTAGTTCAAATTATGCACTTTTATATTTGCTTTGGTTTGTGTTGGCATCAATCACCAAAAAGGGGGAGATTGAAAGGGAATTAGGCTTACACCTAGTTCCTAAATAATTTTGGTGGTTGAATTGCCCAACACAAATAATTGGACTAACTAGTTTGCTCTAGTGTATAAGTTATACAGGTGCAAAAGGTTCACACTTAGCCAACAAAAAGACCAAGTATTGGGTTCAAACAAAGGAGCAAGGGACAACCGAAGGCACCTCTGGTCTGGCGCATCGGACTGTCCGGTGTGCCACCGGACATGTCCGGTGCACCAGAGGACTCAAACTTCGAACTCGTCACCTTCGGAAAATTCCAGAGGTGACTCCGCTATAATTCACCGGACTGTCTGGTGTACACCGGACATGTCCGGTGCTCCAAGGAAGAGCGGCCTCCGGAACTTGCCAGCCTCGGGATTTCACTTCAGTCGCTCCGCTATAATTCACCGGACTGTCCGGTGTACACCGGACTGTCTAGTGTAACAGCGCGGCAACGGCTACTTCGGCGCCAACGGCTACCTGCGACGCATTAAATGCGCGCGCTGCGCGCGCAGAGGTCAGGCACGCCCATGCTGGCGCACCGGACAATCAACATCACATGTCTGGTGCGCCACCGGACATCCAGGCGGGCCCAGAAGTCAGAGCTCCAACGGTCGGAACCCAACGGCTTTGGTGACGTGGCTGTCGCACCGGACATGTCCGGTGTGCACCGGTCTGTCCGGTGCGCCATCGAACAGATAGCTCCACCAAACGGCTAGTTTGGTGGTTGGGGCTATAAATACCCCCAACCACCCACCATTCATTGTATCCAAGTTTTCCAGCTTCCAACCACTATACAAGAGCTAGCATTCATTGCAAAGCACACCAAAAGAGATCAAATCCTCTCTCAACTCCACACAAAGCCTTAGTGACTAGAGAGAGTGATTTGTAGTGTTCATTTGAGCTCTTGCGCTTGGATCGCTTCTTTTCTTTGGCATTTCTTCTTGTGATCAAACACTCACTTGTAATTGAGGCAAGAGACACCAATCGTGTGGTGGTCCTTGCGGGAATTTTGATTCCCAAGTGATTTGAGAAAGAGAAGCTCACTCGGTCCGAGGGACCGTTTGAGAGAGGGAAGGGTTGAAAGAGACCCGGCCTTTGTGGCCTCCTCAACGGGGAGTAGGTTTGCGAGAACCAGACCTCGGTAAAACAAATCTACGTGTCACACTCCTTATTCGCTTGCGATTTGTTTTGCGCCCTCTCTCGCGGACTCGATTATATTTCTAACGCTAACCCGGCTTGTAGTTGTGATTATTTTTGAGAATTTCAGTTTCGCCCTATTCATCCCCCCTCTAGGCGACTTTCAGAGGGCCGTGAGAGCAGACACTCGGCAAAATTGGCCTCTTTGCCGAGTGCCAAAGAAGACACTCGGCAAAGGATCCGTCACCGTCACTTGGTGCCGTGACGGTGACTTTTCTTTGCCGAGTGTCAAATGGCACTCGGCAAATTCTTTGCCGAGTGCCCGACAAAAAGTACTCGGCAAAGAGGCCGTTGTCGATGTACAGTTCGCCGAGCGTTCTTTGCCGAGTGTAAAATAGCCTTTGTCGAGTGTCTGAGACACTCGGCAAAGGAGCTGTGTCCGGTAGTGCTAGTCTTCTTTCACCATTGTACAGGTTGATTATTTAAGTTCATTATTGTTCTTTAATTCTTGTGCACACTGTTTTGATCTTGATATTCATACTTGATTTCTAGGCTCATAATATTTGATCTAAAACCTTGATTGGGTAAGATAGGACTGTCACGTTAGTCGAGGATCTTTGATCACCCTTTAGCGTTGGAGGGCTGTCTAGTGCAGCAACCCACTATTTTGAGAGCAATATTTTAAGATAAACAATCATGTTTATTTGTTTAATCTGCCTTTTTCATCTACAAACCATGTTTAATTATCAAATGGACCTGAGTAGCTATGTTTTATGTTTTCAATTACTGGAATTGCTACTGTTCATTGCTGTTATAATTACATTTGGTATTTATCTAAGTTATATGCATGTTTTATTCAGAATTAAAATATTTAATATATTTAAATATGATGGAAGCATGTCACTTATTTCTCTAATATTACAACAATATTTTGGACTTTTTTATATTCTAAATGCTGATGATTGATAATAACTGGTAGATTATTGTAGAAAAATTAAGTTTGGGATGTTTTGTATGTCCATTTGTTTTTTATACTTGAAATTGGAATTGATTAATATCGCTCTACCTTTTTTAGATCATGCTATGCTCATCACAGGGATGCTAAATTTCATATATGGTCAATATGCAATGTCCAGATCTGTTGTTCGTTGTTGTTGTTGTTGTTACTATTGCATACAAAACTTGTTTGAAGTCGAAACATATATATATAAGTCGTCCTTGATACATGATAATATGTGTTTATTCAGCATGGCGCCATAGTTTCTTTATTTTTGTCATGGAGTGGAATAGAACGTGTGGGATTAATACTGCCATCTATTTATTTGCACTCAGATATGCACGGACGTTTATATTTTTCTACAGCATCGGATTGCATCTCCTTGTATTTACATTGCTGTACATTGCTATACCAGTTTTGGTTGTTTTTTGCAAGCAAATATCAAATGAGTTCCTGAGCATGGCTGACATGAATTATTTACACAGCACAACAACTCAGCATGACGAAATCATTCTGGACGCTGGCAGTCAGACACTATCGTCGCACATGCTTTAGGTCAAAGGTTGAGTTCCATATGACAGTAGAAAAAGAGGATCTCTGGGTTTTGATCTGTAGAATCTTTGCTTAGGATCATGACTGAGATTGCTACTAACTTGTCTGATCTGTTCGCTTGAGCGCCTGTATATGTTTCTGTAGATAGAAGAGGAAGAAAATTCCAGTTTTGTTGGCAGGCGTGGGCGGGGCATGGGCTCTGAACTATATAGGAGTATACTGTTCTATTACTAATTTACCATTTCGTCGAAAAATGAAAGCACATTTGTCACAAAGGTATGCCATACCATGATAATATTGTCTATAGAGTGAAATGTGCCATGGGTCTCTAAACTTTTCCTCTACGTATTTGTTCACTGATCACTGCCATCTTGTTGTGCTTGACTCTGGGCTGTGCCCCTCACATTCTCACAAGCGGCGGCAACAGGGACCCAACAGGTCTGCCTCTGCCAAGCGGCGAACCGAAATATTACTCGTGACAAGGCCAGCAGATCGTCGTTTCGCTTGCGGCCACGGCCAATTGGTGCGGAAGCGGAAGGCACCAAACGCGGGGCAGGCAGCCATCGACGGCTGGCTGCCGAATAGCTAGCCAGCCGCAGACCGCAGCCTCTCGCAGACACGCGGCCTGGGGCCCGAGTGGTACAGTGATATTGGGGGGCCAGGGCCACGGCGCCACGCGGGAAGAACCACCGGTCGTGGCATGATCGTCGCCTACCGGCCACATGCGTCCCATGGGATCGATGCGGCCACGTCGCTGCGGGAGGAGCGGAAGGCCGTCGCCGTGGGATCCTCGAGTCGCCGTCGCCCGTCGCCGTGATCTGGCGTGCCTATCCGTCAGAGTTTTATTAGTATGGTGCCGCGAGGGTAAAAAAATGGAGCATGAGCCGAAGAAGGCCCATTGCTTCATTACCATTGCTACGTACGTTGGCAGCACCGGCAAGTATATATACTTGACATGATGCCACCCAACAGGTACCGTGCAGTCAGTTACTCAGTTGGTTTGAAATAAAATAAAATAGCATTCAGGAATGGCAAATATATACTTGCAACTCGCGTTGCTATACTCCAAATGTTTCATGGTTTGCATTTATACATGCAGGAGAATAAATCCCTTTCTCCGGAGAATATACAGAGAACGAATCCGACCATTAAAAAACAAATGGCCGACCGAGCGTAGGAGTGAGGCTGGCTGCAGCGCATCCCTCTCCCCTAGCACTGTAGACACGTAGAGCAGCTCTACGCGTGCAGCGGTGGCCTTCAAATGGCCCCCTGCGCGCTACAGTGCTAGGGGAGGCCACACAGGTCCCCTAGATCAAGGGGAGCACTGTAGCGCCCCCTTGCACAGTGCTCCCCTATTTAATAGTTGAAAAAAATAGTAATAAAAGATGAATATGGTTAGATAATAATATTTTATAGTTGTAGTGGGATATAGGGGGATAATATAGAGGGTACCGCTGCGGGAGATGAAAATTTAGGGAGTGAAATGTTGATGATGTGACGCAAAAAAGTGATATAGGGGGGAAAATTTAGAGTGAACCGCTGCGGATAGCCTCAGGGGGGCCTGTCATACCTCTCTTGATGGTGACTACACGGCGTACTATCAACACCGACGAGTGAGATTTTTTTTTCAGCCAAAGTTGGAACTATCATATTTCGCCAAAAAAAAATAGGAAAATACATGTGATGTTAAATATCACGTGCAAGATACTACTGTATAAGGCAAACAATAATAATGTTCCCATTGCCTTTTGAAAAAAGAATATACGCGGCTCAAGTCTGTTCGATGTAGCTCCAACTCTAAAATAATAGGATCCATGGAGGAATTAGAGTTTGTTAAAATTAATTTGTCTATGCACGTGTTAGAAAATCATTTAAAATACTAACAGTTAATCGAATATCTTCATAGTACTCTGAAGAGACCTAGATGGCTAGAACGAGATAAATAGCTCGTAAAAATTAACCTACAAAATTTACAATTTCAGCTAATACTTTTCCTAGTTTTGCTCTTATGCTATTTCTTACTCAACCTAGTAGCTTGAGATAAATGTGTATGAAGAAGACAAGCTACTCAACGACTAAGACAAGCAATATCAGTTATACAAAGAGTAGATGAACCAGTATGAATCAACAAGTAAATGTAATTGCAAGAACAGTTTAGAGTGCAAATCACACGGGCAAGAGAAGACATGATATTTATCCCTGAGGTTCGGTTGCTTGCCGACAACCTACATCCTCGTTATGGTGAGTCCAAACTAGATGATTGACACGTTAATTGGTATAACAAGACAAGCCCACAATAAGTGTCATAAGAATCACACTAGGGTGACCCTCCAAGAAGCCATTATTCCACTATAGTTGCTCTTCACGGATATCCCTTGAGGAATGAGCACAAGTGCCCCTCAAAAAATAATCAGAACCTACAATAATCTCAATAGCTGCTTAATGATCCCTACAATTTTCGAGTCGTCCAGGTGACGACAATCACCAAGAGTAACAAGAGTAGAACCAACCCAACTTTTTTTGTCTTATGTCTTGGACTCTTGCATTATCTTGATATATCTTCTAAGGTCTTGCTTTGAGGTGTTGATCTCCTTGATCACCTCGTTGCCTTCGTCCAAGTCACGTTGCATCCTTTGAACTAGAAACATAAACACTAGAAAACCATGTTAGTCCAAATAGTTCTGTTGATAGTCAAACACCAAAACCTTTAATCAAATGGGATGAGATCCATTTCCCTTACAAATAGCACTAGTGTTTCTTGCAAAAGCAAAGATGTGTTGATTCATAAGCATTGCTTAAATCCCTTATCTAAGTTAGAGGGGAACATATCAGGTGCAACCAAACCAACTGGTGCAACCATGCGATCAAGGCACAAGAATGGAGGTGGGAGGACATTCTTAAAAATATCCAAAGAGAGGTGGAAGAGTTGTTTTGAAAAATGGTATTTTTTAAAAGGTACTCCCATCTCCATACTTGTGTCTTGGTTACACCGATTACTTCAATTGGTTCGGTTGCACCTGATATGTTCCCGAGTTAGAGTAGAGAAATTGTATCAAGGAGAGGTAAATAACAAGAAACATCATTGACAAGACTGAGAGATACAAGATGAGGATCTCACTATAAGACTTCACTTAGGGTTGATTTAATGTGGGATTCAGTAATAGTCCTAGAAATTGTGAAACAAGATGAGCGCAATCCATCTAAGGTGGGAGGTTTGGTGCAAATAGTAGTCTTTTAGCTTTGTGTTTATCATGGAGATGATGTTGCAAATCCTCTGGATTACGTATGAATTGTCTATCATCTTGCAAAGGAAGGGTGAAAATATTGTTCAAGCTATGTCTATTGTTGACGTGATGACATGTTTGATTAATTTGAGAAGTAAAGGTTGGGACCCGTTGTTTGAAGAAACCAAAATATTTTTGTTTGGAAAATGATATCCTAATAACAATTATGGAGGATGTGGTACCACAGTTTGTCCTATCAAGAAAAGGTGGGAGAAACAATATCAATCAAGAACATCATTTTCGTGTTGATACCTTCTATGCTGCTATAGATGTTATTACCACTGAGTTTGATCATTGCTTCAATGATACATCCTAGGATTTATTGGTTTGTTTTGCTTATCTTGACCCAAGAGACTCATTCTCGAAGTTTGATGTGGATAAGCTTGCCCGGCTTGTAGATATCTATTGTGAGGACTTCTCTTTTGATGACCACAGGACAATAAAGGATCAATTAAACACTTTCATTATTCATGTGTGAAGACTTGAAGAATTCAACGTTTTTATGGTCTTGGAAGCCTATGCAAAATTATGGTTGAACTTGAATGGCGTATTGTTTTCCCATCGGTCTATCACTTTATTGAGTTGTCATTGTTATTACCGGTGGCGACAACAACAGTTGAAAGGGTCGTCTCGGCAATGAAGATCATCAAGACAGAGTTTTGCAATAATATGTCCGATGATTGGTTAAATGATTTAATGGTTTGTATTGCGATGGATATATTCAAAGGACTTGACCTTAAGAAATTTTAAAAGGCAGTTCAAAAGAAGAAAGATAGACAAATGCAATTGCCTCTGTCTCCTAGACATAACTAGGTATATGTCTTAAGTACTACTATTGTTTTGTTTTAGATAACTTATCTAAATGCCAAAACTAACACACGCTTATTTTTGTTTGGAAGATTTTTATTGGTACATAGTCAATGGCTTTCGGTAACTTATGTCATTAGCAATGGTGAATTCATCTTTTTTTGTTAAGGTTCCCTCAATGTTCTTTATTTATATTTGTTTGTTATGAAATACTTTAAATTGATACTTTATTTTAAATTGTTTGTTGTGAACTAGATTGTATATATATATATGTACATTGATTTATATATGTATTCATGTACAAAATCCATCATGCCTCAATTTTTGTGTGTCCTCTGCCACTAGGAGGAGCGGATACAGGCCTCTACCCACCGAAGGGCCATTTTTAAGACTGTCTTCAGTAGATGTTTGACACTGTTTGCGGAGTGAAGTTTGAAATAAGGAATGAGATAGGGGATAGGATAGAGGCCTAACCTCCCTCAAAATATAAGAAAACCATATGGTTAATCTATCTCGTTTTGATGGCATTTATATAGTAAGTGTTTTAAATCTTAATTTATATTATCCTTTTTATATATTTGAAGGATTTGATATATGTTTTTTCATTGTTGCAGTAGATTTTATTTTCGGACTTGAAATAGTTGATGAAGAAGAATAAAGATATGGTAATGTTTTTCCATATGTTATCTGTCTTTATGCTATATTGTCATGTAAATTTTGAGCTACGTTTTTTGGTGTGCTTTTCTTAGTCGGTCGGGAGCTTGAACAAATCTAGTTCCATCGCTGTATGTACGTGTTAAGACTGTTTTTAGTGGATAGTGTAAAATAGTGGACAAAATATTGTAGATGGCGTTGTTTGACACTGTTTATATAGTGAAGTTTGAAATAGAAGATGTGATAAGGGATGAGATAGGGGAGCGGCCGGAGACGACCTAGATCAATAGAATTGCCATTTTAAAAAATTATACACTTAGTTATTTGGCAATTAAACATGTGTGTCCATTAGGTAATTTGGTCGGTTATTATGAAGTTGTTAGTCAAAATTGTAATTATGCTTCTAACGTTGTCTCCTAAATTTGGAGGTATCTCGTTCGGTATTTGGCTTATGATTCACATATATAAATATAAATATTGGCAGCTAATTCAAGATGTACTAAACGTTCATGAGAGCGAACAACATCGAAGAAAATTCAACCTATCCCATGCATTCTAAACCTCATCGCATGCGGCATGCCCGTAGAGGCAAGTGAGGGAGACGCAGTCTCAGAGAGAGTAGCAGCACACATGCACATGCGTCCACGTCATCATCCATACCACATGGGCCCCAATGGAAATCCAACGGCGTGACAAGCAGCCCAATAGCATTCCAGCCCATCGGATTCCCCGCGCCGCGCCAGCCAATCGGCTTCGAGATAAGCGTTTTTCCTGGACCCACCTCACGTGGTGCTCGCTCCTCCTCGAGCCACGCAGACCAAAAGCGCATTCAGGGGCCCCACATGCCCGCACGGCCGCACGCGATCAGGATGGTGGACGTCGCCAACCTGTGGGTCCGGGTTCTCGCGACAGAGTTCCCATTTTTTTTTTTTTATAAACGAAAGACCTTCCGAGCTCGCCCCCACACTGTTCCTGGTTTTGTTAAGCTCTCGCTTAACCTAACCGCCGGGAGCCCCGGACCCGGGAGCAGAAGTGTTCGACGAAATGACGAACGACGGGGCGGCGACAGGCGCCGCACTAGGCGCGCGCACGGCGCGGTCCTGCGACAGCTGCATGCGGCGGAGGGCGCGCTGGCACTGCCCCGCGGACAACGCGTTCCTGTGCCAGACCTGCGACGTCTCCGTGCACTCGGCGAACCCGCTCGCGCGGCGCCACCACCGCGTCCGCCTCCCCTCGGCGTCCTGCTCGTCCCCACCGCGCGACCCCGACACGCCGACGTGGCTCCACGGCCTCAAGCGACGGCCGCGCACGCCGCGGTCCAAGCCCGGGGGAAGCAATAAGCATGAGGCAGCGCCCAGCTCTATCGCCGCGGCCGCGTCGGCAGCGGTCCCCGACCTCGAGGCGGAGGAGTCCGGCTCCGGTATCCTGGGCGATAACGACGACGACCACGGGTTCCAGGACGACGACGAGGACCTTCTGTACCGCGTGCCGGTGTTCGACCCTATGCTCGCCGAGTTCTACAACCCCGTGGCCGACGAGGGGGAGCAGAAGCCGGCCTGCCTGATGCTGCCTCTCGTGGAAACATCGCCGGAGTTCGCCTCCGGCGGCTTGGCAGAGGCGGACGGGCTCTCCGGCTTCGACGTCCCGGACATGGATCTCGCTAGCTTCGCGGCGGACATGGAGAGCCTCCTCATGGGAGTCGACGACGGGTTTGACGATCTGGGTTTCTTGGACGAAGAGAAGCCTCAGGTGAACGCGGACGTGGACTTGGAGGCCATGGCGGCGCCGGAGCCTGAACGAGAGGACAAGAAAAGGAAACGGGACGGCTTTGATTGTCTGGGTTTCTTGAACGAAGAGAAGCCACAGGTGAACGCGGGCGTAGACTTGGAGGCCATGACGGCGCCGGAGCCTGAACGAGAGGACAAGAAAAGGAAGCGGACGGATATGATACTCAAGCTCAACTACGAGGGCGTCATCGCCTCGTGGGTCCGTGGCGGCGGATCACCGTGGTACCACGGCGAGCGTCCTCACCTCGATGATCCTTACGAGCTATGGTTGGAGTTCCCGGTAAGCAGTAAGCACTACGGTTCAAGCATGAGAGATGTACACATTTGTTCCATTGCCAGGCATTGTCTTGTGATAAATAAGTGACCGGTTTCCTTCTGCCATGTGCCATATGGATCGCGTGCAGGCAACGGGGAGCCGGGGACTTTTCGGCGGCACCATGACAGCGGTGACCGGCGGCGAGCGTGAGGCACGGGTGTCGCGGTACAGGGAGAAGCGGCGGAGGCGGCTGTTCGCCAAGAAGATCCGGTACGAGGTGCGCAAGCTCAACGCCGAGAAACGGCCGCGGATGAAGGGCCGGTTCGTGAAGCGCACCACGCTCCCGCCGCTGCCGAGGCCGCCGCCGCCGCCGTCACAGCAGCAACAGAAGAAGAAGCAACTGCCACGCGCATTGCCACACGTGGGCATGGTGCTCGCGCCACCTCCAGGAGCGGACGGGCGCTTCCGGTTTTGAGTCTTTGAGATCAAGCACGGAAGCATGGAAGGCTCGGCATCAGGTGCACAACGGAGGGATAGTGCACAAGTGCACAGACTTGATCCTGACCTTCCATCTCCCAATGAACGGTCACCGCCAAAATTGCAAGAAGGCCCCTCCGCACCTCCTCCTTTCATATATGTTTTGCGAAAACCCCCTCGGACATGCTTCCTCTCTCCCCCAACGCTGAAAGGCAGTAGACACACATAGGGATGGAAACGAGACCGGTACACGAGACACGTACCAGGTACGGGTATCAAAACGGGACGAATTTTCGGATATGGATACAGGTATTTTTGCATCGGGACGGATACAGGTACTATCTGGATATTGAATTCCCGGATACGGGTAGGATACGAAATCGCTAATACCCGAAAAATACCCGAAAATACCGGGCAGGATACGGGTACCTCGCGGTCGGGTACCCGGTTCCTGAACCGAATCTGAAATCCCAATTTCCGTGTGTTGTTCGGCCCATTAGACAAGCTAGCCGCCCCAGCCCATTAACGATTTTATTCTAGCTAGGTTAGGCGTGGATTTAGTTTCACACAAACTAACAACGAGGCAGTCAGCTGCCACCCGGCCAGCCGCCCAGCCCACACCCCATGGACGAAGCCCTCCGTGGCCACCGATTTGACGTCGCCGCCATGTCGTGTCGTGCCTGCTAGGTGCCTCCGCCGCCACACCATTCCAGGTCAGGTGCCTCCGCCGACCGTCGTGCTTGCTGCCAGGTGCCTCCACGAATCTCCCACCCAAGCGTCGAAGGACAAGCCGAGTAGCAAAGACCGGACGTGAGAAGCAGAGACTTCTGAACTTACTGAAAGTCGCCTAGAGGGGATGAATAGGCAAAACCCGGACGTGAGAAGCAGAGACTTCTGAACTTACTGAAAGTCGCCTAGAGGGGATGAATAGGCAAAACCTGAAATTTATAAACTTTAAACACGCACTAAGGCTGGGGTTAACATTAGAATTAAATCGGAGCGCGGAAGATGATTTCTCTTGCTATGAGTTGCTCAAATTGATGCGGATAACTTTAGTGGCAAACTCAAATCAATATTAGCAAGGAAACTTTAGAGAGAGAGGAAAGAGGGGAAACAAATCAACTGAAGATCAATACAAGTGAACATGGCGATTTGTTTTACCGAGGTTCGGTTCCAAAGAACCTAATCCCCGTTGAGGAGGCCACAAAGGTTGGGTCTATTCCAACCCTTTCCCTCTCTCTATCGGTCACTCAGACCGGTCGAGCCTTCTCCTTAATCATTTGGGTCACTAAGACCCCGCAAGGATCACCACACACTTAGGTGTCTCTTGCTAGCTTTACAAAGCACTTAGAAGAGTAAGAATGGGAAGAAGAAAGCAATCCAAGCAACAAGAGCAACAAAAGAACACAAAACACCCTCTCTCAGGTCACTAAGCAATTGAGTTGATTTGGAGGCTTGGAGAGGATTTGATCTATTGATTGTGTCTTAGAGTGTAGTCTTTTGCTCTTGTATTGAATGTGAAGTTCAAAAAACTTGGATGGCTTGAATGGAGGTGGTTGGGGGGTATTTACAGCCCCAACCACTATTATAGTCGTTGTTGTCGATGCCGCACCGGGCAGTTCGGTGGTGCACCGGACAGGGCATTGTTCACTGTCTGGTGCGTGCCACGTCAACACACCGTTGGGATTTGGAGCGGTTGACTGTTGAAGTCCTTTGTCTTCTAGCTACACCGGATAGTCCGGTGCGTTCTGACTTCCTGCTCTAACTTCTGACTGCGCACTGTTCACCTTTTGCAGTCGACCGTTGGCCCATCATACTGTTGCTCCGTTGGCTCACCGGACACTGTCCGGTGCACACCAGACAGTCCGGTGAATTATAGCGGAGCGTCGCATGGAAAACACGAGAGGGCCAGTTTGGAAGGTGCTCGGCCTGGGCATCGGACAGTGTCCGGTGCACACAGGACACTGTCCGGTGTGCCACTAGCAGTACCAATGCTAGTCTTGCTCCATACTTTGTTGATTCCCCAACTTAGCTTCTTTGTTGGTTTGTGTTGAACTTTATGCACCTGAGATAAATGATGACTAGGCAAACTAGTTAGTCCACGTGGTTTGTGATGGACGTCAAACACCAAAATCGATTATAGGAAATGGTTAAGCCCATTTCCCTTTCAATCTCCCCCTTTTTGGTGATTGATGCCAACACAAACCAAAGCAAATATAAAGAGTAGGGATGTAACTAGTTTGCAATTTTGACAAAAGTGCATAAGTTGCTTTGAGTTAAACCAATTGAAATAATTTCTACATGTGTATGATTGCTTTCTTATATTTTAACATTTTGGACCACATTTGCACCACTTTGCTTGTTTTTGCAAATCCTTTGGAAAAGTCTTTTCAAATTCTTTTGCAAATAGCCAATGGTATGAGAATATGATATCAAAAAGCATTTTCAAGATTTTGAAAAATATTCCCTCTGTTTCAAATGCTTTTCTTTTGGCTAAACAAAAGCTCCACCTGAAAAGTTCTCCCCTTAGCTGTCAAGATGGTTTTTGAAATGATTTTCATTTTTGAAGCAGATACCAAATGAAATTGTACCGATTGAAATTTTAAAACCAAATGAAATACCAATTGAAATTTTGAATTTGAAAATGGTGGTGCGGTCCTTTTGCTTTGGGCCTGATACTTTCTCCCCCTTTGGCATTAAGCACCAAAAACGAAGAAACTTGAGAGGCCTTATAATTCTCCCCCTTTGGGGCCTATTTTCTCCTCCTTTGGAAGATAATGGATATGAGTGAAAGTTGATACTAATTGGGGTCTATGAATAAGGCAAAGGATAAATGATACCGACAGAGTTGAGTGGAAGCCTTGCCTTCGCCTAATACTCCATTTCCCTTTCAATTGAAGACTAATGAAAGGGAAATGTGCCCTTGGGCCATTTCTAAGTATTTTGGTGATTGAGTGCCAACACATGTGTTTATTTGTGAATTTGTGTACATGGATGAACAAGGTGCAAATCATGAAGTAAAGGTATGTTTCTAAGCCTTAGTACATTGGTTTTGTGGACTAACATATTTGTCTAAGTGTTAGAAACAGGAAGAAGAAAAAGAGAAAAAGGGGAGAGAATGACTTGGCTGTGTGCAGCCAAGTCCCAGCTCGGTCTGGAGCACCGGACTGTCCGGTGTGCACCGGACAGTGTCCGGTGCGCCAGACTGACTCGACTCGAACTGGCCGCTCTCGGGATTTTGGCCGGCGGCGTACGGCTAAAATTCACCGGACTGTCCGGTGTGCACCGGACTGTCCGGTGAGCCAACGGTCGGCCAGGGCCAACGGTCGGCCGCGCAATCCGCGCAGGACACGTGGCCGAGCCAACGGTCGGAAGAAGGCACCGGACTGTCCGGTGTGCACCGGACTGTCCGGTGCGCCAACGGCTCTCAGATCCCCGCCGGTCTGCAACGGTCGGGAAGCGCTGGATAAGGAAAGAAATCGGTCACCGGACATGTCCGGTGTGCACCGGACTGTCCGGTGCCCCCGACGACAGAAGGCAAGGATGGCCTTCCGGATTTGCTCTCAACGGCTCCTAGCTGTCTTGGGGCTATAAAAGGAGCCCCTAGGCGCATGGAGGAGATACACAAGCAACTCTTGAGCATTCTTGATCATCCACACAAGTTCTTTGCGCATTCGTTTGTGATTCTAAGTGATTCGAGCTCTGTTCTAGTGTGAACTCTGAGATAGTCATTTGAGCTCGAGTCTTGGCCGTGTGTGTGCGCTTTTGTTGTGGATTTGTGTGTGTTGCTTCCCTCCCTTACTCTGTGCTTTCTTTGTGATCATACTTGTAAGGGCAAGAGACTCCAAGTTGTGGAGATTCCTTGCAAACGGGATAGTCAAAGGAACAACAAAACACCGTGGTATTCAAGTGGGTCTTTGGACCGCTTGAGAGGGGTTGATTGCAACCCTCGTCCGTTGGGACGCCACAACGTGGAAGTAGGCAAGCATTGGCTTGGCCGAACCACGGGATAAACCACTGTGTCCCTCTGTGCTTGATTCTTGTGGTATTGTGTTTTGTTGAGACTTCACCTTAGCCACTTGGCATTAATCGTGCTAACGCTTAACAAGTTTTTGTGGTTTAAGTTTGAAGTTTTTACAGGATCACCTATTCACCCCCCCCTCTAGGTGCTCTCAATTGGTATCAGAGCCGTTCTATTCACAAAGGGACTAACCACCCGAATAGATGGATCCTAAGGGGAAGGGTATTGTGATCAACGACAAAGAAAAGGAGACCTTCGTCAACGAGCCGAAGGACGACAAGCCTACCGACTCCGGCTCGGGCCATAGACGAAAGGAAGGGAAGAAGAAGAAGACGAGGCGTATCAAGGAGATCATCTACTACGACGATAGTGATGAATCCACTTCTTCCCAAAAGGACGAGGACCACAACGACTACAAACAAAAGACGGTTAACTCAAACTTTTCTTTTGATTATTCGCGTATTCCGCATAGCTCAAATACTCATTTGCTTCCCATTCCACTTGGCAAACCTCCTCACTTTGATGGAGAGGATTACGGATTTTGGAGCCACAAAATGCGTACTCACCTGTTTTCTCTCCATCCAAGCATTTGGGAGATTGTGGAAAGTGGAATGAAATTTGATAGCTCGGATAGCCCTATGTTTATTAATGAACAGATTCATAAAAATGCACAAGCTACTACTGTATTGCTAGCCTCTTTGTGCAGGGACGAGTATCACAAGGTGAGCGGCTTGGACAATGCCAAGCAGATCTGGGACACCCTCAAGATTTCTCATGAGGGGAACGACGTCACCTTGCTCACCAAAATGGAGTTGGTGGAGGGAGAGCTTGGACGGTTTGCCATGATAAGGGGCGAGGAGCCGACGCAAACATACAACCGGCTCAAGACCCTCATCAACAAGATAAGGAGCTACGGGAGCACGCGATGGACAGACCACGACGTCGTCCGCCTAATGCTCAGGTCCTTTACCGTACTTGATCCTCATCTCGTGAACAATATTCGTGAGAATCCCAGGTACACGATGATGACGCCCGAGGAAGTACTTGGAAAATTCGTGAGCGGGCGGATGATGATCAAGGAGGCAAGATACGTCGACGACGCGTTGAACGGACCACTCCACGAGCCTCAACTCATTGCTCTAAAGGCAACGAGGAGCAAGGAGTCGCTACCTAGCAAGGTGGCGCAAGTTGAGGCGGCTGGCCTTAATGATGAAGAGATGGCTCTCATCATTAAAAGATTCAAGACGGTGCTTAAAGGTCACAAGGGACAACCAAGCAAGACCAAAGCTAAGGGGAAGCGCTCATGCTTCAAATGCGGTAAGCTTGGTCATTTCATTGCTAACTGTCCCGATAATGAAAGTGACCAGGAAAAGGGGAACAAAAGAGAGAAGAAGAAGCAATACAAGAAGGCAAAGGGCGAGGCGCATCTAGGAAAGGAGTGGGACTCGGATTGCTCCTCCTCCGACTCCGACAACGAAGGACTCGCCGCCACTGCCTTCAACAAATCGGCTCTCTTCCCCAACGAGCGTCTCACTTGTCTTATGGCAAGAGAGAAGAAGGTAAGTACTAGAAACTCCACTTATGCTTCTTCTAGTGATAGTGAGTCTAGTGATGATGACATAGATTATTCTTACTTGTTCAAGGGCTTAGATAGATCTAAGATAGATAAAATCAATGAATTGATTGATGCATTGAATGAAAAGGATAGGCTTTTAGAAAAGCAAGAAGATTTATTGTATGATGAACATGATAAGTTTATAGAGGCACAAAAATCATATGCTTTAGAAGTGAAAAGAAATGAAATGCTTTCTAGTGAAATATCTTCCTGTCATGAAACCATTTCTACCTTAAGAAGTGTTAATATTGATTTAAGTGCTAAACTAGAAGTAGCTAGTAAATCAAATTCTTGTGTTGAACATGTTGAAATTTGTACTAGGTGTAAGGATTTTGATGTTAATGCTTGTAGTGAACACCTAGTTCTAATTTCCAAATTAAATGATGAAGTGGCTAGTCTTAATGCCCAACTTAAGACTAGCAAGAATGAAGTTGATAAAATAAAATTTGCAAGGGATGCCTACACGGTTGGTAGACACCCCTCAATTAAGGATGGGCTTGGCTTCAAGAGAGAAGCCAAGAACTTAACAAGCCATAAGGCTCCCGTCTTCGTCAAGGAGAAAGGGAAGGCCCCTATGGCAAATAGTGCTAAAAAGAACCATGCTTTCTTATACCATGATAGGAGACATGCTAGAAAGGTTTATAATAATTTTGATTCACATGTTTATGATTCTCATGCCATGTTTGCCTCTAGTTCCTCTCATAAGCATGATAGAAATATGAGTAGGAGAAATGTTGCGCATATGCCTAGGAGAAATATTGCTCATGCGCCTGGAAAGAATGTTATTCATGCTCCTAGGAAAGTAATAAATGAACCTTCTACCATTTATTATGCTTGTAATGCTCCCTTTGCTATTTGTAGAAAGGGAAAGAAGGTTGTTGCTAGGAAATTAGGGGCTAGATGCAAGGGAGATAAATCTTGCATTTGGGTCCCTAAAGATATTTGTGCTAACCTTGCAGGACCCAACATGAGTTGGGTACCTAAGACCCAAGCCTAAATTTGCCTTGCAGGTTTATGCATCCGGGGGTTCAAGCTGGATTATCGACAGCGGATGCACAAACCATATGACGGGGGAGAAGAAGATGTTCACCTCCTACGTCAAGAATAAGGATTCCCAGGATTCAATTATATTCGGTGATGGGAATCAAGGCAAGGTAAAAGGGTTAGGTAAAATTGCAATTTCTAATGAGCATTCTATATCAAATGTATTCCTAGTGGAGAGTCTTGGATATAATTTGCTATCTGTTAGTCAATTATGTCAAATGGGATATAATTGTTTATTTACAAATGTAGATGTGTCTGTCGTTAGAAGATGTGATGGTTCACTAGCTTTTAAGGGTGTACTAGACGGCAAGCTTTACTTAGTAGATTTTGCAAAAGAAGAGGCCGGTCTAGATGCATGCTTAATGGCTAAGACTTGCATGGGCTGGCTGTGGCATCGCCGCTTAGCTCACGTGGGGATGAAGAACCTCCACAAGCTTCTAAAGGGAGAACACGTAATAGGTCTAACAAATGTTTATTTCGAAAAAGATAGACCTTGTGCAGCTTGTCAGGCAGGTAAACAAGTGGGAGGAGCACATCACAGCAAGAACGTGATGACCACGTCGAGACCCCTGGAGCTGCTGCATATGGACCTCTTCGGACCCGTCGCCTATCTAAGCATAGGAGGAAGTAAGTATGGTTTAGTTATTGTTGATGACTTTTCCCGCTTCACTTGGGTGTTCTTTTTGCAGGATAAGTCTGAAACCCAAGGGATCCTCAAGCGCTTCCTCAGGAGAGCTCAAAATGAGTTTGAGCTCAAGGTGAAGAAGATTAGGAGCGACAACGGGTCCGAGTTCAAGAACCTTCAAGTGGAGGAGTTTCTTGAGGAGGAAGGGATCAAGCACGAGTTCTCCGCTCCCTACACACCACAACAAAATGGTGTGGTAGAGAGGAAGAACAGGACGCTAATCGATATGGCGAGGACAATGCTTGGAGAGTTCAAGACCCCCGAGTGCTTTTGGTCGGAAGCCGTGAACACGGCTTGCCACGCCATCAACAGGGTCTACCTTCACCGCCTCCTCAAGAAGACGTCATATGAGCTACTAACCGGTAACAAACCCAATGTATCCTACTTTCGTGTTTTTGGGAGCAAGTGCTACATTCTAGTGAAGAAGGGTAGAAATTCTAAGTTTGCTCCCAAAGCTGTAGAAGGGTTTTTATTAGGTTATGATTCAAATACAAAGGCGTATAGAGTCTTCAACAAATCATCGGGTTTGGTTGAAGTCTCTAGCGACGTTGTATTTGATGAGACTAATGGCTCTCCAAGAGAGCAAGTTGTTGATTGTGATGATGTAGATGAAGAAGATGTTCCGACGGCTGCTATACGAACCATGGCGATTGGAGACGTTCGGCCACAGGAACAAGATGAACGTGATCAACCTTCCTCCTCAACGACGGTGCATCCCCCAACTCAAGACGATGAACAGGTTCATCAAAAGGAGGCGTGTGATCAAGGGGGAGCACAAGACGATCAAGTGATGGAGGAAGAAGCGCAACCGGCACCTCCAACCCAAGTTCGAGCGATGATTCAAAGGGATCATCCCGTCGACCAAATTTTGGGTGACATTAGCAAGGGAGTAACTACTCGATCTAGATTAGTTAATTTTTGTGAGCATTACTCTTTTGTCTCCTCTATTGAGCCTTTCAGGGTAGAGGAGGCCTTGCTAGATCCGGATTGGGTGTTGGCCATGCAGGAGGAACTCAACAACTTCAAGCGCAATGAAGTTTGGACGCTGGTGCCTCGTCCCAAGCAAAACGTTGTGGGAACCAAGTGGGTGTTCCGCAACAAACAAGACGAGCACGGAGTGGTGACAAGGAACAAGGCTCGACTTGTGGCAAAAGGTTATGCCCAAGTCGCAGGTTTGGACTTTGAGGAGACTTTTGCTCCTGTGGCTAGGCTAGAATCTATTCGCATCTTGCTAGCATATGCCGCTCACCATTCTTTCAGGTTGTACCAAATGGATGTGAAGAGCGCGTTCCTCAACGGGCCAATAAAGGAGGAGGTGTACGTGGAGCAACCCCCTGGCTTCGAGGATGAGCGGTACCCCGACCACGTGTGTAAGCTCTCTAAGGCGCTCTATGGACTTAAACAAGCCCCAAGAGCATGGTATGAATGCCTTAGAGATTTCTTACTTGCTAATGCTTTCAAGGTTGGGAAAGCCGATCCAACTCTCTTTACAAAAACATGTGATGGTGATTTGTTTATATGCCAAATTTATGTCGATGACATAATATTTGGTTCTACTAATCAAAAGTCTTGTGAAGAGTTTAGCAGGGTAATGACGCAGAAATTCGAGATGTCGATGATGGGCGAGTTGAACTACTTCCTTGGGTTCCAAGTGAAGCAACTCAAGGACGGCACCTTCATCTCCCAAACGAAGTACACGCAAGATCTGCTGAAGCGGTTTGGGATGAAGGACGCCAAGCCCGCAAAGACTCCGATGGGAACCGACGGACACACCGACCTCAACAAAGGAGGTAAGTCCGTTGATCAAAAAGCATACCGGTCAATGATAGGATCTCTACTTTATTTATGTGCTAGTAGACCGGATATTATGCTTAGCGTATGCATGTGTGCTAGATTTCAATCCGATCCTAAGGAGTGTCACTTGGTGGCGGTGAAGCGAATTCTTAGATATTTAGTCGCTACGCCTTGCTTCGGGATCTGGTATCCAAAGGGGTCTAACTTTGACTTAATTGGGTACTCAGATTCCGACTATGCTGGATGTAAGGTCGATAGGAAGAGTACATCGGGGACGTGCCAATTCTTAGGAAGGTCCCTGGTGTCATGGAACTCTAAGAAACAAACCTCCGTTGCCCTATCCACCGCTGAGGCCGAGTACGTTGCCGCAGGACAGTGTTGTGCGCAACTACTTTGGATGAGGCAAACCCTCAGGGACTTTGGCTACAATCTGAGCAAAGTCCCACTCCTATGTGATAATGAGAGTGCTATCTGAATAGCGGAAAATCCTGTTGAGCACAGCCGCACAAAGCACATTGACATCCGGCATCACTTTTTGAGAGACCACCAGCAAAAGGGAGATATCGAAGTGTTTTATGTTAGCACCGAGAACCAGCTAGCCGATATCTTCACCAAGCCTTTAGATGAGAAGACCTTTTGCAGGCTGCGTAGTGAGCTAAATGTCTTAGATTCGCGGAACTTGGATTGAATTGTAGCATACATGTATTTATGCCTTTGATCATGTTCATTCTGCATTTTGTTGCTTATTATGGTGCTCAAGTTGTACAAACACTCCCTGGACCTCACAAGTCCGTTGCAAAGTGATGCACATGTTTAGGGGGAGATGTGTTACAACTTGACCCTTTGAGACTAACCATATGTTTGAGTTTGCTTGTGTTAGTCACAAAGGAGAATTGAAAGGGAAAAGGTGGACTTGGACCATGAAAGACTTCCACTGCACTCCGATGAGGGGTAACTTATTCCAAGTCCATCTCATGAACTCTTATTGCCATTTGCTCTTAATTGAAGATTTTGGTGAGGCAATGGGGTTAAAGGGGCCAAAATTGATCCCGTTTTGGTGTTTGATGCCAAAGGGGGAGAAAATAAAGGCCAAAGCAATAAATGGATCAGCTACCACTTGAGAGATTTTGAAAATAGTAGAATAGAGTTTTTGATTTGTCAAAATTCTTAAGTTGTCTCTCTTGTCAAAAGTTGGCTTCTTATGGGGAGAAGCATTGATTATGGGAAAAAGGGGGAGTTTTTGAAATCCTTGATCAATCTCTTTTTGAATGACTCTCTTTATGCTTAAACATGTGTGTTTAACTTAGAGATAGAGATTTGTGTTTGATTTGCAAAAACAAACCAAGTGGTGGCAAAGGATGATCCATATATGCCAAATTTGATTCAAAATAAATTTAAGTGTTATTTGATTTGAGTTTGCACTTGTTCTAGTTGCTTTATGTAGTGTTGGCATAAATCACCAAAAAGGGGGAGATTGAAAGGGAAATGTGCCCTTGGGCCATTTCTAAGTATTTTGGTGATTGAGTGCCAACACATGTGTTTATTTGTGAATTTGTGTACATGGATGAACAAGGTGCAAATCATGAAGTAAAGGTATGTTTCTAAGCCTTAGTACATTGGTTTTGTGGACTAACATATTTGTCTAAGTGTTAGAAACAGGAAGAAGAAAAAGAGAAAAAGGGGAGAGAATGACTTGGCTGTGTGCAGCCAAGTCCCAGCTCGGTCTGGAGCACCGGACTGTCCGGTGTGCACCGGACAGTGTCCGGTGCGCCAGACTGACTCGACTCGAACTGGCCGCTCTCGGGATTTTGGCCGGCGGCGTACGGCTAAAATTCACCGGACTGTCCGGTGTGCACCGGACTGTCCGGTGAGCCAACGGTCGGCCAGGGCCAACGGTCGGCCGCGCAATCCGCGCAGGACACGTGGCCGAGCCAACGGTCGGAAGAAGGCACCGGACTGTCCGGTGTGCACCGGACTGTCCGGTGCGCCAACGGCTCTCAGATCCCCGCCGGTCTGCAACGGTCGGGAAGCGCTGGATAAGGAAAGAAATCGGTCACCGGACATGTCCGGTGTGCACCGGACTGTCCGGTGCCCCCGACGACAGAAGGCAAGGATGGCCTTCCGGATTTGCTCTCAACGGCTCCTAGCTGTCTTGGGGCTATAAAAGGAGCCCCTAGGCGCATGGAGGAGATACACAAGCAACTCTTGAGCATTCTTGATCATCCACACAAGTTCTTTGCGCATTCGTTTGTGATTCTAAGTGATTCGAGCTCTGTTCTAGTGTGAACTCTGAGATAGTCATTTGAGCTCGAGTCTTGGCCGTGTGTGTGCGCTTTTGTTGTGGATTTGTGTGTGTTGCTTCCCTCCCTTACTCTGTGCTTTCTTTGTGATCATACTTGTAAGGGCAAGAGACTCCAAGTTGTGGAGATTCCTTGCAAACGGGATAGTCAAAGGAACAACAAAACACCGTGGTATTCAAGTGGGTCTTTGGACCGCTTGAGAGGGGTTGATTGCAACCCTCGTCCGTTGGGACGCCACAACGTGGAAGTAGGCAAGCATTGGCTTGGCCGAACCACGGGATAAACCACTGTGTCCCTCTGTGCTTGATTCTTGTGGTATTGTGTTTTGTTGAGACTTCACCTTAGCCACTTGGCATTAATCGTGCTAACGCTTAACAAGTTTTTGTGGTTTAAGTTTGAAGTTTTTACAGGATCACCTATTCACCCCCCCCCCCTCTAGGTGCTCTCAACTAAGCATAGAAATATAATTGAAAACACATTAGTCTTAGCCTTGGCACAAGAAAAATAAGAAATATGCATTTGTACCAAATGAAAGAGATATGATCAAAGGTATATAAATGAGCAATATATGCAATATTTCAGTCAAAGTTCTGAGAATAAAGAATATTTAGCTCATTCCTAAGTTTGCTAAAAGTCTTTTCATCTAGTGGCTTGGTAAATATATCGGCTAATTGATTGTGGGTGCTAACATAAGCAATTTCGATATCCCCCTTTTGTCGGTGATCTCTCAAAAAGTGATATCGAATGTCTATGTGCTTAGTGCGGCTATGTTCAACTGGATTATCTGCCATGCGGATTGCACTCTCATTATCACAGAGGAGAGAGACTTTGCTCAACTTGTAGCCATAGTTCCTAAGAGTTTGCCTCATCCAGAGTAATTGTGCACAACAGTGGCTTGCAGCAATATACTCGGCTTCGGTGGTGGATAGATGAGAGCACCTAGAGGGGGTGAATAGGTGATCCTGCAAAATTCAACACTAAATAGCACAAATTCTGTTTATAAAATGTTAGTTAGATTAAACCAAGTTGCTATAGAGAGAGCTCTTGAGAAGAAAATAATCACAAAGAAAAGCGACAAAAGAGACGGTATTTTTATCCCGTGGTTCGACCAAGTATAACACTTGCCTATTTCCACGTTGTGGTGTCCCAATGGACGAGGGTTGCACTCAACCCCTTTCAAGTGATCTAATGATCCACTTGAATACCATGGTTTTCTTCTTTAGAGATGTTTCCCGTTTGTGAGAAATCTCCACAAGTTGGAGCCTCTCACCCTTACATAGTTGATCACAACACAAAGCACAAGAGTGTAATATCCCAAAAAAATGTTGACCCAAAAGTTGACCTTTGGTGAGTGGATGTGGGAAAAAGGGTTGTGGGCCGTTGGATGCTGCATCAGAAGTCATCTGAGGCGTCACTTCTTTTCTCCCACAAAATAAACCCTAGGTGGCCACCCCCTTCCCCTTCTTGGCCGCCACCCCCTCCCCTTTCTTGGCCGTCTCACTTTTCCCCCTTGGCTGGCCGCCCCCTCTCCCCCCGTTGCAGTAGCCCTCCAATACTTCTTCCTCCCTAGATCTCCCCCCCACGCAACAAGGATCGAGAAGAGGAGGAACAAGATGGATTGAAGAGGAAGAGAGGATCAAGGAGATGGGCTACCCCCATCTCTTGCAGATTTTTCTTAGGGAAAACCCTAGGTAAGGATGGGATCCTTGTTCCTCCCTATAATTATGTGCTTTTGGAGGTTGTGGATCATGTGGATTGAAGGATTAGAGGTTGGATTAGGTGTGGGGTTAGGTTTTGATTTTGAATTTAATTTCTGCAGAATGGCAGATTCGACAGTTTCTGTTCATGCCAGTTTTCTGTGGTCTTAGTGGCCTCAAAAAAATAAAACGTTTATATATGAGTTGTAGATAATTTGTAGATCTTTCCGTGGCCGCGAAGAACACCTCAATCTGACATCAGAACAGAAAGTTATGGCAGTTTGATTATAGCAGTTTTTCAGTCTCATAATTCTGTGCAGAATCTGATCTCTTAAGAGTTAGGCAATTTTATCAACATAATTAAACTGTGGGTTGGTAAAAGAAGTTGTAGATAATTTCATAAGCTTTCCAGATTGTTAAAGAGTGCATTCATATGATTTGTGAAACACCAGTTATGTTTGTTTTACTGTGGCTGTTCCTGTTTGCGTGACAAAAATGAGTGGGTCTGTTCACTGGTGGGTTTCATCTAGTAAATGGCCGAATTGGCTCTTTCAACTATGGAGACTTTTGTAGAGGGATAAAAGTTCTTACTTCTAGCAGAATTTAATAATTTTTGGTTCAGTAGTTTGGGAGATATCGAATTTTAAAGTTAACCATACTGCTGTCTAAAACAGATTCAGTCAGTTATCTTGTCAGATGTTTTAGAACTTGTAGATGGCAGAATTTAATTATCCATTGAATACTGAAGTTGTAGAGTATTTTGTGTAGATACTCCTAGAGTATTTGTTTGATATCACCGCTGTTTTAATTTTAAAGATACAAAATTAACAAACAGCGCTGCTGCTGTATGGCATGTGGTTCAGGGTGGGAGTCTTTCCACTGGGTCTTGGTTTCAAGTGTAGGAGTGTTTTGTTGATTGATGGCAAATGTTTGTGAAATATTTGTACTAAGTTTTATGCCCGCTAGCAGGTGGCTACACTCCAGATCATGTCTAGTACATTTCTTCTTCTTCGATGAAGGCAAGTGAATGTAGCGGTGGTTGCTTCCGTTCTGACCTGTTATTTCTATTGTCTACACTCTAATATTCAGAAGTATTGGATTCTTTCATAATTGGACTCTATGGTGATGCTTTACTTGCTTGCATTACACTGATGCTCAATCATATATTGATGATGATTATGATTCGAGTATGATTCATGAGATTAATTCACACCCCTGAAGGTAAATGAAGTATTATTTGAGGTTGGTATTGTATCTGAAGGTAAATAAAGTATTATTTAAGGTTTGTATTGTATTTGAAGGAAGTGAAGTTTATTGATAAATGCAGCATGCCATATACATTGCATGACTCATTTGCATCTGAAGTTTTGTCGTGACCTATGGTCCGACCGTACCGGTACAATTTAGCATCGTACGTTGCCCGAGGAGGGGTACGATGGGGCTTCATACCCTTAGAGGTATGAAGGCAGAGGACATATGCATTCATTGAAGTGATATTTGCAGATGATGTGGTTTTATACCCTCAGAGGTATGAAGATAGAGTACCTACACATTGCATTCCTATGCATACATTGAAGTGATATTTGCAGGTATTGTTGACGCAGGGAAGTGTTATAGAACCTATTGTGGTTGTTCGAGGAAATGAGATGGTATTGGTTATAGTGGGACTACTGAGTTCTATATCTACAAGTATTTCTGATTTTAATTGTGACTCTTTTAAAATGTTGATGAATTCAATTTGTGGTTTAAATATCTCGTCAAAATAATTCGCTTGCTGAGATGTTTCATCTCACTCTTGCATTACTCAATGCAGGTGCTTGTTGCTCATCAAGGGAAGTGGGGAGTAGCAGCACATCCACCTTCACTCTTATAATAACGCTGCTTAGGCGCAGTCATGATTTAATTAGAAGCTTCTTGTCAAGGGATGTTTGTTTCTAACTAGTTGTGCGCACTGGTTAATTTAGCTCATGTCGTTATGGTTGTCTTCCCATTGCTAGCAAACTATTAATGTCTATTATGTTTTCTTATCATGATATCTATTTATACTTTGTTGCTTCCCCGTTTATGCAATTTTCAAAGGAGATGCTATCGAAATTTTATATACGAATGTTAGATGTGTAGTTTAGTAGCATTCTAGGGTGTTTGTGGATCCCGGGGTGTTACAAAGAGTAAGGGAGGGAAAGAAACACACGCAAGAATTGCAGCAATCACACGCACACAAGTCAAGACATGAGCACAAAACACGGTGTAGGGAGTTTACAACTCAAGAATTGCTCAAATCTTAAACACGATGATCCGATTGCGTGGTTGCTGAGTCTAGGCGTCTTAGGATGTTCAGTGGACGCTTGGTGTAGTGCTCCATGCGCCTAGGGGTCCCTTTTATAGCCCCATGGCAGCTAGGAGTTGTTGGAACTCCATTTGGTAGGCAATTCTTGCCTTCTATCGGGTGGCACACCGGACAGTGCGGTGCACCACCGGACATGAACAGTCCTTGTCCGGTGCTCGATCTCTTTCCTTATCTAGCGAAGCCGACCGTTGAGCCTTTGGTCCCCTTGGTGCACCGGACACTGTTCGGTGCACACCGGACAGTCTGGTGCGACCAAGTGACCGTTAGCTCGGGCCACGTGTCGCCCGTTGATCGCGCTGCCGACCATTGGTCGCGGGCGTCGTTGGCTCACCGGACAGTCCGGTGAATTTTAGCCGCGGCGCCCTCAGTGAATTCCCGAGAGTGATGAGTTCGTCGCCGAGTCATTGAGCACGCCCGCTGATGGCTCACTGGACAGTCCGGTGTACCACCTGATAGTCCGGTGATTTTTAGCCACGTCGCCCTCGCCGATTCCCGAGAGCAGCGACTTCGCTGCTGAAGCAGCCTGTGCACCGGACAGTTCGGTGCACCACAGGCTGGTACAAGTTTTGGCTAGACTTAGCCAAACTTCTCCAATCCATTTCCACTTTTCTTGACAAGGTTCCTAGCATCAGAGAAATACATTAGTACCAAAAACAATTCACTAAGGCTAGAGACATACCTTGATTCTTGATTTGCACTTCTTTAGCACTTAGCACATATTAACCAAAACAATGTGTTGGGCATCTAATCACCAAAACATTTATAGAAATGGCCCAAGGGCACATTTCCCTTTCAGTCTCCCCTTTTTTGGTGATTTATGCCAACACATTTAAAAGCAACTTGAAGTGCAACATTATTCTCAAAAAGAGCAAATTGAAGACCAAATTTTCTTACTTAGAAGTTGGCATATTTGGATCACTTTTGCCACCACTTGGTTTATTTTCATAAAACAAATTCTTTTTCCTATCTCTAAGTCAAACACACTTGTTTGGGCAACTAGAGAGATATTTCAACAGCAAATTTGATTAAGTGCCAAAAACTCTCCATTTTTCCCATAATCAAAATTCTCCCCCGTAAGAGAATAACTTTTTGCAAGAAGAGAGTTTTGAACAAATACAAAACTAACTCTACAATTTTTTGAAAACTCACAAGTGGTTGGCTGATCCGTTTGCTTTGGCCTTAATTTCTCCTCCTTTGGCATTAAGCACCAAAACGGGATAACTTTTGGTCCTTAAATCCCATTGCCTCACCAAAATGTCAAATAGGAGCAAAAAGGCAATGAGAACAATAAAGAACTTAGGACAAGATACATTTTACCGGAATGCAGTGGAAGCTCTTTCTATGTCCAAGTTCACTTTTCCCTTTCAATATCCCTTTGAGACTATTTCAAGAATACTCAACAACCAGGTTAGTCTCAAGGGAGTCAAGTTGTAGCACATCTCCCCCTAAACAAGTGCACCGTTTACATAGGGACCTGTGAGGTCCGAGGGTGACTTGTACAACTTGAGCACCAAATATAAGCAATTAAAGACAGTAAAGCTTAAACTAACATGATCAAAGGCATAGAACACATGTATGCTATAGATCAATCCATGTTACGCGAATCTAAGACATTTAGCTCACTACGCAACCTACAAAACCTTTTCTCATCTAAAGGCTTGGTGAAGATATCGGCTAGCTGGTTCTCGGTGCTAATGTGATAAATATCGATATCTCCCCTTTGCTGGTGGTCTCTTAGGAAGTGATGCCAGATGTCTATGTGCTTAGTGCGGCTATGTTCAACAGGATTATCCGCCAAGAGGATTGCGCTCTCATTGTCACATAGGAGTGGGACTTTGCTTAGATTGTAGCCAAAGTCCCGGAGGGTTTGTCTCATCCAAAGCAGTTGCGCGCAACACTGTCCTGCGGCAACGTACTCGGCCTTAGCGGTGGATAGGGCAACATATGTTTGTTTCTTAGAGCTCCAAGACATCATGGACCTTCCCAGAAACTGACAAGTCACTGATGTGCTCTTCCTATCAACCTTGCACCCGGCATAGTCGGAATCCAAGTATCCGATTAAGTCAAAGGTAGATCCCTTTGGATACTAGATCCCGAAGCAAGGCATAGAAACTAATTATCTAAGAATTCGCTTAACGGCCACAAGGTGACACTCCTTGGGGTTGGATTGAAATCTAGCACACATGCATACGCTTAGCATTATATCGAGTCTACTAGAACAAAGATAAAGTAATGATCCTATGATTGACCGGTATGCCTTTTGATCGACGGACTTACCTCCTTTATTGAGGTCCAGATGTCCGTCTGTTCCCATCGGTGTCTTCGCGGGCTTTGCATCCTTCATCCCAAACCTCTTGAGAAGATCTTGAGTGTACTTCGTTTGGGAGATGAAGGTGCCTTCCTTGAGTTGCTTCACTTGAAATCCAAGGAAGTAGTTCAACTCGCCCATCATCGACATCCCAAACTTTTGCATCATCACCTTGCTAAATTCCTCACAAGACTTTTGATTAGTAGAACCAAATATAATGTCATCGACATATATTTGACATACAAAAATATCACCATTGCAAGTCTTAGTAAACAGAGTAGGGTCAGCTTTCCCAACCATGAAAGCATTAGAAATGAGAAAATCTCTAAGGCATTCATACCATGCTCTTGGAGCTTGCTTAAGTCCATAGAGCGCCTTAGAGAGCTTGTAGACATGGTTGGGATACCTGTCATCCTCAAAGCCAGGGGGTTGTTCCACGTACACTTCCTCCTTGATTGGTCCATTTAGGAAGGTGCTCTTCACGTCCATTTGGAACAACTTAAATGAATGGTGAGCAGCATAGGCTAATAAAATCCGAATTGATTCTAACCTAGCCACAGGAGCAAAAGTCTCCTCAAAATCCAAACCTGCGACTTGGGCATAACCTTTTGCCACAAGTTGAGCCTTGTTTCTTGTCACCACTCTGTGTTCGTCTTGCTTGTTCTGGAACACCCACTTGGTTCCCACAACATTTTGCCTTGGACGTGGCACCAGGCTCCAAACTTCATTCCTCTTGAAGTTGTTGAGCTCTTCCTGCATGGCTAACACCCAGTCTGGATCTTGCAAGGCTTCTTCTACCCTGAAAGGCTCAATAGAAGAAACAAACATGTAATGCTCACAAAAATTAGCTAATCATGAGTGAGTTGTTACTCCCTTGCTGATGTCACCTAGAATCTGATCACTGGATGATTTCTTTGGATCGTTGTTCGGACTTGAGTTGGAGGGGCCGTGATGCTTCTTCCTCCTTATCCTATTCTTCAAGTGCTCCCCCTTGATCCTTCCCTTCTTCTTGAGGTACCTGTTCATTGTCTTGAGTTGGGGGATGCACCACCATAGAGGAAGAAGGTTGATCTTGTTCTTGTAGTTCCTGTGGTCGCACATCACCTATCGCCATTGTTCGTATTGTGGTCGTCAAAACCTCATCTTCATCTACATCATCAAGATCAACTTGCTCTCTTGGAGAGCCATTAGTCTCATCAAATACAATGTCGCTAGAGACTTCAACCAATCCTGATGATTTGTTGAAGACCCTATACGCCTTTGTATTTGAGTCATATCCTAGTAAAAAACCTTCTACCACTTTAGGAGCAAACTTTGAATGCCTACCTTTCTTTACCAAGATGTAGCATTTGCTCCCAAATACACAAAAGTAGGAAACATTATGTTTGTTACCAGTTAAGAGTTCGTAGGATGACTTCTTGAGGAGGCAGTGCAGATAGAGCCGGTTTATGGCATGGCAGGCTGTATTCACAGCTTCCGACCAAAACCGCTCAGGCGTTTTGTATTCTCCAAGCATCGTCCTTGCCATATCAATTAACATCTTGTTCTTCCTATCTACCACACCATTTTGTTGAGGTGTGTAGGGAGCGGAGAACTCGTGCTTGATGCCTTCCTCCTCAAGATATTCTTCAACTTGTAGATTCTTGAACTCAGACCCATTATCGCTTCTTATCTTCTTCACTTTTAACTCAAATTCATTTTGAGCTCTCCTTAAGAAGCGCTTTAGGGTTGCTTGGGTTTCGGATTTATCCTACAAAAAGAACACCCAAGTAAAGCGGGAAAAATCATCAACTATAACAAGACCATACTTACTTCCCTCGATGTTGAGATAGGCAACGGGGCCGAAGAGATCCATGTGAAAGAGTTCCAGTGGTCTTGATGTAGTCATCACATTTTTGCTTTGATGAGTGCTTCCCACCTGTTTCCCTGCTTGGCACGCTGCACAAGGTCTGTCTTTCTCAAAACAGACATCGGTTAGTCCTAATACATGATCTCCCTTTAGAAGTTTATGAAGGTTCTTCATCCCAACATGTGCTATACGGCGGTGCCAAAGCCAGCCCATATTAGTCTTAGCGATTAAGCATGCATCTAGATCGGCATTCTCTTTTGAGAAATCAACTAAATAGAGCTTGCCATCTAATACACCCTTAAAGGCTAATGAACCATCACTCCTTCTAAAGACAGATACATCAATATTTGTAAATAAACAATTATAGCCCATGTGACATAATTGACTTACAGACAACAAGTTATACGCGAGCGATTCTACTAAAAACACATTAGAGATTGAATGCTCGCTTGTGATGGCTATCTTGCATAAGCCTTTAACCTTGCCTTGATTCCCATCTCCAAAGATGATGGTGTCTTGGGAATCCCTGTTCTTGACGTAGGAGGTGAACATTTTCTTCTCCCCCATCCTGTGGTTTGTGCATCCGCTATCAATAATCCAGCTTGATCCCCCGGATGCATAAACCTACAAGGTAATTAAGCTTGAGTTTTAGGTACCCAACTCTTGTTGGGTTCTACAAGGTTAGTTATAATAGATTTTGGAACCAAAATGCAAGTTTTGTCTCTCTTGCATTTAGATCCCAACTTTCTAGCAACTACTTTGGCATTCTTACATGACAGTACAAATGAATCATCACATGTCTGATAAATAGTAGTTGGACTAGTGCATACTTTCCTAGGCACATGAGAAACAACATGATTATGCCTAAGCATTATTCTACCATGAGTAAAAGAGGAACTAGATGCAAACATAGCATGAGAATTAAATGCGGCATCATGATATACATGAGAAACAATATTATTACAACACTTATCATTATGAGCACGACTAGTAAATTTCTTATCATAAAGATAGGCATGGTTCTTTTGAGAACTACTAGCCATAGGAGCCTTCCCTTTCTCCTTGTTGAGATTGGAAGTCCTTTGGCTTGTCAAGTTCTTGGTCTCCTTTTGGAAACCAAGTCCTTCCTTAATAGAGGGGTGTCTACCAATGGTGTAGGCATCCCTAGCAAACTTTAGTTTCTCATAACTATCTTTGCAAGTCTTAATTTGAGCATTAAGACTTTCAACATCATTGTTTAGTTTCTGAATGGTAGAGGCATGTTCTTTACTAGCATCAACATTAAAATCTTTGCATCTATTGCAAATAACAACATGCTCTATGGATGAACTAGCATAATTTGCTTCTTCTAACTTAGCATTTAAATTATCATTTAAATTCTTTAGGCTAGAGATAGATTCATGATAGGTAAATAATTCGGAAGATAGCAGTTCATCCTTCTTAATTTCTAGAGCAAGAGATTTTGGAACACTAATAAACTTATCATGTTCCTCATAGAGTATGTCTTCTTGATTTTCTAAAATTCTATCTTTTCATTAAGAGCATCAATTAATTCATTGATCTTATCTACCTTAGATCTATCTAATCCTTTAAAAAGATCACTATAGTCTATCTCATCATCAGAAGATTCCTCATTGCTAGAAGAAGAATACTTAGGGGTATCTTGAATACGTACCTTTTTCTCCTTAGCCATGAGGCACGTATGTCGTTCGTTGGGGAGAGGGAAGACTTGTTGAAGGCCGAGGCAGCTAGTCCATCATTAGAGTCAGATGAATAACAGTCGGAGTACCACTCTTTTCCAATGTGCGCCTCACCCTTTGCCTTCCCGTAGTTCTTCTTGCTATCCTTCTTCCCATGCTTTTCTTGTGCCTGGTCATTGTTATTATTGGTACATTGTGCTATGAAATGACCAGTCTTACCGCATTTGAAGCAGGAGCGCTTTGCCCTTGATTTGTTTTTGTTAGGGTACTCCTTGCGTCCTTTCAAGGCGGTCTTGAAGCGCTTGATGATGAGCGCCATTTCGTCTTCATTGAGCCTGGCAGCCTCCACTTGTGCTACCTTGCTAGGTAGCGCTTCCTTGCTGTTGGTTGCTTTGAGAGCAACCGGCTGCGACTCTAGACATGAAGTGGATCGTTCAAGGCATCGTCTACATACCTTGCTTCTTTCACCATCATACGCCCGCTCACGAATTTTCTGAGGATTTCCTCGGCCGTCATCTTGGTGTACCTAGGGTTCTCACGAATAAGATTTACTAGATGGGGATCAATAACAGTAAATGACATGAGCATGAGTCGGACGACGTCATGATCCGTCCATCTTATACTTGAAAGTTCCCTATGCCTGGGAACAGGATCTGGATGTCGCCTAGAGGGGGGTGAATAGGCGAATAATAATTATCACTTTTTCAACTTAAATTCTTACTCTACTTGAAGGCTGGATCACAGTGGAATGAAGAATCCTTCGAGTAGGTTGCAGCGGAATAGAAGATCCTGTCTTAAAATACCCTGCACTTCAAATATAACTTGTACCACAGATAAGTATTAAAGTGCAGATATAAAGAGTAAGTAAGATAGAGAATCAGTACACAGCACAGAGCAGAGCACACAGACGCAGGGATTTATCCCGAGGTTCGGCCAAGCCTGAAATGCTTGCCTAGTCCTTGTTGGAGTTAGCCACACATGGGCTTGGAGTCTATTTCAACTCCTTCCTCCGTTTGCTCAGATCTATCAGTATGACAGATAGAACCTTCCACTATTTTGATATTGGTTACAACAACGCCACGGCTGCTTACAGTCTTCTTGATAGCACTCCGACAGAGTAACAATGCGCTCAAGACTTTGCTCTAGCTCTTAGCAGCACTTCTCCACTCTCTAAAGTCTTATAGCTTTGCCTCTACACAGACTAGAGAGATATACACGAGAGGGAGAGAGAGAATCGATTCGAGTGATGTATACAATTGTTGGCTGCACTTCTATGCATGTTGGAGACGCCTAGGGGTCCCTTTTATAGACCCAAGGGGCCTAGGATCCATTGGAATTCATTTTGGAAGGCAGTATTTGCTTTCTGTCGGGTGGCGCACCGGACAGTCCGGTGCACCACCGGACAGGTCCTGTAGCTTGTCTGGTGTGCGATCTCCTTCCATATCGGGCTCAGCTGACCGTTGGAGCAATGGTCCTCTTGGTTCACCGGACACTGTTCGGTGCACACCGGACAGTCCGGTGCGTCAACTAACCGTTGGCTCAGGCCACGCGTCGCCCGCTGATTTCGCGGCCGACCGTTGGCGCAGTCGACCATTGGCTCACCGAACAGTTCGGTGTACCACCGGACAGTCCGGTGAATTATAGCCGCTCGCTGCCAGACTTTTCCCGAGAGTGGCCTATTCATCGGAGTTTAGACTGGCGCACCGGACACTGTCCGGTGCACCACCGGACAGTCCGGTGTGCCAGACTGAGCAGAGTTTTGGCTACGCCGAGCCAAGACATTTTGCAATTCTTTTCTCGCTGTTTCTAGCACTTAGACAGAATATGTTAGTACTCAAAAACAATTCACTAAGTCTAGAAACACACCTTGTTCTTATTTTGCACTCCTTTAGCATTTGGCATGATTGAGATTGATGTTGGACTCATAAACCATCAAGTCAACTTGACTTGATCTAGATTGACATTTCTGAGCTCCAACATCCTGCAAAGGTCACACAGAATATCTCCAAACATAAAAACAACCCAAACTAAAGATCAAGGTGCACTTAGCTCTTTTGGGTTGCTTCCAGTTCTGGTTTTGACACTGCTTCTCCTTCCAGTGACCTTGTTCACTTCTTAAGCTTGATCTTGAGCCTTATGACTTACACCACATAATTGTAGATGTTACCTTATTGGTTGTAAGTCATGTCCTTATGTAGTGTTCCTTGATGCACCATAACTCTTAACTAGATCAACCTTGACTTTGCAAGTCTTCTTCTTCACCCCTAGCTTTGGGTTCCTGGTCTCCTTGACTTTCTCCCGTGCACTCGGTACCTCGAAGCTCTTCTTGCTTCCATACTTGGCTTGATCGGTTGTCTCCGAGTTATGCACATCAAGTCTCACTTAAGCAGTCCATTTTGCTTGTGATGTCCACTATCTATAGATAATATAGTCTTTGGACCATCATACTTGTTCACTTGTGTTGAACCCTGTAAGCTTTGCATTAAGCACCTGTTCAACACTTAGCACACTTGTAAGTCCTTTAATTGGGTTGTCATCTAAACACCAAAACCCACAAGAGAGCTTTCAATCTCCCCCTTTTTGGTGATTGATGGCAACACAATTAAAGCTTACACAAGAATAAGATTTAAAGCACAAATTTTGAATTCTAAGTTTATAGAATGCTCCCCTAAATATGTGCTTACATTAAAATCTTAACTTTGGCCTTATATGCCAAATTGCACATAATTAGGCTAATTCGAAGCATTACTACACCTTAGCACTTGTGGGATGCATTGTCAATAATTAAACTGTGATGCGTATAACACACAAATGCACAGAATCAGAGTTTAAACACCAATTAAATGGATATACCACAGGAATATCAACCTACCACTATTCACCATTAAGATACTAATTTAAAGCAATTTAAAGCACCAGAACCACATGAATATCTATTACAGGATAAACATAGTAGATACTAATTGATTCATATCAATGGAAGCACTAATTTTGCATTATCACCATATAATACAACAAGAAGTATATGATAAGAATTATCAATAAAAATAACACAAACTAACACATTCTTAACACATTCTTCCTTAAGACCAAGGGAACTCAAGGAAACCCCTTTAAGATAAGCTTTCCTCTCAGGTTGAGGTAAGCTTTAATGCACAAATTCTCCCCCTTTGACATCAAACACCAAAACCATATTTGGGCAAGAACATAGGATGTTGTCAAGGGACAGCAGGGCATTAAGCAGGTAAAATACACCACACTAACATTACTCCCCCTTATACATTACACATATGTACCACAAGCATTGGAGGAAAATTAAGATACAAATACGCAAAAGGTCAATACTTCCTTTTGTACCTTTACCATGTTGTGGTGTACTTTCCATCTTGAAAGTTTAATCTCTAGGGAGCTCCTCCACACTTGTGCCTGATCCTTTATCCTAACCTTTTCTTGTTGCTAAGACACCAACAACTTTAGATACTAATTACTTGACTTGAGGAGGTGCCCAAGTCCTGATTGCTCCATTTCTTGCTCATCTTCCCTTTTCCACCTTGAGACTATATAGGATCACTCAAGAAATAGTTAGTCTCAAAAGACACAAGTTATGTGTGCTCCCCCTAAAGTTGTGCATCAAGTATTTGAATGACTTGCACTTTGCACATTCTAGCGTCCTCAGAACTAGAGGGGATCACAACATACCTTGGTCTAGGCATAATATATCAATTGCATCACAAAAAGATACTAATTGAATAGATGCCTTATGACTAGTGGAAACAATGCATGCCTCAAGATATATAATATTTTAAAAGCAACCTAGACACGCTTCACACATGATGATTATTGCAACATATATACCAATTGAAAAACAACAAGATTATGCACAAAAAGCATAATGTCTAAGCACACCATGATTAAGAAATATTTTCTTAGGTACACCAAATGAAACAACATTTTAAGGCATAAGGTGCCTAAGTCAAGATACTACCAAATGAAAGGCAAGAACATAGCTATGATCACAATCAACGGAACTTCAAGATTCTCAATGAATTTGCATAGTTCCATTCTCCATACCTTTGCCTTTTCCTGAATTGCCATGAGAGCACCAGTTGTCACCAATTTAAGGTTCCTTTTGCTTATGCACCTTATAGCTCAAGAGGGTGCATTAGAGGCACAACATGGATTTCTTGTTTTGGTATACACACAGTATTAAGATAAAGTAATCATGTGAACATGGACTAAACAAAACTGTCATGCTTGCGCATAGGTTAATCATTAAAAACCATATAGCATGACTTACAAAATGATACAGATTTATCCACATATACAAAAAGAGTTAATCATGGTGAATATATCAAATGAAAAGCTACCCATTGAATGATTCAAAAGATATAACATATAGAACACACAATCATGATTAAGCAAGCATCATTATGATCTTTGAAATCATGAACCATTGATTGAAAGGTATTCAACACAGGCAATCTCAAAAGCATAACTACTCTAAGGATAGGTAGCACAACAATCCAACTTAAGAGCAATACTGATTGGCAATAATGTTCTTAAGATACACGGGTACCGTCCTTTGGAGAGCAAGTTGCAGATTCTCATCAGGGTCCTTTGCTTGATTCACCAATAATGATTAAAGACCTCTACAACTTATTTAACTTGAGTTGAGCATGGGATTAGTATTGCACAATAATTCAACCTTGGGTTAATAAATAGATAATAAAGATTAACAGCTTAAGCATAGAGTTTGAATTAACCATCTTAAGCTCTCCCATGGTCTCCAGTTCATCTCGAGGCACCTGCATGGTCTAGTTGGCCCAGTTTGGTACCCATCTCGGGATGGGTCCATAACGATCATCCAAAAGAGCCTTTGGTACCCAAATAGCAATTGTGCTAGTTCTAGGTGATCTCATTACTGATCTAGCACAAGTGTATGGTTTGGGTCTCCTAAGCGAATAAGATTGAGATAAATTTACTTGCTTAGGAATCTTACCCTTTTTACATACCTTGGATAGATGACCATGCTCACCATACATGTAGCAGAAGCGTCGCTTAACCTGACATGACGCTTGTTGTTTGTCTTCTTTCTTAGTGGGGGTCATCCCGGAGAGTGCACGTGCTTGATTTTTCATGAGCGGACAGGAAGTGATCATATGATCCTTGTCATTGCATCCGAAGCATCTCCTCATCCCTTCATCCTTGTCGTTATATGGACACGATACAATGAGATGTCCTGACTTATTGCACTTAAAGCACCTCCTTTTTCCTTTTCTCTTTTTGTTCTTGGATGACATAGAGAGATGGTCAGTGCAAATAACATGACTGATTGAGTCTTTACCTTTTTCCTTGTTCATGTTGATTTCTTCATTTTTTGCTTTAGGAACATCCTTCTTTTGGAGCTTAACACTTGCTGCAGTTTCTCCCGTCTCAAGCTTTTTCACCACGCACCTGTGGATATCTTGAGAAGGTTGAGCAATGCGTCTTCTCCTTAGTTGCTTTGTTTTCTTGTTCCTTTCTTTATTGATGAGCACTTTTTCCTTTGATCCTGCAGCTTGATGCTCATTCAAAAGTTGGCTTTCTTTTGAGCAGCAGGGGTTAGCACATGGTGATATATTATCTAAATGCGCACGTGTGCAAGAATGAGGTTCACATGAATTTAGGTTCGCGATTACAACCTCATGAGCAACATCAAGCATGATATGTCTATCTAAGAGATTATCATCATAATAAGACAATAAATCATATTTTTTTAGTAAGAGCAAGTTTATCATGACTTAGCAATTCTACTTGCCTCTCAAGCATGGCATTTTCCATTTTAAGTTGAGCAACACAAGATAACGCATTATCATTATTTCTTTGCTCAATTAAAACTGAATCATACCGTTGGACCAAAACATCATGAGAGCACTTTAGCTCCTCATGTTCTTTGGTCATCTTCTCCAGGCTATCGTTGGTTTTGATGAGAGTCTCCTCTAGCCTGAGAAGCGTCTCGCCTTGTTCCTTGTTCCTTCTCAACAGCTTAACCAAGAGCACTTTGTCTTCTTTGTTGAGATGGGTGTAGAAACGGCAAATCTCCTCTTCTTCCACATCGTTGGTTTCATTTTCCCTGTCATTATTATCAGTGGAAGCAAAACAGGAAAATGTACCTTGTGGTGATGTAGACTCATCCTCGCTATCATCCGCATATTCCTCCTTATCATTGCCTTCGTCTCCACTCTCATTGTTAGCAACAAGACATGTATAACTAGTGGGAGATGAACCTGTTGGTGAGGTGGATCCACTGCTTGGTGTCCATCATTCTTGTTCTTCTCCCTTGGACAAGTTAGTACTACAAGCAATAGAGGGAGTAGAAGCAGTGCATATGGACTTAAAAAAATTCAACTTAATTTTAGTCCATAGATCATGAGCATCAACAAATAAATCACTATCCCTACTCATGATGGCAAAATAGTCATCTCTAGAAAGAGAGTCAACTAAGATGTTGCAAGCATAATGATTGAGAGACAGACATCTTAGTTCAGCATTAGAAGGTTCTCTACTAAAATCAGAGGGAAAAATACTTCTACAGAAGATATGTCTCAAATCAGGATCAATATGCATGAAAGCATTATAAATAGAGATAGACCAGGATTTATAATTAGAACCATCACCTAGAAGAAGTTCTACAGTTACCTCTTGTGACGACATCGTCATCTCTGGACGGCTAAGCCCACACTGGAGAGGCCTAGCTCCGATACCACTTGAAAGTTCCCTATGCCCGGGAACAGGATCTGGATGTCGCCTAGAGGGGGGGTGAATAGGCGAATAATAATTATCACTTTTTCAACTTAAATTCTTACTCTACTCGAAGGCTGGATCGCAGTGGAATGAAGAATCCTTCGAGTAGGTTGCAGCAGAATAGAAGATCCTGTCTTAAAATACCCTGCACTTCAAATATAACTTGTACCACAGATAAGTATTGAAGTGCAGATATAAAGCGTAAGTAAGACAGAGAATCAGTACACAGCACAGAGCAGAGCACACAGACGCAGGGATTTATCCCGATGTTCGGCCAAGCCTGAAATGCTTGCCTAGTCCTCGTTGGAGTTAGCCACACCTGGGCTTGGAGTCTATTTCAACTCCTTCCTCCATTTGCTCAGATCTGTCAGTATGACAGATAGAGCCTTCCACTATTTTGATATTGGTTACAACAACGCCACGGCTGCTTACAGTCTTCTTGACAGCACTCTGGCAGAGTAACAATGCGCTCAAGATTTTGCTCTAGCTCTTAGTAGCACTTCTCCACTCTCTAAAGGCTTATAGCTTTGCCTCTACACAGACTAGAGAGATATACACGAGAGGGAGAGAGAGAATCGATCCGAGTGATGTATACAATTGTTGGCTGCACTTCTATGCATGTTGGAGACGCCTAGGGGTCCCTTTTATAGACCCAAGGGGCCTAGAAGCCGTTGGAATTTATTTTGGAAGGCAGTATTTGCTTTCTGTCGGGTGGCGCACCGGACAGTCCGGTGCACCACCGGATAGGTCCTGTAGCTTGTCCGGTGTGTGATCTCCTTCCATATCAGGCTCAGCTGACCATTGGAGCAACGGTCCTCTTGGTTCACCGGACACTGTCCGGTGCACACCGGACAGTCCGGTGCGCCAACTAACCGTTGGCTCAGGCCACGCGTCGCCCGCTGATTTCACGGCCGACCGTTGGCGCAGTCGACCGTTGGCTCACCGAACAGTCTGGTGTACCACCGGACAGTCCGGTGAATTATAGCCGCTCGCCGCCAGACTTTTCCCGAGAGTGGCCTGTTCATCGGAGTTCAGACTGGCGCACCGGACACTATCCGGTGTACCACCGGACAGTCCGGTTTGCCAGACTGAGCAGAGTTTTGGCTGCGCCGAGCCAAGACATTTTGCAATTCTTTTCTCGCTGTTTCTAGCACTTAGACAGAATAGGTTAGTACTCAAAAACAATTCACTAAGTCTAGAAACACACCTTGTTCTTATTTTGCACTCCTTTAGCATTTGGCATGATTGAGATTGATGTTGGACTCATAAACCATCAAGTCAACTTGACTTGATCTAGATTGACATTTCTGAGCTCCAACATCCTGCAAAGGTCACACAGAATATCTCCAAACATAAGAACAACCCAAACTAAAGATCAAGGTGCACTTAGCTCTTTTGGGCTGCTTCCAGTTCTGGTTTTGACACTGCTTCTCCTTCCAGTGACTTTGTTCACTTCTTGAGCTTGATCTAGAGCCTTATGACTTACACCACATAATTGTAGATGTTACCTTATTGGTTGTAAGTCATGTCCTTATGTAGTGTTCCTTGATGCACCATAACTCTTAACTAGATCAACCTTGACTTTGCAAGTCTTCTTCTTCTTCACCCCTGGCTTTGGGTTCCTGGTCTCCTTGACTTTCTTCCATGCACTCGGTACCTCGAAGCTCTTCTTGCTTCCATCCTTGGCTTGATCGGTTGTCTCCGAGTTATGCACATCAAGTCTCACTTAAGCAATGTCCATTTTGCTTGTGATGCCCACTATCTATAGATAATATAGTCTTTAAACCATCATACTTGTTCACTTGTGTTGAACCCTGTAAGCTTTGCATTAAGCACCTATTCAACACTTAGCACACTTGTTAGTCCTTTAATTGGGTTGTCATCTAAACACCAAAACCCACAAGAGAGCTTTCAGTACTCCTGTAGCTTCGGATTTTGTTGACAAGGGTCTTGAGCCTGTTGTACGTTTGTGTTGGCTCTTCTCCTCTTATCATCGTGAATCTCCCTAGCTCGCCTTCCACCAGTTCCTTTTTGGTGATCATGGTGCCGTCATTCCCCTCATGAGAGATCTTGAGGGTATCCCAGATTTGCTTGACATTGTCCAAGCCGCTCACTTTGTTGTATTCATCCCTACATAGAGATGCTAGCAAGACAGTAGTGGCTTGGGCATTTTTATGTATTTGCTCATTTATGAATACGGGGTTGTCAGTACTATAAAAATGCATTCCATTTTCAACAATCTCCCAAATACTAAGATGGAGGGAAAATAAATGACTACGCATTTTATGACTCCAAAATGAATAATCCTCTCCATCAAAGTGTGGAGGATTTCCAAGAGGAATAGATAGCAAATGGGCATTCGAATTGTAAGGGATACGAGAATAATCAAAGGAGTAATTTTGATTAACCGTTTTCTTTTTCAACGAGGAGTCGTCGTCGTCTCTAAAGAAGAGGAGGTGTTGTTGTCGTAGTAGATTATCTTCTTTATGCGCCTCTTCTTCTTTCCATCCCTCTTCTTGTGACTCGAGCCTGAGTCAGTGGGCTTGTCATCTCTTGGCTCGTTGAAGAGGGACTCCTTGTCGTTGATCACCATCCCCTTACCCTTAGGATCCATCTCTTCGGGCGGTTAGTCCCTTAAATGAAGAGTACGACTCCGATACCAATTGAGAGCACCTAGAGGGGGTGAATAGGTGATCCTGCAAAATTCAACACTAAATAACACAAACTCGGTTTATAAAATGTTAGTTAGATTAAACCAAGTTGCTATAGCGAGAGCTCTTGAGAAGAAAACAATCACAGAGAAAAGCGACACAAGAGACAATATTTTTATCCCGTGGTTCAGCCAAGTATAACACTTGCCTACTTCCATGTTGTGGCGTCCCAATGGACATGGGTTGCACTCAACCCCTTTCAAGTGATCCAATGATCCACTTGAATACCACAGTTTTCTTCTTTAGAGATGTTTCCCGTTTGTGAGGAATCTCCACAAGTTGGAGCCTCTCACCCTTACATAGTTGATCACAACACAAAGCAGAAGAGTAAGGGAGGGAAAGAAACACACGCAAGAATTGCAACAATCACACGCACACAAGTCAAGACGTGAGCACAAAACATGGCGTAGGGAGTTTACAACTCAAGAATTGCTCAAATCTTAAACACGATGATCCAATTACGTGGTTGCTGAGTCTAGGCGTCTTAGGATGTTCAATGGAGGCTTGGTGTAGTGCTCCATGCGCCTAGGGGTCCCTTTTATAGCCCCAAGGCAGCTAGGAGCCGGTGGAACTCCATTTGGTAGGCAATTCTTGGCTTCTGTCGGGTGGTGCACCGGACAGTCCGGTGCACCACCGGACATGAACAGTCCTTGTCCGGTGCTCGATCTCTTTCCTTATCTGGTGAAGCCGACCGTTGAGCCTTTGGTCCCCTTAGCGCACCGGACACTGTTCGGTTCACACCGGACAGTCCGGTGCAACCAAGTGACCGTTGGCTCGGGCCACGTGTCGCCCGTTGATCACGCTGCCGACCGTTGGTCGTGGGCGCCGTTGGCTCACCAGACAGTCTTGTGCACACCGGACAGTCCAGTGAATTTTAGCCACGGTGCCCTCGGTGAATTCCCGAGAGCGACGAGTACGTTGCCGAGTCATTGAGCGTGCCCGCTGATGGCTCACCGGACAGTCCGGTGCACCACCGGATAGTCCAGTTGTAACACCCGGATTTTAGGGGTCCAAAACCCGGGTGCTAACATAAACACCAGGTATGCTGGGACCAAGTCTCAAACATATGATGTATAGTGGCACAGGATCGAATGTCACAACTTTATATATAACAGGAGTTCTATACAAAATAAATAATTACATTATAAGGAGACAACGGTCCAGCAACCCAAAGTTGACTGGGAGACGACGACCTAGACCTCTCACGAACTCATCACAGCATCCTCCATGAGCATCATCCTGCAGTACCTGGTCTTGACCTGTGGTGTATGTGAGACAGCAAGAGTGAGCTCACATACGTTCATCGCTCAACAAGTTGTGGGGAATAATGTGCATGAACTCGCCAAAGGTGGGAGCTCACATAAGGTGTAAGGCTTACCAAAGGAGATGGTTAGAGCTGAGCATTGCTTTTAAAGTTGGTCAAAATTTTATTAGCAATTACTAAGTATAAGTAAATACCAAACCCAATTAAGTAGTAGAACAAAAGTAACAACTTCACCTGCAATGCAATGCATATGACAAATTGAATTTAAGTTCCATAATTTAATCATGTGAGGGTCCGAGCTGCTCATGACCGTGAGCACGGCTAGTATACCAGTTTTACACTCTGCAGAGGTTGCGCATCTTTACCCACAAGTCGTGTTACCCATCTGCCAAGGGGTCATGAATCCCATACACCTCTACCAAGGAAGCGAGGCAGGGTAACACTACGAGGCCTTTACAAAGTTCCACTAGCTTCCGAAAACCCGCTACAGTTTATAGGAAGATCCAGTGCAGGAATCCCTTGCAGGACCGCCATCGCAGCAAAATCCTCCCGAGGGCCTCCCTACACTGACCTCTCCCCTACTGCCCTTGCCCCTTTCGGGTAAGGTAGTCTTCCACTAGCTTTCCTAATTAATCAGCCAAGGGCGTCCCATACCACCCTTGTGGTAGCACTGTTTTCCCGGGTGGTCGCTCCATGTTCCAATTAACATAATGATCTTAACATGAACATTAAATAACAACTGATAACAAAAAGTGTAATCATGAATAGTGTATCTCCATACCCAAAACCACATATAGCACTAGCAAGTACTACCCAGAAAGATCAGTGGTGAACAAGGTATAAAGATAGACAAACTAGGGTAACCTATTGGGTCCCATCAAAATTAACCTATGCAGATCATTATGATTAATCAGAACATGGCTGGGTAAAAAGAAGTGATCAAGGGCACAACTTGCCTGGGCCTTGAGATTCCAGGTACCAGGATGATCTTCAGATCCTCGTGACCTCACTGCTAGTCGTAGCAATACAAACATACATGGTATAGGCAAGATTAACATTACACCAAACATATATGCAAAATACATATTAATAATCTACACATTAAAATAAAACCACAGGAAAAAGAATTATTAATTTTGGAGTTGTAGAATTCAAGTTATGATTTTCCAAAGATTTTATGCATTTAATATAGGGTTAGGTGAGAAATAAATTTTAATGTGTACTTTATGTAAAAACAGTGGTACTATTTAATAGAGAATATTATTACAAAATTATAGGAACTGAAATGGATTAATTTGGACTAAATATGGATTTTCTATGATTTAAATAAGATTCGGGAATTATTTTAACAATAGAAACCATTTTCTAATTGAATTTTCTGAATTTCCTCGGATTCCGGACTGGGCACCAAAATTCAGGAACTGCAGGGGCTTCTGCGCAAATTTCCCAAGGCTCAGTGCACAGTGACAAGGGATGGCGGGTTGATTTCAGAATTTCACAGGGACTCTTTAGCGAATCGACCACCGAAGGGGTACGGGCGCGTCTGAACCGCACGATCCAATTTGGACGTGCGAGATTAGATCTAGGTTTACGAAACGGTACGAAACCTCAGTCATCCGATCCTAGATCTACGACCACGATTTTATTAAGGCGAGATCCCACCGTGGCCCTTGATTCACGATCGAATGGACCGTGCGTTCCCGAGCCGAAGCGCTACGATAGACTCAATCGCCGCCACATATCGCGAGATCGACGGTCAGGAGGCCATCTTCCTCCCAGGACACTCCCCATCCCGGCCGCGTGCTCACCGCGGCGGAGTGCCATGGTTGGAGCTCCCCAACTTCTCGCCCAGACGCTACGTTCTCGATTCCTTGGCGCTACACATAGAGGAGGTTAAGGGGAATCCAATGGTGGGCTTTTTACCTTGGTTTGATGCGGCGTCGACACTGCCCACGTGTGCAGGCGGCTCAACGGCAGCGGCGGTGAATTGAGCGCCCCACGGTCACCTTCCGAGCTCACGAACGCCACCCACGCGGTCCTGGGGCTTGGGCGAAGCCTTCTGCCCGCACCCGAGGTCTCGATTTGGCGTCGAGCACGAACGACGACGGCGCGGTCGCCAATCCACCCGCACGGTCACCACGGATTCAAGCTCCCTCCCTCCTCTCTCTCTATCGACCCCTCTGGTGGACGCTGGTTGGATTGAAGGATAGGGGGGTGAGACGCGACCCGATTTTATACGCAGTCGGTTGGTCGGCGACGGATTCCGCGGTCGACGGCAAGCTCCGCCATGCACGCGTTTCTGTTGAGGAACGGACTGACAGAGGGAGCCCACACGTAAGTGACACCAAGCGAGAGCAGGCGCGCGAGGGAGAGGCTGACGTGGGGGCCCAGTTTGCAGTGAAACAAGGGGGGGCTGGGCGCGGGAGGCGAATTGGGCTGGCGTGCGTGAGTTTGGTGGGCCGAATTGGGATACCGAGGCCCAGTTTGAGTTTTATTCTTTTCCCTTTTCTTTTCATTTCTTTTCAAATTCAAACTTCAATTCAAATTCAATTTGAGTTCAAGTTTAAATTCAAATTTTGTGAAATAACTTGTCCTCAGTTTGAAAGGTATAATTTATTAATATAAGTGTGAAGGATGTTTATTTATTTTATTTTATGTAATATTTTTCTTAGTTCTTCCCTTCTCTTTTATTTTCTATTTTCTATTCCAAATTCAAATTTATACTTCTATTTTAGTTTTCAGATTTTTCAAAGGTATCAATTGAAATCCAAGGGTGAATATAAACCATACTATTTTATTATTACTAGTTTAAGTTTTATTCTCCTTGTTTATTTATTTTATGAAATGTATAAATGGTTTTTAAAAGAAAAATTCTTTTTCTCCTCATTTTCTTATTTCCCAATGATACTTTGTTCAGATTTCTTCTACCAATTCCAAATTCAGAATTTGGGTGTTACAAATCCTACCCCCCTTAAAAATAATCTCGTCCTCGAGATTTGTAAGAAAAAGGATGTATACTCATATTGTTCTCGGAACATATGCACAAACAAAGAAATCTCAGCATGAGGTATAATTTTTTTTTAACAAAACATAGGGTCAATAGACCTTATTGTTCCTTCTAGAGTAATATCATATCATCTACTAACTAAAGTAACATCTAGATCTTATAAATCATCATAATCTATATCTATGTAGCTTGGTGGAGCTGGTGGTGGTGGTGGAGGTGGTTGTTGTTGTTGTCTCTCCAACCGTGCTTGCCTTATTTCTTGGCGGGCCTGACGTATTTCCTCGCGTTGTTGTCTTAGCTGATTCTGCATCTCGGTCACCAGGTCTGTTAATTGTTGTATTACCAGTCTTTGGGTAGCAACCACTTGATCGATCTCAACAGGTGGGGGATTTGGAGGATTCATTTCTGTTTGCTGTTACGTGATAATCTTTCCTTTCCTGGTATTGACCATGAAAGTTAGAAGCATGTGGTAATAGTTTTGCAAATGACCTTATTCATTAAGCAGAATGATTAAGCTAGTAGCTGGTTACAATCTAAAGATTCTTTGATAGGGCTTAATCTTTGGTTTATGTCCAGATTGGGGTAACCAATCATATAAGGTAAATATCCAAGGGTAAGATAGAATCTGTCAAGATGAGAGATATACATGGGTGAGATAGACCACAAGATGTAGGTTAAAAGTTTGTTTGTTATTAGGTGGGAATAGAAAGGTCATACTATTCATTATGGCACTATGGGTTGGGTTAGCTCATGGTTGAATTGATCCAATGTGCTAAGATAAGTTAATGCATGGCTAGTGGGGTCTAATCTCTTCTACTAGTGTCATTAATCTGTTTAAGTGGACCACATTAAGTTAGATAACATTAGACCACACTAGTTCAGGTCACATTAGGTAAGATAAGATCTAGATTAAATTGGATATGACTAGATTAGACTAGTTTAGGTTAGATAGGTCCAGTAGGGTAGAATATGTATTATTAAGATATGTTAGGATGTTTTAAGATTAATTAGATATGTTATGATAAGATAGAATCTCTTGCTAGTTTATAATTGAGAGGTTATGCAACTATCAGATGATTAAGGTAGTTGCATATGGTCAAGTCGATCTATCATTCTTAATTTAGTGCAGGGTGAACTAAGTTAAAACCTGTTCTATAGGGGTAGAGTCTAAACTATTTCATCAGTATTATCTAACATGTTTGATAAGTCACTTTAGATTTGATCAGATCTAGGTTAGATTGGTGTGACTTGTTTGACTAGATAAGATCTAATTAATTTGCATTAGATCATGGTTGTTAAACTAGGGTGGATAAGTATGCTTCCTAGGATAAGATGGATCCATAAAGATAAGATAGAATCTTTTGAGACCAGTTAGATCTATTAGGATGAGATACAATCTTTTCAAGATAGGATGAGCATTTTTTTTAAGATGAGATGGATCTATTAAGGTAAGGGGGAATCCTTTTAAGATAAGATGAAGTGGTTAGAATGAGATCTTTTAGGATAAGATAAATCTCTTAAGCTAGATATGTTTCAATGGGGATACTCTAGGCTGTCTAGTTATTTTATAAATATGTTTTAATACCTATGTGTATATGCAGATGCAATTGTGGACATTACTCCACAACCCATCACACTCAATCAAAGATCCAAATCAGACAAGTATCATAAGAACAAAACATTCAAATACATAAACACTTATAAAAATAGTTTTGTTTTTGTTCCTAGGATTAGGTTTCCTATTCCTAAAGTCACTTTAGGCACAGGATTTCAAAGTGTGAAATCCACATTTGTATTTAGAAGGAAAAGGTAAGAATAATCAGAGTAAAGCGGAAATAGATGAGAAAGATTAAGAAAAGTTTTGGAAAGGATCAGAGTAGTAAAGAAAGTAAAGGTAAGTAGATAATGGTTATCCAGTTCTATCTAGGTTTCGTCCTACAGTCAACATTCCTCTGATACCACTTCTGTAACACCCGGATTTTAGGGGTCCAAAACCCGGGTGCTAACATAAACACCAGGTATGCTGGGACCAAGTCTCAAACATATGATGTATAGTGGCACAGGATCGAATGTCACAACTTTATATATAACAGGAGTTCTATACAAAATAAATAATTACATTATAAGGAGACAACGGTCCAGCAACCCAAAGTTGACTGGGAGACGACGACCTAGACCTCTCACGAACTCATCACAGCATCCTCCATGAGCATCATCCTGCAGTACCTGGTCTTGACCTGTGGTGTATGTGAGACAGCAAGAGTGAGCTCACATACGTTCATCGCTCAACAAGTTGTGGGGAATAATGTGCATGAACTCGCCAAAGGTGGGAGCTCACATAAGGTGTAAGGCTTACCAAAGGAGATGGTTAGAGCTGAGCATTGCTTTTAAAGTTGGTCAAAATTTTATTAGCAATTACTAAGTATAAGTAAATACCAAACCCAATTAAGTAGTAGAACAAAAGTAACAACTTCACCTGCAATGCAATGCATATGACAAATTGAATTTAAGTTCCATAATTTAATCATGTGAGGGTCCGAGCTGCTCATGACCGTGAGCACGGCTAGTATACCAGTTTTACACTCTGCAGAGGTTGCGCATCTTTACCCACAAGTCGTGTTACCCATCTGCCAAGGGGTCATGAATCCCATACACCTCTACCAAGGAAGCGAGGCAGGGTAACACTACGAGGCCTTTACAAAGTTCCACTAGCTTCCGAAAACCCGCTACAGTTTATAGGAAGATCCAGTGCAGGAATCCCTTGCAGGACCGCCATCGCAGCAAAATCCTCCCGAGGGCCTCCCTACACTGACCTCTCCCCTACTGCCCTTGCCCCTTTCGGGTAAGGTAGTCTTCCACTAGCTTTCCTAATTAATCAGCCAAGGGCGTCCCATACCACCCTTGTGGTAGCACTGTTTTCCCGGGTGGTCGCTCCATGTTCCAATTAACATAATGATCTTAACATGAACATTAAATAACAACTGATAACAAAAAGTGTAATCATGAATAGTGTATCTCCATACCCAAAACCACATATAGCACTAGCAAGTACTACCCAGAAAGATCAGTGGTGAACAAGGTATAAAGATAGACAAACTAGGGTAACCTATTGGGTCCCATCAAAATTAACCTATGCAGATCATTATGATTAATCAGAACATGGCTGGGTAAAAAGAAGTGATCAAGGGCACAACTTGCCTGGGCCTTGAGATTCCAGGTACCAGGATGATCTTCAGATCCTCGTGACCTCACTGCTAGTCGTAGCAATACAAACATACATGGTATAGGCAAGATTAACATTACACCAAACATATATGCAAAATACATATTAATAATCTACACATTAAAATAAAACCACAGGAAAAAGAATTATTAATTTTGGAGTTGTAGAATTCAAGTTATGATTTTCCAAAGATTTTATGCATTTAATATAGGGTTAGGTGAGAAATAAATTTTAATGTGTACTTTATGTAAAAACAGTGGTACTATTTAATAGAGAATATTATTACAAAATTATAGGAACTGAAATGGATTAATTTGGACTAAATATGGATTTTCTATGATTTAAATAAGATTCGGGAATTATTTTAACAATAGAAACCATTTTCTAATTGAATTTTCTGAATTTCCTCGGATTCCGGACTGGGCACCAAAATTCAGGAACTGCAGGGGCTTCTGCGCAAATTTCCCAAGGCTCAGTGCACAGTGACAAGGGATGGCGGGTTGATTTCAGAATTTCACAGGGACTCTTTAGCGAATCGACCACCGAAGGGGTACGGGCGCGTCTGAACCGCACGATCCAATTTGGACGTGCGAGATTAGATCTAGGTTTACGAAACGGTATGAAACCTCAGTCATCCGATCCTAGATCTACGACCACGATTTTATTAAGGCGAGATCCCACCGTGGCCCTTGATTCACGATCGAATGGACCGTGCGTTCCCGAGCCGAAGCGCTACGATAGACTCAATCGCCGCCACATATCGCGAGATCGACGGTCAGGAGGCCATCTTCCTCCCAGGACACTCCCCATCCCGGCCGCGTGCTCACCGCGGCGGAGTGCCATGGTTGGAGCTCCCCAACTTCTCGCCCAGAAGCTACGTTCTCGATTCCTTGGCGCTACACATAGAGGAGGTTAAGGGGAATCCAATGGTGGGCTTTTTACCTTGGTTTGATGCGGCGTCGACACTGCCCACGTGTGCAGGCGGCTCAACGGCAGCGGCGGTGAATTGAGCGCCCCACGGTCACCTTCCGAGCTCACGAACGCCACCCACGCGGTCCTGGGGCTTGGGCGAAGCCTTCTGCCCGCACCCGAGGTCTCGATTTGGCGTCGAGCACGAACGACGACGGCGCGGTCGCCAATCCACCCGCACGGTCACCACGGATTCAAGCTCCCTCCCTCCTCTCTCTCTATCGACCCCTCTGGTGGACGCTGGTTGGATTGAAGGATAGGGGGGGTGAGACGCGACCCGATTTTATACGCAGTCGGTTGGTCGGCGACGGATTCCGCGGTCGACGGCAAGCTCCGCCATGCGCGCGTTTCTGTTGAGGAACGGACTGACAGAGGGAGCCCACACGTAAGTGACACCAAGCGAGAGCAGGCGCGCGAGGGAGAGGCTGACGTGGGGGGCCCAGTTTGCAGTGAAACAAGGGGGGGCTGGGCGCGGGAGGCGAATTGGGCTGGCGTGCGTGAGTTTGGTGGGCCGAATTGGGATACCGAGGCCCAGTTTGAGTTTTATTCTTTTCCCTTTTTCTTTTCTTTTCATTTCTTTTCAAATTCAAACTTCAATTCAAATTCAATTTGAGTTCAAGTTTAAATTCAAATTTTGTGAAATAACTTGTCCTCAGTTTGAAAGGTATAATTTATTAATATAAGTGTGAAGGATGTTTATTTATTTTATTTTATGTAATATTTTTCTTAGTTCTTCCCTTCTCTTTTATTTTCTATTTTCTATTCCAAATTCAAATTTATACTTCTATTTTAGTTTTCAGATTTTTCAAAGGTATCAATTGAAATCCAAGGGTGAATATAAACCATACTATTTTATTATTACTAGTTTAAGTTTTATTCTCCTTGTTTATTTATTTTATGAAATGTATAAATGGTTTTTAAAAGAAAAATTCTTTTTCTCCTCATTTTCTTATTTCCCAATGATACTTTGTTCAGATTTCTTCTACCAATTCCAAATTCAGAATTTGGGTGTTACACCAGTGCACCACCGAACAGTCCGGTGATTTTTAGCCATGTCGCCCTTGCCGATTCCCAAGAACAGCGACTTCGCTGCAGTGCCTGGTGCACACCGGATAGTTCGGTGCACCATAGGCTGGTATAAGTTTTGGCTAGACTTAGCCAAACTTCTCCAATCCATTTCCATTTTTCTTGACAAGGTTTCTAGAACTTAGAGAAATACATTAGTACCAAAAACAATTCACTAAGGCTAGAGACATACCTTGATTCTTGATTTGCACTTCTTTAGCACTTAGCACATATTAACCAAAACAATATGTGTTGGGCATCTAATCACCAAAACATTTATAGAAATGGCCCAAGGGCACATTTCCCTTTCAATGGAGCTACTGAGTTTTGTTTCTTTTAAGACCAAGACACCAGAGATCTTCCCAGAAACTGACAAGTCCCTGATGTGCTCTTCTTGTCAATTTTACATTCGGCATATTCGGCATCGGAATACCCAATTAAATCAAAGGTAGATCCCTTGGGGTACCAAAGCCCAAACTTAGGAGTGTAAACTAAATATCTCATTACTCTTTTCACGGCCCTAAGGTGAACTTCCTTGGGATTTGCCTGGAACCTTGCACACATGCATACAGAAAGCATAAAATCCGGTCGAGAAGCACATAAATAGAGTAAAGAACCTATCATCGACCGATATACCTTTTGATCTACGGATTTACCTCCCGTGTCGAGGTCAAGATGCCCATTGGTTCCCATGGGTGTCTTGATGGGTTTGGCATTCTTCATTCCAAACTTCTTAAGTATGTCTTGATTGTACTTAGTTTGGTTGATGAAGGTGCCCTCTTGGAGTTGCTTGATTTGAAATCCAAGGAAATACTTCAACTCCCCCATCATAGACATCTCGAATTTCTATATCATGATCCTTGTAAACTCTTCACAAGATGACTTGTTAGTAGACCCAAAAATAATATCATCAACATAAATTTGGCATATAAACAAGTCTTTAGCAATTGTTTTAGTGAAGAGAGTAGGGTCAGCTTTTCCAACTTTGAAGCCATTAGTGATAAACAAGTCTCTCAGGCATCCATACCATGCTCTTGGGGCTTGCTTGAGCCCATAAAGTGCCTTTGAGAGCTTATAAACATGGTTAGGATACTCACTATCTTCAAAGCCGGGAGGTTGCTCAACATATACCTCTTCCTTGATAGGACCATTGAGGAAGGCACTCTTCACGTCCATTAGGTATAGCTTAAAGCCATGGTAAGTAGCATAGACAAGTAATATACGAATTGATTCAAGCCTAGCTACGGGTGCATAGGTTTCATCAAAATCCAAACATTCGACTTGTGAATAACCTTTGGCAACAAGTCGGGCTTTGTTCCCTTTCAATCTCCCCCTTTTTGGCGATTTATGACAACACATTAAAAAGCAATCAAAAATGCAAATTTGAAGAGCAAATTTTTTTACTCGGTATTTGGCATATTTGGATCACTTTTGCCACCACTTGGTTTATTTTCACAAATCAAATTCTTTTTCCTATCTTTAAGTCAAACACACTTGTTTGGGCAAATAGAGAGATATTTCAAGAGTAACATTGATCAAGTGTAAAAAACTCCCCCTTTTTCCCATAATCAAAATTCTCCCCCATAAGAGACCAAATTTTGCAATGAGTGGATTAAGGACAAAATACAAATTCTAACTCTACAATTTTCGAAATTCACAAGTGGTTGGCTGATCCATTTGCTTTGGCCTTAATTTCTCCCCCTTTGGCATTAAACACCAAAACGGGAGAACTTTTGGCCTTTTAACCCCATTTCCTCACCAAAATGTCAAATAAGAGCAAAAAGGTAATGAGGGCATTAGTATGAACTTGGAATAAAATACACGTATACCGGAGTGCAGTGGAAGTCTTTTCTTCGTCCAAGTTAATTTTCCCTTTCAATGTTCCTTCGAGACTACTTCAAGTGCACTCAAACAAACAAGTTAGTCTCAAAGGAGTCAAGTTGTAGCGCATCTCCCCCTAAACATGTGCATCATTTGCATAGGACTTGTGAGGTTTGGGGATGACTTGTACAACTTGAGTGCCACAAATAAGCAATAAATGATGTAAATGCCCAAAGTAACATGATCAAAAGGCATATAACACATGTATGTTATAGATCAATCCAAGTTACGCGAATCTAAGACATTTAGATCACTACGCAACCTGCAAAACCTTTTCTCATCTAAAGGCTTGGTGAAGATATCGGCTAGCTGGTTCTCGGTGCTAATATGGTAAATGTCGATATCTCCCCTTTGCTGGTGGTCTCTCAGGAAGTGATGCAAGATGTCTATGTGCTTAGTGCGGCTGTGTTCAATAGGATTATCCGCCAAGTGGATTGCACTCTCATTGTCACATAGAAGTGGGACTTTGCTCGGATTGTACCCAAAGTCCCGGAGGGTTTGCCTCACCTAAAGTAGTTGCGCACAACACTGTCCTGTGGCAACGTACTCGGCCTCAGCGGTGGATAGGGCAATGGATGTTTGTTTCTTAGAGCTCCAAGACACCAGGGACCTTCCTAGAAACTGGCACGTCCCTGATGTGCTCTTCCTATCAACCTTGCACCCGGCATAGTCGGAATCTGAGTATCCAATTAAGTCAAAGGTAGGCCCCTTTGGATACCAGATCCCGAAGCAAGGCGTAGAAACTAAATATCTAAGAATTCGCTTAACCGCCACAAGGTGGCATTCCTTGGGATCAGATTGAAATCTAGCACACATGCATACACTAAGCATAATGTCCGGTCTACTAGCACAAAGATAAAGTAGTGAACCTATCATTGACCGGTATGCCTTTTGATCAGCGGACATGCCTCCTTTGTTGAGGTCTAGGTGTCCATCAGTTCCCATTAGTGTCTTCACGGGCTTGGCATCCTTCATCCCAAACCTCTTGAGAAGATCTTGAGTGTACTTCGTTTGGGAGATGAAAGCGCCTTCCTTGAGTTGCTTCACTTGAAATCCAAGGAAGTAGTTCAACTCGCCCATCATTGACATCTCAAATTTCTGCATCATTACCCTGCTAAACTCCTCACAAGACTTTTGGTTAGTAGAACCAAATATAATGTCATCGACATATATTTGGCAAACAAAAAGATCTCCATCGCAAGTCTTTGTGAAAAGAGTGGGATCAGCTTTCCCAACCTTGAAAGCATTAGCAATTAGAAAATCTCTAAGGCATTCATACCATGCTATTGGGGCTTGCTTGAGTCCATAGAGCGCCTTAGAGAGTTTATACACGTGGTCGGGATACCTTTCTCCACGTATACCTCCTCCTTGATTGGTCCATTTAGGAAGGCGCTCTTCACGTCCATTTGGAACAGCTTAAAGGAATGGTGAGCGGCATATGCTAATAAAATTTGAATTGATTCTAATCTAGCCACAGGAGCGAAAGTCTCCTCAAAGTCCAAACCTGCGACTTGGGCATAACCTTTTGCCACAAGTCAAGCCTTGTTTCTTGTCACCACTTCGTGTTCGTCTTGCTTGTTATGGAACACCCACTTGGTTCCCACAACATTTTGCTTTGGACATGGCACCAAGCTCTAGACTTCATTTCTTTTGAAGTTGTTGAGCTCTTCCTGCATGGCCAGCACCCAGCCCGGATCCTTCAAGGCTTCTTCTACCCTAAAAGGCTCAATAGAAGAAACAAACGACTAATGCTTACAAAAATTAGCTAATCGTGAGTGAGTTGTTACTCCCTTGCTGATGTCACCTAGAATCTGATCCACGGGGTGATTTCTTTGGATCGTCGCTCGGACTTGAGTTGGAGGGGGGCGTGAAGCTTCTTCCTCCATAGCCTATTCTTCCTGTGCTCCCCTTGATCCTGCCTCTCTTCTTGAGGTACCCGTTCATCGTCTTGAGTTGGGGGATGCACCATCGTAGAGGAAGATGGTTGATCTTGTTCCTGTAGTTCCTGTGTTCGCACATCACCTATCACCATAGTTCGCATTGTGGTCGTGGGAACCTCATCTTCATCTACATCATCAAGATCAACTTGCTCTCTTGGAGAGCCATTAGTCTCATCAAATACAACATCGCTAGAGACTTCAACTAATCCTGATCATTTGTTGAAGACCCTATACGCCTTTGTATTTGAGTCATATCCTAGTAAAAAACCTTCTACGGCCTTGGGAGCAAATTTTGAATGTCTACCTTTTTTCACCAGAATGTAGCATTTGCTCCTAAAAACACGGAAATAAGAAACATTGGGTTTGTTACTAGTAAGGAGTTTGTAGGAAGTCTTCTTGAGGAGACGGTGTAGATAGAGCCGGTTTATGGCGTGGTAGGCTGTGTTCATAGCTTCCGACCAAAACCTCTCAGGCATCTTGTACTCTCCAAGCATCGTTCTCGCCATGTCGATTAGCATCCTGTTCTTCCTCTCTACCACACCATTTTGCTGTGGTGTGTAGGGAGCGGAGAACTCGTGCTTAATTCCTTCCTCCTCAAGATATTCTTCAACCTATAGATTCTTGAATTCCGACCCATTGTCGCTTCTTATCTTCTTCACCTTTATCTCAAACTCGTTTTGAGCTCTCCTTAAGAAGCATTTTAGGGTTCCTTGGGTTTCGGATTTGTCCTGCAAAAAGAATACCCAAGTGAAGCGGGAAAAATCATCAACTATAACAAGACCATACTTACTTCCCCCGATGCTGAGATAGGCAACAGGGCCGAAGAGATCCATGTGTAGGAGTTCCAGTGGTCTTGATGTCGTCATCACATTCTTGCTATGATGAGTGCTTCCCACCTATTTCCCTGCTTGGCATGCTGTACAGGGTCTGTCTTTCTCAAAACAGACATCGGTTAGTCCTAACACATGATCTCCCTTTAGAAGTTTATGAAGGTTCTTCATCCCAACATGTGCTAGACGGCAATGCCAAAGCCAGCCCATATTAGTCTTAGTGATTAAGCATGCATCTAGATCGGCATTCTCCTTTGAGAAATCAACTAAATAGTGCTTGCCATCTAATACACCCTTAAAAGCTAATGAACCATCACTCCTTCTAAAGACAGATACATCAATATTTGTAAATAAATAATTGTAGCCTATATGACATAATTGACTTACAGACAATAAATTATACCCGAGTGACTCTACTAAAAACACATTTGATATTGAGTGCTCGGTCGTGATGGCTATCTTGCCCAATCCTTTAACCTTGCCTTGGTTCCCATCTCCAAAGATAATAGTATCCTGGGAATCCCTGTTCTTGACGTAGGAGGTGAACATTTTCTTCTCCCCCGTCATGTGGTTTGTGCATCCGCTGTCGATAATCCAGCTTGAGCCCCGGATGCATAAACCTGCAACGTAATTAAGATTGGGTTTTAGGTACCTAACTCTTGTTGGGTCCTACAAGGTTAGTTATAATAACTTTTGGAACCCAAATGCAAGTCTTGTCACCCTTGCATTTAGATCCCAATTTTCTAGCAACTACTTTGCCATTCTTGCATAATAATACAAAAGAAGCATTACACGTTTGATACATAGCAGTTGAACCAGTGTAAACTTTCCTAGGTGCATGAGAAATAGTATGATTGCGCCTAGGCCTACTCCTATCATGAACATATGTGGAACTAGAAGCAAACATAGCATGTGAATCATAATAAGTAGGTAAAAACAGCATGATTATAACATTTATCATGATGGGAAACTTTCTTGACATGAGCATAAAGATAAGCTTGGTTCTTTTGATCATGTGAAAAACTACTAGCCATAGGAGCCTTCCCTTTCTCCTTGTTGAGAACGGAAGTCCTTTGGCTTGTTAGGTTCTTGATTTTCTTTCGAAAACCAAGTCCATCCTTAATTGAGGGGTGTCTACCAACGGTGTAGGCATCCCTAGCAAATTTAAGTTTCTCAAAATTATTCATGCAAGTCTTAAGTTGAGCATTAAGACTTGTAACATCATTGTTTAGCTTAGTGTTGGGGACTTGTTCTCAAATGCTATGAATTAAGAACAAGGCAACACAGAAAGAAGTTAGTGGTAAATACCCTTCGTCCTTCGAAGCGTTATTTCCCTTAGGATATAACGGTCTTCAGACGAAGGTCATGAAGGACATACCTTCATCATTACAGTTTATATTGATAAAAGGAGAAGCATATGAAACATGAGAGAATAACATGAATAATCACATAGCATTATTACATGTCCTTATTATATAATCATGGAAGAATAAGAGCAATATTGAATTACATTTGTACCTTCGGCTTGATAGAAGGCAAAAATACAAGCGTGACGCACGAGCGAGTACAAATCAGCGTGAATAGTACGGGGGTACTGTTCATCTATTTATAGACACAGGACACAGCCTGTGAAGAATTACAATTATGCCCCTCATAAAAGTTTACAACATCGACTCAGACCTTTATGGACTAAAAGGTCATTCTATCTTTAAGTCGGTTTGTAATACCGAAGCTTCATGAAGAGGGACCTTCGGTCATCTTCTGCGGACAGCTTCAGCCGAATCTGCTTCTTCCTACAAGACCTTCGGCGCGACGAAGCATAGCCCCAACAGTAGCCCCTTTCGCGGCGCTAGATCGTTTTTCGTAACGAGCTTGATCCGTGAAAAAAGTCTCTTAAGCTTCGGGAAGCCGAAGGTCCAAAAAACACCTTCCCTGAGCTCGTTGTCGAGAAACGATTCAGTTTCCGAGCGCGTAGCAGTCCCACCTTGCAGAGCTACTGTTTGGTCTCTGCGGTCCACCACGCAGCGAGTGCAAGCGGCTGTCCGCGTGGTGTAAAAATCCTGGCGTTTCGCCTTCTTACCTGTAGCACTATATAAACAGACAAGTAGGTGTGAAGTTACCACAGCATTCATTGCTATTTGCACTGTTTTGCTGCCAAAATTTTTAACCATAGCCGAAGCTTGACTCTCGGAATCAAACGAAGCTCCAGCTTGAAGCCTACTTCGTCAGAAAAAACTTCGGAAGAAAAAGTTTTTAGTTCCCGCAAATTCAGAATTAAATGGCCAGAGTGCGCTCTATCGCTAGGGTTGAGCGTGAAGGAGGCGAAGCTGAAGGCTTGGAGACTATTCCCATCTCCGAAGCAATGCAACGATCCGGACTGGTAACTTCGGAAGGAATCCCCACTGTTGAAGCAGAACAAGCAACTGCCGAAGCAGAAGATGAGAACATTGAAGAAACTGATCCCGAAGATGATTATCGTATTGCCATGCCAAGTAAGCCCAGCCACTTGGACTTCGGAAAGTCGACCGTTTCGAAGGCTGATCTCTCCAAGATGGTGAAGTCAGGTTATTTCAGTGAAAGTCAGAAGAAGCTACTTCGCTTCGGGGGGGGGGAAGAAACTACCCCGAAGCCAGAGAAGGATGAAATAGTCATTTTCAAGAGCTTTCTAAAGGCTGGGTTGAGATTCCCCCTTCATAGGATCATTGCAGATGTATTGAAGAGGTTTGGTATCTACTTTCATCAGTTGACTCCTAACGCTATCGTTAGGCTTAGTGTTTATATCTGGGCCCTCCGAAGCCAGGCGGTGGAGCCGTTTGCAGACAGTTTTTGTCGAGTTCACGAACTGCACTATCAGACGAAGGCTAGAAAAGATGGATTGCATGACAATTTTGGTTGTTATAATTTTGCTTATCGGAAAACTACAAAGTTTCCTGTAATCAGCTACCGAAGCAAATGGCCGGCAGGCTGGAAATCAGAATGGTTTTATGTGAGAGTTGACGAAGACAAAGAGAAGCTGGTACAAAGCCCTCTTGAATTGATCTTCGGAGAAACAAGACCACGACGCCAAATGTCATTAGAAGGTTCCACTTGGGCTGCACTGGCTGAGTTTAAAATTATTTCAGAGCATATCAGTACTAGGGACCTGGTTCAAGAGTTCTTGGCCTTCAGGGTTTTTCCTACTTTAAAAGAATGGGAAATGCCGAAGCTAGAGGGGGAGAAGAAAGAAGGGGAACTTGTGCGGTTACCTTACTATTACAAGTTTAAGAAATACTTTAAAAAACCTTGCCAAGAATGGCTGGACACAGTTGAAATAATGTGCAATGAAATACTCGGTAATTACTCCAAAAAAGAAGATCAGTTGATGACCGCGGCCTTCGGTACCCGTCCGAAGCGAAGACTGAATCGAGTGCTGGACGCCTTGGGTTTTGAATACCCTGACTACGAAAATCTGAATAAAGGTGCCGAAGGTCGGAAAAGGAAAAGGGGAGCCAAAGCTTTAAATGAAGATGAGGAAGAACCACCAAAAAAGAAGAATATTCCGAAGAAGAAGAAAGCGTCTTCTCCGAAGCAGAAAATATCTGACGAAGAAGAAACCCCGGCATCACCCTCTGCCACTGACGTGGAGGAAATTTTGAAGGTAATGACTGAATCCCTGCCTGCGAAGCTAAGTCCTTTGGGGCCTCAACTGACAAAGTTTTTTCAGAAGGAAAAGGAGCCCGAAAAAACGAAGAAGGCGACTAAAGCAAAGAGACAAAGAATTATCGCAGTGACAGAAGTCATTGACAAGACACCACCGAGAGCTTCAGCTCAAAAGATACCAGCGGCTGAAGAAATAACAAATATTGAAATCACACCTTCGGAGGTCGCGGCTGCCGAAGCTACCTCACCTGAAGGTGTGAACCTGGAAAGCACAATTGAACACATCGACAAAATACTGCTAGGCATGGCCACAGAAGAAGCTACTGCTGCCGCCGAAGAGGCCATGGCCGCAGTGTCTGGGAAAGAAAAGGAAATTGCTGACGAAGCTTCAGAGAACGAAGCCTTCATGTTTCAAAATTTAGTTGGAGAAAAATTGTCAAAACCCGAAATAGAAGAGCTTAAAGAGTATGCCAAATCTTGCGGGTACAAACCAGGAGCACTCCTCTTCGGAGGTATTGATGATGAAAAATTAGATTGTATCCGAAACCAAACTGGAGCCAAAGTTATCAGTACTCTGTTAAAGAGTATCGGTTTTCTGAAGCTGGAAATGGACATTAGCCGCTACCGACGACAACATATCGTTGGTAGTTTATTTTATTCCAATTTCAAGGTGAACTACTATTCCCTTGACTTTTATTGTTTTTAATAATGAAAACATGTCTAACGAAGGTTGTTTTCGTGCAGAGTATGCTGCTGAGCAAGGCTTTGAAAATGCAGCAAGATCTGGAAGACAAAAAGCATGAGGTTATAATTGAAAATTTAGAGAGCAAAATAAAAGAGCAATTAGCTACTATTGAAAAGAAGAACTTTGAGCTTCAGGCAACAGAAGGCTTATTGGCAGAAGCCGAAGCTAAAATAGCGGAATTGAATACGAAGCTTCTCTGCCAATCTGAATAGCTTGAACAAGAAAAACAAGAACTAAATGCGAAACTTGAAGCCGAAGTCCAAGAAAATTCAGTTTTGAAAAAATTATTGGCAAGCCTTCAAGATAAATGTTTGGAATTTAGCAACAAATGTATTCAACGACTGAGAAAAATCTTCCACTCAGTTGGAGCTAGCAGTGAGAAATTCACCCCGTCAGCTGAAGATTTACCAAAGACCTTCGAACATATTGAAGGTGAAATTGATGAGCTTGACGAAGTTATGGCCGGGCACGGTGACTTCTGTGCCTGGGTAGCTTCTCGGGGCACTGCTGCTGCTTTCCTAAAAGCTGGCTGTGATCATGAAAAAATTGTCAATAGGCCCAATTTCACTCTATCACCAACAATTTTAGATGATATTCCTGACCTCGCCCGAAGCATTTCTAACAGATTTGTAAAGATGATATGGACAAAAGGCGGGCGAGAAAAGGCTGGAGACGAAGCTCGGAGTCATCTTGAACCAGTAAGAAATCATACCTTGTGCTTACCTTTTCCTTCAATCTTGGTTTTGACCCACAACAACTTAATTCATGTAGGATGACGAAGCCGAAGTCGATGATTAAAAAGAGTGACGCCGAAGCTAAAATCCCTCGAAGATCAAGTAGGAGTAGACTGTAGACAGACTCAGGAAACTTTTGAGATAACTTGTGTAAATGTAACTAAACTTGTCTTTAATGAGTTCTGTTCATACCTTGTATTATGCTCTTACCCTTCTATTGATGTATGTGAAGTGCTTTGTTGTGGACGAAATTATCTTTTTTGAGCCGAAGGCGAAAAAAACACCTTCCCTTCTTTTCGTACACAGCGAAGCATAGAAAACAACATTTCCCTTTCTTCTGAAGCTCTCCTTTTTGTACGCGAAGAAGCTCTTCTCTTATGCCGAAGCAACCACTTATGCCATGATGATGATTATCCTATATATGTCTGGATGAATGTTTATGAATGCAAATGCTATGATGTAATATGATGTGCGAATGAATGTCCAAACACATATCCGAAGCCATACCCTCAGCCATTATTTCCTTAGAAACAATCACACATCAGCTCTGCATTCCCTTAGGAACGACTTTGGAGCTTCTTCGCCTTTTACTTTCGACGTAATCAGCGTTGACTTTTCGCTGTAAGCTCTGCATTCCCTTAGGAACGACTTTGGAGCTTCTTCGCCTTTTACTTTCGGCGGAATCAGCGTTGACTTTTCGCTGTAAGCTCTGCATTCCCTTAGGAACGACTTTGGAGCTTCTTCGCTTTTTACTTTTCGGCACTCAATGGTGCGTTCTCAGCTTTTACATTTACATTCCTTGGGGGATTTTGCTCTTATAGAACTAAAAAAGGAAATTACATATGATGGCCCCATTAAAAACCTTTCTCCCCCTTTAGAAAGGAAAAGGGTGCCATAAAAAAGAAAAGACATAAAAAGTTACATCAAGTTACACATAATATCGCCGAAGCTCATCCGCATTCCAAGATCTGGGAATGTCGTTGCCGTCCAAATCCTTCAATCTGTATGAACCGGGTCTTGATGAAGATACTACCAAAAAAGGTCCCTCCCATTTCAACTGCAACTTGCCCACTGTATCTGGGTTAGCGACTCTCCGAAGCACCAAATGTCCTGGCTCAATATTCTTCAGCCGAACCTTTCTATCACGCCACTTGATTGTTTCGGCTTGATATTTATTGATGTTCTCCACAGCTTGAAGTCTGATCCCTTCTAGAGCATCTTTTTCCACAGAATAAGCATCTTCAGAACCTGATTCTGCCGAAGCTACTACTCTTATTGATCCAGTTTTAGCTTCTTCCGGAGTTATTGCTTCGTCACCGAATAATATCTTGAATGGAGTAAAGCCTGTAGACCTTGATGTTGTTGTATTGTGGCTCCACACCACTTTGGTTAACTGATCTGGCCACTTTCCCCTAGGTTGATTGAAGATTAACTTCATTATTCCTGTCATTATAATGCCATTGGCTCTTTCAACGAGCCCATTTGACTCCGGATGCCTGACTGATGCAAAATGGATCTTCGTACCAATTTGATCACAGAAATCTCTGAAAGCTTCGGAGTCAAATTGTGTTCCATTATCTACAGTGATGGCCCTTGGTACCCCGAAGCGACAAACAATATTCTGCCAGAAAAACTTTTGGACAGTGGCCGAAGTTATTGTGGCTAAAGGCTTTGCCTCAATCCATTTAGAAAAATATTCCACCGCCACTACAACATATCTTAAGTTCCCTTGGGCCGGTGGTAATGGACCTAACAAGTCAAGGCCCCACCTTTGCAATGGCCAGATGGGTTGTATGAGCTGTGTTAAGGATGAAGGTTGTTTTTGATCTCTTGCACATTTCTGACAGCCTTCGCACTTTTGAACTAATTCCGCTGCATCCGAAGCTGCCTTCGGCCAATAAAACCCTTGGTGGAAAACTTTTCCAAGTAACGGCCTAGATCCAATGTGAGATCCACACAGGCCTGCATGTATTTCTTTCATCAACTCTATACCTTCGGTTCTAGATAAACACTTGAGTAGCGGAGCGCAAACTCCATGCTTGTACAACTCCCCTTCTATCATGACATATGGACGAGCTCTTGCCTCTATCCTCCTGTTATAAGCTTCGTCATCTGAAAGGAATTTACCCTAAAGGTAAGAGATGATCTCAGTTCTCCAATCTTCGCTATAAACAGGAGATATATTGAGGACTGCTCTTTCAAGGAGTTCCACTGAAGGTGCCTTTATTGTTTCGAAGAACACATCCGAAGGTAAAGGCAGCCCCTGTGCTGCTGACTTAGCTAGCAAATCAGCATGCTCATTTTGTCCTCGAGGGATATTTTTGACAGAAAATCCTTCGAAGGAAGCTTCGATTCTTCGGACCGTGTCTAGATATTTTTCAAGCTTCGGATCTTTAGCCTTGCAACTCTTGTCGATATGACCCGAAACAACCTGGGAATCAGTTTTAAGGATGGCCCTTCTGATTCCCATTGCTTTTAATTTCCGAAGGCCCAAAAGCAGGGCTTCGTACTCAGTAATATTGTTTGTACAGCTAAAATCGAGTCTTGCCGCATAACAAGTTTTAACTTTGGATGGTGAGACCAACACCGCGGCTGCTCCTGCTCCGAAGGTTCCCCAAGACCCATCGCAAAACACTGTCCACACTTCGGCATCTTTATTTGTTTCTTCATCCTGAGCCCCTGGCGTCCAATCGGCAATGAAATCTGCCAACGCTTGAGACTGGATCGTGGATCTATGCACATAATCAATGCAAAATTCATTGAGCTCTGCAGCCCATTTTCCAATCCATCCGGTAGCTTCTCTATTTCTCATAATATCCTTCAACGGCTGCGAAGAAGGAACAACAATATTGTATGCTTGAAAATAATGCCGAAGCTTCCTGGATGCCATCAAAACAGCATATAATACCTTCTCCAATTCTGTATAATTTTTCTTTGATACACTAAGAACTTCAGATACAAAATACACTGGAACCTGCTTCTTGACTTGGCCATCAAGCTTCTCCTAGACAAGTGCTGCACTTACCGCTGAGTGCGAAGCTGCCACGTATAACAACAAAGGAGCCCCTAGCGTTGGTGGAGTTAATGTTGTTAAATATATCAAATATTGCTTCAGTTCTTCAAAGGCTTTTTGTTGGCTTGGTCCCCATTGAAAGACTTCGGCTGATTTCAGCACTTCGAAGAATGGTAAATTTCTTTCTGCTGATCTGGATATGAATCTATTGAGAGATGCCAGCCTCCCTGTCAATCTTTGGGCCCCCTTTTTTGTAGTTGGTGGCTCCATTCGAAGTATAGCTTCAATTTTACTAGGATTAGCTTCAATTCCCTTTGTTGAAACCAAACATCCAAGAAATTTCCCCTTCTTTACTCCGAAGACACATTTTTCTGGATTCAACTTTAAGCCAGCTTGTCTGAAACTGGCGAAGGTCTCCTACAAATCAGCAATATGATTTTCCTGATTCGTGCTTTTTACAATGATGTCATCAACATAAGTTAGCACATTTCTGCCTATCTGAGACTGGAGAACCTTCGCAGTCATTCTGCTGAAACTTCCTCCAGCATTTTTGAGCCCCTCAGGCATCCGAAGATACCAATATGTGCCACTTGGGGTTATGAAGCTAGTCTTCGGCTCATCTTCCTTCTTCATCCAGATTTGGTGATAGCCTGAGTAACAGTCTAGCAGACTCATGAGCTCTGAAGAAGCTGCTGCATCAACTAAAGAGTCTATCCTTGGCAATGGGAATTCGTCCTTCGGACAAGCCTTGTTGAGATCTGTAAAATCGATACACATTCGCCACTTGCCATTGGCCTTTTTTACCATAACAGTGTTAGCTAGCCATTCTGGGTACTTTACTTCTCTGATAACTCCTGCACTGAGGAGTCTTTTGACTTCATTACGAGCACCTTCGGCCTTATCATCAGACATTTTCCGAAGGCTCTGCTTTCTGGGTCTGAAGGATGGGTCAACATTGAGCGAGTGTTCAATAACATCCCTATTTACTCCGCAGAGGTCATTGGCTGACCATGCAAAAACATCTTTGTTGTTAAACAAAAACCTTATCAAGGTTTTCTCCTGCTCTTCGGATAATTGAAAGTTCCCTTTGACCCGGGAACAGGATCTGGATGTCGCCTAGAGGGGGGGGTGAATAGGCGAATAAAACTTATTACTTTAAAACTTAAATTCTTACTCTACTCGAAGACTTAGTACGCAGTGGAGTGAGAAGACTCTTCGAGTAGGTTGCAGCGGAATGGAAGATCCTGTCTCAAAATGTCCTGCACTTCAAATCAAGCTTATACCACAGATAAGTATTGAAGTGCAGATATAAAGACGAGTAAGACAGAGAGTCAGGATACAATACAGAATAGAGCACACAGACGCAAGGATTTATCCCGAGGTTCGGCCAAGCCTGAAATGCTTGCCTAGTCCTCGTTGGAGTTAGCCACACCTGGGCTTGGAGTCTATTTCAACTCCTTCCTTCGTTTGCTCAGATCTGTCAGTATGACAGATAGAGCCTTTCACTATTGAGTGGGGTTACAACAGAACCGCGGCTGCTTACAAACTTCTTGGCAGCACCCCGGCAGAGTAACGATACGCTCAAGACCTTGCTCTAGCTCTTAGAAGCACTACTCCTCTCTCTAAAGGCTTATAGCTGTGCCTTCTACACAAACTATAGAGTTACACACAAGAGGGAGAGCGAGAACTGATTCCAGTGAAGTCTATACTTGTTGGCTGCACTTGTATATTGCTGGAGGCGCCTAGGGGTCCCTTTTATAGGCACAAGGGGCCTAGGAGCCGTTGGAAGCAATCCAGGAAGGCAAATCTTGTCTTCTGTCGGGTGGCGCACCGGACAGTCCGGTGCACACCGGACACTGTCCGGTGCCCGATTTCTTTCCTTCTACGTCGAAGCCGACCGTTGGCAGTCTTGGAGCCGTTGGCGCACCGGACATGTCCGGTGCACACCGGACAGTCCGGTGCCTCCATCTAGCCGTTGGCTCGGCCACGTGTCCCGCGCAGATCGCGCGGCCGACCGTTGGCCCGGCCGACCGTTGGCTCACCGGACAGTCCGGTGCACACCGGACAGTCCGGTGAATTATAGCCGTACGTCGCCAGTGAATTCCCGAGAGTGGACAGTTCGCCAGAGTTCAGCCTGGCGCACCGGACACTGTCCGGTGCACCACCGGACAGTCCGGTGCACCCAGACTGAGCAGAGACTTGGCTGTACACAGCCAAGCCTTTTGCACCTCTTTCCTTCTCTTCTTCTTTCTGTTTCTAACACTTAGACAAGTATATTAGTACACTAAAACTAATGTACTAAGTCTAGAAACATACCTTCTCTTAATTATTACATCTATAGCATTTCACATGCTTGAGCTTCGATGTTGGACCCATAAATCATCAAGTCTGCTTGACTTGATCTAGATTGACATTTCTTGGCTCCAACATTCTGCAAAGGTCACATAGAACATCTCCAAACATAGGAACAACCCAAACTAAAGATCAAGGTGAACTTAGCTCTTTTGGGCTGCTTCTGGTTTTGACACTTGTTCTCCTTCTAGTGACCTTGATCTCCTTCTTAGAGCTTGGTCTTGAGCCTTATGACTTACACCACATAACTGTAGCTGTTACCTCATTGGTTGTAAGTCACGTCCTTATGTAGTGATCCTTGATGTGCCGTAGCTGTTCTCAACTCGATCACCCTTGACTTTGCAAGCCTTCTTCTTCACCCTTAGCTTTGGGTTCCTCAGCCTCCTTGACCTTCTCCCGTGCACTTGGTACCTCGAAGCTCTTCTTGCCTCCGTCCTTGGCTTGATCAGTTGTCTCCGAGCTACGCACCCGAGTCTCACTTTATGCAATGTCCATCTTACTTGTGATGTCCATTATGTATCCATAATCCAGTTCTTGGACAATCACATTTGTTCACTTGTGTTGAACCCTGTAGGCTTTACCTTAAGCACCTGTTCAACACTTAGTACACTTGTTAGTCCTTTAATTGAGTTGTCATCCAAACACCAAAACTCACAAGAGAGCTTTCAATAATTGAGAGCCCAACAGCACCTTCTGCTCTGCTATGTCCTCACATAAGAGCACGGGCTTCGGCTGATCTGCTGAAGCTGCTTTCTCCCTTCTGAATTTGTACTGTTCACAAGTTTCAGCTCCATCTATGTTATGGATTGCTTTTGAGTCAGTCCAGTTTCCTTCGGCCCTTCTGGCAGCTTCCTGACTTCCATGAATAGCAATGGGTCCTTGATCCGAAGGTATCTTCATGCAAAGATAGGCAGGATGAAGAATTGCTTCGAAAGCATTGAGGGTGCCACGACCAATAATTGCATTGTAAGGGTATTCCATGTCAACAATGTCAAACACAACTTGCTCAGTTCTGGTGTTGTTGATGAACCCGAAGGTCACTGACATGGTGATCTTGCCCAGCGCTACAATCTGTCTTCCTCCGAAGCCACAGAGAGGGTGCGTAGCATCATGAATCTTGTCTTCTGGCTCTTGCATTTGCTTGAAGGCCTTAGCAAATATGATATCAGCTGCACTGCCTGTATCAACCAAGACATTGTGGACCAAAAATCCTTTGATAACACAAGAGATAACCATGGCATCGTTGTGTGGGTAATCCTTGAGTTGAAGGTCCTCTTGGGAGAAGGTAATAGGAATGTGAGACCATCTCGACTTGATGAAGGGTCCTTGCACCCCAACATGCTGTACCCTTCTCTGTGCTTCCTTCTTCTGCTTCTTGTTGGCTGGTTCTGAACATGAACCGCCTGTTATCGGGAGTAGCAGCTTCGGAGCCGAAGCAGCTCCAGCTTGATTGTTGAACGAAGCCATTAGCTCAAAAAAGTGGAAGTAAGTTCACCGGAGGTGGGCGCCAATGTTGGGGACTTGTTCTCAAATGCTATGAATTAAGAACAAGGCAACACAGAAAGAAGTTAGTGGTAAATACCCTTCGTCCTTCGAAGCGTTATTTCCCTTAGGATATAACGGTCTTCAGACGAAGGTCATGAAGGACATACCTTCATCATTACAGTTTATACTGATAAAAGGAGAAGCATATGAAACATGAGAGAATAACATGAATAATCACATAGCATTATTACATGTCCTTATTATATAATCATGGAAGAATAAGAGCAATATTGAATTACATTTGTACCTTCGGCTTGATAGAAGGCAAAAATACAAGCGTGACGCACGAGCGAGTACAAATCAGCATGAATAGTACGGGGGTACTGTTCATCTATTTATAGACACAGGACACAGCCTGTGAAGAATTACAATTATGCCCCTCATAAAACTTTACAACATCGACTCAGACCTTTATGGACTAAAAGGTCATTCTATCTTTAAGTCGGTTTGTAATACCGAAGCTTTATGAAGAGGGACCTTCGGTCATCTTCTGCGGACAGCTTTAGCCGAATCTGCTTCTTCCTACAAGACCTTCGGCGCGACGAAGCATAGCCCCAACACTTAGCAATAGTAGAGACATGTTCATTACAAGCATCAACATCAAAGTATTTACATCTAGTGCAAAATAACAACATGCTCTACACATGAACTAGTTTCATTTGCTTTCTCTAGCTTAGCATTCAAATCATCATTTAAATTCTTTAAGCTAGAATTAGATTCATGACAGCTAGACAATTCGGAAGACAACAGTTCATTCTTCTTAATTTCTATAGCAAGAGATTTTTTAACACTAACAAACTTATCATGTTCCTCATATAAAATATCTTCTTGCTTTTCTAGTAGTCTATCCTTTTCATTAAGAGCATCAATTAATTCATTTATTTTGTCTACTTTAGCTCTATCTAATTCCTTAAACAAATCAATATAATCTACTTCATCATTAGACGATTCTTCATCACTAGAGGAAGTGCATTTGGGAGTGTCTCGGGTACATACCTTCTTCTCCTTGGCCATAAGACATGTATGGCATTCGTTGGGGAAGAGCGAAGATTTGTTGAAGGCCGAGGCAGCTAGTCCTTTAGCTTCGGAGTCAGATGAGGAACAGTCGGAGTCCCATTCCTTCCCGATCTGCACCTCGCCCTTGGCCTTCCTGTTGTTTTTCTTCTTTTCCCTCTTCCCATGCATCTCTTGTGCCTGGTCATTATCATTATCAGGGCATTGAGCTATAAAATGACTAGTCTTACCGCATTTGAAGTAGGAGCATTTTCCCCTTGACTTGTTCTTGTTGGGGTACTCCTTGCGTCCTTTTAGTGCGGTCTTGAAACACTTGATGATGAGCGCCATCTCATCCTCATTGAGCCTGGCAGCCTGCACTTGTGCTACCTTGCTAGGTAGCGCCTCCCTGCTGCCGGTTGCTTTGAGAGCAACGGGTTGCGACTCGTAGACGGGAAGTGGACCATTCAAGGCGTCATCCACGTATCGTGCCTCCTTCACCATCATGCGCCCACTCACGAATTTTCCGAGGATTTCCTCGGGCGTCATCTTGGTGTACCTGGGGTTCTCACGAATAAGATTTACAATATGGGGGTCAATAACAGTAAAGGACCTAAGTGTGAGTCGGACGACATCATGATCCGTCCATCTTGTACTCCCGTAGCTTCGGATTTTTATTGACCAGGGTCTTGAGCCTGTTGTAGGTCTGTGTTGGCTCCTCTCCCCTGATCATCGTGAACCTCCCCAGCTCGCCTTCCACCAGTTCCATTTTGGTAATCATGGTGGCGTCATTACCCTCGTGAGATATTTTGAGGGTGTCCCAAATCTGCTTGGCGTTGTCCAAGTCGCTGACCTTGTTATATTCATCCCTGCATAGAGATGCTAGCAACACAGTAGTAGCTTGGGCATTTTTATGAATTTGTTCATTGATAATCACAGGGTTATCAGTACTATCAAAGTGCATTCCATTTTCTACAATTTCCCAAATGCTAGGATGGAGGGAAAATAGGTGACTACGCATTTTATGGCTCCAAAATGAGTAATCCTCTCCATCAAAGTGTGGGGGTTTTCCAAGTGGAATAGAAAGTAAATGGGCACTTGAATTGTATGGAATGCGGGAATAATCAAAGGAGTAGTTTTGATTAACTGTTTTCCTTTTAGACGAGGAGTCGTCGTCGTCATCCCTTGGTGAAGAAGAGGAGGCATAGCTGTCGTAGTAGATAATCTTCTTGATGCGCCTCTTCTTCTTCACGTCCCTCTTCTTTTGACTTGAGACTGAGTCAGTGGGCTTGTCGTCTCTTGGCTCGTTGAAGAGGGACTCCTTCTCCTTATCGTTGATCACCATCCCCTTGCCCTTAGGATCCATCTCTTCAGGCGGTTAGTCCCTTAGATGAAGAGTATGACTCTGATACCAATTGAGAGCGCCTAGAGGGGGGTGAATAGGTGATCCTACAAGATTCAACACTAATAGCACAAACTTGGTTTATAAAATGTTAGTTAGCTTAAACCAAGTTGCTATAGAGCGAGCTCTTGAGAAGAAATCAATCACAGTGAAAAGCAACACAAGAGACATGGTGTTTTATCCCATGGTTTGACCAATGCCTACTCCACGTTGTGGTGACCTCCTTCGATCAAGGATTGCACTCAATCCCTCTCAAGTGATCCAATGATCAACTTTGAGTACCACAGTGTTCTTCCTTAGTAGTCTTTTCCCAGTTGCGAGGGATCTCCACAAGTTGGAGCCTCTCGCTCTAACAATGTTGATCACAAGAAAGGCACAAGAGTAAGGGAGGGAAAGCAACACACACAAGACTCAAATCGCAGCAAACACACGCACACAGGCCAAGATGTGAGCACAAAAACACGACGCAGGGAGTTCATAACTCAAATTGTGATCAAATCTCTAACACGGTGAATCGAGTGCGCGATTGCGGAGTCTAGAAGTATTAGGACGTTTAGTGAATGCTTGGTGTACTGCTCCATGCGCCTAGGGTCCCTTTTATAGCCCCAAGGCAGCTAAGAGCCGTTGGAGATCCAATTGGAAGGCAATTCTTGCCTTCTGTCGGTTGGCGCACCAGACAGTCCAGTGCACCACCGAACACGAACAGTACCAGTCCGGTGTCCGATCTCCTTCCTTATCGGGCGCAGCCGACCATTGGACCTTAGGTCCCGTTGGCGCACTGGACACCGGACAGTCCGGTGTGCCCAACCGACCGTTGGCTCGGGTCACGTGTCGCCCGTTGATCGCGCAGCTGACCGTTGGCCGCGGGCGCCGTTGGCGCACCGGACAGTCCAGTGATTTTTAGTCGCGGCGCCTTTACTTTTTCCCGAGAGCGACGAGTTCGTCGCCGGGTGCTGAGCGCGGGCGCTGATTGCTCACCGACAGTCTGGTGATTTTTAGCCACGTCGCCTACGTCGATTCCCGAGAGCATTGACTTCACTGCTAAACAGCGCGCCATCGGACAGTCCGGTGCACCATAGGCTGATGCAAGTCTTGGTTAGACTTAGCCAAACTTCTCCAATCCACTTCTACTTTTCTTGACAAGGTTCCTAGCACTCAGATTTACTAAGGCTAGAAAGCATACCTTGATTCTTGATTTTGCACTTCTCAACCACTTAGCGCATATTAACTTAAAACCATGTGTTGGGCATCTAATCACCAAAACATTTATAGAAATGGCCCAAGGGCATATTTCCCTTTCAACAGTGTCCAGTGCACACCGGACACTGTCCGGTGCGCCACTGGTAGCACCATCGCTTGTCTTTGTTCCAAACTTGGTTGAGTCCCCAACTTAATTTATTTCTTGGTTTACGTTGAACCTTTTTGCACGTGAGATAAATAATAACTAGGCAAACTAGTTAGTCCACGAGGTTTGTGATGGACGTCAAACACCAAAATCGATTATAGGAAATGTTTTAGACCTATTTCCCTTTCAAGAAGAAAGATGGACTTGGACTCATATACATGCAAAAATTGCATACGACGGAAAGAAGAAACCTGGAATCATCTCTTCCTACGTTGCAGCTTTGCCAAAAGATGCTAGGAAATTGTGGGGATCATGCCAACACGCTCGACTAACCCCCACCTAGCAGTTAGTGGAATAAGAAGGAATCTTGCACAACCATGGTCCATGGAGACAATTATCACCATGATGTGGTGCATTTGGAGGTGCAGAAATTGTTGGATCTTTAAAAACACCCCTCCCACTATCCAGGGGCGCAAAAATATCTTCGCTCAAGAAATGACCCACAACAGCTATAGAATGAGCGCAACGATGGCATGCAATGTTAGACAATGGATTCAATCATTGTAATTTATCAAATATGTAATCTGTAAAGCAATCATATGAAGCAATAAAAAATGAATACTGTAGGAGATTTCTACAGTAGATTTATTCAAAAAAAGCACGATGGTCAGGGAAGAAGAAGGATGGGCAGTGAAGGAGACGTAAAATCAGAGGGCGGCTGGAAGAGATAAGTGAGGCGAAGGGAAGGGGCTGGGGCCAGGAATGCTCTTCGTGCATGGACTGTGGAAGGAGTAGGAATCTGCACGTGGCTATCCTTATCGTAGTAGAAGGAACGCGATAGAACCGGCACTGGTCGAGTTAGGATACGTGGCCGCAACGGAATGGCACAAGCAAAACTGGCTTCAGTTAAGTGGCAAAATTTTGGATTTAGCGGCGTCCACCAGGAGGTAAACAGGTAGATATCTGCCGGTGTGCCCATCCATCACTCAATGAACTGAACCAAAGTTCTAGCCGGCCTGACAGCCCAATTTCAAATGAATTTTACTCCGACAATCGCTAAGTAACTTGTAAATTGATTTTAATCAAAGTCGTACACTGATCGATGCTCTTTCACTTTGGTATAATAACCATAATGAAATTCTTCACGGATTCAACACAGGACAGCGCTAAAGTTCGCTGAAAATCATTGAAACTCAACTTCAGTCTTCTGAATCTACACCTTGTACAGAACCGAATGATAGAATAAGTCATGTGGTCTCTGTTTTGTGGTGAACAGGACAGCAGCACAGCAGTACAGGACTGCAGCACAACAGCATCTTTTGACTGCTGCAGCACAACAGCAGTGCAGTTGAGTGCAGTTGGAGACAGTCACCTTTTGACTGCTGCAGCACAGCAGCAGTACGGTTGAGTGCAGTTGGAGACAGTCAGTCACCTTTTGACTGCTGCAGCACAGCAGCACCGCAGCACAGCAGCACCTTTGACTGCTGCAGCAGCAGGACAGTAACTGGCAGTTGCAGTTCTTGACTGCACTTTAGCAGTAGCTGGCAATTGCAGTTTTTGACTGCACACTTTAGCACTTTAGTATCTAGAGGACAGCATCTGTGTGCTGCGGTGTGTAGTGTGTAGTGTAGTGTAGTGCAGCCCCTAGGGCTATAAATATGTGTCCCCAACCCCTCTAAGGGTATGGCATTGTGTAGTGTTTGAGGAAATAAACAGAAAATTGCCCCAACTCATAGTGTCATCCTCTGGATGATAATTAGAGTCCCTTTGCTTACAATTGGTATCGGAGCCAAACTATCCTGCAGCCTAAACATCTCGTGCTCATCTCCTTCCCGCGCCTCTCCCCACACTCAGTCGGCAGCAAGAGGTCCAACTGTTCCTTCCTCCCCTGCTCAGACGAGCAACCTTTCGTCTGAGACAGCCTCTTCCACACGCAGCAACCCCTCACTAGCCCACCATGTCCCTACGCTCGGCCACTTCGAGTGCGTGGCGCCAGCAGGAGGCCGAGGTCGCCGCGGCACAAGAACGCGAGCGAGCAGCAGCAACGGCTGCAGCGACAGCGGCGAGGGCAGCACGGTTGGCGGCGGCGGAACTGGCAGCGGCGAGAGCGGAAGTAGAAGCAGCGGAGGCGGCGGATGCTGCACGTGCGGCGGCAGCAGAGCTCGAGGTTCTGCGCGGCAGTAGAGCTGGCAGCTCTGCTTCTGTCGACGACAACACCGACGAAGAGCTTAGGCTGGCGAGGGAAGCAGTTCGGTACGGCGACGTCGACTACCACGAGGATCGGTGGGCGCTGGATGCCCTCATTGCTGCAGTCCCGTCCGAGATGCAGTTTTCGCTTTCCCAGAAGCGGACTGCCAAGGAGGCCTGGGACGCCATCACTGCGACCCGCATCGGCAGTGACCGTGCCCGCAAGACCACACTGCAGGCACTTCGCAAGGAGTGGGAGAACCTGGCCTTCAAGCCAGGTGAGGATGTTGATGACTTTGCTCTCTGCCTCAACACTCTATTGCAGAAGATGGTGCAGTTCGGCGACGACACCTACGATGAGGAGAGAGCTGTTGAGAAGCTCTTCCGTTGCATCCTCGAGAAGTACAAGCAGATTGCTCGCTCGATCGAGTCTCTGCTAGACCTCTCCACGATGACAATCGAAGAGGCGATAGGTCGTCTCAAGGTGGTCGATGGCGACGAACCACAGGCTCCCTCTGGGCCTATCACTATCGGCGGGAAGCTACATCTCACTCGGGAGCAGTGGGAGGCCTGCCAGGGTGACAAGAAGAAGGGGGAGTCCTCCTCGACACGAGGCCGCAGACGCGGCAAACCGCGCAAGGCACGTGGAGGCGCCCAGGCCGGGGCGCGAGGACATGCTGAGGGTGGTGCCCGTGGAGGTGCCCAAGGCGGCGCCGTCGGCAACAAGAAGCCGGCACGAGACGACGGCTGTCACAACTGCGGCAAGCTTGGCCACTGGGCCAGGGACTGTCGACAGCCACGACGTGGCCAGGCCAACGTCGCACAGGCGGAGGCGGAGGAGGAGGCCCTGCTCCTGGCACATGCAAACATCGAGCCATCTCCAGCGGCACTCCTCCACCTTGATGAGTCAAAAGCACGCGCTTTCCTCGGCGACGGCTCTAGCAAGGACATGATCGAAGGATGGTGCCTCGACACCGGCGCCACTCATCACATGACCGGCCGACGGGAGTTCTTCACCGAGCTTGACTCTAGCGTTCGAGGCTCCGTCAAGTTTGGGGACGCCTCCGGCGTAGAGATCAAGGGCGCCGACTCAATCGTCTTCACTGCCGCGTCTGGTGAGCAGAGGCTGCTCACCGGAGTCTACTACATCCCCGCACTGAGGAACTCTATCATCAGCTCGGGACAGCTGGATGAGAACGGTTCGCGCGTGGAGGTCGAGCACGGAGTCATGAGGATCTGGGATCCTTCTCGTCGCCTTCTTGCCAAGGTACGCAGGAGTGCAAATCGGCTTTACATCCTCAATGTGAAGGTGGCACAACCTTGCTGCCTAGCTGCTCGTCGAGACGACGGGGCATGGCAGTGGCACGAGCGCTTCGGGCACCTTAACTTCGAGGCCCTGAAGCGGCTTAGTGCCAAGGAGATGGTACGAGGCCTGCCATGCCTTGACCATGTGGAGCAATTCTGCGATGTCTGCGTGTTGACAAAGCAGAGACGGCTCCCCTTTCCCCAGCAGTCGAGTTTTCGAGCCAAGGAGAGGCTCGAGCTCGTGCATGGGGACTTGTGTGGCCCGGTGACACCAGCCACACCAGGAGGACGATGCTACTTCTTGCTGCTCGTCGACGATCTCTCCCGCTACATGTGGGTGATGATCCTTGGCAGCAAGGGAGAGGCTGCAAACGCCATCAGGCGTGTGCAGGTCGCTGCGGAGGCGGAGTGCGGCCGCAAGCTGCGCGTGCTGCGCACCGACAACGGCGGCGAATTCACGGCGGCTGAGTTCGTGTCGTACTGCGCGGATGAGGGCGTTCAGCGCCACTACTCCGCGCCGTACAGCCCGCAGCAGAACGGCGTCGTCGAGCGGCGCAACCAGACGGTTGTGGGGATGGCTCGGGCTCTCCTCAAGCAGAGAGGAATGCCAGCTGTCTTCTGGGGAGAGGCGGTGGTGACAGCGGTTTACATCCTCAACCGCTCGCCCACCAAGGCTCTCAACGGGATGACACCGTACGAGGCTTGGCATGGGCGCAAGCCGGCGGTCTCTCACCTACGGGTCTTCGGCTGCCTCGCGTTCACCAAGGAGCTTGGCCACATCGGCAAGCTCGACGACAGGAGCACCCCGGGGGTGTTCATTGGCTACGCGGAGGGCTCGAAGGCCTACCGCATCCTTGACCCAGGAACACAGCGTGTGCGCACGGCGCGCGACGTCGTGTTCGACGAAGGGCAAGGATGGGCGTGGGACAAGGCGGTGGACGACGGCACGACTCCGACGTACGACGACTTCACCGTCGAGTACGTCCACTTTGAGGGAGCTGGGGGAGTAGGCAACTATTCTCCGAGCAGGTCCACCCCAGCCCCCAAGTCTCCACCGACTCCAGCGCCACGCTCTCCAGCTCCGGCTACAACGAGCTCTTCACCACCACGCACTCCAGCCATGACTCCGGCTACACCGAGCTCTTCGCCACCACGTACTCCAGCACCGACGGTACCCTCTCTGGGAACGTCCTCTCCGACACCAGCTTGTGTCGAGCACGACTCAGTGGAGCTCGTGACCCCGCTCTCCCGCGACGAGGAGCGCGTCGATGCGTGCTACGACAGCGAGCCGTTGCGGTATCGAAGGGTGGAGGGCCTTCTCATCGACCCGTCGGTGCCGGGCCCTGCGTCTCGCATTCTGGCAGGAGAGTTGCATCTTGCATGCGACGACGATGAGCCTCGGTCTTTCGCGGAGGCCGAGAAACATGCGGCTTGGCGTGCCGCGATGCAGTCGGAGATGGACGCGGTTGAGACAAACCGCACTTGGGAGCTCGCTGATCTCCCTCATGGTCATCGCGCGATCACCCTTAAGTGGGTGTTCAAACTAAAGAGGGATGAAGTCGGCGCCATCGTCAAGCATAAGGCTCGCTTGGTGGCACGCGGTTTCTTGCAGCAGGAGGGGATCGACTTCGACGATGCCTTCGCCCCTGTAGCACGGATGGAATCCGTGCGACTCCTCCTCGCGCTGGCAACCCTGGAGGGCTGGCATGTTCACCACATGGATGTCAAGTCGGCATTTCTTAATGGCGACTTAAAGGAGGAGGTCTATGTACACCAGCCGCCAGGTTTTGCGATCCCTGGCAAGGAGGGCAAGGTGTTGCGCCTGCGCAAGGCCCTCTACGGCTTGCGACAGGCACCAAGGGCGTGGAATGCCAAGCTGGATTCCACGCTCAAGAGGATGGGCTTCATGCCAAGCCCGCACGAGGCGGCCATCTATCGGCGGGGCAGTGGAGAAAATGCCCTGCTGGTGGGTGTCTACGTCGACGACTTGGTGATCACCGGCGCCAAGGATGCAGAGGTGGCAGCGTTCAAGAAAGAGATGAAGGCCACCTTCCAAATGAGTGACCTGGGGCACCTCTCCTTCTACCTGGGGATTGAGGTGCACCAGGGGAACTCCGAGATCACACTTCGCCAGACCTCCTACGCCAAGCGCATTGTTGAGCTGGCTGGGCTCACCGACTGCAACCCAGCTCTCACTCCGATGGAGGAGAGGCTGAAGCTGAGTCGCGACAGCACGACGGAGGAGGTGGACGCTACACAATACCGGCGTCTTGTGGGGAGCCTTCGCTACCTCGTCCACACACGGCCTGACTTGGCATACTCCGTCGGCTACGTTAGTCGGTTTCTGCAGCGACCGACGACGGAGCATGAGCAGGCTGTGAAGAGGATCATCCGCTATGTTGCGGGGACTCTCGACCACGGTCTCTACTACCCGAGGTGCCCTGGGAGGGCACACCTTGTCGGGTACAGCGACAGCGACCACGCCGGCGACATCGACACTAGCAAGAGCACAAGCGGGATCCTCTTCTTCCTTGGCAAGTGCCTCATTAGTTGGCAGTCGATCAAGCAGCAGGTGGTGGCCATGTCCAGCTGCGAGGCCGAGTACATAGCGGCGTCCACTGCTTCGACTCAGGCGCTCTAGCTGGCTCGACTGCTTGGTGATCTCCTCGGGAGAGACACTGGAGCGGTGGAACTCAGGGTGGACAGCCAGTCCGCTCTGGCATTGGCCAAGAACCCCGTGTTCCATGAACGGAGCAAGCACATCCGGGTGAGATACCACTTCATCCGTGACTGTTTGGCAGAAGGGAGCATTCATGCGCGCTACATCAACACCAAGGATCAGCTTGCAGACCTGCTCACCAAGCCCCTTGGGAGGATCAAGTTCCTTGAGCTTTGTTCCAGGTCCGGGATGGCTCAACTTTCCCACAAGACGACGCACAAGACTTAGGGGGAGAATGATAGAATAAGTCATGTGGTCTCTGTTTTGTGGTGAACAGGACAGCAGCACAGCAGTACAGGACTGCAGCACAACAGCATCTTTTGACTGCTGCAGCACAGCAGCAGTGCAGTTGAGTGCAGTTGGAGACAGTCACCTTTTGACTGCTGCAGCACAGCAGCAGTACGGTTGAGTGCAGTTGGAGACAGTCAGTCACCTTTTGACTGCTGCAGCACAGCAGCACCGCAGCACAGCAGCACCTTTGACTGCTGCAGCAGCAGGACAGTAGCAGTAGCTGGCAGTTGCAGTTCTTGACTGCACTTTAGCAGTAGCTGGCAGTTGCAGTTTTTGACTGCACACTTTAGCACTTTAGTATCTAGAGGACAGCATCTGTGTGCTGCGGTGTGTAGTGTGTAGTGTAGTGTAGTGCAGCCCCTAGGGCTATAAATATGTGTCCCCAACCCCTCTAAGGGTATGGCATTGTGTAGTGTTTGAGGAAATAAACAGAAAATTGCCCCAACTCATAGTGTCATCCTCTGGATGAGAATTAGAGTCCCTTTGCTTACACGGAGCCCCCTCCAAAACTGAACCAGCTCAGCATTTCAGTTACAGGTTATGACAGCACAAACTGAAACACAATTTCTCCCAGTTCTAAACTGATTTAGGGGTATATCACTTAATAAAAGTTTCTCCCCAACAATAGCTCTCCTAGTTTGCTGTGCTGAAGATCGACCACAAGTTCACAGATTAGAAGTTACAAGAGTCCGAAGCTGAGAAGAGCAAACTGTTTCTGCACATTCAATGGACTGAATTGAACATGAAAATGCACATTACTAAAGAAATCTAACTAACCCTTTATACTATCCACTCATAGGAGTAAAGGGTTAAATAACTTTCATTTAGACAATATCAAGTTCACTAGACTCATGGATTCTAAAGATCAACACCACGAAGCTCCAAAGTTGAACCAAAAACACTGAAATTTAGACTTGGTACATGGTTCCCAGTCCGAAAATTCAGAATTTAGACAACCCCACTTTGAACCAGTTTTTCTCCTAGTTGCATATTGTCGAGGACCATAATTAGGGGTACCCTCAAGACGCCTAATTCTCAGCTGGTAACCCCCATCAGCATAAAGCTGCAGAGGCCTGATGGGTTTGATTAAGTTAGGGATCAGTCCATACGAGCGACTCGATCACGCCTCGCCCGAGCCTAGCCTCGGGCAAGGGCAGCCGACCCTGAGGTGTTTCCTTCTCGCCCGAGGCCCCCTTTTTTACGGCAGACGCATCTCCGGCTCGCCCGAGGCCTTGCCTTCGTTGAGAAGCAACCCTGACTAAATCATCGCGCCAACCGACCAAGTCACTGGGGCATTTAACGCAAAGAGTGAGACCGACGGGTGACCAGGCTTTGCTAGGGGCGCCATAGGAGGCTCCGCCCGACCCAGGGCTCGGACTCGGGCTAAGGCCCCGGAAGACGGCGAACTCCGCTCCGCCCGACCCAGGGCTCGGACTCGGGCTAAGGCCCCGGAAGACGGCGAACTCCGCTCCACCTGACCCAGGGCTCGGACTCGGGCTAAGGCCCCGGAAGACGGCGAACTCCGCTCCGCCCGACCCAGGGCTCGGACTCGGGCTAAGGCCCCGGAAGACGGCGAACTCCGCTCCGCCCGACCCAGGGCTCGGACTCGGGCTAAGGCCCCGGAAGACGACGAACTCCGCTTCGCCCGACCCAGGGCTCGGACTCCGCCCTGGCCTCTGCCGAACGACCTCCGCCTCGCCCGACCCAGGAGCTCGGGCTCGGCCTCGGCCATGCAGGACAGACTCGACCTCGACTTCGGAGGAGCCTCCATGTCGCCCGACCTAGGACACAAGTCCGCCACGTCAACAGGAAGCGTCATCATCACCCTGCCCTGAGCCGACTTGGGTCGCAGAGAACAAGACCGGCGTCCCATCTGGCCAGCTCCGCCAGATAGGCAATGATGGCGCCCCGCTAGACCCATGACGACGGCGGCTCTCGGCTCCCTTACGGAAGCAGGGAGATGTCAGCAAGAGCACAGTTGTTCCAACAGCTGTCCCTCCATCAGGCTCCGTTACTCCTCCGACAGCCACGACGCCACACCAGTTGGGTGCCAAGATCTCTCCGGCTGCCACCTTGGCATGTACTTAGGGCACTAGCTCTCCCCCGCTAGACACGTAGCACCTTGCTACACCCCCATTTTGTACACCTGGATCCTCTCCTTACGCCTATAAAAGGAAGGACCAGGGCCTTCTTAGAGAAGGTTGGCCTCGCGGGGACGAGGGCAGGGGCAGGCGCTCTCTTGGGGCCGCTCGCTCCCCTCACCCGCGCGGACGCTTGTAACCCCCTACTGCAAGCGCACCCGACCTGGGCGCGGGACGAACACGAAAGGCCGCGGGATCTTCGTCTCCCTCATCACGACCCGGCTCCGGCCACCGACCTCGCTCTTCCCCCCTTCGCGCTCGCCCACGCGCTCGACCCATCTGGGCTGGGGCACGCGGCACACTCACTCGTCGGCTCGGGGACCCCCCGGTCTCGAAACACCGACAGTTGGCGCGCCAGGTAGGGGCCTGCTGCGTGTTGACGAGCAGTTTCCCGTCAAGCTCCAGATGGGCAGTCTCCAATGACCTCTCCAACCTGGGACGGTGCTCCGTTTCGGGAGCCTCGAGTTCATGTCTCTCGACAGCGGCTACGACATGATACTCCTTCCACCGTCGCGCGACGGCGACAATGGTGGCGGACAGTCCGCCCGCCGGCGGCGGAATCGACGACGTCTTTCCCGCGTGGGGGAAGGACAACTTTCGAGCTCGCCCCATCCTCTCCCTCGCCATCGGAGGAGAAGGCGGGGCAACCAGGGCCGAGCGGGAGGCCGCGCTCAGTCGGCTGTCGAACGAATCGACATCCCCTGTGCCCCAACGGAGGACGCGTCGGGCGTCACCCTCGCGTTTGAGGCAAAGGCGAGCGCCGTCCCCCCGCGACACGCCGACTCCGAGCAGGTGGACGACGCCAGCACGCTCACGAAGGGCCTGCAGGACGTCGCCCTCGTACCCAAGACGACGGTGCGATCAGCCCCCGACGTGACTTCGTCGCTCCTCGTCGACAAAAAGGTACCGACTGTTCCCCATCCTTCGTCATTTCGACTCGACCTCAACCCGCCTAGCGACCTCGCTTTGGCGGACGCTCGCGTTGAGGTGACTGCAACCCCTTTCGGGTTTCGTGTGCGGTCGCCCTGGGACCGATTGACGGGCGTCTCAACCTACGGACCCTCTGGGTCCAAGGAAGACGACGACCCCAGCATCTGCTGGGATTTCTCTGGATCTGGCAACCCCAGTGCCATGCGGGACTTCATGACCGCATGCAACTACTGCCTCTCCGACTGTTCCGACGGCAGCCGCAGCCTTGACGACAAGGACTGCGGCCCGAGCCGTGAATGTTTCCACGTCGAGCTAGGGGATCCCTCCGGAGGCAGCTGTCTCGGCATGCCGGAGGATGGTGATCCCCCTAGGCCAGCGCCTCGCGCCGACATCCCGCGGGAGCTAGCTGTGGTCCCCGTTCCGGCGGGGGGTCACGACCCACAGCTCGAGCAGGTCCGCGGGGCGCAGGCCGGGCTCGATGAGGGAGCAGGAGCGCTCGAGGCAATCCGCCGGGACGTCGGGCAGGTATGGGCGGGCCAGCCCCCGGCCGGAGAAATACATCACCTGCCCCAGGGTCTCCAGCACCGCATCGCCAACGATGCCAGGGGCAGACTGCCACCCGCATCCGGCGGAACCGGTCAGGACCTGGCAGCCGCAGCGATGCTCCTCCGCGCGATGCCGGAGTCATCAACCACCGAGGGTCGGCGAATCCAGGGAGAGCTCAGGCATCTCCTGGAAGGCGCTGCGGCCCGGCGGGCCGAGAGCTCTGCCTCCCGAAGGCAGGGGTACCCCTCGGAACCTCGTGCCGCGACTTCCCGACTCATGCGGGAAGCCTCAGTCTACACCGGGCGCACGCGCAACACCGCGCCTGCGGCCCCGGGCCACCTCGGCGACGAGCACCCTCATCGCGACCGTCGGGCCCGCCTCGACGAAAGGGTGCGCCGAGGTTATCACCCCAGGCGTGGGGGACGCTACGACAGCGGGGAGGATCGGAGTCCCTCGCCCGAACCACCCGGTCCGCAGGTCTTCAGCCGGGCCATTCGGCGGGCGCCGTTTCCGACCCGATTCCGACCCCCGACCACTATCACAAAGTACTCGGGGGAAACGAGGCCGGAATTGTGGCTCGCGGATTACCGCCTGGCCTGTCAACTGGGTGGAACGGACGACGACAACCTCATCATCCGCAACCTCCCCCTGTTCCTCTCCGACACTGCTCGCGCCTGGTTGGAGCACCTGCCTCCGGGGCAGATTTCCAACTAGGAGGATCTGGTCCAAGCTTTCGCCGGTAACTTCCAGGGCACGTACGTGCGCCCCGGGAATTCCTGCGACCTCCGAAGCTGCCGGCAACAGCCGGGAGAGTCTCTTCGGGACTACATCCGGCGATTCTCGAAGCAGCGCACCGAGCTGCCCAACATCACCGACTCCGATGTCATCGGCGCGTTCCTTGCCGGCACCACCTGCCGTGACCTGGTGAGCAAGTTGGGTCGCAAGACCCCCACCAGGGCGAGCGAGCTGATGGACATCGCCACCAAGTTCGCCTCTGGTCAGGAGGCGGTCGAAGCCATCTTCCGAAAGGACAAGCAGCCCCAGGGCCGCCCGTCGGAAGATGCTCCCGAGGCGTCTACTCTGCTCGGCGCCAAGAAGAAAGGCAGGAGGAAGTCGCAAGCGAAACGCGACGCCGCCAGCACGGACCTTGTCGCCGCCGCCGAATACAAGAACCCTCGGAAGCCCCCCGGAGGTGCCAACCTCTTCGACAAGGCACTCAAGGAGACGTGCCCCTACCATCAGGGGCCCGTCAAGCACACCCTCGAGGAGTGCGTCATGCTTCGGCGCCACTTCCACCGGGCCGGGCCACCCGCAGAGGGTGGCAGGGCCCGCGACGACGACAAAAAGGAAGATCACCAAGCAGGAGAGTTCCCCGAGGTCCGCGACTGCTTCATGATCTACGGGGGGCATGCGGCGAATGCCTCGGCTCGGCATCGTAAGCAAGAGCGTCGGGAGGTCTGCTCGGTGAAGGTGGCGGCACCAGTCTACCTAGACTGGTCCGACAAGCCCATCACCTTCGACCGGACGACCACCCCGACCACGTGCCGAGCCCGGGGAAGTACCCGCTCGTCGTCGACCCCGTCATCGGCGACGTCAGGCTCACCAAGGTCCTGATGGATGGGGGCAGCTGCCTCAATATCATCTACGCCGAGACCCTCAGGCTCCTGCGCGTCGATCTGTCATCCGTCCGAGCAGGCGCTGCGCCCTTCCACGGGATCATTCCTAGGAAGCGCGTCCAGCCCCTCGGACAGCTCGACCTTCCTGTCTGCTTCGGAACACCCTCCAACTTTCGAAGGGAGACTTTGACGTTCGAGGTGGTCGGGTTCCGAGGAACCTACCACGCAGTGCTGGGAAGGCCATGCTACGTGAAGTTCATGGCCATCCCCAACTACACCTACCTGAAGCTCAAGATGCCGGGCCCCAACGGGGTCATCACCGTCGGCCCCACGTACAAACACGCGTTCGAATGCGATGTGCAGTGCGTGGAGTACGCCGAGGCCCTCGCCGAGTCCGAGGCCCTCATCGCCGACCTGGAAAGCCTCACCCGAGAGGTGCCGGACGTGAAGCGACACGCCGGCAACTTCGAGCCAGCGGAGACGGTTAAGGCCGTCCCTCTCGACCCCAGTGGTGACACCTCCAAGCAGATCCGGATCGGTTCCGGGCTCGACCCCAAATAGGAAGCAGTGCTCGTCGACTTTCTCCGCGCAAACGCCGACGTCTTTGCGTGGAGTCCCTCGGACATGCCCGGCATACCGAGGGATGTCGCCGAGCACTCGCTGGATATTCGGGCCGGGGCCCGACCGGTCAGACAGCCTCTGCGCCGATTCGACGAGGAAAGGCGCAGGGTGATAGGCGAGGAGATCCACAAGCTGATGGCAGCAGGGTTCATCAAAGAGGTATTCCATCCCGAATGGCTTGCCAACCCTGTACTTGTGAGGAAGAAAGGGGGGAAATGGCGGATGTGCGTAGACTACACTGGTCTCAACAAAGCATGTCCGAAGGTCCCCTACCCTCTACCTCGCATCGATCAAATCGTGGACTCCACTGCAGGGTGCGAAACCCTGTCTTTCCTCGATGCCTACTCAGGGTATCATCAAATCAAGATGAAAGAATCCGACCAGCTCGCGACTTCTTTCATCACGCCCTTCGGCATGTACTGTTATGTCACCATGCCGTTCGGTTTGAGGAACGCGGGTGCAACGTACCAGCGGTGCATGAACCATGTGTTCGGTGAACACATCGGTCGCACGGTCGAGGCCTACGTCGATGACATCGTAGTCAAGACGAGGAAAGCCTCCGACCTTCTCTCCGACCTTGAAGTGACATTCCGGTGTCTCAAGGCGAAGGGCGTCAAGCTCAATCCCGAGAAGTGCGTCTTCGGGGTGCCCCGAGGCATGCTCTTGGGATTCATCATCTCCGAGCGGGGCATCGAAGCCAACCCGGAGAAGATCGCAGCCATCACCAGCATGGGGCCCATCAAGGACTTAAAAGGCGTACAGAGGGTCATGGGATGTCTCGCGGCCTTGAGCCGTTTCATCTCGCGCCTCGGCGAAAGAGGCCTGCCCCTGTACCGTCTCTTAAGGAAGGCCGAGTGCTTCACTTGGACTCCCGAGGCCGAGGAAGCCCTCGGGAACCTGAAGGCGCTCCTGACCCAGGCGCCCGTCTTGGTACCCCCAGCCGATGGAGAAGCCCTCTTGGTCTATGTCGCCGCTACCACTCAGGTGGTCAGCGCCGCGATCGTGGTCGAAAGGCAGGAAGAGGGGCATGCTTTGCCCATTCAGAGGCCAGTTTACTTCATCAGCGAGGTGCTGTCCGAGACCAAGATCCGCTACCCACAAGTCCAGAAGCTGCTGTATGCAGTGATCCTGACGAGGCGAAAGCTGCGACATTACTTCGAGTCTCATCCGGTGACTATGGTGTCATCATTCCCCCTAGGGGAGATCATCCAGTGCCGAGAAGCCTCGGGACGGATCGCAAAGTGGGCGGTGGAAATCATGGGCGAGACAATCTCGTTCACCCCTCGGAAGGCCATCAAGTCCCAGGTACTGGCGGACTTCGTAGCCGAATGGGTCGACACCCAGTTGCCGACGGCTCCGATCCAACCGGAGCTCTGGACCATGTTTTTCGACGGGTCGCTGATGAAGACAGGAGCCGGCGCGGGCCTGCTCTTCGTCTCGCCCCTCGGGAAACACCTGCGCTACGTGCTCCGCCTCCATTTCCCGGCGTCCAACAATGTGGCTGAGTACGAGGCTCTGATCAACGGATTGCGAATCGCCATCGAGCTAGGGGTCCGACGCCTCGATGCTCGCGGCGACTCGTAGCTCGTCATCGACCAAGTCATGAAGAACTCCCACTGCCGCGACCCGAAGATGGAGGCCTATTGTGATGAGGTTCGACGCCTAGAAGACAAGTTCTACGGGCTCGAGCTTAACCACATCGCCCGGCGCTACAACGAGACTGCGGACGAGCTAGCAAAGATAGCCTCGGGGCGAACGACGGTTCCCCCGGACGTCTTCTCCCGGGATCTGCACCAACCCTCCGTCAAGATCGGCGACACGTCCGAGCCCGAGGCGCCCTCGGCCCCGTCCGAGGTGACCTCGGCCCAGCCCGAGCCATCCTCGGTTCAGCCCGAGGAGCCCTCGGCCCCCGAGGGCGAAGCCCTACGCATCGAGGAGGAGCGGAGCGGGGTCACGCCAGATCAAGATTGGCAGACCCCGTACCTGCAATATCTCCGCCAAGGAGAACTGCCCCTCGACCGAGTCGAGGCCCGGCGGGTAGCGCGACGCGCCAAGTCGTTCGTCTTGCTGGGCGATGAGAAGGAGCTCTACCACCGTAGCCCCTCGGGCATCCTCCAGCGATGCATCTCCATCGCCGAAGGTCAGGAACTCCTGCAGGAAATACACTCGGGGGCTTGCGGCCATCATGCAGCACCTCGAACCCTCGTTGGGAACGCTTTCCGCCAAGGCTTCTACTGGCCGACAGCGGTGGCTGACGCCACTAGAATTGTCCGCGCCTGCGAAGGGTGCCAATTCTATGCGAAGCAGACCCACCTGCCCGCTCAGGCTCTGCAGACGATACCCATCACCTGGCCCTTCGCTGTGTGGGGTCTGGACCTCGTTGGCCCTCTGCAGAAGGCGCCCGGGGGCTACACGCACCTGCTGGTCGCTGTCGACAAATTCTCCAAGTGGATCGAGGTCCGACCCCTGAACAGCATCAGGTCCGAGCAGGCGGTGGCGTTCTTCACCAACATCATCCATCGCTTCGGGGTCCCGAACTCCATCATCACCGACAATGGCACCCAGTTCACCGGCAAAAAATTCTTGGATTTTTGCGAAGATCACAACATCCGGGTGGACTGGGCCGCCGTAGCTCATCCCATGTCGAATGGGCAAGTAGAGCGCGCCAATGGCATGATTCTACAAGGGCTCAAGCCTCGGATTTACAATGACCTCAACAAGTTCGGCAAGCGGTGGATGAAGGAACTCCCCTCGGTGGTCTGGAGCCTGAGGACGACGCCGAGCCGAGCCACGGGTTTCACGTCGTTCTTCCTGGTCTACGGGGCCGAGGCCGTCTTGCCCACGGACCTGGAATACGGCTCCCCGAGGACGAGGGCCTACGACGATGAAAGCAACCAAGCTAGCCGAGAAGACTCGCTGGACCAGCTGGACGAGGCTCGGGACAGGGCCTTACTACACTCGGCGCGGTATCAGCAGTCCCTGCGACGCTACCACGCCCGAGGGGTCCGACCCCGAGACCTCCAGGTGGGCGACCTGGTGCTTCGGCTGCGGCAAGACGCCCGAGGGAGGCACAAGCTCACGCCCCCCTGGGAGGGGCCATTCGTCATCGCCAAAGTTCTGAAGCCTGGAACGTACAAGCTGGCCAACAGTCAAGGCGAGGTCTACGGCAACGCTTGGAACATCCAACAGCTACGTCGCTTCTACCCTTAAGATGTTTCCAAGTTGTTCATATACCTCGCACCCACGCAAAGTTTAGTCAACAAGGAAGGGTCGGCCTCGCCTCGGCAAGGCCCGACCCTCCCTCGGGGGCTAAAAGGGGGGAAACCCCCTCTGCGTCAAAATTTTCCTCGAAAAGAAAATCTCTTTTACTAGAACATCTTTCGTGCTTTTTGACTACTTCGAAAAGTGGGTCCTGGAAACGACGGGGTACACGTAAGCAGTCAAGGCTGACCGAGCCGAGGGACTCCTACGCCTCCGGGATACGGATACCTCACTCATCACCTTCTGCGATAAGTAACTCGCGTTCGGATAAGGTGACTCCGCGGATCGAACAAGTCTCTACGTTCGGAAGCCCTTCTGTCAAAGCGATCCTTCGAGCCTTCTCGACCGAGTCGGTGACAGGGCCTCATGGACGGGTGAAAGTACGCGTAAGCGGCGAGGCCGACCGAGCCGAGGGACTCCCACGCCTCCGGGATACGGATACCTCACTCATCACCTTCCGCGAGAAGCAACTCTCGCTCGCACTAACATCCCTGTTACCGACAAAAAGTCCAGATACTCGAAACAAGAGGAAAAGAGACGCAGCTTAACACGCGACAAGGGTGTGTGTTCTGGCCTCGACGGTCGCACAAAGCACACACTACAAGACAAGCTGATCCTGCAGGCTCGGGTCTTGACGCTGGAAGGGGGCAGCGACACCCTCGGCATCGACGGCACCTTCGGCGAGGCCCGACCTAGCCTCGGACGGCGACGCGGTCCGAGGGCCTTCGCTCCGAAGGACGACATCATCACCACGCCCGGGCAATCGCTGTCAGGGACTTCTCCGGGAATCCGGCCCGAGCGGGCGGCTCGGCCGGCCACCTCCGGGGCCTCGGCCGACCACCTTCCGAGGGCGCCAGCCCAGTCCGAAGCCTCGGCTGATCAACTCCGACGTCGATACTGCCAACGGACAACTCGGCTAGGCTCCGGCCAAACAGGTTTTATTTTCGAGCCGACTCCGCCTCTGCTCATGCTGATATCGCTACCCCCAGCCTCGGCTCGTCGAAGAGCGGCCGAGGGGTCTCTTTAACTAAGCTAGAGGAGCCTCGGACAACAGGGCCGACCGAGCCGAGGGACTCCTACGCCTCCGGGATACAGATACCTCACTCGTCACCTTGACACGGGGCGACTCATGCTTGGTGAAGCGGTTCAGATAATCAGCAGACGAGTCTTAGTGCTCGAAAATGAGGAAAAAACACGGCTCCGTGCCAAAGTTACATACATGTTCAGGCCCCGAAAGCCGAAATGAACAAAAAACCCGGCACTCGAAGTGCCATTACAAACGAAACTCTGGTTCCCCCTCCGCAGGTACGAACAACCCCACTCAATGGGGGTGGGCCTGCGGGGCAGCAGAAGACCGACGAACGGCATGTCGCCGCCCGCCCCGGCAGCGGCGACGATGAAGACTTCTGCCCCGGGGGGCCGAACAGCAGCAATGATGGCCTCAGGGCGGATGCTGCTGCTAGGAGGCCCCCGCCCTTGCCCAAACTCGAGAGGCAAGGACGGGCAAAAGGCCGTAGAGTTGGAGGTCAGTCCATGGCCAACCTTGGTTGTCGCGCCGGCGGAAGAACCTCTTCCAGCTGCCGTGGCGGGAGGCGGCACCGGGAGCGGCTCCGAGACTACTCGGCTCAGAGAGCCGGGCACGGTGCAGCTGTTGGCGCCACGGACGACTCCCGCCCTTCCCCCCGATCACTGAGGGAAGGAGCGGGCCACCGCCCGCGCAGGGGCCAACCCCAACTCAGCACACGCCCCTCCTCAGCCCTGGTGATGAAAATCCTTGAGGCTGAGGAAGGGGCGGAGGCCGCAGCCCGGCTCGCTTTCCCCCACCATCAAGCCGGAGGTCGCCATCCTGGGTGACCGCCGGTGGAGGGGTGCAGCCGGGCTGCATGATGAAAATCCTTGAAGCCGAACGATAGCTGAAAGGTACCCACTCCCACGGAGTGGTGTCCTCCGACGATGAGGCGAGGAGACGGCGGTTTCCCCCATCCGGGGGCTTGAAAGATGGAAAGACACGATGCATAAGGGAGGAAGAAGACATGGTCGCCTTACGAAAGGGGTCGCCCTCCTTTTAAAGGCAACTCTCCCTGCTTGCGCCCCCAACCGTCACGGGCTGAGTCTTCTCCAACACGCCTCCAAAGCCCTCCCCCGCGGCGCGGGGGCTAGGACCCACAAGTCATGGAGACCGGCTCCGAGCAGAAGAAGCCGAACCGCCACGCACGGCGCACGCAACCACCCAGCGGTTACGAGTGACCCTCCACTTTTGCCCAGACCAACGGGCGAAAGCGGCGGGCAGCCATGCAGGCGGCATGCAACCGCGCCAAGTGGACGCACTTCTCCGACTCCTGACCTGCTAGCGCGGAGGCCCAAGCCCACGCGTCGCGCGACCGGCGCGCCGGATGCTGCATGCAAGCAACTGTACCACTTGCGCCACCACCGCACCTCCTCGGTTGCGGAACCAATACCGCGACCCGAGGCGACCCAGCGTGCGACCCAGCAGCGCCAGTCTGACGCAGCGGTCAAACGCGGTCAAAAGTGGGCCAGCAGTAATGACGGTGGCAGGCGCGCGAGAGCAGCGGTCATGCCATCAGCCAAGCTCACGTCCCATCCGGAGGCAGCGAGAGAACCCCCTCTCACGGTGTGAAGACGACGCGCCCGTGACCCGTTCCTCGAACGGCTCGCGCACACAACGGCAGCCTCGCCGACCGCTCGCCCCGGTGCATTAACTCCGCGGCTGGACAGGCGACGTTTCTGGCAGGAGCAGCTGGCGACGCTTCGCCTTCGCCAAAACGACCACACCAAAAAAGGTACGCCACGTCGCTCGATTTCGTATCCTTTTTCCCTTTTTTCTCTTTCTCTATCTCTTGCAACAGGGACCGGGAAAGGGGATACCCCCAAAGGGATCCTTCCCCGTGAAGGAACTAGGCTCCGAGCCTCCTTACTGATCAGGGGTTCGAAGGCTGGCCCCCCGAAGGGTTCAACAGCCGCCTCAGATCGCGTGGGCCCGACACCCACTACTGGTCAGGGGTTCGAAGGTCGGCCTCCCGAAAGGTTCCATGACCGCCTCAGGCTACTCGGGCTCCGCGCCCATTACTGATCAGGGGTTCGAAGGCTGGCCCTCCGAAGGGTTCACAGTCGCCTCAGACACCGAGCGAGGGATGACCAGGGGTACGTTCGATACATAACCAAGGCTCGGGCTGCGCTCCCGAGGTACCCTAGGACATTTCCGAGACCAGCGGGAACGATCCTGTAATGGAATCCCATCGGAGGGAGGCAACGAGCCCTCGGACCCTGTCGCCAGGGGACCGGGTCCGGCAGATCACCCGCAGGTACTTTTGGGCGTGCCTCCGGGCCCCTAGCCGACCCCCAACGAACGGGGCACGGACGTCCACTCGGATTACCCGATTGCAGCTCACCGGAGACACCATGTTCGGTGCCCATCGAGGGTAACATGGCGCTCTCCCCCCCTCCTCCTTGCGGAAAGGCGACGTAGGGGCGTATGTAAAAAAGCCGAGTCTGTCCCTGATCGTCCTCTTGCCCTGTCCGGAGGCTCGGGGGCTGCTCTCGTAAACCCGGCTCCGGCCAAACCGTTGACAGCGTCAACATACCAGCCCGAGAACTTGGGCCCCGACAGTGCACCCGGGCTACGGCCTGTTCGCATGAGGGAACCGCCAGACCAGCCGAAGCATTACGCAAGGCATTAAGACCTCGAAGGAGTGAAACCACTCCTCCGAGGCCTCGGGGGCTACACCCGGCGGGTGCGCTCGCGCGCACCCACCGGAACAAAGTGCAACCGAGAAAGGTTGGTCCCCTTGCAAAAAAGTGCGACGGAAGCCTCCAAGCGAGTGCTAACACTCCCTTCGAGGCTCGGGGGCTACTGTCGGGGACCATAATTAGGGGTACCCTCAAGACGCCTAATTCTCAGCTGGTAACCCCCATCAGCATAAAGCTGCAGAGGCCTGATGGGTTTGATTAAGTCAGGGATCAGTCCATACGAGCGACTCGATCACGCCTCGCCCGAGCCTAGCCTCGGGCAAGGGCAGCCGACCCTGAGGTGTTTCCGTCTCGCCCGAGGCCCCCTTTTTTATGACAGACGCATCTCCGGCTCGCCCGAGGCCTTGCCTTCGTTGAGAAGCAACCCTGACTAAATCATCGCGCCAACCGACCAAGTCACTGGGGCATTTAACGCAAAGAGTGAGACCGACGGGCGACCAGGCTTTGCCAGGGGCGCCATAGGAGGCTCCGCCCGACCCAGGGCTCGGACTCGGGCTAAGGCCCCGGAAGACGGCGAACTCCGCTCCGCCCGACCCAGGGCTCGGACTCGGGCTAAGGCCCCGGAAGACGGCGAACTCCGCTCCGCCCGACCCAGGGCTCGGACTCGGGCTAAGGCCCCGGAAGACAGCGAACTCCGCTCCGCCCGACCCAGGGCTCGGACTCGGGCTAAGGCCCCGGAAGACGGCGAACTCCGCTCCGCCCGACCCAGGGCTCGGACTCGGGCTAAGGCCCCGGAAGACGACGAACTCCGCTTCGCCCAACCCAGGGCTCGGACTCCGCCCTGGCCTCTGCCGAACGACCTCCGCCTCGCCCGACCCAGGAGCTCGGGCTCGGCCTCGGCCATGCAGGACAGACTCGACCTCGACTTCGGAGGAGCCTCCACGTCGCCCGACCTAGGACACAAGTCCGCCACGTCAACAGGAAGCGTCATCATCACCCTGCCCTGAGCCAACTTGGGTCGCAGAGAACAAGACCGGCGTCCCATCTGGCCAGCTCCGCCAGATAGGCAATGATGGCGCCCCGCTAGACCCATGACGACGGCGGCTCTCGGCTCCCTTACGGAAGCAGGGAGACGTCAGCAAGAGCACAGCTGTTCCAACAGCTGTCCCTCCATCAGGCTCCGTTACTCCTCCGACAGCCACGACGCCACACCAGCTGGGTGCCAAGATCTCTCCGGCTGCCACCTTGGCATGTACTTAGGGCACTAGCTCTCCCCCGCTAGACACGTAGCACCTTGCTACACCCCCATTTTGTACACCTGGATCCTCTCCTTACGCCTATAGAAGGAAGGACCAGGGCCTTCTTAGAGAAGGTTGGCCTCGCGGGGACGAGGGCAGGGGCAGGCGCTCTCTTGGGGCCGCTCGCTCCCCTCACCCGCGCGGACGCTTGTAACCCCCTACTGCAAGCGCACCCGACCTGGGCGCGGGACGAACACGAAAGGCCGCGGGATCTTCGTCTCCCTCATCACGACCCGGCTCCGGCCACCGACCTCGCTCTTCCCCCCTTCGCGCTCGCCCACGCGCTCGACCCATCTGGGCTGGGGCACGCGGCACACTCACTCGTCGGCTCGGGGACCCCCCGGTCTCGAAACGCCGACACATATGGTTTTAAGGTCAAGCCACTTAACCAATTTTACACTCCTACTATAGCTCCACAGGTTTGCTGCAGTGACCATCTTCCAAAAGTTCATGGAACAAAAGTTGTAAAGGCCCAAATTGGCTTAGTGACACTGGTTTGCAGTATTTCCAAACCGAACCAAATTCAGCAAGTTCACAACTTGACAGTCCATCTTTGGGAAAACTTTACACCACTTTTTGTGTGGGACCAAACCCAACTTACTTAGAGGAAGTTGTTCACTAACATATGGTCTTCAAACTTGCTATAGGAATTGCAGTCTAAAACCACCTAGAACAGGCACCACACAGCTCCAAAGTTGAGCCAAAACACTGAAATTCAGACTTGGTGCACTATTCCAAATCTGAAAATTCCGAATTCAGACGACACTACTTTGTGAAGTGTTTTCTCCCACTTCTAAGCACTCTCAAGGGCATGTCCCTTACTAAGGATTACTCCCCAACATTGATCTCCAAGTTTGCTACAACAACTACAACCTATAAGCACATGGATTAATCACCAAGGAGCTCCAAAATTGACACTTTTCACTGAAATTCAGTTTTCAATCAGCCACACATTAAGTCTGAAATCCAAACCTGTCAACCCTTCTTTGGACCAGTTCTACTCCTAATTCCATATGGCTTTAGGGTTAAGTAACTAAAACAAGTTTGTACACCTAATGTAGCCCTACAACTTTGCTACAGTGACCAACATAAAATGTCTATAAATCAAAAGTTACAACAGCCCAAAGTTAGTGTGACACTATGAAAATCATTAAATAAAAATAATACGTTTAGTTAATAATGGTATTTATGATAATAAATTTTCCATTGAAGTGTTTGTTATTTGGAATGATTTTTGATTGCTCATAAGTAATTTTGAATATTGAATATCATTTCTTCTTAAATTAAAATTCACATAAATAATTTAATAAATATTAGTCTAAGAATTAATATTTTATTTATAAATAATTTTGGTTGGATTATTATGAATTTTATGGTTATTTGAACAAGTATTTCGAAATTTGAAAAGGAGATAAAAAAAAACAAACCTAAACTAAACCCTAAAGCCTTTTGGCCCACTAGGGGCCCATCATCCCCAACAGCCAGCCGCGCCCCTGACCTAAGCCGGCCGCGCCCGCTCCCTGTGGCCGCCGCCAGTGCTTCTTCCTCTCCCAACCTCTCTCTCTCTTCTCTCTCTCTCATTCCCTCTGCTCTCACCCGCCCGCGCGCAGCGCCAAGCGGCCAAGCCGCCCTGCTCCACCGTGTCCCCGACCGCGCAGCGGACCGGCCGAGCGCTCCTACTCGCGCGCCAGGCGCCAGGCCGCCTTGCCTCGACGTCCTCGCACCTGTGCGCGCTGCCCAACCGCGCCCCGCCCGGAGACGCGACCCGCCAGGCCACCGCGCGAGGACCCTACCGAGCCGGTCGCCCTGTCCCTGCCACGACCGCGCGCCATGTCCTGTGCCGCGACGTCCGACCCAGCGACGCGAGCACAGCAGAAGCCGAGCAGCCCCGACCGTTTCCTCTGCGTTCAAGAAACTTCAATGGAGTCGTTACTCCTCTCCCATTAATCTCTCCGTTGATGAATGCCATTAATGGTGCTTGATGACCCGGCCACCTCTCTCCCTCCCTCTCCTATATAAAATCCACCGAGCTCCTCTCTTCTCCTCCCTCCCCGAGCTCTCTCTCTCTCTCACGCGCTCTAGTTCGTCCCTGCCATCACCGTCGTCACTGGAATCCGTAGAGACTCGCCGTTCATCGCCGTCCGCCCCGCTGTCCGTGGAACCCCGTCGGAGTTCCGTCCACGCAGCACGGCGTTCGCGCTCGTTCCCTGCCCGCCGAACCACTTCCCCCCCCCCCCCTCGTCGAGTTCGTCCCTGCGCATGAGCAAATCCAAGGTTGAAGACAATCCCAACCGCTAATTTACTCTCTAAATTATGTTTTAAATTAATTCATAGATCTTGTGAATTATTGTTATAATATTGATGCGATTTGGCGATTCGTGTATGATTTTAGAGATTCGGTATATATACGGGTAGCCAAAATTGAACCCCGCGACAATATTTTAAATATGCGTATGATTTTATAATTCTAAAAATAAACACGGTCACTATTCACTAACTTAGTGATTTTCATACTAGAAATGTTTATAGTTAATTTCGCTTTAGTGTATGGAGCGATAATCGGTTAGTACTGATATACGCGATATAAGAAATTAAAATAGAAACACTAGGCCACGTATTTTCAGTCAAATGAGGATATAGATTTTACTATTCATAATAAATGAATTCATAAGTATGGCACTTAAGTACTTAGAAATTAGTAAGACATTTATTTATGTCATAATAATCATGATTATGTTATTAAAAGTCTCATTTAGTAATTTACATTAATTCTTAGAATATTAATGTTAGAAGAATTAAATAAACAATTTTTAGTTATACGTATAATTTCTATCTAGAAAAGAAAGGAGAAAACCGAAATAGTAGAATTTATAATAATGTTAAAATGATTTAACTAGACACTCATACTTTTCTAATGAAGAAATTGATAGTTATATTGGTAAACATATGTTTCTTACTAAAGAATTAGATAATTTGTTCCTAATATTAAAATGACCTTTTTAATAGATATCATGTTTTAATTTAATAAGGTTCGTTATAAAGGTTTAAGTATAGCCTTATTAAAATGAAACTTAAAAGAATATGTAGACCGTATGTTTCTTAATAAAAATAGAAGATAAATATATGTCCAATTAATAGATTATTTATTCTTAATTAAAAGATAACAAGAGTCATTGCTTTTATAAACTAAAATAATAGTTTATACTTTTTCCTTTCAAATGATTTAGGTCATATGTTCCTAGATTAAAACTAAATATAATCAATAGATTATTTATATTTTCTCTCACAATTTAATAACTAGACTTAAATTTCAATTTGTTTATAACTAGTAATGTAAGCGTGATTAATCTGTTCATCACATTGAATCCATATTATTTATATATATTATTTAGTGGTCCCTAAAGGATAAAATAAAATAATTAGTGTTCATGTCCCTTTATATTTAAAATGTTAACTTATATATTAACTTTGGATGTAGCTTTCTTAATAATAGTACATACCATGTATTCTCTTAATGGAAATGAAGATAACTATTATTTAGTTGTCTTTTCACATAAAACCTGTCTAGACTTAATTATATAATAGCTTTTCATCAATAAATGTTTATTATATGTTTTATAATGCTTCATAAGTTAATAATGTGTTTTTATAACTCATTAACGTTAGATATATAACCTATATCTTTTCTAAAAGGTTAAAAATGTTTAATATCGTTATAACGTGTTTTATCGTCTTATAAACCCTTAATCTTAGACATATCGCATATGACGTTTTATAAAAGACTAAATTGGTGAACCAAATATTTGTATATTTTAATTAAGATATTTTTAAGCTCATGCCTTATTTTATAAAGTATAGATCACATGTTTGAAAAGAATATTTTTTTTATTATAACCCTTGCGTGTAATATTTTTGAAAAGCGAACGCTCTTTTCGTTAGGCTTTCTTTTAGCTTTACGCATGGTGAATGTGGTATGTTATTGAGTGGTGTTTGTTCTTCTTGTTTGTTTGTGTGATATTCAGTGGTTGATCTAGTAGTTAAGAATCAAGATCTATTCCTATCCGTGGAAGGACCTCAAGTTTTCAATAAGCAAGGCAAGTGGACTTCTCCCTCTGCATACTCTGTTTGATCCCAAACAATACATTTAATAAAGTTTATTCTTTTGGATATATATGCATAATTTGACGGGTTACCTATTTAGATAACCTTTCCAACCTTATTCCTTGATCAAACCTGGGAATTATACTTTACCTTCGTAGCTATGCTATTGCTACAACTTAACTTTATGCAGTCACTCCCGCTTATGATATTAATGTTCCAAATGGTAAGTTTACTTTATTGTTGTTAACCCGATGGTTAAACAAGATTATTGCATATTAATTGGAACATGGAGTGACCACCCGGGAAAACAGTGCTACCATGAGAACTATCATGGCTCTAGTCTTGGCTAAATAACTAGGGAAGTCTTATGTTGGGTGTTGGTCGTGGTCGACCGGAACGGGGGCATCTGGCAAGCGCTTATAGTACCGGCTCAGGCAGATTGGATACGGGCATAGTTCCTAAAGCTTTACCCTGTGGTCCGGACTATAAGTTGGTTACGGTAGGTGTGCCTTATGCAGTTTGACCATTTCCAGCATCTGCGTAATGAGGACTCTAGGGAGAAGCCTCGTAGTGAAACCCTGGCCGTTCACCTCGGAAGTGAATACGGGTCTAGCTAACCCGGGCAAGAAGGGAATCGCGACTCATGGGTAAAGATGTGCCACCTCTGCAGAGTGTAAAACTGATATATCAGCCGTGCTCACGGTTATGAGCAGCCTGGACTCCTCACATGATAATTGAACTTGAAGATGGAAATAAATCGAGATCCGATGATCTGCCAATGGTTTGCTTAAGTGGTTTCACTTAAGTGTTTTTGATATACTCTCATACCTTTGTTTAATGGGAATACTTGGGATTCACACTTATTAGTAAGACAGGTGTTGTTAATAAAATGTTGACCAACTAAAATGCTTACTGCTCAACCTCAGCCTCACCTTGTTAGACTTGCATTAGTTTTTCCCCCACTTGCTGAGCCCCGACCATAAGTGAGCTCACCCTTGCTTAATTTTGATCAGAAGTTGCAGATGAAGATATGATGCTGAACTCCATGGATGCTAGTCTAGTGATACCCCCGGTCATCATCCTGTGAATGGATGTCCATGTTCGCTGTACTTTGATGAATAAAGGTTAAGACATTATGTCTGTTTGAAGTGTAATATGTTAATAAAGTCGTTATTTATGCTTTTATGCATTGTTCTTTTGATATATTACACTTGTGACGTCAACATATGTGTGGAAATAGATCCTGGCACACATATGCTATGCACCCGGCTCTGCCCCTTAGAAACGGGTGTGACAGAAGTGGTATCAAAGCAATGTGACCGTAGGTCGCTAGATTAGTTAGAAATGGAAAGCCCAGTCAGTCTTTCAAAGCTTGAAATATTTTCCTCTATAAAAACTTACTTTATACCAAAACTCGTCTCTTTTATTTTCAACTCTTCTAGTCTGATTTTGGTCTATCAGAAGACTCTCCTCAGAAGCATTGCAAGATGATCAAGCTAGGATTGCGGAACCTGAAGCGAAGTTTGCCAGAAGAAACCCTTTCGAAGCTATCGACAATGCCCTGTTCTCTATCTTATCCCCACTCCGCAAGAAGTTTTGTTATGGATCCCCTGGATCTATTATTTTACTTCTTGGCTAAGGTGATAGGATTGTTCTTTAGTATTAAGATTTTCGACTAGATCGGTAATGGCGATATTATACTATATTATAAGTGGTTTTCTAATCCCTAATATTGCTATATAACCCTTGACTTCTTATACTTTTGTTTTCTTGCCATTGTATTGCCATCCTTGCGCAATATCTACCTTGATATATATTAAACCTTTGCCTCTCTACTTTTCCCCTTGATAATGCTTTCTCCCTAACTCACTTCATATCCTTGGTTGTATCATTTATCCTCATTTTAGTAGTTCATGATTATCTTATTTCACTATTGGCCACCAACAAATATGTCTTGTCTAACTCCTTGATAATTCTTACCTGACTCCTTGACTTTATAATATCTTTATTATTCCCAACCTTGTCTCACCTTTTGTTTTGTTTGAATGAGTAGAATTGGATTGTGTTGTGCTGATATGTTTGAGTTCATGTTAGTTATATTTGTGACTATGTTTGATTTGCTTCTTTGTAATGATTGTTGGTGTATTGTGTGACTTTTGTCCACAATGACATCGGTTAGCTAGGTAAAACCTCAGATAGATGGGATTTCTCTGCTCTCTATAATCTGTCTTTGCTCAACCCTTTCATCCCTTCCATTCTTCCATACCCATACAGATGTCAGACCTTGGAATGTCAACTACAAGTGATGTCACTAAATGCAAAGAATACAGTGTGTTGACAAGTCAAAACAACACTATAAATGAAACAGCTGATGAACAGAAATTCAAGACCCAAAAGGATGCCCAACCAAACCAACAAACAAGTGACCTTGGAACATGTTGTTGTTGTGAGTACTATGGAATTCCTTGTCGCCAGATCAGTACAAACGAAAGTGAAACTACAAAACAGAAGAACCGGATTTTATTTTCTGGTATAAAAAGACAATGGTCTCCCCAAGAACATCTAATAGCAGATTCTCTCGGACCTAATGCACTGTCAGATGATCACAAGGATGCCCAGTCCCAAGAAGAAACACAGGAGTGTTACATTGATGGATGGACTATTACCTGCACACAGCTTCAGCCTCGTCGTCGCATCAGGTCCAAGAAACAAAAAGAGAAACATAGAAAAAGTCAAGAAATAACTTCAAGAAAAGCTTGCTATCAATGTGGACGCGAAGGTCATTACTTCCGTAATTGTCCTGAGAAGAGTTCACTACAGATCACCTCCGAGATGAAGTTATCTCAATCTTTAGACATGGAATATGAACAAAAATGCACAGAAACTTCTACCAACAACGTAAAGACAACTCCACCATGTAACTTATCCAGTCGTGCTTGCTTTGGCTGTGGTGATACCGGCCATCTTGTTAATGGTTGTCCAAAGAGAGATGTGGAGATCAATAAGGTCCAAAAGAAAAGACAACACCCTCAAACCCATGCATCAACAAAGAATAAACAACAGAAAGAGTCCACAGGAAGGATAAGTTATGCAGTGACAGGAACCATTCCATATGATGATGCAGTAATTTTTGGAACACTAGTCATTCACACAACCATCGCCACCGTGTTGTATGATCCTCATACAACACATTCTCTTATCAGTGCCCAGTTTGCAACAAAGTATGGTATCTTTAAGTGTCCCTTAAGATCAAGAAAGACCATCAGTACACCTGAAGGAAAAATGTTAGTAAACTACATATGTCCGAAAGTAAGTGTTAAAATCAACGGGATAGATTTTCCAGCTGATCTCCTAGTGATAGAATCAATGAGAAAGGATGTGATTCTTGGAAAGAATTGGTTACAAAGAACTAAAGCGGTAATCCAACATACTGAGAGAAACATATGCTTGGAAACTCCATTTGGAGAAACAATAGTAGTTGAAGACAACCGACCTCCAGCTCAGATTGGTACATCTGACAAGGAAGAATAATATATCGTTTAGCTAGAAGGAGTATGTCTCACGAAAAAAAATGTCAAAGTGTTGCCCCTTTCCAGATTTGTAATCGTGCCAAGTGATCTATGAATAAATTTGGAGAATATCTCGCACCTATTGTGTTTTGCCTCTTTATAAGGAAATAAAGTATGTTGTCATCTGCTATACACAAACAATGTGATGCTCTACTCTAGTTACCCTAAAGTCCCACTCAAGTCTTTCTCTCTAATTGTGCTTAAAGAAATATTGTTGGATCAGAAAGATGATTTGGATATCATGCTCTGAAATCTATAAAGTTCAAAAGATTCATGTTAAGGATTATAACACTTGTACGCTCTTGTAGTATGATGAAGCTAGGCAGAAATCTGAAACCATCATTGTTCCTTAACTAATCTTATATTGGAAATCAAAATGTAGCTCTTTATCTTGATGTCATACAAGCCTCTTATGCAGTCTATCTCACTAACTCTTTTACCCTCTGACTAGATGATGAACCCCAATGGAAATGAAGTAAATGATGCCAACGACAATATTCCTACTTTAACAACTGTGAACGAGAAAAATGAGTCACCGAGATATTCGATGAATGGAATGAAGAACAACAAAAGGAATAGAAAAATGTTTGGATACATGATTAGTCCACCTCAACCACAAGCAAAAGCCCCGAAACACATGAATACCCAAACAGAAGAATCAAGTCAGACTCAGCTACATGAGATACAGACACCCAATCAACCCTCACCCCCTGTTGGTCAAGCAAAGTTGACTCGCAAAGAACTCAAAGCAAGAGGTGCTTGCTATTACTGTAAAAACGAAGGACATCTTATTCGCGAATGCCCCAAGAAGCGTCTAGACCGAATAAAGAAGAAAGCTGCCAAGCATGACCTAAGCAATAATTCAGAAGACCCACCATTTTATAAGTATGATGATGAAGGTCGCTTGATTAGTATACATTGCGGAGCAAAGAAGTAAAGAAGTTACTTAAGTTTAGAAGAGTTCAATGTGAACTGAGAACCTATCAATAACCATGTATTTCCTTTGCTTTCGTGCTAGCCTTTCTTAATCTCGAGGACGAGATTCTTTTTAAGAGGGGTAGATTTGTGACACTATGAAAATCATTAAATAAAAATAATACGTTTAGTTAATAATGGTATTTATGATAATAAATTTTCCATTGAAGTGTTTGTTATTTGGAATGATTTTTGATTGCTCATAAGTAATTTTGAATATTGAATATCATTTCTTCTTAAATTAAAATTCACATAAATAATTTAATAAATATTAGTCTAAGAATTAATATTTTATTTATAAATAATTTTGGTTGGATTATTATGAATTTTATGGTTATTTGAACAAGTATTTCGAAATTTGAAAAGGAGATAAAAAAAAACAAACCTAAACTAAACCCTAAAGCCTTTTGGCCCACTAGGGGCCCATCATCCCCAACAGCCAGCCGCGCCCCTGACCTAAGCCGGCCGCGCCCGCTCCCTGTGGCCGCCGCCAGTGCTTCTTCCTCTCCCAACCTCTCTCTCTCTTCTCTCTCTCTCATTCCCTCTGCTCTCACCCGCCCGCGCGCAGCGCCAAGCGGCCAAGCCGCCCTGCTCCACCGTGTCCCCGACCGCGCAGCGGACCGGCCGAGCGCTCCTACTCGCGCGCCAGGCGCCAGGCCGCCTTGCCTCGACGTCCTCGCACCTGTGCGCGCTGCCCAACCGCGCCCCGCCCGGAGACGCGACCCGCCAGGCCACCGCGCGAGGACCCTACCGAGCCGGTCGCCCTGTCCCTGCCACGACCGCGCGCCATGTCCTGTGCCGCGACGTCCGACCCAGCGACGCGAGCACAGCAGAAGCCGAGCAGCCCCGACCGTTTCCTCTGCGTTCAAGAAATTTCAATGGAGTCGTTACTCCTCTCCCATTAATCTCTCCGTTGATGAATGCCATTAATGGTGCTTGATGACCCGGCCACCTCTCTCCCTCCCTCTCCTATATAAAATCCACCGAGCTCCTCTCTTCTCCTCCCTCCCCGAGCTCTCTCTCTCTCTCTCACGCGCTCTAGTTCGTCCCTGCCATCACCGTCGTCACTGGAATCCGTAGAGACTCGCCGTTCATCGCCGTCCGCCCCGCTGTCCGTGGAACCCCGTCGGAGTTCCGTCCACGCAGCACGGCGTTCGCGCTCGTTCCCTGCCCGCCGAACCACTTCCCCCCCCTCGTCGAGTTCGTCCCTGCGCATGAGCAAATCCAAGGTTGAAGACAATCCCAACCGCTAATTTACTCTCTAAATTATGTTTTAAATTAATTCATAGATCTTGTGAATTATTGTTATAATATTGATGCGATTTGGCGATTCGTGTATGATTTTAGAGATTCGGTATATATACGGGTAGCCAAAATTGAACCCCGCGACAATATTTTAAATATGCGTATGATTTTATAATTCTAAAAATAAACACGGTCACTATTCACTAACTTAGTGATTTTCATACTAGAAATGTTTATAGTTAATTTCGCTTTAGTGTATGGAGCGATAATCGGTTAGTACTGATATACGCGATATAAGAAATTAAAATAGAAACACTAGGCCACGTATTTTCAGTCAAATGAGGATATAGATTTTACTATTCATAATAAATGAATTCATAAGTATGGCACTTAAGTACTTAGAAATTAGTAAGACATTTATTTATGTCATAATAATCATGATTATGTTATTAAAAGTCTCATTTAGTAATTTACATTAATTCTTAGAATATTAATGTTAGAAGAATTAAATAAACAATTTTTAGTTATACGTATAATTTCTATCTAGAAAAGAAAGGAGAAAACCGAAATAGTAGAATTTATAATAATGTTAAAATGATTTAACTAGACACTCATACTTTTCTAATGAAGAAATTGATAGTTATATTGGTAAACATATGTTTCTTACTAAAGAATTAGATAATTTGTTCCTAATATTAAAATGACCTTTTTAATAGATATCATGTTTTAATTTAATAAGGTTCGTTATAAAGGTTTAAGTATAGCCTTATTAAAATGAAACTTAAAAGAATATGTAGACCGTATGTTTCTTAATAAAAATAGAAGATAAATATATGTCCAATTAATAGATTATTTATTCTTAATTAAAAGATAACAAGAGTCATTGCTTTTATAAACTAAAATAATAGTTTATACTTTTTCCTTTCAAATGATTTAGGTCATATGTTCCTAGATTAAAACTAAATATAATCAATAGATTATTTATATTTTCTCTCACAATTTAATAACTAGACTTAAATTTCAATTTGTTTATAACTAGTAATGTAAGCGTGATTAATCTGTTCATCACATTGAATCCATATTATTTATATATATCATTTAGTGGTCCCTAAAGGATAAAATAAAATAATTAGTGTTCATGTCCCTTTATATTTAAAATGTTAACTTATATATTAACTTTGGATGTAGCTTTCTTAATAATAGTACATACCATGTATTCTCTTAATGGAAATGAAGATAACTATTATTTAGTTGTCTTTTCACATAAAACCTGTCTAGACTTAATTATATAATAGCTTTTCATCAATAAATGTTTATTATATGTTTTATAATGCTCCATAAGTTAATAATGTGTTTTTATAACTCATTAACGTTAGATATATAACCTATATCTTTTCTAAAAGGTTAAAAATGTTTAATATCGTTATAACGTGTTTTATCGTCTTATAAACCCTTAATCTTAGACATATCGCATATGACGTTTTATAAAAGACTAAATTGGTGAACCAAATATTTGTATATTTTAATTAAGATATTTTTAAGCTCATGCCTTATTTTATAAAGTATAGATCACATGTTTGAAAAGAATATTTTTTTTATTATAACCCTTGCGTGTAATATTTTTGAAAAGCGAACGCTCTTTTCGTTAGGCTTTCTTTTAGCTTTACGCATGGTGAATGTGGTATGTTATTGAGTGGTGTTTGTTCTTCTTGTTTGTTTGTGTGATATTCAGTGGTTGATCTAGTAGTTAAGAATCAAGATCTATTCCTATCCGTGGAAGGACCTCAAGTTTTCAATAAGCAAGGCAAGTGGACTTCTCCCTCTGCATACTCTGTTTGATCCCAAACAATACATTTAATAAAGTTTATTCTTTTGGATATATATGCATAATTTGACGGGTTGCCTATTTAGATAACCTTTCCAACCTTATTCCTTGATCAAACCTGGGAATTATACTTTACCTTCGTAGCTATGCTATTGCTACAACTTAACTTTATGCAGTCACTCCCGCTTATGATATTAATGTTCCAAATGGTAAGTTTACTTTATTGTTGTTAACCCGATGGTTAAACAAGATTATTGCATATTAATTGGAACATGGAGTGACCACCCGGGAAAACAGTGCTACCATGAGAACTATCATGGCTCTAGTCTTGGCTAAATAACTAGGGAAGTCTTATGTTGGGTGTTGGTCGTGGTCGACCGGAACGGGGGCATCTGGCAAGCGCTTATAGTACCGGCTCAGGCAGATTGGATACGGGCATAGTTCCTAAAGCTTTACCCTGTGGTCCGGACTATAAGTTGGTTACGGTAGGTGTGCCTTATGCAGTTTGACCATTTCCAGCATCTGCGTAATGAGGACTCTAGGGAGAAGCCTCGTAGTGAAACCCTGGCCGTTCACCTCGGAAGTGAATACGGGTCTAGCTAACCCGGGCAAGAAGGGAATCGCGACTCATGGGTAAAGATGTGCCACCTCTGCAGAGTGTAAAACTGATATATCAGCCGTGCTCACGGTTATGAGCAGCCTGGACTCCTCACATGATAATTGAACTTGAAGATGGAAATAAATCGAGATCCGATGATCTGCCAATGGTTTGCTTAAGTGGTTTCACTTAAGTGTTTTTGATATACTCTCATACCTTTGTTTAATGGGAATACTTGGGATTCACACTTATTAGTAAGACAGGTGTTGTTAATAAAATGTTGACCAACTAAAATGCTTACTGCTCAACCTCAGCCTCACCTTGTTAGACTTGCATTAGTTTTTCCCCCACTTGCTGAGCCCCGACCATAAGTGAGCTCACCCTTGCTTAATTTTGATCAGAAGTTGCAGATGAAGATATGATGCTGAACTCCATGGATGCTAGTCTAGTGATACCCCCGGTCATCTTCCTGTGAATGGATGTCCATGTTCGCTGTACTTTGATGAATAAAGGTTAAGACATTATGTCTGTTTGAAGTGTAATATGTTAATAAAGTCGTTATTTATGCTTTTATGCATTGTTCTTTTGATATATTACACTTGTGACGTCAACATATGTGTGGAAATAGATCCTGGCACACATATGCTATGCACCCGGCTCTGCCCCTTAGAAACGGGTGTGACAGTTAGCTAATTGACATTATTTTCAGCAAATCCCAAATTGCACCAAAACTGAATTTTAGCAATTTACTCTAATTTTTTCTATAAAACTTAGAAACCTCCACACATGAAAGTTGTTCAACTTTCCAAGATTTACCACTTTGGTATATGGACTTTTAATAACTTCTCTCTAGATTTCGAATTCCACTTTTGGGGGCTAATTTAGGGTTTCAAATAGAGATTGCTTTCCTCCAAAAATCTCACAACTTTGGGTCCATCACTTAAAAGTAAAGTCACTCCTTAACCCAAGATCCATCTTTGTTACATAGAGCTCATGCCTAAAGTGTCATTAGTTTCGAAGTTGGTTGCTTATACTTAGTTGCAAACTAGGTTTCTTAAACTTCACTGGCTCTCATCTAGACAACATACCACATATAGTTCAGAATTTTTGACCTAGTGAAATGCATTCTAGGTGTATTAAGCAAAATGATGTTGATGTATATGATGTCATGTCAATGTTTTAGTTCTCGTAACACCAGGGGTGTTACAGCCCCCAGGCGCGGATCGTCCGGAAGCGTGTAGAAGGAGCCACTCTTGCGTCTAGGTTACGGACCGTCCGGCCCAGAGCCACGGACCGTCTGCGCCACCGTAGAGGGCACCGCCAGACGGTACACCCCCAGTGATTGGCGTCTAGATCGGCGCCAACAAATTGGATTGATCAATCTACTCATCCACTTACACTTGTGACCGTACAGTTACAATTTCCACAATTTTTATGGCAAACAAATATTACCTTAGCATGGATTGAGTTAACTTCATGATTATGCAAATTATTTTGGAATATAGAAAAATAATACATGTTTATATTAGAATCCATGGAATGTTTATGCTAAACAAACTCTAGTTTTAGAACCTTGGTGTTTATGAATTTTTTTTGTGTGTGTTTAGGCTTTAGTACGTCTCATATGTAGAGACTAATTGACTTGCTGGATTTAAGGTGGTTCCATTTGACGTCATGATAGTTCTACTTGTTCATCACCTCGTTTACTCGAACCTTTTTTTCGCTAAATTTATATTGTCTCCCCTGTGCTATTTTCTTTATAAATATCTTACAAGTTCTTCGGTCAGCAATCCTATATAACTCTAAGTCCCTATTCACTTATATATACATTTCCCTGTATAGTCATAAATCAAGGCAAGCGAATTGCACGTACATGAATTCGTGACCTACTCAATTTCTAAACTCCTAATAGCGGCTTAGCCATCGCCTTTTATTCATTCCCAATTACTAGTCCTTATGCCTTATCTATACTGTCTTTACTCTTTATTTGAACATTTTAGTGCCTTTTTAGCGAAGCTTCTAGAACTACTTTTAAGATAAATCCATGAGAAATTATGCAAAATAGTATGCACAGTGTGACTATATGCGATTTTGTAAACCGATTACATGAATTAAACTAGGGGACATGAAGCTAAAAGAGAAACTTGTCTATTTTTTTTATAAAGATTACTGGCCACGTTTCAAAAATGAAACATATCGAATACAAACTACGTTTTGGTGTAAACCCCGTACAAACCTACTAAAAAAATTTCAAAAAATTCTGAAAAAAACATGAATGTACATCTGAGCTTACCTCATCCATATACAAAATTTCATAGTCACATTCATCTTACTCTATCAGTTACAAAAAAGACAAAATTTCTGACAAACGGTAATAGTTTAAATGCACCAAAATTTGTCTTTTTTTAACTGTTAGAGTAATATGAATTTGACCATGAAATTTGTATATAGATGAGGTAAGCTGAGATGTATATTCATGTTTTTCATAATTTTTTGAAACTTTTTTAATAGGTTTGCACAGGGTTTGCACCAAGACGTGGTTTGCATTCGATATGTTCCTTCTAAAATAGTAGTCGTTTTAGCTCTAACTTTTATGTCTATATTCAGATAGATGATGATAAATTTAGACACATATATAAAACACATGCATCCAATATTATATCTCTACTACTACTTAAGACCAGAGTGTAGGCGTCCACACCCGGGGTGGTGCATGGTTCTGCCTCCTACGCCGCGGGCCCCAAGGCGCAGCTCTGCTCCCTCTCGCGCGCTCCCAACGCATGCAACCCAGCAGGCCCATTTCCTCGCCAAGCAAAACAACAAATATCTTTATGACCTAAATCGTTCTCTACCAACACCATTGTGCCACAAACAAGTTGACATTTGGGGCTGCATCAACGCTTATAAGCCGTTCTCTGCCTGTTTCACTAGCCGGTATGGCACTAACCACAATAGTAAAGAAAGCACCACAAACAATGCTGGTGTCCTGCGCTAAAATCTTCGTGTGGCCCATATTCCAGCGATGTTTGGTGCGGCCCAAATAGCGAATCGGTACAGCGTGCCCTCGCTCTCTCGTGATGCCGTCGCCCGCCTCTCCCGCCGTGACAGCCGCTCCGCGTCCTCATCACGCGTCTGCCCCATCCTCGACGCCCTCATCGCCACACCATCGCCTCTGCTTTCCCGGCATCGATCGTGGTCGCCTCCTTTGCCAACAAATGCCTCCATCGCGCCGAGCTCTCCGCGTGGCCGCGCCATGAATTCCTCAACTCGCCATGGGTCCACGCGCGGGAGCTCCTCAACCAACTCCGCCATCCCACCGCTCCCATTGCGATCCATCAACCCAGCTCGATCCTACGTGCCCCCTTAAAAGCGGCGGCGCACACCCGTGTCTCCCTCTCGCCCAACCACCCCACCCCCACCCCCACCCCCACCCCCGCCCTAGCCCCGAACCCTCCTGGCGGTGGCCCTGCACGTGCAGGCGTGCGACATCCTATCGGGAGGCGAGGGGGCTCCGATGACCACCAGCGCCAACCTGATGAACCATCCACCTCACCGCCTCGCTCCCCGTCGTGATGCTCTCCGCCGACCACCATCTAGCCTTGGAGCACCGGTCCCCCGCGTGACATGATCCTCTGCTCCTACCGACCTCAACTAGTGGGTGAGCAACAGATTCTCCCTTCCCCCACATTCCATTTACTAGACCCCAATCCGATCCAACAAGATCTCACGGTGGACACTACGGCACATGTCAGGTGAGCCATAGATTCTTCCTTCCTCGCGCTCCATTTACTGGACCATTATCCGATCCAACATCATCTCATGGCAGATTCTCTGGTTATTGGTTTGTTTCGTGCAGAGCCGGAAGGACGTCGAGGGGTCGTTGTTTGTTGCCAGGAGGTGAGGGTTTGTGTTGGGGTTTTTTGGCTTGCACTCCTATGCGGTCTGATTATGTCATAAATGTGCTTGATTGGTCTAGGAACTCTAAGTCCCGCTTCTAGTTCATTGTCATGAATACGCGCAACACTGGTACATCGACGATCACTGCTTGGATCGGTCACCCGCGGCGCCTAGACAGGGATTCAAATCACCACGCATATTGTCAAACTGCTATTATTATTTCTTAAGGTGGCGAATGGATGGAAGGAGAAGATAGCTTCTGGTTTTGACAATATGCGTGGTGATTTGAATCCGTCTTTCACAGGTTTTTTCGTTTTGTCAGTACACCAGAGGTCCTGCAATGGGTCACAACCATAGTCTAAGATATTGCAGGGCAATGACATCTTGGTTTTGAGTTCAGATAGTCCTATAATCAATATATATACCTATTTATGGAGCACGTGAATAAAATCCATGTGAGAGTGTGACTAATTATATCAGATTATTAAATGGTCTAAAGAGTTTTGGTAAGGCTATGGCAATATGCTTGTACTGTCGCAAGGATCCCTAAAAAATAATCGAATTTATTATGCCATATTTGAACTTTGATAAGCTGAACTACAGTTGGCTATCCTTTGCTCTGCTAATCTGAATCTTTTGTGAGAACTTTGGTTTTGAACAATGCCATCTTTAATCTTGCTTGGGTTATGAATAATATACTTGTAAAACCATGTTTGCATTTTGGTGCATGTCACTGATCAATCCACATTTGTCTATTTAAACACCTTGATTGTGCACTTCGCCAGAATTTAGTGGCCTCTAAGGAGCCGGAAACTACACAAAATTGTAAGCACGATAATTGATGTACAAATTATTGCTTGGGTTTTAGAGTTGTATTAAAGATGATAGTTCCCTTCATTTAGATCCTGAGGTCCATTGCTTTTCTTTTGGACAGCTATGCATCTTTTCACTTCCCTTGTGTTTGAACAATCTGTCAATTGGTTGCAAACTCTGATGCTTTGGTGTCTGGAAGAATTAATAATTCAACCTGCGCATAACCTGTCACAAGGGTGAACTAATTTTGTTATGAATCTACGTTGCCTAAAAACATGGAATTCATTCAATTTATATATATTGAACAGTCCTTCAAAGAATTGAATTTAACCTATTGTGCTACCTTTGATTGCATAATTACACTACAATGTCATCTAATCAAAGATGTTATATTTTTCTGATCCGGATTCTTTTGCCTAACTACTACATTCGAAGTAAGTAGACGTAGATGCACTTTATGAATGGCCTCATCGAACTCCATATACCTTTGGTGAGTGTATTCACTAGGAGTCGTCGTTGTTTCTGATTTTGCTTCTGATTCCGAATGGTTTCTTGCATGTTAGTTTCTGAGTAAAGGTTGGTGTAAAAGTTGTGTTACCTCAAAGCTTTGATGATTAGGGTTCAACAACTGAGTTGACATAACAACAACTATTATTGTAGAAGCATATCTCCACCTATATATATATCTTCTCACCCTCTTTGTGCAGACTTCCCTCGGGTTTGCTTGCATCTTGCTTCTCAGGCACGAGTCCCTTCACATTATTTTCAATTATGCAAGGTTGTTATCTCATGGACCCTTTGCACCTCATATCATTTTTTGTTGTCTACTTCAACGTTACTAGATAATTAACTCATGCACATATTTATTTAGTTTTCCTTGAAATCTATATGGTATGAATACCTTTGGATGTCTGTGTTTTTTAGTTGTGGATCTCAGTTGTCTAACCAAATTGGATTCGTGAGTGTAGTAATATACCAGTCGTAGGCATGTGGTAGTCTGATTTAACTTGAATACTCTGATTTGGAATTTGGAAAATGAACAAATACTTTTGTTTAGTCACAATGTGGTTGCTTCATATGATGCATTGTTATTTATATAATAGCTCTTTTTGTATTTAATAATTGTTCTTGTTCTTTTTCAGTTTGTAGAGTAGCTCTTTTTAAAGTTCCCCTCCAAGCCAACACCCCATCCACCATCATCCTCGGCGCATCGTGCCTTGTTCGCTGCTTGTGACGATCGTCATTCTCTTCAATCGTTTCGACGATGGTGAGTTGGAGAAACTGTTCTGTAATCCAAACTTGTTCTGTATTGGTTAATCATGCTTTGAAGTAGTGTGTTGAATCATATACTCGGTTCAAATTCCTTATGAACACTGAAAACATACATCTGTAAGAAAACTGGAAGTGAACATGTGGTATGATAAAATTCTTTAACAGGGGTACTGATCTAACATAGTACTGTGTGTTTGTGATTAAATTATGCAAGTTTTCTCTTTCTTGCTAATCTAGGGAACAATTCTAATCACTGATTAATAAACTGATTGTGCCTTTCTTTCGTTCGTTTAAATAAAATTTATTTATTTTCTTTAAAGAAAACGATAGGTAAAATCTTCAGTCTGTAGAGCTTGTTAGACGTGTTATCTGAAGTTGAGATAACTCTTGGAACCACCTTTTTCTGTACAGGATATTAATGAAAAAAATCATGTCTATGGACTCCAGGAACTACTTAATAGTGATAGAGACTGCAAATGCACAGTTATCTCACAAGGATGGAGTGCTCATTATTGTTAGTAGATCCTTGACTTCGGATGAAAGCGTTTTCTGTAGGTTTACCCGGTCATTCTTCCTAGCACCATAAGAAAGTGGTGGCTATTATGTTCTCACTAATATATTTAGGTTTATTTCAGAAAGGAAAACAACTGAGATAAATCGAGTTGCTACTCAAGAAAATGAAATCAGTTAGAATGGTAGACCTACATCTAAAACATGCTCAGCATCACCAGAACCTATTCTAGCTTACTAGAGTGTGAACTCAGACCATGTGACAGCTGATAGTAATGTCACGGAGAAACAAATTAGCAATCCTTGTACTAATGGATTGATGATGACGCTTCACTCGGGGAAGCCTGATGGATTGATGGTGAGATACCCACCTGGTGGTTGATCCCCTTCCTGAAGGCCAGGATCAGGTGAGGTTTTAGTTAGTCCTTTTGTGGTGTTTGTTTTCAGTTTATTATGATACCACCTTGTTCTCTTGCTGATATGATGATTTCGTGTTACGAAGACTGAAGGAGATATTTAATTAGCATGCATCGAATGAAATGAATTACTAGCGCAAGCAAAACAACAGAGTTAGATTTGTCTCATGTTGTTTCCACTGATGTTCATAGGGAGGCTATTGGAACAACATCACTGAGGGATGGATGGTTCAAGGATCCCGTGTCTGCGGCAGAAGAGGCCGCGTTCTGCAATGCCTACACAAGTTTTGGTTTTGGCTTGTACCTGTACCATGGAGATGAGACGTCGTGGAATACCAACATTTCTCCACATCGACTCTGGTCAGATTGGCGCTTCAGGGGCTATGGATTGTTCATATACCATATATACTGCGCTGTACAGAAACACGTTGAGTTGCTAGGTCCTTGAGCTGTTGTAACGTTGGTGCCATACCATTTTGGTACATCGATGTCATGTAAAATGTTGTCAGCTACATTTGATATGGATTATGAAATTATGAATATTCCCAGTTCCTCTTTTCCTTATCTCAAAAATACATATATTCACCGTGTCCAAATTTTTTATAGAAAAGGGTTAAATTAGTTTCATTAACTACGTCGTAAAATATTCTTTTTTCTACTACTAGGTATATATATATATTCCTTTAATTCGGACTAGCGATCAAGTGAGCTATAAAAGATGGGATTAGACTTTTTTTCAAATCATATATTTTTCGGTCTTTTGGCTAAAATAAACTATAATATTTGTTTTTATTATTAGTTTAATATCTGGTATATATATATATATATATATATATATATATATCATTCACTAGAGTTCTAAAACCAAGAATGGAAGAATAGAACATTACCTAAAACTTTGTATTATATAATTATGAAGATACATCATACATTACGAATTCAAATCATGTATCAAGAGTCACATTCTTTGCATATTCTTCATCTCTCTCCTCAAACATAGTGATGAGAACAATTTTTAAGGATATCCGGGCAGTCTGACATCATCCTCTTCTTGCACCACAAACTATAGTTCTTATTTATCATACAACATCGATCTTAGCAATGGTGATGGTGACAACTGCACTGTTAGCAATGGTTGCCAACAAAGGAATTGTGAGATATTGAGGTCGATAATATATATATATATATATATATATATATATATATATATATATATATATATGTTTATTTAATCGTTGTACGGTAATATTTTGTTGAATAATTTGTGTGTCGTTGCAACGCACGGACACTATACTAGTGAACCTATTAATTATCTAAAACGAATTTTAACTTAGAATGGAGAGAAACTTTTTATAGATTGTGTCATGTGTCTTAGCTTTGACATATTCGCCATCTAGTCAAACATATTACAAGTTCCTTAGTTACGTAAGGTCGTATAAGATTGTCTCCAACAATTCACCTATATAATTAATTAAAACATTATTTTACACGGTAAACTAAATTGTTCACAAAATATAGTTTAAATATAGAGATGAAGATGAGTAAGTTGTTCGAGATAGGCTAAAACTACATCCGCTCACTCTACTGGCTAGTCATATAATTTCTTCCTGTCCGTGTTGCTTGCGATTTCTGATTCCACTCATATTCTCCTCTCTCTAAATTACAAATCTCTAGACATTATAAATCTATAACATCACGTGTTTACTACCGATTTTTAGGCCTTGTTTAGAAGTACCCAGTATTTAATAAACCAATTTTTATCTTTTAGATACGAAGACTAACTTCTTGTTTTTCAAGAAAAAAAGCTTATCTCTCCCCACTAAAAGATAAAAACTAGTTTTTTAAAAATTGTGTTGCTTCTAAACAGGTCTTTAGGTCCTTATAGTCTGTTTGTTTCAGCTTATAGATTATATAATCTGGATTATAATCTAAATTATATAATCTTGTCGGTGTTTCGAAACCCGGGGGTCCCTGGACCGACGAGTGAATTGTCGCCGCGTGCCCCAGCCCAGATGGGTCGACGCAAGGCGGAACGCAAAGGGGGGAAAGGAAGCAGCCGGAGAGAGGCGGACGTGAGAGAGTGGATGCCGCGGCCTTCGTGTTAGCCCCACGCCTGAGTCGGGTGCGCTTGCAGTAGGGGGATACAAGCGTCCACGCGGGAGTGGGAGCGAGCGGCCTTGCGCGAGCGCCGTCCCGTCCTTCCCCGCGCGGGCCAACCCTCTGTAAGAGGGCCCTGGTCCTTCCTTTTATAGGCGTAAGGAGAGGATCCAGGCGTACAATGGGGGGTGTAGCAGAGTGCTACGTGTCTAGCGGAGGAGAGCTAGCGCCCTAAGTACATGCCGTCGTGGCAGCCGGAGAGGTTTTGGCACCCGGTTCGTGTGGTGTTGTGGCCGTCGGAGGAGCGCTGGAGCCTGGCGGAAGGACAACTGTCGGGGCTGTCAAGTCCTTACTGACGTCCTCTTGCTTCCGTAAGGGGGCCAAGAGCCGCCGTCGTCACAGAGCGTGCGGGGCGCCATCATCGCCTATCTGGCGGAGCGAGCCAGATGGGACGCCGGTCTTGTTCCTCGTAGCCTGAGTCAGCTTGGGGTAGGGTAATGATGGCGCCTCCTGTCGACGTGGTCGGTCCGCGCCCTAGTTTGGGCGATGTGGAGGCTCCTCCGAGGTCGAGGTCGAGTCTGTCTTCCATGGCCGTGGTCGAGTCCGAGCCCCTGGGTCGGGCGAGGTGGAGACCGTCGGCTGAGGCCAGGGCTGAGTCCGAGCCCTGGGGTCGGGCGAAGCGGAGTTCGTCGTCTTCTGGGGCTGAGCCCAAGTCCGAGCCCTGGGGTCGGGCGAGGCGGAGTTCGTCGTCTTCAGGGGTTGAGCCCATGTCCGAGCCTTGGGGTCGGGCGAGGCGGAGTTCGCCATCTTCCGGGGCTGAGCCCAAGTCCGAGCCCTGGGTCGGGCGGAGCGGAGTTCGTCGTCTTCCGGGGCTGAGCCCGAGTCCGAGCCCTGGGTCGGGCGGAGCGGAGTTCGTCGTCTTCCGGGGCTGAGCCCGAGTCCGAGCCCTGGGGTCGGGCGAGGCGGAGTTTCCTATGACGCCCGAGGCTGGCCTTGGCTGCTGTCAGCTTCACTCTGTCGTGTGGCTCAGCAGTCTGAGCGACGCAGGCGGCGCTGTCTTCTTGTCAGACCGGTCAGTAGAGCGGCGAAGTGACTGCGGTCACTTCGGCTCTGTCGACTGGAGGGCGTGCGTCAGGATAAAGGTGTCAGGCCACCTTTGCATTAAATGCCCCTGCGATTTGGTAGGTCGGCGTGGCGATGTGGCCAAGGTTGCTTCTCGGTGAAGACTGGGCCTCGGGCGAGCCGATAGTGTGCCCGTTGCTGGAGGGGGGGGGGTCCTCGGGCGAGACGTAGGTTCTCCGGGGTCGGCTTCCCTTGCCCGAGGGTAGGCTCGGGCGAGGCACGATCGTGTCCCTTGAATGGACCGATCCTTGACTTAATTGCACCCATCAGGCCTTTGCAGCTTTGTGCTGATGGGGGTTACCAGCTGAGATTTAGGGACCTTGAGGGTACCCCTAATTATGGTCCCCGACAGTAGCCCCCGAGCCTCCAAGGGAGTACTATTACTCGCTTGGAGGCTTTTGTCGCACTTTTTTGCAAGGGGACCAGCCTTCTTCGGTTGCATTCTGTTCCGGTGGGTGCGCGTGAGCGCACCCGCCGGGTGTAGCACCCGAGGCCTCGGAGGAGTAGTTTTACTCCTTCGAGGTCTTAGTGCGTTTCGCAACACTTCGGCTGGTCTAGTTGTTCCCTCATGCGAGCTGGCCGTAGCCCGAGTGCACGGTCGGGTCCCAAGTTCTCGGGCTGGTATGTTGACGCTGTCAACGGTTTGGCCGGAGCCGGGTTTGCGAGAGCAGCCCCCGAGCCTCTGCACAGGGCGAGAGGACGATCAGGGACAGACTCGACTTTTTTACATACGCCCCTGCGTCGCCTTTCCGCAAGGAGGAGGGGGGGGAAAGCGCCATATTGCCCTCGGAGGGCGCCGAACATGGTGTCTCCGGTGAGCTGCTGGCGGGTAATCCGAGCGGACGTCCGTGCCCCATTTGTCAGGGGTCGGCTAGAGGCCCAGAGGCGCGCCCAAAAGTACCTGCGGGTGATCTGCCGGACCCGGTCCCCTGTCGACGGGGTCCGAGGGCTTGATGCCTCCCTCTGATGGGATTCCGTTACAAGATCGTTCCCGCTGGTCTCGGAAATGTCCTAGGGTACCTCGGGAGCGTAGCCCGAGCCTTGGTTATGTATCGAACGTACCCAGGGTCATCCCTCGCTCTATGTCTGAGGCGACTGTGAACCCTTCGAGGGCCAGCCTACGAACCCCTGATCAGTAGTGGGCGCGGAGCCCGGGTGGCCTGAGGCGGCCGTTGAACCCTTCGAGGGGCCGGCCATCGAACCTCTGACCAGTAGTGGGCGCAGAACCCAATCGATCTGAGGCGGCCGTTGAACCCCTCCGAGGGGCCGACCTTCGAACCTCTGATCAGTAGGGAGGTTTGGAGCCTGTTTCCTTCATGGAGAAGGGTCCTTTTCGGGGTATCCCCCTTTCCCGGTCCCTGTTGTAAGAGAGAGAAAGAGGAAAAGGAAAAGGACACGAAATCGAATGACGCGGCGTACCTTTTTTGACGCGGTCATTATGGCGAAGGCGAAGCGTCGCTTGCTTCTCCCGCCTGAGGCGCCGCCTGTCCCGCCGCGGAGTTAATGCGACGGGGCGAGCGGTTCGCGGGGCGGTCGTTGCGTGTGTGCGATCCGTTCGAGGAACGAATCATGGGCGCGCCATCTTCACGCCGTGAGAGAGGGCTCCCCCGCTGCCCCTGGATGGGACGTGAGCTTGGCTGACGACGTGACCGCTGCTTCTGCCCGCCTGTCACCGCCATTACTGCCGTCCCACTTTTGACCGCATTTGACCGTCGCGCTTGGCTGGCACTGCAGGGTTGCCTCGAGTCGCGGTATTGACTCCGCAGTCGAGGAGGTGCGGTAGTGGCGTGAGTGGCGGTGTAGTTGCTCACATGTAGCGACCGGCGCACCGGTTGCATGACGCGTGGGCCTGGACCTCCATGCTGGGCTCGTTGGAGTCGAAGGGGCGCGCCCACTAGGCACGGTTCCATGCCGCCTGCATGGCTGTCCGCCCTTTCACCCGCTGGTCTGGGCGAAAGAGGAGGAGTGCTTGTAACCGCCGGGTGGTTGCACGCACCGCGCGCGCGCGGCGGTTTGGCTTCTTCTCCCCTAGACCGGCTTGCATGACGTGTGGGAGCCAGCCCCCGCGCCGTGGGGGGGAGAATCTTGGAGCGTGTTGGAGAAGACTCAACCCGCAACAGTTGAGGACGCAAGTGGGGAGAGTCGCCTTTTAAAGGGGGGCGACCCCCTTGGAGGGCAACCATGTCTTCGCGCTCCCCTCATGCATCGTGCCTTTCCACCTTCCGAGCCCCCGGATGGGGGACGCCCGCAATCCTTCTGCCTTGTCATCGGAGGAACGCAACTTCGTGGAAGTTGGTACCTTTTAGCCATCGTTCGGCTTCAAGGATTTTCATCATGCAGCCTGGCTGCATCCCCTCGCTGGTGGTCACCCAAGACGGTGACCACCAGCCTCTGGGTGGGGAGGAGCAAACCAGGCTGCGGCCTCCGCCCCGCCCTCGGCTTCAAGGATCTTCATCATCCTTGCTGGGGCGGAGGGTGAGGCGAGTCGGGGGGCCGCCTCCGCGTGGGTCGGTAACCCTTTTCTTCCCCCGACGTCTGGGGGAGAAAGGCATCTTCCAGCTCCGCGGAGGCCTCCCTCAGCCACGCTGGGGTAGACGGACCGCCGCTGCTCAGCCAGGGTGCAGCATTTCATCCTTCGTCCGAACGATGGTCGCGCCGCGTGCGGGCCGGCCACGTCCAGGCCTTCCTCGCGCCGACAGCCGCGTTAGTGGGTCGCCCAGCACGTCGTTTGCCGCGAGGGCGGCGCTCATGTTCTGGGCGGCTCCGGCGAGGGCGAGGACCTGCCGGTGCGCTTTGAGGCGTCCGGCGCCCGCTGACGCGGTGTTGAGGCGGTGGCAGCCGGAGAAGGCTTCTCTACCGACGAGATTGCCAACTCCGCCCGCACCCCTGGGCCTCTGTCTCCCGGCTTGAATGGCTGGTTCTCGTCCTCGGTGAACGAGAGCCCTCCTGCCGTAGCACCCGCCCCGAAGCCGTTGCTGAAGCTGCTTCATCGCCCGGGGCGGGGGTCGTTGTCGCTGTTGCCGGATCGGGCGGCGGCGAGCCACCCGTCGGCCCTCAATTGCTCCGCGGGTCCCCCAATCTTGGGGGGTTGTTCGTTCCCGCGGAGACAGAACTAGAGCTCCGTTTGTAATGGCACCTTGAGTGCCAGTGTTTTGTTCATTGCGGCTGTCGAGGCCTGAACATGTATGTATTTTCGGCACGGAGCCATGTTTTTTCTTCATCTCGAGCACTGAGACTCGCCTTGTCGATTATCTGAACCGCTTCACCGAGCGTGAGTTGCCTCGTGCAAAGGTGATGAGTGAGGTATCCGTATCCCGGAGGAGTAGGAGTTCCTTGGCTCGGTCGGCCTTGCTGTCCGAGGCTTCTCTTGCTTAGCTAAAGGAACCCCTCGGCCGCTCTTTGATGAGCCGAAGCCGGAGGTAGCGGTGTCAGCACGGACGGAGGCAGAGTTGGCTTCGAAAAGGAGGTGTAGTTGGCCAGAGCCTGGCTGGGTCGTCCACTAGCGGAACCGACGCCGGGGTTGAGCTGCCGAGGCCACGAGCCGAGCTGATGTCTTTGGGGGTCAGCTGGCCGAGGCCTCGGGGTGGCCGGCCGAGCCGCCTGCTCGGGCCGGATTCTCGAAGAAGACCCTGGCGGCGATGGCCCGGGCGTGATGCTGATGTTGTCCTTCAGAGTGGGGGGCCTCCGACCGCGTCGCCGTCCGAGGCTAGGTCAGACCCCGCCGAAGGTGTAGTTGATGCCGAGGGTGCTGCTGCCCCCTTCGGCTGTCGACGTCCGAGCCTGCAGGATCAGGTTGTCTTGCAGTGTGTGTATGTTTTCTGCGGCCGCCGAGGCCTAAACACACTGTCGTCGTGTTGTAAAGTTGCGTTCCTTTTCCTCTTGTTTCGAGTATCCGGACTCATTTGTCGGTAACAAAATTGTTTGTGCGGGCGAGAGTTGCTTTTCACGGAAGGTGATGAGTGAGGTATCCGTATCCCGGAGGCGTAGGAGTCCCTCGGCTCGGTCAGCCTTGGCCGCTTATGCGCGCTCTTACTCGTCCATAGGGTTCTGTTACCGACGCAGTCGAGAAGGCCCGAAAAATCATTTCGGCAGAGGAGCTCTTGAGCATGAAGACTTGTTCGGTCCGCGGAGTCACTTATCCGAGCGCGAGTTACTTATCGCAGAAGGTGATGAGTGAGGTATCCGTATCCCGGAGGCGTAGGAATCCCTCGGCTCGGTCAGCCTTGGCTACTTATGTGTACTCCGTCGTTTTCAGGATCCACTTTTGAAGTAGTCGAAGAGCACGAAAGGTATTCTGGCAGAAAAGATTTTTTTCTTTTTTCGAGGAAAATTTTGACGCGGAGGGGGTTGCCCCCTTCTAGCCCCCGAGGGAGGGTCGGGCTTTGCCGAGGCAAGGCTGACCCTTCCTTGATGACCAGACTTGGTGTGTGAACGAGGTATACGAGCAACTTGAAAGCATCTTAAGGGTAGAAGCGACGTAGCTGTTGGATGTTCCAAGCGTTGCTGTAGACCTCGCCTTGGCTGTTGGCCAGCTTGTATGTTCCGAGCTTCAGGACCTTGGCGATGACGAACGGCCCTTCCCAGAGAGGCGTGAGTTTGTGCCGCCCCCGGGCGTCTTGTCGCAGCCGAAGCACCAGGTCGCCCACCTGGAGGTCTCGGGACCTAACCCCTCGGGCGTGGTAGCGTCACAAGGACTGCTGGTACCGCGCCGAGTGTAGTAAGGCCACGTCTCGAGCCTCCTCCAGCTGGTCCAGTGAGTCTTCTCGGTTGGCTCGGTTGCTTTGGTCGGTGTAGGCCCTCGCCCTCGGGGAACCGTATTCCAAGTCTGTGGGCAAGATGGCCTCGGCCCCATAGACTAGAAAGAACGGTGTGAAGCCCGTGGCTCGGCTCGGCGTTGTTCTCAGACTCCAGACCACCGAGGGGAGTTCCTTCATCCACCGCTTGCCGAACTTGTTGAGGTCGTTGTAGATCCGAGGCTTGAGTCCTTGCAGGATCATGCCGTTAGCCCGCTCCACTTGCCCATTCCTCATGGGGTGAGCCACGGCAGCCCAGTCCACCCGGATGTGGTGATCCTCGCAGAAGTCTAGGAACTTTCTGCCGGTGAACTGGGTGCCGTTGTCGGTGATGATGGAGTTTGGGACTCCAAAGTGATGGATGATGTTGGTGAAGAACGCCACCGCCTGTTCGGACCTGATGTTGTTTAGGGGTCGGACCTCGATCCACTTGGAGAATTTTGTCGATGGCGACCAACAAGTGCGTGTAGCCCCCGGGTGCCTTCTGCAAGGGGCCAACGAGGTCCAGACCCCACACAGCAAATGGCCAAGTGATGGGTATGGTCCGCAGAGCCTGAGCGGGCAGGTGGGTCTGCCTCGCGTAGAACTGACACCCTTCGCAGGTGCGGACAATTCTAGTAGCGTCGACCACCGCCGTCGGCCAGTAGAACCCTTGTCGGAAGGCGTTTCCAACGAGGGTTCGAGGTGCTGCGTGATGGCCGCAAGCCCCCGAGTGTATCTCTTGCAAGAGCTGCTGGCCTTCGGCGATGGAAATGCATCGCTGGAGGATGCCTGAGGGGCTGCGGTGGTAGAGCTCCTTCCCATCCCCAGCAAGACGAAAGACTTGGCACGCCGCGCCAACCGCCGAGCTTCGGCTTGGTCGAGGGGCAGCTCCCCTTGGTGGAGATATTGCAGGTACGGGGTCTGCCAGCTTTGATTAGGCGTGACCTCGCTCGGTTCCCCCTCGACGCGCAGTGCCTCACCCTCGGGGGCCGAGGGTACCTCGGGCTGAGCCGAGGGTACCTCAGACCGTGCCGAGGGTACCTCGGACTGGGCCGAGGGTACCTCGGACTGAGCCGAGGGTGCCTTGGGCGGAGCCAAAGGTGCCTCGGGCTCGGGCGTGTCCTCGGTCTTGACGGAGGGTTGATGCAGGTCTCGGGAGAATACGTCCGGGGGAACTGTTGTTTGTCCCGAGGCTATTTTAGCCAGCTCATCCGCAGTCTCGTCGTAGCGTCGGGCGATGTGGTTGAGCTCGAGCCCGTAGAACTTGTCTTCCAGGCGCCGAACCTCATCGCAGTAGGCTTCCATCTTCGGGTCGCAACAGTGGGAGTTCTTCATGACTTGGTCGATGACGAGCTGCGAGTCACCGCGAGCGTCGAGGCGTCAGACCCCTAGCTTGATGGCGATTCGCAACCCGTTTACCAGAGCCTCGTACTCTGCCACATTGTTGGACGCCGGGAAGTGGAGGCGTAGCACGTAGCGTAGGTGCTTTCCGAGGGGCGAGACGAAGAGGAGGCCTGCGCCGGCCCCCGTCTTCATCAGCGACCCATCGAAAAACATGGTCCAGAGCTCCGGTTGGATTGGAGCCGTCGGGAGCTAGGTGTCGGCCCACTCAGCCACGAAGTCCGCCAAGACCTGGGACTTGATGGCCTTCCGAGGGGCGAACGAGATCGTCTCACCCATGATCTCCACCGCCCACTTCGCAATCCTACCCGAGGCCTCTCGGGACTGGATGATCTCTCCGAGGGGGAAGCATGACACCACAGTCACCGGATGAGACTCGAAGTAGTGTCGCAACTTCCATCGTGTCAGGATCACCGCGTACAGCAGCTTCTGGATTTGTGGGTAGCGGATCTTGGTCTCGGACAGTACCTCACTGATGAAGTAGACTGGCCTCTGGACGGGCAATGCATGCCCTTCTTCTCGTCTCTCAACCACGATCGCGGCGCTAACCACCTGGGTGGTCGCGGCGACGTAGATCAAGAGGGCTTCTCCGGCAGCGGGGGGCACCAAGATGGGCATGTTCGTGAGGAGCGCCTTCAGGTTCCCGAGGGCTTCTTCGGCCTCAGGGGTCCAAGTGAAGCACTCGGCCTTCCTTAAGAGGCGGTATAGAGGTAGACCTCTTTCGCCGAGGCGGGAGATGAAGCGGCTCAGAGCCGCGAGACATCCCATGACCCTCTGTACGCTTTTCAAGTCTTTGATTGGCCCCATGCTGGTGATGGCTGCAATCTTCTCTGGGTTGGCTTCGATGCCCCGCTCGGAGACGATGAACCCCAAGAGCATGCCTCGGGGGACCCCGAAGACACACTTTTCGGGATTAAGCTTCACGCCTTTCGCCTTGAGACATCGGAATGTCGCTTCAAGGTCGGAAAGGAGGTCGGAGGTCTTCCTCGTCTTGACTACGATGTCATCGACGTTGGCCTCGACCGTTCGGCCGATGTGTTTGCCAAACACATGGTTCATGCATCGCTGGTACGTCGCCCCCGCATTCTTCAAACCAAACGGCATTGTAACATAGCAGTACATGCCGAAGGGTGTGATGAATGAAGTCGCGAGCTGGTCGGACTCTTTCATCTTGATCTGGTGATACCCTGAGTAGGCATCGAAGAAAGACAGGGTTTCGTACCCAGCAGTGGAATCCACGATCTGATCGATGCGAGGCAGAGGGTAGGGAACCTTCGGACATGCTTTGTTTAGACCAGTGTAGTCTACACACATCCGCCATTTCCCCCCTTTCTTTCTCACAAGCACAGGGTTGGCAAGCCATTCGGGATGGAATACCTCTTTGATGAACCCTGCCGCCAGTAGCTTGTGGATCTCCTCGCCTATGGCCCTGCGCTTTTCTTCGTCGAATCGGCGCAGAGGTTGCTTCACGGGTCGGGCCCCAGCTCGAATATCCAAAGAGTGCTCGACGACTTCCCTCGGTATGCCGGGCATGTCCGAGGGACTCCACGCGAAAACGTCGGCGTTTGCGCGGAGAAAGTCGACGAGCACTGCTTCCTATTTGGGGTCGAGCTCGGAACCGATCCGGATCTGCTTGGAGGCGTCGTTGCAGGGGTCGAGAGGGACGGACTTGACCGTCTCTGCTGGTTCGAAGTTGCCGGCGTGGCGCTTCACGTCGGGCGCCTCCCTAGAGAGGCTCTCCAGGTCAGCGATGAGGGCCTCGGATTCGGCGAGGGCCTCGGCGTACTCCACGCACTCTACATCGCATTCGTATGCGTGTCGGTACGTGGGCCCGACGGTGATGACCCCGTTGGGGCTCGACATCTTGAGCTTGAGATAGGCGTAGTTGGGGACGGCCATGAACTTGGCGTAGCATGGCCTCCCCAGCACTGCGTGGTAGGTTCCTCGAAACCCGACCACTTCGAACGTGAGGGTCTCCTTTCGAAAGTTGGAGGGCGTCCCGAAGCAGACGGGTAGGTCGAGTTGTCCGAGGGGTTGAACGCGCTTCCCCGGGACGATCCCGTGGAAAGGCGCAGCGCCCGTTCGGACCGAGGACAGATCGATCCGCAGGAGTCCGAGGGTCTCAGCGTAGATGATGTTGAGGCTGCTTCCTCTGTCCATGAGGACCTTGGTGAGCCTGACGTTGCCGATGATGGGGTTGACAACGAGTGGGTATCTCCCCGGGCTCGACACGTAGTCTGGATGGTCGGCCTGGTCGAAGGTGATGGGCTTGTCGGACCAGTCTAGGTAGACTGGCGCTGCCACCTTTACCGAGCAGACCTCCCGACGCTCTTGCTTGCGGTGCCGAGCCGAGGCGTTCGCCACTTGCCCGCCGTAGATCATGAAGCAGTCACGGACCTCGGGGAACCCTCCTGCCTTGTGATCTTCCTCCTTGGCGTCGTCGAGGGCCTTGCCACCCTCCGCGGGTGGCCCGACCTTGTGGATGTGTCGTCGAAGCATGACACACTCCTCAAGGGTGTGCTTGACGGGCCCCTGATGATAGGGGCACGACTCCTTGAGCATCTTGTCGAAGAGGTTGGCACCTCGGGGAGGTTTCCGAGGGTTCTTGTGCTCGGCGGCGGTGACAAGGTTCGCGTCGGTGGCGTCGCGTTTCGCTTGCGACTTCTTCTTGCCCTTCTTCTTGGCGCCGCGCTGAGTTGACGCCTCGGGAGCATCTTCCGATGGGCGGCCCTAGGGCTGCTTGTCCTTCCGGAAAATGGCCTCAACCGCCTCCTGGCCAGAGGCGAACTTGGTGGCGATGTCCATCAGCTCGCTCGCCCTGGTGGGGGTCTTGCGACCCAGCTTGCTCACCAGGTCGCGGCAGGTGGTGCCGGCGAGGAACGCGCCGATGACATCTGAATCAGTGACGTTGGGCAGCTCTGTGCGCTGCTTCGAGAATCACCGGATGTAGTCCCGGAGAGACTCTCCTGGCTGCTGGCGGCAGCTTCGGAGATCCCAGGAGTTTCCCGGGCGCACGTACGTGCCCTGGAAATTGCCGGCGAAGGCTTGGACCAGGTCGTCCCAGTTGGAGATCTGCCCCGGGGGCAGGTGCTCCAGCCAGGCTCGAGCGGTGTCAGAGAGGAACAGGGGGAGGTTGCGGATGATGAGGTTGTCGTCGTCCGTTCCACCCAGTTGGTAGGCCAGCCGATAGTCCGCGAGCCATAGTTCCGGTCTCGTCTCCCCCGAGTACTTTGTGATAGTAGTCGGGGTTCGGAACCGGGTCGGGAACGGTGCCCGTCATATGGCGCGGCTGAAAGCCTGCGGACCGGGTGGTTCGGGCGAAGGACTCCGATCCTCCCCGCTGTCGTAGCGTCCCCCACGCCTGGGGCGGTAGCCTCGGCGCGCCCTGTCATCGAGGTGGGCCCAACGATTGTGATGATGACGCTCGTTGCCGAGGTGACCCGGGACTGCAGGCGCTGTGTTGCGCGTGCGCCCGGAGTGGACCGAGGCTTCCCGCATAAATCGGGAAGTCGCGGCGCGATGTTCCGAGGGGAACCCCTGCCTTCGGGAGGCAGAGCTTTCAGCCCGTCGGACCGCGGCGTCCTCCAGGAGATTCTTGAGCTCTCCCTGGATACGCCGCCCCTCGATGGTTGATGGCTCCGGCATCGCGCGGAGGAGTATTGCCGCTGCAGCCAGGTTCCAGCCGACTCCGCTGGAATCCGGCGGCGGCCTCACCCTGACGTCGTCGGCGATGCGGTGCTGGATGTCCTGGGGGAGATGACGCGCTTCTCCGGCCGGGGGTTGGACCACCCATTCCTGCCCGATGTCCCGGCGGATTGGCACAAGCGTTCCTGCTCCCTCGTCGAGCCTGGCCTGCCTCTCGTGGTTATGCTCGAGCTGTGGGTCAGGACCCCCCGCCGGGACGGGGACCACAGCTAGCTCCCGAAGGATGTCGACGCGAGGCGCGGGCCTAGGGGGATCACCGTTTTCCGGCATACCAAGATGGTTGCCTTCGCCGGGACCCCCTAGATCGACGTGGAAACATTCACGACTTGGGCCGCAGTCCTCACTGTCGAGGCCGCGGCTGCCGTCGGAACAGTCGGAAAGGCAGTAGTCACATGCGGTCATGAAGTCCCGCACGGCACTGGGGTTACCAAGTCCGGAGAAATCCCAACAGAGGTCGGGCTCGCCATCTTCCTCGGACCCCGAGGGCTCGTAGGTCGAGTCGGCCGTCAGTCGGTCCCAGGGTGACCGCACACGATACCCCAGAGGGTTTGGACTCGCCTCTAAGAGAGTGCTCACCGAAGCGGAGTCGCTTGGTGGGTCGAGGCTGAATCCAAAAGACACGAGACGGGAATCGGTCGGTACCTTTCGGTCGACGGTCGGTGACGAAGTCGCGTCTGGGACTGACTGCACCGTTGTCTCAGGTACGAGGGTGACGCCCAGCAAGCCCTTCGCGAGCGTGCTGGCGTCGTGCATTTGCTTGAGATTGGCGTGTTGCGGGGAGGCGGTGCTCGTCTTCGTCTCAGACGCGAGATCGATGCCCGACGCGCCCTCCGTTGGGGTGCCGGCGCCGTCGACTCGCTCGACAGCCAACGAGGTGCCGCTTCCTGCTTGGCCTTGGTTGCCCCGCCTCCTCCTCCGTCGGCGGGGGAGGGGACGGTACAAGCCCGAATGTCATCCTTCCACCACGTGGGGAAGGCGTCGTCGATTTCCCTGCCGGCGAGCGGGTTGTCGACCGCCATTGTCGCTATCGCACGGCGAGGGAAGGAGTATCATGTCGTAGCTTCCGTCGAGGGACATGAACTCAAGATTCCCGAAACGGAGCACCGTCCCGGGCTGGAAAGGTTGCTGGAGACTGCCCATCTGGAGCTTGACGGGAAGCTGTTCGTCAACACGCAGCAGGCCCCTACCTGGCGCGCCAACTGTCGGTGTTTCGAAACCCGGGGGGTCCCTGGACCGACGAGTGAATTGTCGCTGCGTGCCCCAGCCCAGATGGGTCGACGCAAGGCGGAACGCGAAGGGGGGAAAGGAAGCAGCCGGAGAGAGGCGGACGTGAGAGAGTGGATCCCGCGGCCTTCGTGTTAGCCCCGCGCCTGAGTCGGGTGCGCTTGCAGTAGGGGGATACAAGCGTCCACGCGGGAGTGGGAGCGAGCGGCCTTGCGCGAGCGCCGTCCCGTCCTTCCCCGCGCGGGCCAACCCTCTGTAAGAGGGCCCTGGTCTTTCCTTTTATAGGCGTAAGGAGAGGATCCAGGCATACAATGGGGGGTGTAGCAGAGTGCTACGTGTCTAGCGGAGGAGAGCTAGCGCCCTAAGTACATGCCGTCGTGGCAGCCGGAGAGGTTTTGGCACCCGGTTCGTGTGGTGTCGTGGCCATCGGAGGAGCGCTGGAGCCTGGCGGAAGGACAGCTGTCAGGGCTGTCGAGTCCTTGCTGACGTCCTCTTGCTTCCGTAAGGGGGCCGAGAGCCGCCGTCGTCACAGAGCGTGCGGGGCGCCATCATCGCCTATCTGGCGGAGCGAGCCAGATGGGACGCCGGTCTTGTTCCTCGTAGCCTGAGTCAGCTCGGGGTAGGGTAATGATGGCGCCTCCTGTCGACGTGGTCGGTCCGTGCCCTAGTTTGGGCGATGTGGAGGCTCCTCCGAGGTCGAGGTCGAGTCTGTCTTCCGTGGCCGTGGTCGAGTCCGAGCCCTGGGGTCGGGCGAGGCGGAGTTCGCCGTCTTCCGGGGCTGAGCCCGAGTCCGAGCCCTGGGTCGGGCGGAGCGGAGTTCGCCGTCTTCCGGGGCTGAGCCCGAGTCCGAGCCTGGGTCGGGCGGAGCGGAGTTCGTCGTCTTCCGGGGCTGAGCCCGAGTCCGAGCCCTGGGGTCGGGCGAGGCGGAGTTTCCTACGCCCAAGGCCGGCCTTGGCTGCTGTCAGCTTCACTCTGTCGTGTGGCTCAGCAGTCGGAGCGGCGCAGGTGGCGCTGTCTTCTTGTCAGACCGGTCAGTAGAGCGGCGAAGTGACTGCGGTCACTTCGGCTCTGTCGACTGGAGGGCGTGCGTCAGGATAAAGGTGTCAGGCCACCTTTGCATTAAATGCCCCTGCGATTTGGTCGGTCGGCGTGGCGATGTGGCCAAGGTTGCTTCTCGGTGAAGACTGGGCCTCGGACGAGCCGATAGTGTGCCCGTTGCTGGAGGGGGGTCCTCGGGCGAGACGTAGGTTCTCCGGGGTTGGCTTCCCTTGCCCGAGGCTAGGCTCGGGCAAGGCACGATCGTGTCCCTTGAATGGATCGATCCTTGACTTAATCGCACCCATCAGGCCTTTGCAGCTTTGTGCTGATGGGGGTTACCAGCTGAGATTTAGGGGCCTTGAGGGTACCCCTAATTATGGTCCCCGACAAATCTAGATTATAATCTAGATATATTATAATCTATATGTAGTTGTTTGGTAGTCTAGATTATACAAATGTAGATTATTCATAAAGACAGTAATATCCTTGTTTGTTTATTTGAGGTGAGGAAAAAATGATGTCATATATTGTAATTTCTATTTACATAACCATGGGTAGTGGGTCTTTTGTTAAAATAATCTCAAATAAGCTACTCTTGAAGAGATTATGAGATTATCATAATCTGGACTTTAGATTATATAATCTGAACCCATAATCTAGGTGTTTGTTTACTTATTGGATTATTTGTGCTGGATTATATAATCTAGAGAGATTATAATCCGAAACAAACTGGGTCTTAGTAGTAGACAATCTACGTCTCTCTAGCTAAATATAGTGTAAATATTGTAATTTTGTGCAACTTAAGTTCTCTGTGTATGCTACACTGCTACTTGCATCTAGCCTGCTAGTCTCTCCTTGGTGATTGGGTCCTTGCAATTTCCTCCCGCACTCCCAGTTCTCCCGCACGCTCCCCTCTGCCTGTCTGTGTCGCTTGCTTCGCTTCTGCAAACCCCTGCCCGGCGGCCGGGGCGAGGGGGCGTGATGGTGTTCAAGGGGCGCTTCTTCTCGTCGCGACACAAGTCATCGGAGTCATCTTCCAGCCCAGACGGCAGCAACAGCCCACGCACGCCTACCTCGGCCCCGGCCTCGGCATCCGCGGCGTCGCCGGCGTCGTCGTCGTCGTCTAGATCCGACAAGAAGAAGACTAAATCGGAGACTCCTAAGAAGCGCGACAAGCTCTTCGGTTCCGCGGCCACCGCACCAAAGAGCGCCGCATCGTCGGTCTCGTCAAGCCCCGCGGGTGATGGGAGGAAGGGGTCCGTGCCGCATCATAGGGATGCGGGCGTCGGGGGTGGGGGTGGCGCGTCGGCGGCCGCGCTGTCGCCGATCCTGGCGTCCTCGCTGGGGCTCAACCGGATCAAGACGAGATCCGGGCCGCTGCCGCAGGAGGGCCAACGCATGGCTGCCGTGATCGGGAGCAGCAACCTCTCGCGCGGTCAGGGCCAGGCGGAACCGTCGGCTGCCTCAGCCGGCGTCGGCGGTAGAAAGGGCGTCACCTCCTGGGCGGATACTAGTAGTAGCAGCCGCGGAAAAGGGAAGACGACCGAGCTGCCGATGCGAAGTACAGCTGGGACGAACTTGGGACCAGTAGGGAAGAGCGCTGTAAAAGGTAACAATTATGTATGCTGTTTTTTCTTTTCCAAGCTAGTTTAGTTTAGCTATCAAGTATGGGCCTGGAAGCTGGCTATTGATTTTGTCAAAGCTAGGAGTTAAATTTTTGCTGTTTTGAGCTTAGGAAGGGATGAGGGAAAACATGTGAGCAAACAATAGTTGTTAGTTACTCCCTCAAATGCTTACTAAGATGCTATGAGTTGAGATTGCACGATTCGTCTTAGTCCGCTGTAGCCGTTTACACTTGAAACACGTGCAAACGAAGCAAGTTTCTAGCTGTTTAAAGTGAAATCAGCAAGCTAGGAGGGTTATAGTTTATAAGTCGAGTTAGCAAGTGCTTGCTCTTTTTGTTGCTTGAACGCAAGGCGTTTCTAATGAGCGGGCTCATACACATTGTTTCTATATATGCATCTCATTGTATATATGCTTCATTAAGTGTTCTTCTAGCACATGGCCACATGCTAGACACCTTCTAAGCTTTACATTACTTCATTGACACTTTATCAATGTGTATAGGAGCCATGGAAGTCAATTATCTGAATTGCTTATTACGCCTTAAGAAATCAATATGTTTGAGAATCACAGCACACTGGATGGTAGTTTGTGGTTGAGTGAGAGTGCTTTACTACAAGAATGCATTTCTTGCCCAGGTAGCTGATCCCTTATGTGATCTGTGCTTATATATTTCTCCACATCCCACACGAAACTGCATTATGTTAGGCTTGCAAGCAACAAGTCTTCCTTTGCCCCATTGGGCTGCCCACAGGACAGTATCTAACAGTTGCAGATTTGATTTGTAAAAATATTAGTCAAATGCTACTTCTGCAGCAGAGATATCTTGTTTGTGTATGCGCATAGTAATTTCTCCAATTCCCCCTCTTTTTGTCTGTTATGAAAATTATTTTTGACAACTAATTGGTGGGCTTTCCTTTTGGAGCTTTGTTCTATTTTTCTCTCTCCACAACCTTTTGTGATACATGGGCTAATCCATCTCATTCACAGCTAAACCTAGTGCACAGCGGAACCATTCTGGAGATTTGAGGACACCTACTCACATACCTGAGGCTGCGGTAGTGATATTTCTATTTTTCTTCTTCCCTATGACTTTCATTTAAGTAAACAATGACTAATCCATCCTTACATCTTTTTGCTTGCATTTTAGTGTGCATATGATCCGTGTGAGACACCAAAGGAATCCGAGTCCCCACGCTTTAAAGCCATTATGCAAGCTACTAGTGCACCGAGGAAGAGACTCCCTGCAGATATAAAAAGTTTTTCACACGAGCTGAACTCCAAAGGGGTGCGCCCATTTCCTTTTTGGAAACCTCGGGGCATTTACAACTTAAAGGTAATCTGACTCCACCGTTTGTGTGAGACAAGGGTCATTCATACGTCACCATGTTTTTTTTACTCTACTCATTCCAGTTTCTTAAATATTTGTTAATAACAATACTTTCTCCTGTTATCTATGCAGGAGGTAATAAAAGTTATCCATGTGAGATTTGAGAAGGCAAAGGAAGAGGTAAATTCAGATTTGGCAGTTTTTGCAGGAGACTTGGTTAGCGTAATGGAAAAGTATGCAGACTCTCATCCTGAGTGGAAAGATGCCCTGGAGGACTTGCTAATACTTGCACGTACCTGCTGTGTCATGACACCTGGGGAATTCTGGCTTCAGTGTGAAGGTATAGTGCAAGATTTGGATGACCATCGTCAGGAACTCTCAATGGGTGTGCTGAAGAAACTATACACCCGGATGCTTTTTATCCTTACAAGATGCACAAGGCTGCTCCAGTTCCACAAAGAAAGTGGTTTTGCTGAGGATGAAGTTGTTATCGATCAGCGTGATAAGATTATACAATCTGCAGATAGGCAGATTTTAACTCAACAAGGTGTGGGTGACACAACATCCAGAGCCAGTAAAAGTGAGGCAAGAAAATCATACAGTCAGGAGCAGCATAATTTGAAATGGAAGCGTAGCCAGGAGATAAAGCCTGTTAACCTTCTTCCACCACTTGATACGGATGTTAAGAAAGTGGCTGATTCTCCAACCAAAGAACGAATATCTTCCTGGAAACCTTTTCCATCTCCTGTTACGAAGGTCCCAAAAGAATCTACTCCTACTAAATTGGAATCACCTAATAAGAAAACAGATGCACACTCTACAGTTAGTAGCCATGTTGAATTAAGCAGTCCAGTTGAATCTTTACCACAACAACAGCTTCCTGTCAAGCATCAACATAAAACTTCATGGGGCCACTGGTCTGACCAGCCAAATATTTCTGAAGAGGGTTCAATAATGTGTCGCATATGTGAAGAATATGTTCCAACACATTATGTAGAAGACCATTCAAGGGTCTGTGCAATTGCTGACAGGTGCGATAAAAAAGGTGTTAGTGTTGATGAACGCTTAATCAGAGTTGCGGAAATGCTAGAAAAAATGGTAGAATCTTATTCACCGAAAGACCTGCCAAATGCTGCAGTCAGCCCAGATGTTGCAAAAGTTTCAAGTTCAAGCATCAATGAAGAATCTGATGGTCCCTCTCCTAAACTCTCTGATTGGTCTAGAAGAGGATCTGCTGATATGCTTGACTATCTCCAAGAGGCTGATAACACTATTTCATTGGATGACATTAAAAATCTTCCTTCAATGACATGTAAGACTCGTTTTGGACCAAAATCTGATCATGGAATGGCCACATCATCCGCTGGAAGTATGACTCCTAGGTCTCCATTAACTCCAAGATCAAATCATATAGACATGCTTTTAGCTGGTAAAAATGCAATTAATGAGAGTGATGATCTTCCACAGGTAAGAGATACAGTTTCAGTATTTTGCTTCTCTTTTCTCTTTGTATGATCATGCTGCTCCCTTTGCATCTTTTTGCTGCAGCAGAGAGTTGGTATTGTGCTAAGCTCTTGCTGTCCATCTATTGTGCTGTAGGAGTATGGCAATAGGCCAACTTTGTAGTGGCATACATCAGCCATGTTGTAGTAGTTGAAGGCCGAGCTAAGCCATGTACTGAAAAAACTCGACCTGCGGGGTTAAGACCGCCCCCACGGTATTATATTAATAAAAGACCTTCTCATGCAGGTCGAGAAAACCTCCGAACCCTTGCCTCACCCATACACAGCGGCACCGTAGCCCATGTGAGAACGACCACGACCGAGACCGGGCCTTAGACCCGTGCTTCAATGGAGTAGAGCAGTTCAGTTGAAACACATTTCAGGCTTGTGTTTGTACTGTGTGTGTTCTAATCTCAGGGCTCTCCTTCTACCTCTAGCCATGAGCTGTGAGAGTGAGTGAGCCAATTGCTCATCTCTGCAGGTGGCTAGGTTGCCAACAAGTGGTATTAGAGCCATGGTGATCGCCGCCGATGTCCCAAGACACGAGCGGTTCAGGCGGAGGTAGAGAGAGGACTCCGCAAGAGTCCTATTCACCAAAGCGCTGGGAGATTGTTGTGTAGAGGACCGTGCGAGAGGTTGGCAGGGCCAACTGGCCATGTACCAGTATACTTATTGATATATGTTGATGATATTGTCCTTACAGCTTCTAGTACCGAGCTTCTGCAACACACCATTTCAGCTCTTTAGCGAGAATTCACCATGAAGGACCTGGGTGCTAGAATCTCTTCAGCACTTCCTCAGCATCTCAGTGGAACAGCGATCTGACGTGCTCTTCCCGCATAAGTGCTTCTACATGCATGACATTCTTGAACGCGCAGGGATGATAGGTTGCAAGCGTTGCACCATGATTGTTGACCTTGAGGCCAAGCTCGCCGCCAACTCCGGCCCTCCTATGGCGGATGCCACACAATTTTGGAGTCTCACTGGCGCCCTTTAGTACTTGATGTTCACCAGGCCTGACATTGCTTATGTTGTTCAACATGTTTGTCTCCACATGCATGATCCGTGGGAGCCCCATCTATGGGATGAAGCGCGTTCTACGCTATCTTCAGGGCACTCCAATTCATGGGCTTCTTCGATGTTCCTCCGCCTTTGAGCTTGTTGTCTATACTGACGTTGATTGGACGGGTTGTCCATAATTCTAGATACACATCGGTCCACCTCGTGCTATGTTGTGTTTATCGGCGAGATGGCGACAACCTTGTCTCCTTGTCAGTAGTCAGAACATCGTCTTCCGCTTGAGCGCTGAGGCGGAGTATCAATTGTGTCGCCGAAGCTTCCTAGTTGTGTCTGCTTCTCTAAGCTAAGAAGCCATGTTCCCAAGACAATGGGATTGAGGAATGGGAACACGAAACGTGGAACACTATTTTTTTAGAATTATGGAATGAAGGGTGCATACCTCGTAGTGTCCCATCACAACTTGGAACGTGAGCCATGTGATTTTGGAACGAAAACGCAGAGCGATGGACATATCTCCATCATTCATTCACCTACAACAGTGTAAATCCTAGGGTTAATTTCTTTTGTCCCCACTGCACTTCTTTTTTCCACCGTCACCAACTGCTAGCACCACTGTCATCTCGCAACCTCCAGTGTGCACCCTGTCATCAACTACTAGGATCACAGGTGCCCCTGTCCCCATGCCGTTGTTGAAGCCTTCCATGGCTCTGCCATCGCCAAGGCCTCATGTTGTCGTTGAAGCCTTCGACATTGCCAGCACGGAGCACGTGAGCTGGCCATGACCGCCGATGCCAAGCGACCGAGGTTCATGGACCTTGCCACGCAATCGTCGGGCCAGAGGCAAGAGGCCGAAGGGGTAGAGCTAGACGAGGAACAACGAGCACCCACCCAACCACTACACTCACATGATGTCATGGCTACGCCACAAGATCACGCGGCGACGTCCTAGTGGTTGCTATGTGCGACGTCAGATGCAATGCATGTCGATGTCCCTGTAGCCGTTGAGACTAAGAGAAAGTCGACTTTTCACCCATCGATCGGTACATCATCCCACACTGTTCTTGTTCCTCGTTCAGGACGAGGACAATGAACCGAGGATTGCTATATTGTTTCATGTTTGTAGCTTCTGAGTCTCTCCAAGAACTCCACCATACGCTGTCTTGGAGCACCTTCTATTGCTATTTAACATCAGTGCACGAAACACATGGAGATCGACCTCCATTTCGTATGTGAAAAGGTCACCATAGGTGAAGTCTGCGCCCTCCACGCCTTGACAATGTCACAGTTTCTTGATATTTTCACGAAGGGGCTCCCCGCTCTCCAATATGGTGTTTTCAGAGTTATGATCCAGTCTCTATCTCTTGTGGCTCAGTTTAGACTGTGAAGGGTGTTAGAATTAGTTGTACAATCCCATTGGTCCTTATAAGTGTAGTTGCGTTGCATATATGTAGATATGTATTATACCGCGTTACCTACTAACGTAGGGTGTTAGTCTTATGCATTTTATATAATCGACTTATGTGGCTCAATGGCAATACTTCCTATAACATCCATCCATTCGCCCAGCACCAAGATCCATTTATCACTGAGGTGTTGAGTGGAATTCCTAGAAATTTCCCTTAGGTCCGGTTTGGATCTTTGGAATTGGATTCCATTCTAATAATTGTAATTTAGGCATAAATCAATTAAGCTAATAAGGTTTTATACCGAATATATTTGTATACTACTGTTTGCCATATGAGAGAGATATTTATATGCTACATTTCTACTATAGGGGAGCGGGCCGAAGAGCGTGTTATAAGGTGCAGAGCAGAAACATAGCCTAGTGATACATCAAAAAAATTTCCACCCATCATCGTATGAATTTGGGATAGGCTTATATCTAAACTTTGGGAAGTGGTGGTGGTAGGGTTACCTCTACTTCACAGGTTGTAGGAGTGGGTTTTCTCTGGATGGGGGCGAGAGGAACGAGGCCGTGTGGACGTCGTGCTGATGCCCGGTGTTAGGTCGCGCACAGCGAGGAACAGGAAGATGCAGATGGGGCAAGTCTCAATTCCTTTTATTAGATTGAACTTGCTTAATCCTGATTACATCTCACGGACTGTATAAATAGTCCTCTACCGGCATAATAGATTCTATCTAATATGTTGCCTTTTATTTAGGAGCACTACTAACAAACTCTATCTCATTTAACTTATCTTATTCATATAATATTACGGACCGGTCAGCCCAGTAGCCCTCCTTTGATATGTCCTACTTGCCTCTCCTCCTTCGAGCTGGAACTGAGGGTATGAGGTCTTGAACTGCTGCAGAGGCTCCCAGGAAGCTTCTTCCGGTTGGACGCCGCTCCATTGAACCAGAACATGCCAAACACCTCGTTGGAGACGTGCCTTGAGAACCTTTTGTGGAGTTGGAAGGAGTCGACCATTTTCTAAGGCCGGAAGAGTTGGAGGCACCATTGGTGGAGGACCCTGATATGGAAGATGTCATGGCTTGAGATCCTTATCTCCTTAAAACTGTCCTAAAAACTCTCAACAAACTACTAGCTGATAACCTTCCTAGATAATCTCAACTAATCTTCTAGATAATCTCAACTAATCTTATAATATTATCTCTAACTATCCTTATCTAATCCTCTTTGGAGGGCCCATGGCTGCTGCTGCTGCAGCTCCTCCGTGGGCCTCCTTAGGCCCTGACACTACACCCCCTAGACAAGCAGCTCGTCCTCGAGCTGCAGCTTCCAACAAACGACATGTAATGACCTAACCTATCACCGAAAAATGAACCTTTTACACATTGGCTCATCTTTTAATTATTCTAGATACACTGCAACTGCAAGCATCATCCTATGTCCTAAGGAAACGTTGCAAAGAGGAGGGCATGAGCTGGAACCACGGAGGTAAAGATACAGTGGCCTTCGGAGGCGGGCCCATGGAGGCCGACGTTGGTGTTGCCTGCAGCAAGTGGATCCTATGAAGTGCAGCCCCTCATGGTCCTGCGGCCACCAGTGTGCAGAGGGTGGTGTGGCTGGAGCAGATGGTGGCGAGGCCAGCAGACCCCTTGCACGAAGGAGAGTAGTCGTGGTAGTTGCCCGGTCGACGCAGATGAGGGCCAGCGCCGGACAGAGCGTTGTAGAGGGGCGCCATGTCTTGCAGCGTCTTGTACGCGGAGGTGGACAACCACCACGTTGCTCGGCCGCACTGGTGCAACTAAGGATCCCCCGCAATGGAGCACCCCCATCATTTGCTTCACCTGCCGACGCGCTAGGAAACCGCGTGCTGCAGCTTGCAGGTGGACGGCTGCCGTCGTGTATCGCGGAGCAACCACCCTCTCCTGGACGTCGCTCTTGGGGTCAAGGGTAGCCGTGATGGCTGCCCCTGATGACGAGGGCGCGACAAACGTGGCAGCAGAAGTCGCCACTGCTGCGAGGGAACCAAAGCGTTGCTGGCACACGATCTTGAACTGTGGCCACATGACCTGACGCTCGTCGCATTCCAGCCACCAGAACCACGTATGTGCGTGGCAGGTAAGGTGATACAATGCCAGCTAGGCCTTGTTGGACTCCAGGGTGCGCTGGCTCCAGAAGAACTGCTCGCAGCCGTTGAACCACCCTAGATGGGGAAGGAGGGGGTGCTGCGGTCGCCGACATGGTAGCAGCAGCGAGGGTCGGCGCTAGGGGCTGGTACACCGATCCTGGTATGGTTGCCCCTAGCATCGTCAGCCATGCAGCTAGTGATGAAGACGGCCCTGAGGGCGCAACACAACTGGTAGTCATCGCTGCCCACAGAGATGTAGGTGCTAGAGCGGGCGACGACGGCCAGGCCGCTGGTGCTGGCGTGCTGCTGGACAGCGCCACGCTGATTGCGTTGAGCCTCGCAAATAGATCGTCGAAGTACGCCTGGTCGGGAACTCAAGGACCCATAAGCCGCTCGTACTGCGTGACGTTGGTGTTGGGGTTCCAGTAGTAGAGGTAGCCGGTGATGCCGTCGACGAGATCATGCCACGGTTTGGGCAACGACGGGTCTTCCAGCGTGTACCACGAGGCTATGCGCCCGGATGAGCCACTACCGCTCGACATCGGGTCCGGTCGGGTCTAGGCAATCCGTAGTGGCGCCCACAACATGGTGAGGAGGTGGCGTCCCGGCGGCGCAGGGCTGAGGCATCCCGACGGCGTGGAGGGTGACGCAACCTGCCGGCGTGGAGGTGGAGGCGGCGTCGGCGGCGGACCCAGAGCGGCGAGCCCTCCGACATGGAAGTGGCCTAGCGGGGGGCGTTGAATGGGTCGCCGGGCTACGTGCGAGGGATCGCACGCTGGTTGAGGTGTGGTGGTGAGCGACGACGTAGATGTGGCGGACACACGACGGAGATGTGGTGGCGGCTGCGCGTTGTGGGCGAGCAACGTAGGAACAGACGCGGTGGAAGGGCTATGGGAAATTTTTTTGGCTCCGAATACCAGATGTTATGGTCGCTAGATCGGTGAGGGATTGGAGAGGGATATCGATGGGTAGGAATGTTGGCCGGGGGCCTCTGCCCACGGCCGAGCAAGAGGAGGGTTTCTCCCTTCTAATTCTTGCCTACTTTATTTCTCATCCATTGATTACATAAGGCCAGCTGGCCGACTGGCCGCCCCTGTCTAGCTAGAGATCCTTATCTCTTTAAAACTCTTCTAAAAACTCTCAACAAACTACTAACTGATAACCTTCCTAGATAATCTCAACTAATCTCTTAGATAATCTCAACTAATTTTCTAATCTTATCTCTAACTATCCTTATCTAATCCCCCTTGGAGGGCCCATGGCTGCTGCTGCCGCAGCCCCTCTGTGGGCCTCCTTAGGCCCTGACAAGTATATTAAAGTGGTTTGTTGACAAATATTTGCTAGAAACAATAGAATCATTGAAATTGAAAATTTGACTTCAGGACAACTTCGTCTATGTTGTCTCAACATAGAAGGTTTCAAGCCCTGGTAAAGGAGGAGGGTTGTGATCAGGGATGAAACTAGGTAGAATATAGGCGGTGCACATGTACCCACAAAAATTTGCAAAACTAATGATTTAGACTAGATTTTCATCATACATGCAGTGCACCACCTACAAGTTATTACCATGCACCCTCCTTCGATTCACTCTAGCTTCACCATTGGTTGTGATAGGCTTGGCGAGCCAATGTTGACGCTAGCTATTTTAATAGAGACGATACCCGAAAGAATTTGGGTATGGTGTTAAATGGGCAACAACCGGGTCAGCACCCTCTTCGTGAAGCGCCATGACGTGATCTGGGCACAATGTCAAGGGAGCAAGGATTGGATCGTTGCTTCCTTAGTGGCGTGCTACATCGACGATCGGGTTTAGTCAAAAATATGCAAGGATCTTCACACCATCGACAAGTGTGAAGGGTAAGGAAGCTAGTTGAACTAACTAGGATCCGTTTAGCTAGTTGGAATATAGAGTCACTTATAAGTTAAGGGAGTTAGTTGAGATAACGACTAGGAGGCGTGTACATATCTTATGCATCCAAGAGACAATTGAATGGAATGGTCAGAAGGCAAAGTGGGTGGACAATACCCGCTTCAAGCTTTGGTGCACAGGGACAATTGCAAATAGAAATGGAGTAGGAGTTTTGATTGATAAGAGCCTCAAGATCCCCCCTCCCTAAGTAGGCCATGATGAGTGTGTAAGAGACTTTTGGGAAGACTAAGATGTCATGATTATAGATATACAGATGTTTAACGCTTTCTCGGGATATTTGACTCCAACTTGAATCGTAGATGTTAGAGTATATTAGGCAACTCCTTGTATGGTTGGTTTATGATTGATTGTAATCCCGGGATAACCTTCTTTATCTCTAGGATAACCTTCCTTATCTCTAGGATAGGCTTCTTACCCTCCAAGTTATGTACTATATATTCCTCCTAGCGGCTCAATGCAATACATCCTACCTTTCCATGCATTATACACAATCTCTCCTTCCTACATGGCATCACGAGTTTAGGTTTTAGATCCAAAAGACGTCTTCCGCTGCCACCGCCGCGCCGCCCCCGGGGAGATCACTCTCCACCGGGGGCAGCACCCTCCTAGGATGTGCGACAGGTCCTTCAGACCGTCGCGTTCATCGTCGTACTCGAGTCCGCGGTAGATCCATCTGATCCCGCCGCATGCCGCATCATTTTTTTCCCGATCTATGATCGGGTTTGTGTCCCCATCTCCCACAGCCAGTTGACTCGCACGTCCTCGACATCAACTTTGACAACATGGCTTCTTCATCTTCTTCAACAGTGCAACTTACGTGGTCTGCGGCATAACCGGAACACTTGCATGTACCACGCCTCTTTGTCTGCACGTCCATATATGTTGGCTCGTCGTCGCCACCACCGATCGAGAGGCTCCATTGTCGGCATCACCATCGTCGTCTCCACCTCGCACGTCGTCGGCCTGATCAACCAATTGCGGGCGAACCACACCCCCGCGACTTGTGCGACATGTCTTCTTTGGTGTCCTCAATAGCTCCATCGACCACATGTCCCTACACACGACACCTCAACAACGGCTCCGCGCCCTTGCACTCGGCTACCTCGACATTATCGGCACAAAGGGCTATCATCTGCATGAGCTATTCTTTTTTTTTTTTTGGAAAAACGCAGGAGAACTGCGCCTCAATATATTAAGAAGAGATAAGTCTAGATCAAAGAGACCTGGGCAGATTACAAGGCCTCCTCAGGGAGGCCAGAAACACAGGAAACTGAAAAAATCCATCAAACTCAAACTACAACTCCCTAGTCTCCAGGAATTAGGGCAGCAAGGTATGAAAGACCCTTAGCCCCGGCCATCTCCCAAGACTGCCTCTCCTCCCTAGCTAACTTAATGGACAGATCTAAACTATTCCAGTCGCAGCATTCGCATTGACGTTCCGACCGAGGGGGACAACTCCATTGTTCTCTAGTCTGTCTGTTCGCGTTGCTAACACTACGAGCTTACGACTGCTGAGGGATGTTAGAGTATATTAGACAACTCCTGGTATGGTTGGTTTAGGATTGATTGTAATCCCGGGATAACCTTCCTTATCTATAGGATAACATTCCTCGTCTCTAGGATAGGCTTCTTGCCCTCCAAGTTATGTACTCCTATATATTCCCCCTAGAGGCTCAATGCAATACATCCTACCATTCCACGCATTGTACACAATCTCTCCTTCATACAGTAGAGTCTAGATATCAAACTTTAGGAGTTGCTATAATAATGATTTCCTTCAATTTGTGCAGATTGTCGAACTTGCTGATATTGCACGATGCATAGCAAATACCCCTCTGGATGAAGAAAGCGCATTATCCCAAATGGTTACCTGCATAGAAGATCTTCAAGAAATTGTCAACCGCAGGAAGCATGAGGCCCTTACAGTCCAGACATTTGGAACACGCATAGAAAAACTACACAGGTGAGATTTTTATTTGGATTTGGCCTTCTGTTTTCATTGATATCCTGACCACATAATAAAAATTATTCTTGTGGGCTACTTCATTTTAACTGCTCTAATTAATTCATCCTTCACATTTGTATAATCCTTCAGGGAGAAGTATCTGCAGCTCTGTGACTCAGTTGATATGGACAAGGTTGATTCAGCAAGCACCATAATGGATGAAGAAGATGATGTTGTTCGTAGCTTGCGCGCAAGTCCTGTCCATCCAGTCAAGGATCGCACTTCAATTGATGACTTTGAAATCATGAAACCTATTAGCCGTGGAGCATTTGGACGTGTTTTCTTGGCCAAGAAAAGAACTACAGGAGATCTTTTTGCTATAAAGGTATTCATTGGCCAAACTTTTTTGTTCTTTCATACAACCATGAGTACCTTTCATTAGGCACTAGCCTTATGGTTCATACCCTGGCAGATCTTGTGCAAGTAGTTCTACCCCAGAAATTGAAACTTTTTCGTATTGCTTCATAGCATGGGGTTCATCCAATTACTTTGTTTCCAAGTCGCATGCACATATTTCTTAATGCTGTGATTGTTGTCCAACTAGTTTTATGTCCTTGTGTCACCTTCGGATCCACAATGTGAGTCTGCCTGGTCCCTGCACCATCGATTCATTAACTGTTCTCAAGAAGTTACACTTAAACCTAATGGCTGTCATTCAAGCCTATCCAGTAATAAGTTTCTGTTGAACTTGAACAATTCTTTTAAAGAGGAAACACTTATTGCAGCTTGTCTGATCACTTTACACACCCATTATGATTTGAATATCCAATTAAACATTAGCATTCTTGTCTGCAAGTTGTAATTGTGTTTTCTGGACCATGGCTTTGTCTTGATATGCAACAATTTCAGTGTTCTTTTCCCTACTGCATATCATCTGAGAGCTCACAAGTGGTGCCGGCAAGTACCTCTTACAAATTCAGATTGCACCCTTGTCATGTCCGTGCTGTTCTTGGAATAACTTTTGCATGATAGCTTTTATGCTGAACTACCTTGAATGCAAATGGTAATACATCTGATATGGGTTTCTTGTTGAATATATAACATATTGCTTGCTTCTTGCAAGCATTATTCTAAGATGTCTAGCAAGTAGCAATACAACAAGTTCTAATTTCAGTTTCATCTCTTTAAGAGTGGGTGTGTTCTTAAGCTGGCCCGCCAAGTCTGTGGCAACTCACAAACCTCCTCTTTCACCCGGGCTTGCTACTAGCAATGCTGAAATAACATAGGAGTGATCTGACTGCTGAAACAAAGTAGGTGGATTTCTAGTAAGTAGAAATACCATGGCACCAGTTTCACTACCATTTATCAGCATTTTTTCCTGTATAACCATAATAGAAAATTCTCACAAATACTTCAGTGCTGCTTCCTTTCATTTCAGTGCATATATTGCTATCTTATTGGTTGATTTAACAAGATGTCTACTCTAAGCAGGTTCTTAGGAAGGCAGATATGATTCGGAAAAATGCTGTCGAGAGTATATTGGCTGAACGTGATATCTTGATTACAGTCAGGAACCCTTTTGTGGTAAGTGAACATAAAAATCTGCCCTGTTCTGAAACGCTGTGATTTGATTCTGAAATCCTCATGCTTTTGGAAGGTACGTTTTTTCTATTCGTTTACCTCACGGGAGAATTTGTATCTGGTCATGGAGTACCTGAATGGAGGGGACCTTTACTCATTACTGAGGAATTTAGGGTGCCTGGATGAAGACGTTGCTCGTGTATATCTTGCAGAAGTTGTAAGTTTGTAGTATCCATTAATTTTCCATCTTTTTCCTTCCCTCGGTCTCATAATCAGTTTGTTCTGCAGGTACTAGCTTTGGAATATTTGCACTCTATGCACATAGTCCATAGGGATCTAAAGCCTGACAACTTGTTGATAGCTCATGATGGACATATTAAGGTTTGGAGACATGCACATACTCATTAAACCTTCTCTCGTTATACTCCGATTTTTTCATTTGATGTTTCCTAGTGTAAATTTACAGTTTTACACTATCCAACGTCAAATAAAAACAAATGGAGGTAGTATTTTATTTGTTTGTTGTTAGATACGGCAAACGAAAGTTCGTTCCTCATGCCTTGCAAAGGCAAGCTCTAACTTGTGTTGTCTGGCTGGTTGAATTTTTTTGATGTATCCACAATTTGATATGTTCTGTTCTTGTCATAAAAATGCATAATGGTCACAGCTATTGGCAGTTGTCAGAACAGCATGTACTAGATTTGTAATAGGAGAGAACACATGACTATTGAGGATAATCGTTTTAACTTTTTAGAGATCATGATGGATGTCAGAATGGTGCCTCTTTGTTTTATTTTGAACTTCACATACTGAATATAAGGCTATGCTTATTCTTGGATATTTTTTCCCTTGATCAAAAGCAGCACTTTGTTGTATTTCACAAAAAAAAGTACCAACTGTTTTTTAATGTTTATTTCCCATGTCACTAATTTAATATCCTTTTCCTTTTATACTTCCATGGATATGCAAATTCATTTATGTTCTTGATTTGACATGGTCACTTGTACTAGTGTGTTTTCTATGTGCTGCTTATTAATGTTATTTATCCAGTTGACAGATTTTGGGTTGTCCAAGGTTGGTTTGATCAACAGCACAGATCTGTCTGGTCCTGCTGTTAGTGGGGCTTCACTGTATGGAGATGATGAGCCTCAGATGAATGAGCTCGAACAAATGGATCACCGAGCACGGAGACAAAATCGTTCTGCTGTTGGAACTCCTGATTATTTAGCACCAGAAATCCTTTTGGGGACAGGACATGGTAAATTCTGAGTAAAGTCAGTTTTTAGGCTCACTATACCTATTCCTTTTGATCTATTTGATACTAATTACTTTATTATTATGTATATACTCCTAGGTTGCAGTGCAGATTGGTGGTCTGTTGGTGTCATTCTGTTTGAGCTCATTGTTGGCATACCTCCATTCAATGCAGAACACCCCGAGGTATTGTACATTATGTTAAGTGAATAACTTTTTGTGGCTAGTCTACCAATCTTCCTGTAACTTTTACATGGTCATAAATCATAACCAGTGTTTTAAAGGCGTTGAGGCGCCCAAACAATCCGAGGCGCCTTGCTTGCCTACCTCGCTTAGGCGTCCAGGCAGTGGTCCAATGTCTTGTCTCGCCATACCGCCTTAAGAACCATGATCTTAACATTAAATTATCAACACAGTTGCAGCCAATCAGGGCTTATTAGATATTTTTCTGAAAAGAAGCGTTCATTATCAATGTGTGTTGGCCATTGGAGCAAATATTCACCATTGTACTATTAGATTTCTCTGTAGACCAAGGATCTGAAAACTTTGTTAGCTTAACACTACTATTATTTTCTACTTGTTTCTGTAGGCAATTTTTGACAATATTATGAATCGCAAAATACTTTGGCCACATGTCCCTGAAGAGATGAGTTTTGATGCACAAGATTTAATTGACAGGTAAGAAATATTTCAAACCTTTTTTCATTACTCATTTTTTTTCTCGAACACGCAGGAGAGCTGCATATCATTTCATTAGCAGAAGGAAGAAAAACAAAACACATTATATACAGGGACCTAACAAAACACTCACGCACACATACAACAAGAGGCACAACCGCCTCCTAACCGGGGTTGAACACAAAGGCTAGGTCCGAAAGACGGGTCAAGCCTTTGGCCTCCGAAAACACAACATATTGAACTCATCATCGGCTGAGGCAAGCAATCTAGCTATAGAAGGCTGAGCACCATTGAAAACACAATCATTTCGGTGTCTCCAGATACTCCAAGCCCCTAGGACCACCAAGGAGTTAAAGCCATCTCTGAGATCCTTAGGAACAACCTCAGCCGATCTACTCCACCAAGCTTCAAAATTTATATCATCCAGCACCGGGAAAAGGGCGGCCAGGCTGACTCGTTGAAGGAGAAACCAGAATTGCCTCGCAAGAACACAGTAAACAAGAAGTGATGAATAGACTCCCTTTCCTGGTCACATAAAGGGCAATTACTAGGATGGGGAAAATCCTTCTTAGCGAGCCGGTCAGTTGTCCAACACTTGTTATGTAAGACCAACTAGAGGAAGAAATGACACTTAGGCGGTGCCCACGTGCACCACATTCTTTCAAAGCCCGCCAGGGAGGTAGAGCCACATAACATTATCTCATAAGCAGATTTTGTCGAATAGAGACCATTGGAAAAGAACCTCCAATAATGTTTATCAGGAACCCCCGGTTGAAGAGCAACATCAGCTATAGCATCTGCAAGAATGATGAAGTCAGCAATGACCTCCCACGTCACCACAACTCTTAAATCATGAAGCCACGAAGAGCTACACAGAGCATTAGCCACTGTTTTTCTCTTCACCAGTCTTTTGGGAACCAAACTAAAAACTTGAGGGGCCAAGTCTACAATCATCTGACCCATGAGCCATCTGTCATGTCAAAAAAGAGTGGACTGCCCATCGCCCACCGGAAGCCATTGCCAAAGAACACAAGCTATCCAAAAACCGATTTGATTAGATAGGCAAATCTGCCCAAGGTTTGGAATAATAAGTTTTTTGGAGCCAGATCCATCTAACACGCAGGGCCCTATTCAAACACTGAATATCAAAGATACCAAGGCCCCCAACTCTTTGGGACGTGTTACATTGCCCCAGGCCACCATACAGTGACCACCATTAGCCTCTTTACACCCTCTCCACAGGAACCCGCGACGGATTTTATCAATGGCCTTAATTGTTGAGTTTGTGATCCAAATTCTGAAGAAGGCGGCTAAGTTGGCGAGCGAAGCGGAGGCCTGTCGCTGGGAGGCTTGGGCGGTACAGATCGTTCCCTACTCACCTTAGGGTTTTACCTCTATAATTACACTTGTAATCCGCAGGAGATAGTTATCTCATTGTAAAATCTCCTGTGATCACCGAAAAATAGTGAGATTGTTGCTGGCCAGCGCCTGTGGTTTTTTCCCGTCGCTTTGGAGGGGTTTTCCACGTTAAATCTGTGTCTTCTCTATGTTTGATCTACTTTATGTCGTATTGACACATTAATAGCCCACTTAGGCAGATCCAATGCCATCATATGATAGATAACAATAGCAGTGAGCACAAATTGCACTTGGGTAGCTCTGCCAGCATGGGTCATCAGGTCAGCTTTCCAAGCCGGTAAGAGGTCCGCCACCTTATTAATGAGAGGCTGAAGCTGAGCCTTAGACAACTTCTTCAGGGAGAGAGGAAGGCCCAAGTATTTAATTGGAAAAGCTTCAAATCTGCAGGGAAGAAGCTGCTGGACCAAATTCAGATCGACAGGGTTGCATCGAATGGGCACGATACTGCTCTTCGGCGTCTTCGCTATATTAGTCCTCAACCCTGAAGCTTCCCCAAACAGATCCAAAATCATCACAGCAGTATTTAAGTCACTGGGCTCTGGTTTTAGGAAGAGTGCCACATCATCGGCATAGAGTGGGATCCGGTGATGGATGGAATTAGAAGAAATAGCCTGCAGCAACCCATGCTCCTCAGCCTTGACCATAAGCACATTGAGGACATCCATAACAAGAATAAAAAGCAGTGGAGACAAGGGGTCGCCTTGCCGCAAGCCCCTTTTATGAGAAATGAAGCTCCCAGGCACCCCATTGAGCAGGATCTGTGTGGAAGAGGTCATAAGAATACCACTTATCACATCCCTCCACACGGGACCAAAGCCCAATTTTTCCAATACTTCAAGAAGGAAAGGCCAAGAGACCGAGTCGAAGGCCTTGGAAATGTCCAGCTTCAGGAGAATTCTAGGCTGATTTTTAGCATGCAGAAATCTTGTCGTCTGCTGGATGAGCACAAAATTGTCTTGTATGAAACGACCTTTGATGAAGGCGCTTTGAGCTTTAGAGACCAGCCCCTCCATGTGGCACCTCAACCTATTAGCAAGAACCTTAGTAAACCAACTTGGCGAAACTGTGGATCAAACTAATGGGTCTGAAATCCTTGGCAACTAGAGCATCATTATGCTTTGGCAGCAGTGTAATGAAGGCTGTGTTAAGAAATCTGAAATTCCTGAAGTCTCTCCCCCAAACTGTTGAAACAGCCGCCAAAATGGCGTCTTTTATAATAGGCCAGCAACACTTATAAAAATGCCCAGTGAAACCATCGGGGCCAGAGGCCTTGTCCGAGGGAAGTTGCTTGATAGTGTTCAAGATCTTCTCAGTAATCAAGAGCTCAAGAGCCTTAAGATCATGCTGCTGCAAACCTAAGGCTTCCAGGTTGATAGTTTGATTTCTCTGCACCTCACTTCCAATTAGATTCATATAGAAATCCCAGAAAACCTCGGCCTTCCCATCATGGGAGGTGATCAGCTGATCCCCATCCCTTACTGCAGCAAAAAAATTCTTCCTCTTACGAAACCTTGAGCAAGCATGAAATAACTTGGTGTTGGCATCGCCGTCCTTGAGCCAAGACAGCCGAGATCTGGTCCTAGCCACCGTCTTGAGCAGGGAAGCAAGAACCAAGGAATGTTTCTTCAATCTCTGTAGCAGCCAGCATTCGAGGTCAGTAAGAGATCTACCATCCCTTGCTGATTCCAGTTGCAACATCACTTCTCTAGCGAACTCAAGTTGCAACTTGAAATTGCCCACTTTCTTGTCACTCCATCGCTGCAGCCCCTTGGCTGTAGCTTTGAACTTGAGGGAGAGGGATTTGAGGGGGCAAGAAATATTCTGGACAGAGTTCCAAGCATTAGAAATCGCGTCTTGAAAGCCCTCAAATTTTGGCCAAAACGACTCAATGAAATCTCCTCTTGCCCCGATGATTATCCTTCAATCCAACAAGGAGAGAACAATGATCGGAGTCCTCTGAAGAAGAACATTGAAGCAAGAAATCTGGGAATTTCTGCTCCCACTCCAAGGAACAGAACACCCTGTCCAGCCGTACCAACACATCATGTGCCCCTGCCCAGGTGAACTTCCTTCCATGCAGATCAATATCTTTGATTCCCAAGTCTTGAATACACTTCCTGAATCTTCTCATCATGGCTCGGTTGAGATTGAGATTATTTTTGTCTTCATCTTTATATATCAAGTTGAGGTCTCCACCAACAATCCAAGGTCCAGCACAATTAGCTCTAATTAGGTGCAATTCTTGCAGGAACAGGAGCTTCCTATCGTTACCCTGAGGCCCGTACACACATGTAAGCCACCACTCATCACCAATAGCTGGACAGAATTTGACAGAAACACTGAAGACATCCACATGGGAGTCAACAATAGCTCCCAATTTGGATCTCCAGGCCAGCAGCACACCACCACTAGCACCAACAGAAGGAAGAGCCACGAAATTGTTGTTGAAGTCAGAACCCAATAACGAGAGAACAAAGCGACGGCTGCAACTTTGCATCTTGGTTTCTTGCAAACAAATATCTGCACGGACTACTAGACTTCTTACAGAATCATGTCTCGTGACGGAATTTAAGCCGTGGACATTCCAGAATAGAATTAGCGATGGATCCATTAAATAACATTTAGAGAACAACCCACATCCACCATATTAGCAGACCATGGTGGCCGCCCCACCCAAGTCATCTGGGACTGTCCAACTGAAAAGTGCGGCAAGGGCCTGAACCTGTGGACAGGATAGAGGATGGCTGAAAAGCTTAGCATAAGCCTCCAGATCCTTGTGGTTGAGCTTATTCCTGCGTGGACCATTATTAATAGCGTTCATCACCATTTTCTTGGCCCTGGGGATCTGCGGAATGTGCTCAGCGCCCAGACCGGCCACCCGTCGACTTCTGCGGAGCTCCTGCGAAGGATTAGCAGGTCTTTTCCTCTTCATAATCTTTGGAGTAGGTAGTAAGCTGCCAATTTTTTCGGACACCAGCCTGAAGAACTGCTGCTTGCTAGGAGATTCTTCCCCTGGTGCTTCAACCTGGATAATGGAATCATGCTGTCTTCTTCTACTGTACACTTTAACCGCTGTCCTGTCAGGATTAGGATGCAATCTGCAGCTCTGGACTGTGGGCGAGGTTAAGTTGACTGATCCCAGCGGCTCAGCTCCAGATTGCTGAGGCGAGATCAGCCCACTTAGCCCCAGCGACCTGGAAGAAGTAGGCGGGGTGGAGATTTCTTTGGGTACGAGATCCGCTGTTTGACAATGGGGCGAGACAGGCCTATCAAATTCCAGCGGCCCAGCAGCATGTTGGGGGGAAATTAATGCGACCTGCCCCAGTGGCCCATCATCAGGGTTGGTCTCATCGAGTCTGCCACCACATAAATTGTCCAGCACAGTCATTTCCCTGGAAACCAGATCGACAGTCTGTTCAATATCCCTATCATGCGGTACAAGGCTGGATTCACCCTGCATTATACTCCCGCGCATGCATGGATCTGGTGCTGTCCCCCAAAACCTGACCCCTCGGGACTGTGCATCTTCTCCAAGGAGTCTTCCTCGCAGCCACCATTGAAGTATTGAACAACATACCGACGCTAATTAAGTGCGAATCCGAAGGCTGTTTCATTGTTGCTTTGCCCATTGTGCCCAGGGGTGAGTCCCCGGCTTCCCGCTGCTCACCTTCCTCACGCCAAGAAGGCTGCTGCAGGGCCAAACGAGAATGGACCGGGCGCCGCCCACCATCACTGTCTTGGACGTCGCGGTGGCGACCCAGGGAAAGGGGAATCACCGCCACCACCGGGGGGCCTGCTGTCGCTCAACGGATGGGAGATAACAATGGCTTTTTATGAGGCTTCGACTAGGGTGACCACCAGGCTGATCTTGTAGGACAAACAACGCTTTTCTCCTGCCGCAGACCCCGGCTCCGAGATGAGGAGAATCATGTCATGATGGAGATTCCTCGGATCCAGACACCACGCCCTCAACATGAAGGACGATAGGTCAGTCTTCAGTACTGTCGCCGGGTGCAGCTCGGAAATAATGCACGAGTCTTAGAGCAGAGGATCTGATGTAGATCTAGACCATGCATGGGTCGGTATGTCCCTGATCTCCACATTAACCAAGGCTGGGAGCGATGCCGCAGATGCATTTGCACAGTGCGTCCACCTCTTAAACATGAGATCAAACTGCGGTCCTCTGAATATCCTTCCACCATTGAACACCTTTGAAGCTGCGTTCTCGTCCGGTAAGAACAGAATGAAATCCTTGGGCTTGGCCTGAAGAATGGACATTGCACCCACCTTGACGTCAAAACTTCGAGCAACTTCATCGATGATCTCGGCCCCTAGGACCTCTGACCTGGTACCAACTATCGTGACGACCAACGCCTTCCACAATGCTGCATCTTCTCGTGCCATCTCCGCTGAGAATTCTAGCACACAGGAGGAAGGCATCATGGGCCTGACATGTCGATCATTTTTCTGCTCCTCCGTTATGACCTTCTCCATTGCTGTCAGAGCAACTGGGTCTTCGGATGAGACAGAAGCTGGTGATAGCTGTTGCATTGCCTGTGCATCCTTGACCGCTTCCCGTCGGGGAATTTGCTATTTTGTCACTCTCAGTTGTGGACTTCTCTATTTTAGCACCAGACCCACAAATCATAGACACAGATGGTCCCACAGGTCATAGACAGAGGGTCACATAATAGCAGAGAGCCCACGTTAAAAGGGCTAAAATAGCAATTTCCTTCCCCGTCGCCGCTTCGCCTGGCGCCTCTTTCTCTTGCTGCGATGAACTGGTGGAGCAACCTCCTCGGAGCCCGACGCCAACAGCAGGGGTGAATGGTGGTCGTCCCTGATGGCCGGCTGCAACGGGGAGATTCGATTCCACACTGATTCCTTGCGCTTGAACATCTGGAAATTGCCTCCTTGTGAGCTGGAGCCTTGCATCCTTGCCAAGCACTGCCACACTAGAACGCAGGAACTCTGGCGCTCACGGTGCGACCTCGCTGCCTTCTTTGTATCCGCCTGGAACGAACACTCAAAAGCCCGATTTGCATTTTCTTTACCTTTTTTTGCAATTAACCATTTTTCTTTTTGTTTGTGGCATTTCTTTTTTTAACTTATTATAGCAATTTAGGCTTCAAATTTCACGCAATACTACCAATGTTATTTTTTTCTGGAATACGCAGGAGAGCTGCGCATCTTTGTATTAATAGAAGAAAAGAAAGGGGGGGGGGAACCCCAATACAGCACACACACCACTAGAGACTAACTACGGATCACCGACTAAAACATGGAAGAAACACGACCCACACCGCTGTTTTAAGCCAGCAACTCATCGACTTGGAGTAAGGACAAGGCCTTGGCACCAGTCATGGACCAGAGCACCGCCTCTTCCCTAGCCATCCTAAGGGCCATGACCAAGCTGGGATTACAACCATCAAAAACACACCTATGCCTATGCTTCCAAATGGTCCAAGCACCTAGAATCACTAAAGAATTGAAACCTTTTCTCACAAGATCCGATGCCCGGGAGCTGCTAGACTTCCACCACGACTCAAAGGATTCCTCATGAGCTGGATACAGATCCCGCAGCCCCACTGAATTAAGAAAATCAAACCAGAACTGCTTAGCAAAAACACACTTGACCAGCAAATGATTTATGGTTTCAGCCTCTTGGTCGCACAAGGGGCACTGCTCTGGTCGGTCTAGCCCTCTTTTTCTGAGCCTGTCAGTAGTCCAGCACCTATTATGTTCCACAAGCCAAATAAAGAACTTGCACTTTCCAGGAGCCCAAGATTTCCACACCCGCTCTGCTGGTTCGAACTGAACTGAACCAAGGAATAGAGCATTATAAGCAGAACTAGATGAATAATCACCTGAAGCGCAGAATTTCCATAAATGACGATCCCTTATTCCAGGCTGGAGCATAACAGCATCAAGTACTTCACAAAGTTCCAGGAATTCAGCGATGACTCTGACTGAGATTGCCCCTTGCACATCGGAGAGCCAATGGAAATTAGGGAGAGCATCTTTGACCAACCGAATGTTGGCAAGACGCAAAGGTACCAACTCAAACAATGCAGGAGCTATGTCCTTAATACATCTCCCCTCCAACCATCTGTCCTTCCAGAAAAGGGTATTAGCTCCATCACCGAGCTTAGTAATAATGGCTGCAGCAATCAGATTTTTAACCACCTTACAAACATGAATAGGGAAGTCTGCCCAAGGCCTACTGGGGTCTGTTTTCTGCAGCCACGGCCAGCGAGCTCTCAAAGCCCAACAGAGGTTCTTTAACTCACTAATCCCCAGACCACCCAACTCCTTGGGACGGGTAACCTTAGGCCAAGCCAAGAGGCAGTGACCACCACGGAACTCTTTCCTACCCCTCCAGAGGAAGCCCTTCCTCAGCTTATCGATTGCTTTGATGGCCCAAACAGGAAGGTCAAGTGCCAGAGCTGCATAAATCATCTTAGCCGTCATGACAAACTGCACATGAATAGCTCTACCAGCCCTGGTCATAAGTTCAGCTTTCCATCCTGGCAAAAGGCTGGCCACTCTATCGACAATGGCCTGAACCTGGTCCCTTGTGAGTTTTTTGGGAGACAACGGCAAACCGAGGTACTTACAGGGAAAAACTGAAATATTGCATGGCAGCAAGTCCTGTAAACAATTCACCTCTTCTTCCCCACAGCAGATTGGAAACACACTGCTCTTCTGGACATTAGTCCTTAGACCTGAAGCTGAACCAAATAAATGAAGAATATCCATAACCATACTGATATCCGGGGCAGTAGGACATAGAAATAACACTGCATCGTCCGCATACAACGAGATACGGTGCTGCATATTCCTAGAAGAAAGAGGCTGAAGAAACCCTTCCTCAGAGGCTCGCTGCACAAGCAGATTCAAGACATCCATTACAAGAATAAACAACATAGGCGATAGAGGATCACCCTGCCTCAGTCCGCGTTGATGCCCAATACATTCCCCTGGCAGACCATTTAGTAAAATCTTGGTAGAAGATGAAGCTAACAGCCCGCATATTATATCACACCAGATCTGTCCAAAACCCAGTTTTTTCAAGACCTCGAGAAGAAAGGCCCACGATACCGAGTCAAAAGCCTTTGAAATGTCAAGTTTGAGAAGGATACGAGCCTGCTTCTGACAATGTAAGAATCTGGTCGTCTGCTGGACTAGCATGAAGTTGTCAAGAATAAACCGTTTTTTAATAAAAGCGGTTTGATTGGGGGAAACCATATGTTGCAGCCGGTCTGCTAATCTGTTAGCTAGCAATTTAGTTACCACTTTCGCGAAACTATGAACCATACTTATTGGGCGGAAGTCTCTCACACTAGTGGCCCCCTCCACCTTGGGCAGAAGAGTGATGAATGCTGAATTCAGCGAACCCAAGTTTCTGAAATTTCTGGCCCAAATGCAGTGAATGGCCGCCATAAAATCAGCCATGATTACCGACCAACAACTCTTGTAAAATCTACCAGTGAACCCGTCAGGACCCGAGGATTTGTCCGAAGGGAGGGCCTTAATTGTATCCTAGACCTCCTCCGAGACAGGCGCATCCAGGGCAACAAGGTCAAAAGATGGCATCCCAAGAGCATCCAGATCAACTGTAACATCCCTTACTTCTGCAGTTCCAAGTAACCCTTGATAAAAATTAAAGAAGGCTGTTGCCTTTCCTTCATGGGCAGTCCAGATTTGCCCATCCTCTGAGTGTATTGCTGCAATGAAATTCTTTTTCTTCCTGAACCTTGTTTGTGCATGAAAGAGAGAGGTATTGGCATCCCCTTCTTTGAGCCACCCAATCCGCGATTTCAACCTTGCCACGGTACGAGAGATAGAAGACAGGGCAAGGGAGTGCTTCTTGAGCATGTTCCGGAGCCACAATTCAGCAGGAGATAATGAGCGATTGTCCTGCGCAACCTCTAATTGATGAAGGAGCTCCCTAGCCATCTCCAGCTGCAGCTTAATCTTCCCAATTTTTTTGTCATTCCAGCCCTGCAAACTCCTAGCCGTTGCCTTTAACTTCTTAGCGAAAGTAATCAGAGGGCACGGCCCAGCAGGAACAGACGCCCAAGAATGGGCTACCACATCAATAAATCCCTCCATCTTAGGCCAGAATGCTTGGAAATGAAATCTCCCTTTTCCTCTGCTGAAATCATGAAACCCAAACAGCAAAGGGCAATGGTCGGAGTCATCCGTGGCTGAACTCTGGAGAAGAGAATCTGGAAATTGTTCCTCCCAATCTGTTGTGCAGAAAACCCTATCCAATTTGACCAGGGTAGGATTAGAGTGACCATTCGACCATGTATATTTCCGGCCAACCAACGGAATTTCATTAAGGGCCAAATCATTTGCCCATCTCCTGAACCTGCCCATCATGGCACAGTCTAAGTTATTATTATTCTTCTCTTCCTCCCTTAAAATCAGATTAAAATCCCCTAGCACAAGCCACGGCCCAGTACAAAGAGCCCTAATTTCTCTAAGAGATTGCAAAAACTGAATCTTCTCTTGGTTCCCTTGCGGACCATACACACATGTAAGCCACCAAGGGGGGCTGGTGCTTGAATGAAAGTTCACAGAGACGCTATGACCATCCACCCTACTGCTAGCACAAATACCAAGGCTATTTTTCCAAGCCACCAAGATGCCACCACTAGCACCAACAGAGGGTAGGAAAACAAAATTGTCAAAAGCTGGACCAAGCATCCGCAATACAAGGAACCGAGAAACATCCACCATTTTAGTCTCTTGAAGACAAACCACATCAACTCGAGCAGAATCCACCAAAGTACGTACAACATCCTGTCTAGCAGACCCATTAAGTCCTCGCACGTTCCAAATAAGAAATTTTGACGGATCCATAAGAGATGAAAAAAGAAACGACTACCAGGGAGGGACCCAACAAATCAGCAGATTGGTCCGCCCTGCAGCAGCTCCAAAGGCCTAGACCAGCCGAATAACGCTGCCATGGCCGTGACCTGCACCTCAGAAAGCCCTTTGCTGAAAACTCTGGCATACTCATCAAGGTCTTCTGGCCTAATAGTCACAGTCTCTTCAGCCTTCACAATACCAAGTTCCTTCAAAATACGTTTCTTGCCCTGTGTGGCCGGTGGAGGAGTAGGCAGCCTCTCCACTCCTGCACCAGCGACCCTTCTACTGCGTCGGGGTACCACCTTAGTGACTGTAGCCTTGCCCTGTCGCGGCCTTCTGACTGGTGCCCTCAGAATCCCACCTGCTGGTCTGGTCAGCTTATCGATGAACTCTTTTGCACCCGAAGGGGGGGGGGGGGGGAGGGGGGACGGGGACGCGCCAAGCAACCGACTGGGTTGACTATCCTTCCTCCTCTGCCGAAAGTAAGTAATGATGGGGCCTCTCCGAGATAGGCGACTCGACGTTCGCGCATCCACCAAGGCTGACACCTGCCCTCCCATGTCGAATGTGGCCCGAGACGGAGATCCCAGGGGTGGCCCCTGAAATGCCTGCTCCTTCTCGCATCCACCCATAGAGCAACAAACTGCCGGAGCCCTCAAGGGTGAAGAGGGGGAAGATGGTACTGGCAGGGGGGAGTGAACTGGGCAACCACCGGACAGCCCCGACGCCCTAGCCTCCACCATGCAGGCCTGCTCATGACTCCTGCCGAAACACTCCACATTATCTTCTGACGCCTCAATCATAGCCTCAATATTTAATTCCTTGACAGCAGGGACAAGCTCCTCTAAATTAGAAGAACCATTTAAAGATGCCTCCTTGGAAACCTCCTGTTCCAACACTTCCTGTGAAATAGCCACGTGGCAGGGACAGATTGGCAGCGGTCCTAGCCTCTCATGCACGGGGCGCCGAACGGCCAACGCTTCGGCAGGGCCTCCCTGCCCTGCCGGAGGAGCTTGCTGCAGGCGACGTCGACGAGACCTAGTGTCCCGATCATCATCAAACGCCGGCGGCGACGGAGGGGAAACCTCGCCCGCCGGCGGAGAGATCAGGGACACCGAGGCCGTCACCTGATAAGCCAGAAGATTCTTCACAGTGGCCTCCACTTCAAAACTCTGAACCGGCTCCGGAATCAAAAGATCAACAGCAACCGGAATGAGCTCTGGATGCCGGCACCAACCAAGAACCCTGAAGGAGGATAAGTTCAGACGAGCAGCAGTGTCGGGATGAAGCTCCAATGCCGTGCAGTGCGCTCGCAACAAACTTCTAGCAGTTTCCACACTCCATGCGTGCAACGGGACTCCCTTGAAGCTCACAGACACGAAGGAAGGCAGGGAAACCGCTTCAGCGTGTGCAAGCCTTGACCACTTGATGAACTTGAAAGACCCAGAAGGTGAGTTGAGAACAGCTCCGTTGTTGAAGACCCGCAACGCTGCTTGCTCATTTTGCATGATAATAACGAAATCTTCAGGCGCCGAACGGTGGACTGAAAAACTTGCAGGATCAAGCTCATACTCCGCTGCAATTTCTGCCGCCAAAAGCTCAGCTGTCACCGGCGGCCGCGAACCAATGACCACAACGAACAGAGCACAACGCCGAAGATTGTTCTCCACCATAGTTAAATCCCTTGCACGCTCAAGGACACAAACCGGCCGTGCCGCCAAACCTGCAATCTTCACCACGGCCGACTGATGAGAGGGTAGCCGAGCGGAGCTGTCATCATCCACCGGTGGCAAGCTAGCAACGCTCGTAGATCGGGGCCTTCTCCCCCTGGTACGATGTCGACCCTTCCTGGTGTGAATCATCGACCGTCCAGGCCCGTCCTCAGCAGCAGCATGTCGACCAAGATCCATGGGAGGGGAGACCCTCTGCCAAACCAGCCTTCGCTTAGAGAACGGAACTGAAACCTCCACTGGTTGACTGCCTAAGCGCTCCCACACAGGACGGCGGGCGACGAATGGAAGCAGGTCTGGACTGCCGGACAGAACCTTGGTCACGTCGTGCCCACGATCGGCGCCAGGACAATCAGCAGCACGGTGGCCCGGCCGTCGGCAACGCAAGCAGCAGGACGGACGTCGGCACGCAGCCGCACGATGGGACGTCGCCAAACAGTTGAAACACCTCCCCCGGAGATCCTGCGGGACCGGTCGACGGGGAAGGGGAGGGCGGGGGCGCTCAGCCAGACGACGACGACGACGGGACCACCTAGTCTCCACTTTAATCCAGCCCTCTGCGTCTGATGGCGGCGAGGTCCCTTGCAGACGACGGTCACCAGGGTAGTTCTTCAACCTCACGATCGGGACGGACCACGCCGAAGAGACGCAGGAAGAGGTCGCCGGCCTAGCACGAGCTGCTGGCCGAGCACGAACCGCCGGCTGGGAGAGCACAACCGCACAGAAGGTCTTTGCAGCGGACGTCCCACCAAGCCTACATGCCGGTGAGAGAGGGCCGGAGTCCGCCCAGCGTTGTGCCTTGGAGCGCCCGGCCGGGAGAGATGGCACAACAGCAGTGGACGACGAAGAAATAGGGCCAGGCGCGCAGGGAGAAGGTGAGAAGGCCGCCGGGAAGGAAGCAGCGGCCGGGAAGGTGGTCGCCGAGCCCGGGGTGGGCGTCGACGAGAGGCTGTGGGGAGGGCAGGGGGCGGCGCCGGCGAAGGAGGGGGTGGAAGACGAGGCGTGAGGGGAGGGGGACAAGGCGACCCGGGCGGGAGCTGAGGCGGCCATCTCATTACCAATGTTATTTGATCCATCATTCTTCGTTAATTGTTTTGGAGATAACATAAATATTTGATCCATCATTCCTCATCCACGCAATACTACCCATTTAACTATGCTTAGAAGATAACATAAATGTGTTCTTTCTTACTTTATTTTATTATCCAAAAACTATTAGACTTTTACTGTATTAGCTGTTTTGGATTAATGTTATCTATTAAATTCTGAGAATGAGAGCATCAAACTGTTATAGGATATGCTATCTCCCATCAGTTGTGTTATGTTGTTTTAAATTACTCTAGTTTCTTCCTCGTATGGTTTTTCCCTTGTATTTGTTCGGATTTTATATGTTAAATATTGGCATATGCTATCTACAATATAAATCTCAATTGCAGTGCTACTTATCTAGTTCATACTCAATTTCTAATTATTATAGCAAGTTAATTTCAGCTATGGTTAAATAAAACTAACCTGAAGATCTTGCACCAACTTTGTCCAGATTATTGACAGAAGATCCTCATCAACGACTAGGAGCAAATGGTGCCTCAGAGGTATTTTAATGACACTGCAGACCATATTTCTTGGTTATTCTTTTTAAAGAAAATTTTATATGGACATATGAGAATCCTGTTTCATTTAGGTTAAACAACATCCATTTTTCAAAGACATTAGCTGGGATACCCTTGCTAGGCAGAAGGTGAGGAAGGGGCAAAATTTACCTAACTTTTCAAACTTGTGGTGCATATTTTTCTGTATGTATGCCAGGGATAACATAAAATCATTTGCAGGCTGCTTTTGTTCCTTCCTCCGATAGTGCATTTGATACTAGCTACTTCACCAGTCGCTATTCTTGGAATCAATCAGATGAAAACATATATGAAGCATATGAGTTAGAGGACTCCAGTGATAATGGAAGCCTTAGTGGAAGCAGTAGTTGTGTGAGCAACCAAGATGACATGGTATGAGTAATTTTCTTATTTATTTGCTAAGCAACAAATAAAAATTAACCTTAGAGAAAAAAGTCAAAAGAATATTGTATTGTGCTTGTGCATAGTTGATCTAGCCTTTTGTTTTTAAGTTTTTTTTTTCTAACTGTTCAATATGTCTTGTACCAGGGGGAGGGCAGCGCTGGCCTCAATGAGTTTGAATCTAGTGCAAATGTCAATTATTCTTTCAGCAACTTCTCGTTCAAGGTATATATACTTGGCTATGGTTTCATATCATCTCTTCGACAGTAATCGAAACTTGGCATTTAAAAGATTAAATTAGCATAGAGCAGGCAGTCCGCTTTTTACTTTATTCCTTCTCAACTTAGCCTCTTCACTCTTCTCTTTCTTTTTCTGCGCAGCAATAGGCAAAATCTATATTTGCACAAGTAGTAAATATCAAAATTTGCAATGTTATTGCAATTGTAGTACTGCTGTACCCGTGAGCCAGGTCTTGAACGCTACAGAGGCAGTATTCTTTTCTTCTCAATATGATGATATATGCAGCTCTCTCGCGTGTTTGAGAGAGAAAAAAAGTCACTATCCATTGATAAGTTGCCTAGAAGATTGTACCACAACATTCCTTTGACGTAATTTTCGGTGCAGAATCTATCACAACTTGCTTCCATCAACTATGATCTGCTCACCAAAGGATTGAAGGATGATCCACCGCCAAGAACAGAAATGTAGCAGTTAATCTAAATTTGGATGGACTCATTTGAGTACTCAGACAGTCTACAAGGTGCTCGTGGGATGTAGGTCTTGTACATGTAAGTAGGCATTTTGTTCTTAGACTACCTCCAGCAGCTTACTCATACTATCTTCCATCTCATCTCCTATTTCAAACTTCACTCTACAAAGTGCAAAATAGTGTTTTAGGTGACCATATGGGTAACTTGCTGGACACGGTGTTATATCACCTCTTCCATTTGAAGTTGATTAACTCTCAAAATGTTAATAATTGTTACTGTCACTTCTGCAGATCAAAGTGTGAGGCATGGTCTGTTCCTACTGAGGCTGTTCCTACATCTCGCGGATCCAAGTACAGTTTCGCTGTTGCCTTGTTTTCATGACTATTGCCATGCCATCATCAGTGAAATCACCCTTGACCAAATTTGGCATTCGACCTAGGAGCGCTGTCTTTTTGGTTCGTCTTTCCTTTTTTTAGTCCTATTATGAGCCTTGGGTTTACGGAGATTGGTCAAGGTTACTGTATTCAGAATACAGCTCCTGAAGACGTAGGTGGGTTTCAGAGAATTGCCATTCTGGCATACAGTTGACTCTGGTTCGTTAAGCTGGTAGCCCGCTGGACTTCCTGCGGCCAGAACTGTCCACAAACATTTTGGTGGCCGTGGAATATAGCATTTTGCTTAATGTGTCCAGTGTCCAACAGAATCAGGGACATTTTAAGATGAATATTAACCGATTGACATTATAAGGATATCAAATGGAAGCGTCGTTTTATGCAATTCAAAATTCGATGGGCATCGCCCAGCAGTCATATTATGAGTACCTGTAGGCTAGTCGGAACCGTAACGGTTTGTCCGATGTCATGTCGCTTGCAAAATGCTGTAGTAGCACTACCTGCTGTTTATTAAACTCAAAGAACTCGAACTCTTTTATAGCCCTCATAGACTATTTTTAACAAGAGCACTGCCATATCACGGATGAGATATTTAATCCAGTAGCTTGGAAATTTTAGAAATTGGAGTACTGAAGAACGAATATAGAGGCTCCGACAAATGACCTCAATGAAGACGACCCCGTTTTAAATTACAAGATATTTTAGCTTTTTATATATACTAGGTGAGTGTCCGTGCGTTGCAACGGGGACATATAATATCATGGTAATTTATGTACATCTAGACAGTGTTAGGTAATACATGAAAACAAACAATATATATATTATCTTCGATCTTAATATCTTATATGTATGTGTCCGTACATTGCAATGGAACATAAATTTATATAAATTGACGAGCCTCTAATGGCTTAGAGCCCTAGTGATAGGCGACGCGAGCGCAATGGTAATGGAAACCCTCATGGGAAACAGTGCCTTGTTGTAGAGGACGCGAGTCCGAACGAGCCACCACTTGACGCCTTGAGCTCCATCGTCCTATTATGAGGATGCATTTGCCACGAGCTCCCTATATAAAACGGGTTGTTCAGATCATAATAACTAAAACAATGGTGTACCAAAACTTTTACTGCTACGCTTAATGACCCAGACAATACTGACAAAGCTAACATATATCCTTATCTAATTGCCTCATTCTTGATGGCAGAAAAAATATAGATCAAGCAAGCATATTAAGGTTATAGTATTGACACAAATACGCTTTCAAGATAATAACAAACCACATATGTAGCTCAAGGTGTCTTGGCGGTAGGCACATACAGAAGCGTGGCCTCATACCCTCAGTGCATTAGAAACATGGAATGGTAACGGTGCCATGGGAATGGTAATATTAGCCCAATACGAGGTATCCTGAAGCTTCTCATCTTCAAATCTGACGCTATCCACCTTAATCCGTTGAAATTTAGTCACAGTCTTGAGCTGTAGTAGATAAACAAAACATACCAGTGCGATCATTTTAGTGTTAAAACTATGTTTATGAGCCTATCTAAGCATGAATAGAGGTGTGGTACATAGTACAGTAGAATGTTTTTGATGCTCACATCTTGCATACTTTATCATCTTTACATCCGCCCTGCGGATGGACAAAACGGTAAGTAGAAGCTGCTAAAATGTTCACTCGCAACCAGTATGATTACTGATCCATACAAAGCTTCAAGCAGAGGAAGTGAGCTGATGATCAGAAGGACAACTTACTGCAGCTTTTCGGGATGCCATAATCTCTTCTACAGGTGGTCGACCTGTCGTAGTAGGAAAAATGAGTGATCAAATTTGTTCACCCAATGTGAAATATTCAATGCACATCTGCATTAAGTTTCATTGAAGTTTTGATCCAACTACTGTAATCATTAATTTTAATTGTCTAAATAAATTCCTCATCTAAAATAAATTAACAGATTTATCCCAGGAAAAGGCATCATGTCAACCCTCCTTACTTGTCAGTAATAAGAAATTTGTAGAAATTAATCGCACCACATCAATCAAGACTAATCTTTTGCTCCTAAAAGTCCAAATCAGATCAAGGCATTAAGCAAGACTCCAATAGGAGGATTGACTAATGCTGAAATAGAAAACCATTCATAAAAATAGAAAACAACAAATTGACACTTATCTGAACGATTTTAGCCACCTCCCATCCATCAGACCATATCAGCAACTAGGAATTACAAATTATAAAGCACAAACAAAAGGACAGGACACCAGTACAACATAATTCACATAAATAAATATGAAGGATTATTGGTCCAACTCAATATACTACCTTGTCTGCATGTCGAACACAATGTATAAGAGGATCCATAGTAGTTGTAGAGTTCCCATAAGGCTCATACATGGATATAGCAGGCTAAATTAGGCTAATAGAAATGTGTGTACAAATAGTAGTGGTGTCTAAAATAGCTAAAACTGACTATAGCGTCTGCTACAAGCGACTACATAGTTTTCTAGGGACAAAAGAATTGGGCACACTACACCAAAATATTTCCCCTTTTTTCTTTATATTGGGAAACATAAATAAACAAAAGGATGATTTTTTTTGCTTCTATTGTTGATCAAGCAAGAGATAAACCTCATATTTCAGATAACATTCGAGAACATCGAAAAACATTGGACCACTTTCAGCACTCTTGCTCCCCACAGCTCCACTTTTGTTAGAGAAGTCTTTCAGTTCATTGTATCAGAAGTCCGGCTGATTTACAAACAAAGCAGGGAAACATATTAATGGATATTGATATCCAAAATGTAAAAACGAAATATTATGAATGGTCACCAGTTACCAGGTTACACTCTGGAAAGTAAAGTTTCATTGTGTGACTTAGTTGTGGTCACTCCAAGTATTCACAAACAAGTGGAGTCAGTAACCTACCTGCAAGCAATAGAAATCCTAGAATGTAAAACCATTCCACGTTATGAGAAGCTTGCAAAACACATGGCTAAACTTAGTACTGAAGATCATTTAAGGCCAGCAAAACAACCCTAAACATTTGAGATATCCTTGTTGGGACTTAAAAACAACATAAACATTCACAACTGAATACAATAGGGGAATGCTTCTGGGACAAGGAATACCAATTTTGTTACCTTTCCAAGGAGCTGCACACTGGAGGCCCTAGAGTAGGACATAACGATCGCGAGGAGGGTGCCCTCATACATAACTCAGCACAGCTAGTGTTCGTAGAAACTCATCATGCTGCACATTAGCACATTATCTGTTACAACCTATGGGACTAAGCTTGTGAAATGTATCTCAAGTTATTGATTCGTTATGACAGTCACCTATAAGAAAGGTACAAAGTCTTTAAAAGCCATGCTCAAATTGGATGTCACTATTTAGGTCTATTTAAAGGGTGAACATGTTGGACAATGATATCACAGTTAGGGAGCCCATCCCCAAACTACGTAACTTTAGTTTAAGAATTGGTCACGAAGACGTGAACATAATATATCAAAGGAAGATCTGCAACGAAAGTATACAATCCAAAAAGGGCTTAATCATCATTCAAGGATTAACAACATAGTATCTACTGCCATATGAACAAGTATCTGCATTTAGCATGTACGCCAATACAAATGTCGACCAACTGATACTTGACACCTAGGCATCAACCATATCCAATGTAACATAGATTTTTTTTAAAAAATGCATGGTCTAGGATATACATCACCTTATGGGGAGAAACTTCGTCAGGTAATAAGGCTTAATAGAATGAAAAGAAGGGAGGGGCATGGATTCACACATTGTGCCAATTGCCAAACCTCCTATAAATTATTACTGAAAAGGTAACACATCCCGTAAAAACAGAAGGAAGGAGTCGGTATGGCTCCTAGTATGAGATAGAGAGTTGAGTTCTGAACCTGGCAGAATGGGCAATTATCTAAGAGAGATAGTAATCCACTATGCGATTGAATTCTTTCGTAACTAAATTTTGTCTTAAAGCCTTCTTAAAAAAATATTTAAAAATTATTATTCAAGAGGCGCTTACAACCTACTGACAACGAAAAAATGATGCACTGCTACACCAGTTCAGCAATCTACCAGAACATACTTGATATTTTTACTTTAGATTTTCGCTATTCTGAAAAAACAGATACACGACAGTTGTTCATGATCTTCAAATTTTTTGACAGGTTCATCTGATCTTCCACCCGAAACCATGATGCATAATGTTTGAAACAAATTATTCAGAAACAACAAATTACATGATTTATTGATGCAGTGTATTTGCACGCATAGTGAAGTATGCTTAGTTAGAACTTCTGAATTTTTTTCCAAAAATTGTACCCCCACCAAAAAACATGCCTTTGCCGTTAATGAGTATAATTCATACTGTCCAGGTTGAATGGAAAAAATCTTCGAGCGTGCGAATTAGATCGATTTGAAAGTGAGGACTCGTCGGATCTACTCGTTGCACAAAATCTGCTACTGGTTTTCTAACGCCAAAAGTTTATTTTGCCAGCCAACAAGATTTTTTGGCAATTACAAAAATTCATTAAAATTTTGGATCGTTCGTTGCCACTGCCTTCCTTTGCTTCCATTTAAAGTTGTGTTGTGCGAGAAATAAAAAGGTTCCCATTTGTCAATGCAAGGAAAAGGAAAGGGAAAAGGGAGGTGATATTAGTACATACATGGCTTGGTGGTGTCTCGGACGCTGCATCCTCGTCGCTGTCCTTCCTGGTGGGCAAGCCATCCTCGTTGGAAACCGCTGCCATGTCCATCCTCATAACGACAGCTTTCTGGCAAGCCGGGTTCCCCGGAGCCCGTCACACTCTCACACGGATCGACGAGATCTACGTTGTCGCCAGAGTCGAGCACAATACCTGTAGAAAGATTCCTATCACTCACTACACTGTTATTTGAATGCTGATATGAAACAAGTTTAATGCAGTAACATACCCGTTGTTTGACCACTGGCGTACAGGGAAAGAATGGCCTGGATGGCCACATACATTGCTGGGCAGTTGAATGTCTCCAACATAATCTGGGTCATCTTCTCCCTATTTGCCTTGGGGTTCAGAGGAGCCTCGGTCAGCAGTATAGGGTGCTCCTCAGGTGCCACACGAAGCTCATAGTAGAAGGTGTGGTGCCAGATCTTCTCCATGTCATCCCAGTTGTCGATAATGCCATGCTCAAATAGGTACTTTAGTGTCAGAATACCTCTTTTGGACTAAGCTTCATCACCCACATATGCATCCTTTTGGCCCATGCCCACCATCACACCAGTGTGGCGTGGCCTGCCTACAATGCTAGGAAAGACAGCTCTCGGTGCGTCGTCACCAGCGAAACCCGCCTGTGTTTGGCATCAAGATCCCATCAGTTTATTAAATCAGAAATGCATAAACAGGCAAAAGGAAACTGAAACACATGTATGGTAGCAAAAGGATTGACAACAGGACAGGAGAACCAACCTTGACCATTCCGGTGCCATTGTCACACACAAGGGGCTGGACATCCTCTTCAGCCATTTCTCAAAGTGTTCTACAGCAGAATGCTATATTCAGAATGTATTTGAATGTATCTGTGGCAGTGTTAATCGTTAAAATGTCCATGGAGTCAGGTAAACCCCACAAAAAAAGTATGATGACACCAAATTGCAACATGCCGGTCATCAGCCAAAACTAATGTGCACAAGTGTTCATGATTAAGAAACTGAACTTGGCTTTGTGTTAAAAAAACTAATACTTGACTCATGCGAGTATAAGCTTTCAAGCAATTCACAGAGATAACCAAACTTTGGTGCTAGCTGATAATACAAATTATTCATTATCTTGATACTTGATTGACCGCAAATTTGTCTACTACCATCAGACCATGCATGCTTCATTTTTTATGGCCAACAAACATATCACATATATATATACCCATTACATGAATCGTCTGAAACCATACTCCTATTTGGGTAGGAGGATCAGGGGGCAGTTTCATTGAGGAAAATGGTTAATTAGATGTTTGAGCCACATTTCGTCTGAATTGTCAACAGAAACAACGTGATTACACTGCTTGAAGTCATCTCCAGTTCTTCACCGAGTGATCTGAGAGCAATTTCCCGGTTCCGCTACTCTGCTACGGATCAGCATAGCATGCAGCTCAACGCACTCTGAATCATATATACTCCCATGAACTGACTGAGTAACTGGACTGGACATGGTTAACTTCCGTCACATAAACCAGAGAATCCAATCAAACAAAACACAACAGAGGTAACGTAGAAATCATAGGACACACAAAAAAAGAACAGCAAAAGACATGACCCTGATGAGCAGAGAACAAATTGCTCACTTGTCTTGTGGAGGTCTTCAGAACAACACATTTTACTTTCCTTTGTGAATCTAAATCAATGTTAGCACCATCCTCCTCAGCTTCATCCTCAGGATTCATTTCCAAGATCTAGAACAATTGAGAAAAGGGCAAGACATATATGAGTAACTCATAAACAAAATAAAATGATATAATACTCCCTATCTGACAAATACCAAATAATAAGGAAACAAAAATTTAGTTATTATAATTTCCAAAGGACAAGGAGAGAAGCAGAGTCAGCTACACGAATATATGTCATGGTTCATTTAAGATGTGAGATATTTGAATGCTCCATACCATACATACACGGATCTATAAAGCCATCAAATGTTCAAAAATTATTGTATACGGACTCAGAGACTCGAAATTTTGAAAGCTAAGGTAGTTGGTTATAAACCAGTTATCAAGTTCCAAGTTTATGAATGTCTGGATACTTAGCCAGACCACGGTTAGTCGGTTACTCAATTAAAGAACCAATGGTGTACTAAAGACAAACTACGCTAACTAATTTGAAGTGTGCTCTGTTCCTGATTAAGTGCGGCCTTGGTGTGTTTAACACGAATTATAAATGAACAAACATAATATAATAGCACAAGCAGTTAAGTATGCTGTCACACCAAATCATGTGATTATAGACCAAATCATTTTCACCCATTCACTTCCCTGGCCTCAAATTAACCCAGGGCAACAATCACATGCAGGGATTTTATCGAATGGAAGGAGACTGAACCTCAATGATATTGCCAACGAGGTAGGGTAGCTGTTTGTTGAGATTAATTTTCTCCTGGTTTTCCTTGATCTTCTCCTTGAACGACTCCAACTCCAGGTTCGTCCGCTGCAACTCATCCTGGGTACCGCCGGAAAAAAACTAAATAAGTCCAACAGATCAGACGCAAACCCTAACGACGAACAAACGAGGGTTCCAAAACCACGAGGTTCCGATCTAAGACTGGGCTAGCTCATCTTGAGGACGCGGATCTCGTTGTCGAGGAGGCGGGAGGCCCGGATGTCTGTGATGACCAAGGGCGGGGGCAGACGGCGCCGGATCCACCTTCGCTTCCTACAACGGCAATGGTGGTGAGGTGGTGGCTGTCGCTGAAGAGGAGTAGGAGGAGGAAGGCGTGCGGAGCGGCTGGTGGGCGTTTCACGCGGGCAGTTGCGTGGGCGTGCGGGCGCTTCGCTAGCGGCGGCGGGCGTACCGCGGTTGCGTGGGCGTTTGGTAGCGGCGGGATTCGCGCGTGGGTGCTCGCAGCCTCCATGGGGAGGTGGAAACGTTTCCGGAAGAAGTCGGCGGCCACGTTCTCCATGATGAGCTCGACGCCGTAGCAGTAGCCATAGGTGAGCGCGAGCACCCACGCGCGGTAGTTGCCGACCCCTCCGCGCACCACCTTCCACAAGCTCTTGCCGGTCTTGGCTCCGCCGCCGACGCCGGCGCCGCGCGGGAGGTCGTAGGGGAAGGCGAGGACGGCGAGGCCCGTGGTGATGAGGAGCGCGCAGGGGAGGAGGTAGGTGACGCGCTAGGCGGGCGTGCGGTTCGCGGCTAGAGGGCGTGCGAGCTAGGGTTCGCGGCGGGCGTAGGGTCGCAGCGGGCGTTGGGTTCGCGCGTGCGGAGCGGGTGGGGTTCTATTGAGCTCGGGGCCGATAGCGGCGACCGGGCGAATTGCATCGGCGACGGGTTCGCGGCGGCACGGGGTTCGTGGAGCGGTCGCGGCGGGTGGCGGCGGGGTTCGCTGTGGGCGTATCGCGGCACGCGTGCGGGCTGTTCGCGGCGTACGGTTCGTGACGGGCGGGTGGTTGTTTGGCGGGGGCAGTCTACACTAGGGTATTAATAGTTAGTACAGATTACGTGCCGTACGTTGCGACGGTACATAAATATTCAACAAAATATGAGCACACAACGATTACATTAAAAAGAACACATATATTTTATCAATGAAGTTTTTTAGAATCTGGTACCTAGGAGCACCAAATTACACAAAGGTACATGATAATAATATGTCTAAGTTTGTGTTATTTACTCATTTGTCCTCGATTCACCATATCAACTAATTATGGACAGAAAACAGAGCAATCAATCATAAATCCATACATGGCAACAGATCTTGCACGCTTTCGATAAGTTAGAAGTATACTACCAACATCAACGGTCTTAACTTGAGTGCATAAGAGTATATACTGCTTGGGAAGCAAGCTGTAGAGGTGAAGCACTCAACTAAAATCTAGTTTAGCCAGAAGATATACTATGCTCGCTGCCATGCCATGGGCGTGAAAACCCAGTTCATGACATAAGCACAAAAATAATTAGGCATAATATAGTAATTTCACCAAAAATAAGAAGCATCCATATTGTATTGCATACAAAAAAAAAAGAAACACAGGTGAAACATTACCACACATATTACACAACTTATAAAATACTAATCCCAACCTGCATAAGTACAGAACATCAAGTCCCAACAGATTATGTTGCTTAATTGTCGGGGAGCAAACCAAGTAAGAAACCAACCAAAAAGGTAATAACATAGGACTGTAAAATATTTCTTGTTCCAAGAAGTGTAGGACCTAATATAGTTTTTGATTTAATTATCGCACAAACTATTCTAACATTAACGTTTATTGCAATTGATGGGCATTTGTTTTGAATAATCCAAACAAAATATGACTTTTGGCACCTAATGTCCATGTTGATCCATCATATTTTCTAATGCCAAAAACAATGCAACTTTGTAACACTTTGACCCTATAACTACAAACCAAAGTACAAGACTAACAACTAATAAACTTCAATAGGCAGTGACATCGGTAATTTGTCTAATATGACAATACCGAATTATATATGTTTTTGTGCAACTTCCTGAAAGGGAAATGTGCCCTTGGGCCATTTCTAAGTATTTTGGTGATTTAGTGTTCAACACAAGTGCTTAAGTGTTAAACTATGCCAAATGGTGGACAAAGTGCAAATCAATATAAAGGTATGATTCTAGACTTAGTACATTGGTTTTTGTGTACTAACATATTTGTCTAAGTGCTAGAATCAGAGAAAATACAATTGGATAAGTCTTGGCTCGAGCAGCCAAGACTCTGCTCGATCTGGGTGCACCGGACTGTCCGGTGGTGCTCCGGACAGTGTCCGGTGCGCCAGGCTGGCTCTGGTGAAAAGGCTGCTCTCGGGTCTCGACGGCGGCGTACGGCTATAAATCACCGGACTGTCCGGTGGTGCACCGGACAGTGTCCGGTGAGTCGGCTGCGGCGAAGTCGCCGCTCTCGGGAACCAAGTCAATAGCGTACGGCTATAATTCACCGGACTGTCCGGTGAGTCACCGGACTGTCCGGTGAGCCAACGGTCGGGCGCGCCAACGGTCGGCCGCGCAATCCGCGCGTGACGCGTGGCCGAGCCAACGGTCAGATGGGGGCACCGGACAGTGTCCGGTGCGCCAACGGCTCCAAGTCTCCAACGGTCGGCTGCGTCAGAATAGGAAAGAAATCCGCACCGAACAGTGTCCGGTGGTGCACCGGACTGTCCGGTGCGCCAGTCGACAGAAGGCAAAAATTGCCTTCCTGGATTGCTCTCAACGGCTCCTAGCTGCCTTGGGGCTATAAAAGGGACCCCTAGGCGCATGGAGGATGACACCAAGCACACTTTGAGCATCCTTGATCATTCACACTCCGTCTTTGCGCACTTGTTTGACATTCTTAGTGATTCGAGCTCCATTCTAGTGAGAACTTTGTGATATTCATTTGAGCTCGAGTTTTGGCCGTGTGTGTGCGTAGTTGTTGTGGATTTGTGTGTGTTGCTTCCCTCCCTTACTCTAGTGCTTTCACTTTGATTCTCATTGTAAGGGCGAGAGACTCCAAGTTGTGGAGATTCCTCGCAAACGGGAAAGAGTAAAGAAAAGAAGAACACCGTGGTATTCAAGTTGATCATTGGATCACTTGAGAGGAGTTGAGTGCAACTCTCGTCCATTGGGACGCCACAACGTGGAGTATGCAAGTGTTGTACTTGGCCGAACCACGGGATAAATCCTCGTGTCTCTTGTGCTTGTTCTTACTGTGTCTATTGTACTTCACAAGAGCTCGCCTTAGCCACTTGATTTTATTGTGCTAACTCTTAATCAAGTTTTGTGGCTTTAAGTTTCAAGTTTTTACAGGATCACCTATTCACCCCCCTCTAGGTGCTCTCAATTGGTATCAGAGGCATTCTCTTCAAAGAAGGGACTAATCGCCCGAAGGGATGGATCCTAAGGGAAAGGGAATAGTGATCAACGACAAGGAGAAGGAGTCCTTCATCAATGAGCCGAAAGATGACAAGCCCACTAACTCGGGCTCAAGTCAAAAGAAGAAGGACGGGAAGAAGAAGAAGCGTATCAGGAAGATCGTCTACTATGACGACAGCGACGAGTCTTCTTCTTCCCAAAAGGACGACGACGACAACAACTACGAGAAAAGGAAGACGGTTAATTCAAACTTTTCCTTTGATTATTCTCGTATTCCGCAAAATTCCAATGCTCATTTGCTTTCCATTCCCCTCGGTAAACCCCCTCACTTTGATGGAGAGGACTACAGATTTTGGAGTCACAAAATGCGTAGCCACTTGTTCTCTCTCCATCCAACTATATGGGAGATAGTAGAAAATGGAATGCACTTTGATAGTACGGATAGTCCCATGTTCATCAATGAACAAATTCATAAAAATGCATAAGCTACTACTGTGTTGTTAGCCTCATTGTGCAGGGATGAGTACCATAAGGTGAGCGGCTTGGACAACGCCAAGCAGATTTGGGATACCCTCAAGATCTCACATGAGGGGAACGACGTCACCATGCTCACCAAGATGGAGTTGGTGGAAGGCGAACTAGGAAGGTTCGCAATGATCAGGGGGGAGGAGCCAACCCAAACATACAACAGGCTCAAGACCCTCGTCAACAAAATAAAGAGCTATGGAAGCACGCGATGGACGGACCACGACGTCGTCCGCCTAATGCTAAGGTCTTTTACTGTTCTTGATCCACATCTTGTAAACAATATTCGTGAAAATCCTAGGTACACCAAGATGTCGCCCAAAGAAATACTTGGAAAGTTCGTAAGCGGGCGGATGATGATCAAGGAGGCAAGATACGTCGATGAGGCGTTGAATGGTCCAATTCATGAGCCTCAAGACATTGCTCTCAAGGCAACAAATAGCAAGGAGGCGCTACCTAGCAAGGTGGCACAAGTTGAGGCGGCGGGGCTCAATGAGGAAGAAATGGCCCTCATCATCAAGCGTTCCAAGATGGCGCTAAAGGGTCGCAAGGAGCATCCCAAAAAGAGCAAGACGAAGGGAAAGCGCTTCTGCTTCAAGTATGGTAAGATTGGTCACTTTATTGCTAACTGTCCCGATAATGATAGTGACCAGGAACAAGGAAAGAATGGGAAAAGAGAGAACAAGAAGGTTTACAAGAAGGCTAAAGGCGAGGCACACCTTGGAAAGGAGTGGGATTCGGATTGCTCTTCGTCCGACTCCAACGACGAAGGACTCGCCGCCACCGCCTTCAACAAATCGTCTATCTTCCCTGTTGGAGCCCATTTTGAGCAGGGCGGACGGTCCGCGCCTGGGGGCCGGACGGTCCGCGCGTGCGCAGAGCAGTTTAGGGTTCCGAGTTTTGTGCTACGGTTGTTAGCTAGATTCACGGGATTCACTCGGAAATTTGTTTGTAACGGGTCCAACCCTCCTCCTCTATAAATAGAGAGGTCTACGACCGATTTGAGACAACGAATCGAACCTTCAATCAATACAATTTACATTTTATCCTAGGAGTAGTTCTAGTCTAGTTTAGGTTTAGCTATCCAATCCCCAAATTCTTCGTCTCTCTTCGGCTCTACGTCGATTAGAGGAGTCTAGGTCGGTCTACCCGAGCCTAGACACCACCTAGGATCTCTCCTCCCCGACGGGGTCCCTCCCGGGAGCGAGATCCAGGCGCCGCCGGCGATCTTCCGCCGCCCCTGCACACGCGCGGACCGTCCGGTCGTTAGGCAGGGAACCCGGGCTCCTGCACCAGGTCGCGGACCGTCCGGCCCTGTGCTGCGGACCGTCCGCGCCTGACCAGAGAGCACCGCTGCCTCGCGCCAGGCCGCGAACCGTCCGGCCCCCGCGCGCGGACCGTCCGCCCCTGTGCAGAGAGCACCGCCGCTGGTTCTCTTGAGTAATTGGCGCCTCCAAAAAGGTGTCAACATACTTTTTGGCGACTCCACTGGGGAAAGCAAATATAGACGCATCAAATCGGCCCTCAATGGCCGGTTCAAGAGATAGCTCTGATATTTCCCCAAGCAACATCATAGAGCCGACTTGGGAGACCTTGCCGGCTGACGAACAGCTCCAATTCGAGGAGCACAAGGAGCGTATGATCCAGGAGGCAAAAGCAAAATTCCTGGCCAACTTCAAAGTGGACAGGAACAGCAAGGTCGTCCGACATCGAGCGACGGATCCGGCTTCGCTCCAACCCACGCCAGATATCCCTAATGTAAGTAATACCAACGAGCTACAATCTCTTAGAAATTATGTAGAAGAGCAACGTGAACAAATGCAGAACATCATAGGGGGTATGCAAAGCGATCTTAAGAGACTAGTACGTGCATTTGATAAATCTAGTATCGCAAATTTTCCTTCACACGAGGTTGAGTTAGGAGGTAACACGCGTAACACATCGGCTATAGGTTGTCATGACCAGTTACAACCCCTTTATGGGATGCCGATGGACACATACCCTGAGCAACCGCAAATCGGCAGCAAATCAGCCGATCTGCACATGCCCGGACCGTCCGCACGTGAGCACGGACCGTCCGGACCAACAACAGTCAGGCCTATTTTTAATGAGTTACCTAGATATGCGCCCGAACCACCACACACAACACAGAATCTAAACTACCCAGTCGGACCGTCCGCGTACAACGACGGACGGTCCGCACATAATCACGGACGGTCCGGGCCAATGTCCGGACAGTCCGCACATGACCTTTTTGAGGAGGATTGTTACCTGAATCCTCACCCGTCCCAGCAGCACTTCCCATCGCACTATACAATGCATCAACCCATTAATTCGAGATCTAGAGCCCAGGAAAACTTTCCGGCCCCACCAAGAAGGCCGGAAAGGAACGATCAAACATATGAACCATATAGGGCAAGTGGCAATGCACCACGTAGTTCAAACCAATGGGGGGAAAGACAATATGCTAATATCCAGCCAACCCCACCTATGTTTGATCAGAGAGCCGGTGGTCTCGCACCGGCTGCCATTGATATAGTAAGGGAAGAAATAGCCGGGGCGTTCCGAGATAAGCTCGGAGTAAGCATGGTCCCTGGGGGCAATCATATCAGAAACCTTATGACAGCCGATTTGATCACCACCCATACCCACAGGGAAGCAGGATACCCGAATTTGCAAAATTTTCGGGTGATCAAGGAAAGAACACACGTGAACATATAGTCCAATTTTTAGCACAATTAGGAGAGTTGGCCGACACAGAGGCATTTCACATACGTTTATTTTCATTATCTTTAACAGGAACTGCGTTTGCGTGGTACGCCACTTTACCTCCTAATTCCATTTCATCACGGGGGGATCTAGAACAAAAATTTCATGATCATTTTTTCTCTGGTGACTATGAGTTGGATTTGGTAGATTTAGTGTCATTACGACAAGCAAAAGATGAATCAGTTAATGATTACATCCGGAGATTCCAAGATACAAGAAACCGATGCTTCCAAATTCATTTAGCAGAGAAACAGCTAGCAGGATTAGCCTTTAATGGTCTACGATATTATTTAAAAGAAAGATTAGAAGGCATCCAATTTTTTACACTAGCACAGTTACACCAAAGAGCTTCGGCTTGTGAAAGCCGAAGCAAAGAAACTGCTAAAGCAATTTGTCATAACGTACATATAGTAGAGTGCGATCAAAGTAGCTCAGAGGACGAGTCAACAGAAGTATATGCTGCTGAAATGGTTTGGCCAAAGCAGGCCAAATCTTCGGCTTGTGCTTCCCTACAGCCAATTCAAAAGAAACAAGAGGAGGATGTAAAGTTTACGTTTAATGTTGGCAAGTGTGATAAAATATTTGATGAATTACTCAAAAATGGCAACATTAAAATAAATCACACTGTTCCATCTGCCGACGAGCTAAAACGTCGTGCATACTGCAAGTGGCATAACTCATTTTCTCATGCCACTAATGATTGTAATGTATTTCGGCGACAGATTCAATTGGCCATTAACGAGGGACGATTGAAATTTCAGGAAATGCAGGTGGATACAGAGCCTTTTCCGATGAACATGATTGACTTCGAGGGCAAGAAAGTCCTAGTTCGGCCAAACACAGCCGATAAAGACAAAGGCAAAGAGACAATCATCGGCAATGCTAAAGAGGCCGATGGGGATTGTAAAGTTTCTTGCAGGAAAGTGGTAGCCGAGAAGACTCCCGATGGAGGGGAGACCCTAAAGGTGACCATCACAGCCTCCAGTACTGGGGGGCAAGCGCAGACAGGGAGACAGATGCAGGAACCCGTGCTGCGTATCTCGGACGGTCCGGCACGTAGGCGCGGACGGTCCGGACCCCACCGGACGGTCCGGAGAGCTCCGGCGGACGGTCCGGCCGTACTCAGGACTCGCAACGGCCACGTACTTTCAAACCACGACGACCAGAGATAGGTACATGGAAAACAAATACATTCAAGGCAGCTGGTCGGTTGGTTAAAGCTAGCCCAACTTTTGATCAATTATTGTCTAAATACGTAAAAAAGAAAGCCGGCCCCAGTGACCGGCCAGCAAAGCGACCCCGCTCACCCATTCATGAGCAGCGTCAGGTAAGGCCGATTGGACCACCTCACCAATCGGAAGAAATGAAAGGTCATACTGTACAACTGAGACCTAACATACCTGCATGGACACCTCCACCTTATCCGCCTATGTCATATCCATATCCATGTTTACCTCCACCATATGTCCCAAATCAAATGTGGGGCATGCCACCATATCCATTTGGGATGCCACAGTACCCCGCCTGGGGGGCACCCCAAACATCCGTTTTTGATAGGTTGGTGCCGCCAATGCAAGACCGATTGAGCACTGCTGAATCCGGTCAATAGGCACAGGCCCAACAAGATTGCCGGACTACTCGGCCTCCTAGGCCGACCAATCCGGCAGGGGGGCATATGCCTGTAGCAACTCAAAGAACAACAAAAAAGGACATCATCAAAATAGGCACCGCAGATGTTGTCATACAGGGAGACAATAAAGGGCCGACGATTTTCGGCGAATCAGCCAACACAACTGAAAAGGATACGACTACCATCAAAACAGCCGATCCAAAATACTCCATGCCTCGATGGTGCCTAGCGGGATTGACACGATCCCAAAAGAGAAAATTACAGCGCCTAAGAGCAAAGGAGAGCCAGGAGAAGGAGGCGGAAAAGACATTTAATGACACACATCCACTATACCCGCCACCGCAAAAGAGATGGAGACCGAAGGCCGTTGAGAAAAAACAAACGGCCGCAGAAATAGAAAGTCAACCTGCACCAGGCGCGGACCGTCTGGCCCCCGCGCACGGACCGTCTGCCGTTCACCAGGAAGCCTCTGGACAACCTGCACCAGGCGCGGACCGTCTGGCCCCCGCGTGCGGACCGTCCGCCGTTCACCAGGAAGCCTCCAACGACACGACAACATCAATGGAAGAGGACGACCTGCTGGGAGAAGACCTGGTCGACTACGAGGCTTCTCCAGTACGCCCAGAAAATTAGGTAAACAAGATGACGAACTTGTCAAAACCAACATGACCCTCAGCGGTGTTGGGGATAGTTCGATTAAAGCCAGGGGAGTCACGTCCGTTGAATTAACCATCGGGACTAAGACCCTTGCTGCTGCATTCTTCGTCGCTGATGTAGATGGGAATTACAGTTTAATTCTAGGCAGAGATTGGATTCATGGCAATCAATGTATACCTTCTACATTACATCAAATGCTAATACAATGGGTAGGCGATGAGGTAGAACAAGTACATGCTGATGTATCGGCCTGCATCGCTGTGGCCGATGCCCCTGTACTCTGGACTTATGAGACTGCTACATGTCTCACAGGAGTAGATTTTTCTGATTATCAGTTCATAAGTATAGATAAGAAAGGTTTCATTCCTGTAATGCTAGAGCCGATGGAGAATCGGCTAAATCCTAAATAAAGTTTAAATGATGAATACACACAAAGTTCATGAGTCGTTGATCACGGACAATTCGGCTCTCAAAGCCGGATGGTCCAGTCTTTCACAAAACAGTTCGGACTTTAAGACCGAACATCTACCACAGCGAAAAGATAGTATTACGGATGATCCAGTCCCCGAGATCGGAAAGTCCGCCATCACACAAAGATCATCTGATTCCTCTGTGGGGGACATGATAGAGGAATTCAGAGATCTTGATAAAATAGGGCAGGGGTTTACATCGGCCGATCCTTTAGAGGAGATTGACATAGGAGATGGTAAAACTCCAAGGCCGACTTTTGTAAACAAGACCCTAGAGACCGATTCTAGAAATGAGATGATCGGTCTATTGAAGGAATATTCAGATTGTTTTGCTTGGAATTACACTGAAATGCCTGGACTAAGCCGAGAGATTGTCGAACATCGGCTGCCTATTAAGTATGGTTTCAGACCTTTCAAGCAAAAAGCTAGAACATTTCGTCCAGATCTTCTCCCACGAATCAAGGATGAAATCCACCGGCTGCTAGAAGCTAATTTTATTAAACCTTGCAGATACGCAGAGTGGGTCTCCAATATTGTGCCGGTAGAGAAGGAGTCAGGTAAGCTTAGGGTATGCATTGATTTTCGCAATTTAAATAGAGCAACTCCTAAAGATGAATATCCCATGCCCATAGCCGACACATTAATCAATAATGCATCAGGAAATAGAATTATTAGCTTTCTTGATGGTAATGCCGGATATAACCAGATTTTCATGGCCGAAGAGGATGCGTCTAAAACGGCCTTTATATGTCCAGCCTTCATTGGTTTATTTGAATGGGTTGTCATGACATTCGGTCTTAAAAATGCTGGTGCTACTTATCAGAGGGCTATGAATCTGATCTTCCATGAGTTGTTAGAAAACACTGTGGAAGTCTACATTGATGATATTGTAGTCAAATCGGCTGAGTTTAGTCCTCATATAGCTGATTTGCGCAAAGCCTTTGATAAAATACGTCGGTATGGTTTGAAAATGAACCCACGTAAATGTGCTTTTGGAGTGTCGGCTGGTAAGTTTTTAGGATTTGTCATCCATGAACATGGTATAGAAATAGACCCTGACCGAATCAAGTCTATTCGGAATGTGGGACCTCCGACTTGTAAGGTCGAAGTGCAGAAGTTTCTCGGCAAGGTGAATTATTTACGAAGGTTTATTTCTAACCTAGCCGGGAAGATTGATGCCTTCACCCCTATCCTTCGGCTTAAGAATGATGCCGAATTCACTTGGGGGGCAGAGCAGCAGGAAGCATTTGATCTCATTAAAAAATACTTATCTTCGGCTCCCGTGTTAAAAGCACCACAAGTAGGAGCACCATTCAGATTATACATTGCAGCTGAAGACAAGGTTATTGGGGCTGTTCTGACACAAGAAACTAAGGGGAGGGAGCATGTGGTGACATATCTAAGCCGAAGGTTGGTGGATGCTGAAACAAGGTACACTTTTATTGAAAAGTTATGCTTATGCTTGTTTTATGCATGCACCAAATGTAGATGTTATTTACTGTCTAGTCATTGCACTGTTTCTGGTCAAGCCGATGTGATCAAATACATGTTGCATAACCCAATTATGAGTGGTAGGATTGGTAAGTGGGCTTATGCACTCATAGAATATGACTTGGCCTATGAACCATTGAAATCTATGAAAGGCCAAGTCGTAGCGGATTTTATTGTAGAACATCGGGTTAATGATATTCATGAACTAGACATGTCATACCTCACTATTACTCCTTGGACTTTATATTTTGATGGATCGGTTTGCAATGAAGGGCAAGGAATTGGCATTGTGCTTGTTTCACCAAGTAATGTCTCCTTTGACTTCTCTAGCCGATTGAAAACTTATTGCACTAATAATCAAGCTGAATATGAGGCCCTCCTATTCGGCTTAGAACTTTTAGATGGTATGGGAGTAAAACATGTGAAGGTATTTGGTGATTCTCAGCTGGTTGTCCAACAAGTGTTAGAAGAATATCAATGTTTTGATGGTACTCTAAATAGTTACCTTGAGAAATGTTGGAGCATAATCCATTCTTTTGACGAATTCAGTATTCGGCATATTTCTAGAGTTGAGAATCATAGAGCTAACGATTTGGCACAAGATGCATCAGGTTATCGGATAAAGAGAGGGAAATTTCACAAAACTGAAAATCTGATAACCAGTGCAGAGCCAAATTCCCAGGTCGCGGACCGTCCGCGTGATGACGCTGGACCGTCCGGGGTTACCAGAAATGTTCTCTTAATCGATTCGGCTGACATTGAAGCCGATGCAAGTGATTGGAGGACACCTATACTTAATTATTTACGAAATCCCAATATCAGGACAGATAAGAACATTCGGCGAATAGCTTTCAAGTATGTTTTGATGAGTGATGAACTTTACCGCCGAACAGTCAATGATGTCCTGCTTAAGTGCTTGGGCCCAGATGATGCTATATTAGCCATGGCCGAAGTACATGAAGGAATTTGTGGTACTCATCAATCAGCTCCAAAGATGAAGTGGTTGTTGCAAAGGTCTGGGTTTTATTGGCCTAGTATGATAGCTGATTGTTTCAAGTACTACAAGGGTTGCCAAGTGTGTCAAAAATTCGGCGACCTACAGTTGGTCCCTGCAGCCGAATTACATCCTATCATCAAGCCTTGGCCGTTCAGAGGATGGGGATTAGACTTTATTGGAGAAATTCATCCTTCATCATCAAAGGGGCATCGGTTTGTGTTAGTTGCCACTGACTATTTCACCAAATGGACTGAAGCCGTTGCTCTGAAAAACATGACACACAAGGAGGTAATTGAGTTCATAACTGAACATATTATTCATAGATTCGGCATTCCCCAGACCTTGACTATAGATCAAGGGACTTCTTTTATAGCAAAAGAGGTACGTGAATTTGCTGAATTATACAGAATTAAGCTGCTTAATTCGTCTCCATATTATGCTCAGGCCAATGGACAGGCCGAGTCTAGTAATAGGACATTGATTAATTTGATAAAAAAGAAGGTATCTGATAATCCTAAACATTGGCATAAGATTTTGTCTGAAGCTTTATGGGCTCATAGAATATCTAAACATAGTGCTACTAAAGTATCTCCTTTTGAGCTTGTCTATGGGCAGGAAGCAGTGTTACCTGTGGAAATAAGTTTGAATGCTGTCAGGTTTGCCAGACAAAATGATCTAACTGCTACTGATTATTATAATTCAATGATGGATAATATTGATGAGGTGACCAACAAAAGGATGATAGCTTTGGGAGCAATAGAAAAGGACAAGGTCATGGTAGCCAGGGCCTACAACAAGAAGGTCAAAGCAAAATCATTTCAAGTAGGAGACTTGGTGTGGAAGACCATTCTGCCTCTAAGGAATAAAGACCGAAAGTTCGGGAAATGGTCGCCAAGCTGGGAGGGTCCTTATAAAGTGAAACAGGTGATGTCTGGTAACGCCTATTTGCTACAAACATTACAAGGCAAATATTTGCCTAAGGCTTTGAATGGACGTTTCCTCAAGCAGTATCATCCCAGTATGTGGCAAAATGCTTAAGAAAACCGATGTAATCAAATCGTGTTAAGATGCTTTTGGTTCGCTCAGCTCCACCAAAAGGCAGGGGGCATATGTTGGAGCCCATTTTGAGTAGGCGGACGGTCCGGCCCTGAGGCCGGACGGTCCGCGCCTGGGGGCCGGACGGTCCGCGCGTGCGCAGAGCAGTTTAGGATTCCGAGTTTTGTGCTACGGTTGTTAGCTAGATTCACGGGATTCACTCGGAAATTTGTTTGTAATGGGTCCAGCCCTCCTCCTCTATAAATAGAGAGGTCTACGGCCGATTTGAGACAACGAATCGAACCTTCAATCAATACAATTTACATTTTATCCTAGGAGTAGTTCTAGTCTAGTTTAGGTTTAGCTATCCAATCCCCAAATTCTTCGTCTCTCTTCGGCTCTACGTCGATTAGAGGAGTCTAGGTCGGTCTACCCGAGCCTAGACACCACCTAGGATCTCTCCTCCCCGACGGGGTCCCTCCCGGGAGCGAGATCCAGGCGCCGCCGGCGATCTTCCGCCGCCCCTGCACACGCGCGGACCGTCCGGCCCTAGGGCGCGGACCGTCCGGCCGTTAGGCAGGGAACCCGGGCTCCTGCACCAGGTCGCGGACCGTCCGGCCCTGTGCCGCGGACCGTCCGCGCCTGACCAGAGAGCACCGCCGCCTCGCGCCAGGCCGCGGACCGTCTGGCCCCCGCGCGCGGACCGTCTGCCCCTATGCAGAGAGCACCGCCGCTGGTTCTCTTGAGTAATTGGCGCCTCCAAAAAGGTGTCAACATTCCCCAACGAGCATCACACCTGCCTCATGGCAAAGGAGAAGAAGGTAAGTACTCAAAATGCTACTACATATGCCTCTTCAAGTGATGACGAATCTAGCGATGATGAAGTAGACTATGCTAGTTTATTCAAAGGATTAGATAGAACTAAAATTGATAACATCAATGAATTAATTGATGCTTTGAATGAGAAAAATAGACTTCTAGAAAAGCAAGAAGATCTTTTATATGAAGAGCATGATAAATTTGTAAGTGCACAAAATTCTCTTGCGTTAGAAGTTAAAAGAAATGAAATGCTTTCATGTGAATTGTCTACATGCCATGAATCTATTTCTAGCTTAAAGAGTATCAATGATGACTTGAATGCTAAACTAGAAATAGCTAGTAAATCAACCTCTTGTGTAGAACATGTTGTGATTTGCAATAGGTGTAAAGATTTTAATGTTGATGCTTGTAGTGAACACCTAGTCTCCATTTCTAAACTAAAGGATGAAGTGGCTAGTCTTAATGCTCAACTTAAGACTAGCAAAAGTGAATTTGATAAACTAAAATTTGCAAGAGATGCCTACACGATTGGTAGACACCCCTCAATTAAGGATGGACTTGGCTTTAAGAGGGAAGCCAAGAACTTAACAAGTCATAAGGCTCCCATCTCTGCCAAGGAGAAAGGGAAGGCCCCTATGGCTAATAGTGCTCAAAAGAACCATGCTTTTATGTACCATGATAGGAGATATTCTAGGAATGTTCGTAGAAGTTATGATGCTTTTGATTCTCATGCCATGATTGCTTCAAGTTCTTCTATTATGCATGATAGAAATTTGGCTAGGAAAAATGTGGTTCATCATATGCCTAGAAGAAATGTTGTTCATGTACCTAGGAAAGAAAGTAATGAACATTCTACAATTTACCATGCTTGCAACGCTTCCTTTGCTATTTGTAGAAAGGATAAGAAAGTGGTTGCTAGTAAATTAGGGGCAAAATGCAAGGGAGACAAAACTTGCATTTGGGTTCCTAAGACTATTGTCACTAACCTTGTAGGACCCAACAAGAGTTGGGTACCTAAGACCCAAGCCTAATTTGCCTTGCAGGTTTATGCATCCGGGGGATCAAGCTGGATTATCGACAGTGGATGCACAAACCACATGACGGGGGAGAAGAAGATGTTCACCTCCTACGTCAAGAATAAAGATTCCCAAGATTCAATCATATTCGGTGACGGGAATCAAGGCAAGGTTAAAGGCTTAGGCAAGATTGCCATCTCAAATGAGCACTCTATCTCCAATGTATTTTTAGTAGAGTCACTAGGTTATAATCTTTTGTCGGTTAGTCAATTATGTAATATGGGATATAATTGCTTATTCAGAAATGTAGATGTGTCTGTCTTTAGAAGGAGTGACGGTTCATTAGCTTTTAAAGGTGTACTAGACGACAAACTCTATTTAGTTGATTTTGCAAAGGAGGAGGCCGGTCTAGATGCATGCTTAATTGCTAAGACTAGCATGGGCTGGTTGTGGCATCGCCGTCTAGCACATGTGGGGATGAAGAACCTTCACAAACTTGTAAAGGGAGAACATGTGTTAGGACTAACAAATGTGCATTTCAAAAAAGATAGACCTTGTGCAGCTTGTCAAGCAGGTAAACAAGTGGGAAGTGCTCATCACATCAAGAATGTGATGACTACATCAAGACCCCTGGAGCTGCTGCATATGGACCCCTTTGGACCCGTCGCCTACCTCAGCATCGATGGAAGTAAGTATGGTTTAGTAATTGTTGATGATTTTTCCCGCTTCACTTGGGTATTGTTTTTGCAGGATAAATCTGAAACCCAAGGGACCCTCAAGCGCTTCCTAAGGAGAGCTCAAAATGAGTTTGAGCTCAAGGTGAAGAAGATAAGGAGCGACAACGGGTCCGAGTTCAAGAACCTTCAAGTGGAGGAGTACCTTGAGGAGGAAGGAATCAAGCACGAGTTCTCCGCTCCTTACACACCACAGCAAAATGGTGTGGTAGAGAGGAAGAACCGGACGCTCATTGACATGGCGAGGACGATGCTTGGAGAATTCAAGACGCCAGAGCGGTTTTGGTCGGAAGCTATGAACACGGCTTGCCACGCCATAAACCGGGTCTACCTTCATCGCCTCCTCAAGAAGACGTCATACGAGCTATTAACCGGTAACAAACCCAATGTTTCGTATCTCTGAGTTTTTGGGAGTAAATGCTACATTCTAGTGAAGAAGGGTAGGAATTCTAAATTTGCTCCCAAAGCTGTAGAAGGGTTTTTGTTAGGTTATGACTCAAATACAAAGGTGTATAGAGTCTTCAACAAATCATCGGATTTGGTTGAAGTCTCTAGTGACGTTGTATTTGATGAGACTAATGGCTCTCCAAGAGAGCAAGCTGAGCTTGATGATGTAGATGAGGATGATGTTCCAACGGACGCGATTCGTACCATGGCAATTGGAGACGTGCGACCGCAGGAACTCAAGGAGCAAGATCAACCTTCTTCCTCAACGATGGTGCATTCCCCAACTCAAGATGATGAACAGGTTCCTCAAGAAGAGGCGTGTGATCAAGGGGGAGCAAAGGATGTCCAAGTTGAAGAGGAGGAAGCACCACATGCCCCTCCAATTCAAGTTCGAGCGATGATTCAAAGGAACCATCCCGTCGACCAGATTTTGGGTGACATTAGCAAGGGAGTAACCACTCGCTCTAGATTAGCTAATTTCTGTGAGCATTACTCTTTTGTCTCTTCTATTGAGCCTTTTAGGGTAGAAGAGGCCTTGCTAGATCCGGAATGGGTGTTGGCCATGCAGGAAGAGCTCAACAACTTCAAGCGTAATGAAGTTTGGACACTGGTGCCGCGTCCCAAGCAAAATGTTGTGGGAACCAAGTGGGTGTTCCGCAACAAACAAGACGAGCACGAGGTGGTGACAAGGAACAAGGCTCGACTTGTGGCAAAAGGTTATGCCCAAGTCACAGGTTTGGACTTTGAGGAGACTTTTGCTCCTGTGGCTAGGCTAGAGTCGATTCGTATTTTGTTAGCCTATGCCGCTCACCATTCTTTCAGGTTGTACCAAATGGATGTTAAGAGCGCCTTCCTCAATGGGCCAATCAAGGAGGAGGTGTACGTGGAGCAACCCCCTGGCTTTGAGGATGAACGGTACCCCGACCACGTGTGTAAGCTCTCTAAGGCGCTCTATGGACTTAAGCAAGCCCCAAGAGCATGGTATGAATGCCTTAGAGACTTTTTAATTACTAATGCTTTCAAGGTTGGGAAAGCCGATCCAACTCTTTTCACTAAGACATGTGATGGTGACTTATTTGTGTGTCAAATTTATGTCGATGACATAATATTTGGTTCTACTAACCAACAGTCTTGTGAAGAGTTTAGCAGGGTGATGACTCAAAAGTTTGAGATGTCGATGATGGGCGAGTTGAACTACTTCCTTGGGTTCCAAGTGAAGCAACTCAAGGACGGCACTTTCATCTCCCAAACAAAGTATATGCAAGACTTGCTCAAGCGATTTGGGATGAAGGACGCCAAGCCCGCAAAGACTCCAATGGGAACTGACGGACACGTCGACCTCAACAAAGGAGGTAAGTCCGTTGATCAAAAAGCATACCGGTCCATGATAGGTTCCTTGCTTTATTTATGTGCTAGTAGACCGGATATTATGCTTAGTGTATGCATGTGTGCTAGATTTCAATCCGATTCAAGGGAGTGTCACTTAGTGGCTGTGAAGCGAATTCTTAGATATTTAGTCGCTACGCCTTGCTTCAGGATCTGGTATCCAAAGGGGTCTACCTTTGACTTAATTGGATACTCAGACTCCGATTATGCTGGATGTAAGGTCGATAGGAAGAGTACATCAGGGACGTGCCAATTTCTAGGAAGGTCCCTGGTGTCATGGAGTTCTAAGAAACAAACCTCTGTTGCCCTATCCACCGCTGAGGCCGAGTACGTTGCCGCAGGACAGTGTTGCGCGCAACTACTTTGGATGAGGCAAACCCTCCGGGACTTTGGCTACAATCTGACCAAAGTCCCACTCCTATGTAACAATGAGAGTGCTATCCGCATGGCGGACAACCCTGTTGAGCACAGCCGCACAAAGCAAATTGACATCCGGCATCACTTTTTGAGAGACCACCAGCAAAAGGGAGATATCGAAGTGTTTTATATTAGCACCGAGAACCAGCTAGCCGATATCTTTACCAAGCCTTTAGATGAGAAGACCTTTTGCAGGCTGCGTAATGAGCTAAATGTCTTAGATTCGTGGAACTTGGATTGATGTGTAGCATACATGTGTCTTATGCTTTGATCATGTTCCCTTATGCATTTTGTTGTTTATTGATGGTGCTCAAGTTGTACAAACTCTCCCCGGACCTCAAAAGTCCATGTGTGAGTGATGCACATATTTAGGGGGAGATATGCTACAACTTGACCCTTTGAGACTAACCGTGTGTTTGAGCTTGTTTGATTTAGTCTCAAAGGTGGATTGAAAGGGAAATGGTGAACTTGGACCATGCAAGACTTCCACTGCACTCCGATGAGAGGGTAACTCACTCCAAGTTCATCTCCATATTCTTATTGCCTTTTTACTCTTAGTTGAAGATTTTGGTGAGGCAATGGGGTTTAAGGGCCAAGATTGATCCCGTTTTGGTGCTTGATGCCAAAGGGGGAGAAAATAAGGCCAAAGCAAGAAATGGATCAGCTACCACTTGAGAATTTTGAAAATAGTAGAGTAGAGTTTTGTTTTGTCAAAATACTCTTATTGTCTCTTAGTGCTAAAAGTCTGTCTCTTGTGGGGAGAATGTTTGATTATGGGAAAAAGGGGGAGTTTTTGAATCTTTGATCAATTTCTCTTGGAATACCTCTCATTATGTCTCTACAAGTGAATTTGACTTAGAGATAGGAAATTGAGTTTGATTTACAAAAACAAACCAAGTGGTGGCAAAGAATGATCCAAATATGCCAAATTTGAATCGAAATCATTTCTTGTTCGAAATTGCATTGATATTGCACTTCTTTTAGTTGCTTTATGTTGTGTTGGCATAAATCACCAAAAAGGGGGAGATTGAAAAGGAAATGTGCCCTTGGACCATTTCTAATTATTTTGGTGATTTAGTGTTCAACACAAGTGCTTAAGTGTTAAACTATGCCAAATGGTGGACAAAGTGAAAATCAATACAAAGGTATGATTCTAGAATTAGTACATTGGTTTTTGTGTACTAACATATTTGTCTAAGTGCTAGAATCAGAGAAAATACAATTGGATAAGTCTTGGCTCGAGCAGCCAAGACTCTGCTCGGTCTGGGTGCACCGGACTGTCCGGTGGTGCACCGGACAGTGTCCGGTGCGCCAGGCTAGCTCTGGTGAAAAGGCTGCTCTCGGGTCTCGACAGCGGCGTACGACTATAAATCACCGGACTGTCCGGTGGTGCACCGGACAGTGTCCGGTGAGTCGGCTGCGGCGAAGTCGCCGCTCTCGGGAACCAAGTCAACAGCGTACGGCTATAATTCACCGGACTGTCCGGTGAATCACCGGACTGTCCGGTGAGCCAACGGTCGGGCGCGCCAACGGTCGACCGCGCAATCCGCGCGTGACGCGTGGCCGAGCCAACGGTCGGATGGGGGCACCGGACTGTTCGGTGTGCACCGGACAGTGTCCGGTGCGCCAACGGCTCCAAGTCTCCAACGGTCGGCTGCGTCAGAATAGGAAAGAAATCCGCACCGGACAGTGTCCGGTGCGCCAGTCGACAGAAGGCAAAAATTGCCTTCCTGGATTGCTCTCAACGGCACCTAGTTGCCTTGGGGCTATAAAAGGGACCCCTAGGCGCATGGAGGATGACACCAAGCACACTTTGAGCATCCTTGATCATTCACACTCCGTCTTTGCGCACTTGTTTGACATTCTTAGTGATTCGAGCTCCATTCTAGTGAGAACTTTGTGATATTCATTTGAGCTCGAGTTTTGGCCGTGTGTGTGTGTAGTTGCTGTGGATTCGTGTGTGTTGCTTCCCTCCCTTACTCTAGTGCTTTCACTTTGATTCTCATTGTAAGGGCGAGAGGCTCCAAGTTGTGGAGATTCCTCGCAAACGGGAAAGAGTAAAGAAAAGAAGAACACCGTGGTATTCAAGTTGATCATTGGATCACTTGAGAGGAGTTGAGTGCAACTCTCGTCCATTGGGACGCCACAACGTGGAGTATGCAAGTGTTGTACTTGGCCGAACCACGGGATAAATCCTCGTGTCTCTTGTGCTTGTTCTTACTGTGTCTATTGTACTTCACAAGAGCTCTCCTTAGCCACTTGATTTTATTGTGTTAACTCCTAATCAAGTTTTGTGGCTTTAAGTTTCAAGTTTTTACAGGATCACCTATTCACCCCCCTCTAGGTGCTCTCACTTCCAAGTCGAGAATCTATTCATCATCAGCAATCCATAACCAACATTTCATGGTCATTTCAAAAAGGAAAGCGTGGCGGCTATCAAGGACAACTAAGATAAAACTACATCTTGAGAATTTAGCAGATATAATTGTTACTGCACCTATCAACATGACAAAGATAACTACTAAGCACCATTTTTTCCAGCAAACACTAATATGCAACAAAGTTCGAAGTAGCCATCTTAAGTTGTACATGAGAACTGAAGACTGGATGTACAAATAATTACCAACATGGTAGTTATAAGCAATCGACAATGGAACCATAAAATACATGATATCCAGAATAATAAAGGTTTAGGGTTAGAAAACAAATTCAGTGTGGAGAAATCTCAAATGTCAAGAATTCTTGCCTTTCCATAGATAACGCCTTCCTCTCCAATTCTACTTATATTGAAGTTAACAACAGCTCTGCTTCTTTGCGGAATGTTCTTCTCTTCCTCTCTTTCTGGCGTCTACTCACATCTTGTACAGATCAGCACCAGTGAACCCCATCGACTTTGGGATAGACAGCAGCACCAGCACAAAAACCTAAATCAAATAAAAAAACATCCCCACAAGAAGAAAGTCTAGAGATGGAGCCTTCGATCTGTTCCAAGAAAGCCTCACCTCTCGGTTGATAGCGAAGGTTGGGCAGTGGCAGTCCACCACGTCAAACCACACCGACCTTGTCGGGGACCATAATTAGGGGTACCCTCAAGGCTCCTAATTCTCAGCTGGTAACCCCCATCAGCATAAAGCTGCAAAGGCCTGATGGGTGCGATTAAGTCAGGGATCAGTCCATTCGAGGGACTCGATCACGCCTCGCCCGAGCCTAGCCTCGGACAAGGGCAGCCGACCCCGGAGGATCTCCGCCTCGCCCGAGGCCCCCCTCCAGCGGCGAACATATTTCCGGCTCGCCCGAGGCCCTGTCTTCGCCAAGAAGCAACCCTGACCAAATCGCTGCACCGACCGACCAAATCGCAGGAGCATTTAATGCAAAGGTGGCCTAACACCTTTATCCTGACGCGTGCCCCTCAGCTGACAGAGCCGAAGTGACCGCCGTCACTTCGCCGCTCCACTGACCGGTCTGACAGAAAGACAGCGCCGCCTGCGTCGCTCTGACTGCGGAGCCACTTGACAGAGTAAGGCTAAACGGCAGTCAGGCCCGGCCGCACGCACCATAGGAAGCTCCGCTCCGCCCGACCCAGGGCTCGGACTCGGGCTAAACCCCGGAAGACGGCGAACTCCGCTCCGCCCGACCCAGGGCTCGGACTCGGGCTAAGCCCCGGAAGACGACGAACTCCGCTCCGCCCGACCCAGGGCTCGGACTCGGGCTAAGCCCTGGAAGACGGCGAACTCCGCTCCGCCCGACCCAAGGCTCGGACTCGGGCTAAGCCTCGAAAGACGGCGAACTCCGCTTCGCCCGACCCAGGGCTCGGACTCGGGCTAAGCCCCGGAAGATGGCGAACTCCGCTCCGCCCGACCCAGGGTACAGACTCGGGCTAAGCACCGGAAGACGGTGAACTCCGCTCCGCCCGACCCAGGGCTCGGACTTGGGCTCAGCCCCAGAAGACGACGAACTCCGCTTCGCCCGACCCCAGGACTCAAATTCTGCCCTGGCCTCAGCCAACGGCCTCCGCCTCGCCCGACCTAGGGGCTCGGACTCGGCCTAGGCCACGGAAGACGGACTCGACCTCAACCTCGGAGGAGCCTCCACATCGCCCAACCTAGGGCACGGACCGGCCACGTCAACAGGAGGCGCCATCATTACCCTACTCCAAGCTGACTCAGGCTACGGGGAACAAGATCGGCGTCCCATCTGGCTCGCTCCGCCAGATAGGCGATGATGGCGCCCCGCACGCTCCCTAACGATGGCGGCTCTCGGCCCCCTTATGGAAGCAAGAGGACGTCAGCAAGGACTCGACGGCCCCGACAGCTGTCCCTCCGCCAGGCTCCAGCGCTCCTTTGACGGCCACGACATCACACAAACCGGGCGCCAAAATCTCTCCGGCCGCCAGATGACGTGTACTTAGGGCGCTAGCTCTCCTCCGCTAGACACGTAGCACTCTGCTACACCCCCCATTGAACACCTGGATCCTCTCCTTACGCCTATAAAAGGAAGGACCAGGGCCCTCTTAGAGAGGGTTGGCCGCGCGGGGACGAGGACGAGACATGCGCTCGCGTGAGGCCGCTCGCTCCCTCCCCCGTGTGGACGCTTGTAACCCCCTACTGCAAGCGCACCCGACCTGGGCGCGGGACGAACACGAAGGCCACGGGATTTCCACCTCTCTCACGCCCATCTCCGGCCACCTCACTTCCCCCCTTCGCGCTCGGCCTCGCGCCGACCCATCTGGGCTGGGGCACGCGGCGACACTTCACTCGTCGGCTCAGGGACCCCCCGGTCTCGAAACGCCGACAGTTGGCGCGCCAGGTAGGGGCCTGCTGCGTGTTGATGAACAGCTTCCCGTTAAGCTCCAGATGGGTAGTCTCCAGCAACCTCTCCGGCCCGGGACGGTGCTCCGTTTCGGGAGCCTTGAGTTCATGTCCCTCGACGGAAGCTACGACATGATACTCTTTCCACCGCCGGGCGACAGAGACAATGGCGGCAGACAGTCCGCCCGCCGGCGGCGGGATCGGCGACGTCTTCCCCGCGTGGCGGAAGAACAACCTTCGAGCTCGCCCCGTCCTCTTCCCTGCCGACGGAGGAGGAGGCGGGGCAACCAAGGCCAAGCAAGAGGCGGCGCCTTGTCGGCCGTCGAGCGAGTCGACAATGCCAGCGCTCCAACGGGGGGCGCGCCGGGCATCGACCTCGCGCTTGAGACGAAGACGAGCGTTGTCTCCCCGCGACACGTCAAGCCCGAGCAAACGGACGACGCCAGCACGCTCGTGAAAGGCTTGCTGGGTGTCACCCTCGTACCTGAGACGACGGTGCAGTCAGTCCCCGACGTGACCTCATCACCGCCCGTCGACCAAGAGGTACCGACCGATTCCCATCCCACGCCTTTCGGATTTAGCCTCGACCCGCCTAGCGGCTCCGCTTTAGCGGACGCTCTTGTAGAGGCGAATCCGAACCCTCTGGGGTTTCGTATGCGGTCACCTTGGGACCGGCTGACGGACGTCTCGACCTACGGGCCCTCTGGGTCCGAGGAAGACGACGAGCCCAGCTTCTGTTGGAATTTCTCCGGACTTGGCAACCCCAGTGCCATGCGGGACTTCATGACCGCATGCGACTACTGCCTTTCCGACTGTTCCGACGGTAGCCGTAGCCTCGGCGACGAGGACTGTGGCCCGAGCCGCGAATGTTTCCATGTCGATCTAGGGGGTCCCTCTGAAGGCAACCATCTCGGCATGCCGGAGGACGGTGATCTCCCTAGGCCGGTGCCTCGCGTTGACATCCCGTGGGAGCTAGCTGTGGTCCCCGTTCCGGCGGGGGGTCACGACCCACAACTCGAGCAAATCCGCGGGGTGCAGGCCGGGCTCGACGAGGGAGCAGGAGCGCTTGAGCCAATCCGCCGGGACGTCGGGCAGGCATGGGCGGGCCAACCTCCGGCCGGAGAAATGCGTCATCTACCCCAGGGCTTCCAGCACCGCATCGCCGACGATGTCAGGGTCAGACCGCCACCCGCATCCAGTGGGGTCGGCCAGAACCTGGCTGCAGCAGCAATGCTCCTCCACGCGATGTCGGAGCCATCAACCACCGAGGGGCGGCGAATCCAGGGAGAGCTCAAGGATCTCCTGGAAGGCGCCGTGGTCCGGCGGGTCGAGAGCTCCGCCTCCCGAAGGCAGGGGTACCCCTCGGAACATCATGCCGCGACTTCCCGATTCATGTGGGAAGCCTCGGTCTACACCGGGCGCACACGCAACACAGAGCCTGCAGCCCCGGGTCGCCTCGGTAACAAGCACCATCACCGCGATCGTCGGGCCCACCTCGACGAGAGGGTGCGCCGAGGCTACCACCCCAGACGTGGGGGATGCTACGACAGCGGGGAGGATCAGAGTCCCTCGCCCGAACCACCCGGTCCGCAGGCCTTCAGCCGGGTCATACGACGGGCGCCGTTCCCGACCCGGTTCCGACCCCCGACTACTATCACAAAGTACTCGGGGGAGACGAGACCGGAACTGTGGCTCGCGGACTACCGTCTGGCCTGCCAACTGGGTGGAACGGACGATGACAACCTCATCATCCGCAACCTCCCCCTGTTCCTCTCCGACACCGCTCGCGCCTGGTTGGAGCACTTGCCTCCGGGGCAGATCTCCAACTGGGACGACCTAGTCCAAGCTTTCGCCGGCAATTTCCAGGGCACGTACATGCGCCCCGGGAATTCCTGGGACCTTCGAAGCTGCCGACAGCAGCCGGGAGAGTCTCTCCGGGACTACATCCGGCGATTCTCGAAGCAGCGCACCGAGCTGCCCAACATCACCGACTCGGATGTCATCGGCGCGTTCCTTGCCAGCACCACCTGCCGCGACCTGGTGAGCAAGCTGGGTCGCAAGACCCCCACCAGGGCGAGCGAGCTGATGGACATCGCCACCAAGTTCGCCTCCGGCCAGGAGGCGGTCGAGGCTATCTTCTGGAAGGACAAGCAGCCCCAGGGCCGCCCATCGGAAGATGCCCCCGAGGCGTCAGCTCAGCGTGGCGCCAAGAAGAAGGGCAAGAAGAAGTTGCAAGCGAAACGCGACGCCGCCGACGCGGACCTTGTCGCCGCCGCCGAGTACAAGAACCCTCGGAAACCCCCTAGAGGTCCCAACCTCTTCGACAAGATGCTCAAGGAGCCATGCCCCTATCACCAGGGGCCCGTCAAGCACACCCTTGAGGAGTGCGTCATGCTTCGGCGCCACTTCCACAGGGTCGGGCCACCCGCGGAGGGTGGCAGGGCCCGCGACGATGACAAGAAGGAAGATCACCAGGCAGGAGAGTTCCCCGAGGTCCGCGACTGCTTCATGATCTACGGCGGGCAAGCGGCGAACGCCTCGGCTCGGCACCGCAAGCAAGAGCGCCGGGAGGTCTTCTCGGTGAAGGTGGCGGCGCCAGTCTACCTAGACTGGTCCGACAAGCCCATCACCTTCGACCAAGCCGACCACCCCGACCATGTGCTGAGCCCGGGGAAATACCCGCTCGTCGTCGACCCCGTCATCGGCGACGTTAGGCTCACCAAGGTCCTCATGGACGGAGGCAGCAGCCTCAACATCATCTACGCCGAAACCCTTAGGCTTCTGCGTATCGATCTGTCCTCGGTCCGGGCGGGCGCTGCGCCTTTCCATGGGATCATCCCCGGGAAGCGCGTCCAGCCCCTCGGACAACTCGATCTTCCCGTCTGCTTCGGAACACCCTCCAACTTCCGAAGGGAGACCCTGACGTTCGAGGTGGTCGGGTTCCGAGGAACCTACCACGCGGTATTGGGGAGGCCCTGCTACGCGAAGTTCATGGCCGTCCCCAACTACACCTACCTCAAGCTCAAGATGCCGGGCCCCAACGGGGTCATCACCGTCGGCCCCACGTACAAACACACGTTCGAATGCGACGTGGAGTGCGTGGAGTACGCCGAGGCCCTCACCGAGTCCGAGGCCCTCATCGCCGACCTGGAGAGCCTCTCTAAGGAGGTGCCAGACATGAAGCGTCATGCCGGCAGCTTCGAGCTAGCGGAGACGGTTAAGTCCGTCCCCCTCGACCCCAGCACCGACGCCTCCAAGCAAGTCCGGATCGGCTCCGGGCTCGATCCCAAACAGGGAGCAGTGCTCATCGACTTTCTCCGCATGAACGCAGACATCTTCGCGTGGAGTCCCTCGGACATGCCCGGCATACCGAGGGATGTCGCCGAGCACTCGCTGGACATCCGAGCCGGAGACCAACCCGTCAAGCAGCCTCTGCGCCGATTCGACGAGGAGAAGCGCAGAGCCATAGGCGAGGAGATCCACAAGCTAATGGCGGCAGGGTTCATCAAAGAGGTATTCCATCCCAAATGGCTTGCCAACCCTGTGCTTGTGAGAAAGAAAGGGGGAAATGGCGGATGTGTGTAGACTACACTGGTCTGAACAAAGCATGTCCGAAGGTTCCCTACCCTCTGCCTCGCATCGATCAAATCGTGGATTCCACTACTGGGTGCGAAACCCTGTCTTTCCTTGATGCCTACTCAGGGTATCACCAAATCAGGATGAAAGAGTCCGACCAGCTCGCGACTTCATTCATCACACCCTTCGGCATGTACTGCTATGTCACCATGCCATTCGGCTTGAGGAATGCGGGCGCGACGTACCAACGGTGCATGAACCATGTGTTCGGCGAACACATTGGCCGCATGGTCGAGGCCTACGTCGATGACATCGTAGTCAAGACGAGGAAAGCCTCTGACCTCCTTTCCGACCTTGAAGTGACATTCCAATGTCTCAAGGCGAAAGGCGTCAAGCTCAATCCCGAAAAGTGTGTCTTCGGGGTGCCCCGAGGCATGCTCTTGGGGTTCATCGTCTCCGAGCGGGGCATCGAAGCCAACCTGGAGAAGATCGCAGCCATCACCAGCATGGGGCCCATCAAGGACTTGAAAGGTGTACAGAGGGTCATGGGATGTCTCGCGGCTCTGAGCCGCTTCATCTCACGCCTCGGCGAAAGAGGTCTACCTCTGTACCGCCTCTTAAGGAAGGCCGAGCGCTTCACTTGGACCCCCGAGGCCGAGGAAGCCCTCGGGAACCTGAAGGCGCTCCTCACGAAGGCGCCTATCTTGGTGCCCCCAGCTGCCGAGGAAGCCCTCTTGGTCTACGTCGCCGAGACCACTCAGGTGGTTAGCGCCGCGATTGTGGTCGAGAGGCAAGAAGAGGGGCATGCATTGCCCGTTCAGAGGCCAGTCTACTTCGTCAGCGAGGTACTGTCCGAAACCAAAATCCGCTACCCACAAGTTCAGAAGCTGCTGTACGCGGTGATCCTGACACGGCGGAAGTTGCGACACTACTTCGAGTCTCATCCAGTAACTGTGGTGTCATCCTTCCCCCTGGGGGAGATCATCCATTGCCGAGAGGCCTCGGGTAGGATTGCAAAGCGGGCGGTGGAAATCATGGGTGAAACAATCTCATTCGCCCCTCGGAAGGCCATCAAATCCCAGGTCTTGGCGGACTTCATGGCAGAATGGGTCGACACCCAGCTACCAACAGCTCTGATCCAACCGGAGCTCTGGACCATGTTCTTCGATTGGTCGCTGATGAAGACAGGAGCCGGCGCAGGCCTACTCTTCATCTCGCCCCTCGGGAAGCACCTACGCTACGTGCTACGCCTCCACTTCCCGGCGTCCAACAATGTAGCTGAGTACGAGGCTCTGGTCAACGGGTTGCGGATTGCCGTCGAGCTAGGGGTCCGACGCCTCGACGCTCGCGGTGACTCGCAGCTCGTCATCGACCAAGTCATGAAGAACTCCCACTGTCGTGACCCGAAGATGGAGGCCTACTGCGATGAGTTTGGCGCCTGGAAGACAAGTTCTACGGGCTCGAGCTCAACCACATCGCTCGGCGCTACAACGAGACTGCGGACGAGCTGGCTAAAATAGCCTCGGGGCGAACAACGGTTCCCCCGGACGTCTTCTCCCGAGACCTGCATCAACCCTCCGTCAAGATCGACGACGCGCCCGAGCCTGAGGCACCCTCGGCCCAGCCCGAGGTACCCTCGGCACAGTCCGAGGCACCCTCGGCTCGGCCCGAGGCACCCTCGGTTCGGCCCGAGGTACCCTCGGCCCCCGAGGTCGAGACGCTGCACGTCGAGGGGGAGCAAAGCGGGGTCACGCCTGATCAAAACTGGCAGACCCCGTACCTGCAATATCTCCACCGAGGAGAGCTACCCCTCGACCGAGCGGAAGCTCGGCGGTTGGCGCGGCGCGCCAAGTCGTTCGTCTTGCTGGGAGAAGGGAAGGAGCTCTACCACCGCAGCTCTTCAGGCATCCTCCAGCGATGCATCTCCACCACCGAAGGTCAGGAACTCCTCCGAGAAATACACTCGAGGGCTTGCGGCCACCACGCAGCACCTCGAGCCCTTGTCGGAAATGCTTTCCGACAAGGTTTCTACTGGCCAACGGCGGTGGTCGACGCCACTAGAATTGTCCGCGCCTGCGAAGGGTGTCAGTTCTACGCAAGGCAGACCCACCTGCCCACTCAGGCTCTACAGACGATACCCATCACATGGCCTTTTGCTGTGTGGAGTCTGGACCTCGTCGGCCCCTTGCAGAAGACACCCGGGGGCTACACGCACCTGTTGGTCGCCATCGACAAATTTTCCAAGTGGATCGAGGTCCGACCCCTGAACAGCATCAGGTCCGAGCAGGCGGTGGCATTCTTCACCAACATCATCCATCGTTTCGGGGTCCCGAACTCCATCATCACCGACAACGGCACCCAGTTCATCGGCAGAAAGTTCCTGGACTTCTGCGAGGATCACCACATCCGGGTGGACTAGGCCGCCGTGGCTCATCCCATGACGAATGGGCAAGTAGAGCGTGCCAACGGCATGATTCTACGAGGACTCAAGCCTCGGATTTACAACGACCTCAACAAGTTCGGCAAGCGATGGATGAAGGAACTCCCCTCGGTGGTCTGGAGCCTGAGGACGACACCGAGCCGAGCCACGGGCTTCACGCCGTTCTTTCTAGTCTATGGGGCCGAGGCCATCTTGCCCACAGACCTGGAATATGGTTCCCCGAGGACGAGGGCCTATGCCGACCAAAGCAACCAAGCTAGTCGAGAAGACTCGCTGGACCAGCTGGAAGAGGCTCGAGATAGGGCCTTACTACACTCGGCGCGGTACCAGCAGTCCATGCGACGCTACCACGCCCGAGGGGTCCGGTCCCGAGACCTCCAGGTGGGCGACCTGGTGCTTCGGCTGCGACAAGACGCCCGAGGTCGACACAAGCTCACGCCCCCCTGGGAGGGGCCGTTCGTCATCGCCAAAGTTCTAAAACCCGGAACGTACAAGCTGGCCAACAGTCAAGGCAAGGTCTACAGCAACGCTTAGAACATCCAACAGCTACGTCGCTTCTACCCTTAAGATGTTTTCAAGTTGTTCATATACCTCGCTCTCACGCAAAGTTTAGTCATCAAGGAAGGGTCAGCCTTGCCTCGGCAAAGCCCGACCCTCCCTCGGGGGCTAAAAGGGGGGAACCCCCTCTGCGTCGAAATTTTCCTCGAAAAAAGATCTTTTCTGCCAGAATGTCTTTCGTGCTTTTCGACTACTTTGAAAGTGGATCCTGAAAACGACGGAGTACACGAAAGCAGCCAAGGCTGACCGAGCCGAGGGACTCCTACGCCTCTGGGATACGGATACCTCACTCATCACCTTCTGCCATAAGTAACTCACGTTCGGATAAGTGATTCCGCGGACCGAACAAGTCTTCACGTTCGGAAGCTCTTCTGGCGGAGCGATTCTTCGAGCCTTCTCGACCGCGTCGGCGACAGAACCCCATGGACGGGTAAGAGTGCGTGTAAGCGGCAAGGCCGACCGAGCTGAGGGACTCCTACGCCTCCGGGATACGGATACCTCACTCATCACCTTCCGTGAGAAGCAACTCTCGCTCGCACAAACAGTTATGTTACCGACAAAAAAGTCCAGATACTCGAAACAAGAGGAAAGGAGACGCGGCTTTACAATACGGCGAGGGTGTGTTTCGGCCTCGGCGGTCGCAGAAAACACACGCTACAAGATAATCCGATCCTGTAGGCTCGGATCTTGACGGCTAAAGGGAGCAGCAACGCCCTCGGCGTCGACAACACCTTCGACGAAGTCCGACCTAGCCTCGGACGGCGACGCGGTCCAAGGGTCTCCGCCCTGAAGGACAACGTCATCACCAAGCCCGGGCCATCGTTGCCAGGGTCTTCCCCGAGAATCCGGCCCGAGCAGGCGGCTCGGCCGGTCACCCCGGGGCCTCGGCTAGCTGTCCCCCAAGGACATCAGCCCGGCCCGAGGCCTCGGCAGATCAATTCCGGCGTCGGTCCCGCTAACGGACGACCCGGCCAGGCTCCGGCCGACCAGGTCTTCTTTTCGAGCCAACTCTGCCTCTGTTCGCGCTGACACCGTTACCCCTGGCCTCGGCTCATCGAAGAGCGGCCGAGGGGTTCCTCTGACTAAGCAAGGGAAGCCTCGGACAACAAGGCTGACCGAGCCGAGGGACTCCTACGCCTCCGGGATACGAATACCTCACTCGTCACCTTTACACGGGGCGACTCACGCTTGGTGAAGCGGTTCAGACGACCAACAGGCGGGTCTTAGTGCTCGAAAATGAGGAAAAAACACGGCTCCGTGCCGAAAGTACATACATGTTCAGGCCTCGACAGCCGCTATGAACAAAACACCGGCACTTAAGGTGCCTTTACGAACGGAACTCCGATTCCACCTCCGTAGGTACGAACAACCCCACGCGACTGGGGGGGCCTGCGGAGCAACAGAAGACCGACGAACGACTCGCCTCACCCTCCGCCCCAGCAAGGGTGATGAAGATCCTTGAAGCTGAGGGCGGGGCGGAGGCAGCAGCCCGGTCCGCTTCTCCCCACCATCAAGCTGGTGGTCACTGTCTTGGGTGACCGCCGGCGGAGGGGTGCAGCCGGGCTGCATGATGAAAATCCTTGAAGCCGAACGACGGCTGAAAGGTACCAACTCCCGCGGAGTTGCGTTCCCCCAACGACGAAGCGGAAAGACGGCGGATATCCCCCATCCGGGGGCTTGGAAGGTGGAAAGACACGATGCATAAGGGAGCGCGAAGACACGGTCGCCTTCCAAGAGGGTCACCCTCCTTTTAAAGGCGACTCTCCCTACTTGCGTCCCCAGCCGTCGTGGGCTGAGTCTTCTCCAACACGCTCCAAGGTCCTCCCCCTACGGCGCGGGGGCTGGGTCCCACACGTCATGCAAGCCGGCCCAGAGCAGAAGAAGCCAAACCGCCGTGCGCGGTGCGTGCAACCGCCCAGCGGTTACAAGCGGCTCTCCACTTTTGCCCAGACCAGCGGGCGAAAGGGCGGGCAGCCATGCAGGCGGCATGCAACCGCGCCAAGTGGGCGCGCTTCTCCGACTCCCAACACGCCCAGCATGGAGGCCCAGGCCCACGTGTCATGCAACCGGCGCGCCGAATGCTTCGTGCATGCATCTGCACCGCCACTTGCGCCACCACCGCGCCTCCTCGACTGCGGAACCAATACCGCGACTCGAGGCGACCCAGCGCACGACCCAGCGGCTCCAGCCTGGCGCGACGGTCAATGCGGCCGAAAACGGATCAGCAGTAATGGTGGTGGCAGGCGGGCAGGAGCAGCGGTCACGTCGTCAGCCAAGCTTACGTCCCATCCGGGGGCAGCGAGAGAACCATCTCTCACAGCATGAAGACAACGCGCCCGTGTTCCGTTCCTCGAACGGCTCGCGCACGCGCAACGGCTGCTCCGCGAACCACTCGCCCCGTCGCATTAACTCCGCGGCGGGACAGGCGGCGCCTCTGGCAGGAGAAGCGAGCGACGCTTCGCCTTCGCCATAATGACCGCGTCAAAAAAGGTACGCCGCGTCGTTCGATTTCGTATCCTTTTCCTTTTTTCCTCTTTCTCTCTCTTGCAACAGGGACCGGGAAAGGGGGATACCCCGAAAAGGACCCTTCCCCGTGAAGGAACTAGGCTCCGAGCCTCCCTACTGATCAGAGGTTCGAAGGCTGGCCCCTCGGAAGGGTTCAACAGCCGCCTCAGAGCACATGGGCTGCACACCCACTACTGGTCAGAGGTTCGAAGGCCGGCCCCTCGGAAGGGTTCAACGGCCGCCTCAGGCTACTCGGGCTCCGCGCCCACTACTGATCAGGGGTTCGAAGGCTGGCCCCCGAAGGGTTCACAGCGGCCTCAGACATAGAGCAAGGGATGACCATGGGTACGTTCGATACATAACCAAGGCTCGGGCTGCGCTCCCGAGGTACCCTAGGACATTTCCGAGACCAGCGGGAACGATCTTGTAACGGAATCCCATCAGAGGGAGGCATCGAGCCCTCGGACCCCGTCGCCAGGGGACCAGGTTCGGCAGATCACCCGCAGGTACTTTTGGGCGCGCCTCTGGGCCTCTAGCCGACCCCAAACGAATGGGGCATGAACGTCCGCTCGGATCACTCGCCTGCAGCTCACCGGAGACACCATGTTCGGCGCCCACCAAGGGCAACATGGCGCTCTCCCCCCTCCTCCTTGCGGAAAGGCGACGCAGGGGCGTATGTAAAAAAGTCGAGTCTGTCCCTGATCGCCCTCTCGCCCTGTGCAGAGGCTCGGGGGCTGCTCTCGCAAACCCGGCTCCGGCCAAACCGTTGACAGCGTCAACATACCAGCCCGAGAACTTGGGACCCGACCGTACACCCGGGCTACGGCCAGCTCGCATGAGGGAACGACCAGACCAGCCGAAGCATTGCGCGAGACGTTAAGACCTCGGAGGAGTCAAACCACTCCTCCGAGGCCTCGGGGGCTACACCCGGCGGGTGCGCTCGCGCGCACCCACCGGAACAAAACGCAACCGAGAAAGGCTGGTCCCCTTGCAAAAAAAGTGCGACGAAAGCCTCCAAGCGAGTGCTAACACTCCCTTCGAGGCTCAGGGGCTACTGTCGGGGACCATAATTAGGGGTACCCTCAAGGCTCCTAATTCTCAGCTGGTAACCCCCAACAGCATAAAGCTACAAAGGCCTGATGGGTGCGATTAAGACGGCGAACTCCGCTCCGCCCGACCCTGGGCTCGGACTCGGGCTAAGCCCCGGAAGACGGCGAACTCCGCTCCGCCCGACCCAGGGCTCGGACTCGGGCTAAGCCCCGGAAGACGGCAACTCCGCTCCGCCCGACCCAGGGTACGGACTCGGGCTAAGCCCCGGAAGACGGCGAACTCCGCTCCGCCCGACCCAGGGCTCGGACTTGGGCTCAGCCCCAGAAGACGACGAACTCCGCTTCGCCCGACCCCAGGACTCAAATTCCGCCCGGGCCTCAGCCAACGGCCTCCGCCTCGCCCGACCTAGGGGCTCGGACTCGGCCTCAGCCACGGAAGACGGACTCGACCTCGACCTCGACCTCGGAGGAGCCTCCACATCGCCCAACCTAGGACGCGGACCGGCCACGTCAACAGGAGGCACCATCATTACCCTACTCCAAGCTGACTCAGGCTACGGGGAACAAGACCGGCGTCCCATCTGGCTCGCTCCGCCAGATAGGCGATGATGGTGCCCCGCACGCTCCCTGACGATGGCGGCTCTCGGCCCCCTTACGGAAGCAAGAGGACGTCAGCAAGGACTCGACGGCCCCGACAGCTGTTCCTCCACCAGGCTCCAGCGCTCCTCCGACGGCCACGACATCACACAAACCGGGCGCCAAAATCTCTCCGGTCGCCACGATGGCGTGTACTTAGGGCGCTAGCTCTCCTCCGCTAGACACGTAGCACTCTGCTACACCCCCCATTGTACACCTGGATCCTCTCCTTACGCCTATAAAAGGAAGGACCAGGGCCCTCTTAGAGAGGGTTGGCCGTGCGGGGACGAGGACGAGACAGGCGCTCGCGTGAGGCCGCTCGCTCCCTCCCCCGTGTGGACGCTTGTAACCCCCTACTGCAAGCGCACCCGACCTGGGCGCGGGACGAACATGAAGGCCGCGGGATTTCCACCTCTCTCACGCCCATCTCCGGCCACCTCACTTCCCCCCTTCGCGCTCGGCCTCGCGCCGACCCATCTGGGCTGGGGCACGCGGCGACACTTCACTCGTCGGCTCAGGGACCCCCCGGTCTCGAAACGCCGACAGACCTTGACTGCAAAACCATGCCAAACAAATGCACAAATCAGATGGCTTTGTTTGGCTACGGTTTGTTTGTGCAAGTTATTGATAAGATGGGCATTTTACCTACATACCTCATAGTCATTGTCATTGACTTCGTGGCCTCCCCTGCTGGTATGCATGCCTGTTGGAAGGTGTTGCGTGCATGTATAGTGGTCGTGGGCAAGGCATCTTGCCTTCGCTTGTGCATCACATGATGCAAAGGCGCAATAGGGTCAGTCTTATGAAAGATTCCGAGAACTCAAGCAAACAAAATGTACACATAGAATTGCTTCTACAATGTAAACAACTTAACCAGAAATTTTGCTTAGGGAGGTGCATGCAGCATACACATCATTTCAAATAATCTAATTCTGGTAAAGGTAATGTAGATCTTCAATTGCAGTAGAATTAAAAATAAACATTTACCCTAACATTCACATGCAAGAAGAAAAGCCCCAATGTTGTTACTCGTGTGAACGTGTAGACCGAGGGCGCCACACCCTCCAGGCATCAATTCTAACAAATAAAAGATCCAACACACCTCTTAGCATCGAAGATGAAAGGGAAATGTGCCCTTGGGCCATTTCTAAAGTGTTTTGGTGATTAAGTGCCCAACACCTATTCTCTAAGTGTTAATTTGTGCCAAAGATTGAAGAAGTGCAAATCATATAACAAAGGTACATTTCTAGACTTAGTACATTGATTTGGGTACTAATGTATTGTGTCTAAGTGCTAGAAACAGAAAAAAAGCAATTGGACAAGAGTTGGCTGTGCTCGGTCTGGGTGCACTGGACTGTCCGGTGGTGCACCAGACAGTGTCCGGTGCGCCAGACCAGTCTCGGTGAACAGGTCACTCTCGGGACTCGACGGCGGCGTATGGCTATAATTCACCGGACTGTCCGGTGGTGCACCGGACTGTCCGGTGAGTCGTCCGCGGCAAAGTCGTCGCTCTCGGGAAACATTCAACGGTGTACGGCTAAAATTCACCGGACTGTCCGGTGGTGCACCGGACTATCTGGTGAGCGAACGGTCGACTGCGCCAACGGACGGCCGCGCAATCTTCGTGCGACGCGTGGGCACGCTAACAATCGACAGGGGGCACCGGACTGTCCGGTGCGCATCGGACAGTGTCCGGTACGCCAACTGCCACGAATCTGCAACGGTCGGATGTGCCAGAAAAGGAAGGAGATCACGCACCAGACGGCTACAGTGATTGTCCAGTGCGCCACCCGACAGAAGGCAAGATTAGCCTTCCAAGATTGCCTCCAACGGCTCCTAGCTGCCTTGGGGCTATAAAAGGGACCCCTAGGCGCATGGAGGAGTCATCCAAGCATTCTTTGATCATTCCTAAGCATCCAGACTCCACTCCCACGCATTTGATTCTCTGTGCTAGCAATTTGAGCTCCTCTTGAGTTGAGAACTCCATGTGTTGAACTTAGAGCTCAAGTTGTGACTTGTGTGCGTGATTGTGCTCTGTTTTGAGTCTTGTGTGTGTTGCTCTCCCCTCCCTTACTTCCGTGCATCTTTGTGATCATCAATTGTAAGGGCGAGAGGCTCCAAGTTGTGGAGATTCCTCGCAAACGGGAGAAAGTATAAGAAAGAAGAACACCGTGGTATTCAAGTTGATCATTGGATCACTTGAAAGGGGTTGAGTGCAACCCTCGTCCATTGGGACGCCACAACGTGGAAGTAGGCAAGTATTACTTGGCCGAACCACGTGATAACTCGCGTGTCTCTTGTGATTGCTTTTCTGTGTGATTATTGTGATTCGCAAGAGCTCTATAGCCACTTGGTTTTATCATTCTAACACTTAACCAAGTTTCGTGGCTATTAGTTGTTGAATTTTATAGGATCACCTATTCACCCCCTCCTCTAGGTGCTTTCAATTGGTATCGGAGCCGTTCTCTTCACGAAAGGGACTAATCGCCCGAAGAGATGGATCCTAAGGGAAAGGGGATGATGGTCAATGATAAGGAGAAGGAGTCCATCTTCAACGAGCCAAGGGACGACAAGCCCACTGAATCTGGCTCGAGTCATAAGAAGAAGGACGGGAAGAAGAAGAGGCGCATCAAGAAGATCGTCTATTACGACAGCGACGAGTCTTCTTCTTCCCCAAGAGACAACGACTACGACGAGAAAAAGAAACCGGTTAACTCAAAATTTTCATTTGATTATTCTCGTATTCCGTATAATTCCAATGCCCATTTGCTTTCTATTCCTCTTGGTAAACCTCCACACTTTGATGGAGAGGACTACGCTTTTTGGAGTCACAAAATGTGTAGTCACCTTTTCTCTCTCCATCCTAGTATTTGGGAGATAGTTGAGAATGGAATGCAATTTGATAGTACGGATAACCCTGTATTCATTAACGAACAAATTCATAAGAATGCACAAGCTACCACTCTTTTGTTAGCATCGTTGTGTAGGGATGAATATAACAAGGTGAGCGGCTTGGACAACGCCAAGCAAATATGGGACACCCTCAAGATATCGCATGAGGGGAACGACGCCACTATGATCACCAAAATAGAGTTGGTGGAAGGCGAGCTAGGAATGTTTGCCATGATCAGGGGAGAGGAGCCAACGCAAACGTACAACAGGCTCAAGACCCTGGTCAACAAGATCAGGAGCTATGGAAGCACAAGATGGACGGACCACGACGTCGTCCGACTTATGCTTAGGTCTTTCACTGTTATTGACCCTCATCTTGTGAACCTCATCCGTGAAAATCCTAGGTACACAAAGATGACGCCCGAGGAGATAGTCGGAAAGTTTGTGAGCGGGCGAATGATGGTCAAGGAAGCAAGATATGTTGATGATGCATTGAATGGCCCAATGCCCATCTATGAGCCTCGGCCCATTGCACTCAAGGCAACAAGTAGCAACAGGGAGGTGCTACCTAGCAAGGTGGCACAAGTTGAGGCTGCCGGGCTAAACGAAAATGAGATGGCCCTCATCATCAAGCGCTTCAAGACCGCGCTAAAAGGGCGCAAGGAGCATCCCAACAAGAGCAAAGCAAAGGGAAAGTGCTCCTGTTTTAAATGCGGTAAGACTGGTCATTTCATAGCAAGTTGTCTCGATAATGCTAATGACCAGGAATAAGAAAAGAGTGGGAAGAGGGAGAAGAAGAAGGCCTACAAGAAGGCGAAGGGCGAGGCGCACCTCGGCAAAGGATGGGATTCGGATTGCTCTTCTTCCGATTCCGACGACGAAGGACTCGCTGCCTCAGCCTTCAACAAGTCGTCTCTCTTCCCCAACGAGCGTCATACTTGCCTCATGGCAAAGGAGAAAAAGGTAAGCGCTCAAGATAGCCCTAAGTATACTACTTCAAGTGATGATGACTCTAGTGATAATGAAGTAGATTACTCAAGCTTGTTCAAAGGTTTAGATAGAACTAAAATAGATAAAATCAATGAATTGATTGATGCTTTAAATGAAAAGAATAGACTCTTAGAAAAGCAAGAGGATATTTTGTATGAAGAGCATGATAAGTTTGTTAGTGTACAAAAATCTCTTGCTTTAGAGATTAAAAGAAATGAAATGTTGTCTTCTGAATTATCTGCTTGTCATGAAACTGTGTCTAGTTTAAAGAGTATTAATGATGATTTAAATGCTAAGCTAGAAGTAGTTAATAAATCTAGTTCTTGTGTAGAGCATGTTGTCATTTGTAATATGTGTAAGGATTTTGATGTTGATGCATGTGTTGAACACCTTACTTCTATTACAAAATTAAATGGTGAAGTGGCAAGTCTTAATGCCCAACTTAAGACTTGCAAAAATGACTTTGATAAGTTAAAATTTGCTAGGGATGGTAGACACCCCTCAATTAAGGGTGGACTTGGCTTTCGAAAGGAAGCCAAGAACTTAACAAGTCAAAGGGCTCCCATTTCCAACAAGGAGAAAGGGAAGGCCCCTATGGCTAGTAGTAGTCAAAAGAATCATGCTTTCATGTACCTCATTATAATAGGAGTTATAATGCTTTTGACTCACATGCTATGATTGCTTCATGTTCTAATTTTAATGATAGGCCTAGGAGAAATTTTGTGTCTCATGCTCCTAGGAAAGTGTATAATAAACCTACCACTGTCTTTCATGCTTGCAACACTAAGTATGTACTTTCATGTAAAAATGAAAAAGTGGTTGCTAGAAAGATGGGGTCCAAATGCAAGGGAGACAAGACTTGCATTTGGGTCCCAAAGGCTATCGTAACTAACCTTGTAAGACCCAATAAGAGTTGGGTACCTAAAACCCAAGCCTAATTTGCCTTGCAGGTTTATGCATCTGGGGGCTCAAGCTGGATTATCGACAGCGGATGCACAAACCACATGACGGGGGAGAAGAAGATGTTCACCTCCTACGTCAAGAACAAAGATTCCCAAGATTCGATCATCTTTGGAGATGGGAACCAAGGCAAGGTTAAAGGACTAGGAAAGATAGCCATTTCATCCGAGCATTCCATATCCAATGTGTTCTTAGTTGAATCGCTCGGATACAATTTATTGTCTGTTAGCCAACTATGTAATATGGGTTATAATTGTCTATTTACCAATGTAGATGTGTCTGTCTTTAGAAGGAGTGATGGTTCATTAGCTTTTAAGGGTGTACTAGATGGCAAACTCTACTTAGTTGATTTTTCGAAAGAGGAGGTCGATCTAGATGCATGCTTAATTGCTAAGACTAGCATGGGCTGGCTGTGGAATCGCCGTCTAGCACATGTTGGGATAAAGAACCTTCATAAACTTCTAAAGGGAGAACATGTGTTAGGTCTAACCAATGTGTTTTTCGAAAAAGATAGACCTTGTGCAGCTTGTCAAGCAGGTAAACAGGTGGGAAACACTCATCACAGCAAGAATGTGATGACCACATCAAGACCTGTGGAGCTACTTCATATGGACCTCTTCGGACTCGTCGCCTTCCTCGGCATAGGGGGAAGTAAGTATGGTCTTGTTATTGTTGATGATTTTTCCCGCTTCACTTGGGTATTCTTTTTGCAGGATAAATCAGAAACCCAAGGGACCCTAAAGCGCTTTCTAAGGAGAGCTCAAAACGAATTTGAGCTCAAGGTGAAAAAGATAAGAAGCGACAACGGGTTCGAGTTCAAGAACCTACAAGTGGAGGAGTACCTTGAGGAGGAAGGAATCAAGCACGAGTTCTCCGCTCCCTACACACCACAGCAAAACAATGTGGTAGAGAGGAAGAACAGGACGCTTATAGACATGACGAGGACGATGCTTGGAGAATTCAAGACGCCCGAGCGGTTTTGGTCGGAAGCTGTGAACACAGCTTGCCACGCCATAAACCGGGTATACCTTCATCGCCTCCTCAAGAAGACCTCGTATGAACTTTTAACCGGTAACAAACCCAACGTGTCATACTTTCGTGTATTTGGGAGTAAATGTTACATTCTAGTAAAGAAAGGTAGAAATTCCAAATTTGCTCCTAAAGCTGTAGAAGGGTTTTTGCTAGGTTACGACTCAAATACAAAGGCATATAGGGTCTTTAACAAATCATCGAGTTTGGTTAAAGTCTCTAGCGACGTTGTATTTGATGAAACTGTTGGGGACTTGTTCTCAAATGCTAAGAGTTAAGAACAAGGCAACATAAAAAGTGTTAAATGTTAAAGTCCTTCGTCCTTTGAAGCATTATCTCCCTTCAGATATAATGAATTCTAGACGAAGGTTAAGAAGAACAAACCTTCTTAAACGCAATAGATGATGAAGAAAGATTCATACACAAGATATGAAAAATAATATAAACACTTTAAATGTTATTATCAACTTATTTTTATTTGCGTGACTATATCGACAATAACAAATTATAGATGTACCTTCGTCTCGAAGGAAAGCAGGGGTACAACCGTGACGCGAAAGTAAATGCCAAGTCAGCGTGAACAGTACGGGAGTACTATTCATCTATTTATAGGCACGGGACGTAGCCCATGTAAAATTACACCCATGCCCTTTACATTTGCTAATAACTCTATAGCAATCCATCGGGGTCCAAATAGCCTTTTCCCTTTTAAGTCGGTTTCTTTTTCTGCTATCACGCCGAAGCTCCCCTGCGCATAGCTTCGGCTTTGCGCCATCCTTCATACTCTTTGTGCATCTTCATGCTGTGGTTTTGATTTGTGTCCGAAGGTACCTGTTTACACATTATACTCCAGAGACATAGTTAAATCATGTTTTTGAGGACCTTCGGAAGCCGAAGGCCCCCAACAGTAGCCCCTCGCAATATTAATTTGTTAAAGTAATAAATTCAGATTGCGACATGGACGAAGGCCTTAAGCCGAAGGTCCAAAAAAACACCTTCCCTTTGCTAGAATAGCAATAGTCATTGACAAGCGGGACCCTCCAGCTTTTAACGCATTAGGCGTATAAATAAGAGCTCACCACGAGTTCATTTGGCACGCTTTCTCGCCGTCTGCTTCTTGCTCATCCAACTTTTAGCCCTTGTACACCAACACTTGCTTGGCTTTTTAAATTTTTAGGCTTCGGTTTCGAGAGCACTTTCTCAACATTTTCAAAGATGTCTGTGAAAGGGAAATGTGCCCTTGGGCCATTTCTAAGTATTTTGGTGATTGAGTGCCAACACATGTGTTTAATTGTGAATTTGTGTACATGGATGAACAAGGTGCAAATCATGAGATAAAGGTATGTTTCTAAGCCTTAGTACATTGGTTTTGTGGACTAACATATTTGTCTAAGTGTTAGAAACAGGAAGAGAGAAGAGGAGAAATGACTTGGCTGTGTGCAGCCAAGTCCCAGCTCGGTCTGGAGCACCGGACTGTCCGGTGTGCACCGGACAGTGTCCGGTGCGCCAGGCCAACTCGACTCGAACTGGCCGCTCTCGGGTTTTTGGCCGGCGGCGTACGGCTAAAATTCACCGGACTGTCCGGTGTGCACCGGACTGTCCGGTGAGCCAACGGTCGGCCAGGGCCAACGGTCGGCCGCGCAATCCGCGCGGGACACGTGGCCGAGCCAACGGTCGGAAGACGGCACCGGACTGTCCGGTGTGCACCGGACTGTCCGGTGCGCCAACGGCTCGCAGATCTACGGCAGTCTTCCAACGGTCGGAAGCGCCCGAAAAGGAAACAGATCGGGCACCGGACAGTGTCCGGTGTGCACCGGACTGTCCGGTGCCCCCGACGACAGAAGGCCAGGATAGCCTTCCAGAATTGCTCTCAACGGCTCCTAGCTGCCTTGGGGCTATAAAAGGAGCCCCTAGGCGCATGGAGGAGAAACACAAGCAACTCTTGAGCATTCTTGATCATCCACACAAGTTCTTTGCGCATTCGTTTGTGATTCTAAGTGATTCGAGCTCTGTTCTAGTGTGAACTCTGAGATAGTCATTCGAGCTCGAGTCTTGGCTGTGTGTGTGCGATTTTGTTGTGGATTTGTGTGTGTTGCTTCCCTCCCTTACTCTGTGCTTTCTTTGTGATCATACTTGTAAGGGCAAGAGACTCCAATTTGTGGAGATTCCTTGCAAACGGGATAGTGAAAGGAACAACAAAACACCGTGGTATTCAAGTGGGTCTTTGGACCGCTTGAGAGGGGTTGATTGCAACCCTCGTCCGTTGGGACGCCACAACGTGGAAGTAGGCAAGCATTGGCTTGGCCGAACCACGGGATAAACCACCGTGTCCCTCTGTGCTTGATTCTTGTGGTATTGTGTTTTGTTGAGACTTCACCTTAGCCACTTGGCATTAATCGTGCTAACGCTTAACAAGTTTTTGTGGCTTAAGTTTGAGGTTTTTACAGGATCACCTATTCACCCCCCCTCTAGGTGCTCTCAATTGGTATCAAAGCCGTTCTATTCACAAAGGGACTAACCGCCCGAATAGATGGATCCTAAGGGGAAGGGTATAGTGATCAACGACAAAGAGAAGGAGACCTTCGTCAACGAGCCGAAGGACGACAAGCCTACCGACTCCGGCTCGGGTCAAAGACGAAAGGAAGGGAAGAAGAAGAAGACCAGGCGCATCAAGGAGATCATCTACTACGACAGCGACGAGTCTACTTCTTCCCAAAAGGATGAGGACCACAACGACTACGAGAGGAGAAAACCGGTTAATTCGAACTTTTCCTTTGATTACTCTCGTATTCCGCAAAGTTCACATTCTCATTTGCTCTCCATTCCACTTGGCAAGCCCCCACACTTTGATGGAGAGGACTACGGATTTTGGAGTCACAAAATGCGTAGTCACCTATTCTCTCTCCATCCTAGTATATGGGAGATTGTAGAGAGTGGAATGCACTTTGATAGTTTGGATAGTCCCATGTTCATTAATGAACAAATTCATAAAAATGCACAAGCTACTACTGTTCTTCTAGCTTCCTTGTGCAGGGATGAATACCATAAGGTGAGTGGCTTGGACAACGCCAAGCAAATCTGGGACACCCTCAAGATTTCTCATGAGGGGAACGACGTCACCTTACTCACCAAGATGGAGTTGGTGGAGGGCGAGCTTGGACGGTTCGCGATGATAAGGGGCGAGGAGCCAACGCAAACGTACAACCGGCTCAAGACCCTTATCAACAAGATAAGAAGCTACGGGAGCACGCGATGGACGGACCACGACGTCGTCCGCCTAATGCTCAGGTCTTTTACTGTACTTGATCCTCATCTCGTGAACAATATTCGTGAGAATCCCAGGTACACGATGATGACACCCGAGGAAGTACTTGGAAAATTCGTGAGCGGGAGGATGATGATCAAGGAGGCAAGATACGTCGACGACGCGTTGAACGGACCACTCCACGAGCCTCAACCCATTGCTCTAAAGGCAACGAGGAGCAAGGAGTCGCTACCTAGCAAGGTGGCGCAAGTTGAGGCGGCTGGCCTTAATGATGAAGAGATGGCTCTCATCATTAAAAGATTCAAGACGGTGCTTAAAGGTCACAAGGGACAACCAAGCAAGACCAAAGCCAAGGGGAAGCGCTCATGCTTCAAATGCGGTAAGCTTGGTCATTTCATTGCTAACTGTCCCGATAATGAAAGTGACCAGGAAAAGGGGAACAAAAGAGAGAAGAAGAAGCAATACAAGAAGGCAAAGGGCGAGGCGCATCTAGGAAAGGAGTGGGACTCGGATTGCTCCTCCTCCGACTCCGACAACGAAGGACTCGCCGCCACTGCCTTCAACAAATCGGCTGTCTTCCCCAACGAGCGTCTCACTTGTCTTATGGCAAGAGAGAAGAAGGTAAGTACTAAAGACTCCACTTATGCTTCTTCTAGTGATAGTGAGTCTAGTGATGATGATATAGATTATTCTTGCTTGTTCAAGGGCTTAGATAGATCTAAGATAGATAAAATCAATGAATTGATTGATGCATTGAATGAAAAGGATAGGCTTTTAGAAAAGCAAGAAGATTTATTGTATGATGAACATGATAAGTTTGTAGAGGCACAAAAATCATATGCTTTAGAAGTGAAAAGAAATGAAATGCTTTCTAGTGAAATATCTTCCTGTCATGAAACCATTTCTACCTTAAGAAGTGTTAATATTGATTTAAGTGCTAAACTAGAAGTAGCTAGTAAATCAAATTCTTGTGGTGAACATGTTGAAATTTGTACTAGGTGTAAGGATTTTGATGTTAATGCTTGTAGTGAACACCTAGTTCTAATTTCCAAATTAAATGATGAAGTGGCTAGTCTTAATGCCCAACTTAAGACTAGCAAGAATGAAGTTGATAAAATCAAATTTGCAAGGGATGCCTACACGATTGGTAGACACCCCTCAATTAAGGATGGGCTTGGCTTCAAGAGGGAAGCCAAGAACTTAACAAGCCATAAGGCTCCCATCTTCGTCAAGGAGAAGGGGAAGGCCCCGATGGCTAGTAATGCTAAAAAGAATCATGCTTTTATATATTATGATAGGAGACATGCTAGAAATGCTTATAATCATTTTGATTCACATGCTTATGATTCTCATGCAATGTTTGCTTCTAGTTCTTCTTATAATCATGGTAGAGATATGTGTAGGAGAAATGTTGTACATATGCCTAGGAAGAATGTTATTCATGCTCCTAGGAAAGTAGTGAATGAACCTTCTACCATTTATTATGCTTGTAATGCTCCCTTTGCTATTTGTAGAAAGGGAAAGAAGGTTGTTGCTAGGAAATTAGGGGCTAGATGCAAGGGAGATAAATCTTGCATTTGGGTCCCTAAAGATATTTGTGCTAACCTTGCAGGACCCAACATGAGTTGGGTACCTAAGACCCAAGCCTAAATTTGCCTTGCAGGTTTATGCATCCGGGGGTTCAAGCTGGATTATCGACAGCGGATGCACAAACCATATGACGGGGGAGAAGAAGATGTTCACCTCCTACGTCAAGAATAAGGATTCCCAAGATTCAATTATATTCGGTGATGGGAATCAAGGCAAGGTAAAAGGGTTAGGTAAAATTGCAATTTCTAATGAGCATTCTATCTCAAATGTATTCTTAGTGGAGAGTCTTGGATATAATTTGCTATCTGTTAGTCAATTATGTCAAATGGGATACAATTGCCTTTTTACAAATGTAGATGTGTCTGTCTTTAGAAGAGGTGATGGTTCACTAGCTTTTAAGGGTGTACTAGACGGCAAGCTTTATTTAGTTGATTTTGCAAAAGAAGAGGCCGGTCTAGATGCATGCTTAATGGCTAAGACTTGCATGGGCTGGCTGTGGCATCGCCGCTTAGCACATGTGGGGATGAAGAACCTCCATAAGCTTCTAAAGGGAGAACACGTGATAGGTCTAACAAATGTTTATTTCGAAAAAGATAGACCTTGTGCAGCTTGTCAGGCAGGTAAACAAGTGGGAGGAGCACATCACAGCAAGAACGTAATGACCACGTCGAGACCCCTGGAGCTGCTGCATATGGACCTCTTCGGACCCGTCGCCTATCTAAGCATAGGAGGAAGTAAGTATGGTTTAGTTATTGTTGATGACTTTTCCCGCTTCACTTGGGTGTTCTTTTTGCAGGATAAGTCTGAAACCCAAGGGACCCTCAAGCGCTTCCTCAGGAGAGCTCAAAATGAGTTTGAGCTCAAGGTGAAGAAGATAAGGAGCGACAACGGGTCCGAGTTCAAGAACCTTCAAGTGGAGGAGTTTCTTGAGGAGGAAGGGATCAAGCACGAGTTCTCCGCTCCCTACACACCACAACAAAATGGTGTGGTAGAGAGGAAGAACAGGACGCTAATCGATATGGTGAGGACAATGCTTGGAGAGTTCAAGACCCCCGAGTGCTTTTGGTCGGAAGCCGTGAACACGGCTTGCCACGCCATCAACAGGGTCTACCTTCACCGCCTCCTCAAGAAGACGTCATATGAGCTACTAACCGGTAACAAACCCAATGTATCGTACTTTCGTGTTTTTGGGAGCAAGTGCTACATTCTAGTGAAGAAGGGTAGAAATTCTAAGTTTGCTCCCAAAGCTGTAGAAGGGTTTTTATTAGGTTATGATTCAAATACAAAGGCGTATAGAGTCTTCAACAAATCATCGGGTTTGGTTGAAGTCTCTAGCGACGTTGTATTTGATGAGACTAATGGCTCTCCAAGAGAGCAAGTTGTTGATTGTGATGATGTAGATGGAGAAGATGTTCCGTCGGCTGCTATACGAACCATGGCGATTGGAGACGTTCGGCCACAGGAACAGGATGAACGTAATCAACCTTCTTCCTCAACGACGGTGCATCCCCCACTTCAAGACGATGAACAGGTTCATCAAAAGGAGGCGTGTGATCAAGGGGGAGCACAAGAAGATCAAGTGATGGAGGAAGAAGCGCAACCGGCACCTCCAACCCAAGTTCGAGCGATGATTCAAAGGGATCATCCCGTCGACCAAATTCTGGGTGACATCAGCAAGGGAGTAACTACTCGGTCTCGATTAGTAAATTTTTGTGAACATTACTCCTTTGTCTCCTCTATTGAGCCTTTCAGGGTAGAGGAGGCCTTGCTAGATCCGGATTGGGTGTTGGCCATGCAGGAGGAACTTAATAACTTCAAGCGCAACGAAGTTTGGACGCTGGTGCCTCGTCCCAAGCTAAATGTTGTGGGAACCAAGTGGGTGTTCCGCAACAAACAAGACGAGCACGGGGTGGTGACAAGGAACAAGGCTCGACTTGTGGCAAAAGGTTATGCCCAAGTCGCAGGTTTGGACTTTGAGGAGACTTTTGCTCCTGTGGCTAGGCTAGAGTCTATTCGTATCTTGCTAGCATATGCCGCTCACCATTCTTTCAGGTTGTACCAAATGGATGTGAAGAGCGCGTTCCTCAACGGGCCAATAAAGGAAGAGGTGTACGTGGAGCAACCCCCTGGCTTCGAGGATGAGCGGTACCCCGACCACGTGTGTAAGCTCTCTAAGGCGCTCTATGGACTTAAACAAGCCCCAAGAGCATGGTATGAATGCCTTAGAGATTTCTTACTTGCTAATGCTTTCAAGGTTGGGAAAGCCGATCCAACTCTTTTTACAAAGACATGTGATGGTGATTTGTTTGTATGCCAAATTTATGTCGATGACATAATATTTGGTTCTACTAATCAAAAGTCTTGTGAAGAGTTTAGCAGGGTGATGACGCAGAAATTCGAGATGTCGATGATGGGCGAGTTGAACTACTTCCTTGGGTTCCAAGTGAAGCAACTCAAGGACGGCACCTTCATCTCCCAAACGAAGTACACGCAAGATCTGCTGAAGCGGTTTGGGATGAAGGACGCCAAGCCCGCAAAGACTCCGATGGGAACCGACGGACACACCGACCTCAACAAAGGAGGTAAGTCCGTTGATCAAAAGGCATACCGGTCAATGATAGGGTCTTTACTTTATTTATGTGCTAGTAGACCGGATATTATGCTTAGCGTATGCATGTGTGCTAGATTTCAATCCGATCCTAAGGAGTGTCACTTGGTGGCGGTGAAGCGAATTCTTAGATATTTAGTCGCTACGCCTTGCTTCGGGATCTGGTATCCAAAGGGGTCTAACTTTGACTTAATTGGGTACTCAGATTCCGACTATGCTGGATGTAAGGTCGATAGGAAGAGTACATCGGGGACGTGCCAATTCTTAGGAAGGTCCCTGGTGTCATGGAACTCTAAGAAACAAACCTCCGTTGCCCTATCCACCGCTGAGGCCGAGTACGTTGCCGCAGGTCAGTGTTGCGCGCAACTACTTTGGATGAGGCAAACCCTCAGGGACTTTGGCTACAATCTGAGCAAAGTCCCACTCCTATGTGATAATGAGAGTGCTATCCGAATAGCGGAAAATCCTGTTGAGCACAGCCGCACAAAGCACATTGACATCCGGCATCACTTTTTGAGAGACCACCAGCAAAAGGGAGATATCGAAGTGTTTTATGTTAGCACCGAGAACCAGCTAGCCGATATCTTTACCAAGCCTTTAGATGAGAAGACCTTTTGCAGGCTGCGTAGTGAGCTAAATGTCTTAGATTCGCGGAACTTGGATTGAATTGTAGCATACATGTATCTATGCTTTTGATCAAGTTCATTCTGCATTTTGTTGCTTATTATGGTGCTCAAGTTGCACAAACACTCCCTGGACCTCACAAGTCCGTTGCAATGTGATGCACATGTTTAGGGGGAGATGTGTTACAACTTGACCCTTTGAGACTAACCATATGTTTGAGTTTGCTTGTGTTAGTCTCAAAGGAGAATTGAAAGGAAAAAGGTGGACTTGGATCATGCAAGACTTCCACTGCACTCCGATGAGAGGGTAACTTATCCCAAGTCCATCTCTGAACTCTTATTGCCATTTGCTCTTAATTGAAGATTTTGGTGAGGCAATGGGGTTATAGGGCCACAATTGATCCCGTTTTGGTGCTTGATGCCAAAGGGGGAGAAAATAAAGGCCAAAGCAATAAATGGATCAGCTACCACTTGAGAGATTTTGAAAATAGTAGAATAGAGTTTTGGTTTGTCAAAATTCTTAAGTTGTCTCTCTTGTCAAAAGTTGGCTTCTTGTGGGGAGAAGTATTGATTATGGGAAAAAGGGGGAGTTTTTGAAATCCTTGATCAATCTCTTTTTGAATGACTCTCTTTATGCTTAAACATGTGTGTTTAACTTAGAGATAGAGATTTGAGTTTGATTTGCAAAAACAAACCAAGTGGTGGCAAAGGATGATCCATATATGCCAAAATTTATTCAAAATAAATTTAAGTGTTATCTGAATAGAGTTTGCACTTGTTCTAGTGGCTTTATGTTGTGTTGGCATAAATCACCAAAAAGGGGGAGATTGAAAGGGAAATGTGCCCTTGGGCCATTTCTAAGTATTTTGGTGATTGAGTGCCAACACATGTGTTTAATTGTGAATTTGTGTACATGGATGAACAAGGTGCAAATCATGAGATAAAGGTATGTTTCTAAGCCTTAGTACATTGGTTTTGTGGACTAACATATTTGTCTAAGTGTTAGAAACAGGAAGAGAGAAGAGGAGAAATGACTTGGCTGTGTGCAGCCAAGTCCCAGCTCGGTCTGGAGCACCGGACTGTCCGGTGTGCACCGGACAGTGTCCGGTGCGCCAGGCCAACTCGACTCGAACTGGCCGCTCTCGGGTTTTTGGCCGGCGGCGTACGGCTAAAATTCACCGGACTGTCCGGTGTGCACCGGACTGTCCGGTGAGCCAACGGTCGGCCAGGGCCAACGGTCGGCCGCGCAATCCGCGCGGGACACGTGGCCGAGCCAACGGTCGGAAGACGGCACCGGACTGTCCGGTGTGCACCGGACTGTCCGGTGCGCCAACGGCTCGCAGATCTACGGCAGTCTTCCAACGGTCGGAAGCGCCCGAAAAGGAAACAGATCGGGCACCGGACAGTGTCCGGTGTGCACCGGACTGTCCGGTGCCCCCGACGACAGAAGGCCAGGATAGCCTTCCAGAATTGCTCTCAACGGCTCCTAGCTGCCTTGGGGCTATAAAAGGAGCCCCTAGGCGCATGGAGGAGAAACACAAGCAACTCTTGAGCATTCTTGATCATCCACACAAGTTCTTTGCGCATTCGTTTGTGATTCTAAGTGATTCGAGCTCTGTTCTAGTGTGAACTCTGAGATAGTCATTCGAGCTCGAGTCTTGGCTGTGTGTGTGCGATTTTGTTGTGGATTTGTGTGTGTTGCTTCCCTCCCTTACTCTGTGCTTTCTTTGTGATCATACTTGTAAGGGCAAGAGACTCCAATTTGTGGAGATTCCTTGCAAACGGGATAGTGAAAGGAACAACAAAACACCGTGGTATTCAAGTGGGTCTTTGGACCGCTTGAGAGGGGTTGATTGCAACCCTCGTCCGTTGGGACGCCACAACGTGGAAGTAGGCAAGCATTGGCTTGGCCGAACCACGGGATAAACCACCGTGTCCCTCTGTGCTTGATTCTTGTGGTATTGTGTTTTGTTGAGACTTCACCTTAGCCACTTGGCATTAATCGTGCTAACGCTTAACAAGTTTTTGTGGCTTAAGTTTGAGGTTTTTACAGGATCACCTATTCACCCCCCCTCTAGGTGCTCTCAGTCTGAAGATAAGAAAGCTGTCGCTGAATCGAAGCTGAGTCTTTCCGAGGAGATGAATCTCGGCTTTCTTGAATCAATAGCAAAGACAAATACAGAGAAGATTACTAGGGAGATCTTAGAGGGTTTATCTGAAGACACTGGTGATAGTGACAGCTATGATGTGGAAAGTGGTGGTGAAGATTCCGAAGATCGACCCTGGCGACCAAGCGATGCAATTTTTGGAAAATCAAGCATAAAGCAAAGCCATCTTGTCAATATGAGGGGTAGATATTTTTGGGATTTATCTATTGTGAGGGCTGACGAAGGAGAGAAAACTTGTCCAACTCCCGAGGAGAATGAAGTCGTGATATTCCGAAGTTTCTTCAAGGCTGGACTTCGGTTTCCTTTGAGCAACTTTGTGGTAGAAGTTTTGAAGATATTTGAAATCTGCCTTCATCAAATTACTCCCGAAGCAATCATAAGGATGGGAATCTTCGTATGGGCCGTGAAGAGCCAAGGTTTGGAGCCAAATGCAAAAAGTTTCTGCAGTATGCATGAGTTATTATATGAGACGAAACCATGGGGTAAAGAGCAATATCATAACAATTTTGGCTGTTACAGCTTCGTTGCCCGCTCTGGGTCAAGCTGTCCCGTGCCAACTTTTCGAAAGAGATGGCCCGGAGACTGGATGAAGGAATGGTTCTATGTGAAAAATGACTTGAAAATGCGAGAAGATATTAAAGGTATCATCATGCGCCCCATCTGGCAATGCTTTGGCCTTCGGAAACCGAAGGTGGATATTGACGAAGCCGCCGAAGAATGCCGGAGAGCCTTCGGGGTAGTTTGCTCTTTGATTGGGACGAGGGATTTGATCCAGGAACACATTGCCTTCAGAGTATGGCCACTTGTAGAAGATTGGGAAATGCCAAAGGAAACCATCAGCAAACCTGACGAAGGTGGACTAGTTAGGTTAAGATACACCTTCAGATATGGAGATAAGTTTGTTGAGCCAGATGATAACTGGTTAAAATGTATTGAGGCCATAAGCGATGAACTGTTTGGACCATACTCGAAGGCAGAAGATACTGCACTGTCTGTGGCCTTCGGAGGCCGGAAGAAGAAAAGACTCAATCGAGTATTTGATGCCATTGGGTTCGTCTATCCTGACTATCATTACCCAACATGGGGTCAAAAAAGGAAAGATACGGCTTCTGTGAAGGAAGTTGCTTCAGCCGCTCCTAGTGAGCCAGCGCCAAAGAGGAAAAAGATGAATGTTCTTACACACCGGCCACGCTATATTGAATCGGCCACAGTGCCTGAGTTTGTCGGTGAGACCTCTTCGGCCACCGAAGCCAAGGAGCCGACTCCCCTGTCAAATATTGAAGAGCCGGCCAAAATGCTGGAGATGGAAAAAATAAAAGAAGTGAGAGCTGAAGAAACAAAGACATCGGAAATTTTAAGTCCTTCAGCAAGAGTTGAGGTGCCAATGCCAATGCCGATGACACAAAAAGACCTTACTACAACCCCCAAGAGGAAAAGAATGGTTAATGTGCTAGATGTACTGGAAACGATAAAATCTTCAAGCGCTACTCCGAAGATAGCTGCCGAAGTTTCAAAGACACAAACTGATGCCAAAGCTGTCAAAAGTCAAGAGGAAACTGAAACTGGGCTTTCAGAGCCTACCAAGAGGGAATTCTTGGAAATTGAAAAAGAAACGGAAAAAGAATCTGCAGAAGAAGCTTTATCTAAGAAAATCGCCACACCTATTCCCGAAACATCTTCTGAAGCTTCTGACTATGTATTACGTCATGCTTCGGGTAAAAATTTGAGCGAAAAAGAAAAAAAAGATAAGCTCAATTCTATGCGCAAAAATTGAAATATCCAAAAGGGGCGCTGATATTCAACGGCAGCGGAGAAGAAGACTTCTTGTATTGTCTCCCTGACAGCAAGGAGATTTCTGTCTGTTGGGAGATGAGCAAGAGCTTCGGATTCCCAACATTAGAAGACGGGCTCTCGGTGTTGTCAAAGGACGAGCTGGCCGACAGCTTAGCGTACAATAGTTTAAAGGTGAAAAAATGAGATCTATGTATTATTCCTTGAAACCAAAATTTTTCATTTGCCTAAACTTATTAACGCATTTTTTGCAGGGCCTTATACTTAGCAATGCCCTCAGGGCACAAAAAGATGCCGAAGACGAAGGGTGTACCATAGCCTTGAGCAACCTTCGTTCCGAGATAATTGAACTAAGGAACGAAGGTCTCGAAAAAGATAAAATATTACATTCGTTGGTGAATAAAATAAAAGAAGACGAAGCTGCTTTCAAAGCTCAAACTGAGGCTCAGAAGTGTGAACTTGAGGATCTTCGGAAACAGCTAGCCAGAGCTAAAGAAGAATGCACAATTGAAGAAGCAAAACGAGAAATTAGTGAACAATGGGCAAATCATTTAGAAAAAAATGTTGAAGAGCTTCGTGCATCCAAGAAAAGGTGTTATGAAAAATCTATAGAATGTGTTAAGAAAATAAAAACCAGCTTCGCTAGCGTTGGTGCGTTCTCAAGCGAAGAAAATTTCATGAGGGGCGACCCTGAAGGCCGAATTGGGTGGATCAGTCATGAAGCTGAAGCTTTTGAAGAAGTCTTGAATAGTCGCGGAGACATATGCGCCTTCTCGGGTGCTAGGGGGATTGCTACTGTTTTGGAGAAAAAAGGCTGTGATCACGTGAAATCCTTGGCACAGACCGAAACCGATTTATCTTCTGAAGACATAAAAGACCCTTCGGGCGAGGCAAGTTTGGTTGGTGGAAAATTTTTCACCGACATCTGGGAAAATGGTGGCCGAGAGATGGCTCAAGAAATTATACGAAGAAGCGAAAAAGGTATTCATGACGCTAGAAAAGTAGCAGAGGCCGCTGAGAAAAGTGCGGATCTCGAAGGGCGAATAGGTATTAACTACTAGTTTTTGGGTTTTTGTTGTAACTTTTTTATTTCGAACTTGCCTACACTTTGTAACATAGCCGCACCTTCTCCTCCCTCAGAGCCCGCCGAGCCATTAGCGGACCCCAACGTAAAGGGGGATGACGAGATTAGAAAAATGGCCGAAGCTATCATGGACAAAGTTGTTGATCAACTACTAAACGAAGCTGCAGAAGTAGTTCTAAGGGAAGATTAGATGTTATTGTGAAAACATTTGGAATGTAATATTTGTTGAACAATATGTGTAATATTTTTTAACTTTGAATGTAATATATAAGCTATTTATGGTTCAACTCTTTACGATGCATGAAACTTTACATACATACCGTTTTTGAGCCTTCGGCGAAAAAACACCTTCCCTTCTTTTCATGCTTCGTAAATGATATCCGTATTTTCATAGAAAACATCCAATCTTCGTAAAATCAGTAACCAATAGATCTTTTCATTTCAGAGTTTGATGAAGGTATGCTTCTTCAATAATTGTTTTTGTTCCTTGGGACTGTTTCTTCGAAACATTCTCCGAATATTAACACTGAACCCCCTTCTTGCGTCATTGATGCAATATGAATGATGTTATGCTATGCACATGATGTGATGATGTGATGTTATGCAAAAATGATATTGGCCGAAGGTCGACGTTTATTTTTCACTGTAAGCCTCCCTTAGGAGCTTCTTCACCTTTTACTTCAATGGAATCAGCGTTTATTTTTCGCTGTAAGCCTCCTTTAGGAGCTTCTTCGCCTTTTACTTCAGCGGAATCAGCGTTTATTTTTCGCTGTAAGCCTCCCTTAGGAGCTTCTTCGCCTTTTACTTCAGCGGAATCAGCGTTTATTTTTCGTTGTAAGCCTCCCTTAGGAGCTTCTTCGCCTTTTACTTCAGCGGAATCAGCATTTATTTTTCGCTGTAAGCCTCCCTTAGGAGCTTCTTCGCCTTTTACTTCAGCGGAATCAGCGTTTATTTTTCGCTGTAAGCTCTGCATTCCCTTCGGAACGACTTTTGAGCAGAAAACTTACGCTGCGCTCCCTTAGGAACGACTTTTTGTTATTTCGGAGGTTCTCCCTGTAACCATAAGTTCTTATGCTTCGTAAACTTTTTGGACTCCATTATTCTGTGGATAAAGTATATTTATACTATGGCAAAGGCGAAGCTATTACAAGAAATTGAAAACGATAAAAAACACTTAGGCTTTCAATAATTGTTCCTTAAAGAAAATGATACTGAATGCAAAAACTGTTGCCGAGGTAGGATATTTGTTAGTAAATGTGCTTTGATTCTGGCACAGTACTATTGACTGTCCGAGCTTCGGACTCTTCTCTAAAGTCTCGTTGGTGTTGAGTATGCTGACTCCCTTCTAGCTGCTGGCCTCGTTGCATTGGTGGTGGAGGCGGAGGCTGTTGCCAAGATGCCTGAGATTGACTTGCCGAAGCAATAGAAGCTGTAGGGTGGTTGCCCACATACTCTGAGATATAAGGAGAGTGGTACGAAGTAGTATGCATAACTTGCTTCGGCTGGGTCTGTTGGGCTGCAGCTTCTGCTATTTCCTTTTGTTTCTGGATAGTGACATGGCACATCCTGGTGGTGTGGCCCTTGTCCTCACCACAGAATAGACAATAAATTTTCCTGGGCTGATCCCCAAATCTTCCTCCGAAGCCCCTGGCACCTCTGCCCCTTGGAGCAGGAGGCCGAGGATAGGTCTGTTGCTGCCCCGAAGCCTGGGAGGAATATTACGGCCTCTGCTGCTGGCTTCCCCTGTCATCATTCTGAGCGGAATGAATCGATCTGACATGTCTAGGATGAATTCTCCCTCCGAAGCCCCTGGCTATTTCGGAGAACTTGTAAGCTTCCTCCCTTCTTTGCTGAAAGTCATTGTCAGCGCGGATGTATTCATCCATCTTCTGAAGCAATTTCTCCAAAGTCTGAGGAGGCTTCCTGGCAAAGTATTGAGCTGAAGGTCCCGGCCGAAGCCCCTTAATCATGGCCTCAATGACAATTTCATTGCGCACTGTTGGCGCTTGTGCCCTCAGGCGTAAGAACCTTCGCACATACGCCTGGAGATATTCTTCGTGGTCTTGGGTGCACTGGAATAAGGCTTGAGCGGTGACCGGCTTCGTTTGAAACCCTTGGAAACTGGTGATCAACATATCCTTCAGCTTCTGCCATGATGTGATTGTTCCTGGCTGAAGGGAGGAGTACCAGGTTTGTGCAACATTCTTGACGGCCATGACAAAAGACTTCGCCATGACTGTAGTATTGCCACCATAGGAAGATATCGTTGCTTCGTAGCTCATCAGAAACTGCTTCGGATCTGAGTGTCCGTCATACATGGGGAGTTGAGGTGGCTAGTAAGACGGAGGCCAAGGTGTAGCCTACAGTTCTGCTGACAGAGGAGAAGCATCATCAAAAGCAAAATTCCCATGATGGAAATTCTCATACCAGTCATCCTCGTTGAAGAAGCCCTCTTGATGAACCTCTCTGTGTTGAGGCCTTCGGTTCTGCTCATCTTGAGTGAGATGGCAAACTTCTTCAGAGGCTTCGTCTATCTGCCTTTGCAGATCAGCCAGCCTAGCCATCTTTTCCTTCTTCCTTTGCACCTGCTGATGGAGCATCTCCATATTTCTGATCTCTTGGTCCAAGTCGTCCTCCTGAGGCGTTGGACTGGTGGCCTTCCTCTTCTGGCTTCGGGCCTCCCGAAGAGAGAGGGTCTCTTGGTTGGGGTCCAGCGGCTGCAGAGCGGCAGCCCCTGTTGCTGAAGCTTTCTTTGGCGGCATGACGAAGGTCTATGCTTGCCGAAGGTGTTCGAAACTCAAAAAGTGGAAGTGAGTTCACCGGAGGTGGGCACCAATGTTGGGGACTTGTTCTCAAATGCTAAGAGTTAAGAACAAGGCAACATAAAAAGTGTTAAATGTTAAAGTCCTTCGTCCTTCGAAGCAATATCTCCCTTCGGATATAATAAATTCCGGACGAAGGTTAAGAAGAACAAACGTTCTTAAACGCAATAGATGAAGAAGAAGGATTCATACACAAGATATGAAAAATAATATAAACACTTTAAATGTTATTATCAACTTATTTTTATTTGTGTGACTATATCGACAATAACAAATTATAGATGTACCTTCGGCTCGAAGGAAAGCAGGGGTACAACCGTGACGCGAAAGTAAATGCCAAGTCAGCGTGAACAGTACGGGAGTACTGTTCATCTATTTATAGGCACGAGACGCAGCCCATGTAAAATTACACCCATGCCCTTTACATTTGCTAATAACTCTATAGCAATCCATCGGGGTCCAAATAGCCTTTTTCCCTTTTAAGTCGGTTTCTTTTTCTGCTATCACACCGAAGCTCCCCTGCGCATAGCTTCGGCTCTGCGCCATCCTTCATACTCTTTGTGCATCTTCATGCTGTGGTTTTGATTTGTGTCCGAAGGTACCTGTTTACACATTATACTCCAGAGACATAATTAAATCATGTTTTTGAGGACCTTCGGAAGTCGAAGGCCCCCAACATAAACTAATAGCTCTCCAAGAGAGCAAGTTGATCTTGATGATGTAGATGAAGATGACGTTCCATCGGCCGCAATTCGTACCATGGCGATTGGAGATGTGCGACCACAGGAACAACAAGTGCAAGATCAACCCTCCTCCTCAACGATGGTGCATCCCCCAACTTAAGATGATGAACAGGTTCCTCAAGAGGAGGCGTGTGATCAAGGGGGAGCACAAGAAGATCCACCTATGGAGGAAGAAGCACCACGGGCCCCTCCAACTCAAGTCCGAGCGATGGTTCAAAGGAATCATCCCGTCGACCAGATTCTGGGTGATATAAGCAAGGGAGTAACTACTCGCTCAAGATTAGCTAACTTTTGTGAGCATTACTCGTTTGTCTCTTCTATTGAGCCTTTCAGGGTAGAAGAGGCCTTGCAAGATCCGGACTAGGTGTTGGCCATGCAGGAAGAGCTCAACAACTTCAAGTGAAATGAAGTTTCGACCTTGGTGCCACGTCCCAAGCAAAACGTTGTGAGAACCAAGTGGGTGTTCCGCAACAAGCAAGACGAGCACGGGGTGGTGACACGAAACAAGGGTCGACATGTGGCAAAAGGTTATGCCCAAGTCGCAGGTTTGGATTTCGAGAAGACTTTTGCTCCTGTGGCTAGGCTAGAGTCTATTCGTATTCTATTAGCCTATGCCGCTCACCACTCTTTCAGGTTGTTCCAAATGGATGTAAAGAGCGCTTTCCTCAATGGGCCAATCAAGGAGGAGGTGTACGTGGAGCAACCCCCTGGCTTTGAGGATGAACGGTACCCCGACCATGTGTGTAAGCTCTCTAAGGCGCTCTATGGACTTGAGCAAGTCCCAAGAGCATGGTATGAATGCCTTAGAGATTTCCTAATTGCTAATGCTTTCAAGGTTGGGAAAGCCGATCCAACTCTTTTCACTAAGACTTGTGATGGTGACCTACTTGTGTGCCAAATCTATGTCGATGACATAATATTTGGTTCTACTAACCAAAAGTCTTGTAAGGAGTTTAGCAGGGTGATGACTCAGAAATTTGAGATGTCGATGATGGGCGAGTTGAACTACTTCCTTGGGTTCCAAGTGAAGCAACTCAAGGACGGCACCTTCATTTCCCAAATGAAGTACACACAAGACTTGCTCAAGCGGTTTGGTATGAAGGACGCCAAGCCCGCAAAGACACCAATGGGAACCGACGGACATGTCGACCTCAACAAAGGAGGTAAGTCCGTTGATCAAAAGGCATACTGGTCTATGATAGGGTCATTACTTTATTTATGTGCTAGTAGACCGGATATTATGCTTAGCGTATGCATGTGTGCTAGATATCAATCCGACCCAAGGGAATGTCACCTTGTGGTCGTTAAGCGGATTCTTAGATATTTAGTTGCTACGCCTTGCTTCGGGATCTGGTATCCAAAGGGGTCTACCTTTGACTTGATTGGATATTCAGACTCCGATTATGCTGGGTGCAAGGTTGATAGGAAGAGTACATCAGGGACGTGCCAATTCCTAGGAAGGTCCCTGGTGTCTTGGAGTTTAAAGAAACAAACTTCCGTTGCCCTATCCACCGCTGAGGCCGAGTATGTTGTCGCAAGACAGTGTTGCGCGCAACTACTTTGGATGAGGCAACCCCTCCGGGACTTTGGCTACAATCTGAGCAAAGTCCCACTCCTATGTGACAATGAGAGTGCAATCCACATGGCGGATAATCCTGTTGAACATAGCCGCACTAAGCACATAGACATCCGGCATCACTTCCTGAGAGACCACCAGCAAAAGGGAGATATCGAGGTGTACCATATTAACACCGAAAACCAGCTAGCCGATATCTTCATCAAGCCTTTAGATGAGAAAAGGTTCTGCAGGTTGCGTAGTGAGCTAAATGTCTTAGATTCGCGTAACTTGGATTGATCTATAGCATACATGTGTTTTATGCCTTTGATCATGTTAATTTATGCATTCAATCTATTTTTGTTCATTTGTGGTGCTCAAGTTGTATACATGATCCCCGGACCTCACAAGTCCATTTGCAAGTGATGCACTTATTTAGGGGGAGGCATGCTACAACTTGATCCTTTGAGACTAACCTTTGTGTTTGAGTTCTTGATCTAGTCTCAAAAGTGAATTGAAAGGGAAAGGTGAACTTGGACCATGCAAAGACTTCCACTGCACTCCGGTATTAACTCCAAGTTCATATCTATGCTCTTATTGCCTTTTTGCTCGTAATTGACAATTTTGGTGAGGCAATGGGGTTAAAGGGCCAAGAATGATCCCGTTTTGGTGCTTAATGCCAAAGGGGGAGAAATTAAGGGCAAAGCAAATGGATCAACTACCACTTGAGAATTTTGAAAATAGTAGAGTTAGAACATTTGATTTGTCAAAATACTCTTATTGTCAAAATTTGGCCTCTTATGGGAAGAATTTATGATTATGGGAAAAAGGGGGAGTTTTTGGATCTTTGATCAGTTTCACTCTTGGAATATCTCTCTTTATGCCTAAACAAGTGTGTTTGACTTAGAGATAGGAAATTGAATTTGATTTGCAAAAACAAACCAAGTAGTGGCAAAGAATGATCCAAATATGCCAAATTTGAATAAAAAACAATTCTTGTTCTCAATTGCATTAATGTTGCACTTCTCTTGGTTGCTTTTTGATGTGTTGGCATAAATCACCAAAAAGGGGGAGATTGAAAGGGAAATGTGCCCTTGGGCCATTTCTAAAGTGTTTTGGTGATTAAGTGCCCAACACCTATTCTCTAAGTGTTAATTTGTGCCAAAGATTGAAGAAGTGCAAATCATATAACAAAGGTACGTTTCTAGACTTAGTACATTGATTTGGGTACTAATGTATTGTGTCTAAGTGCTAGAAATAGAAAAAAAGCAATTGGAAAAGAGTTGGCTGTTCCTGCTCGGTCTGGGTGCACCGGACTGTCCGGTGGTGCACCGGACAGTGTCCGGTGCGCCAGACCAGTCTCGGTGAACAGGTCACTCTCGGGACTCGACGGCGGCGTACGACTATAATTCACCGGACTGTCCGGTGGTGCACCGGACTGTCCGGTGAGCCAACGGTCGACTGCGCCAACGGTCGGCCGCGCAATCTTCGCGCGACGCGTGGGCGCGCCAACGATCGGCAGGGGACACCGGACAGTGTCCGGTGTGCCAATTGCCATGAATCTGCAACGGTCGTATGCACCAGAAAAGGAAGGAGATCGGCACCGAACCGTCTACAGTGACTGTCCGATGGCGCACCGGACTGTCCGGTGCGCCACTCGACAGAAGGCAAGGATGGCCTTCCTTGTTGGTCTTCAACGGCTCCTAGCTACCTTGGGGCTATAAAAGGGACCCCTAGGCGCATGGAGGAGTCACCCAAGCATTCTTTGATCATTCCTAAGCATCCAGACTCCACTCCCACGCATTTTATTCTCTGTGCTAGCAATTTGAGCTCCTCTTGAGTTGAGAACTCCGTGTGTTGAACTTAGAGCTCAAGTTGTGACTTGTGTGCGTGATTGTGCTCTCGTTTTGAGTCTTGTGTGCGTTGCTCTCCCCTCCCTTACTTCCGTGCGTCTTTATGATCATCAATTGTAAGGGCGAGAGGCTCCAAGTTGTGGAGATTCCTCGCAAACGGGAGAAAGTATAAGAAAGAAGAACACTGTGGTATTTAAGTTGATCATTGGATCACTTGAAAGGGGTTGAGTGCAACCCTCATCCATTGGGACGCCACAACGTGGAAGTAGGCAAGTATTACTTGGCCGAACCACAGGATAATTCGTGTGTCTCTTGTGATTGCTTTTCTGTGTGATTATTGTGATTCATAAGAGCTCGCTCTATAGCCACTTGGTTTTATCATTCTAACACTTAACCAAGTTTTGTGGCTATTAGTTGTTGAATTTTACAGGATCACCTATTCACCCCCCCCCCTCTAGGTGCTTTCAGAAGGCACTTCGTCGAGCGCGTCGTGGGAGCAATAGCAGACATGGATCTCATCTACATAAAAATGTATTGCTCTACTTATCAACATTAACACCTAATGTAGAAGTTGACTAAATGATCATTATAGTGGAACCATGTCTGAATGATTCCAAAAGCAAAAGCAACGTATACTAAATTATACGATAAACCAACAACTTCAAAGGGATGTGACCTTATGGCAAAATTAGAAGAAAATAGGTAACACCTACATAGATGTAAAGTCACCTTGTGGCACCAAAAAGCATTGGCTTGTGTAGTTTCATTGCATATACAGTTATTGCAAACAAATTATCAGCAAGCACAATTATCTTGTCCCCGCGTTGTTGCTCATGGAATCGAATTAGGAATTCGCAAGCCCTGAACTTGTTTGGATTCATGATATACAGTACCTGGCATGTAAGAATTAGTAAGATGGAATCCTCCATACAAGAGATAGAGGATAACTAAGTAAATTAAATGAAGTGAGACTATCAAACATAAAAAATGTTCTTTGCTTATTACAGAAGTATGTCTTGTTGGAGGTGCTTAACAATAGTATCAACTGAAACATGTGAACCTCATTTTGCGCACAATAAGTGTAGAATTTTATGTATTTCTCTACAGGAAACACATATTCATCCTCTTCTTCTTTGAATTTTCTTTTTTCAGATACTCAACAAAGAACTCTTTGGTCATATGACACCATACTTCTGCACACTGCACATTTACAATAAATCCACCTTTGACTAAATCCAACCAATTCGCTTCATACAATTCTGGTCCAATTAGAAATTTCATATTAGTAATACATTTGTCCTTTCTCATAAGGGTAGATGCCATAATATTAGCATAGTTAATTTATAATACACTAAGGCAAATAATGAGATCATGCATGATTATATGATGGGAACATACCAGTAAGACCAAGCTTGCAGTAAGATTTAGTAACACTGATGACTTTTCTGAACAAATGTGCATGGGCAACATGAACCTAAAAACACATATACACAAGAAAAGGAAACAAAAAGTGAATGTGACACATTATTAAGACATGGAACCATAAACACTTCAATAATCAGATAATAGATTAATCCACCTCATCCATTAGAAGCAAGCCCAATGGTATCTCTTCCATTACCAGCGTTCGCTGCATTCATGCCTCTCTGTTCTCACATGATGCTGGAAGATCATCATCGGTTCCTGTAACCAAAGCCAAATTTCTTAGTACATCATTTCAAATGTTGTTACCTGACTGGTTCAAACTGGCGGGCAGGTAAAATTCTGAAAGTTGTTCTGCTTGTAAAAAATGTGTCGTTCCTGATGTTCTAATAAAAAGGTTCATGAATTAACCAACAGAAGTAAACAAATCATGATTTACCTGCTCAATTTCTCTTTTATACATGTTAAGTGCCCTTATTATGTCATCTCTCTGAATCTCAAAGAACTGTAGTGTGCAGAATATGTAAGTTACCTCAAGAAAATAAAGACAAATGACTTTTCTCTAATTTTGAAAAGCAAGCGGATAGTACTCACCTTGTCAAAAAGATTGAGTATCACATCATTGATGGTTGTTTGGATCCTAGCACTCTCTAGAGCAACCTATCATTAATAACACATAAACACAAGTTCAAGGAATCCTAAGATCACTTGTCCGATGAATAACAAATGAAGTGCAGCCATGAGCCTAGCGCGGTTGTGGATAAGGATGACAGACTACCACAACAAGCTAGGGAGCTCGAGTCATGCATCAGCACAGGTGAGTCGTCCTGCTCCTCTCCCCCTTCTGCCCTCAACAACGTCAAGATGACTGATGGGGAGGACACCAGCCATGCGAGACCCTAAAATGATTGGGACATTATGTTCCTTATTGTATTTCTTGCAAATCTCTAATTTTGGCCTTGATTGACCTTCTAAAGCGAAATGATTCCCAAAATGGATCTGGTCAAATAAGCCTGGATAATACTTCCCAATCCATCCCAATGTGTGATTCTTAATTGCATCCTGCTGAGACCTTTTAAAAGAAAGATATATCATGCAAACTCATATAATTTTTTGCAAAACTATAGAAAGAAGAAAGAGTTTGTTTTAGACCAGCACTTGGTTTCATTTGATGACTTGTATGTTTAAAACAATAAGTGCAACCCCGAATAAAACAAAGATAAGTAACATCAACACAACTCTTTCCCGAGATCAGTTGCATATCTGCATATAGTTTTGCAAAAAATGTAAGAACTACCTGATGAAGAAACATTCAGCTTGAATAACTCAAGCGAAGATGTGACCAATCAAAAATAAAAAAATTACAAGAGTCAATTTTTAAGGGAGTTAGGACTTCATGTTCACCTTAAAGAACTCGTATACATGATATTCTGATACTGAGTGATTCCAAGAACAATGATCAACAATAAATTTGTTCAGAGCCACAAGAAAGCTACCAAGAACTGCAAGCAAGATATACAAGACAAGGTAGTGAGAAAAGGTCAACCAAAACAAATATAAAAATGGTGTTACTTCCTTGACCAAATGAAATTTTTTCAAGGTTGTTCAGTGCATTCGACTACAAATGCACAACTGAGTAACTGACAATTTCAGACAAACAACTATATGGTGTAATCATTTCGCATACCTTCATCTACATCAACAGCAACCACCATCACCCCAACCTGCTCTAGAAACCGTAGCGGCTTCCCTCGCTGACATGCACCATTCACGTTCATGCTCTTGGCACTTGCGATGGCCTCCTTGAGTGGCAGCACCTCCAGATCGTGCATCAGTTGCCGATGCGTGGTGACCACTTCCGTCTTCATTCCCGCCACCTCCCCTCCTAGCCTCCACCCTCCCCATCTCCACCACACCCCTCGTGCTCGTCTGGCTCGATGACCACATCCTCCCCCTCACCTGCACGTAAAAACGGATCCACCCGCGTAAACTCCACCATAGAAAGGGGTAGAATATTCCCTCGTGTGTGCCATAAATAGGCGGTGAAAATGAATCTTACCTTGGGTAGGAGCGGAGAGAAGAGCCATGAGAAAGAAGGAACGTTCGAGGAGCATCGGGGGTTGAGATCGAGAGCTGGCAGAGAAGAAATAGGGACATTGAGGAGGTGAGGCAGGCGAAATCGGCGGTGTGCACGCGGGCATCTAGGGGTGGGGTACGGATCTCCTGGCAGGACAGATTGATGGCGATCTCGGACTGGAGGGGGTAGGGGCCACGGAACTCCGGCCACGACGTGCGGCAATCTCGGGGGCGGGCGCCGCGAGGAGGGGAGGGGTGGTCGCGGAGGGGGTGGTGAAGGGCGTGCTCCAACGTCGGTTGTCTCGGGGCTTCAGCGTTGTGGGGGGCGGGAGAACAGCCTCACCGCGTCATCTTCGCCGTGTTGCGCGCGGTGGGGTGGTGACGGCGGGGGGATCGGCGTGGTGACAGAGGGATCATGGATGGAAGCGGGGGCATGGCACTGTCGCGCGCGGCGGGACGATGATGGCGGGGGATCGACATGGTGATGGCTGAGGAATCGCGGATGGGGCGAGGGTAGGCAGGGACGCACGGGTGGGGACATGGTAGTGTGGACGCTAACCGAGACAGGGGTACGGTAATGCCTTGGTGGACACCCTCCTTGCGCTCTTAAGGAGTAGTCTAAACTTCTACTTCGAAGTATATGTATCTAGGTATAGCATATAGCTAAATGCACAGCAAAAGATACGTATCTATAAAGACCACCAAAACGTGAAAAGAGTAAAGTTTTAAATGGCTTATAGTTTGGAATAGATGTAAAAAGGTTGCAAGTAGACATGTACACACTCGAATAAAATACAAAACAGGTTCCATTAAAGGAAAGTTTGCACAACGCATGGATCTGCGCATCCATGTAATGTAACAATGTCAAGGAGTAGATTGCAACTACTACCGTTCTCGAATATTTATCGGCCGTTTATCAAACGACGATAAATGTTCTCAAATATTTATCGGCCGTTTGAACTAAACGACGATAAATAAAAAAAAAATAGGACGGAGGGGTACTAGTCTGTCAACGCTGGAAATTTCTTCGGCACCAATGCCATATATCCGTAGAAGTGGTAGAACTCATTCGTCTTTGAAATTACAGCCGCATCCTTTACACGTGTAGAACGTCGTCTCTCCCTCATCTGCTGAACGCATCTGCAATTTCCGGTGTCAAGAGCAATAATTGGATACGTAAAACCTGGAAGGATTGGTCATCCAATGCTGAAGGAATAGATGCTAACCTGTATGTTGTAAAATTCAGCTTTTGGATGGTCGCATTTTGGACAGGCTTTATTTGTCTATTTGCAAGAAACAAGATTTGTGAATAACCCAGAAGAACAAAACTTGTTAGACTTGCAATATATTTGAAGGACAAACAACTTACCACTGGTCTTTGCCCAACAACGTCGTCCGTTTGTGTCTTTAACCCTCTTCGAATATCCTGAAAAACAGCACACGGAAAAAAAAAAGCACATTGATGATTGAACCAGTCTAGTTCATTATATCTTATATCTGGCTGAAAGCATCTAGGTCCCTAATTGGTTTTGGTAATTAATAACAACATAAGATTATCATGACTAAAATATGTTTGCAGCTATAAAGTAAGGTAAGTCACAATGATATAGAAAAATAGGCTTAACAAGTTTTCATGCCTTTATTGATGAAAGCCAACGAACGGTTTAAAAAATGATAAGTCCAAATAAACGAACGATCAGTTAGTTTTAAGTATCAGTGAGTGATGACTTTTATTTTTCTTTTAGCCATACTATAAAGAGGGAATAAGATGGTTAGCTTGAACTATTGGAGTCTAGTTAGGTGCGATAGTGCACACTTGTGAATAAATAATGCTAGGTGACTAGCATCCGAACAGTTGACGGTGATACAATGTTTTCTCGATTAACATAGAACTACATCAAGGTTCAGTTTTAAGACCTTATCTATTTTCCTTAGTGATAGATGAGGTCACAAGGATATACTAGGAGATATTCCTTGGTGTATGCTTTTCGTTGATGATATAGTTCTAGTAGATGAAAGCCAGGAAGGAGTAAATAGAAAGCTAAAGTTATGGCGTCAGACCCTAGAGTCAAAAGGTTTTAGAATTAGCAGAATCAAAACCGAGTATATGAGATGTGACTTTGGTACGACAATTAGTGAGGATGGAGATGTAAGCTTGGGAGGCCATGTAGTACCCAAGAAGGACACCTTCTGTTATTTGGATCAATGCTACAGAGATATGATGATATTGATGATGTTAGCCATAGTATCAAAGCGTGGTGAATGAAATGGCATCAAGCATCGGGAGTCCTATGCGACAAGAGAGTGGCACAAAAGTTGAAAGGCAAGTTCTACAGGACGGCGATTAGGCCTGCTATATGATATGAGGTTGAGTGTTGGCCTACTAAGAGACGGCATATCCAACAACTAAGTGTCGCAGAGATGTGTATGTTGCGTTCGATATGTGGACACACAAGATTGGACCGAGTGAGAAACGATGACATATGCGATAGGCTAGGAGTAGCGCCAATTGAATAAAAGCTTATTCAACACCGGTTGAGATGGTTTGGGCATGTCCACCAGAGACTCCCAGAGGCACCGGTGCACAGAGGCATCATAAGATGGTACAATAATGTGAAGAGAGGTAGAGGGCCAAACTTGACATGCGAGAAGGCAATCAAAAGGAACTTGAAGGAATGGAACATCCCAAAGGAGTTGTGCTTGGATAGAAGTGCTTGGAAAGAAGCTATCCACGTGCCCGAACTGTGATTAGACCTTTTCCATTTTAGTTCTCTCAAAAGATTTTCCCCTCCCCTTTCTCTCTCTCTTTTTGGTGACTTCTTGTTGGGTTTCAACTCTAGCCTACCCCAACTTGCTTGGGACAAATGCTATGTTGATGTTGATGTTGTTGAACCTAAGAGAGTCTACAAAAAGTTTAAATAAAAAACCAAATAAAGAACACATGACGACCATATTTTGCACAGTCCACAATAGCACTGGACGTGTCCGGTTACTCATCGGATGTGGCACCAGATAAGAAATGTTATATAATGCAAAGATGTGTCCGGTATGCACCGGGTATGTGGCACCGGGCAGGGCAATCAGAGAGCTTGCAAACAATGTAGTAGCGCATTTGCACTTATTGGCATGTTCAACGAGCTTGCAAACTATGCATTTGCATATTTGCACTCAGACATTGTCCGGTGCTGCACCAAATACCGCACCAAACAGGGCACCTAGAGAGCATGTAAATTGTGCATGAGCCAAGTCCTCATCTGACATGTCTGGGCCACCGAACACAATACTCAGAGAGCATGTTTACTGTGTCCAAAACAAATATATTTACTAGACGTGTCCGGTGTGAAATCGGTGCTTGTACCGGATGTCTAGCACAGTAGCGGCTAGTTCCAGAATTACCTATTAGAGAGGCACCGGCGTATCCGGTGCAGCGAGAAAAGTTGCACTAGACATGTCTGCCGCACACAAAAATTCTAGATGTGTTTGCAATGGCTAGTTTGGCCCTTTAGGGTTATTTATACCCCCATATCAGCTCCTCGTGGTATCTTGTCCCTTCCAATATATGAAGCAACCTTGTGAGGGATAAAAAGATCCTTGCATTGTGAGGAGATTATAGAAGTGTTGGTCTTGTGATTAGCAATCTCATTAATATTTAGAAAGAGACTCGTGTGCCTCCACCACCCATATTAGGCTTGTCTAGTACTTATTATTTTTGGTGATCAACATAACCTAGATGACTCAGTGGTGATTGAAATACGGTGATCACCAAGAGAGCTTATGGATGCCCAACTTGGGTGTTGCACACGGTTGTGAGCAATTCACTATGGCGGAGCGGCAAAGAACCAGCTGATAGAGAGCAGTGGCGTATGGATCCTTGAAGAGCCTCCACGTAATGCAAGAGTCATAGATACAAAGTGGGTTATCCAAAACAAATAAGATGATCAAGGTGTCAAGATATCATAGTGCAGAACAAGACGAGGCCTGTTGCAGATGAGTTCTCTCAAGTAGAAGATTTGGATTGTAGAGAGACGGTGTTGCACGATTGAAAGCCATTAGTATCCTACTTGCTTGTGCATCCAACCATGACATTAATAATATCAAATAATGTAAAAAAACACATTCTTAAATGGCTTTATAAATGAACTCGTATGTGTTGATCAACCACCGGGTTTGAAGCCCCCAGATATTCTAATGATGTTTACAGGTTGTCCAAGACGCTATATGGGCTAAAGCATGCTCCAAGGGATTGGTACGAGCATCTTTGGAAGTTGGAACTTCCTCATCAATAAGGGCTTCAAAATTGGAACCATTGATATCACACTATTTACTAAGGCCCCGTTTGGATCCTTGGAATTGAATTCCATTATAATAATCATAACTTACGCATAGATCAATTAAGCTAATATGGTTTTATACAGAATATATTTGTATAGTATTGTTTGTCATATAGGGATATTTATGTGCTATATTTTAACTATAGAGGAGTGAACCGAAGAGCGTGTCATAAATTGCAGAGTAGAATCATGGACTAGTGATACATACAATCAATTTCCACCTCCTCTCTCTATAAATTTGGAATAGGCTTATATCTAAACTTTGGAAAGTGGTGGAATGTCAAGTTCCAAACCAAATAACCTACTATATTAAGTAAATTCTAATTCCTTCAAATGAAGGGATCCAAATGGCCCCTAAGAAGAATCACAGTGATAATGTGATATTTTTATTTATCAAGTTTACATTGATGGTATAATATTTGGCTCGACAAATGAAGGTTATTGCAAAAAAAAAGTGGTGAACTGATGTAAAAAGAGTTCATATAGCCCTCACAGAAGAGAAGTTCGTATAGGCTATGCGTCGTCTAGCTTGAAATATAATGGCTTGTTTGGATGCTTGTGTATTCACTTTAATCCACGTGTGTGTTGATGTAGATTGGAGTGTAAGATATGGATTGGAGTGTAAGCTAATTTAAGTTCCACTTCCATATCTCAACACAGCCTCGTATCCACTCCCATCCACACGTGCTGATGTGGATTAAGGTTAGCTTACACTCAAATCCACCTCAATATATGTGGATTAAAGTGAATAGACAAGTATCCAAACAAGCTCTAAAGGGATGATAGTAGTCTAAGGAGTAAGGAGTCAGGACTAGAACGGGAGCCGTGAGTTTTACCTCGGCGGTCATCGTGTACTGTATTTCTTTCCCTTCAATTTCTGCGAACCGGGAAGAAAAAACATTCCGCGTCATTATCGATTATAATCGCATAAATCAACGAATAGACACCGCAAGAGGAGAATGCGGCGGAGGAAGAAAGAGACCTTTGGCATCGCGCTTGAAGCCGCATAGAGGGCAGGAGGCGGAGCGGACGGAGTCGAAGGTGAGGAGGGTGCCGCATATGCCACAGAAGAGAAAATCGCGCGTCTGCCAGAACGCCATGGCCGTCGCTTGCTCGGTCGCCCGGTTTCACGCTACCGCGCCGCCGCTGGAAAACACTCCCCGCCACGGAACCGAGCGCCGCCGTACCCTGGGTGGCCTCGTATATGTTTTTTAATGGGCCCGATGTTGGCCCAATGGCCCCGCCAAACTTGAAGTGCCACATGACATTTCTACGCTAGTAGCAGTAGTTCATTTATGGCTGGCAGTGATGAATTAGAATCTGATATAATATGATCTGATTTTTTAATTTTATTGTAAAACTTAGAGCTTATTACCACCTATAGTGACAGGTCATAGGGATAGTAATGGATCACGATCCAAATGTCACTTCACAAAAAAATAGGGTTTTTAAATAATTTTAGTTTAAAATTAATAAAAAATATGGTCTGATCCTAATCCGATTCGATTCTTAAAGTTTGTAGTGTAAAATCTAGAGCTCATTCTACCCTTGGACAGGTGATAGCTTGACGGTGAAGAATAACAATGTGTATGGAATAATAGTCCTTAACATTTTCAGCACAAGGACATTCTATTTTTCTCTTGTTCGGCTTTGTTTGCCATTGTTCTCAATCCGTGTCCTTGAAGCAATGATCTCTAAGACTGTCTCCAGCAACGTTCTCTATATACATCCTCTATATCCGTCCTTTACAGTCTTCTCTAAAAGATTCCATCTCCTATATCTACTTTCTCTCCAACAACGTCCTCTAAATCACGTCCTCTATATGTAAATACCTATATTAAAGACATTTTTAAATTTTTAATTTTTGTACATACGTATTTGTCATACTCTCAAATGTATTGTACATATTTTAGTTTTATTAAACCGGTTGTTTAAAGTATTCAAATAGATAGAGAACCGTTTAGAGAAACTCTACGTATAGAGGATCTAGCAGCGTTCTCTAAATTTAGAGGACTGTTTAGAGAAAGTTGCTGGAGGGAGTAGAGGACGTCCTCGTCCTCTAAATTTAGGGTACAGGACCCTTTAGAGCTGCTTGTTGGAGCTAGTCTAAGCCTATATCCAACCATTTCCCCTCCCAGATCCTTCTATTCGAACTTTCTATTGATATTTAAATATCTCTCCCTCAACCATTCTTTTCCCTATTTGTCATCTTCAACCATTCTCTCTATGCAGCTCCTTCTTGACTTTTGAACTAGGTTATTTATCTTTTATACATCAGTTTTTGGAGTTTTAAAAATACTGTCATATTTGTAGTACCATAATACACAATATTATCTGCTAATTAAACTCAAAATAATTATTTTTTACAATTATTCTTGTGGACTAGGTGAATGCCCGTGCGTTGCAACGGGACCACTACATTACAACCTTTAATATCATACAAACTTTTATATATGATAGTACAATACTTGCACATTGCTACGGTTTGTATATATTATGAGAGCTACATGTTAGATCAAGGACATACATAATCGAGAGGTGAACCCGTCGTTTGGGTCGTCGTCGAGCCCGCCGCCGACGTGCCCGCCACCGCTGAGGTGCTCCGCAGCACCGGCGTCATGTACAGGCACCTCGCCTTCAAGCCCGAGAACAACTTCAACGCCGCCGACGCCGAGGCTCACGTGCAGCGGAACGCCGCGCTCGCGCACGTCGAGAAGCACCGACTCACCGGTGTCCTGCACTTCGCCGACATCTAGAGCTGCACTTCGCCGGCGTCATGCACTTCGCCAAAAAATCAAGACTTGATCATTGATAAACCAACATGGAAGACAGTTTGTTTTGACACTGAATTAGTTTAAAACAAATTTTGATATAAAATGGAAATAATACTGACCAGGCATGGCTAATCGTGAACGGTTAAAAAAACGTTGCCTCTGAGATCCAATTTGAGATGTTCGGTTATTCTGATCAATGCGCTTATTAGATTTCAATCGCTGTTTCTTTGCAGAAAGTAGTCGTACATCCTCTTTCCACAAGTGACGATATGCCTTGAACTTCATTGTAAGAATCTGCTCTTTCAACCTCAGCCTGGTTTTACGTACTCCAAGTCTTTCTTTGCCAATCAAATCAATCTTCCGTTGGCTAAGAAGATCACTTGATGCCAACAAATCAAGGGCAGATGTATCAGCAGGCAATGATTTAAATAGCACTTCATTCATTTCTTTGGCTATATCATTATTTGCATATGTGAAAAAACTGTGTAAATCAGACATATGATCACAGTATGTCCATTGCTTCACTGGTAGTTCATCACTAACTTTTATTTTCATGGAATCAGCATGGCACAGAGAAGTTTTCGGCCTGTCATTGTTAATATCATTTTGAGACCCAGCTTCTTTAGAAGCTATCAATGAGCTAAAATCAGCAGCTGCACATGCCTTACCCTCAGCAACTCCAGGAGATATATCACTCTTCTGAAGGAACTGTTTTTGCATTGCGAACTGGAGCTGTTTCAACCTCCATCATATCGGCCCCTTTGACATCAGCATCCTGCACCACAGGTACCTTAGGAGAAACAATGAGCTCCCCCGGTTCTTTTATCATATCAAATGTATCACAGATATCAGCACTTCCAGAACCTTTGATGTCCCATCAGAAGGTGATAGTTTTTCTGTATGTGTCAGCCCTGTGGGAGAACTTTCTAGAGTAGTTACAGCCTAAGTATTCACATATTTAAGTTCGCCATCCAATGAATCAATCTGGAGTTCAGTCTTTTCAATCTCCTTGGAGATGCTTTCCTTCAGTTGGAGCAGCTTATATCAAGTAGTTTTATTGCCTGCAAACCTTCAATTCCAGCCTGCAAGCACAAAACATCAAACAATTAAACGAGTGCCGAGCTGAAACACAACATTATGACAGTCATTATGATCAGTTAACCAGGCACGTCAAGGGCTTAATTATATCCCTATAGATTGTATATCCATCATTCATGCCCAAACAATCAGCAGAGACCTAAGATTTTAAAGTCTACATAAACAGGTACCCAGTTCAGAGGTGAAACATATGATCGCTGATCGGTATATAGGGAAGGACTGATAGTATTTTTCAGGTATTGTAGTATGGTTTCTGCTACAGTCTTGCAAGACTCAGCTAAAAACTACAATAAGAAAACTGTTCCAAAGCTAACACTGAAGCTAATAGGAGTAAATCCAGCCCCTCAATCCTAACCACACTGATGATTTTAAAAACTACATTTCGCCCAATGCAAGGACATTATATGCCTAAGATCCACAAATCTACTCACCTGAAAACTGAATCATAAACCCAAATAGTCAACTCTATCTATTTCAGTTCAAATCAGCACATCAAACAAATAAGATCGCTCACACCTTCTTGAATCTGAAGCTCATGGGCGAGCAAGCAAATCACACGTTCTCGGAGAAGCATCTGTACATTCCCACCGACACCGCGAAATCCTAAGCCATGGGCGCTGAGATCCAAGGTTTACCTCCCCAAACGCACCAAATCAACAACTCAACCCGATATGCCACGAGAGTAAAAAATTAGTATTAAACATAATTTTAGGGGAATCAGTTCGTTTTCACAGGAAAAACGCAAGAAACGGGAAAAATTCCTCTGCTCCAAATGCGCCCTTAGAATAATTAATTACTCACGTAGGTCACTATCAACCATTTTGCATAAGAGAAATTGCACAATCATACTACAAGAGATCGAGCAGAATGCTACTTACGAACAATGAAACAATGAAACTGTTTTACAAGAGATTGAGCATACTGCTAATTTCTGAATAGTGTATGCACCTCAACGCAGCAATCAATCCTAACTGATAGCCAAACTCTCGCCAAGGCACCACACAAACAAGCATAAGTCACCATGAGAGGAGAATTGACAAAAGCGAGAGAGACCGAGAAGCAGGCAGGGAAATCCTACCTTCTAGGCCTTGTTCGATCCACGAGCTGCTGCAGCTTCTCACTCTGGCAATGCTAGAGCACGTCCAGCACGCGGATGAGGAGCGCAGCGAGCGAGATCAGAACGGATGTGGGGACCGCCGGCGCCGGTGGGTGCCACGGAAGCCGAAAGGCAGCTACGGGCGGATCTGGAGCCGAGGTACGGGTTTTCCTCGGCTTCGCCATCGTCCAGCGAGCAGCCGGAACCACAGAAACAGCGGCACTCCGTGCAAGCGCAGCCACAACAGGCGGCGCGCGGTGGCGAGGCCGATGCACACGGGCGTCGCGGACTCCACTGACTGGATAGCCTTGTCGTTGATGCGGCGGTCCGGAATCGGTGCGGGGCTGGCGTGGGCCGGCTTCCTAGCTATCGGCGTCGTGTCGGAGCAGCTCAAGACACGCTTCAAGGTCTCGCAGCAGCAGGCCAACACCAAGTCAGTGCCACCCCCATTCACCATGCTTGCCGTAGGTCGTTAATTCATTCCGTTACAAAACCGCCAATGCTCCTCTCGCTCTAAAAATCTGATCAAACTTGAGACGACTTGACTCTCTAAAAAAAGTTGAAATTACATAATAAAAGCAATGTATCTAGAAAATTCAAAATGTGAAATAGAGCGAGTATATACAGACGGAAGACTACAGCATAGTGACACCTAGTGTTATGAGAAGAACCAACATGAATGTCATATATGCATAGCAGCTAAAATAGTAAAATGGCAAAATCAGTGTAAAGGCACCACAGGATTCATAAACTTATCCTCGGTTGCTGATAGATTCTCTTCATAAAGCTATGCACAGTAGATAGACAAAGTGGTGTTTTCTCTTTACCGACTACTGCAGGAGGTTCCTGGCAGAGAGTGATGAGCAGCAGTATCAGTATGGATCTAAATGCTGACAACCTTTTCTGACTTACTGAAAGCAGCAGTGCGCATGGATGCAATTCTCACTTTCTAACTGGCAAACTGCAGATAGTGGAATTTAGGAGTATCATATATGCGTCACAGCAATAGGAAAACAAAATGGGGACCAGCGCGTGAAAGGCACCCAATGACTTGGTTTTTTGCCATGATCGTCGATCGACCACGACATTTCCCGCAGAAAGCTAGCATCATCAGTAGAGCGAACAAGCGTGATATCGGTGGGTTCATTTGATTTGTAGTAGGAGTATCTTCCAATTGGATCTAGTATTTGTTTACCGGATTCTCGCTGGCTCGTAAATCGGTGGGGGAGTGATGAGTATGACAGCAGTGGAGGGCCATCGCTCCTGCGATCGAAGAACCCAAGCGACGGATAGGTGAGCGACCTATCCAAGACATTCGAATCCAAGATAAGCCCATAACTTAACCTTGAAGTAGGTGCAGATGGCGCGGAGGTTGCTCTGGTACTCCTTGAGCGACACGTGCTGGTGCGCCTACACCTGGTCCGGCAGAGAGGCGTCGTTGGCACCGAAGAAGACTGTCACGGCCGCTGGGTCCGCGCCCGCGCCCGCCGCGCCCTCCATGGCCCGCGGCAGCACCTTGAGCGCCCACCGCGTGTTGTAGCCGCTGAGCCCGCGCAGCACCACGTCAGCCTAAACAATAGGGGCGCGCAGTCACAGCCAGATCGGGGGTTCGCTAAATCAAGGCCAGCTCGCCCCCACGCTCAACCATCACGTGTGGCCGGTGACGGCGCCGCCAGGGCCCAGGGAGGAGCGCGCAAGGCAGTACCTGGCGAGCGAAGCGGTCGGTGAGCGCGGCGCCCCATCCGCCGGACGCGAAGGACAGCTCGGTGATGGAGTCGCCGAAGAGCACCAGCCGCGGCCGCATGTCCGGTTCCTTTGCTCGGGTCGGGGAATCCGCCGCGCGGCACCGACTCGCTCGCTGATCGAGTGGACCGGCGACTTCCACCGCGAGATCCAGAGAGGAGGACTGCGAATCACGGGGCGCTTCACTTCCGAATTCCGATATGCAGCTTGGAGGCTCTGGGGCAGTGCAGTGGGCAGGTGGCGCCGCGGCGACTACCTCTGCTGCATCTGGGAGCAGGCAGATCAAGCGAGGTCGAGGTCGAGGGCGGCGCCGAGGCAGGAAGGACAGGCGGGGAAGAGCCGAGCGAGAGCGAGGGCGGGCGCCCATGCACAAGCAGTGGGGGATCCAGAGAAGCTGGCATGGATGGCGTTGGATGGTTGAGGAGTATTGCGGTGCGTGCGGCGGAGGATGCGGGGTACGCCGAGACGTGCGAAGAGGAGAGGCATCACTTGCACGCGGAGGGGAGGGGAGGCGGGGGCGGTCTACAATAGGCTCTTAATAGTTAGTAGAGATTAGTGGAGAGAGAAGAATAACAGGTGAGAACAACTGCACACCAGCGCCAGGGGGTGAGGGGGTGTTGGACCGGACTTCACCCCCACGTACACGCTATAGCAGATAGTGGGAGAGGCTCCGTGGAGTAAAGAAGGTGTCAATTTATAAAGCGAAACGACGGGCGGCTCTAAAGTGGAGTGACGCACCGCTTCTTCGCTCACGTAGTCACGTGGTCGTGGATAACCACCATCTATCTCCACTCGTTTAGAATCAACAACGGACACTCTTTACGGTTTGCCGTCGACTGTTGTGCAATGTGTATTTCTCAACCGGTTAAAATAGAATCGCCACCCACGAAGTTTCCCTCCTTTGCATCATCATTTCTCCCACGGCGCTCCGGTGTCCTGGTTTGGTCAGCCGCCAAAAAAAAAAAAGAGAAGGAACAATGCCTTGGTCAAGCACCACGGCCGACGGCAGGCGGCCGCAGCAGCGGCGAACGGTCGAGTCCAGCCTATCCGAACCCACTATCGTTGGGAGGGAGCCTGGCCTGGCCCGGCCCGGGTCACTCCGGTACCACGCGCGGAATCCCCGACAGATTCCTTGTCCAAACTGTACTTGCATTCCCTGAGGCCTCAGCGGCAGCGCCCCCCCAGTCTCAGATCCGCGTCGTCGCGGCCCCTCCCCTCCCCCCTCGAGTCCCCGTGCGCTGCGCCCCCAATTCCCACTCTCCCAGACACGCCGAGAGGAGAGAGGAAGCGACAGCCAGCAGCCGAGGCGGCCAGCGCAGGCATGGCCACTCCCACTTCCAGTGGCGACGGCTCGCCCCCGGGCTCCTCTGACCTCGTGCCCCCATCCTACCCCGAGGCAACCCTACCTACTTTCCCTCTGCTCTGCGCTGCGCTGCGCTGCTCCTTTCCGCCAGATCTGTGCCGATCTGCCGAATTGACTGACCCGTGCGCCTGCCCTGGCTGCTGCAGATGATCGTCGCCGCGCTCGCCGCGCTCGCCGAGGAGAACGGCTCCAGCCAGGCCGCCATCGCGCGCCGCATCGAGGCGGAGGCCCGCGGCGACCTGCCGGCCTCGCACCCGGCGCTCGTCGCAGCCCACCTCTCGCGCATGTCCGCCGCCGGGGAGCTCGTCGCCGTTGCGGGGGGAAAGTACGCGCTGCCGCCGCCGGTCCCGCCGGCGCCGGAGTCACCGGCTGACGACGAAGAAGACGACTGCGCCGACGACGAAGAGGAGGAGGAGGCGCCGGAGCCGGAGCTGGAGCCTCTGCCGCAGCCGCCCGCTAAGCGCGGGCGCGGGAGGCCCCCGAAGCCGCGGCCCACGGGCTTCCCCGCCGGCGTGCCCGGAGCTGCTGGCCCGGGCCCCATCGGCGTGCCTGGAGCCGCCGCCGCCGCGCCGCGCCGGCGCGGCCGCCCGCCCAAGCCTCGGGACCCGCACGCGCCGCCCAAGATTCCGCGCCCGCGTGGCCGGCCGCGCAAGAACCCGCTCCCGGAGGGGATGGCCCCGCGGCCGCGCCCCGGCGCACCAGCGTCGGCCAAGGCGGCGCGCCCGCAGTTCGCCGAGGTCGGCTTCGTCTGATGCGGGGAGTTCTCGCCCGCCGGCCAGCCGGCCAGGGGGCGGCGGCGAGCTGGCGCAAGCTAACATTTTGCCCTTGTGTTCCAGCTCTTGTCTGTTTGGTGTGGGTTTCGTCTCAGTTCGTGTGTTGCTGTCTAATCCTGGGGAGCGTGTAGGGGCAGGAGTCCGAGTGGAGGCAGTTTCGCCGGCGGTGTGCCAGTGGTTCGTAGTATTTCTCTACCTTACGTTTGGGTGGTGGTGGCCGGAGTGGTGTTGCTCCGGCGCTGTATTCTGTGTCTCCTTGTCGCGCTCGCGCAATGCAATGCAGTAGTCTGATCGTTCCATTCGCTAGTCTTGTCTTGTGATTCATGGAATTCTGTTTAGCTCAGCCAAAATTGCAGAGACTGATGGGTGTTCTAAAGGTCACATGGAATATGCCTGTGTAGTTCTTTTCGAGATTTGCTGTCAGCCTGTTTCGATCTGCCGCTCCGTTGGTGAACGGATCGATGAAGTGACGAACACTATCGGTGTGTGGCCCCACGCCTGTTTGTGGCAGATGACACGCAACTGTGTCTGATGAAACGCGCTTGATCTGCTGACGTCGCGAAACGTCCTTCACCTGTGGTCTGGTACCAGTTCTGGCTGATGGTGACACCGACACTGGCTGGTCCTAGGTTTCATGGAGGCACCCGGTCAGCTACAAGCAGAAGGCTGGCTGCTGAGGGGGTGTTTGGTTGCCCCTGCTAAAGTTTAGCCCGGGTCACATCAAGCGTTTGACTTTCAAATAGGAGTATGAAATATAGACCCAACCAACTGGACTAGATTCGTCTCGTCTTTTAATCTTCGGCTGACAAATTAGTTTTATAATCCGACTACATTTAATACCCGGAACGGAGGTTCAAACATTCGATGTGATAGGGGCTAAAATTTAGTTTGGGGTAACCAAACACCCCCTGAATAGAGGACCCAGTTTGGTACGTGTCTGAGCATGACACGTTCTGATGCTTGCCTGTTACGCAACTTCAGCCACTGGCTGTGATGTTTCTCGCGTAGTCATGTTAGCTTAAGATCACGATCTGTTATACAATCTCAGGGGGTGTTTGGTTGCCCCTGCTAAAGTTTAGCCCGGGTCACATCAAGCGTTTGACTTTTAAATAGGAGTATGAAATATAGACCGAACCAACTGGACTAGATTCGTCTCGTCTTTTAATCTTCGGCTGACAAATTAGTTTTATAATCCGACTACATTTAATACACGGAACGGAGGTTCAAACATTCGATAGGACAGGGGCTAAATTTTAGTTTGGGGTAACCAAACACCCCCTCACTTGAGTTGAGTAGTAGTAGACTGATTCAATGTGGCAGCCTTGAAATTAACGGAAGTTTGTTGGGAACTTCCAGTCTGGCTGTAGTTACAGGCTGTTTGGGCGTCGCCTTCAATGTTTCTGCCAGTTCACCATACCTAGTTGAGTTTTCAGGAGAATGTGCAAGTTGAGTTTTCAAGAGAATGTGCAAAGAGATGAAGGTGAAACGGACGGAGTGGCATATGAAAGTCCGAATATTTCGCTCATTGGATTCGGCAAACGAAGGCATGGTACGGTACATCTTGGTTCTGCTGAAAGCTATGTTATGGTGTCATGAAATTTGTTCTGCTCTTTTTTTTGTTGAAGGAACAAATTTGTTCGGTTTAACATGTTAACATGACTACGCTATGCAGGAAAGGAAATGTACAGCATCTGCAGACATGATTAGAATAACTGAATTTAAGCTGTGCTATTCTGGAGCTCGTAATAAGTTTGTGGTTCACGCCTGCAGATGCTGTGCTGTTCTGGGGTTACAATCATGCAGACATGAACCACACACTAATTATGAATTCCAGAACAACAGGCTAATGACGAACTCAAACAGACGACAGAACATAACTGCAGCCTTTCATCTCTGGTTTTCAGAAGCATCAGGGAGGGAATGCATGCCAACCAGGCTTTTCTTTTTGCTTACTGGGTTACAATAGCTACCGCTACCATCTTCTTGCTTTCCCTTCTCTCGTAGAAATTTCTGCTTCTGTCCAGCACATCATTGTCTATGCTGGCGGTGGATGCATTACCACCAAGATGTGTCATCGTGCTGAAAATCACAGGGAAAATAGCAGGGAAATAACGAGATTGTAACGATAATCTACCACCAAAAAACATTGCAGGAAAAATAGCAGGGAAATAACTTATTAGCATCACCGTGTGCTCACTAATTTTAACTCACCATCACCCACTCCCCTTGCATGTAACACACAAGAACAACATATCTTTCCCCACAGAAAGAACATACCCTCGACTGCTACCAAGACGCGCTCAATAATCCCTGTCCAGAAGACTGCTTCAAGGTCCATGATGGAGGTCACCGCTCTCGGGACCTCTCCTGATCTCAAGAAATGGAAGACTTCGACACTGACTATGACTTATACAAGGGTATCACTAGCTTAGCCTGTGAGGCCACATGGCGTGGCGTACAGAAGTAAGCACCATGACCCCTCGCGCCCAGGCCGCATGCCTCTCTAACCCCGGGGCTCCCTACACAACGAGGCACCTAACAAATAAAGTCTTTAGGGCCACTCGCGCCCTGAGACACTCGACATTATATGCTCCCGGTGCACCAGGGCACCTAGCAGTATGAGCCCTCAGGGCACCTCATGACCTGGAGCATCTAACAATATAAATCCCCATGGCCCCTTACGCCCTAGGGTGGCCAACGGTATAAAGCCCCGAGGCCCCTCGTACCCCAGGGCGTGTAATGATATAAACCCTCGAGGCCCCTAGTGCCCTGAGACATCTAGAAGTATGGGCTCTCAGGACATCTAGAAGTGTGGGCTCCCTCACGAGGGGGCTCGAGGGCTCACACTGCTAGATGCTCCATAACATGAGGAGCCCAGGGGCTCATACCGCTAGTTGTCATGTGTCGCGAGGGAACACAAGGGCTTATACAACTAGTTTCCCCGAAGCGCGAGGGGCCCCGGAGGCTTATACATTAGATGCCCCAGGTCATGAGGTGTCCTAAAGGCTCATATTGCTAGATGCCCCGGACACAGGGGGCATCGAGAGCATATATTGTCGAGTGTCTCGGGACACAAGTGACAGACACAAGTGACCCTGAGGGCTTTATTTGTCAAGTGCCCCAGTGCGTAGGGAGCTCTAGGGGTTAGACCGGCATGCAGCCCGAGGCACGAGGGGCCCTGGGGCTTACTTTTGTACGCCACGTCATGTGGCCTAGCAGGCTAAGCTAGAGGTACCCTTGTATAAGGCGTAGTTAGTTTCAAAGTCTTCCATTTCTTGAGTTCAGGGCGGCTCCCTATTCATAAAGTCCCGAGAGCGATGACTCTTCTACTGTGGACCCTAAAGTCAATCTCCTGGATGGGGATCCTTGAGCGCGTCTTGGTTCCCCAACGCTGACACTCCTCATCTTCCCAAATTTAGTGCCCAAAATCTGAGTTGCATGTTAATATGTCATTGAGTAACTGACCCAAATGGTAAAATGAGCAAGATCAATAGAATGGATTCATGCAACATGCACCCAGCTACTCCCGGGCGTCTTACTCAAACCCCTTTCTGCCATCATCTTCCTCAAACCCTTAACCTTGTCCCACTTCTTTGCTTGCGCATATATGTTACCCAAGAGAATGTAATATCCACTCTCTTCTGGCTCCAGTTCAAAGCACTTGGAAGCAACAACTTCCCCAAGCTCAATGTTGTTGTGCAACCTGCAAGCAAGAAGCAAGGCACCCCAAACACTGGCATCTGGGCATACAGGTATCTGCATGACCAGCTGGAATGCTTCTTCCAACTTTCCACAGCGCCCAAGAATGTCTACCATAATAGTGTAGTGTTCCATTGAAGGATTAATTCTGTATCTGCTTGTCATGGAAGTGAAACAAGCACGAGCTTCTTCCAGCAGTCCCGTGTGACTGTATGCAGATAGCAACCCCACAAAGGTCACCGCATTAGGATCAATCCTTGCTTTGGACATCTCCTTGAACAAGCCAACAGCTTCATTTAACTTGCCATGCATTCCACAGCCCACTATCATTGCGCTGTAAGACACCACATCCCTTGATCTCAATCCTCTGAACAAATCAAAAGCCCTATCCATTTGCCCACTCTTGGTGTACAAATCAACCAGAGCTGTACGCAAGTGATCATCCAGATCAACCCCCACATAGCCCATGAAACTCTCAACCCACAAGCCGAACCTTAAGTCCCCCAGCTGTGAACATGCCGAGATCACAGAGGAAAAAGTCTTCTCATTGGGTACCACCCAAATATGTGGCTTCAACATTCTGTTAAAAATGCCAAGTGCCTCCCTTGCGCAGCCATTTTGTGCATAGCATGAGATCATCGCATTCCATGCATAAAGGTCCTTACTGCCCATCCTATCAAACAGGTTAGCAGCAGCTTGGACGTCACCGGCCTTGGCGTACCCTGAGATCATCGTGATCCAGGAAACGTTGTTCCTGGTGGGCATCCGCTCAAACAGCTCCTGCGCTTGGGCTAGGTGGCCTTGTGCCATGAATCCGGACACGAGGGCGTTCCAGGATGCGACGTTCGTCTCGGGCATTTGGTCGAACATCTCGATGGCCTCGTCCAGGTGTCCGGCCTTGGCGAGTCCAGCAACCATGGAGTTCCACGACACAACGTCCCGCGCGGGCATTGCCTCGAACATGGCGCGCGCGGCAGGGATATCACCCGCGCGTAGGAGGGAAGCGAGGAGCGAATTGGACGAGACGAGGCGGGAGTGGCGGTGCAGCGGCGTGGGCGCGTCATCAAGCAGGCTACGGGTGTGGTCGTGGTGCGGGGGGAGGAGGTGGGAGTAGAGGTGAGAGAGCGCGGCGTGCGGATAGGGGTGGGAGAGGAGGCCGAAGCGGAGGAGGTGCGCGTGGAGGGAGGCCGCCGCGGGGAGAACGGCGTGCTCGGGAAGGCGGGGCACAGACTTGAGGACGGCGGCGAGTGCGAACGGGCAGGGGCGGCAGGACGAGCGTAGGGACGCGAGGTACAGAGCGATGGCGCGGCGGGGCCGGCCTTGGTCTGCCGCCGCGCGGATGGCGAGCGTCCACGGCGAGTTGAAGCCGCCGGCAGAGGGCGGGGCGCGCATGGCCGGGCGGGCGCCCCGCGTCCTCCGCGGGACTGCCACCCCTCGCCGGCCGCACAAGTTCTTATTGACTCCACGCTACAGGAGTGAGAGGAGGAGGCAAAGGACGCCGCCTTCTCCCTTGCCGTTGCCGGAAAGAAGGGAGATGGCCGGCCTGTGGCAAGCGGAGCAACGGCCGGGGAACCGTCGGACCCAATACAGAGTTACAACCGCAAGGTGCCGGGGGCGCGGCGGAGATGGCTGCTAGCGGCCAATTTGGCCAAGGCGCAGACAGGAAGGTACGGCTGGACGGCAGTAGAGCGGGGGCACGGCGTCGTGAGCAGGACCACGGGCCGGCGGTGTGGACGCGAGCGTGAACACGGCTAGCGGCGAAGAACGGAGAAGAGGGGGACAAGGGCATATTTGTATGCCATGGCGGCTCCTTAGAACATCCTCCTCTAGTGTTCGTTTCTAGCGGTTCAGTTAGTTCGTTCCAGACGGAAACAATCAGCCTGGTTTAGACTTCGACCGTTTCATTCCGAACTGTTCATTTCTATCTGAATTAAAAATGAATCTAATTCGGTTTGGAGTTTCTCCTTCCTTCGTAGGCTCGGTACCAAACCTGGTCGCGTGCTCTCTGGATCGAATTTTGGCGAGGTGAGACAGCAAAGCATCACGAAATAATACCAGTTTGTTGTGAAACAAGTGTTTCTATTCCTGCTTGAAATGAACAAACATCATATGTTCTACAGTTTTTATTCATGCCTGAATTTCACTGGAGACCAGGTTTCAGTGAACCAACTGTATTCACTTGATCCTTTCCCTAGAAGGGTTTAGGCTGTGCTCCCAACTTTTTCGTAGCCCTTAAAACTCTCTCATTTATAGCTATAAATGAGGGGTTTTTTGTGCTCGCAGAAACAATCTGCCGCTTTAAGGGATCTGTTGGAGTAAAGATTAAAATCTACCCCACTAATTTTTAAGATGACCCTTAAAACTGATTTTCAGGAGTCATTTTCTGGAGAGCTCTTGGAGATGCTCTTAGATCATCTACAAGAGCTCCCCGAAAATGACTCCTGAAAATTAGTTTTAAGGGGTATCTAAAAAATTAGTGTGGTAGATTTTAATACTTTCTCCAACAGATCCCTTAAAGCGCTAGATTGTTTCCGAGGAGCTCAAAAAACCCCATTTGTAGCTACAACTGATAGGGGTGAAAACGGGTCGGGTATACTCGTAGGGTACCAAATACAGATAGTGCAAATACCCATTTTTCTGGATACAGATTCGGGTATTTTTATTTTCGAGACGGATACGGGTAATACCCGGATACTGCAGCTTCAGATTCGGGTCGGATACGAAGCGAGGACTACCCGGTAAATACCCGAATATTCGGGTACCCGTTTTTTCTTTTTCTGCATAATATAGTTATAAAATCATAACTTTTTCATGTTAAATCGGATGAAGATAAAATTTATATAAAAATTGTAGAGCTCGAAAAGATTTATAACTTTGTAGTACATCAACTTTTTGTTTAAACACATCTTTAGACCAAGATCATTGAAATAATGTCCAAATTTATATAAAATTAATATACTTTATCATTTGTATGTGGGGACTTAAGGTTATGTCATGTGGGAACTTAAGGTTATCTTTTTATACACTAGTTATTAGTATTAGTAACTTATTTGCAATTTTTGGTGGACACTACAATATTTTATAGATTTAATTGTATTTTGATGATTTTCTACAATAATAAAAATTAATAATACATAAATAGCCTCAAAAAATCGTGAAATTTTACAGAGGCGCAACATATGTCCATATATAACCATAAAAATATTTGTACCATAAGATCTATAAGATGCCCATGTTTCTTACATTTCACTTTCACTTATTTGTATGAGTTATATGTGAAACCAGTGTAAGCATCGAAGTTTCAACATAATCACTATTTTACTTTATCATTTTTATATGAGAATTTGAGTTATCTTTGTATAAAATGTTTATTGGTTTTTGTAACTTAATTTTTGAGTGAAACTAGAATATTTTATGAATTTTTAATATTATGGTGTTGGTTCTACAATGTCCTTGTGATTAGTAACTTTGAACTGCATAGTGTTAATTTTATCGATTTCCTTTCTTACATTTGATCTATCATATACATGATTATGTATTGCTTAATTTATGTGTTTGTTGGATGGTTCGACAATTAATATCATCGGGACGAACTACCCGACAACTATCTGGTACCTACCCGAGTAGTATCTGTTATCCGTTTCTTATCTGCCCGGATTATTACCCGGTCCCATCTTGTATCTGCCCCGAATCTTAACTACTCGTATCTGGTCCCGTATCCGAGAGAAATACATTAGGGTAGGATACAGGATGACCCTGTATCCGACTGTATCCGTCCCGTTTTCGTCTCTAACAACTGATGGAGTTTTAAGGGCTATGAAAAAGTTGGGAGCACTTTAGGTGAATTGTTGGAGACACGTTTTTATTTGTTTCCCAAAAAAATAATTTAGGGGAGACTTCTATAGAACTCTTGGAGATGCTCTTAAGCACCCTCAACTCCCCCTCCCCATGTACAGGCCGATGAGAGAAACATTTACAGGTATACCGGATTAGAGATATGTTTTTGCGGGCCATGTCTCTGTGGGTCTATGTCGTGTCGGGCACCCCATATATACAGTTTCCCTTTGGAGCGGGGAACTCTAATCTCCCTCTCTCCACTAATCAATGATAATAATTAAAAAAAGTTTAATCACCAGATAACAATGTGTATTACGATACTATAAATATAGTAGTATTTTTTAAAACTTTAAAAATTGATATATATATATATATATAAGATAAATAGCTCATTTAAAGAGTAAAGATAGAACTGAATAGGAGGAATGGTTGAAGAGGGGGTGTTGGGGGCCTTCGTCCTCCGAAGGTCCTCAAAAACATGATTTGACAATGTTTTCCAAGTGGATTATGTGAACAGGTACTTTCGGACTCAGAATTATGAACATGAAGTACGGTCAGGACGAAGCCTAGACCGGACGAAGGACGAGCTGATTACCAAGCCCCACGAAGGATGATGCACAGCCGAAGCTGTGCGCAGGGAAGCTTCGTCGCGATAGCAGAAAGGGGAACCGACTTAAAGATGAAAAGACTACGTGGGCCTTGACAGATTTCCATAAGTCATTAACAAATGTAATGGACATAGATGTAATTTTACGTGGGCTGCGTCCCGCGTCTATAAATAGATGAACAGTACTCCCGTACTGTTCACGCTGACTTGGCATTTGCTTTTGCGTCACGCTTGTACCTTTATCTTCTCTCAAGACTGAAGGTATATTTGTAATTTGAAATCATTTCTATTTCTTCATGTTAATAAAATAGAAATGATTCTATGATGTTTATATTATATTTCATGTTTTATATAAATCCTTCGTCATTACTTGTTATATTTACGAAGGTATGTCTCTTGTGACCTTCGTCCGAAACTCATTATTTCCCGAAGGGAAATAATGTTTCGAAGGACGAAGGGCTTTAACACTTAACACTTTTTATGTTGCCTTGTTCTTAACTCTTAGTATTTGAGAACGAGTCCCCAACATTGGCGCCCACCTCCGGTGAACTCACTTCCACTTCGAGCTTTTTTGGACACCTTCGGAAGCTATAGACCTTCGCCATGGCGCCGAAGAAAGCTTCAGCGACTGGGGTTGCAGCACTGCAACCGCTGGACCACAACCAGGAGACCGTCTCTCTTCGGGAGGCCCGAAGCCAGAAGAGAAAGGCTGTCAGCCCGACGCTTCAGGAGGAAGAGCTAGACCAAGAAATCAGGGATATGGAGATGCTACATCAACAGGTGCAGAGGAAGAAGGAGAAGATGGCCCGGCTAGCTGAGTTGCAACGGCAGATAGACGAAGCCTCTGAGGAAGTTCGTCATCTTACTCATGATGAGCAAAACAGAAGGCCTCAGCAGAAAGACCTTCATCAGGAGGGCTTCGTCAACGAAGATGACTGGTATGACAATTTCCATCAGGGAAATTTTGTTTTCGATGATGCTTCTCCTTTGTCCGCTGAGCTGCAGGCTACACCTTGGCCTCCATCCTATAAGCCACCCCAGCTTCCCATGTTCGACGGCCACTCAGACCCGAAGCAGTTCTTGATGAGCTACGAAGCAACAGTGTCTTCGTATGGGGGCAATGCTGCAGTCATGGCGAAGTCTTTCGTTATGGCCGTCAGGAATGTTGCTCAGACCTGGTATTCCTCCCTTCGACCAGGAACGATCACCTCATGGCAGAAGCTGAAGGATATGTTGTTAACCAGCTTTCAAGGATTTCAAACGAAGCCGGTCACTGCTCAAGCCTTGTTCCAGTGCACTCAGGATCATGAGGAATACCTTCAGGCGTATGTCAGAAGGTTCTTGCGTTTGAGGGCGCAGGCACCAACGGTGCCCAATGAAATTGTTATCGAAGCCATGATCAAGGGGCTTCGTCCTGGACCTGCAGCCCAATACTTTGCTAGGAAGCCTCCTCAGACTCTGGAGAAGCTGCTCCAAAAGATGGACGAGTACATTCGTGCTGATAATGACTTTCGCCAAAGAAGGGAGGAGGCCTTCAGGTTTTCTGAGATGACCAGGGGCTTCGGAGGAAGATTCTATCCGAGGCATGTCAGGTCCATCCACAACTCCACTCAAAATGATGATAAGGGCAGTCAGCAGAACAGGCCGCAGTGCTCATCACAGGCTTCGGGGCAACAGCAAACTTTCTTTCGGCCACCAGCTCCAAGAGGCAGAGGCGCTAGGGGCTTCGGCGGGAGATTTGGAGATCAACCAAGGAGGACATTTTGCTTATTCTGCGGTGAGAACAAGGGCCATACCACCAGGATGTGCCATGTCACCATCCAGAAACAAAAGGAGCTAGCAGAAGCTGCAGCGCAACAGGGACAGCCGAAGCAGGTCATGCATACTGCTTCGTACCATCAGCCTTACATCCCGGAATATGTGGGCAACCACCCTGCAGTTTCCGTAGCTTCGGCGAGTCAACCTCAAGCTTCATGGCAACAGCCCCCGCCTCCACCTCCGCTGCAACAAGGCCAACAGCCAGAAGGGAGCCAATATGTTCTGCACCAAAGGGACCTCAGAGAGCAATCTGAAGCTCGCACAGTCAATAGTACTGTGCTAGAATCGAAGCACATTTATTGACAGATATCCTACTTTGATAACAGTTTTCCGTTTAAGTTCTATTTTCTGTGTAATAAAAGAACATTTCAGTTTTCATATAATAGTTTTGTGGTTGGTTATGAGGAAAATCTATCTTCTCCACAAGCTTAAGTTGCTGAAGTTTAAATATTTGCGGTAACAAGGAGGACCTTCGAATTGTTAAAAATCCTTCGAAGCAACAAAAAGTCGTTCTAAGGAACGCAGAGTAAGTTGCCGAAGTTACAAAAAGCCGTTCCAAAGGGAGCGCAGTGTAAGTTTTTTGCTCCAAAGACGTTCCTAAGGGAATGCAGAGCATACAGCGAAAAGTCAACGCTGATACCGCCTAAGTAAAAGGCGAAGAAGCTCCAAAGACGTTCCTAAGGGAATGCAGAGCTTATACCGCCTAAGTAAAAGGCGAAGAAGCTCCAAAGACGTTCCTAAGGGAATGCAGAGCTTATACCGCCTAAGTAAAAGGCGAAGAAGCTCCAAAGACGTTCCTAAGGGAATGCAGAGCTTACAAATATATTTTGTGAATATCTTCGGAACAAATGTCATTTGCATAACATAACATCATCACATCATCTTGCATAGCATAAGCATCATACATCATGTTGCATATGGCAAAAGAAGGGGACACAGTATCAACCTTTGAAAGGTTGCTTTGAGAAAGAGCAAATTATGTAAAGTCACGAGGGAATACAATGATAATCTTCGGAAAATAGCTTCGGAGGATGTTTTTACGAAGCGTGGATGAGCTTCATCAGAGTAATATCAAAATTGTATAGCTTCGGAGAATGTTTACACGAAGTATGGATGTGATTTATCAGAACAGTTCTAACGGAGAATGTTTTCTTCACGAAGCATGAAAAGAAGGGAAGGTGTTTTTTCGCCGAAGGCTCAAAAATGGTATGTATATAGAATTTCATGCATCGTAAAGAATTGAATGATGAAAAGAGACTTGTATATTACATTCAAATGTACAAAATATTACAAAGATCACACTTCCAATGTTTTTTCTAATAACATTTAGTCTTCTCTTAATACTGCTTCGGCGGCCTCATTTAGAAGTTGATCAACAACTTTATCCATGATAGCTTCGGCCATTCGTTTAATCTCCTCATCTCCTTTTGTGTGAGGGTCGACAGTCGATCCAGCAGGTTCTGAGGGAAGAGAACATTTCTTCATTACTATTACAAATCGCGAACAAAGTTTGAAATAAAAATTACAACACAATAAGAACAACTAATTAATACCTATTTGCCCTTCGGCAGCTTATGTCACTTTCCTAGCATCATGGATGCCTTTTTCACTCCTTTGAATGATTTCTTGCGCCATTCCTCGGCCGCCGTCGTTCCAGATATCAGTAAAAAATTTGCCACCAACCACGCTTGCTTCGGCCGAGGGGTCTTTGATGTCTTCGGAGGATAAGGCAGCTTCGGACTGAGCTAAAAATTTTACATGCCCGCAACCTTTCTTCTCTAAGACAGAAGCAATTCCCCTGGCGCCCGAAAAAGCGCAGATGTCGCCACGACTGCTCAGGATCTCCTCGAAGGCCTCTGCTTCGTGACTAATCCATTCCAGTGGACCTTCGGGATTGCCTCGAGAGAAATTCTCTTCGCTGGAAAAGGCGCCCACGCTGGCGAAGCTGGTTTTAATTTTATTCACGCATTCCATGGATTTTTCGTAGCATTTTTTCTTAGAAGACCGAAGCTCTTCCACGGTTGCCTCCAAATGATCAGCCCATTGGTCGCTGCATTCCCGTCTTGTTTCTTCAAGTATGCGCTCTTCTTTCGCCCGGGCCAGTTGTTTCCGAAGATCTTTAATCTCGCGTTTGTGAGCTTCGGTCTGAATCTTCGCAGCAGCTTCGTCCTTTTTTACCTTGTCTACTAATGTAAGCAGAATTTTGTCTTTTTCTAGAGCTTCGTTTCTCAGTTTAATAACTTCTGAACGTAGATTGTTGAACGCAATTTCGTAGCTTTCATCTTCAGCGCTCTTTTGTGCTCTTAATGCGTTGCTTAAAATTAAACCCTATACAAAAAAGAATCTATATGAGAATAAAAGAAAGAATTACGTAATAAAAATTTTATCAAGCGTCTAATTCCCATACCTTTAAGCTATTGTATGCAAGACTGTCTGCGAGATCTTCCTTCGTCATAGCACACAATCCAGCTTCGAGCTTCGGGAAACCCATACTTCTAGCCATCTCCCGGCAGACAGATAATTCTTTGTTATCAGGGAGGCAGTATAGGAAGTCATCTTCATTTGTCCCATTGAATACTATCGCCCCCTTCGGATACTTTAGCTCTCTAGCATAGTAGTTAGCTTCGTAAGTTTCCTCTTCGGATAATTTCTTCCCTGAAGCATGTCGCACGATGTAATCGCGTGCGCTGGAAGGAGCTTCGGGGGCGGCAGTGTCAATTTCTTTAACCAAAGCTGGTTCTGATATTTTCTCGGTCTCCAAAGATTGTTCTTTGGTGGGCTCTGAGGGCCCTGCTTCGGCTTCAGGTTGTTGTTTCGAAGCTTCAGCAACTTCAGCTTCGGTAGACACTTCAGCAACTTCAATAGTCCCTTTTGGAGTTGTGCTTGAAGACTTAATTGTCTCCAAAACATCTAACACGTTCACCATTCTTTTTCTTCTCGGGGTTACCGACGGCCCCTTTTGATTTTTTGTTGTTTCAACAGTTGCTGAAGGACTTAAGATTTCCGATATTTTCCGCTCTTCAATCTTCGGTTTTTCTGCTTTTTCTGCCAGAAGCGCTTCAGTTTTCTCTTCTATCTTCGGCACTGCAGCTGGTTCTGTAGCTTCAGAGGCCAAAGAGACTTCACCAATAAATTTTGGCACTGTGGCCGGCTCGATGAAGCGCGCTCGGTGGGTGAGCACCTTCATCTTTTTCCTTTGCGGCGCTGGCTCATTAGTGGCACTCGTGGTAGCTTCTGTTGCCGGAGAAGTAATTTTTCTTTTGCGACCCAGTACCGGATAATGATAGTCAGGGTAGACAAACCCGACTGCGTCAAACACCCGGTTGAGCCTTTTCTTTTTTCGGCCTCCGAAGGCTGCTGATAACGCAGTGTTCTCAGCCTTCAAATATGCCCCAAGTAGTTCGTCACTTAATGTTTCAATACTTTTCAGCCAGTCATCATCAGGTTCAACAAACTTATCTCCGTATTTGAATGTGTATTTCAGTCTAACTAGTCCACCTTCGTCGGACTCTTTGATGGTCTCTTTCGGCATTTCCCACTTTCCTGCAAGTGGCCATACCCTGAAGGCAATGTGCTCTTGGACCAAGTCCCTTGTCCCAATGAAAGAGCAGACCACGCCGAAGGCTCTTGGCATTCCTCGGCTGCTTCATCCATTTCAACCTTCGGCCTTCGAAGTCCGAAGCGTTGCCAGATGGGGCGCATAATGATACTTTTGACAACTTCTTGCACCGATAAGTCATTCTTTACATAGAACCATTCAGTCATCCAGGCTCCGGGCCACCTCTTCCGAAAGGTTGGCATAGGGCGGCTTGACCCGGAGCGGGCGCCGAAGCTGTAACACCCAAAATTGTTGTGATATTGTTCTTTTCCCCAGGGCTTCGTCTCATATAACAACTCATGAATGTTGCAAAAACTTTTAGCATTTGCTTCTAAACCTTGGCTTCTTGCAGCCCAGACAAACATCCACATTCTTATAACAGCTTCGGGAGTAAGTTGATGAAGGTAGACTTGGAATGTTTTCAGTACCTCAACAACAAAGTTGCTTAGCGGGAATCGAAGCCCAGCCTTGAGAAAGCTTCGGAAAATTACGACTTCATCTTCTTCGGGGGTGGGAGAAGTCTTTTCTCCAGCATCAGCCCTCACAATAGATATATCCCGAAAATACCGCCCCCTCATATTATCAATGTGGCTCTGCTTAATAGTAGTTTTCCCGAAAACCGTGTGACTTGGTCGCCATGGTCGATCTTCGGATTCTTCCCCACCACTTTCAACATCAAAACTGTCGCTGTCATCAGTATCTTCGGACAAACCTTCAAGAATTTCCTTGGTGATTTTCTCTGTGTTGGTTTCCGCCATTGCTATAAGGAACCCCAAGTTCTTCTCTTCCTCGAGGCTCAGCTTCGTCTCGGCAGCAATCTTCTTACCTTCAGACATCTTCGGGAGCGCTAAAAAAATGTTTTCAAGGCCAAAGCTTTAAAAACAAAAAGATCAGCAAATCGTAGTGCACAAGAGCTAAAAATGAAGTGGGCCGAAGCAGATGGCAAGAGCGTGTACCAAATAAGTTTGCGGTATGATCTTATTTATACGCCCAGGGCGTTCAAAATTGAAAGACCCCACTTGTCAGTGAATGATGCTATTCTAGCAAAGGGAAGGTGTTTTTTCGGACCTTCAGCTCAAGGCCTTCGTCCATATCGCAATCTGAATTTATCATTAACAAATTAATATTGCGAGGGGCTACTGTTGGGGGCCTTCGTCCTCCGAAGGTCCTCAAAAACATGATTTGACAATGTTTTCCAAGTGGATTATGTGAACAGGTACTTTCGGACTCAGAATTATGAACATGAAGTACGGTCAGGACGAAGCCTAGACCGGACGAAGGACGAGCTGATTACCAAGCCCCACGAAGGATGATGCACAGCCGAAGCTGTGCGCAGGGAAGCTTCGTCGCGATAGCAGAAAGGGGAACCGACTTAAAGATGAAAAGACTACGTGGGCCTTGACAGATTTCCATAAGTCATTAACAAATGTAATGGACATAGATGTAATTTTACGTGGGCTGCGTCCCGCGTCTATAAATAGATGAACAGTACTCCCGTACTGTTCACGCTGACTTGGCATTTGCTTTTGCGTCACGCTTGTACCTTTATCTTCTCTCAAGACTGAAGGTATATTTGTAATTTGAAATCATTTCTATTTCTTCATGTTAATAAAATAGAAATGATTCTATGATGTTTATATTATATTTCATGTTTTATATAAATCCTTCGTCATTACTTGTTATATTTACGAAGGTATGTCTCTTGTGACCTTCGTCCGAAACTCATTATTTCCCGAAGGAAAATAATGTTTCGAAGGACGAAGGGCTTTAACACTTAACATTTTTTATGTTGCCTTGTTCTTAACTCTTAGTATTTGAGAACGAGTCCCCAACAGGGGGAGAAATAGGAGAAAGATAGTTGAGGGGGATATTTAAATATGAATAGAAAATGAGAATAGAGAGATTTAGGAGGGGATGGTTGGAGATTGCCTTAGTTAACCGAGAGAGAGAGGGGGGGGGGGGGGGGGGAGAAACGGCACGTTCCTTGGTTCCATGCTTCATCTAGAAAATGCCACTCGCATATTAAAAAACATCTCTTAATACAATTTTTTTAGATTATACCACCTTGTCTAGTTGATCATGTTTCTTTTTAAATTTAATCTAAGTTTCCTCTCCTCCGCGGGTCTACATTCGTATCTACATATGCTTTCTACTGGCGCAGCGACGCAGCGTCCTCTTTTTTTGCACGCACTCATTCGTCATGTGCACATATACTTTGCGCATGCGCATCCTAAAACGGCTGGGCTTAGCGACAGATTTAGGGTCTGTTTGGTTAGACTGTGAATAAAACTGTTGTAAGCTGTAAAAAAAGTTGTTATAAATTGTGAGCTATTAAAAAGCTAAAACCTATTTGTTAGAAACCACTAAAAGTCACTAAAAGTTCTTCGATATATGTTTTCAAGTTTCATGCGAAAGTCACTAAAAGCAGGTCCAAGGATCCTTTCAGTTTTACACTGCGAGAAAGTTAGATTTTAGAAAAAAAATACTTTCTGGATCCAACCATTTGGTTTAATTTTGACTTTTAGAGAGTAAAAGCCAAAACCAAAATCCAAACCAAACACCCCCCGCCAAACGACTTTTGACTTTATTACACCACATATCACAGAGAAGATTTTCCACAGTTCATATAATATCAAGTTTTTCTGAAGACACTGCTCTTTAGATGGGATTGGCACCCTAGCAGGTAAACTCTTTCATGCTTAATGTATTTTGACATAGAACACCTCCAGACTATAAACTAAAAAGCAACGCAGAGACATCCCAAAAAAAGAATTTTAAAGAGTGAAAGAGACATCTCGTACATCAATTTCCAGCATAGCTTCCAAAGTTGATCAGAAGTCTAAACCATACGGCAGGTGATGACAGCACCCTCTAGGCAAACAAAAATTATGGTAACAGAACACGAAAAAAGAAAAAAAAAACTTGATAAAAACATGTATAATACTTATTCCTTACAATCAGTAAACTCCCTGGTAAAATATATGATTAAGTCTTGGAACTTAAGACACTAGAAAGAATATAGGGGGGCTCTAACTACCATGGCTTATCTCGATTGTGTAGGAGAGCAGAGGAGACCTGAAGCATCTGCCCCAACCGCACCAAGCTCACATATGGTACAAAGCTGCCCTTCGATGGAAGGAACAAATCGGGATCCACAATATGGGCAGGAAACGTCCTTTTGGCCACGATAGATAGGAACATATGTAGCACCACAAACAACGAATGGATTTCTGAAGTCATAGTTCAGTTGGTGAGAATCGTCCTTGTCCTGGCAGGCTTGCAGCACCTGTCGAGCCTTCTTTGCTTGGGCCTCCTGAGGGCTATTCTCAAGAAGCATCCTTGCAAAGTGTGCTGCAGTTGCATAGTTTTTCTGCTTGAAGCAAAGAGCCATAGCGCTTGCAAGCACAAGCCTCATATGAACTCTCTGAAGCTTGCAGTTCGTGAAGTAAGCAGCCAACTCCTGCTGACGGGTCACATCATCCCTCAATTCCTTTCTCTTGAGTTCCATCCTCAGACCAAGAACATATTCCCTCACTATCTCGATTAATTCCTTCACCTCATCAACTTCTCTCCGCGAATCCACCACAATAACTGGAATGGTATGCAAGATGCTAAGGAACTGTCTCAGTGCTTCGGGGAACTTGCCCTCAGTTGTGGCTTTGTAGGCAGCCTTGAGTCTATCTTCCATTTGTGAGAAGCTGAAAACAAGTGCAGGAGGGCCCCTCACATTAGGACTTGCAGACTCATTCCAACCTTTCTCTACTGCAACTGATATAACAGGCGCAGCGGCGAACGCACGCATATATGTATGACTGCCCATGTGCAGATCAAGAAACAAGGGCTTCAGTGGAACAAAGTTCTTGATACCCAACTGGCGGCTAAGCAACCTCATTGCTGTGTCGAAGTTCCCTGCTGCCGCTTGCTCCCCAGCCAGAGAAGATCTCTGGGTCCAAATTTGGCTGACAGGAATACCTGGTGTAGGAGCAACGAATAAAGCAGATCGAGCATTGCCAACAGCTTTTGGAGTCTCAGTTTCAGGCGGAAGTTCCAGATCTTCCAGGTCCCAGCCACCCTCCTCACCATCCTCCTCATTTGGCTCACCCTCTTCTACATCAACACCATCACCACCATTTGCCACCACCTCACTTACATCAACAATATCCAAGTCTTCATCACCCCAATCAGCACCAGCAGCTTCATCGTCTTCCTCAAGATCTGCCCTTCCAGTAGCATCCAGTCCACCTTCAAAAATACCGCGCACTACCCTAAGCAATGGCCAATCACCACACGCTGTGAGAGGTGCAGGGGGGATCAGTAGTGAGTGGGATTTTCCTTCAGGCAGAGAAGGAACATTCTCGCCTAATTCAGAAGCAATCCTCTCAGCAATTTCTGTGAGCCCATGAGTGACAGCAGTAACATAAGCAAGAGGTAGCTGTCCAGCATTCTCCAGGATCTCAACCCGCTTCTTGGCATCCCCAAGATACAATGCATTGTGGAACTGTCCCATCAAATTGTTATTCTGTCCAGCAATTTTGCACATGAAGCCCACCTTGTCCAAGTAACCAGTAATAAGATACAGAAAAGCAAGCCTCTCAAAATTCTTTGTTCGTTGGTAAGCATATTCCACTATACCAACATTTCCCTGCCTCAGGGCTTCAATTCCCAACTTGTACCAGTGATCCTTGTCATCAATCTCCTTTGCAGAAGCAACTGCAATTTGAATGTTACCACTCTCGAGAGCTAGGTTAAATCTGGTCTTCTCATCCTTCACAAAGTGTAGAGCAACTTCTGGGAAACCTTTCTGTTGTAAATAAGAAATCACAGCCTGCCCACACAGCTGGGAGTTCTTAATCATACTCATAACATGATCATAGCGTTTTCTGAGAAGGGCGAGCTTGAAAATGTACTCTGATGCATCAACTGCAATCAGCTTGTTCTTTCCATCACGATCTAAGCAGAAAATGTTGTTCCCAACAACCCTCGTTATGTAAATAGGAACATCGAGAGTCTTTATGATCCCACTATCTCCATTGGGAAGACAGTACTTCATATGGTTCAGTGTAGTGTAAATGAACACACCATTCTCATCCCAGGCACCACTTTTCACACGGATGGTTTCATGCAGTGTGCACTTATGGACAAGCTTCTTGCTAGCTATAACCACTGCATGCTTGCTCAGTAGTGCCACAGATTCCATGTCACTAGACCAAACAACATATTTGATAGAAGGTGTTTGGAGCTCACCAAGAACTAACCTTTGCTGAAGATCAAAGATGGCCACCCTGTCTTCACCTTTGCACAGCAGGTTACCGGTCCCAGCATAATATATTGCATCAGTCGCAATGGGAAGGGGGCTTTTCTTCAAAATTTCATTCTTAAGATTCTTCACCAAAACTTGATTGCTACTCTTCTCAAGGACTGCAAACCTGTTGCGCGCTACAAAAACAGCAGAACCACCAGCTCCTTTCTTTGCTTCTTGCAAGTAATCAGACCTGCCAGCAGAATCCTTGGGAACAATGTAGAGTTCATATGAACCCCCATCAGCATCAGAGCAAATCAAGACAGCATTCTCAGTTGGGCTGTAGGACAGCGTCCTGGGTGATTGGTTCAAGCTGACTGATCCAGGTCTTCTTATTGGAGCCACTTGAACTTCCTTCTGGGTGGAGTATTCAAAGAACCGGAGAAACCGATCCTTCAAATAGAAGACAGTGTCACCACTAACGCAGAAGGCTGGGCGTTCCCTCTCTAATTTGAACACAATCATGCCACTGTCATGACCAGCAGCAAGAAGGTTCATTTCAGGGTGAGCAGCAAGAATCCAGAAACGGTCGTGCTCCCGCCTAAATGTCTGAATACCAGTTCTCTTTGTGGCATCCCAAATGCGAATGCTTTTGTCTTCTGAGTTTGACACGATGATGTCTTGCTTCGCATGGAACATCACACAAGACACATTATTCATGTGGCCCCTTAAAGTATCAACTTCCCAAGCCTTGGTATCTGTCCATAAAGAACACATATAGATTATTGCATTTCAAACATTTCCTTGTAGAATGTATACTCTTTTTCACATATGCTAAGTACTAATTGATCTGCTAAATTGTGTGATAAGCTTCACTTCCAAGAGCCATTTTACTTGTAATATTTTAAACATAAATCAAAAGCATCAAGTTACTAATTGTACTTGTGCCTCTTGTATTTAGCAACCTGTTACATCATTAAATGGTACAAAGTTCTGTGAAGGCAAGATTATAGAAAACAAATAAAAAATACCCATGATTAAAAACATATTATTAGGCAATTCTATAATGTGAAAACATCAAATTATACATATTGAATAGTTATCGTTTTACTACGTAAAAACTACAAACAAGACATGCAAATTGCAAAGTGAGTAATAAGACTATTACCATTCATTCTCCATAGCTTCACCTGCCGGTCATCTGCCCCAGAAACAATGAGTGGCAAAGTGGGATGAAATGAGGCCCAGTTGACCCCACGATCATGGCCTTCCAGGACATATTTCACTACAGCATCAACACCTCCAAAAAGATCTGTGTTCATCTGGGTGAGACGGAGGATGTCATCTGCAGGTGACACTGTCTTCTTCCTCAGAGCTCCGATATCCCAGACACGTACAGTCTGATCAAGTGATGCCGATACAACCAGGTCTTCTTTGGGATGGAAAGATGCACACATGACGTAATGGTTATGCCCAGTCAGCACAGCCACACAGGTGCGTGACTGCCAGTTCCAGATCCGGATTGTCTGATCGTCACTAGCACTTACAATCCATGGATACTCATGATGGAATTGCACAGTGCGAATGTAGTCAAGGTGTCCGTGAAGTGTGAAAAGGCAACGGTGTGTCTTGTAATTCCAGACCTTAATCTTATAATCATCACCTGCATCATATAACAGTAAGCAAAACCAGAATATTAGTAAGTTTTACAAGTAACAATGGTAACGCTCTTACCGACTGTTGTGCAAGTACCAAGTAGACCTTAGGTGCAAGCCTGCAAGCAAGCATCCTAAGCCTTTAGATCTTGATCCAACCGTAGGTCACATTTAACACTTAAACCCCTCCACCACTAGCTAGCACAGCTTTATCAAAAACTCCCTTGACAAACTAAAGTTACACCTACGGTTGGATCATGATCTACAGACCTAGGAGACTCGCTTGTACGCACCTAGGAGACTCCCTTGCACACATGTACCTAGGGTCTGCTTACACAGTAGTTGTTTCTGCTTAGGGATGTCTTAGTCTTAATTCGATGATTGACAGCACGATTACAGAAGTGTTTTTTTTTGTGTGTGCTAATGAGAATACCTTTGTGATTTGTGACTGAAGGTGTTCTACCTAATGTTTCAAAGATCACAGAATCCACTAACTATAGACACAGGAAAAATCAAGCACTAGGACTTATTTACCATACAGATCATCGCACGCACAGATGATACAGCAAGCACCAGATCCGAGTTCCGACCAACCCATCGCACCGTACTGTTACATATATCCTTATTAACCACCGCACTTCCCACCAAAAGCGATCTCATCAACGAACTTGCAAAGCAATCTAGTCCAAGCGCCCACGATTACACAAACAACGAATCGCAGAACCATCAAACATCCACGTAACTTGCGGGAACACCTCCAATCCGCGCGAGAGAAATGAGCTGAACACGCGAAGAGCGCACCAGACGGGCGAGACAGAAGGATCTAGCAAATTACCTCCGGAGACGAAGAGCGGCTGTGTGGCGTGGAAGTGGACGCCGCGAACCGGCCCGTCGTGCTCGTCGAAGCGGTCGAGGAGGGTGCCCATGCGGTAGTCCCACATCTGGATCACCCCGCTGTGGAGACTCGCCAGGATCCATGGCCGACGCGGGTGGAAACTCAGGCCCTTCACCCGGTTGCTCTTCGTTTCGAACTTGGTCAGCATCCTCCCGGCCCGGCGTGCCCGGCCACGGCGGCGGCTAAGCTGAGCTCCCCAGCTGTAGCTGCGGAGAGGAACGGAGAAGAGATGGTGGATCTGGAAGAGGGAGGAGGAGGTGGATCTGGAGGTGCGAGTCGGGACTCGGGACTCGCGAGAGAGGGAGAGAGAAGGGCAGAGGGGGGAGAATGCAATGACGACGGGAGAGAGGTGCTTTAGATCTCGGAGCAGGGGATCTGATGACTGATGAGCCTCGCGGTGGGGTGAGCAGAGCTGCAAGGGTCATAACCGTTCGATGCTGGGGCATGATGATCTGAACCGTTGGAAATTGTCAGGTGTGTGCCCTGGTTGTCAGTGAGGCATTTGCTTTTCCGTAATCTCTACTACTCTATATGTGTGGACTGTAGGCGTCCACACTTTGGTTCTGCTATCCATCGCGCGCTACGCTCCCTCCCTGCGCCCGCAGTCCCAGCGCCCCGCAGTCCGCAGTCCGCGCCATCAACGTCGAGCACAACCGCCCTGCAGTCCCGCGCCGAGCACAGCCGCCTGCCATCGCGCGCTACGCTCCCTCCCCACGCCCGCAGTCCCCGCGCCCCGCAGTCCGCAGTCCGCGCCATCAATGCCGAGCACAGCCGTCCCGCATTCCCGAGCCGAGCACAGTCGCCTGCCTGAGCGCGCTACGCTCCATCCCCGCGCCCCGCCCCGCAGTCCCGCGCCGAGCAGAGCCGCCCCGCAGTCCCGCAATCCCTCCCCGCCGGTGGTCTGGCACGTCGCCTCCTCGCCTAGATCCGTCCGTGGTCCACCCCTCCAGCCTTCCCAGCTCCAAAGTTCCCTCCTGCTCGCGGGCACGCGGCCTCACCCTAGGGGCCAGGCCCTGGGCCGCTGTCTCCGCTCCGGCATCCGCATCGATCCGGAGATTAGGGTTCCCCGCTCGCCGCCGATGAAGGGCGGCCGCCTGCACCGACCAGAGCCGCCGCAGACCCACCTCGTCCTAACGAGTCGTACCCCTTCTCCTCCCCGTGCGGCGACCAGTCGTCCTCTTCTCACCCTCCTCTCCTGCCCGTCAGCCATCGTCCTCTTCTTCTCCCCTGCGCGGCGGCCGGGATTCCTGCCCCTTCCCCTCTCCCTAGCTTGCCTCGTACCAATCAGATCCAACACCATCTGCCGCCATGTCAAAGCGAGGTAAGCAGCCTCTTTTACCCAACTGGATTCGGCCATTTCTCGTCGCTCCATCTGGCTATAAGTCTCGCCTGCTTGTGCATGTGTCATAGTTCGGCTGCTTCAAGGTGCTCGGAAAGGGGATGCTGCTGTCCAACCCCATCGTCGTTAGGGCCAAGCTCATCTCCAAGGTCACCGAGAAGAGGATCAATGTTACTGGAGGCACTGTCTTGCTGACCACCACATAGGTCTTTATGCATCTTGTTTTATTTATCTGTGATAAGAAAGCTTTCAATTTCTTTTTGTGGATCATGCGTTGTGAGATAATATTCTGTGGTACGTCTAATTGTGGGCATGTATTGTCCTTTTTTCTGGTGTATGATTGGAAACGACAAAATCAATTGATTTCAGTCTTTATCACTAATCCGAGATGTAGATGCTGTCGACGGATATGCATAGAAGAGAACAGATATGCATAGAAGGGAGTAAAACTAAGATTTGGGTAAAAATCCTCTCTCCCGTATTGTATTTCAATTTATACGTATATATTTACGGTAATTGTTTTAGCATATTTTAGTATCTGTTTTTTTCTTATACTTATAGAATTGAATTGTGTGATGATAGATATTTTCATCCGGACACAGAGTAAAGAATTCTCGACTCTCTTGACTTGACGAGGCTATATAACTAGAGGCCATTAGAGGAGAACTGAAGACTGAGAGCATTCTCTGCTTATAATCTTTATTCCTCTATATTCTAAATTATTTTTTCAATCCCCTTGCACCTGGATTCAATTCGAATCCCACACCACGTGGTGTTCTTCCTCTATCGAATAAACGTTGTTTCGCTTGTCTAATCATCAGTTCGATAGGGCATTGAAAGAGTCAATCCTAGAGACTCTACGGAAGGACACAACGGAGATGGAGCAGCCTGCTTGAGAAGAGGCGGCGGAAGAGAAGGAAGTGCTCAACCCGGACTCGTGGCCGTCGACCAGCATGCGCCTTGCCGTCCTCTTGTTTGATTCATTTATCTGATTTTTTTAACAAAATTGCCCTTGTCTTTGTCCTTCCTCCCTTTTTTTCATTTTTCGTAATGCCCTCGTGTAAAATATAAGGCATGTGTTATTCAAATCTTTCTTTTGAAACTACATGTATTTCGTGTGTTCTATGATGATATATACAGAAACTGGTCTTCTTGATATGTTGATAGTGGTCTGTTTGCTCTTGAACCATGGCCATTCAGCGTAATCCGTGAATGTCATATATTATACTCCCTCTATTTTGAAATATATAACATTGAGGACATGCTAAAACTAATTAGCCTTTCTATTTTGAATCAAGTTTTCTCTTGCTGCCAAATCTTGCTATTAAGCAATAGTGCATGCATATTTTTTTTCTAAATCGGACCATTTTCTGTAGGACAAAGGAGGGCATATGAAAGGACATAAAGGAAGGAGGGATACTGGATGGTAATGATGGGGCTTCTGAGATACTGTCATGGGTGGGGAAGAGTTGTAAACTTGATGAAAAAAGCAAGCTTAAAAGAAGAAAGCATTATGTCTTGCATGAGCACTAGAGGAACATGCGATTATTTATGTTATTGACTGTTTAATTAATGTATTTAAATTGATTTATCACGACAATCCTCAATGTGGTGGTTTTGTGTAGTTCAGATTTAGCAAGAGTGAATTAAGATTCTTCTCCTTACATCAACAATGCATTAAGGTGATCTCACAGTGGCACTTCTATTGAAGTGTTCGTAGCTGTTGAAATTCCTAACTTTATAAATATAATGAGCACCAAATTGGTTGTCATTATGCAGGACATATCGTGCATGGTAAGCATAATTTTTGTTTTAGTACAAAAGCATGGATGCACAAAAACTGTGGCATCAAAGGGTTGGTTGACTACACACAATATGGTGCTTGAAATTGTTGAGATCTCTGACAAAAAGCTTTTGGAGCTGGAAGAAAGGCTTAGATTCACTGAGCAGGAATTTTCATGCAGGGAGCAGGAGATCATGAATATGTTTGATCAAGAGGAATCAGATTGGTATACACTAATTGCAGAGAAAGAAATTGCTATTTCTGATATTCAACAAACTGTTGAATCTGTTCAGCTTGACATCAAGCACCTTCTTGAGGACTGAGCCATTTTTGTATTTATATTTCTGGCAAGGGTATGTCGAACACTGAGCCATTTTTGTATTTATATTTCATTGTTCTGACCACTGCATGTGCGAGCCATTTTTGAAGATCTATATCACTGCATGTGCGAGCCATTGCGAGGCGGCGGCGTGGCAGGCCAAGGCGCTCTCCGAGCAGGCTGCCGCGGTCGGCCTGCACACGCAGCTGGTCGGTCGAGGAGCTCGCCGCCACAGCGGGCGACGCCGGCCAGGCGGAGTCGTCGGCGTCGGCATTCGTGGACCCTCGCTGTGCCGGGCCACCGCCAGACCACACGTGCCTGGGCTGCCGCCTCAGGCCGGCCTTCGTGGTGCTCCTCCCCTGCAGGCACCTGTCCCTCTGCGGCGGCGCCATGCCGTGCCCCGTGTGCCTGTGCGTGCGGACGGGGAGCGTGGAGGCCATCCTCTGCTGAGCTTTCCCCGCCTCTCATCATCGATCATCCGGCTGTCTACCTTATGAGTCGGTGAGTGCATGATGTGCAGGAACCCATCAATGCCTTCCCAAGAAATCGAGAAGGAAAAAACGTAGGAAAGCTAGAACTTTCTCCTTTTTATTTATTTTTCAAGTTTTTGTTCATATTAATTTTGACTCCTCTGCCCTACCTTCTCTGGGTTTTAGGAGAATTCAATTGATAAGTTCATTGTTAATAGTAAGCAGCAAGTGCATCGGATGAACGGGGGGGTGGCTCGGCACACCTTGATTTCTTTCTTTTTCAATCTAACGCTCTTGTGTTTTCCATGACATGATGGTGGCGCCTAATTTTGCTGGTCGTGTGTGCCGGATATCGCGATGTTAGCAGATCGGCTTGGTAAAGAGTCAAAAACAGTTGTTGTGCATCTCTAGGACTAGCTTTTTATTTCATTCAGACCTTTGGATGGGTTGTGCCATCTCTGGGATGAGCACTAACATCTGTTGTTTCCCTTGTTCTAGAAATGCTGTCGAGAAGGGAGAAGGCCACAAACTTCAAACCAGACTATGATATTGATATCCATATGAAGGTGAGGCTGTTACAGATAAGATATATAAAGAGCATTATCACAAAAAACTATTTATGAAAGTAAAAAATAGGAAGGTTTCAACACTTAATGTGGGCTGTCATAAACTTCTCTAGGTCTTAGCTATGAGTGGGCAAGAATCCAGTATTCTTACAGGCTACAAACTGAAGGTACATTTTGCTACATGTAACACAACAAGAATGACTTTTTTAAAAACAAAACAAGAATATGAGATCTCATGCCTGCTACTCTCTCTATATTACCTGCAGTGCTGATACGGTGGTAGGAAATGAGATGATGATGGGTATTTTTGGTGCTTCATTTGCATGTCCAGTACCATAGCTCATAACCTGCTTGCCTCTAGGAATGTTGCGAACAACGATTTCACTGGTTAGATTCCCAATCAGCTTAAGAAGATAAACAATCTACAGTGAGTTATCTCGACTTCTTGACATGCAACTGCTAGAGACCTATATCTTGCACTAATATGCTTGTATATAGGACTGATGGAATTCTTGGAGCAAAGGACCAGCACATGGTCACCTCCAAAGCAAGACCCAGGTTGCTTCTACAAGGAGTTGTACAAAGGTATTGTTTTCTTTTTCATTTTTGTGACCATGCACTTGTCTATATTATTCAGTTTGTGCATTTGGTTGGGAATATACTATCAGTTATTGGCTCATTCAGTTATTAAAACAAAATGACCTGTTTAGATAAGGGAGTATTTTTATAAATCTCGGTGGTTTGGATCCTAATCATCCATATCAAGATAGGTCCTTGAGTATCCCATGCGTCAAAGATGTATTTTCATTAACACTGATCAAATCAGCCAATAATCATGTGCGTCAAAGACGCAGGAGAGAAAAAAACATTGCTCAAAGTGTCTTTGAAATGCACATCAACCCATTTTAGAATACCATAATTCCAATTTGGATACAATGTCCACTCCCACGCACTTCACAGCTATGGCCTATCAACTTTCAGGCTCCACGGTGCATCTGACGGTGCCCACTCACCACTGACACAAAACAGTTCTGCATACCAATGTTCTTTGTGCTGCTGAAATACTTTCTGATGTTGGTGATTTTCCTGTGTACACTACATACTTGCAGATTGAGTGCCAGCGGGGATCTTGAGTGAACCTGGCGGGTAGAGTCTGGTTCTGTTACACTTGTACCACTGAAGAGTTCCGAGTTCCAAAAGAGAAAGAGAAAGGTAAAGCAGGCAGGCTAGACATGATCATTAGCTGGCAATACATAGGTGCGGATTAGCACGGAAAGTAGCTCACTTACTAGCAGGCAATTCTTTCGAAGTCTTAAGGCCATACTGAGCTGGGCTGGTTTGGCTCAGCGTTACATACTGTGTACAACTAATGCCCAATGTATCCTTTCCCAACACAATGCTGTTCTGATATTCTTTCTCTTCTTTCTGTACGTGTCCTTGTTTTTTTGGGACATTCTATTTCTATACAAGTATACATGTGGATGTCAGTCTCATGAAGTGGCAGAGTGTTAGCGCTGAGATAGGGGAAACGAGTAGAGAAACTATATTGGGGAAGGAGTAAGAATTAGAGGCAGAGGTGGGAGACGAGAGCCGGCGGCGTCTCGGGAGTTTCTCATTAATCATATCAAAGTTGTAACCTTATTACAAAAGAGAAGTATATATATGTCTCTCTCTTCACTCGAGTCGGCCCACTATACCTACTTGGCCCACATCGACCCGCTCGACGCGCGCGCTTGGAAAGGCCGCTGTTTTCCCTTCTTCGCTCACGTCCTCTTTCAGCTGGTCTGGTGTTGTGTTGCTGACTCAGAGCTTGGATTGGACATTCCAAACACCCCTTGTCCCTTCTCCAAGATCACATACGAAATTCTTGATAGAAAGAACGAAGCTTGGTACGTATATGCACCGACGATGAGATAAGCCTGGCCTGTTGCATGCGTGAAGCTAGCAAATCCGCGCCCCTCTCCTAGACACGTGACCGCGGAGATTTCTGAGCCCGAGACGCATGCGGCTGATCCCTGCTGGATTTTCACGCCTCATTTTCAGCGATGCAGATCGAGATCGAGGTGTCTCCGCTGGCCTATGTTCATGGCTCATGATCATCATGGACAACGACCTCCATGAACGCAATACACAGTGCGGGCACTTGTCAGCTGTGGCGCCCAACCAAACCATGACCTGAACCCTCCCCTTTTTCTATAATATTCTATTAAGAATCTAATGCAGGCACCTGATGCTATCATGGCTCCATCCTTCCCACGCCAAGTCGTGGCGCCCAACCAAACCATGACCTGATCCTCCCTTTTTTTCTATAACCTAATGTGAGCACTTGATGCTACCACGGCTCCACCCTCACCACGCCGAGAGTCCGCAAAAAAATAATGCAAGATGAGCATTTAAACCCGCACCATTTTTTGCTCTAGAAATTTGTGACTAACCACCAGACCACATTTACCTTAGTGTTTACAATAAACAAAAAATATATTTGTAGCCTAGGCGTCGATCTCCACGCTCCCCCGCCTCGTGGCAACGCACGGGCACATACCTAGTGACAGATTAAAGTCATTTGATGATAGGATCATAGGACTATACTGTTATGTTATGTTACACTAGTCGGTTATCCGTGTGTTGCGACGGCTCACAATAATACCCACGTAAATTATCTACCAAAAAGATCTCAAGAATTTTATTGATTGTCTCCGCTCTTTGCATAATATTTTTATGAACGCACGGGTACCATAGACAGCAAATCAGAGACCACATCCTTCGCATCCCCCACTTCCAAGGTTTCGTAGAGCAGGAGGGGAAGGGAAGAGGCGGACATACCTGTTCGTTGTCAGAGAAGGACACGACGAAGAACTGGGCATTTGGAGGCGACATAGGTAGTATACCGCTAGATATATAGGGAGAGAGCATGCAAGAGGAGAAAGAAGCCCAGCCGGAGCAGCTCCAAACCGAGAGGCACCCGCACCAGGCGTCAATCCGATAAGGATGAGAGATTGCGAGTGTCTTCCCATCCCTGGACCCGTCGAAGCGACACAATACCACCACCAACTTCGTAGCATATGTCGACTGCAGCCACGCTACGGGCCTTGGTTGTCCAATATATCAGACCTGGACTCCTCATCACCAAGATAACCTAAGCGTGGCAGGCGCCACCATGTCCTCCTCGACGGCACGCACGAAAAAAGGCCAGGAGCATGACCGACTCGCCCCGTACCCGGGTCGACGAGCGTCGGTCGGCTCGCGACTGCGACCGTGGGCGGAGGCAATAGGTTGGGGAGGAAGAACAGAGCGAAGGTCGGGAAGATGAACAGGACGTCCGACGACAGCGAAAACGATGGTGCGTGCATGATGCGAAACGTCCTCGTGGACGTGCAATAGCCACTACGCGAGTCGATGTCGGGGCTGGTGTCGGACAAATACGGGGAGGAAGCGCATGCTCCTACGCCCTCTGTCGAAAATGGGGTGGTGCGGAGGTGGAGACATGAGGGACGAGAGAAAAGAAGTAGAATGGCGAACGAGGTGGTAGCAACTGAGACGAGAACCATCATTATTCTGCGGAGGTATAGATGGCTAGATGGGTCGTGTCTGGCGAGCCGGTCCGAGGCACGACCTATTTAATAGTGCCTGGGCCAACCCGGCACGAGCGTCGTGCGGTGCTTGGGCCGTAGCCTCGACCCGACACGATTGTTTTTTATTTTACAAAAAACATATATATATATATATAATTTATATTCAATATTATAAATACCTGAGCATGATGTTTTACTGGTTAGACAACTTCGTTTAGTGTCTCTCACCCTTCTTCTACCAGGGTGTGGGTTCAAACCCCAACTCCTGCACCGCTTTTTAACATAACCCACCTTCTACAACATTTGTTAACATTTTACGCTAAGTTGATTTGAAAGAAATGTAGGGAATTTTTTGTAAAAAAATGACCGTTGAAACTGGTGCTTTAAATATAGTAGAGACTAGTCGGTTACCCGTGAGTTGCGACGGCTCACAACAATACCCACGTAAATTATCCACCAAAAAGATCTCAAGATTTTTTATTAATTGTCTCCGCTTTTCGCATAATATTTTTTTATGAACGCATAGGTATCATAGGCAGCAAATCAGAGACCCCCATCCCTCGCCCCCCCACTTCCAAGGTTTCGTAGAGCAGGAGGGGAAGGGAAGTGGCAGACATACCTGTTCGTTGCCGGAGAAGGACAAGACGAAGACCTAGGCATCTGGAGGCGACATAGGTAGTATACCGCTAGATATATAGGGAGAGAGCACGCAAGCGGAGAAAGAAGCCTAGCCGGAGCAACTCCAAACCGAGAGGCACCCGCACTAGGCGTCAATCCAAGAAGGGCAAGAGAATGCGAGTGTCTTCCCAGCCCTGGACCCACCGAAGCGACACATCACCACCACCAGCTCCGTAGCATATGCCGACTGCTGTCATGCTACGGTACTTGGTTGTCCAATATCTCAGACCTGGACTCCTCATAGCCAAGATAACCTAAGAGTGACAGGCGCCACCATGTCCTCCTCGACGACACACACGGAGAAAGGCAAGGATCATGTCCGACTCGTCCCGACGAGCTTCGGTTAGCTCGCGGCTGCGACCGTGGGCGGGGGTAGCAGGTTGGGGAGGAAGAACAGGGCGAAGGTCGGGAAGATGAACGGGACGCCCGACGACAGCGAAAATGATGGTGCACACATGATGTGAAACGTCCTTGTGGACATGCAATAGCCACTGCACGAGTCGGTGTCGGGGCTGGTGTCGAACGAATACAGGGAGGAGGTGCATGCTCCTACGCCCTCTGCCAAGAATGGGGTGGCGTGGAGATGAAGGCACGAGTGGAGAGAGAAAAGAAGTAGAATGGCGAACGAGGTGGTAGCAACTAAGGCGAGGACCATCATTATCGTACGGAGGTATAGATGGTCAAATGGGTCGTGTCTGGCGAGCCGGCCCGAGGCACAACCCATTTAATAGTGTCTGGGCCAACCCGACACGAGCGTCGTGCGGTGCTTGGGCCGTAGCCTCGGCCCGTAGTGCTGGCCCGGCCTGACACAATTATTTTTTTATTTTACAAAAAATCATATATACATATGTACAATTTATATTCAATATTATAAACACCTGAGCATAATGTTCTACTGGTTAGACAGCTTCGCCTAGTGTCTCCCACCCTTCTTCCATCAAGGTGTGGGTTCAAACCCCACCTTGTGCACCGCTTTTTAACATAACCCACATCGTGCACCGCTTTTTAACATTTTACGCTGAGTTGATTTAGAAGTAATGTAAGGACTTTTTGTAAAAAGATGACGTGGGACGACCATTAAAACTGGTGCTTTAAGTATAGGAGAGACTAGTCGGTTGTCTGTGCATTGCGACGGCTCACAACAATACCCATGCAAACTATGCACCAAAAAGATCTCAAGATTTTCATTAACTGTCTCCGCTCTCTGCATAATATTTTTTATTTGACTAACTGATGTTGTTGTTTACTACATCCAATATGTCTTGGTACAACACGACCAATGAAGGAAGCGATTAGAAGAGAGTTCACAACATCTGACTGAACGAACAGAGATTATAGAATGACATAATTCCACCATACAGAGACCAAATAAGAGTAAGTTTGTGAGCTCAAGTTTCTAAAATAAGTCACATGAACTCAAACTTATAAAAAAGATAGATCAAAATATGAAGTGGTTGTTAAAGTCATGCATCAATAAAAACTGGATGCGCTTCATACAGATTATGGTACTTCGTAGCAATTACTAACGTTTAAAACCAACAAATAACCTTTCCTTTTAATGTTAGCGTGACAAATCATTGCTGCTCCATCCAATTCAGCAACCTCAAACACCATGGAGTCCATTGCGCTAATGTGATCTCAGAAACGACCAAATGCATGCAAGAGCCAAGAACACAAGGGACGAGCACCCTGTGGTAGTGCCCCCATGGATCTCCAAATCCTAACACATATTTTGCAGAATCCATGAGCCATCATCAGAAGAACACAAACCATGTGCAGACAATAAATAAAGTATTAACACATCCAAATTATGTTTAGTCCTTAGCACAACAAAAAACTAACACCCAAAACAACATAGGAACAACACAATAATTTTTTCAATGACGTAAGGATGGGTGACAGGTACATAGAAGTGGTAGAAGGCTACCGAGTCAACATCGTGGTAAGGGAAAGGCCATGTAGACAAGCGATGCCGAGCCATCAAATGGATACCATAGGCAGCAAATCAGGGACCCCCATCCCTCACCTCCCCCACTTCCAAGGTTTTGTAGAGCTAGAAGGGAAGGGAAGAGGCAGACATACTTGTTTGTTGCCGGAGAAGGACACAACGAAGACCTGGGCATCTAGAGGCGACATAGGTAGTATACCGCTAGATACATATAGGGAGAGAGCACGCAAGCAGAGAAAAAAGCCCAGCTAGAGCAACTCCAAATCTAGAGGCACCCGCACCAAGCGTCAGTCCGAGAAGGGCAAGAGAATGCGAGTTCCTTCCCAGCCCTCGACCCGCCGAGGCAACACAACACCACCACCGACTCCGTAGCATATGCCCACTGTTGCCGGGCTATGGGCCTTGGTTGTCCAATATCTCAGACCTGGACTCCTCATCGCCAAGATAACCTAAGCGTGGCAGGTGCCACATGTCCTCCTCGGCGGCACGCACGGAGAAAGGCCAGGAGCAAGACCGACTCGCCCCGTACCCGCGTCGACGAGCGCTAGTCGGCTCGCGGTTGCGACCGTAGGCGTGGGTAGCAGGTTGGGGAGGAAGAACAGGGCGAAGGCCGATAATACGAACGGGACGTCCAATGACGGCGAAAACGATGGTGTGCACATGATATGAAACGTCGTCATGGACGTGCAATAGCCATTGCGCGGGTCGGTGTCGGGGCTGGTGTCAGACGAATACGGGTTGCCGAGTGGCACGGAGGTGGAGGCGTGAGAGGAGAGAGAAAAGAAGCAGGATGGTGAACGAGGTGGCAGCAACTGAGGCGAGGACCATCATTATCGTGCGGAGGTATAGATGGACAAATGGACCGTGTCTGGTGGGCTCGCCCGAGGCACGACCTATTTAGTAGTGCCTGGGCTAGCCCGACACGTGCGTCGTGTCATGCTTTGGTCATAGCCTTGGTCCATAGTGCTAGCCCTGCACAACATGATTATATATTTTTTATTTTACAAAAAATCGTATATATATATAATTTATATTCAATATTTAAAACACCTGAGCATGATGTTCTACTGGTTAGACGACTTCACCCAGTGTCTCCTGCCCTTCTTCCATTAGGGCGTGGGAACATTTTACATTGATTTAGCCAAATGGCCCAACGGTCTAACGAGTCGGCCCGGCACGGTCAGCAGGCCGACATACCGTGCCTGGGCCGGAGCTGTGGCCCACGGGCGTTGGGCCTAGCGGGCCCGTGTCGGACCACCGTTTGGCCATCTATATGCAAAGGTGTGGTTGCGATGTAGATGTTAGTTGCACGGAGGGATCGGGCGTGCAATGGTTAATTTGAAATAGATGTGAGGGGTTATTTGTAAAAATATGACGCTGGACGACCGTTGAAACTGGTGCTTTAATATAGTAGAGATAGAGATAGAGACGCGTTTGGTTTTTAGGGACTAATTTTTAGTCCCTCCATTTTATTCTATTTTAGTCCTTAAATTACTAAATACCAAAACTATGTTAGATTAAAATAGTGTGACTAAAAATTAGTCTAGAAACCAAATACCCCCTAAATTACACTGCTCATACCTAAACTTATAGTGTTGTATCATCTCGGTCCTAAACTCATAAAGTGCACATCCATATCCCTAAACTTGTGAAGTTGTATCATTTTGGCCCCTTGTTGGGGGTCTTCTACTCTGCCGAAGGTCCTCAAGACGAAGATCCTGCGTAGAAGTAACAATGCGGAATGCCGAAGCTCACTTGCTTCGGTTCAGACCCAGCAAAGAAGGAAAAAGAACTAGTTAGACCTTCTTAGTTTAAATTGCTTGTAAACTAATGTTCAAGGACATGGATGTAATTTTACCTGGGCTGCGTCCCATGCCTATAAATAGATGAACAGTACCCCCGTATTATTCACGCTGGATTGTATTCCTCTTTCGCATCCTCGCCTTCGAGCAAGCCGAAGGTATCAATGTAGCATTAACATTGTTAATATTCATATATGTTTTATGGAATGCAAGAATAAATGAATTATTAAGATATAATTACCATATTTATTCCTTCGCATTCTTATCCTTGCATTAATATAATGAAGGTATGTCTTTCTTGACATTCGTCTGAAAAGCATTATACCCGTAAGGAAATAATGCTTCGAAGCTTAATGATTAACAATTGCGTTGCCTTGTTCTTGACTCACAACATTTGAGAACAAGTGACCAACATTGGCGCCCACCTCTGGTGAACTCACTTCCACAATTGCGACAATGACTTCGCAAGTCAACCAAGTTGTGGCACCTTTGGCTACGAAGCTGGTGCTCCCGATCACGGGTGGCTCAGGTTCTGAACTAGCCAACAAGAAGCAGAAGAAGGAAGCACAGAGAAGGGTACACATGTTGGGTTGCAAGGACCCTTCATTAAGTCCAAGTGGTCTCATATACCAATCACCTTCTCTCAGAAAGACCTTTAGCTCAAGGATTATCCCCACAACGATGCAATGGTCATATCTTGTGTCATCAAGGGGTTTCTGGTCCACAATGTCCTAGTGGACATGGGCAGTGCGACAAATATCATATTCGCAAAGGCTTTCAGGCAGATGCAAGATCCGGATGACAAGATGCATGATGCAACACACCCTCTTTGCGTTCGGAGGAAGACAGATCGTGGCTCTTGGCAAGATAACTATGCCAGTCACATTTGGCTATGTTCACAACACAAGGACAGAACATGTTGTCTTTGACATTGTCGATATGGACTATCCTTACAATGCAATCATTGGACGAGGGACACTGAATGCCTTCGAAGCAATACTTCATCCAACATATCTTTGCATGAAGATAACTTCGGAACAAGGGCCCATTGTTGTGCATGGAAGCTAAGAGGCTACTAGGAGAGCCAAAGGAAGCTGGACGGATTCGAAGGCCATTCACAATATAGATGAAGCCGAAGCTCATCAGCAATATAAGCACAAAAGAGAAAAGGTTGCTTCAGCAGATCAACCAAAGCCCATGCTTTTGTGTGAATACATAGCGAGCAAAAGGTGCTATTGGGATCTCAATTATCTGATGAACAAGAAAAAACCTTGCTGAGATTTCTGTTCAACAACAAAGATGTTTTTGCTTGGTCGACCAATGATCTCTGTGGTGTCAACAGAGATATTATTGAGCACTCACTCAATGTAGACCCGACCTTCAGACCCAGAAAGTAGAGGCTTCGGAAAATGTCCGATGATAAAGCCGAAGGTGCACGAAACAAAGTGAAAAGACTTCTGAGTGCCGGTGTTATCAAAGAAGTAACATACCTAGAGTGGCTAGCTAATACCGTCATGGTAAAGAAAGCCAATGGAAAGTGGAGAATGTGCATTGACTTTACAGATCTCAATAAGGCATGCCCGAAGGATGAATTGTCATTGCCAAGAATAGATACCCTTATGGATGCAGTAGCTACTTCAGTGCTCATGAGCTTATTGGACTGCTACTCAGGCTATCATTAAATTAGGATGAAGAAGGAGGATGAGCCGAAGACAAGCTTCATAACTCCTAGTGGAACCTATTGTTACCTTCAGATGCCCGAGGGGCTCAAGAATGCTGGAGGAAGCTTCAGCAGGATGACTGCCAAAGTTCTTCATTCCCAAATTGGCAGAAATGTGCTGACATATGTTGATGATATCATAGTAAAGAGCACAAAGCAAGAAAACCATATTGTTGATTTGCAAGAGACATTTGCCAACTTCAGACAGGCTGGTCTGAAATTAAATCCAGAAAATGCGTCTTTGGAGTGAAGAAGGGGAATTTTCTTGGTTAATTGGTATCAACAAAGGGTATTGAACCTAATTCAAGTAAAATAGAAGTCATACTTCGAATGGATCCACCAAAGTCAATGAAGGGCGCCCAAAGATTGATAGGGAGGCTGGCATCATTGAACAGATTCATTTCAAGGTCAGCAGAGAGGAACTTGTCATTCTTCGAAGTGCTGAAGTCAGCCGAAGTCTTTCAATGGGGACCAAATCAGTAGAAAGCCTTCTAAGAACTGAAACAATTTTTAATAGAGCTGACAACTTCAACTCCACCTTCGTTAGGAACTTCGTTGCTGTTGTATGTAGCTGCTTCTCATGCTACGGTTAGTGCAGCACTGGTGCAAGAGCAGCAAGAGGGCCAGGCAAGAAAACAAGTGCCAGTTTACTTCGTTTCCAAAGTGCTCAGTGCATCAAAGAAAAATTATAGAGAGATAGATAAGGTATATGTTGTACTAATGGCTTCCAGAAAGCTTCGGCATTATTTTCAAGCATACAACATCATAGTACCTTCTTCGCAACCTCTCAAGGACATAATGAGGAATAGAGAGGCCATAGGAAGAGTTGGAAAATGGGCTGCAAAACTGAACGAATTCACTATTGATTTCATTCATAGATCTTCGATCCAATCACAGGCGTTAGCAGACTTTATTGCTGATTGGACGCCAGGGGCTCAAGACGAAGAGAAAACAACCGATGCCAAAACCTGGACAGTATTTTGTGATGGGTCTTGGGGAACCTTCGGCGTAGGAGCAGCAGGTGTCTTGATTTCACCATCAAAAATTGAAACCTTCTATGCAGCAAGATTGGACTTCAGTGCACAAATAATATTGTAGAGTATGAAGCCCTTCTTTTGGGGCTTCGAAAGCTTATGGCGATGGGAATAAGAAGGGCAGTTTTCAAATCTAACTCACAGGTCATCACATGCCATGTTGATAAAAGCAACAGAGCAAGAGATCCGAAGCCAGAAAAATATCTAGATGCAGTCCGAAGGTTGGAAGCCTCCTTCGAAGGTTTTTCTGTAAAAAATATTTCGAGAGGAGAAAACGAGCACGCAGATTTGCTAGATAAGTCAGCGTCACAAGGGCTTCCGTTACCTTCGGAGGTTTTCTTTGAAACAATAAAAGCACCTTCGGCTGAGCTCATGGAAAGAGCGATGCTCATAATTTCACTAGTACATAGTGAATATTGGAGGACTGTGATTGCATCTTTCCTCCAAGGCAACTGTCTTTCAGATGATGAAGTTTACAATAAAAGAATGGAAGCAAGGACAAGATCATATGTAATCATAGATGGAGAGTTATACAAGCACGGAGTCTGCTCTCCATTGCTCAAGTGCTTGTTCAGAGCCGAAGGTCAAGAATTGATGAAGGAAATACATGCACGGTTATGTGGGGCTCATATTGGGTCTAGGCCTCTGCTAGGGATGGTTTTTAGACAAGGTTTTTACTGGCCGAAGGTAGCTTCGGATGTAGCAGATTTGGTTCAAAAATGTGAAAATTGCCAAAGATGCGCCAGAGACCAGAAGCAACCTTCGTCTATAACCCAGCTAATACAGCCAACTGGGCCATTGCAAAGATGGGGCTTGGATTTGTTAGGTCCACTTCCACTAGCGTAAGGCAACTTGAAATATGTTGTGGTGGTGGTGGAGTACTTTTCTAAGTGGATTGAGGCAAAGCCCTTAGCTACAGTAACTTCGGCCACAGTACAGAAATTCTTCTTGCATAATATTGTTTGTTGCTTCGGCGTGCCGAAGGCTATCACCGTTGATAACGGAACTCGGTTCGATGTCGAAACATTCAAAACCTTTTGTAACCAGATTGGTACAAAAATACACTTCGCATCACTGAGGCATCCAGAGTCAAATGGACTGGTAGAAAGGGCAAATGAAACTATAATAACATGAATAATGAAGTCAATCTTCAACCAACCCAAAGGGAAGTGGCCAGACGAATTAATAAAGGTAGTGTGGAACCATAGCACTACTGTTTCAAGATCAACAGGATTTACTCCTTTCAAGCTTCTGTACGGTGACAAAGCAATAACACCAGAAGAAGCAAGAACGGGTTCATTAAGAACCTTAGCCTCAACAGAGGATGAAGGTGATTGCCAAGTAACAAAAGACACCATAGAAGGGACCAGACTACAAGCAATAGAGCACATCAATAAGTACCAGGCCGAAACAATCAAATGGCATGACAGAAAGGTAAAATTGAAGAATATTAAACCAGGACATTTGGTGCTTCGATGAGTGGCCAACTGTAACATCCCAAAAATTTCAACCCGAGGTTTGGAACCCTAATCTCCTAACCCCCTTTTTTATCTCTCCCTAAACTCCACCCCATAGGTCTTCTCATCATTTGCATACACTATGATTGTTAGAAGCACCTCACATAGAATATATTTTTAGCACCTAAGATTATCTAGCTAATTATTTGCTCAAAAGAAAAAGAGATAAAAGAAATAGAATTAAGAAATAGGAAATGGAAAAAAAAGAAAAAAAATGAAAAGGAAACCCCCCTCGGCTGCGCCGCTTCCAGCCCAGGCCTCCTCTCTCTCACACGCGCCCGCACTCCCCTCCCTTCCGCGGCCCATCACCGCGCGCCCGCACCCGCCACTGACATCCCGCCCCTACCCGTCAGCTGCCCCCCCTCTCTCTCTCGTCGCTCTTCCGCTGGCGACCCGGGCCCGCCCGTCAGACCCGTCGTCCCCGCCCGTGACTTCACCTGTGCAATCCCAGTCGATCACCTCTCGCCCCGTCTCCTCGCCATAACTCTGCGCCAGTGAAGTTAGGCACCGCTCCTCAGCTCACTGTGCTCGCAGCCTGCCCGTGCGGTCTCATCCCCGGTGCTGTGCACCCCCCATCGCCGTCGTGGCGTCCCTCACCGGCGCCAACTAGCGTTTGGCCGCTTCCTGCCTCGGGCGCCTATAAAAAGGACCACCCGAGCTCCACCTCTCCCACATCAACCTCGGCCACCCCCTTCCTCCTTTCCCGAGCTCGATTGAGCCAGCGCCGCCGCATCCTTCCCCTGCTCCGGTGAGTCTCGCCCTACTCCCTCTACTAAGTCCAGTCTAATTCATATAGTTCTTGAGCTTCGCCATTCCCTCACAAACACAATGCACCCATCCCCGCCTCCTATCGCGCTCGGCAGCCTCGCCGGCGACCTCACCGCCGCGAACGCCCGCCACCTCACCGTGGGCCGGCCACCCCGAGCACCCTTCGGCCAAATTGGCCCCTCCACCATGATCCCCTATCCCCGCCCGTGCCTCGCCACCCTTTCACCATCGCTGAACCGGGACCCCGACGAAGAACCGCCGTGGGGCCTCACCGACGACCGAGCCCGACCGGTTCCCCCCCCCCGTCGCCCGCTCCACGCCGTCAGCCCCCCTTCCTCTGGCATGTGGGCCCGCGCCGTTTCCCCTGCTGGCGGGCCGCCTACCCACGCAGCCACGCGCTCGCTGGGCCAAACCCCCCCAGCCCAGTTAGCTCAAAATTCCTTTTTTCTCCTTTTTCCAATTCTTTTTCCTATTTCATATATATATTCATATACTGATATTTTATGCACCAAAAATAGTTTAAATAAATTATAGGGCACAAAAATAATAATGTATAATAATTGCCACACCCCATCAAGTCACCATGATTGATGTGTTGTTACTTATCTATGTTTGCTAGCGGAAGAGGGATCCGATCCTCCGAAATTTGTAGCTCCGGAAGAAGGGCAGGAACCCGACCCCTCTGAAATAGATCTTTTGTGCTAGGAAAGCTTCAACGAAGGCAAGTCCATTCTTCCCTTGATGCATAATTTACCTATTCTTTCTACCACTACCTAAGCCGGGATTAAGGGATGGATAATTGCATTGTGAGCAGAGAGATAGCCCGCATTAACAAACATCTTTTGAGTACAAAATGTGGGATGGGAAAAAGGGGCAATGTTTTACTAAGCGATGTTTTCAAAAAGTGTATGATGAAGGATATTCAACCTCATCACCTTGTGAGTGGGATGATCAGGGACTCCCTGGTTTAGGGGGGGCTAAGGTGATGGCTCAGCTGGTTTAGGCGTGGGCAGAAGGATCGTCCCCTCATATAAGGACTAGTTTGTCATCCTTCACCACCTATACTCATGATAAGTACAACCACTCGAGACTGTATGGGCAGTCACTCAATCTGAACTCGTACGGTCCAAACCCCAGGGTTATGAAGGCTGGGGAGCACCGGGAGGATAAGGAGGGGGAATGTTTTGTCCGGTTTGGACATGGTGGTGTCCTAACTCCTTCCGGTATAACCGTTAAGGTAAGGACGTGCGAGGAAAGAAAGAGATTCGGATTCAGATCTCATTGGCCATGAGATCGCAAAGCCGGACTAGTGGGTAAAGTGTACCCCTCTGTGCAGAGTTCAAACCTATTCGGATAGTCTGTGTCCACTGGAATGGACGAGTCTGGTGTGGTATGACAATTAGTGTTTTATAACCTTCGTGAACAGGGAAATGTGTGTGAGTGTGTTTTTGGAAATGAAAACGATGCCACAGGAGCGGGAAGCTCAGTGGTGGTTGAGTAATGTGTTATTTTTCCTTCTTTGGGGAAAACCCTCAAAGTACTGCCTTTCTCTGAGAAAAAGAAGAGTGATTTCAACTCCACCATATAAAGCATGTATTATATAGGTCCCTTTCTCTTTACGGGAGCGGGATGGGCTTGCGGAATACCTAGTGTATTCACCTAGATTTATTTATGTTTTTCAGCAGCTAAAGACTTCTTTTCTGCTATGCTTGATTGAGGGGGCTGTGTCTGCACCCAGTTCTGCCTGTGGCTTGGGCTAGTTTATCCTCTACTGCGCTTTGTATTTCTGGCTCTCTCGAGCTTGTACTCTGGTATTGTAATAACTTTTATTCAAACTCTGTACTATTTGAAGTAAGGAATGTGGTTATTAGCCTCCTGGGACTAGTAATTGTATCACATTTGAGTCCCAAAGGATCGGGACGCTTCAGGTGGTATCAGAGCCATAGGAGTGGCCGTAGATCGCAGCCCCAACCTTAAAAGTTTGCCTTAACAAGAAAATACCTCTTACCCCTAAGAAAAATCTTCTCTCCTTTCCCCCGATATTAACAGACCCTTCTTTTCTTCTACCAGATGGAAGGCTCTTGGGTCATTAGCACATCCTGCTGCTCAGAGGAGGAAAGATTCCCTCATCTCTTGCGGAGTTGAACGCTTCGCATGGGGATCCGCAAGAAGCCGGAGTATGTCTGGAAAGAATACCGCGAGAACGGAATTGAGAAGTGCTCTATGGCAGTCTACCTGGGAGAAAGCCGAAGTTACCCAAACCACCCTCCTTTCCAAGTCACCTTCACTGGACACCACTTCCCAGACACTTGCCAAAATGTTGCCCGAAAAGCCCTCCGACAGCTATGCCAAAACTACAACAAAGAGGTTTTTGAAACCCCCCTTCGTTACTTCTCACCTAGCAACAAAAATACCCCTACCTAGAGGAAAAGACTTTAGGCCCTGTCAGCAAGAGATCCTACTGAGGATGACCCCACCATCGTCTACATGGTCGGATATCTCCACACTCTCGATAACCACTATGATGACCTTTCCTCCCACTTCACCCACCTAAACTCCCGGGTGGAAAGCTTAGAGCAGCAGGTCAAGGAACTTAAAAGGAGAAGGCGTCCCTCCAAGAGAGTCTCGATATAGCAGAAGGCGAAGAGGCCAACACTCGTGAAGCCTACCGAACCCTGAAGATGGATTATGATAAGAAGCTAAAGAAGCTCGCCCCCACGAAGAAAATCCGAAAGAAGACCAAGAGCCAAGGATGCCAGACTGAGCGGAAGAAGAAAGCCCCTCCAGCACTACCTCTCTCCAGGATAGAGAATTTGTCCGACGTCGAGGATATGTCCCTAGCTAGCCTTGATGACCTTCTCAAGGAATTTGGGGACACTTTAGAAAGGGAGTTCGGAAGTACCTTAGAAAGTGCTCGCGTGTAGTGCGACTTGTGGTAACTGTATGCTTGTAATGAACTTGTGTAATGAATAAAATAACTTGGTTAAATTTTTTTGGCATATGCATAGTAGTAACTCTCCCCCCTGGCAGATGGCTTCAGATAAAACCACGCCTACCGCCTCCGAGATTGGAGCAGGGTTTCCCCTAGGAGCTGAAGGAGAAGCCGGTGGAGAAGGGAGTGAGACCCACCTCCCCGCACCTCCGGAGTGCCATTAGATTTAGCCCAAGTTCTAGCCAACCAAACCCGACTCATTGAGGTCCTCACTAGAAGTCTGGAGAATCAGCGCCCGAATGGTGGAAGACCACATGACATGATGGGAGATTTTCTGAGGCTCAAGCCTCCCACATTCGCTGGATCCAACAATCCCCTCGATGCTGATGACTGGCTGCGCACGATAAAAAGGAAGTTAGAAGCCATCGGATGCCCAGAGAATTAGCATGTTCAATTGGCTGCTCATCAACTTTCTGGGATGGCCCTAGCATGGTGGGATACCTTCAGCGCTGCCGTCAGAGATGCTACCTGGACAGAGTTTGAAACTGCTTTCCGAGAGCACCATGTGCCCCAAGGGATCGTTCAGCTCAAGGAAGATGAATTTCGGGAACTTACTCAAGGTGGAAGATCTGTCAGTGAGTACGTGCACAAATTCATAGAATTGGCTCGCTACGCGCCTGATGACGTCAGCACAGAAGCCAAGAAGATGGCCCGCTTTTTGAAAGGGATCAGACCAGAACTCAAGACCATCCTAGCTAGCCAAGATTTCCTCAGCTTATCGCACCTCTCAAACAAAGCCATACAAGTGGAAAGGGCAAGGGAAGAAGAAAAAGGTCACCTCAAGAGGAAACTCCAAGTCCTCCGAGCTCAGCAGCAAGACCGGCACCAGAGAACTCGATCCTTTGGGTTTCCACCCAAGGGACCAAGCTTCAATAGACCAGCTGGACCCACTCCGTCATGTTTCAGTCAGCAGAGTCAAAGCTCCTTTCAAGCCCCCTCGGTTGCAAGCAACCAACCGCCAGCAAATGCATGTTGGCACTGCGGAGACCCCAGTCACTTCAAGAACAACTGCCCCCAGTTGAAGGCATCAGGACCTGCTTACTCCAACTCGGTGAATGGCCCCAAGCATACCCCGACACCCGCCCCCAAGGCACCCTACTCCATCAGCCAGCAGAACAAAGACCCAGTATCAAGGAAGGGCACGAGTAAACCACATCGATGCTCAGGAGGCTTAGCAAGCTCCGGAAGTAGTGCTCGGTGAGTTCCTCGTTGAATTTACTCCCGCTACTGTACTTTTTTATTCAGGAGCATCCCATTCTTTTATAGCCACTAGTTTTGTGGATAAGCATGGCATCCCCTCTACCCACCTAGAGATTCCCTTGGTCACCCGAACCCCAGGGTCAGACCTTCTATGCCAGCTCAAATGCTCCCAAGTCAGGATTTTTTTAAGTGGGGTAGTGTTCTTGGTAGACTTAACCGTCTTGCCATCCCAAGGGATTGATGTGATCTTAGGAATGGATTGGTTGACCAAGCACAAAGGCATCATAAGTTGCGTAAACAAGACCGTCCTTCTCACGGACCACCAAGGAAAGTCAGTTTCTTGTCAGGCTCAGCCACCCGCCAATGATCCAATGGTGTTCAATCTAGCAACAGAAAGCATACCAGTGGTAGAAGAATTCATGGATGTATTTCCAGAAGAGTTGCCAGGAATGCCACCAGAAAGAGAAGTGGAGTTCTACATAGATCTAATCCCTGGCACGGTGCCCATCGCGAAGAGACCATACCGCATGGCTCCTACCGAGTTAGCAGAATTAAAGCTCCAAATCGCAGAACTTCAACAAAAAGGGTACATTCGTCCCAGCTCATCCCCTTGGGGAGCACCAGTCCTTTTCGTCACTAAAAAGGATGGAAGTGGGAGGAAATAGGCATGGATTTTGTAACCGGACTGCCCCAAACGCAAAAGGGAACGACTCTATCTGGGTGATAATAGACCGTCTTACCAAGGTAGCCCACTTCATTCCAGTGAAAACTACCTTTGGAGGAGCCACCCTTGCCCGGATATATCTTAAAGAGATAGTCAGACTCCATGGCATTCCAAGGAAGATAGTGTCAAACAGGGGAACCTAATTCACCTCCAAATTTTGGATGAGCCTTCAACAAGCTATGGGCACCAAGCTAGACTTAAGCACCGCCTATCACCCCCAGTCAGATGGTCAGACAGAAAGGGTCAACAAGGTCCTCGAAGATTTATTAAGAGCCTGTGTGTTAACGTTCGACAGAAACTGGGAGTCCAGTTTGCCTTATGCAGAGTTCTCGTATAACAACAGCCATCAGGCTAGTATCAAGATGTCACCGTTTAAAGCATTGTATGGACGAAAGTGCCAGACCCCCTAATGTGGTCTAACATAGGGGAAAAGACACTGGAAGGACCTGCCTTTGTTAAAGAGGCCGAAGAAAAAGTTGCCCTGATTCGCAAAAGATTACTTGAAGCTCAGAGTCGACAGAAAAGTTATGCGGACAACAGGCGGAGAGAACTTAGATTTGAGGAAGGAGACTTCGTATACCTCAAGGTCTCCCCAATGCGTGGTGTCAAAAGGTTCCAAGTGAAAGGAAAGCTAGCACCGCGATTCATCGGCCCCTATCCCATCATTGGCAGAGTGGGACCCGCAGCATACCGCCTTGAATTACCAGAATCCATGTCAGATATCCACAATGTGTTTCATGTGTCCCAGCTCCGCAAATGCCTACAAGTACCAGAAAATCACATCAAAGAAGAGAAAATCCAGATTCAGAAAGATCTTCAATACCGAGAAAAGCTAATAAAGATTCTTGACTCGACAGTCTGAAAGACCCGCAACTCAGAAGTGAGACTCTGTAAAGTTCAGTGGAGCAGAGAAGGAGAAGAGGAAGCTACCTGGGAAAGTGAGGACTCTTTGAGGAGGGAATACCCTTACCTTTTCTCAAGCCCAGTCTAAATCTCGAGGGCGAGATTCCTTTAAGTGGGGTAGGTTTGTAACATCCCAAAAATTTCAACCCGAGGTTTGGAACCCTAATCTCCTAACCCCCTTTTTTATCTCTCCCTAAACTCCACCCCATAGGTCTTCTCATCATTTGCATACACTATGATTGTTAGAAGCACCTCACATAGAATATATTTTTAGCACCTAAGATTATCTAGCTAATTATTTGCTCAAAAGAAAAAGAGATAAAAGAAATAGAAGTAAGAAATAGGAAATAGGAAATGGAAAAAAGAAAAAAAGGAACCCCCCTCGACTGGGCCACTTCCGGCCCAGGCCTCCTCTCTCTTGCACGCGCCCGCACTCCCCTCCCTTCCGCGGCCCATCGTCGCACGCCCGCGCCCGCCACTGACATCCCGCCCCCACCTGTCAGCTGCCCCCCTCTCTCTCTCTCGTCGCTCTTCCTCTGGCGACCCGAGCCTGCCAGTCAGACTCGTCGTCCCCGCCCATGACTTCACCAGCGCAACCCCCATCGATCACCCCTCACCCCGTCTCCTCGCCATAACTCCGTGGCAGTGAAGTTAGGCACCGCTCCTCAGCTCACTATGCCCGCAGCCTGCCCGTGCGGTCTCATCCCTGGCGCTGTGCACCCCCCATCGCCGACGTGGCGTCCCTCACCGGCGTCAGCTAGCGTTTGGCCGCTTCCTGCCTCGGGCGCCTATAAAAAGGACCGCCCGAGCTCCGCTTCTGTAACACCCGGATTTTAGGGGTCCAAAACTCGGGTGCTAACATAATCACCAGGTGTGCTGGGACCAAGTCTCACACATATGATGAATCATGGCACAGGATCGAATGTCACATCTTTATATATAACAGGGGTTCTATACAAAATAAATAATTACATCAAAAGGAGACAACGGTCCAGCAACCCAAAGTTGACTGGGAGACGACGACCTAGACCTCTCACGAACACATCGCAGCATCCTCCATACGCTTCATCCTGCGGTACCTGTTCTTGACCTGTGGGGTGTGTGAGACAGCAAGAGTGAGCTCACATACGTTCATCGCTCAACAAGTTGTGGGGAATAATGTGCATGAACTCGCCAAAGGTGGGAGCTCACGTGAAGTGTAAGGCTTACCACAAAGGATGGTTAAAGCTGAGCATTGCTTTTAAAGTTGGTCAAAATTTTATTAGCAATTACTAAGTATAAGTAAATACCAACCCAATTAAATAGTAGAACAGAAGTAATAACAACATCACCTGCAATGCAATGCATATGACAAATTGAATTTAGTTCCATAAATTAATCATGTGAGTGTCCGAGCTGCTCATGACCGTGAGCACGGCTAGTATACCAGTTTTACACTCTGCAGAGGTTGCGCATCTTTACCCACAAGTCGTGTTACCCATCTGCCACGGAGTTGATCAGACTCCATACACCTCTACCTAGGAAGCGAGGCAGGGTACCACTACGAGGCCTTTACAAAGTTCCACTAGCTTCAGAAAACCCGCTACAGTTTATAGGAAGTTCCAGTACAGGAATCCCTTGCAGGACCGCCATCGCAGCAAAATCCTCCCGAGGGCCTCCCTATACTGACCACTCCCCTACTGCCCTTGCCCCTTTCGGGTAAGGTAGTCTTCCACTAGCTTTCCTAATTAATCGGCCAAGGGCGTCCCATTCCACCCTTGTGGTAGCACTGTTTTCCCGGGTGGTTCTCCATGTTCCAATTAACATAATGATCTTAACATGAACCATAAATAACAACTGATAACAAAAGTATAATCATGAATAGTGTAATCTTCATACCCAAAACCACATATAGCACTAGCAAGTATTACCCAGAAAGTTCAGTGGTAAACAAGGTATAAAGATAGACAAACTAGGGTAACCTATTGGGTCCCATCAAAATTAACCTATGCAGATCATTATGATTAATTAGAACATGAGTAGGTGAAAAGAAGTGATCAAGGGCACAACTTGCCTGGGCCTTGAGATTCCAGGTACCAGGATGATCTTCAGGTTCTCGTGGCCTCACTGCTAGTCGTAGCAATACAAACATACATGGTATAGGCAAAATTAACATTACACCAACCATAAGAACAAAATACACATTAATAATATACATATTAAAATAAGATCATAGGAACAGGAACCATTAATTTTGGAGTTATAGATTTTAAGTTATGAATTTTCAAAGGTTTTATGTGATTAAAATGGATTAAGTGAGAGATTAAATTTCTAATTGTTTTCATGACAAAACAGAGGCTCTAAGTGATAGAGCATTAAATTATAAGAATTTAGAAAGTGGAATGGACTAATTTGGAGCAAGTATGAATTTTCTATGAATTTATCAAGTTCTAGCATTTATTTATCTATTAAAAATCTATTTATAAATTATTTTCTCTGTTTTATAATACTCTGGACTGGGCCTCAATTTTCAGAAAGCGCAGGGGGCTCGGCGCTAAAAATACCGAGACACAGGATCCCTGGGACCCGGACCGCGGGTTGGTTAGTAAATTTCTCGAGGACTCTTATGTTAAATTGCCTAAGCGAAGAGGTATCGCCCATTCCCGGCCGTCCGATCCAACATCTACGGTTCAGATTAGATCAAAGTCCTGCGAACCGGTACGTGAACGCTATCCCTCGGATCAAAATCCTACGGTCATGGTTTAATGAATCACAGATCTATTCTGGGCCAAGGGATCAGAGATCCACGGCCCACATTAAACGGATCCCCCGCCCGAACCGGTATGCAATCCAAGCCAACCGATTTTGATCAAACGGCCAGGAATCCATCACGAAAGAGGTACGCGATCATCAATCTAAGCCGTTCGCGTATGATCCGACGGTCGAAAGCCCCCTACCCATCCTTCTAATCTTACCCGTACATGGCCCGATCAACGGCCAGGGCGCGTCTCCTACCTTTAGCTACCGAATGCGGCGGCGCGTGGTCAACCACGGCGAAGCCATCACCGGGGAAACACCATCCCGCGCCCTGAGATCGCATCCAGCCGACCAACAAGCGCAAATCAATCGGGGAACATGGCTGAACTCAAAGAAGTAATGCTCACCACGATTGGAGCCGTGAGATTCCCTGCCCACGGAGAGGCGCGGCCGCACGGCGGAGCTCGCACCACGGCGACGGAATACGCCCCGGCGAGGCTTCTTCTGTGCACACCGTCACACCAGCGAGCGACACCGCCACTCCCCGCCACCGAGCAGCGAGCTATTAACACCAAACGCACCCCAATTCCGCGCGCCGGCGATGGGTGGATCCCCGCTCCACGATTGACCCGGTTTCCTACGACGGCGGCGGTCGAAAAGGTTGGAGGAGCAGGAAGGGTGGCATTGGATTTTATAGTATCGCAGCTGAGCCCAATCCGTAGCTAATCTCCGATAAACGCGCCCGAAGTTTGCGTGGATCGACGACAGCTCCCGCGCGGAGTTCGTTCTGTTGAAAGGAGACAAAGAGGGGAGAGGATAGATCCGACGAAGAGGACCCACACGGCGGTGTCACACGGTGCGCGGGCGCGACCACTGCCCACACGGGCCCACGTGTCGGTCACAAGGAGATCACTGGGCCGTGCGCGGAGGAAGGAGGAGTGGAGATGGGCCGCGAGCGAGGTTAAAAAGTTGGGCCGCCCGAGGAGATATGGCCCAGGTGCGTTTTTCCCTTTTTATTTTCTTTTTCTTTTATATGTTTTCTGTTTTTGTTTTCAAATTAAATTTTAAATATTCAAAACCAAATTCAGATTTTATTTTAAATTTCAGATTCCTAAAATCAAACATAATCCCGAAGGAAATTTAGACTTTACTGTTTGGATTACTTATTTATTTTTAATAAGTATATATTATTGCCTTCCCATTCATTTTCTATTCCTTATTCCAAATTCAAATTTATACTTCTATTTTAGTTTTCAGATTTTTCAAATGTATCAATTGAAACCCAAAGGTGAATATAAACCATAATATTTTAATATTACCTATTTAAGTTTTATTCTCCTTGTTATTTATTTCATGGGATGTATAAATGGTTTCCTTTAAAAGAAAAATTCTTTTCCCATCTTTTTCTTATTCCCTTATTTCCAAAGCATTATGATACTTTATTTATATTTTTTTTTCTTCTAATTTTGGGTCTTACAAATCCTACCCCCCTTTAAAATAATCTCGTCCTCGAGATTTGTAAGAAGAAGGATGTATACTCATATTGTTCTATGCATAAACAAAGAAATCTCGGCATGATGCATAATCCTTTAACAAAACATAAGTTTAATAGACCTTACTATTATAACTAAAATAGTAATAATACTAACTAATAGCTAAACTAATATTTAGGTCTTACAAATAGTAAAAATATATATATATATATATCTATATCTATGTTTATCTCTATTCTTGTTGCTCGTTGACTTCTTCACCGACTACTTCATCTCCAACTGGCTCTTCTTCTTGAATTTCAAATTCACCGGGTTCAGCTTCTACTTCTGCATGATGGGCATATCCCCGGTTGATAGACAGGGGCTGACTCTTTCCTGCCGAGGCTTGTCCTTGCTTCATCGGAGCCGGTGTAGTGTAGGCAGCTCTGTTGGGACAGTAGTTGGCGTAGTGTCCCGGTTGTCCACACTTGAAGCATGTCCTAATGGCGGTTGTGTTGGGAGCAACGGTTCCTACTGGAGTGCTTGCTTTTGGAGGAGCAGTTGGTGTCTGATGAGTTTGCTGTCCAGAACTGCCACTAGCTGGTGTACTTGGAGTGGTAGTATAGCGAGGACGGGAACTACTTCCAGCCTGCCCTTGGTTGACAGCCTTTCTTTTCTCTCCAAATATACTTCTCTTGTTTTCTACAGCAATAGCTTTGTCAAGTAGCCTTTGGAAGGATGGGAATGTGTGCGATACCAGTTGATATTGCAAGGGTCCAATCAAACCGTCCAGAAAAAGCTCCTGCTTTTGCTCATCATCCTCAACATCTCTGGGAGCATATCGAGATAACTGGATGAATTTGTCTCTATATTCACTTACGGACATACTTCCTTGCTTGAGGGATAGAAACTCCTTCCTCTTAATCTTCATGAGTCCAGCAGGAATATGGTAATTCCTGAATTGTGCGGAGAATTCTGCCCAGGTAATTGTATCGGCAGCAGCATGAGCTGCACAGTACGCATCCCACCAATCTGCAGCGGGACCAGCAAGACGACCTGATGCATAGAGTACTTTCTCTCTATCCGAGCACTGAGCTATGTTGAGCATCTTCTCTATGGACTTTAACCAGTCATCTGCTTGCAGCGGATCTGCGGAGTTGGAGAAGGTTGGTGGTTTGTGGCTCATGAATTCCCGGTGCTTGTCCCGGGGTGGAACTGGTGGTGGAGGTGGAGGCAATGGCACTTGTTGTTGTTGCTGCTGTTGTTGAAGTTGTTGTTGCAGCTGCTGTTGTTGTACCCTTCTCTCCTGGCGTATCTCTTCCCGCTCTTGGCGCATTTCCCGACGTGCATCCTCTCTTTCCTGGTGCATTTCTTGGCGTTCTTGCTGCATTTGGGTGCGCATATCTGCCATAGTGTCCGCCATTTGCTGCATCATTCTCATTTGAGCTGCGACTAGTGGATCAACTCCGCCTGGTGGAGGATTAGGAGGATTCATCTCTGCTGACCGTGGTTGGGGTTGTCGATTAGCAGGTAAATCAATTCCACCACCCGCCTGGTATTGACCATCTAAGTTAGAAGCATATGGTAAGATAGTTTTGCAAGGGAATCATTTGGTAGGCAGAATGAATAAGCTAATAGTTGGTTATGTACTTAAAACTTTCTTTGGCAGGGCTTGACCAGATATTTTATGTCAAGACTAGGGTAATTAGTTGTACGAGGTGAATGTCCAAAGGTAAGATAGAATATGTCAAGATGAGATCGATACGGAATACTATACATATATTTTCTAAGGGGATAATCTAGATTGTCTAGTTATCTTACAAATGTTATCCTTTATGCCTAGATGTATATGCAGATGTGATTGTGGACATTACTCCACAACCCATCACACTCAAACAAAGATCCAAATCAGACAGATATCATAAGAACAAACATTCAAATACATAGACACTTATAAAAATAGTTTTGTTTTTGTTCCTAGGATTAGGTCTCCTATTCCTAAAGTCACTTTAGGCACTGGATTTCAAAGTGTGAAATCCACATTTGTCTTAGAAGTGAAGAGGTAAGAATAATCAGAGTAAAGCGGAAATAGATGAGAAAAGATTAAGATAAGCTTAGAAAAGAATCAGAGTAGCAGAGGTAAGTAGACAAGGGTTGTCCAGTTCTATCCAGGTTTCGTCCTACAGTCAACATTCCTCTGATACCACTTCTGTAACACCCGGATTTTAGGGGTCCAAAACTCGGGTGCTAACATAATCACCAGGTGTGCTGGGACCAAGTCTCACACATATGATGAATCATGGCACAGGATCGAATGTCACATCTTTATATATAACAGGGGTTCTATACAAAATAAATAATTACATCAAAAGGAGACAACGGTCCAGCAACCCAAAGTTGACTGGGAGACGACGACCTAGACCTCTCACGAACACATCGCAGCATCCTCCATACGCTTCATCCTGCGGTACCTGTTCTTGACCTGTGGGGTGTGTGAGACAGCAAGAGTGAGCTCACATACGTTCATCGCTCAACAAGTTGTGGGGAATAATGTGCATGAACTCGCCAAAGGTGGGAGCTCACGTGAAGTGTAAGGCTTACCACAAAGGATGGTTAAAGCTGAGCATTGCTTTTAAAGTTGGTCAAAATTTTATTAGCAATTACTAAGTATAAGTAAATACCAACCCAATTAAATAGTAGAACAGAAGTAATAACAACATCACCTGCAATGCAATGCATATGACAAATTGAATTTAGTTCCATAAATTAATCATGTGAGTGTCCGAGCTGCTCATGACCGTGAGCACGGCTAGTATACCAGTTTTACACTCTGCAGAGGTTGCGCATCTTTACCCACAAGTCGTGTTACCCATCTGCCACGGAGTTGATCAGACTCCATACACCTCTACCTAGGAAGCGAGGCAGGGTACCACTACGAGGCCTTTACAAAGTTCCACTAGCTTCAGAAAACCCGCTACAGTTTATAGGAAGTTCCAGTACAGGAATCCCTTGCAGGACCGCCATCGCAGCAAAATCCTCCCGAGGGCCTCCCTATACTGACCACTCCCCTACTGCCCTTGCCCCTTTCGGGTAAGGTAGTCTTCCACTAGCTTTCCTAATTAATCGGCCAAGGGCGTCCCATTCCACCCTTGTGGTAGCACTGTTTTCCCGGGTGGTTCTCCATGTTCCAATTAACATAATGATCTTAACATGAACCATAAATAACAACTGATAACAAAAGTATAATCATGAATAGTGTAATCTTCATACCCAAAACCACATATAGCACTAGCAAGTATTACCCAGAAAGTTCAGTGGTAAACAAGGTATAAAGATAGACAAACTAGGGTAACCTATTGGGTCCCATCAAAATTAACCTATGCAGATCATTATGATTAATTAGAACATGAGTAGGTGAAAAGAAGTGATCAAGGGCACAACTTGCCTGGGCCTTGAGATTCCAGGTACCAGGATGATCTTCAGGTTCTCGTGGCCTCACTGCTAGTCGTAGCAATACAAACATACATGGTATAGGCAAAATTAACATTACACCAACCATAAGAACAAAATACACATTAATAATATACATATTAAAATAAGATCATAGGAACAGGAACCATTAATTTTGGAGTTATAGATTTTAAGTTATGAATTTTCAAAGGTTTTATGTGATTAAAATGGATTAAGTGAGAGATTAAATTTCTAATTGTTTTCATGACAAAACAGAGGCTCTAAGTGATAGAGCATTAAATTATAAGAATTTAGAAAGTGGAATGGACTAATTTGGAGCAAGTATGAATTTTCTATGAATTTATCAAGTTCTAGCATTTATTTATCTATTAAAAATCTATTTATAAATTATTTTCTCTGTTTTATAATACTCTGGACTGGGCCTCAATTTTCAGAAAGCGCAGGGGGCTCGGCGCTAAAAATACCGAGACACAGGATCCCTGGGACCCGGACCGCGGGTTGGTTAGTAAATTTCTCGAGGACTCTTATGTTAAATTGCCTAAGCGAAGAGGTATCGCCCATTCCCGGCCGTCCGATCCAACATCTACGGTTCAGATTAGATCAAAGTCCTGCGAACCGGTACGTGAACGCTATCCCTCGGATCAAAATCCTACGGTCATGGTTTAATGAATCACAGATCTATTCTGGGCCAAGGGATCAGAGATCCACGGCCCACATTAAACGGATCCCCCGCCCGAACCGGTATGCAATCCAAGCCAACCGATTTTGATCAAACGGCCAGGAATCCATCACGAAAGAGGTACGCGATCATCAATCTAAGCCGTTCGCGTATGATCCGACGGTCGAAAGCCCCCTACCCATCCTTCTAATCTTACCCGTACATGGCCCGATCAACGGCCAGGGCGCGTCTCCTACCTTTAGCTACCGAATGCGGCGGCGCGTGGTCAACCACGGCGAAGCCATCACCGGGGAAACACCATCCCGCGCCCTGAGATCGCATCCAGCCGACCAACAAGCGCAAATCAATCGGGGAACATGGCTGAACTCAAAGAAGTAATGCTCACCACGATTGGAGCCGTGAGATTCCCTGCCCACGGAGAGGCGCGGCCGCACGGCGGAGCTCGCACCACGGCGACGGAATACGCCCCGGCGAGGCTTCTTCTGTGCACACCGTCACACCAGCGAGCGACACCGCCACTCCCCGCCACCGAGCAGCGAGCTATTAACACCAAACGCACCCCAATTCCGCGCGCCGGCGATGGGTGGATCCCCGCTCCACGATTGACCCGGTTTCCTACGACGGCGGCGGTCGAAAAGGTTGGAGGAGCAGGAAGGGTGGCATTGGATTTTATAGTATCGCAGCTGAGCCCAATCCGTAGCTAATCTCCGATAAACGCGCCCGAAGTTTGCGTGGATCGACGACAGCTCCCGCGCGGAGTTCGTTCTGTTGAAAGGAGACAAAGAGGGGAGAGGATAGATCCGACGAAGAGGACCCACACGGCGGTGTCACACGGTGCGCGGGCGCGACCACTGCCCACACGGGCCCACGTGTCGGTCACAAGGAGATCACTGGGCCGTGCGCGGAGGAAGGAGGAGTGGAGATGGGCCGCGAGCGAGGTTAAAAAGTTGGGCCGCCCGAGGAGATATGGCCCAGGTGCGTTTTTCCCTTTTTATTTTCTTTTTCTTTTATATGTTTTCTGTTTTTGTTTTCAAATTAAATTTTAAATATTCAAAACCAAATTCAGATTTTATTTTAAATTTCAGATTCCTAAAATCAAACATAATCCCGAAGGAAATTTAGACTTTACTGTTTGGATTACTTATTTATTTTTAATAAGTATATATTATTGCCTTCCCATTCATTTTCTATTCCTTATTCCAAATTCAAATTTATACTTCTATTTTAGTTTTCAGATTTTTCAAATGTATCAATTGAAACCCAAAGGTGAATATAAACCATAATATTTTAATATTACCTATTTAAGTTTTATTCTCCTTGTTATTTATTTCATGGGATGTATAAATGGTTTCCTTTAAAAGAAAAATTCTTTTCCCATCTTTTTCTTATTCCCTTATTTCCAAAGCATTATGATACTTTATTTATATTTTTTTTTCTTCTAATTTTGGGTCTTACAAATCCTACCCCCCTTTAAAATAATCTCGTCCTCGAGATTTGTAAGAAGAAGGATGTATACTCATATTGTTCTATGCATAAACAAAGAAATCTCGGCATGATGCATAATCCTTTAACAAAACATAAGTTTAATAGACCTTACTATTATAACTAAAATAGTAATAATACTAACTAATAGCTAAACTAATATTTAGGTCTTACAAATAGTAAAAATATATATATATATATCTATATCTATGTTTATCTCTATTCTTGTTGCTCGTTGACTTCTTCACCGACTACTTCATCTCCAACTGGCTCTTCTTCTTGAATTTCAAATTCACCGGGTTCAGCTTCTACTTCTGCATGATGGGCATATCCCCGGTTGATAGACAGGGGCTGACTCTTTCCTGCCGAGGCTTGTCCTTGCTTCATCGGAGCCGGTGTAGTGTAGGCAGCTCTGTTGGGACAGTAGTTGGCGTAGTGTCCCGGTTGTCCACACTTGAAGCATGTCCTAATGGCGGTTGTGTTGGGAGCAACGGTTCCTACTGGAGTGCTTGCTTTTGGAGGAGCAGTTGGTGTCTGATGAGTTTGCTGTCCAGAACTGCCACTAGCTGGTGTACTTGGAGTGGTAGTATAGCGAGGACGGGAACTACTTCCAGCCTGCCCTTGGTTGACAGCCTTTCTTTTCTCTCCAAATATACTTCTCTTGTTTTCTACAGCAATAGCTTTGTCAAGTAGCCTTTGGAAGGATGGGAATGTGTGCGATACCAGTTGATATTGCAAGGGTCCAATCAAACCGTCCAGAAAAAGCTCCTGCTTTTGCTCATCATCCTCAACATCTCTGGGAGCATATCGAGATAACTGGATGAATTTGTCTCTATATTCACTTACGGACATACTTCCTTGCTTGAGGGATAGAAACTCCTTCCTCTTAATCTTCATGAGTCCAGCAGGAATATGGTAATTCCTGAATTGTGCGGAGAATTCTGCCCAGGTAATTGTATCGGCAGCAGCATGAGCTGCACAGTACGCATCCCACCAATCTGCAGCGGGACCAGCAAGACGACCTGATGCATAGAGTACTTTCTCTCTATCCGAGCACTGAGCTATGTTGAGCATCTTCTCTATGGACTTTAACCAGTCATCTGCTTGCAGCGGATCTGCGGAGTTGGAGAAGGTTGGTGGTTTGTGGCTCATGAATTCCCGGTGCTTGTCCCGGGGTGGAACTGGTGGTGGAGGTGGAGGCAATGGCACTTGTTGTTGTTGCTGCTGTTGTTGAAGTTGTTGTTGCAGCTGCTGTTGTTGTACCCTTCTCTCCTGGCGTATCTCTTCCCGCTCTTGGCGCATTTCCCGACGTGCATCCTCTCTTTCCTGGTGCATTTCTTGGCGTTCTTGCTGCATTTGGGTGCGCATATCTGCCATAGTGTCCGCCATTTGCTGCATCATTCTCATTTGAGCTGCGACTAGTGGATCAACTCCGCCTGGTGGAGGATTAGGAGGATTCATCTCTGCTGACCGTGGTTGGGGTTGTCGATTAGCAGGTAAATCAATTCCACCACCCCGCCTGGTATTGACCATCTAAGTTAGAAGCATATGGTAAGATAGTTTTGCAAGGGAATCATTTGGTAGGCAGAATGAATAAGCTAATAGTTGGTTATGTACTTAAAACTTTCTTTGGCAGGGCTTGACCAGATATTTTATGTCAAGACTAGGGTAATTAGTTGTACGAGGTGAATGTCCAAAGGTAAGATAGAATATGTCAAGATGAGATCGATACGGAATACTATACATATATTTTCTAAGGGGATAATCTAGATTGTCTAGTTATCTTACAAATGTTATCCTTTATGCCTAGATGTATATGCAGATGTGATTGTGGACATTACTCCACAACCCATCACACTCAAACAAAGATCCAAATCAGACAGATATCATAAGAACAAACATTCAAATACATAGACACTTATAAAAATAGTTTTGTTTTTGTTCCTAGGATTAGGTCTCCTATTCCTAAAGTCACTTTAGGCACTGGATTTCAAAGTGTGAAATCCACATTTGTCTTAGAAGTGAAGAGGTAAGAATAATCAGAGTAAAGCGGAAATAGATGAGAAAAGATTAAGATAAGCTTAGAAAAGAATCAGAGTAGCAGAGGTAAGTAGACAAGGGTTGTCCAGTTCTATCCAGGTTTCGTCCTACAGTCAACATTCCTCTGATACCACTTCTGTAACACCCGGATTTTAGGGGTCCAAAACTCGGGTGCTAACATAATCACCAGGTGTGCTGGGACCAAGTCTCACACATATGATGAATCATGGCACAGGATCGAATGTCACATCTTTATATATAACAGGGGTTCTATACAAAATAAATAATTACATCAAAAGGAGACAACGGTCCAGCAACCCAAAGTTGACTGGGAGACGACGACCTAGACCTCTCACGAACACATCGCAGCATCCTCCATACGCTTCATCCTGCGGTACCTGTTCTTGACCTGTGGGGTGTGTGAGACAGCAAGAGTGAGCTCACATACGTTCATCGCTCAACAAGTTGTGGGGAATAATGTGCATGAACTCGCCAAAGGTGGGAGCTCACGTGAAGTGTAAGGCTTACCACAAAGGATGGTTAAAGCTGAGCATTGCTTTTAAAGTTGGTCAAAATTTTATTAGCAATTACTAAGTATAAGTAAATACCAACCCAATTAAATAGTAGAACAGAAGTAATAACAACATCACCTGCAATGCAATGCATATGACAAATTGAATTTAGTTCCATAAATTAATCATGTGAGTGTCCGAGCTGCTCATGACCGTGAGCACGGCTAGTATACCAGTTTTACACTCTGCAGAGGTTGCGCATCTTTACCCACAAGTCGTGTTACCCATCTGCCACGGAGTTGATCAGACTCCATACACCTCTACCTAGGAAGCGAGGCAGGGTACCACTACGAGGCCTTTACAAAGTTCCACTAGCTTCAGAAAACCCGCTACAGTTTATAGGAAGTTCCAGTACAGGAATCCCTTGCAGGACCGCCATCGCAGCAAAATCCTCCCGAGGGCCTCCCTATACTGACCACTCCCCTACTGCCCTTGCCCCTTTCGGGTAAGGTAGTCTTCCACTAGCTTTCCTAATTAATCGGCCAAGGGCGTCCCATTCCACCCTTGTGGTAGCACTGTTTTCCCGGGTGGTTCTCCATGTTCCAATTAACATAATGATCTTAACATGAACCATAAATAACAACTGATAACAAAAGTATAATCATGAATAGTGTAATCTTCATACCCAAAACCACATATAGCACTAGCAAGTATTACCCAGAAAGTTCAGTGGTAAACAAGGTATAAAGATAGACAAACTAGGGTAACCTATTGGGTCCCATCAAAATTAACCTATGCAGATCATTATGATTAATTAGAACATGAGTAGGTGAAAAGAAGTGATCAAGGGCACAACTTGCCTGGGCCTTGAGATTCCAGGTACCAGGATGATCTTCAGGTTCTCGTGGCCTCACTGCTAGTCGTAGCAATACAAACATACATGGTATAGGCAAAATTAACATTACACCAACCATAAGAACAAAATACACATTAATAATATACATATTAAAATAAGATCATAGGAACAGGAACCATTAATTTTGGAGTTATAGATTTTAAGTTATGAATTTTCAAAGGTTTTATGTGATTAAAATGGATTAAGTGAGAGATTAAATTTCTAATTGTTTTCATGACAAAACAGAGGCTCTAAGTGATAGAGCATTAAATTATAAGAATTTAGAAAGTGGAATGGACTAATTTGGAGCAAGTATGAATTTTCTATGAATTTATCAAGTTCTAGCATTTATTTATCTATTAAAAATCTATTTATAAATTATTTTCTCTGTTTTATAATACTCTGGACTGGGCCTCAATTTTCAGAAAGCGCAGGGGGCTCGGCGCTAAAAATACCGAGACACAGGATCCCTGGGACCCGGACCGCGGGTTGGTTAGTAAATTTCTCGAGGACTCTTATGTTAAATTGCCTAAGCGAAGAGGTATCGCCCATTCCCGGCCGTCCGATCCAACATCTACGGTTCAGATTAGATCAAAGTCCTGCGAACCGGTACGTGAACGCTATCCCTCGGATCAAAATCCTACGGTCATGGTTTAATGAATCACAGATCTATTCTGGGCCAAGGGATCAGAGATCCACGGCCCACATTAAACGGATCCCCCGCCCGAACCGGTATGCAATCCAAGCCAACCGATTTTGATCAAACGGCCAGGAATCCATCACGAAAGAGGTACGCGATCATCAATCTAAGCCGTTCGCGTATGATCCGACGGTCGAAAGCCCCCTACCCATCCTTCTAATCTTACCCGTACATGGCCCGATCAACGGCCAGGGCGCGTCTCCTACCTTTAGCTACCGAATGCGGCGGCGCGTGGTCAACCACGGCGAAGCCATCACCGGGGAAACACCATCCCGCGCCCTGAGATCGCATCCAGCCGACCAACAAGCGCAAATCAATCGGGGAACATGGCTGAACTCAAAGAAGTAATGCTCACCACGATTGGAGCCGTGAGATTCCCTGCCCACGGAGAGGCGCGGCCGCACGGCGGAGCTCGCACCACGGCGACGGAATACGCCCCGGCGAGGCTTCTTCTGTGCACACCGTCACACCAGCGAGCGACACCGCCACTCCCCGCCACCGAGCAGCGAGCTATTAACACCAAACGCACCCCAATTCCGCGCGCCGGCGATGGGTGGATCCCCGCTCCACGATTGACCCGGTTTCCTACGACGGCGGCGGTCGAAAAGGTTGGAGGAGCAGGAAGGGTGGCATTGGATTTTATAGTATCGCAGCTGAGCCCAATCCGTAGCTAATCTCCGATAAACGCGCCCGAAGTTTGCGTGGATCGACGACAGCTCCCGCGCGGAGTTCGTTCTGTTGAAAGGAGACAAAGAGGGGAGAGGATAGATCCGACGAAGAGGACCCACACGGCGGTGTCACACGGTGCGCGGGCGCGACCACTGCCCACACGGGCCCACGTGTCGGTCACAAGGAGATCACTGGGCCGTGCGCGGAGGAAGGAGGAGTGGAGATGGGCCGCGAGCGAGGTTAAAAAGTTGGGCCGCCCGAGGAGATATGGCCCAGGTGCGTTTTTCCCTTTTTATTTTCTTTTTCTTTTATATGTTTTCTGTTTTTGTTTTCAAATTAAATTTTAAATATTCAAAACCAAATTCAGATTTTATTTTAAATTTCAGATTCCTAAAATCAAACATAATCCCGAAGGAAATTTAGACTTTACTGTTTGGATTACTTATTTATTTTTAATAAGTATATATTATTGCCTTCCCATTCATTTTCTATTCCTTATTCCAAATTCAAATTTATACTTCTATTTTAGTTTTCAGATTTTTCAAATGTATCAATTGAAACCCAAAGGTGAATATAAACCATAATATTTTAATATTACCTATTTAAGTTTTATTCTCCTTGTTATTTATTTCATGGGATGTATAAATGGTTTCCTTTAAAAGAAAAATTCTTTTCCCATCTTTTTCTTATTCCCTTATTTCCAAAGCATTATGATACTTTATTTATATTTTTTTTTCTTCTAATTTTGGGTCTTACAAATCCTACCCCCCTTTAAAATAATCTCGTCCTCGAGATTTGTAAGAAGAAGGATGTATACTCATATTGTTCTATGCATAAACAAAGAAATCTCGGCATGATGCATAATCCTTTAACAAAACATAAGTTTAATAGACCTTACTATTATAACTAAAATAGTAATAATACTAACTAATAGCTAAACTAATATTTAGGTCTTACAAATAGTAAAAATATATATATATATCTATATCTATGTTTATCTCTATTCTTGTTGCTCGTTGACTTCTTCACCGACTACTTCATCTCCAACTGGCTCTTCTTCTTGAATTTCAAATTCACCGGGTTCAGCTTCTACTTCTGCATGATGGGCATATCCCCGGTTGATAGACAGGGGCTGACTCTTTCCTGCCGAGGCTTGTCCTTGCTTCATCGGAGCCGGTGTAGTGTAGGCAGCTCTGTTGGGACAGTAGTTGGCGTAGTGTCCCGGTTGTCCACACTTGAAGCATGTCCTAATGGCGGTTGTGTTGGGAGCAACGGTTCCTACTGGAGTGCTTGCTTTTGGAGGAGCAGTTGGTGTCTGATGAGTTTGCTGTCCAGAACTGCCACTAGCTGGTGTACTTGGAGTGGTAGTATAGCGAGGACGGGAACTACTTCCAGCCTGCCCTTGGTTGACAGCCTTTCTTTTCTCTCCAAATATACTTCTCTTGTTTTCTACAGCAATAGCTTTGTCAAGTAGCCTTTGGAAGGATGGGAATGTGTGCGATACCAGTTGATATTGCAAGGGTCCAATCAAACCGTCCAGAAAAAGCTCCTGCTTTTGCTCATCATCCTCAACATCTCTGGGAGCATATCGAGATAACTGGATGAATTTGTCTCTATATTCACTTACGGACATACTTCCTTGCTTGAGGGATAGAAACTCCTTCCTCTTAATCTTCATGAGTCCAGCAGGAATATGGTAATTCCTGAATTGTGCGGAGAATTCTGCCCAGGTAATTGTATCGGCAGCAGCATGAGCTGCACAGTACGCATCCCACCAATCTGCAGCGGGACCAGCAAGACGACCTGATGCATAGAGTACTTTCTCTCTATCCGAGCACTGAGCTATGTTGAGCATCTTCTCTATGGACTTTAACCAGTCATCTGCTTGCAGCGGATCTGCGGAGTTGGAGAAGGTTGGTGGTTTGTGGCTCATGAATTCCCGGTGCTTGTCCCGGGGTGGAACTGGTGGTGGAGGTGGAGGCAATGGCACTTGTTGTTGTTGCTGCTGTTGTTGAAGTTGTTGTTGCAGCTGCTGTTGTTGTACCCTTCTCTCCTGGCGTATCTCTTCCCGCTCTTGGCGCATTTCCCGACGTGCATCCTCTCTTTCCTGGTGCATTTCTTGGCGTTCTTGCTGCATTTGGGTGCGCATATCTGCCATAGTGTCCGCCATTTGCTGCATCATTCTCATTTGAGCTGCGACTAGTGGATCAACTCCGCCTGGTGGAGGATTAGGAGGATTCATCTCTGCTGACCGTGGTTGGGGTTGTCGATTAGCAGGTAAATCAATTCCACCACCCCGCCTGGTATTGACCATCTAAGTTAGAAGCATATGGTAAGATAGTTTTGCAAGGGAATCATTTGGTAGGCAGAATGAATAAGCTAATAGTTGGTTATGTACTTAAAACTTTCTTTGGCAGGGCTTGACCAGATATTTTATGTCAAGACTAGGGTAATTAGTTGTACGAGGTGAATGTCCAAAGGTAAGATAGAATATGTCAAGATGAGATCGATACGGAATACTATACATATATTTTCTAAGGGGATAATCTAGATTGTCTAGTTATCTTACAAATGTTATCCTTTATGCCTAGATGTATATGCAGATGTGATTGTGGACATTACTCCACAACCCATCACACTCAAACAAAGATCCAAATCAGACAGATATCATAAGAACAAACATTCAAATACATAGACACTTATAAAAATAGTTTTGTTTTTGTTCCTAGGATTAGGTCTCCTATTCCTAAAGTCACTTTAGGCACTGGATTTCAAAGTGTGAAATCCACATTTGTCTTAGAAGTGAAGAGGTAAGAATAATCAGAGTAAAGCGGAAATAGACGAGAAAAGATTAAGATAAGCTTAGAAAAGAATCAGAGTAGCAGAGGTAAGTAGACAAGGGTTGTCCAGTTCTATCCAGGTTTCGTCCTACAGTCAACATTCCTCTGATACCACTTCTGTAACACCCGGATTTTAGGGGTCCAAAACTCGGGTGCTAACATAATCACCAGGTGTGCTGGGACCAAGTCTCACACATATGATGAATCATGGCACAGGATCGAATGTCACATCTTTATATATAACAGGGGTTCTATACAAAATAAATAATTACATCAAAAGGAGACAACGGTCCAGCAACCCAAAGTTGACTGGGAGACGACGACCTAGACCTCTCACGAACACATCGCAGCATCCTCCATACGCTTCATCCTGCGGTACCTGTTCTTGACCTGTGGGGTGTGTGAGACAGCAAGAGTGAGCTCACATACGTTCATCGCTCAACAAGTTGTGGGGAATAATGTGCATGAACTCGCCAAAGGTGGGAGCTCACGTGAAGTGTAAGGCTTACCACAAAGGATGGTTAAAGCTGAGCATTGCTTTTAAAGTTGGTCAAAATTTTATTAGCAATTACTAAGTATAAGTAAATACCAACCCAATTAAATAGTAGAACAGAAGTAATAACAACATCACCTGCAATGCAATGCATATGACAAATTGAATTTAGTTCCATAAATTAATCATGTGAGTGTCCGAGCTGCTCATGACCGTGAGCACGGCTAGTATACCAGTTTTACACTCTGCAGAGGTTGCGCATCTTTACCCACAAGTCGTGTTACCCATCTGCCACGGAGTTGATCAGACTCCATACACCTCTACCTAGGAAGCGAGGCAGGGTACCACTACGAGGCCTTTACAAAGTTCCACTAGCTTCAGAAAACCCGCTACAGTTTATAGGAAGTTCCAGTACAGGAATCCCTTGCAGGACCGCCATCGCAGCAAAATCCTCCCGAGGGCCTCCCTATACTGACCACTCCCCTACTGCCCTTGCCCCTTTCGGGTAAGGTAGTCTTCCACTAGCTTTCCTAATTAATCGGCCAAGGGCGTCCCATTCCACCCTTGTGGTAGCACTGTTTTCCCGGGTGGTTCTCCATGTTCCAATTAACATAATGATCTTAACATGAACCATAAATAACAACTGATAACAAAAGTATAATCATGAATAGTGTAATCTTCATACCCAAAACCACATATAGCACTAGCAAGTATTACCCAGAAAGTTCAGTGGTAAACAAGGTATAAAGATAGACAAACTAGGGTAACCTATTGGGTCCCATCAAAATTAACCTATGCAGATCATTATGATTAATTAGAACATGAGTAGGTGAAAAGAAGTGATCAAGGGCACAACTTGCCTGGGCCTTGAGATTCCAGGTACCAGGATGATCTTCAGGTTCTCGTGGCCTCACTGCTAGTCGTAGCAATACAAACATACATGGTATAGGCAAAATTAACATTACACCAACCATAAGAACAAAATACACATTAATAATATACATATTAAAATAAGATCATAGGAACAGGAACCATTAATTTTGGAGTTATAGATTTTAAGTTATGAATTTTCAAAGGTTTTATGTGATTAAAATGGATTAAGTGAGAGATTAAATTTCTAATTGTTTTCATGACAAAACAGAGGCTCTAAGTGATAGAGCATTAAATTATAAGAATTTAGAAAGTGGAATGGACTAATTTGGAGCAAGTATGAATTTTCTATGAATTTATCAAGTTCTAGCATTTATTTATCTATTAAAAATCTATTTATAAATTATTTTCTCTGTTTTATAATACTCTGGACTGGGCCTCAATTTTCAGAAAGCGCAGGGGGCTCGGCGCTAAAAATACCGAGACACAGGATCCCTGGGACCCGGACCGCGGGTTGGTTAGTAAATTTCTCGAGGACTCTTATGTTAAATTGCCTAAGCGAAGAGGTATCGCCCATTCCCGGCCGTCCGATCCAACATCTACGGTTCAGATTAGATCAAAGTCCTGCGAACCGGTACGTGAACGCTATCCCTCGGATCAAAATCCTACGGTCATGGTTTAATGAATCACAGATCTATTCTGGGCCAAGGGATCAGAGATCCACGGCCCACATTAAACGGATCCCCCGCCCGAACCGGTATGCAATCCAAGCCAACCGATTTTGATCAAACGGCCAGGAATCCATCACGAAAGAGGTACGCGATCATCAATCTAAGCCGTTCGCGTATGATCCGACGGTCGAAAGCCCCCTACCCATCCTTCTAATCTTACCCGTACATGGCCCGATCAACGGCCAGGGCGCGTCTCCTACCTTTAGCTACCGAATGCGGCGGCGCGTGGTCAACCACGGCGAAGCCATCACCGGGGAAACACCATCCCGCGCCCTGAGATCGCATCCAGCCGACCAACAAGCGCAAATCAATCGGGGAACATGGCTGAACTCAAAGAAGTAATGCTCACCACGATTGGAGCCGTGAGATTCCCTGCCCACGGAGAGGCGCGGCCGCACGGCGGAGCTCGCACCACGGCGACGGAATACGCCCCGGCGAGGCTTCTTCTGTGCACACCGTCACACCAGCGAGCGACACCGCCACTCCCCGCCACCGAGCAGCGAGCTATTAACACCAAACGCACCCCAATTCCGCGCGCCGGCGATGGGTGGATCCCCGCTCCACGATTGACCCGGTTTCCTACGACGGCGGCGGTCGAAAAGGTTGGAGGAGCAGGAAGGGTGGCATTGGATTTTATAGTATCGCAGCTGAGCCCGATCCGTAGCTAATCTCCGATAAACGCGCCCGAAGTTTGCGTGGATCGACGACAGCTCCCGCGCGGAGTTCGTTCTGTTGAAAGGAGACAAAGAGGGGAGAGGATAGATCCGACGAAGAGGACCCACACGGCGGTGTCACACGGTGCGCGGGCGCGACCACTGCCCACACGGGCCCACGTGTCGGTCACAAGGAGATCACTGGGCCGTGCGCGGAGGAAGGAGGAGTGGAGATGGGCCGCGAGCGAGGTTAAAAAGTTGGGCCGCCCGAGGAGATATGGCCCAGGTGCGTTTTTCCCTTTTTATTTTCTTTTTCTTTTATATGTTTTCTGTTTTTGTTTTCAAATTAAATTTTAAATATTCAAAACCAAATTCAGATTTTATTTTAAATTTCAGATTCCTAAAATCAAACATAATCCCGAAGGAAATTTAGACTTTACTGTTTGGATTACTTATTTATTTTTAATAAGTATATATTATTGCCTTCCCATTCATTTTCTATTCCTTATTCCAAATTCAAATTTATACTTCTATTTTAGTTTTCAGATTTTTCAAATGTATCAATTGAAACCCAAAGGTGAATATAAACCATAATATTTTAATATTACCTATTTAAGTTTTATTCTCCTTGTTATTTATTTCATGGGATGTATAAATGGTTTCCTTTAAAAGAAAAATTCTTTTCCCATCTTTTTCTTATTCCCTTATTTCCAAAGCATTATGATACTTTATTTATATTTTTTTTTCTTCTAATTTTGGGTCTTACAGCTTCTCCCACACCAGCCTCGGCCACCCCCTTCCTCCTTTCCCGAGCTCGATTGAGCCAACGCCGCCGCGTCCTTCCCCTGCTCCAGTGAGTCTCGCCCTCCTCCCTCTGCTAAGTTCCAGTCTAATTCATATAGTTCTTGAGCTTCGCCATTCCCTCACAAACACAATGCACCCATCCCCGCCTCCTATCGCGCTCGGCAGCCTCGCCGGCGACCTCACCGTCGCGAACGCCCGCCATCTCACCGTGGGCCGGCCACCCCGAGCACCCTTCGGCCAAATTGGCCCCTCCACCATGATCCCCTATCCCCGCCCGTGCCTCGCCACCCTTTCACCATCACTGAACCGGGACCCCGGCGGAGAACCGCCGCGGGGCCTCACCGGTGGCCGAGCCCGGCCGGTTCGCCCGCCCCCCCCCCCCGTCGCCCGCTCCACGCCGTCAGCCCCCCTTTCCTCTGGCACATGGGCCCGCGCCACGACGCCGTCCCCGCGCCATCCCCGCGCCGTTTCCCCTGCTGGCGGGCCGAGTGGGCCGCCTGCCCATGCGGCCGCACGCTCGCCCACGCTCGCTGGGCCAAAATCCCCCGAGCCCAGTTAGCTCAGAAATCCTTTTTCTTTTTCCTTTTTCCAATTCTTTTTTCCTATTTTCATATATATATATATTCATATATTGATATTTTATGCACCAAAAATAGTTTAAATAAATTATAGGGCACAAAAATAATAATGTATAATAATTGGCACACCCCATCAAGTCACCATGATTGATGTATTGTTACTTATTTGTGTTTGCTAGTGGAAGAGGGATCCGATCCTCCGGAATTTGTAGCTCCAAAAGAAGGGCAGGAACCCGACCCCTCTGAAATAGATCTTTTGTGCCACGAAAGCTTCGACGAAGGCAAGTCCATTCTTCCCTTGATGCATAATTTACCTATTCTTTCTACCACTACCTAAGTCAGGATTAAGGGATGGATCATTGCATTGTGAGCAGAGAGATAGACCGCATTAATAAACATCTTTTGAGTACAAAATGTGGGATGGGAAAAGGGGCAATGTTTTACTAAGCGATGTTTTCAAAAAGTGTATGATGAAGGGTATTCACCCTCATCACCTTGTGAGTGGGATGATCAGGGACTCTCTGGTTTAGGGGAGGGACTAAGGTGATGGCTCGGCTGGTTTAGGCGTGGGCAGAAGGATCGTCCCCTCATATAAGGACCGGTTTGTCATCCTTCACCACCTGTACTCATGATAAGTACAACCACTCGAGACTGTATGGGCAGTCACTCAATCTGAACTCGTATGGTCCAAACCCTAGAGTTATGAAGGCTGGGGGGCACCAGGAGGATAAGGAGGGGGAATGTTTTGTCCGGTTTGGACATGGTGGTTGTGGGGGATAGATATCCCCCGGGTCCACTAAAAGAGTAAAAGACCTCACGAAAGGCCCAAGGGCCCAATAAATCGTAAGGTCATTCTTTCGTGGGCCTGGGGAGGGACAATTAGCAAAGCAGATCGACATGGGGCCGGATTGGTGCAAACCCGGACGGTCCACAACGTCGAGCGAGCGACCACAACAGAGATCCGACTTTCCCGCGCTGGAGCCCCCACGCAACGGAGCCATGCGAGGATAGGTCGACAGAACTACTGAGAGATAAACTCAAACAGTTCACTATCTTTTAGCTACATATTGTTATCATATCCACATGTATTGCCCCACGGTCGAGTATATAAGGCCTAGGGGAACCCCTTCAGAACGATCAACCCTATTACTTAGCTATCCACTTTGACTCTCTGCATTCTCAGTTCAGAGAGCTCTCTTGTAACCTCATTCACTCAGCATACTCACCAGGACGTAGGGTGTTACGCATCTCTAAGCGACCCGAACCTGTAAACCGTGTCCACCGTCCCTCGTGCAATTGGCACGAACCATTTTGCTACAGTCGTCGACACCGTCCTACTCCTAAAAACACCTTGAGGGGCAACCCCGGGTGTGCGGTCGGACCCAAAACACCGACAGCTGGCGCGCCAGGTAGGGGGTGTGTCGACGATCCAAGCTAGCTCAATGGCCGTCACCTTCCACAGCAAGATCACCCTCCGTCCCGGATCCGTATTCTGCTTCGGAACAATCTCATCCGTAGCAGATGAGGAGGGAACTCTACACCGCGTTGAGGATCCGCCGGAAAAGAAGTCTCCTCCAACAAACTCCGAAAATGTCGGAGAAGCGCAACCTCCAGCTCTCCGGAAAAAGATCGTCCTCGGAAAGTCAGGGGCCGAGGGCCCGCTGACCCGGAGAACTCCACTGTCTACTTCCCCGACAAAAGAATGAACACAGATCGTAGGGAAGAAGGAGACCAAGGGGAGGCAAGTCGTTCTTTCCATTCCTCCGCCCTCAAAGGAGAACAGAAAGAAGGTCGCCACGACAGCAGCACCATTCTACCCCGACGTCCTCTTCATCGGGAGAGTGGAGTCGCCTACCGTCTCCGACGACGAGCCGACTGCACCCGGAGAGGAACCGCCTCAACGAGAATCCCACCGACGGAGGAACCGGCGCAGGAACGTTCGACGACATCACGCGGCCGGAGAACGGGATCCGGAGCAACCTGTCTCGCGAGACGAGGTCTCGGAGATAGGAGAAACTCCGGAGGAACGCGTCTTCAGAGAACGAAGGAACTCTCGACGACGTGATCGCCGCCGGGCTCAGGAACAAGCCGAGCAAGACGCAAGGCAACGCCGGGAGAATCCATTCTTCGGGCGCAACCTGAACCCCGACTTCGCCCGAGCCATGAACACGCCGAGCGAAGTCGGAGGAGTACTAGCTCGGATAGCTGATGGACTCCCTCAGACTCCCGACGCCGAGGGCTACCGACGACTGTTCACCCAGGCGGCCAACCATCTTCTACCGCTTGCTCACCCGCCGAATGATCTACGACACGCCATCAACAGTCGCCGAGACGCGCGAAGCTCCATCAATGCTTCGCGTGAACGGCGGCATGAGAACGAGATCCGCCGCCGGGAGGAGTACGACAGGGATCATGGCATCCCAGCTCAGAGCCAGGCCACCAGAACTGAGTCGGCAACGGCCTCAACTGGCGGTACCACCCGGGGACGGTCGAGGAACCACAACAACTACTCCCCTCCCCGGGACAGACATCATCCCCGACGACAGGAGGACACATGCGAAGTGTCTGCTCTTACTCCACGCCTTAGGGCCATCCAATGGCCTCCGAACTTCAAGGTATCCAATGTCGACAAATATGAACCTAAGCAGGATCCAGGGGGTTGGCTAGCCGTCTACACCACCGCTGCTCGAGCTGCCGGGGCGTCCGAAGACGTGATGACTGCGTACTTACCCATTGTCCTTGGGCAAGACGCGCTGCAATGGCTGCGACATCTACCCCGACATTGCATCGATGACTGGGGCGACTTCAGTCGACGCTTCACCGCTAATTTCCAGTCCCTCTCCGACAAACTGGCGCAACCATGGGACCTCAAATCCATCAAGCGCCGGGGGGACGAAACTCTCTGGTCGTACCTCAAAAGGTTCTAGACCATGAGAAATCGCATCCCCGAGGTCACGGATGCGGCCGTGATCGAGGACTTCTACAGAGGATCCAACGACTCGGCTTTTGTCCGAGCCGTATTACAAAAGGCACCGACTACCTCCGAGGAGCTGTTCCGAGAAGCCGACCTCTACATCGCCGCCGACGAGCGGGCCCAGGACCTCATCGGAGGAGCAAAACCCGCACCAGCAGCACCACGACGCGACGCGAACCAGCAACCCGACAAACGATGGGAGAAAAGGCCTCGCGAAGAAGTGCACGCCGCCGGACCACCTGCCTCTCGCGCCCGAGGAGGACCTCGCGGAGGCGAGCGCACGCTGGACGACATCCTCGACGCCCAGTGCCCGTACCACAAGGACATGCGCCACACTCTTCGTAACAGCCGGGACTTCAAGCACTCCGTTGGGCACGGCCGACCCTTCCAACATCTACCTCCTCCTCCGCCAAGGGGAGGACCAGATGAACCACGACAACCCCATCAGCAGAAGGGGGAGGAGGAGGAGCTTTCCCGCGCGTTGACAGGGAGGTCAACGTCATCTTCGGCGGACATGGGTCGCAGGAGAACAAAAGACAACAAAAGCTCAACGACCATCAGATACTGGTGGCGACCACCGGTCCTCCCACCCCATACCGGTGGTCGGAGCACCCGATCACTTTCACTCGGGAGGATCAATGGCTCAACTTCGACCATCCGAGCAAATACCCGCTCCTCGTCGATCCGGTGATCCGAGAGAGCCGAGTGAAGAAGGTGCTAGTGGACGGGGGAGCAGCATCAACGTCACCTTCCCCCGGACACTCCAAGGCTTGGGAGTCCACCTCAAAGAGCTCCACGAGTCGGACACTCCTTTCTTCGGCATCGTGCCGACGGAAGGGGAATACCCGCTGGGCCACATCTACATGCCTGTCACCTTCGGAACTCCGGAGAACTACAGAACTGAGTTCCTGAGGTTCGAAGTGGCGAACTTCGACTGCGGGTACAACGCCATCATCGGGAGGCCAGGATTGGCCAAATTCATGGCCATTCCACATTACACATACATGATACTGAAGATGCCGGGACCGCAAGGAATCATAACTGTGCGCGCCGACTTCCAAGGAGCCGCAGAGTGTTTCCGAGTGGCCATCCAAGTAGCCCTCACCACCAAGCCGTCGACGGTTTCTTCAACACAGGTGAACTCTAAGCCTGAGGAGGACCTTACAGTACCGGCAAACGAAGCTCAGGCCGCGACCTCTATGCGGCCGACTGAAGAAACCAAGAGGATCAACCTGGGGTTCGCTGATGAACGCAAGACTGCCATCATCAGCTCCAGCCTGGACGATAAATAGGAAAGCGCGCTCATCCAGTTTCTGCAAGATAACCGAGATGTATTCGCATGGCAACCTGCGGATATGCCAGGAGTCCCGAGAGAACTGGCCGAGCACAAACTGAAGGTCTATCCCCAGGCAAGGCCGATTCGGCAAAAGCTACGTCGTTTCACGGCCGACAAGAGAGAGGCCATTCGCGCCGAGTTAGCTCGCTTGGTCGCGGCTGGATTTATTAGAGAGGTGTTACACCCCGAGTGGTTAGCCAACCCTGTTCTTGTACTCAAAAAGAATAAAGTGGATTGGCGCATGTGCGTCGACTATACTGATCTCAACAAACACTGTCCGAAGGATCCCTTCGGGCTCCCAAGGATAGATCAGGTGGTGGACTCCACCGCTGGATGTTCTGTGCTATCTTTCTTGGATTGCTATTCCGGATACCATCAGATTAGCTTGGCGAAGGAAGACGAGGAAAAAACAGCGTTCATCACTCCGTTTGGTGCTTTCTGTTATACCTCCATGCCGTTCGGCCTCAAAAACGCTGGAGCAACTTATCAGAGAGCCATTCAAACGTGCTTAGCCGATCACTGGGGCAAGCGTGTGGAGGCCTACGTAGATGATGTGGTAATCAAAACGGAGAATTCGGAAAACTTCATCGAAGACTTACAGCTGGTTTTCAACAGTCTGAGACGAAGACGATATAGATGGAAGCTTAACCCCGAAAAATGTGTTTTCGGGGTACCAGCAGGAGAGTTACTCGGGTTTATTGTCAGCCACCGGGGAATTGAGGCTAATCCGGATAAGATTGAAGCTATCATGAAGATGGAAGCACCTCTATCACAAAAGAAGGTTCAGCGACTTACTGGATGTATGGCAGCTCTGAGCAGATTTATATCCAGGCTGGGGGAGAAAGGTTTACCATTTTACAAGCTACTCAAGAAGGTGGATAAGTTTCAGTGGACTTCGGAGGCACGGGAAGCTCTAGATGCACTGAAGAAATTCTTGACCACACCACCAGTACTGAAGCCACCCCGACGGGCTACGTCAACTCAACCAGCTGAAGATCTGCTACTGTATATCTCTTGCACGACTCACGTGGTAAGCACCGTGTTGGTAGTCGAGCGAGCAGAAGAAGGACATGCCTACCCAGTGCAACATCCTGTTTACTTCATCAGTGAAGTTCTAGGCCCCTCAAAGAAAAAGTATCCTCAAGTCCAGAAGCTATTATATGCAGTACTTCTAACTGCCCGCAAGCTACGCCACTACTTTGATGACCACAAAGTCATAGTAGTCACTGGTTTTCCGATAGGGGATATTCTTCACAACAAGGAAGCCATTGACCGAATAGCCAAGTGGGCTTGTGAGCTGGGATCTCATGACATCGAATTCCGACCTCGTACCGCCATCAAAACTCAAGCACTGGTTGATTTCGTATCAGAGTGGACTGAACAGCAAGTACCAGATAACCCAGAGACTGCAGAAGTGTGGCGAATGTATTTTGATGGCTCGCTGAAATTACAGGGAGCAGGAGCGGGAATTCTCTTCACCGCACCTAGAGGCGAGCACCTCAAATATGCCCTCCAGTTGCTATTTCCGGCCTCCAACAATGCAGCCGAGTATGAAGCTCTGATCCATGGATTGAACATCGCCATATCATTGGGCATCAAGAGATTGATGGTGTACGGAGACTCTCTGGTAGTCATTAGCCAGATAAACAAAGAGTGGGATTGTTTAAGCGATTCAATGGGAAAATACTGTACTGCCGTCCGAAAACTGGAAGATAAGTTTGAGGGTCTGGAATTTCATCATGTAGAAAGAGATCGGAACACAGCAGCCAATGTGTTGTCCAAGCTAGGATCCAGTCGAATTCAGGTCCCACCTGGAGTTTTTGTGCAAGAAATACTACAGCCGAGCATTTCAATGGATCAAGCAGAAGAGTGTAATATTATAGATCAACCCGAGTCAGACTCTGATGACTGGAGAAGGCCAATCATCGGGTATATAAAGAATGAAGAGGAACCAGATGACAAGAATTCAGCCGAGCGCATTAACAGACAGTCGGCTCACTACACACTCATTGGGGAGACATTGTACAAAAGGGGTGCATCAGGCGTCCTCATGAAGTGCATTCTCCCATCTACTGGGAAGCAACTTCTGGAGGAGGTCCATGCTGGGCAATGTGGAATACATGCAGCATCCAGAACACTAGTCGGGAAGGTCTTCAGGTCAGGATTCTATTGGCCAACAGCGAAGAATGATGCAGCCGAGTTAGTTCAGAGGTGCGAAGCTTGCCAGTACTTGTCAAAACAACAACATCTGCCAGCACAGCAACTGCAGACCATACCAGTAACTTAGCCTTTCGCATGCTGTGGACTGGATATGATTGGACCTTTCAAGAAAGCTCAAGGAGGACACACTCATGTATTGGTAGCAATCGACAAATTCACTAAATGGATAGAGTTCAAGCCCATTGCTTCTTTAACCTCTGCTAAGGCCGTGGAATTCATACAAGACATAATATTCAGATTCGGGATACCAAACAGCATTATAACTGACCTAGGATCCAACATCACAAGTTCAGAGTTCTTCGACTTCTGCGAGCAAAAAAGCATTCAGATCAAGTATGCATCTGTAGCACATCCAAGAGCCAACGGGCAGGTTGAGTGAGCCAACGGGATGATACTAGAGGCACTCAGGAAAAAGGTCTTCGATAAGAATGAAAAATTCGCAGGAAAGTGGATAAGGGAGTTGCCCTACGTCGTTTGGAGCCTAAGAACCCAACCTAGCCGAGCTCTGCATGGAAACACTCCTTTCTTCATGGTCTATGAGTCGGAGGCGGTGCTACCCGCTGATCTCAAGTTCGGGGCGCCAAGGTTGATCTTCGAAAACATAGCAGAAGTCGAGGCCACCAGGCTGGAGGACATTGATATACTTGAAGAAGAACGGCTGAATGCGGTAATCCAATCAGCACGGTACCAACAGACTCTAAGGCGCTATCACGACAAGGCTGTGCGACAGCGATCCTTCTCAGTAGGAGATCTCGTCCTCCGCCGAATTCTAACGGGGGAGGGACGGCACAAGTTATCGCCCTTATGGGAAGGACCCTTCATAGTAGCAGAAGTCACTCGGCCAGGATCATATCGTCTCACTCAGATGGATGGCACAGAAGTCGGGAACTCCTGGAACATAGAACACCTCAGGAAGTTTTATCCCTAGCTGTATTTCAAAAGCTATCGGGACGACGATGTACTCTGTAAAGTGGAAATATGTCATCAATAAAAAAGGGGTTTCAAAGATACTCAGTTTGTTCACGATTGACTTGCATTCTTACTTAACTCGGGGTGACCACTATGCCCTGCTAACGGAGCAATCGGCTTAAGTCGGCAACGACTTAAGGCGGTGCAACATGCTCACGCTTACTTAACTCGGGGTGACCACTATGCCCTGCTAACGGAGCAATCGGCTTAAGTCGGTAACGACCTAAGGCGGTGCAACATGCTCATGCTTACTTGACTCGGGGTGACCACTATGCCCTGCTAACGGAGCAATCAGCTTAAGTCGGCAACGACTTAAGGCGGTGCAACATGCTCACGCTTACTTAACTCAGGGTGACCACTATGCCCTGCTAACGGAGCAATCGGCTTAAGTCGGCAACGACTTAAGGCGGTGCAACATGCTCACGCTTACTTGACTCGGGGTGACCACTATGCCCTGCTAACGGAGCAATCGGCTTAAGTCGGCAACGACTTAAGGCGGTGCAACATGCTCACGCTTACTTAACTCGGGGTGACCACTATGCCCTGCTAACGGAGTAATCGACTTAAGTCAGCAGCGACTTAAGGCGATCTGACGTGATTACAATTACTCATATAAGGATGACTTCTATATCCCGCAAACAAATTTCATAACCATCGCGCATCATTTTACTACTGCAAATTTACGAACTAATGAATTCTGAAACAATATGAAAATAACAATATCGTCCAAGTACTGAAATGGCGTCCTCTAACAAAAGTCTGACCATACTAACCGCGCGCTCAGAGCACGCAAAAATGTTTCTCTACTTGGTGATATTTTTCTCAGGAGCGATCGATGAGGAAGGACGACTCGAGGAATCAGGGGCAGCATTCACATCAGCCCTTATATCTTCGAGAACAACCACGCCGGGTCTCCTCATCAAGATTCGCCCCGCCCGAATAGCCTTGTCCATGGCTCTGTCGCGCTGGGCTCTGAGAGTAACAGAAGTTTCTTCGGCAACCTTGGCAGCCAGTCGAGCAGTTTCTAACTCCTGGGCGATGGATTTCTTGGAAGCTCGGAGTTCTTTGATGGTACCGTCCTTCGCTGATATCAGCTGCTTGAGCCGAGTCACCTCATCAGAAGATTCCTGCAGCTTACAACGTTGATTGTCCAACTCTTCCATGGTGAAGCGATGACTCCTCTCCAAGATAGTCAGCGAGTTGCTAGAATCACGATACAATCTGTCAAGACTGTCACGAGAAGCAGCAAGGATACGTTTTTCTTCCTGCAAACAAAAGTCAACTCCCTCAAAAACCAAGCAAGTAATAGGAGCACAACAAGGCAAAGCGCAGTTTCATAAATCACCTTTTTAGAATTTAGCTGAGCGTGAAGAGAAGAACTCAGTACATTGGCGTCATCTAAGGCAGCGGAGACCTGACCCAGTTCAGTCTGGCTCTGAGAGTACTTTTCCTCAAAGTCAGTGCACCGCTGGACCAATTCAGCCTGATCTCGGGAATGTTTTTCCTCAAGAGTGGAAATCTGCCGAGTCATTCCTAGCAGGAGACAATCAAACCAAAAGGGGTCAGAATGTAAAGCAGTCCACAGTGAAGACAAAGAGAAGCAAAAAAGCACTAACCAGCGTTGGTCGCCTCCAATTCAGAGACACGATGTTGAAGTGACACTGGATTCCAACGTGCAAGAGACGAAGCTACTTCCGGGACAGAAGCACCCTGTAACCGCAGCTGGCTAGCCATTCCGTCCACCAAAGCCTGATGAGGAGAACAGATGAGTGTAATGACAGCAGTTCATACAATGTAAAAACCAAGCTAAAATACATCATCGTACCTGGAGGTTGGAAAAGAACGAAGGGATCCCCAAATCAGGAGAGATCAATTGATAACCAGGCGTAAGGCCCCCACCCGAAGCAGCTTGCAACAAACCAGCAGGAACCAGCTCGGTACCATCAACAGAGCCCAACACTCGGTCAGCGGGGACGCTGCCCTCTAAAGCGACTCCCTGATCCAAGGCTTGGGCTACCACCATACAGCCAGAGTGTGGAGGCGATCCCGCATGAACGTCCATGGAAGTACAGGAGGGAGACCCCGCTCGGACACCCTCGGGGGCTGGGTCATAGTTTGCACTGCCCACTTGAGCCAGATCATCCCCGGCAGCACCCTCGGGGGCTGGGCAGTGGCTTACACTTCCCACCCGAACCAAGTCATCCCCGGCAACATCCTTGGGGGCTGGGCACGTGTCAACACCACCCTGGGGGTCCAAGTTCTCTGCGGTAGCCACTTCTAAGGCTGAAGGGCCCTCAGTTACTTCCATGAGACCACGACGATCCAAGTCAGTCTCCCGACCCTCGAGATCGCGCTCCAAGGTCAACGAGGCACGGGATGACCTCAACCCAGCATCAAGCACATTAGCACAAGCCTCCATCACACCATCATCCATTGGCTCCGATAACAAATCCTCTAGAACCATATCCTCAAGAGTCTGATCAAAATTGGCCAGGGACAGTTCTTGCAGACCAATGAGGGCAGACAAAGCAGGAGAAGGAACTCCACTACTTTCACCGCTAGCGATGAACTGCCGACTGTTTTTCCGAGTCAAAGGAACTTCATCTTCTTCCTCCTCGTCGTCCACACTAGCAACACAGGCAGCACCCCCATTGGGATCAGCAACAGATGGAGCACACCCATTAGGATCAGCAACAGATGGAGCACACCCATTGGGATCAACAACAGATGGAGCACTCCCATTGGGATCAACAGCGGATTGGATACACCCATCAGGGTCAGCATCAGTAAATTCAGTCACAGGCATTTCTTCAACAGCAGGAACCGAAGTACCAGCATCCCGATCCAAACTGGATACTCGCCGGAGGCGTCTCTTTTTCTTTTTCTGCTCATCAGCAGAAGGATCAGGTTGACTGGCTCGGCAAGGGCGCCTCAGGCGAGTACTGGCAGGCTTCTGAGTATCCAAGGTTATATCAGCCTCTGGGAGGGGCGCCATTACCAATGCCCCAGCAGGAGCAGCGTCAGAAGAGTCCTTAGCCAGCAAGTCAAGCATGGCGCTTATCTCTGCATCACTAGGATTCAGGGGCACCTCAAAATGGACCTGCCGTTCATCATCAGGAATCTCCCCGAGCGAGGCAACCAAGGCACTAACTTCTTCAGCGGAGGGTCGCACTCTAAGGCCCAAACTGCCATCAGTGACAGGTGGATTCGACACAAAAAGGGTGAAGGCTTTGGGAGTAGGCAGGTTCCAGGCCGAGTATGCTACTGGGGCACCAACATTTGACACTTTGCCTCTAAGGATCATCTCAAGTCGGCTCACCAAGTCTGCAGAGGGAATTCTTCTGTTGGTAACCCGAGTTGAGTCAGCTAGGCCTCGATACAGATAAGCTGGGTATGCCATGTCTTTCAACGGCTGAATATTCTTAAAAACAAAATCAGCAACCACAGCTTCAGCAGTCAGACCCCTCTCTTTCAGCAGTCCAACTTCAGCTAGCATTGCACCTGCCTCAGCTACCTCCTGATCTGTGGGAGACTCGGTCCAGCTTGGGGTGCGAACGTCCGGCTGTCTTCCCGACCGGGGGGGAGAGAATTTCCATAATTCTCAACTATGAACCACTACATGCGCCATCCCTTGATACTGTATTTGAGAGGGATTTCGAGATACTCAGTCTTCCTCCCGCGGCGCATCTCCAAGCTGGCACCCCCAACCAACTGATGTTGTCCCCCGGCCATCCCAGGGCGACAGTGATACAAGTACTTCCATAACCCGAAATGTGGCAGCACGCCAAGAAAGGCTTCACATAAATGAACGAAAATAGAGATTTGCAGGATAAAATTAGGATTCAGATGGGTCAAGTTAAGATGGTAGAAATCAAGGAGGCCGCGGAAAAAGGGAGAAATGGGAAGGCCAAGTCCGCGGAGAAGGAAAGGAACATAAACAACGGACTCATGGGTATCCTCAGTTGGGACAGTAACCCCATGGCAAATCCGCCAAAAACAGAGTTCCCGCGGAGGAAGAACCCCGATGGACACGAGGTGGAGAATTTCGGGCTCAGAGATGACGGACATGTGGTTACCTGCGAAAGGCAACTGGCTGTTGGGGTCGATTGGAGGAATCACCACGACAGACGAACTCGAAGTTTTCCTCTTGGGCGCCATCTCGATTCTACCGGCGAGCAGAGTGGGAGGCGAATTGCAGAGAGGATTCGAAAGCGAGAAAGCAAGAACTAGGGCACGGAAAGCAGAGGCGGCTAAAAGTGCAACACTTATGGGATATTCCTGAGCCAGATACCGTTTCAAAAAGTGCCCAGTCAGCACCCGGCGGTTATTTCCAAAACACCGGCGTGCCACGTGATCACTCGGCAGTTATTTCCAGAACACCGGTGTGCCACCTCATCACTCGGCTATTATCCTCAAAGTGGCCCACGCAGCCCGCTATCACTCGGCGTTACCTCTAAAACGCTGATGTCGCCCTCCAGTCGCTCGGTGTTACCTCTAAAACGCTGATGTCACCCTCCAGTCACTCGGCATTACCTCTAAAACGCTGACATCGTCTTCAAGTCGCTCGGCGTTACCTCTAAAACGCTGACGTCGCCCTCAAGTCGCTCGACAGTTAACTCTAAAACTCCGACATCGTGTTCAGTCGCTCGGCAGTTACCTCTAAGGCGCCGACGTCGTCTTCAAGTTACTCGGTAGCTATTTCTAAGAGCATCAGTTTGATGCCCGAGTTATTCACTTACTGTTTTAAAGGAATCAGCTTCACAAATGAGCAGGACAATCATCACGGAGAAACCAACATCATTACTTCATTAAAGGGAAGATAACATACTTACAAATCAACTCTTTATGAGTTGATACTTCCCTATTACTACTACTACACTACATTACATTACTGCTACTACTACTACACTACACTATACTACTCTACACTACTAAATACTACTACCTTATTCTAACTATACTATACTAATATCTAAAAGACCAGTGGCATCTAGCCACTGGCCCTGTTGCTGCCGCCGCCACTGCCGCCCCTGGTGCTGCCTCTGCTGCTGCCGCCACCGCCACTGCCGCCCCTGCTGCCGTCGCCGTCACCGTCCTTGCTGCCGCTGCCGCCGCCCCTGCCGCTACCGTCACCGTCACCACCGCCACCGCCTTCGTCGTCGTCGTCGTCGTCCTCGTCCTCGCCGCCGCCGTCCGAGTCCTCCTCATCCGAGGAGTACTTTGACTCATCCGAGCCCTCGAGCCCGGAGCGCTCGACGGCCCGGATGTACGTCCAGACCTCCGTCGCGAGCCCCTGGGAGTCGTCTGAGTCGTCAGACGACTCACGCAGGGGGATGGGAGCCGGAGACCCCTCAGACTCAGAGGAGAACTCCTCCTCTGAGTACTCCGAGTCACCAAAATCCTCCGATGGAGGAGTTGGCTCACGCTTGCGCTTGTTGTTCTTGCCCATGGTGGAAGCGAAAGGGAGAGAAGAAAGGCAAGCAACAGAGAACAGCAAGAGATGTGGAAAAGCCGGAGAGACAACAGCGTTATTTATAGAAGGAGAAGGCAACTGCTCACCACCAACCGCGGTCACTGAACAGTCGCAAAACATTCAATAAGCACTTCAACCCGTCTGAAGACACGTCAGGCGGCTGACGCCGTTTCACGCAACACAACACCCATTGGGACTCCAGTCAACAGCGCGGAGGATATGATTACACCCGCCGTCACATCACATTACTACTCAGAAGCAGCCGACTAAAACACTCAGCGTACCAAGCCATCCCTTGCCCACACCCATTGGGGGGGACGCCCAGGAATTATTAGTATATTTTTCAAAACGGTCACATCCGTGCAGTGCACGCAGTGAATACCTCAAGACAAAAATGAGATATCAGTAAGGATCAGAGGAAAGCCAAATATAGCCAGTGAAGTACAAAATATGGCCGATAGAAGCGACGTGAAGACTAGACGGAGAACGTCCATCAAATGTCCAATCAGTCACAGAGCAAATAAATTACACTACCTAGCAAGATATGGATGGATTGCGAACTCGGCTGCAAAAGACAAAATGCATGCTGACCTCTAAAGCATAATATTGATGACATAATGCTGACCTCCATAGCATAATGCAGATGGCATCATGCCGATTTTTACAAGCAGAAAGGATGATCTTCAGCAAAAAGACACAAAAGGAAGACCTTCGAATGGATTATCCTCAAAAATCCACTCGAAGGTCGGGGGCTACACCCATTGGGTGCACCTTTGGTGCACCCCATGGATCATCATTCCAAGCCAAGATAGTGCCGACTTCTAAGGCATGGGGCAAGATTAAAGACAAGGCTGGCCCTCAACCAAAACGCAGGAGTAAAAATGGAAACAATTTCTGGTGAAGACCTTCGAGTAGATTATTTTCTAAAAATCTACTCGAAGCTCGGGGGCTACACCCATTGGGTGCACCTCCGGTGCACCCAATGAGGTTTAGGGTCCTACAAAACAAAATGCCGACCTCTAAGGCATGAACACGAAACAAAGCTTCGGTTTACAAGTGATCAAAGCAGGAGGAGACAGTAAGAAGTCGTTTTCTTCAAATCGCCCGCAAGCTGGACCTGGGATCTTTGGGCTGATTACCTCTAAATTAACCCAAAGATCGGGGGCTTGTGGGAGATAGATATCCCTCGGGTCCACTAAAAGAGTAAAAGACCTCACGAAAGGCCCAAGGGCCCAATAAATCGTAAGGTCATTCTTTCGTGGACCTGGGGAGGGACAATCAGCAAAGAAGATCGACATGGGGCCGGATTGGTGCAAACCCGGACGGTCCACAACGTCGAGCGAGCGACCACAACAGAGATCCGACTTTCCCGCGCTGGAGCCCCCACGCAACGGAGCCATGCGAGGATAGGTCGACAGAACTACTGAGAGATAAACTCAAACAGTTCACTATCTTTTAGCTACATATTGTTATCATATCCACGTGTATTGCCCCACGGTCGAGTATATAAGGCCTAGGGGGCACCCCTTCAGAACGATCGACCCTATTACTTAGCTATCCACTTCGACTCTCTGCATTCTCAGTTCAGAGAGCTCTCTTGTAACCTCATTCACTCAGCATACTCACTAGGACGTAGGGTGTTACGCATCTCTAAGCGGCCCGAACCTGTAAACCGTGTCCACCGTCCCTCGTGCAATTGGCACGAACCATTTTGCTACAGTCGTCGACACCGTCCTACTCCTAAAAACACCTTGAGGGGCAACCCCGGGTGTGCGGTCGGACCCAAAACACCGACAGTGGTGGCCTGACTCCTTCCGGTATAACCGTTAAGGTAAGGACGTGCGAGGAAAGAAATAGATTCGGATTCGGATCTCATTAGCCATGAGATCGCAGAGCCGGACTAGTGGGTAAAGTGTACCCCTCTCCGTAGAGTTCAAACCTATTCGAATAGTCCGTGTCCACTGGAATGGACGAGTCTGGTGTGGTATGACAATTAGTGTTTTACAACCTCCGTGAACAGGGAAATGTGTGTGTGAGTGTGTTTTTGGAAATGAAAACGATGCCATAGGAGCGGGAAGTTCAGTGGTGGTTGAGTAATGTGTTATTTTTCCTTCTTTGGGAAAAACCCTCAAAGTACTGCCTTTCTCTGAGAAAAAGAAGAGTGATTTCAACTCCACCATATAAAGCATGTATTATATAGGTCCCTTTCTCTTTACGAGAGCGGGATGGGCTTGCGGAATACCTAGTGTATTCACCCAGATTTATTTATGTTTTTCAGCAGCTGAAGACTTGTTTTCTGCTATGCTTGATTGAGGGGGCTGTGTCTGCACCCAGTTCTATCTGTGGCTTGGGCTAGTTTATCATCTACCGCGCTTTGTATTTCTGGCTCTCTCGAGCTTGTACTCTGGTATTGTAATAACTTTTATTCGAACTTTGTACTATTTGAAGTAAGGAATGTGGTTACTATCCTCCTGGGACTAGTAATTGTATCACATTTGAGTCCCAAAGGATCGAGACGCTTCACCAACCCTGATATAGTGGGAAGCTTCAGCTCAAGTGGGAAGATCCCTTTTTGGTGGTGTCTTCGTCAAGATCTGGATCTTACAGATTGAAAGACATGGACGACAACGACATACCAAGGTCTTGGAATGCGGATGAGCTTCGTCGGTATTACGTGTAAACAATGTAATTTTATTATTTTTCCTATGGCACCCTTTTCCTTTCAAGAGGGGAGAAAGGTTTTTAATAGGGCCATAGGTTGTAATTTTCATTTTTTGTTTAGTCCTATGCAATACAAGGCCCAAATTCCCCCACATGTAAAATGTAACAACAGGGATCGCACCATCGAGTGCAAGAGGCCATGGAGAAGCTCAAAAGTCATCCCTAAGGGGATGCGGAGCTAACATGTCACCTAAGGAGGTGAAGAAGCTACAAAGTTGTTCCTAAAGGGACGCAGAGTAAGTCACGAAGCTCCAAAGTTGTTCCTAAGGGATTGCTGAAAGGGAAATGTGCCCTTGGGCAATTTCAATAATGTTTTGGTGATTAAGTGTCCAACACATAGTAAGTGAGTTGCTTTGCGCCAAACAAGCGAGAAGTGCAAATCAAAGAAAAGGTACATTTCTAGACTTAGTACATTGTTTTCAGTACTAACATATTTTGTCTAAGTACTAGAAACAGGGAGAAAAGAATTGGAAAAAGACTTGGCTCTGTGCAGCCAACTCCAGCTCGGGTTGGCACACCGGACAGTGTCCGGTGTGCGAGGCTGGTCCGTGTGAAAAGGCTGCTCTCGGGACTCGACGGTGGTATACGGCTAAAATTCACCGGACCGTCCGGTGAGTCATCCGCGGCAAACTTGTCGCCCTCGGGAAAAGCAAAGGGGCGACACAGCTATAATTCACCGGACTATCCGGTGGTGTACCAGATTGCCCGGTGAGCCAACGGTCGCCTGCGCCAACGGTCGGCCACACAATCTTCGTGCGACACGTGGTCGCGCTAACGGTTGGCAGGGGGCACCGGACTGTCCGGTGTGCACCGGACAGTGTCCGGTGCGCCAACTGCCCCCAAGGACCAACGGTCGGATGTGCCAGAAAAGGAAGGAGATCGTGCACCGGACAACTACAATGACTGTCCGGTGGTGCATCAGACTGACCGGTGCACCACCCGACAGAAGGCAAGTTTGGCCTTCCAAGTTGGCCTCCAACGGCTCCTAGCTGCCTTGGGGCTATAAAAGGGACCCCTAGGCGCATGAAGGAATCACCCAAGCATTCTCTAAGTATTCTAAAGCATCCAGACTCTGCTCCCACGCATTTGATTCTCTGTGTTAGCGATTTGAGCTCCATTTGAGTTCCAAACTCCATGTGTTGTACTTCGAGCTCAAGTTGTGACTTGTGTGCGTGGTTGTGCTATGGATTTGAGTCTTGTGTGTGTTGCTCTCCCCTCCCTTACTTCTGTGCTTCTTTTGTGATCATCATTGTAAGGGCGAGAGGCTCCAAGTTGTGGAGATTCCTCGCAAATGGGAGAAATACTAAGGAAGAAAGCCGTGGTATTCAAGTTTATCATTAGATCACTTGAAAGGGGTTGAGTGCAACCCTCGTCCATTAGGATGCCACAACGTGGAAGTAGGCAAGTATTACTTGGCCAAACCACGGGATAAAAATCACGTGTCTTGTGTGCTGCTTATTGTGATTGCCTTGTTCGCACGAGAACGTTTCTTAGCCACTTGACTACACTAACACTCATAACTAAGTTTTGTGGCAATTAGTGTTTGATTTGTACAGGATCACCTATTCACCCCCTCTAGGTGCTCTCAATTGGTATCAGAGCCGTACTCTTCATCTAAGGGACTAATTGCCCGAAGAGATGGATCCTAAGGGAAAAGGGGATGGTGGTCAACGACAAGGAGAAGGAGTCCCTCTTCAACGAGCCAAGGGACGACAAGCCCACTGACTCAGGATCGAGTCACAAGAAGAGGGACGGGAAGAAGAAGAGGCGCATCAGGAAGACCATTTACTACGACAGCGACACCTCCTCTTCTTCACCAAGAGACGACGACGACGATGACTCGTCGAAAAAGAGAACGATTAATCAAAACTACTCTTTTGACTATTCTCGCATGCCGTACAATTCAAATGCATATTTACTCTCTATTCCTCTAGGAAAACCCCCACACTTTGATGGAGAGGATTACTCATTTTGGAGTCATAAAATGCGTAGTCATCTATTTTCTCTCCATCCTAGCATTTGGGAAATTGTGGAAAATGGAATGCATTTCGATAGTACGGATAACCCTGTGATGATAAATGAACAAATTCATAAGAATGCACAAGCTACCACTGTTTTGCTAGCATCTTTGTGCAGGGATGAATACAACAAGGTTAGCGGCTTGGATAATGCCAAGCAAATCTGGGACACCCTCAAGATCTCACATGAGGGAAATGATGCTATAATGATCACCAAAATGGAGTTGGTGGAAGGCGAGCTAGGGAGATTCGCCATGATCAGGGGAGAAGAGCCAACACAAACCTACAACAAGCTCAAGACCCTGGTCAACAAGATTAGAAGCTATGGAAGCACAAGATGGACGGATCATGACGTCGTCAGACTCATGCTCAGGTCATTTACAGTTATTGACTCCCATCTTATAAATCTTATTCATGAAAATCCCAGGTACACCAAGATGACGCCCGAAGAGATTCTTGGAAAATTCGTGAGCGGGCGCATGATGGTGAAAGAAGCACGATACGTAGACAATGCACTTAATGGTCCACTACCCGTTTACGAGCCACAACCCATTGCTCTCAAAGCAACAAGCAGCAAGGAGGCGCTACCAAGCAAGGTGGCACAAGTTGAGGCTGCCCGACTAAACGAAGATGAGATGGCCCTAATCATCAAGCGCTTCAAGACCGCACTGAAAGGACGCAAGGAGTACCCCAACAAGAACAAAGCAAGGGGAAAACGCTCCTGTTTCAAATATGGTAAGACTGGTCATTTCATAGCTCAATGCCCCGATAATGATAATGACCAGGAACAAGAAAAGTATGGGAAGAACGAGAAGAAGAAGAATTACAAGAAGGCGAAGGGCGAGGCGCATCTTGGAAAGGAATGGAATTCTGACTGCTCTTCATCCGACTCCGATGATGAAGGATTGGCTGCCTCGGCCTTCGACAAATCTTCGCTCTTCCCAAACGAATGCCATACGTGCCTTATGGCTAAGGAAAAGAAGGTATGTATTCGGAACACTCCCAAGTATACTTCTTCTAGTGATGAAGAGTCATCTGATGATGAAGTAGACTATACTGATTTGTTTAAAGGCTTAGATAGAAACAAAGTAGACAAAATTAATGAATTAATTGATGCCCTTAATGAAAAGGATAGATTGCTAGAGGAGCAAGAAGATATTTTGTATGAAGAGCATGACAAATTTATTAGTGTTCAAAAATCTCTTGCTTTAGAAATTAAAAGAAATGAAGTGCTATCCTCTGAATTGTCTGCTTGCCATGAATCTGTCTCTAGTTTAAGGAGTTTAAATGATGAATTAAATGCTAAGCTAGAGGAAGTTAGTAAAATAAATTCATGTGTAGAGCATGTCAGTATTTGTAATAGATGTAAGGACTTTGATGTTGATGCATGTAATGAACATCTTGTTTATATTACAAAGTTGAATGATGAAGTGGCAAGTCTTAATGCTCAACTTAAGACTTGTAAAAGTGATTTTGATAAATTAAAGTTTGCTAGGGATGCCTACACTATTGGTAGACACCCCTCAATTAAGGATGGACTTGGTTTTCAAAGGGAAACCAAGAACTTAACAAGCCAAAAGGCTCCCATTCTCACCAAGGAGAAAGGGAAGGCCCCTATGGCTAATAGTCCTCAAAGAAACCATGCTTTTATTTATGATAGGAAAATTGCTAGTCATAATAAGAGTCATATTCATGTTGCTTATAATGATTCACATGCTATGTTTGCCTCTAGCTCTACTTTTGTGCATGGTAGAAGTAGGCCTAGGAGAAGTAATGTTGTGCCTCATGTGCCTAGGAGAATGTGCAATGAACCTTCCACCATTTACCATGCTTGCAATACTTCATTTGCGCTTTTATGTAAGAATGAAAAAGTAGTTGCTAGAAAGTTGGGATCCAAATGCAAGGGAGACAAGACTTGTATTTGGGTTCCAAAGGCTATTGTGACTAACCTTGTAGGACCCAACAAGAGTTGGGTACCTAAAACCCAAGCGTAAATTGCCTTGCAGGTTTATGCATTTGGGGGCTCAAGCTGGATTATCGACAGTAGATGCACAAACCACATGACAGGGGAGAAGAAGATGTTCACCTCCTACGTCAAGAACACGGATTCCCAGGATTCAATCATCTTTGGAGATGGGAACCAAGGCAAGGTTAAAGGATTGGGAAAGATAGCCATTACATCCGAGCATTCTATCTCCAATGTGTTCTTAGTTGAATCGCTCGGGTACAACTTATTGTCTATAAGTCAATTATGTAACATGGGTTATGTCGGTACCCTGGATTAGGGGTACCCCTTACTACGGTATGAAGGCATGATGCCTGTACGGCTATCCTTAGCCGTGCGGAGAACAGCCCCAAGGGTATCTCATGAGCAGTTAAGGTGGCATTCTCGGAGACAACGCCATCGGGCCCAGAAGGCACAGGACCCCTATGCGCACAACCCGGACCCCCGAAGTAAAGCAGCCCGGAGCCATTGGATAGGGTTCGAACCCCACCAAGTGAGCTCCGGACCACCCATAACAAGGTCCCAAGAGAGGAAGTGCCGTGACCTAGGCATGGGTCCGGTATTGACGCGTGTCCAGGCTCTATCCGGAGCGCCTCCGCTCCCCGCTCGACCGAGGGTCTAATGCTGCCACATGGCTTATTGTCCGTGACATAGGCCAGCGGGCGGAGCATGACGTAAGGGCTCTAGGCCGTGCGGCCTCCGCATTTATTTCGGAAAGGACATGCCACCTGTCCACCCTCCTGACAGGTGATGTGCCCCACGACATTTATTGCGTCCTGTCCATTCCGCTGGCAGGCAGCCCTAGGGCCACCCTGCAGACGACGCACCTGTCCAGTCCGTTATCAAAACAATGCGCCCGTGCTGCACGGTGCACTGTGCTCATCCCTTATACGAGAAGCTTCCCCCTGCACGCCGAGGCTACGCAGATCTCGAGTGTCAGGGCATAAGAAGATTGCTCCAACAGAAAATATTAGTAGCTACATCCGCTATGTTCCTGGGCCCACATGTCGGGGCTCAGTACCCTTGTACATGTCCCCCTTTAACTATAAAAGGGGAGGCATGCAACGTTACAAAGAAAGCTCAATCTTTAGAATTAGACCCAAGTCATTCAAGACAACTCAAGCTCTCAAGCAATACAACACACAGTGGAGTAGGATATTACGCTACGGCGGCCCGAACCACTCTAAACTCTTGCGTGTTCTCGTGTTTATTCCTACATCTCGCAACAAGCAGAACGCTTAAGCCCCCTCCACATCTTAGGACTTAGGGCGGGTGCACTCCGCCACCCGGCCGAAGAATTTCCTCTCCGACATTTGGCGCGCCAGGTAGGGGGCTAGGCATTAGGTTTTTGCTTGTTTCCTTGCTCAGCATGATGGTGCAAATCATTGAGCACCGCACTGAGACTTCGGTGGATTTAGTGGTGGAGAAAGAAGTTGCTTCTTCCACGCCACAGGTTCCCAACCGCCCTATGCCAGGCACTGCTGCTGTGCACGCCGCACGGCAGCATACAGCTGCACAGACATCCTGGACTCCATCGAGGGCGGCTCCAGGAGCGTTGTCAGCAGCCAGGGAGTTGCTGCGGCACCCTCCAAACTCCATGGCCTCACCAGGGGCCATGAAGCAATGGCGGGACGACGCCGACCGACTGCTCGGTATGGCACATTCTACCTCGACCAGGTCGAGGCCACGGTCATCCCGGCACCAACATTAGGTGTCGGCGTCTGTGCGCTCACCCATAGTGAGGGGCGCATAGACCAACGACCTTCGGGCAGAACTCGACTGCAGGAGTGCAGGAGAGGACGCTCGGGTCTCTTTGGAGAGGGCGCGTGAGCGCTGCCAAAACATCGAGGGCCGCAACCTCGATCAAGACTTCGCTGCGGTAGCACCACAGACACCAATGGACACCCGGTCCCAAGCAGGTGTCCCCTTGGCCGGCGTGGGCTGCGTCGCTCTCGCAGATCATCTCCGCACAGTGTCATGGCCGCCCAAGTTCCGGCCTCACCTGCCGGAAAATTACGATGGAACGTCAAACTCATCGGAGTTCCTGCAGGTGTACGTCACCGCCATCACGGTAGCGGGTGGAAACACCGCTGTGATGGCGACATATTTTCATGTCGCCTTGTCTGGACTAGCCTGGACTTGGCTCATGAACCTTGTCCCAAGGTCAATCTACTCCTGGGAAGGGCTCTGTGCGCGGTTCGTTGCGAACTTCACCAGTGCTTACCAGCAACACGGCGTGGAGGCCCACCTGCACGCAGTAAGGCAAGAGCCCGGAGAAACTCTCCAGACATTTATCTCCCACTTCACCAAGGTGAGAGGTACTATACCTCGCATCTCCGATGCTTCTATCACCACGGCCTTCTGCCAGGGGGTACGTGATAAAAAGATGTTGGAGAAGTTGGCCACGCATGACGTGGAAACTGTCCCCACTCTCTTTGCTCTGGCCGACAATTGCGCCAGGGCTACTGAGGGCCGTGCGTGGCACTTAGCGCCACAGACCGGGACTGCCCAAACGGGCGGCTCAGGTGCCGTCACTCAGGATGGCAAGAAAAAGAAGAAAAAGAACCGCGGCAACGAGAAGCCACACTCCACTGCTCTGGTCGTGGCAGCTGCGACTGGGGGCCGGGGCGACCGCAGCAAACACCCACGGCCACCGAGGGGCAAGGACAGCACATGCCCCATGCACCCCAATGGTCGCCACAGCGCCGCAGAATGTCGTGAGATCATCGACCTCGCGAAACGTGTCAGCGCGCGGTGCGAGCAGTCTTCCAGGGATGGCTCCCCACCTCGTCGCCGACCCAGCAAGGAAAGGGCTGACGATGAAGAGGTGGTCGCGGCTGAACCAGACCTCGGGTATCAGTCACTCGAGGGGGTCCTGAAGGATGTCTTCATTGGAGGCTCTAATTTTGGTGAAGACAACTAGACGGACCACCAGGGGCCCCCGTGCTACCTGGCCTACGGGGCCGAAGCCTGCCTTCCCCCGGAAACCCTTCTGGACTCCCCATAAGTCCAACCTTTCGATGGGTTTGTGTAGGGGCCACTACAACGCGAGGACGTGGACTCAAGCGGCGGACTCAGGTGTCAAGTTGCAACCCGAAATGCACATTGTAACAAGGGGCTCAAGTACTGTGGCCGACGGTTCATGCATAGTAGGGAACCTGTAACACCCCAGGTGTTACCTTGGCTAGAACCCACCTTGATACTAAAGGCTATGATCACATGTGGGAGAACTTAAGGGACAAAAGCATGAGGGCCTTGGAAAGCTAGATGTTAACCAAGGATTGTGAGTAACCAAAAGCATTACTCTAATCCTTGCACACTTACTACCTTGGATAAGAGGGGAGAAGAACCCTAGGCCTCTTTTAAACCCTATCTTCCAAAACCCTAGGTCAGAGGGGAAAGAGAGTGAACAAGTGTGCAAAGCATGAGTAATTTTTACCCAAACCTTAACTAACCTTATAACCTTCAATTAGGGGAGGGAAAGATTGCAAAAAGACCCCTAGAGAAACCCTAATTCAAATCTCCAAGTGGAGAGAGAGCTAGAGCTCTCTATTTCTCTCTAAGTCAAATTCTAACCCTAATCCAAAGATCAACCGTGTTCATCTTGAAGCTGACACCAAAACCACTTAGGATCTATACCAAAAATGTGGCAAACCACCTAAGGCACCCCCTGGAAAAAGTGGAAACCGAGACTTTGACGTTTGACAGGTTTTGACATCAGTTTTGTCGCGGTGTGGGCAGTGAGACAAGCCATATTTGGCGCCCGTCTATCTCCTGATCTAGGGCGTATCCTCCATTGGAACTCACACATGTGAGATAGCCCTAGGTGCCAGGAAGAGGTCTGCGCCGGATTCATGGCAAGATTCGCACACTTGCGATCTCTGGAGACGTTTGAACAATGGAAGAAACACACCTCCACGTGTTCGACGCTTCCTGCCCGCGCCAGAGCACGCTCGCGCGCGCCCCCGCATGCCCAGCGCCGCGCCCGAGCCAAGCCAGCGCCATAGCCCGCGCCCGCGCCTATAAAGCCCTCCCAGGCTTCGACTGCACTCTTCCACGCACCCTCAAACCTCACCGGAGTTTAGCTCGCCGCCGTTTGCCCGTGCGCAGCGTGTCCGCGGCCGCCCAATCCCTCTGCCACCGTAGACCGGCCAATAGAGCCATTCCCAACCCCGTCCAGCCCTCGGAGAAGACTGTGCACACCTCCGTGAAGCTCCCCGAGCAAGGAATCGGAGTTTGCTTCGCCGGAGAGGCCAGTCCACGCTCGCCAGAGCTCTCAACCCCGCCGGAGTACGTGGACCGGGTAATCCACTCGACCATCCTTTGATTCTTTGTGCACACGGTCACTACGTTACCCCGTGAAGCTCACCGTGCCCTTGGATTGAACCAGTTCGCCGTGGTTTGGCCGGTACACTCGCCGCCGACGAGAACACCCGCCTGTGCGCGTGGACCGGGCGATTCCGGCCATCCCCGACGTCGAGCCGTACCTCGACGTGACCGCCAGAGTCTCCCCGAGCCAACCCCACCCTTCACCGGACCCCCCTCGCCGCCGGTAAGCCGCGCCACCCTTTTCTTTCCCACGGTTACTGTTTGCATAGGGGGAAGGACTGCGGGTGAGAGGGAGAGAAGGTCAGGGGGTTTTGTGAAATGTCAGAGACACAGGGGAATAGTGGAGCAAGGGTAGAGTTACGAAGATTGATTTAGTTTAAACCCAGGGACCTCGGTGTAAACTGCTTTTTCAGAAAACCTTATTAAACCTGATTTTAAATTTGAACAGAAACTTTGAAAAATCCATAACTTCTGTTTAGTTCATCCAAATTTGGTCAAACCAATTTTGTCAGACTCTAAATAATGTAACCTACTTAAGAAAAATATAAAACCCCCTATGTACTATAGAAAACTTTAAAGCTCTGATTTAATTATTGTTTTGACCAAAAGCTCAATACTAGGGCAAAAATTAGTTGCACTGTTTGACTGGGGTTAGAAAAATTTTGAGAAGTTTATATCTACCTACTAACCCAAATAAAAATGTTAAACCTCTCTGTCCACTCCATTAAGTTAGTTTTTACCCCTTATTCTATAATATGTTTAAGGATAAGAAAAATAGAAAATGTAATTTAAACAATGAACCAGAGAGCACCCCTATTTTTGTTAGGATACTTATTTAATGTAGTTCACTGGAAAAATATATCATACCCTGGTTTAGTATAAAATAAGTAGGATACCTTTTATTTTAATAAAATAAGGATAACTTAGAAAAACCTTACAAAAATAACCCCAAGGTAAAAACACCCCCACCCTTGGGACAACTAATGTTTTACTAATGAGAACTTAGGAAAAATATAAAATCTGCTGTTTGACATTTTTCAAATAATAATGTAGTAGAAAGTGCCTTTTTGACACTAAACTTAAGAAAATCATAACTAAATAACCACCCCTTGACTTTCTGTGATTTTTGGCACAGAAGCCTATTATTACTGGTAGATGCCAATAAAAATAACCCTTGGGACAGACCCCACCTCTAATTAAGAGTTGTAGTACAAATTGGCCCATTTACCCAACTTTTATTCTTTTTGTCTTAGGCATAGCCTTAATATGATGAGCCTAAAATTCTTAAAACAGGCTAGAATAGCAAATGACAACCCACTGTAATTTTTACAGAATTTTTGGAAAATATTAAACCAATATCATAGTTCAAACCTACACTAGAGACCATAAGTAGAAATTAAGAAAAAAAGGAAAATGAATAATGGTAATTAATGTCATCCTAAAACCCCTGTAAATTGTCCACTGAAATCTATAAAGACAATGCAAATCCACTATGTTATCCTAAATGAAAACCTAAACCTAAAAGGTAATAAGTATATATACCACTAGAAGCCTCGCATGACTAAGAAACACTAAGTCACTTCTTGACGTAGTTCTTTTGTTAGCATAATGTTATTAAATCTTACATAATCATGACATACATGTTCATTGCATTCGATAGACTGTAACCTTGCTGACGGAGAGTACATCCTCGTGCCGGAGCAAGGAGCTGCTCAGGAGGTAGCCTCAGATCCAGCACCCGAGCCTGCATCAGAGGACCTGCCTGCCACTGCTTTGGAAGGCAAGCCCCGTTTTTATGCATAACCTGTTAATTATGCTATTTTACTTCACTTAATGATTGTAGGATTGATTGTGCACATAGGTGTAGGAATTGTTTGGAACCCTAGTTGCATGATCTCAGGAATCCTGTTGAGATGAATACTAGTATGCTAGGCCGAGTAGCTGCTTTATTAAGTTGGATCTCGGTAGAAGACGAGTGATTTTTCTAGCACTCGCGCGAGGTCAGGACATTGATTGTACCCACTTTCATATCGTACTGATGTTGGGTGTGGGCAACAATCCATGGGGATTGGTTGTTCACGGGATAAAAATTTGAATAAGGATTAAGGTGTGGTACCGTGAGTCAAGCGTTTGAACGTACTAAACATATACCGAGAAATATGGTAAATCGGTAAGCCTAGTACCTGATTGAACCTGGCAGCAGATTGCCCTCCTCACGCGACCTGAGACGAGGTCTCCCATTCCGGTTATGGTGGGTACAAGTGCGGTCACTGCACGACGGCCAGTCGGGGTCAGTGAGGCATTGTACGCCAAGGCGGTGAGCCCCTCTCTGCTGACGGGGAATCGATGGGGACGGTTGATGTGTGTGGGACGGAGTGCCCCTACATGTCGTGTGTTTAGGTTTACCTTGCAAGGTTTAAAAACTCGATTCGAATCGTCTGCTTCTCGCAGCTAATGAGACTGCTTGATCCATGCTGCTACATTGAGTAACAAGTGGAATGGTGCTGAGATGATACAAGATGTTGATTGCTAAAAAATGTTTGCTACTATGTATGAATAGATAGTACATTTTTAGCCTTAAGAGAGTCACACTTAATTTTGGCAAAGTTAAAAACTTGATTTAGAAACTCAGCTAGTGCTTTTGGCAACCAAACCCCACAGCCAAACAGCTGCATGTCTAGAGGTAGAGGAGTAGACTCCTCACACCGGGTAAGTCTAGCTGAGTATTAGTATACTCAGCCTTGCTTGTGGCATAATTTTTACAGGTTCTCTGGAGGAAATGGTTGCTGGAATAACTTGGCCGTCCACCTTGCCACCGGGTTGGACTGTCGAGTGGGACCTTGCCTCGGCTGAGGAGGAGCATGAGGAGTGATGGGACAGGCTTCCCCATCTCTCTATTTATTTACCGTTAGTTTATTTCCGCTGCACTCCGAACAATGATGGTTACTTTTACAAAAACTCCGATGATGATGATGATGATGTAATAATTTAATACTCTGACATGTATGGTTTTATGCTTTATTGTATTTGCTCTGTGACTCACCATCGAGTGAGATTGTGGTACTTGATCCTGTCAGTGGCCGTGTCGGACTAGATCCGAGGGATTGACGGGTTATTCCCATTTAAGTGTGGTGTAGCCTTTAAGGCGGGGCTTAGGCACTTAAGTTGGAATAATTCGGGCAGTTCCGCCACAGCTGGTATCGGAGCTTGTACCACCACAGAGGAATCAATAAAATGTAAATACCATCATTTTTCCAAGTAAAACTTGATAGAAACAATGTTGGATAGATAGTAGGACAAGCAGGATAGACCTAGGACGTGAAGCCTTAGGGTAATAGAGGGGTAGCTAGGTGGCTAAGTAACTAGGCCCTGCAGGCCGCTTTTACCGGATGGGAGTCCTTCCCGATTCCTTTTATCTTGTTGTGAGGTCGTTCAGGACGAGCATGCATGCATTCTTAATTAAGCAAATGGATAACTGAAAACCAACTAGGTCCCCAGTACCATTTTATTTTAACCAGAGAAAGGAGTTGAGTTTTATTTTTTTCCTTGTTCTTTTTATAATTCTTTTTCTTTTACTTACGCTTAACCGTACACAGATGACTTCCCACGGATCCTCCGATGACGGAAATGCACTGTCCCACACTGACGGGCTTGCACGAGAGGGCTTTCCCCGCATTTTGTGGGAGGTACTTCAGGGGGCTGGATACGCGACACCCCCTCAGTACGCGGTGCAGCAGTTCGAGAAGCACCGAGTGCCCCGCTGTAGGGTGAGGATGACCTTGGAGCCTCATCCCCTGCAGCCAGGCTAGCGCTCTTTGGACTCCGAATCTTTCGGATACCGAGCGGAGGACACGATCGAGGCAATCGCTCTGCATGGATTGACTACTTTTTGCGGATTCCATCCTTTGGAGCTGGCCACCCACCCCATTCGCTTGTTCCCCGCTGAGAGGGAGGACGACCCAATGTGGAAGGATCGAGTGGAGCATGCCAAGGATATCTGGGCCATCTACCCAGGACAGACCGCGCACTTGACCGTACGGTGCATGAATGCTCTGTACCGTCTGCAGGTGATGCGCGGTGAGGCGATGTCCCATCTGATGGCACTACTGGAGGCAACAAAGATTACGTTGGACAACAGAGAGGAACTCGTGGTTGACTTGTCCCAAGAGATGGTGGAGAAGGACTTGCAGGTAGAGCAGCTATCCACGGATATCCAAGAGCTGGAGGAGCTAGTGGGCACCAGGGAGAACACCATCGAGGTTCTAGAGGATCAGCTCATTAACACTCAGCAGCAGCTTGCTGAGGCTAACGAGCACCTGGATATGCATCACCAGGAGATCCAGGACCTGGAGGCCAACGAGGACGTCGACATCGAGGGAGGTGATGAGCCGGCCTCTAGTGTGGACACTGCTGGCTCAGGGAGACCACCTTCCCCTGAGTCGAGTGTTGCTTCGTTCACTCACTAGGTGTTCAGGATAGGCTTAGAAGTTGGATAGTCGGACTCCTCGCAGCTAGCTTAGCTTTTGCACCCTTGGGGTACTAGGCTAGATAGAGTTGAGTCATTTTGGGACAATTGATGTAAATCGTGCTAAACTCTCTTGGAAGCTTGTTTGATGGATGCTGTCATCAGTTTAAATTTGGAAGGAAGAATTTGTGCCTTTTAAAATCCTTTTGTTGAAGTCGGAGTCTATCATGTTGTTTTTAACTTTTTCTCCGCGATAAAATCTTGAACTTGGAAATGTGGTGTTAAGTATGTATGTGGTTTTTCAGATGGCCGGGAGGCAGCGTCGTGGCCAGAACGAGCACGTTCCTCCACCGCCGCCACCGCCTCCCACTCTGCAGGAGCTCATGGCTCAGCAGAATGAGATTTTGAGGCAGCTAGCTCAGCGTCAGCCACCACCTCAGCATTATGGTGGTGGGGACCATCAGCGTCACCCCACGGCGGCTACATACCAGGAATTCCTTAGCACCCAGCCACCATTGTTCACAAGGGCAGAGGACCCACTTGATGCAGATGTATGGTTGCGAGTGGTGGAATCCAAATTCCCACTACTCCATGGAGCTTGCTCAGAGGTCACCAAAGTTAGGTTCGCCACCCAGTAGCTTCGCGGACCCGCAAGGACTTGGTGGGATCATTTTCTTGCTATGCAGCCAGAGGACCGAGAGGTAGAATGGAGGGAGTTCAAGGCAGCCTTCAGAGGACGCCATATACCAGCCGGGATTATGGACAGGAAGCTCAGCGAATTTCTGGCACTCACTCAGGGCAACAGGACAGTGTTACAGTATGCCCAGGCTTTTAATGACCTGTGCCAGTATGCTGGGTATCACGCAGATACGGATGAGAAGAAGAGAGACAGGTTCAGGAGGGGGCTCAGCACTAAGCTCCGTGACCGTCTCAACACCGTCAGGGCCAACAGTTACAATGAGTTGGTCAACATGGCTATCTCCCAAGAGGACTGCATTACAGCTCGACAGGCAGAAAAGAAGAGGAAAACTCCTGTGGCAGGACCCTCCGCTCAGCCACAGCGCTTCAGGATTGTGTCCGACACTCAGAGCAGGGGACCCCAGCAGCAGCAAGGGCGATGGGTGATCCGACCTCAGCAGCAGCAGCAGCAGGCACCCAACCGCGCCCAGTTTCCAGCTCAGAGGAACAATCAGCAGCAACAGCAGTACCGCCAGGCAAATGACAACAGGTGCTTCACATGTGGCAACACCGGGCACTATGCCAAGAATTGCCCCAGGAACCAGCAGAGGCAGGGGCAGAATGTCAATCAGAACCAAGGCAAGAGGCAGAAGGTGCAAGTGAGGCAGGGCAGGCTGAACTTCACCACCATGGCTGATATTCCAGAGGGAGCACCCGTCATGACCGGTATCTTTACAGTTTTGAATTATCCTGCTATTGTTCTTTTTGATTCCGGTGCTTCACATAGTTTTATCAGTGCCAAGTTTAGTGCCAAATGCCAGTTGCCCTTTCACCATACCGATGGGGGCATTACAATTTCAACACCAGGAGGCAGAGTTGCCACTTATCAAATCAACAGGCAAGTGCCTATAAAATTTGGTAGTCTGGTGATTAGAACCACCCTTCTCATCTTAGGATTGGATAGCGTGGATATTATTTTGGGAGCTGACTGGTTGACCAGGCATCAGGCAGTATTGGATATTGCAGCCAGGGCCATTGAAATCCATTCCCCTGCTTATGGCGAGACTGTTTTGTATTTGCCCGACCAGGGATGTACTCATTCTTGTGCATTCGTTATGATAGAGTCCCCAGTGGAAAAGATCCCAGTGGTCTGTGACTACCCGGATGTTTTTCCGGATGAATTGCCAGGAATGCCACCTGACCGAGACATTGAGTTCGCCATCGAATTGCAACCCGGGACTGCTCCTATCTCTAAGAGACCCTATAGGATGCCTCCCGCGGAATTGGCGGAATTGAAGAAGCAATTGCAAGAGTTGTTGGACAAGGGGTTTATTCGTCCAAGCACTTCACCATGGGGATGTTCAACATTATTTGTGAAGAAAAAGGATGAGAGTTTGAGGATGTGTGTTGACTACCGCCCTCTTAATGCAGTGACTATCAAGAACAAGTACCCACTGCCCCGTATTGATGTTCTGTTTGATCAGTTGGTAGGAGCCAAGGTATTCTCCAAGATAGACCTTCGCTCAGGATACCATCAGATCAAGATCCGTGCCAGCGATATTCCCAAGATGGCTTTCTCTACCAGATATGGGTTGTATGAATTTTTGGTGATGTCTTTTGGGCTGACCAATGCCCTGGCTTATTTTATGTACCTGATGAACTCAGTGTTTATGCCAGAATTGGATAAGTTCGTGGTCGTTTTCATTGATGATATTCTGGTTTATTCCAAGAATGAAGACGAACATACTGAGCACCTGCACATCGTGCTTCAGCGACTGCGCGATCATCATCTTTATGCTAAGTTGTCTAAATGTGAATTCTGGCTGAAGGAGATTAAATTCTTGGGTCACACAATTTCTCAGGATGGGATATCAGTTGATCCTGAGAAGGTACAAGAGGTAATGGATTGGAAACCCCCGACTACAGTGAGGCAGATTCAGAGTTTTCTGGGATTGGCAGGGTATTATCGACGATTTATTCCGGATTTCTCCAGAATTGCCAAACCAATGACTGAACTGTTGAAGAAGGGAGTCAAATTTGAGTGGAGCCAAAAGTGCGAAGATGCCTTTCATACCTTGAGGCAGCATTTGACAACAGCCCCAGTGCTGGCTCAACCTGACAACACCAAGCCATTTGAAGTTTATTGTGATGCTTCTGGTACCGGATTGGGATGTGTCTTGATGCAAGAGAATAGGATCATTGCTTATGCTTCCCGAGCACTCAGGCCCCATGAGCAGAACTACCCTACACATGACCTGGAATTGGCAGCTGTAGTTCATGCTCTTAAGATATGGAGACACTACTTGATGGGAGCCCACTGTAACATCTACACTGATCACAAGAGTCTCAAGTACATTTTCACTCAGGCAGATCTGAACATGAGGCAAAGGAGATGGTTAGAGTTAATCAAGGACTATGATTTGGAGGTGCATTACCACCCTGGTAGGGCCAATGTTGTGGCAGATGCTTTGAGTAGAAAGGCCCAGTGCAATTGTATGAGTATGGATGCAAGAGTCACTACTCTGTGTGATGAGTTGTGCAGATTGAACCTGGAAGTTGTTTCTTCGGGTGACCTAAGCTATATCTCAGTGGAGCCCACATTGCAAGAACAGATAGTCAGGGCACAGGTTGAGGATAAGGGTGTTCAGGTTATCAAAGATATGATCAAGCAAAAGGCAGAAAAATACAAGTGTTTCCGATAGGACAGCAAGGGAATTCTATGGTTTGGAGATCGATTGGTTGTTCCCAAGGACCCTGAGCTCAGAAAGAAGATACTGGATGAAGCTCACCTTTCCAAATTCTCCATACACCCTGGTAGCAACAAGATGTACCATGATCTCAGATCTCTATATTGGTGGACCAGAATGAAGAGGGAAATTGCCAAGTACATATCCGAGTGTGACACTTGCCAGAGAATTAAAGCTAGTCACTTGAAGGCAGTAGGCCCTTTGCAACCCCTTCCCATACCATCTTGGAAATGGGAGGACATTTGCATGGACTTTATAGTGGGATTGCCCAATACATCCAGGCACCATGATTCTATTTGGGTTATTGTGGACAGATTGACAAAGACTGCGCATTTCTTACCAGTGCACACCACCCATAGGACAGAGAAATATGCAGAGATCTACATTGATCAAATAATTCATCTGCATGGGATACCAAAGACTATAGTCTCGGACAGAGGAGCACCATTCGTGGCACGATTTTGGGAACAATTGCAAGAATCACTTGGGACCCATGTCATCCGAAGCTCAGCATACCACCCCCAAACGGATGGCCAGACAGAAAGGGTGAATCAGATTTTGGAAGACATGTTGCGAGCATGTGCACTACACTATGGGAAGGATTGGGACAAGTGTCTGTCTTTGGCAGAGTTTTCTTACAATAACAGCTATCAGTCCAGTCTGAAGATGGCACCTTTTGAAGCCTTATATGGGAGAAAGTGTAGAACCCCACTAAATTGGTCTCAAGCAGGAGAAAGGGAAATTTTTGGGCCAGACTTGGTACTCGAGGCAGAGGCAAAGGTCAGGGTTATTATCAAGAACTTAGAAGCTGCTCAGGCCAGGCAAAGGAGCTATCATGATAAGAGGCGGAAGCCTCTACAGTTTGAGGTGGGAAATCATGTCTATCTTAAGGTATCACCCACCAAGGGTGTCCAGAGATTCGGGATCAAGAGCAAGTTAGCTCCTCGCTACATTGGACCCTATGAGATCAAGGCAAGTTGTGGACCCGTAGCCTACCAATTGGAATTGCCACCTCACATGTCAGCAGTTCACAATGTGTTCCATGTATCTCAGCTACGGAAATGTGTTCGCCTACCCACCGAAGTGCTACCGGAACCAGACCTTGAGATAGAACCAGACTTGTCCTACCAAGAGTACCCCGTCAAGGTATTAGATCAAAAGGAGAGATCAACTCGGGCAAGGTCGATCAGGATGTACAAGGTTCAGTGGAGTCACCATTCAGCAGAAGAAGCTACATGGGAGACTGAGGATTTCCTACGCTCTCGTTTCCCCGACTTTCTACCCAAAGGAGTCGGTACGTAACCCCAAAACCCCACCCCCACCTGCCCTTTGAATTCAATTATAAGAAAAACTTAGATAACAAGGATAGTCTAAGTTGTGGATTTAACTTAAGAAGGGCTTCCTTCTGAAGTTGCAAAGAGGATGACATTCGAAGAGCAGTTAATAAGAGAAACTTAAGTGTAAAGGAAAAAAAATAACACCAACACACCTTCAAGCACCCTCCAAGGGCCTCTACCTAAAAATCTCGGGACGAGATTCCTTTAAGGGGGGAGGGCTGTAACACCCCAGGTGTTACCTTGGCTAGAACCCACCTTGATACTAAAGGCTATGATCACATGTGGGAGAACTTAAGGGACAAAAGCATGAGGGCCTTGGAAAGCTAGATGTTAACCAAGGATTGTGAGTAACCAAAACCATTACTCTAATCCTTGCACACTTACTACCTTGGATAAGAGGGGAGAAGAACCCTAGGCCTCTTTTAAACCCTATCTTCCAAAACCCTAGGTCAGAGGGGAAAGAGAGTGAACAAGTGTGCAAAGCATGAGTAATTTTTACCCAAACCTTAACTAACCTTATAACCTTCAATTAGGGGAGGGAAAGATTGCAAAAAGTCCCCTGGAGAAACCCCAATTCAAATCTCCAAGTGGAGAGAGAGCTAGAGCTCTCTATTTCTCTCTAAGTCAAATTCTAACCCTAATCCAAAGATCAACCGTGTTCATCTTGAAGCTGACACCAAAACCACTTAGGATCTATACCAAAAATGTGGCAAACCACCTAAGGCACCCCCTGGAAAAAGTGGAAACCGAGACTTTGACGTTTGACAGGTTTTGGCATCAGTTTTGTCGCGGTGTGGGCAGTGAGACAAGCCAGATTTGGCGCCCGTCTATCTCCTGATCTAGGGCGTATCCTCCATTGGAACTCACACATGTGAGATAGCCCTAGGTGCCAGGAAGAGGTCTGCGCCGGATTCATGGCAAGATTCACACGTTTGCGATCTCTGGAGACGTTTGAACAATGGAAGAAACACACCTCCACGTGTTCGACGCTTCCTGCCCGCGCCAGAGCACGCTCGCGCGCGCCCCCGCATGCCCAGCGCCGCGCCCGAGCCAAGCCAGCGCCATAGCCCGCGCCCGCGCCTATAAAGCCCTCCCAGGCTTCGACTGCACTCTTCCGCGCACCCTCAAATCTCACCGGAGTTTAGCTCGCCGCCGTTTGCCCGTGCGCAGCGTGTCCGCGGCCGCCCAATCCCTCTGCCACCGTAGACCGGCCAATAGAGCCATTCCCAACCCCGTCCAGCCCTCGGAGAAGACTGTGCACACCTCCGTGAAGCTCCCCGAGCAAGGAATCGGAGTTTGCTTCGCCGGAGAGGCCAGTCCACGCTCGCCGGAGCTCTCTGTTAGAAAGTTAGGCATTTTTAGTTTTAATTTAATCCAGAAAAACAGTGCGATATATGTGATGACATGTATGTGCATGTGTGTATAACTACTCGCATAAGCAGTAAACAGCAATGAAACATGCACAAATACGAAGAACAGAGTGTACCCAGCGGAGGGACCGATGCTCAAGGCATCAGTGGCTCCATTCACACGAGACATCTCGTGTGTTTGTTCGATGTAGCCGTACGAAGTCGGTGCAGGAAGATGTACGCTGTGCAGTCCCTCGAACGGTCGCTGGGAAGAAGAACAGCAGCACGCGTCAACTCGGGAAGGCGACGAACAGCAAGCTGTGGACGAAGCAGCTGGACAAACAGATCACGCGAGCAGTCGCGAAGACGCTCCCCAAAAATCTGATCGCCCGCACACCCGTGCAAGTGTATCTCTGCGGTCGGTGATTTCGGAGGCCTGCTCTCCCACTCTCTCTGTGCTCGCAGAAGATGGGACGGGAATGTGTTGTTTGCAATTCGCGTGAGATAATTCGCGTACCTGGAAGAGCCCTCCCTCTCCATTCTTATAGGCGGTCAGAAGGAGGGAGAAGAACAACGGACAGAAACGGTCGCGCATTAGAACTGGAAACTGACGACAGTAACTAGCCATAAGACAGGAAATGGACGGTTATCATGACGGTCATCGCTCCAGGCAAAATGCGCAACCGTTTGAAAGGAATATTCGGACCAAGGTCCGATCTACCACGAGCCACGAGCCACGGCCACGGCCCGGCCCGACCGGCGGCGGCGGCGGCGCGCGCGCGCGCGCGTGTGGCAGTCCTTCATCCTTTTCTCAACTTCTCAATAGATGCACCAATGGTCCACCTATTTAAGTTGATTGATTTGTCCTTTGAACTTCCAATATGGTACTAAATAATTAGTACACCATAGCATTAAAGTGGGCCATTAGCATTGACTATTATTGAATATTAATTTGGGCCAAGCCCACATTAATCCAACAATCCCCACCAAATGCTAAGTCACACTAAAAAGCTCTCATCATCTCAAACGTTTGATATACTGGTGTTTCGATGGAGACTGTTAAGTTGAACATCCACCTAGAACTTAGACTACACTTGACCAAAACTGCACAATGGACTAGGCCTTGAATTGGCAGTTTTGCGTGGAATGAGTTTCATCTAAACTCTTTACCAGTACTAGATTGCTGAACGCATCCCCTCTGGTTGGAGCATATAAGTCAAACTCCATAGCCTTTCATGGGTATCTAGAAACCACCCAGATCTCATAAACTGTGACTAGCAGTTAACCCATATAGGTATGTTCCTCTAAAGATGTTCTGTAGGACAACATCTTTGCTTCACAAAGCCACTTGGAACATATTAAGGTGTAAACACCAACCTACCTTACAGTAAGGAAAGATATGCATCTGAAATGAGCCTTATTAAGGGTCTTTCCTCTCAGTCTACCACTAGCTTGTTTCACCATTCTAATTCACGGGATCTCCAATCACATAGAACAGGTTACCACTATGATAAACTTTAGGTGGGTCTCATGCCCATCTCACTTGATGCACTATCTATCACACTACGTGATAGCCCCTTAGTAAATTGATCTGCCAGATTTTTAGACGTATGGACATAATCCAACGCTATTACTCCGGAGTTTCTCAATTTCCTGACAGATTTCAAACGCCTCTTTATGTGCCTTGTCGACTTCATATTATCCTTAGAACTGTTTATCTTAATTATCACAGTCTGATTATCACAGTTCATGGAAATAGCCGACACAGGTTTTTCAACCACCGGTAAATCCATAAGGAGTTCACGAAGCCACTCAGCCTCAACTGAAGCGGTATCTAATGCTGTGAGTTCTGCTTCCATAGTCGACCTCGTTAAGATGGTCTGCTTGCAAGACTTCCATGAAACAGCACCACCTCCAAGTGAAAACACATATCCACTTGTGGCATATATCTCATCAGCATCAGATATCCAGTTTGCATCACAATAACCCTCCAGAACTGTTGGGTACCCGGTATAATGGATGCCTAAACTCATAGTACCCTTTAGATAGCGCAAAACTCTCTCAAGAGCACGCCAGTGATCATCTCCCAGATTTGAAACAAATCGACTAAGTTTGCTCACAGCAAATGAGATGTCAGGCCTCGTAGCGCTAGCTAAATACATGAGTGAACCAATTATTTGGGAATATCTCAATTGATCCCTAGCTATCCTTCGATTTTTCTTTAATAGCTTACTAGGATCATAAGGCGTTGGAGCAGGTTCACATTCGCTAAAACCAAAGCGACTCAAAACCTTTTCCACATAATGGGATTGCACAAGTGTGATCCCACCAATGCCTTCTCTCAGTAGCTTAATGTTAAGAATAACATCAGCTTCTCCCAAATCTTTCATTTCAAAATTATTAGACAGAAAGTCTTTTGTCTCTTTAATCACATCAAGACTCGTCCCCAAGATTAGAATGTCATCAACATATAGGCATAAAATTACTCCCTCGCCCCCACCATACCGATAGTATACACACTTGTCTGCTTCATTCACAACAAAACCGGTAGATGTCAAAGTTCTATCGAACTTTTCATGCCATTGCTTAGGTGCTTGTTTTAGGCCATATAAAGATTTCAATAATTTACACACCATGCCTTCTTGACCGTTTGCTACAAACCCAGCTGGCTGCTCCATGTAAATTTCCTCATCTAGCTCTCCATTTAGGAATGCTGTCTTAACATCCATTTGATGGACGAGTAGACCATGAGAGGCAGCCAAAGAAAGTAGCACACGAATTGTGGTCAATCGAGCCACAGGTGAATAAGTATCAAAGAAATCCTCACCTTCCTTCTGTGAATAGCCTTTAATTACAAGCCTCGCCTTGTACCTTTCAATAGTACCATCAGGCCTAAGTTTTTTCTTGAACACCCATTTACTTCCAATGGGCTTACACCCATAAGGACGCTCAACTACCTCCCAAGTTGCATTAGACATTATAGAATCCATCTCACTCCTTATTGCTTTCTTCCAAAAGTCAGCATCAGGAGAGGAATATGCCTCTTCAATGGTACTTGGTGTGTCATCCACAAGATATACAATGTAATCATCACCAAAGGACTTTGCAATCCTTGGTCTCTTACTCTTTCGAGTTGATACATTGTCATTTTCCACATGATTATGTATATGGGATTCCTCAGTGTGTTCTATCGGAATAAAATGCTCATGGGGTATCGTTGGTTCATCATTAGACGTATCATGTGTAGCTTTCATGGGAAATTCGTCCTCAAAAAACGTAGCATCTCTGGACTCCATAATTGTACCAACCAACATGTCCGGTACTCCAGAGTTTATAATTAAAAACCTATATCCAATGCTGTGGAAAGCATACCCAAGGAAAACACAATCAACAGTTTTCGGTCCTAATTTGCGCTTCTTGTTAATTGGCACATTCACTTTAGCCAAACAACCCCAGGTGCGCAAATAGGAGATATTTAATTTCTTCTTTTCCCATTCCTCGAATGGTGTGATTTCTTTGTTCTTTGTGGGAACTTTATTCAGGACATGACACGCCGTCAAGATCGCCTCACCCCACCATTCCTTAGATAGCCCTGAAGTCTCTAACATGGCGTTAACCAAATCAGTTAGAGTATGGTTCTTTCTTTCAGCAACCCCATTGGATTGTGGTGAGTATGGCGGTGTCCTCTCATGAATAATACCATGTTCCACACAAAAATCAGAAAAATCACCCGAAAAATATTCTCCACCACGATCAGACCTTAACCGTTTAATTTTCCTCTCGAGTTGATTTTCAACTTCAGCTTTGTAGGTCTTAAAATAATGCAAAGCTTCATCTTTTGATTTTAAGAGATACACATAACAAAATCTAGTAGAGTCATCGATAAAAGTAATAAAATATCGCTTGCCTCCTTTAGTCAATATTCCGTTCATCTCACATAAATCGGAATGTATTAAGTCTAGTGGTGCCAAATTCCTCGCCTCCGCAGCCTTGTGAGGCTTGCGAGGTTGCTTAGATTGCACGCACACCTGGCACTTAGAACCTTTGACTAAATCAAATTTCGGGATTAAATTTAAATCTGCTAACCGCGAGACACAACCAAAATTGATATGACAAAGTCGTGGATGCCAAATATACGACTCATTCGAAACAACATTGTTCACAGACTTATTACACGCATCATGCAAAGATAAGCGGAACAAGCCTCCGCTGTCATAGCCTTTTCCAACAAATGTTCCATACTTAGACAGTATACATTTATTAGACTCAAAGACAATTTTGTAGCCATCTCGACACAATTGAGAGCCACTAACTAGATTCTTTTTGATGGAGGGGACATGCTGCACGTTCTTCAATAGCACCGTCTTTCCCGAAGTAAACTTCAGAATGACTGTACCAACACCAAGAACACGCGCATGTAATCCGTTCCCCATCAGCAAGGCTCCAGTCCCTTTGCACTGATAAGAAGAAAATAAAGAAATATCAGCACACACATGAATATTAGCACCGGTATCAGCCCACCACTCAGGGGATTGACACACTGAAAGAACAGTAGGTAAAAGATTACCATACCCCGATGTTCCTTCTGCAGTCTCGCTAACAACCATGTTTACTGTTTTCTTCTCTTGAGCTGGTTTTTTCTCTTGCTTAAATTTGCGGTCTGGACAAGCGCTTGCCCAATGATCAGTACTCCCGCAAACAAAGCAACCAGCTCCTTTGTTCTTCTTTTTGAACGAGGCTGCCTGCTTGGGCTTCGTGGCATTCTGTTGCTTGTTCTTCTTTTTATTATTATGTGATGCATTGGAGTTCTTCTTTTGTACCATATTGGCACTAGAAGTCTCAACTCCTTTTCCACGAGTGTCTTTTGCTCTCGCCCTCTCCTCAACATCAAGAGAACCAATAAGCTCAGCCACGCTAAACTCTTGTCTCTTATGTTTTAGAGTGGTAGCAAAGTCCGTCCAAGAAGGTGGCAGTTTAGCGATAATACCGCCGGCCACGAACTTGTCAGGCAAGACACATGGGAATTGTTCGAGTTCTTTAGCCAGTGCCTGTATTTCATGAGCCTGTTCAACTACAGGACGGTTTTCCACCATCTTATAGTCAAACAGCTGCTCCATGATGTACAGCTCGCTACCAGCATCAGAAACACCAAACTTCTCATCTAATGCATCCCATAACTCTTTTGCAGATGTGCACGTTAGATAAGAATCAACATACTTGTTGGCAAGAGCGCCAATCACGGCGCCTCGAAACAGGTTATCGGCAACGTCGAACATTCTCTCCTCTTCAGGAGTGAACTGTTCGGGTTTCCCCTGTGCGGCGTGATAGCAGTTCATTGCGGTCAACCACAGTATCATCTTACTACACCATCTCTTGTAAAACGTCCCATCAAAAGGTTCACTTGGTTTTAACGCAGCAGCAAAACCACTAACAGAAAAATGCCTAATATCAGATTTTTGGATTGTTAGAAAGTTAGGCATTTTTAGTTTTAATTTAATCCAGAAAAACAGTGCGATATATGTGATGACATGTATGTGCATGTGTGTATAACTACTCGCATAAGCAGTAAACAGCAATGAAACATGCACAAATACGAAGAACAGAGTGTACCCAGCGGAGGGACCGATGCTCAAGGCATCAGTGGCTCCATTCACACGAGACATCTCGTGTGTTTGTTCGATGTAGCCGTACGAAGTCGGTGCAGGAAGATGTACGCTGTGCAGTCCCTCGAACGGTCGCTGGGAAGAAGAACAGCATCACGCGTCAACTCGGGAAGGCGACGAACAGCAAGCTGTGGACGAAGCAGCTGGACAAACAGATCACGCGAGCAGTCGCGAAGACGCTCCCCAAAAATCTGATCGCCCGCACACCCGTGCAAGTGTATCTCTGCGGTCGGTGATTTCGGAGGCCTGCTCTCCCACTCTCTCTGTGCTCGCAGAAGATGGGACGGGAATGTGTTGTTTGCAATTCGCGTGAGATAATTCGCGTACCTGGAAGAGCCCTCCCTCTCCATTCTTATAGGCGGTCAGAAGGAGGGAGAAGAACAACGGACAGAAACGGTCGCGCATTAGAACTGGAAACTGACGACAGTAACTGACGTCCGTTACTAGCCATAAGACAGGAAACGGACGATTATCATGACGGTCATCGCTCCAGGCAAAATGCACAACCGTTTGAAAGGAATATTCGGACCAAGGTCCCGGCCGGCGGCGGCGGCGCGCGCGCGCGTGTGGCAGTCCTTCATCCTTTTCTCAACTTCTCAATAGATGCACCAATGGTCCACCTATTTAAGTTGATTGATTTGTCCTTTGAACTTCCAATATGGTACTAAATAATTAGTACACCATAGCATTAAAGTGGGCCATTAGCATTGACTATTATTGAATATTAATTTAGGCCAAGCCCACATTAATCCAACACTCTCAACCCCACCGGAGTACGTGGACCGGGTAATCCACTCGACCATCCTTCGATTCTTTGTGCACACGGTCACTACGTTACCCCGTGAAGCTCACCGTGCCCTTGGATTGAACCAGTTCGCCGTGGTTTGGCCGGTACACTCGCCGCCGACGAGAACACCCGCCTGCGCGCGTGGACCGGGCGATTCCGGCCATCCCCGACGTCGAGCCGTACCTCGACGTGACCGCCAGAGTCTCCCCGAGCCAACCCCACCCTTCGCCGGACCCCCCTCGCCGCCGGTAAGCCGCACCACCCTTTTCTTTCCCGCGGTTACTGTTTGCATAGGGGGAAGGACTGCGGGTGAGGGAGAGAAGGTTAGGGGGTTTTGTGAAATGTCAGAGACACAGGGGAATAGTGGAGCAAGGGTAGAGTTGCGAAGATTGATTTAGTTTAAACCCAGGGACCTCGGTGTAAACTGCTTTTTCAGAAAACCTTATTAAACCTGATTTTAAATTTGAACAGAAACTTTGAAAATCCATAACTTCTGCTTAGTTCATCCAAATTTGGTCAAACCAATTTTGTCAGACTCTAAATAATGTAACCTACTTAATAAAAATATAAAACCCCCTATGTATTATAGAAAACTTTAAAGCTCTGATTTAATTATAGTTTTGACCAAAAGCTCAATACTAGGGCAAAAATTAGTTGCACTATTTGACTGGGGTTAGAAAAATTTTGAGAAGTTTATATCTACCTACTAACCCAAATAAAAATGTTAAACCTCTCTGTCCACTCCATTAAGTTAGTTTTTACCCCTTATTCTATAATATGTTTAAGGATAAGAAAAACAGAAAATGTAATTTAAACAATGAACCAGAGAGCACCCCTATTTTTGTTAGGATACTTATTTAATGTAGTTCACTGGAAAAATATATCATACCTTGGTTTAGTATAAAATAAGTAGGATACCTTTTATTTTAATAAAATAAGGATAACTTAGAAAAACCTTACAAAAATAACCCCAAGGTAAAAACACCCCCACCCTTGGGACAACTAATGTATTACTAATGAGAACTTAGGAAAAATATAAAATCTGCTGTTTGACATTTTTCAAATAATAATGTAGTAGAAAGTGCCTTTTTGACACTAAACTTAAGAAAATCATAACTAAATAACCACCCCTTGACTTTCTGTGATTTTTGGCACAGAAGCCTATTATTACTGGTAGATGCCAATAAAAATAACCCTTGGGACAGACCCCACATCTAATTAAGAGTTGTAGTACAAATTGGCCCATTTACCCAACTTTTATTCTTTTTGTCTTAGGCATAGCCTTAATATGATGAGCCTAAAATTCTTAAAACAGGCTAGAATAGCAAATGACAACCCACTGTAATTTTTACAGAATTTTTGGAAAATATTAAACCACTGTCATAGTTCAAACCTACACTAGAGACCATAAGTAGAAATTAAGAAAAAAAGGAAAATGAATAATGGTAATTAATGTCATCCTAAAACCCCTGTAAATTGTCCACTGAAATCTATAAAGACAATGCAAATCCACTATGTTATCCTAAATGAAAACCTAAACCTAAAAGGTAATAAGTATATATACCACTAGAAGCCTCGCATGACTAAGAAACACTAAGTCACTTCTTGACGTAGTTCTTTTGTTAGCATAATGTTATTAAATCTTACATAATCATGACATACATGTTCATTGCATTCGATAGACTGTAACCTTGCTGACGGAGAGTACATCCTCGTGCCGGAGCAAGGAGCTGCTCAGGAGGTAGCCCCGGATCCAGCACCCGAGCCTGCATCAGAGGACCTGCCTGCCACTGCTTTGGAAGGCAAGCCCCGGTTTTATGCATAACCTGTTAATTATGCTATTTTACTTCACTTAATGATTGTAGGATTGATTGTGCACATAGGTGTAGGAATTGTTTGGAACCCTAGTTGCATGATCTCAGGAATCCTGTTGAGATGAATACTAGTATGCTAGGTCGAGTAGCTGCTTTATTAAGTAGGATCTCGGTAGAAGACGAGTGATTTTTCTAGCACTCGCGCGAGGTCAGGACATTGATTGTACCCACTTTCATATCGTACTGATGTTGGGTGTGGGCAACAATCCATGGGGATTGGTTGTTCACGGGATAAAAATTTGAATAAGGATTAAGGTGTGGTACCGTGAGTCAAGCGTTTGAACGTACTAAACATATACCGAGAAATATGGTAAATCGGTAAGCCTAGTACCTGATTGAACCTGGCAGCAGATTGCCCTCCTCACGCGACCTGAGACGAGGTCTCCCATTCCGGTTATGGTGGGTACAAGTGCGGTCACTGCACGACGGCCAGTCGGGGTCAGTGAGGCATTGTACGCCAAGGCGGTGAGCCCCTCTCTGCTGACGGGGAATCGATGGGGACGGTTGATGTGTGTGGGACGGAGTGCCCCTACATGTCGTGTGTTTAGGTTTACCTTGCAAGGTTTAAAAACTCGATTCGAATCGTCTGCTTCTCGCAGCTAATGAGACTGCTTGATCCATGCTGCTACATTGAGTAACAAGTGGAATGGTGCTGAGATGATACAAGATGTTGATTGCTAAAAAATGTTTGCTACTATGTATGAATAGATAGTACATTTTTAGCCTTAAGAGAGTCACACTTAATTTTGGCAAAGTTAAAAACTTGATTTAGAAACTCAGCTAGTGCTTTTGGCAACCAAACCCCACAGCCAAACAGCTGCATGTCTAGAGGTAGAGGAGTAGACTCCTCACACCGGGTAAGTCTAGCTGAGTATTAGTATACTCAGCCTTGCTTGTGGCATAATTTTTACAGGTTCTCTGGAGGAAATGGTTGCTGGAATAACTTGGCCGTCCACCTTGCCACCGGGTTGGACTGTCGAGTGGGACCCTGCCTCGGCTGAGGAGGAGCATGAGGAGTGATGGGACAGGCTTCCCCATCTCTCTATTTATTTACCGTTAGTTTATTTCCGCTGCACTCCGAACAATGATGGTTACTTTTACAAAAACTCCGATGATGATGATGATGATGTAATAATTTAATACTCTGACATGTATGGTTTTATGCTTTATTGTATTTGCTCTGTGACTCACCATCGAGTGAGATTGTGGTACTTGATCCTGTCAGTGGCCGTGTCGGACTAGATCCGAGGGATTGACGGGTTATTCCCATTTAAGTGTGGTCTAGCCTTTAAGGCGGGGCTTAGGCACTTAAGTTGGAATAATTCGGGCAGTTCCGCCATAGAACCTAGGGTCGGGACCTAATCCTGCGGCAAAGTACTGAACCAAGAGGGGATCCGCAACCTCTCCCCCAGCAGGGAGGAACCCCTCAAGGCGATGGAAATATGTCAACCTGAAGAAGTACCCCTTCCTATCTCTGTAAGTTCAATCCATAGAAGCAACTCTGAGGGGTTAAATTTTTCTCCTTTTATAATTAAATTTCGCATATGTGTACACCAGCCCGGTGAGGTCAGCCCACATAAACCCGGCCTAATGGTTTACATCCATGCATGTCAAGTTATAAAGAGGAAATTCACCCCCTCGGACGCGTTTCTATGACAATTTTATCTTCCTGCTCCATGGATTTGGCCTACAGTTTTCAGATAATACCTTTTATATAACCCACCCGCATGGTTCCCATCTGTCCTGACATGACGACATCCGAATTGAGCAGCCAGGCTTGCAGTTTAGGACCTCCTTTACGAAAGCAGGGAGGTTCGACAGCCTAGGGGCCAGTTCCAAAGAACGGGAGCTCGTTCCATAGAGTGGTCCGGTGCAGTGTAGCCGCTTAGCCTGGTCCCGTACCGTAAGCCTGCACAGCCCACCATTTTGTGACGGGTGCCTTAGTATTTGGAACTATAGTTCTGTGGGTCCGACAACCTGGGGTCCGGCTCAGGAAAATGGGCACTTGTCTCCTGGGGTGGTCCGGAGCCGTGTAGCCGCTTAGCCTGGTCCCGTACCGTAAGCCTACACACTCCACCACCCTGCGACGAGAGTCCTAGTATCTAGAGCCGCGACCCAAGGGGGTCTGGACACACAACTTGGCCACCCAGACTAAACCCTGCGAGTCCCGAGCATGTATCAAAGGATGGCTAATATCAGACAAGGGACCCTATGGGTGTACTACTAACGCTCCCTAGCTGAAGGTGTGTACAGATCTAGATCCCGGCCGAGGCTGCCTCCCGAGAGTTGTTGACAACCCTTTTAGATACGTTGGTATCCAACCTCGACACATCAGGCCTACATCCCAGGCGGGGGGCCAGGTACCAGGGAGGAGTCAATAACATAACATCACACACAGCAGGAACAGGCGGTACACAGATAAGTGCTAACACTGCTTGATAAATAGTGCTCAAAAGTACCTTACAAAAAGCAAAAGTATTACATCCACCTTCAAGCAGAATCCTAGTTCCATCTCTACTCTGCAGGTATAAACTACCCGACGCCAGCAGAGTCGCGCTGGAAGTTTGTGGCCGCTGTCCTTGCAAAATCCTCCAGGACGGCGTGACAACGGTGATGGCCGCCTCAATACGTGCGCCATTGTGAAGAGGTCCTCGCCCCCGTCCTCCTACCGGGGGCGGCAACGAGGCCATTAAAGCCAAAGAGTTGGAGGCTCGGCGGCAGGTGGTGCTGGTAGTCTCGCCAGCGGAGGCAACCACCTCTGCAGCGGGTAGCCTCACCAGCAGCGGCGACCACCTCAGCACCGACGACAGCAGCCACCTCCGCACCGGTGGCTTACCGGCGATGGCGGCCGCCTCACCGCGCACGAAGAGGTCCTCGCTCCTGTCCTCCTATGGAGTGAGGACAAGACCATCCAAGAACGTGGCTGCCACCTCCACGGCGTACGACGTCTTGTATGACCCTCCGGACGGCGTCGGAACAGTACGGCCGGCGGCACGGGAGACGCCACGGATGTGGCAGACCTGCGCACGGCGCGACCATCACCTGTGCGGTAGATGGACAGCCACGCCCCGGTCAGCGGCGGGAGGCAGCGTTGGAGGCGGCGCCAAAGCCATCCAAGCCAAGGAGCCAGACACGCGGCAACTGACAGCGCCTGCAGCCGGCCGGCCCCATGTAGCCGAAGTTCGCCTCCTCCGCAAGGCTAGTGAACATCCTTCTCCTCCAAATGCTAGAGGAAGAAGCGGGTCACCATCCCATGCGGAAGGCAGGACTCCAACTCGGCTCGCCTTCCACCCCAGCGAGGATGATGAACATCCTTGAAGCTAAGGGCAGGGGGAGGCCGCAACCCGGCTCGCTTCTCTCCACCACGAGGCTGGTGGTCATCCTTGTAGATGACCACTGGCAGGAGACTGCAGCCGGGCTGCATGATGAAAATCCTTGAAGCTGAGCGATGGCAGAAGAGCGCCAACCCCCACGAGGTCGCGCTCCTCCAACAGCAGCAAGAAGAAGACAAGATCGGCAGCACCACCGCGCAGGAAACGAAGAGCGTGAGCTCCCCGGTGGTGAGACCGCTGGGGGGTGGCCCTGACGCGGATCCCTCCAGCGAACATTGGCGCGTCCCATCCAGAGGCCCAGAAGGCGGAAGGGCGTGGTGAATGCAAGAAAAGCTAGGCATGGCTACTGCCCGAGGGATGAACTCCTTTTTAAAGGCAGATTTCCCTGCTCGTGCCCCGAAGCATCACTGGCGAGTCTCCCCCAATGCACACCAAGGCACCCAGCCTATGGTATGGGGGCCCGACCCTGCATGACTCGCAACTGGCTCGCTGGGGCGAAGAAGGCGAATCATCGCACAAAGAGCGTGCAACCGCCCTGCGGTTATACGCCCTTCCATCTTCACCGCAACCAACGGTCAAGAAGGCGAACTGCTACACAAGGAACGTGCAACCGCCCCGCGGTTATACGCCCTTTCATCTCCGCCGCAACCAGCGGTCAAGGAGGTGAACCGCCGCACAAGGAGCATGCAACCGCCCCGCGATTGCGCGCCCCCTCAGCTTCGCTGCAACCGGTGGTCCAACCTCTGGCATGGGGCCAAGGCCCACATGTCATACACCCGGCACACCGGTTCCTGGGTATAGGAGAGTCGCACCGCCGCTCGCGCGAATACCGCGCCTCCTCGAAGCCGCCGCAGAAGACTAAGAAGATAAATTTTCAAAACCAATGCAGCGACTCGTGGCACCCCGCGCATGGCCCGACAAAGACATTAAGTACGGAGGTCACGGGCCAGTCAGCCGCGGGGGCAGGCATGGCAGTCAGCGTGACCATAGGAGGGCCGACAGTAACTGCATCAACGGGCGCGCAGGAGCAGCGAACCGATCGCCAGTCAAACTCTGGCCCCACCTGCAGGCTCGCATCCTCCTCTAAGGCGGGCCTGGGGGCCACTGTCGGTACCCTGGATTAGGGGTACCCCTTACTACAGTATGAAGGCACGATGCCTATGCGGCTATCCTTAGCCGTGCGAAGAACAACCCCAGGGGTATCTCGTGAGCAGTTAAGGTGGTGTTCTCGGAGACAACGCCATCGGGCCCAGAAGGCGCAGGACCCCTGTGCGCACAACCCGGACCCCCGAAGTAAAGCAGCCCGGAGCCATTAGATAGGGTTCGGACCCCACCAAGCGAGCTTCGGACCACCCATAACAAGGTCCCGGGAGAGGAAGTGCCGTGACCTAGGCATGGGTCCGGTATTAACGCGTGTCCAGGCTCTATTTGGAGCGCCTCCGCTCCCCGCTCGGCCGAGGGTCTAATGCTGCCACATGGCTTATTGTCCGTGACGTAGGCCAGCGGGCGGAGCATGATGTAAGGGCTCTGGGCCGCGCGACCTCCGCATTTATTGCAGAAAGGACACGCCGCCTGTCCACCCTCCTGACAGGTGATGTGCCCCCACAGCATTTATTGCGTCCTGTCCATTCCGCTGGCTGGCAGCGCTAGGGCCACCCTGCAGACGGCGCACCTGTCAATTCTGTTGCCGAAACAGTGCGCCCGTGCTGCGCGGTGCACTGTGCTCATCCCTTATACGAGAAGCTTCCCCCTGCACGCCGAGGCTACGCAGATCTCGAGTGTCAGGGCACAAGAAGATTGCTCCAGTAGAAAATATTAGTAGCTACATCCGCTATGTTCCTGAGCCCACATGTCGGGGCTCAGTACCCTTGTACATGTCCCCCTTTAACTATAAAAGGGGAGGCATGCAACGTTACAAAGGAAGCTCAATATTTAGACTTAGACCCAAGTCATTCAAGACAACTCAAGCTCTCAAGCAATACAACACATAGTGGAGTAGGGTATTACGCTCCGGCGGCCCGAACCACTCTAAACTCTTGCGTGTTCTCGTGTTCATTCCTACATCTCGCAACAAGCAGAATGCTTAAGCCCCCTCCACATCTTAGGACTTAGGGCGGGTGCACTCCGCCACCCGGCCGGAGAATTTCCTCTCCGACAGGTTATAATTATCTATTTACAAATATAGATGTATTTGTCTTTAGAAGGAGTGATGGTTCATTAGTATTAGACGACAAACTCTACTTAGTTGATTTTTTGAAAGAGGAGGCCGATCTAGATGCATGCTTAATAGCTAAGACTAGTATGGGCTGGCTATGGCATCGCCGACTAGCACATGTTGGGATGAAGATCCTTCATAAACTTCTAAAGGGAGAACATGTGTTAGGACTAACCAATGTTTGTTTCGAGAAAGATAGGCCTTGTGCGGCATGTCAGGCAGGGAAACAGGTGGGAAGCACTCATCACGGCAAGAATGTGATGACAACATCAAGGCCTCTGGAGCTTCTTCACATGGACCTCTTCGGACCCGTTGCCTACCTTAACATCGGGGGATGTAAGTATGGTATAGTAATTGTTGATGATTTTCCCCGCTTCACTTGGGTGTTCTTTTTGCAGGATAAATCAGAAACCCAAGGGACCCTAAAGCGCTTTCTAAGGAGGGCTCAAAACGAATTTGAGCTAAAGGTGAAAAAGATAAGAAGCGACAACGGTTCTGAGTTCAAGAATCTACAAGTTGAGGAGTATCTTGAGGAGGAAGACATCAAGCACGAGTTCTCCGCTCCCTACACACCACAGCAAAACGGTGTGGTAGAGAAGAAGAACAGGACGCTTATCGTCATGGCGAGAACAATGCTTGGAGAGTTCAAAGCGCCCGAGCGGTTTTGGTCGGAAGCTATGAACACAGCTTGCCACGCCATAAATCGGCTCTATCTGCATTGCCTTCCCAAGAAGACCTCCTACGAACTCCTTACTAGTAACAAACCCAACGTTTCTTACTTTCGTGTATTTGGGAGCAAATGTTACATTCCGGTGAAGAAATGTAGACATTCTAAATTTGCTCCCAAAGCATTAGAAGGGTTTTTACTAGGGTATGACTCAAATACAAAGGCGTATAGAGTCTTCAACAAATCATCGGGTTTGGTTCAAGTCTCTAGCGACGTTGTATTTGATGAGACTAATGGCTCTCCAAGAGAGCAAGTTGATCTTGATGACATAGATGAAGATGATGTTCCGACGGCTGAAATGCGGATGATGGCGATAGGTGATGTGCGACCATAGAAACAACAAGAGCAAGATCAGCCATCTTCCTCCACAATGGTGCATCCTCCAACTCAAGACGGTGAACTGGTACCTCAAGAAGAGGGACATGATCAAGGGGGAGCACATGAAGAACAAATGATGGAGGAAGAAGCACCATGGGTCCCTCCAACTCAAGTCCGAGCGACGATCCAAAGAAATCACCCCGTTAATCAGATTCTGGGTGACATAAGCAAGGGAGTAACAACTCGCTCACGTTTAGCTAATTTTTGTGACCATTACTCGTTTGTCTCTTCTATTGAGCCTTTCAGGGTAGAATAGGCCTTGCAGGATCCGGATTGGGTGTTGGCCATGCAGGAAGAGCTCAACAACTTCAAGAGAAATGAAGTTTGGAGCCTGGTGCCACGTCCCAAGCAAAATGTTGTGGGAACCAAGTGGGTGTTCCGCAACAAGCAAGACGAGCACGGTGACAAGAAACAAGGCTCGACTTGTGGCAAAAGGTTATGCCCAAGTCGCAGGTTTGGATTTTGAGGAGACTTTTGCTCCTGTGGCTAGGCTAGAGTCTATTCGAATATTATTAGCCTATGCCGCTCACCACTCATTCAGGTTGTTTCAAATGGATGTGAAGAGCGCTTTCCTCAACGGGCCAATCAAGGAGGAGGTATACGTGGAACAACCCCCTGGCTTTGAGGATGACAGGTACCCCGACCATGTGTTTAAGCTCTCTAAGGCGCTCTATGGACTTAAGCAAGACCCAAGAGCATGGTATGAATGCCTTAGAGATTTCTTAATTGCTAATGCTTTCAAGGTTGGGAAAGTCGATCCCACTCTTTTCACTAAGACTTGTGATGGTGATCTTTTTGTGTGCCAAATTTATGTCGATGACATAATATTTGGTTCTACTGACCAAAAGTCTTGTGAGGAGTTCAACAGGGTAATGACTCAAAAGTTTGAGATGTCGATGATGGGCGAGTTGAACTACTTCCTTGGGTTCTAAGTGAAGCAACTCAAAGACGGCACCTTCATCTCCCAAATGAAGTACACACAAGATCTTCTCAAGCAGTTTGGGATGAAGGACGCCAAGCCCGCAAAGACACCGATGGGAACCGACGGGCATGTTGACCTCAACAAAGGAGGTAAGTCCGTTGATCAAAAGGCATACCGGTCCATGATAGGTTCATTGCTTTATTTATGTGCTAGTAGACCGAACATTATGCTAAGTGTATGCATGTGTGCTAGATATCAATCCGACCCCAAGGAATGTCACCTTGTGGCTGTACTTCATAGCATACATGTAGTCTATGCCTTTGATCATGTTACTTCATGCATTTATGTGATTTGTTGCTTATTTATGGTGCTCAAGTTGTGCAAGGAATCCCCGGACCTCACAAGTCCATGTGTGAATGATGCACATATTTAGGGGGAGATGTGCCACAACTTGACCCTTTGAGACTAATCTATTTGTTTGAGTATACTTGATATAGTCTCAAAGGTGCATTGAAAGGGAAATGTGGACTTGGACAATGCAAAGACTTCCACTGCACTCCGGTATTAGTGTAATTAACTCCAAGTTCATCCTTATGATCTCCTTTGCCTTTTGCTCGTAATTGACAATTTTGGTGAGGCAATGGGGTTAAAGGGCCAAAAATGATCCCGTTTTGGTGCTTAATGCCAAAGGGGGAGAAATTAAGGCCAAAGCAAATGGATCAGCCACCACTTGTGAATTTTGAAAACAATAGAGTTTGAACTTTTGATTTGTCCAAAATACTCTTATTACAAAATTTGGTCTCTTGTGGGGGAGAATTTTGATTGTGGGAAAAGGGGGAGTTTTTGGCACTTGATCAATTTCAATCTTGGATTATCTCTCTTTGTGCCCAAACAAGTGAGTTTGACTTAGAGATAGGAAAATGAATTTGATTTGCAAAAATAAACCAAGTGGTGGTAAAGAATGATCCAAATATGTCAAATCTTGTGCAAAAATGATTTGATCCTCATTTGCATTGATGTTGCACTTATTTTGGTTGCTTTTTGATGTGTTGGCATAAATCACCAAAAAGGGGGAGATTGAAAGGGAAATGTGCCCTTGGGCAATTTCAATGATGTTTTGGTGATTAGGTGTCCAACACATAGTAAGTGAGTTGCTTTGCGCCAAACAAGGGAGAAGTGCAAATCAAAGAAAAGGTACATTTCTAGACTTAGTACATTGTTTTCAGTACTAACATATTTTGTCTAAGTACTAGAAACAGGGAGAAAAGAATTGGAAAAAGACTTGGCTCTGTGCAGCCAACTCCAGCTCGGCTTTGCACACCAGACTGTCCGGTGGTGCACCGGACAGTATCCGGTGCGCTAGGCTGGTCCGCGTGAAAAGGCCGCTCTCAGGACTCGACGGTGGCATACGGCTAAAATTCACTGTCCGGTGAGTCATCCGCGGCGAACTCGTCGCCCTCGGGAAAAGCAAAGGGGCGACATGGCTATAATTCACCGGACCGTCCGGTGGTGCACAGGACTGTCCGGTGAGCCAACAGTCGCCTGCGCCAACAGTCGGCCGCGCAATCTTCGCGCGACACGTGGTCTCGCAAACGGTCGGCAGGGGGCACCGGACTGTCCGGTGCGCCAACTACCCCCAAGGACCAACGGTCGGATGCACCAGAAAAGGAAGGAGATCGCGCACCGGACAGCTACAGTGACTGTCCGGTGGTGCATCAGACTCCGGTGCACCACCCGACAGAAGGCAAGTTTGGCCTTCCAAGTTGGCCTCCAACAGCTCCTAGCTGCCTTGGGGCTATAAAAGGGACCCCTAGGCGCATGAAGGAGTCACCCAAGCATTCTCTGAGTATTCTAAAGCATTCAGACTCCGCTCCCACGCATTTGATTCTCTGTGTTAGCGATTTGAGCTCCATTTGAGTTCCGAACTCCGTGTGTTGTACTTCGAGCTCAAGTTGTGACTTGTGTGCGTGGTTGTGCTGTGGATTTGAGTCTTGTGTGTGTTGCTCTCCCCTCCCTTACTTCTGTGCTTCTTTTGTGGTAATCATTGTAAGGGCGAGAGGCTCCAAGTTGTGGAGATTCCTCGCAAACGGGAGAAAGACTAAGGAAGAAAGCCGTGGTATTCAAGTTGATCATTGGATCACATGAAAGGGGTTGAGTGCAACCCTCGTCCATTGGGACGCCACAACGTGGAAGTAGGCAAGTGTTACTTGGCCGAACCACGGGATAAAAATCACGTGTCTCGTGTGCTGCTTATTGTGATTGCCTTGTTCGCACGAGAATGTTTCTTAGCCACTTGACTACACTAACACTCATAACTAAGTTTTGTGGCAATTAGTGTTTGATTTGTACAGGATCACCTATTTACCCTCCTCTAGGTGCTCTCAAATGCAGAGCCAAAATGCACCTAAATCAAAGGTGAAGAAGATCAAAAGTCGTTCCTAAGGGGATGCAGAGCTTAAATGCCACCTAAGTAAAGGGTGAAGAAGCTCCAAAGTCGTTCCTAAGGGGATGCAGAGCTGAAGTACCACCTAAGTAAAAGGTGAAAAGACTCAAAAGACGTTCCTAAGGGGATGCAGAGTCTGGGTGTGTTTTTGGCATACATTTGCATGTTTCATCGCATCATCCTTTGCATTCATGTGAGCATACATTAGACATTCGTAGGCTCATCATCATGGCATAAAGCATAGACATTAACAGGAAAAACAGGAAATGCGTGTCCTTGACGAGAAAATGCTTCGTTGCATACAAAGATGCTTCGTCTCCAATGAAAAATGCTTTGATTCGAACGAAAAGAAGGGAAGGTGTTTTCTGCCTTCGGCTCAAAAGATTACAAGTATTGGTTTCGTCCACAACAAAGCAATTCACACATGAGCGAAAGGTAAAATGGTATTACAAGGTATTAACAAATAGGTACAATATTTTTTCCAACTGTCAATTAGAATTCTTAGCCATATGATACAAAGAGTTCCTAAGTCTTTCTACAGATAAATACAAAAGGAGATTCTAGAGTCTTAAGTACTTCGGCACAAGCTTCGGCTTAGCGACCTTCGGCGCCATCATCCTGCAGAAAAGACAAGGTATAAGGTAATTGGAAATTTAATAAGGAAAAATCAAGGTAAAAAGACGAATTCACGCCCGCCCTTTGCCCAAATTTGGGTAATAAATCTATTTCCTATGCTTTGGGCCTTGGTTGGAACGTCAACCAAGTCTGATGAAGAAAGATTGAAGTGTGGCTTGTTGACGGCCCTCACGTGATTGCACCCGGCCTTCATAAATGCTGCAGCTATGCCGCATGAAGCCACCAGAGCACAGAAATCTCTGTTCCCGGTTATAACTTCATCAAGGGCTTCAACTTCATTTTCGATATGATCGAAGGCCCCCGGGGATGTCCTCGGTGGAAGGAGTTATCTCTTCAGGAGTAGCTCCGACTAAGTTAAATATTTCCTTCAATCGATTAATGCATCGGGCGGCAAAGCTGGAGCATTTGTCCTGAAGATTCTTAACAATTTCACTTAGCTTTGCATTCTTTTCAGCTTCGGCTTCGACCTTCGCTTTGAGCTTCTTCGTTTCATGGTCGAAGCGCTCTGACCTTTCCTTCAAGGCTGCTCGAGCTTTGTCTAGCTCTTTGCTCAGCTTATCATTCTGAGACCTTGCTTCAGCGAGAGAGCCTTCGGCTAATTACATCAAGATGTCTTTTTTTAAAAGAATCTTCAAATTTTTAATCTTATCTTCTAAGCCTTCAATAATATCTTCATTTCTTCTATCTTTAGTATCCTGCTGCATTTTCAACGCCTTGCTTAATAACATACTCTGTAAAACAAGTTAAAATTAGAATACTCAAACCACTATGAAGGTAATATAAAAAAAGAAGACAGAGAGTTTAGAGAAAAGCCTCACCTTGAAATTGGAATAAAACAAAGTACCAACAATATGTTGTCGTCTGTAACAGCTAATGTTAGATTCTAACTTCGGGAATCCAATACTCTTGGATAAGGTGTCTATAATCTTCGCCTCGACACGGTCGCGATTGCATCCTAAGATTTCTTCATCAACCCCACCAAAGAGCATGGATCTCGGTTGATAACCACAAGACATAGCGAATTCTTTCAGCTCTGCTCTATCTTCCTCAGAAAGTTCCTGGCCACCCAGGTGTCGAAGGTCAAAATCTTTGTCTCCCGAAGAAGTATCAACAACTTTCTTCCCTTTATTAGGCACTGCAGCCACACCTGTCTCCTCTGTAACCACATCTGATATAAGCTTGTCAATTTCTAACATTGTGGCTGCGAGTTCTTCAGTTTTGGCTCCACCGGCATCTTCAGTATCCACAGGAATTGCTGCTTTCACCGCCGAAGCTGAAGGCGGCGTTTGCTCAATAGCTTGCATTATGTTCACAATCCAACGTTTCTTTTGTCCTCCAACCTTCTCCTCCGTAGCCAAAGGCACCTTCATCTTCTGTAAAAGGTTGGCCAGTTCTGATCTCAGAGGACTTATCAGCTTGAATGGTGGGGATTCAGTCATTACCTTCAAAATTTCCGCCACCTCGACAGCTGTGGGCGACAAAGGGCTCAAGGTTTCCTTCGACGCTTCATCTACCTTCGGATCGGCAGAAGAATTTCATCAAGTCTTATTTTCTTAGGGGCTTGCACCTTCAGCTATGGTGCTACTTTCACTCTCTTCAGAGCCTTTTCGTCCGCCTTCACGGACTGGGCAGCTTCCCTGGTCAGAATGTTGACAACCCTTTTTCTCTTCGCTCCCTCGACCCCTTTGTCAAGTCTCTCATAATCTGGATACTTGAAAGTCGCCTAGAGGGGGGGGGGGGTGAATAGGGCGAATCTGAAATTTGCAAACTTTAAGCACAACTACAAGCCAGGGTTAGCGTTAGAAATAAAGCCGAGTCCGAAAGAGAGGGCGAAAACAAATCACAAGCGAATAAGAGTGGATGACACAGTGATTTGTTTTACTGAGGTTCGGTTCTTGCAAACCTACTCCCCGTTGAGGTGGTCACAAAGACCGGGTCTCTTTTAACCCTTTCCCTCTCTCAAACGGTCACTTAGACCGAGTGAGCTTCTCTTCTCAATCAAATGGGACACTAAGTCCCCACAAGGACCACCACACAATTGGTGTCTCTTGCCTTGGTTACAATTGAGTTGAAACACAAGAAAGAAGGAAGAAGAAAAGCAATCCAAGCGCAAGAGCTCAAGTGAACACAAGTATCTCTCTCTCACTAATCACTATTTGATTGGAATTGTCTTTGGACTTGGGAGAGGATTTGATCTCTTGTTTGTGTCTTGTATTGAATGCTATAGCTCTTGTATGATGTGTGAAAGCTGAAAACTTGGATGCAATGAATGGTGGGTGGTTGGGGGTATTTATAGCCCCAACCACCAAATGAACCGTTGGTGGAGGTTGATGTCGTATGACGCACCGGACAGTCCGGTGCGCCACCGGACACTGTCCGGTGCGCTAGCCACATCACCCGACCGTTAGGGTTCGACCGTTGGAGCTTCTGTCTTCTAGGCCACCGGACAGTCCGGTGGTGCACCGGACAGGTCCTGTAGACTGTCCGGTGCACCGTCTGGCGCGTGCTCTGACTTCTGCGCGCGCAGCCACACACTGTAGCGCATTTAATGTCCACTGCAGACGACCGTTGGCGCGAAGTAGCCGTTGCTCCGCTGGCACACCGGACAGTCCGGTGCTACACCGGACAGTCCGATGAATTATAGCGGAGCGGTCCCCAGAATTCCCGAAGGTGAGCAGTTCGGAGTTGAGTTCCCTGGTGCACCGGACAGTCCGGTGCGCCAGACCAGGGCACACTTCGGTTGTCTTTTGCTCTCTTTGTTTGAACCCTTTCTTGGTCTTTTTATTGGTTTATTGTGAACCTTTGGCACCTGTAAAACTTATAGTCTAGAGCAAACTAGTTAGTTCAATTATTTGTGTTGGGCAATTCAACCACCAAAATCAATTAGGAAAAGGTGTAAGCCTATTTCCCTTTCAATACTCAAAGTTCAATGCATCCATTACTCGGTTTAGCCTTCATTTCGGTCGGGTGCCGAAGGCAACAATGATTAGTTGATCCTCTTTCTTCGTATAATTGCCAATAATCTTGTTGCACATAGTTTTGATCATCTCTAGCTATTCGGTGCACGGTTTCTTGAATTGCTTCTCAAATTTAAAGTGATAGGGGAGCCGAACAAGCTCATATTTCTTTCCCCCTTCTTTCTTCTTCGGCATCCCCCAGCCGCTAGAGGTCGGAAAAGTCTTGTTTGCTAAGTACTCTTGTACCAAATCTCTGGTGCTAATTTCGGCAGCTACCACTCTGAATTCAACCTCGGCCAGCTGGCACGAGGAACCGAGTTGCATATGGCACAACGACCTTGTCATTCCGAAGCTTAATCGCATATGACTCATAACCATGGTCATCAATTTCTCCCTCTTCTTCTCGTCAACCTTCACGTAGAACCACTCATTTGTCCACCCGGTGGGCCACTTGGTGCGGTAGCCGATTACTGGGCTCTGGTGTCCTTTTGGTATGCAAAGTTATAGCATCCAAAGTTTTTGTGAAGGCCATCCGCCCTAGCCTTCGTCTGATAGTACAACTCGTGCACTCGGTAGAAACCTTTGTCATTTGCACTCATGCCTTGGCTTTAGAGAGCCCATATGTAAACACTTAGCCTAACAATGGCATTTGGTGTTAGCTGATGAAGGTATATTTCAAACTTCTTCAAAACCTCTCCTATTATATCATATAGAGGTAACCGAAGCCCTGCTCTGAAGAAGCCTTTAAAGACAACAACTTCATCCTCCTTCGGCTCCGGAATCACCTCCTCGCCAGCAAAACGAATAAGTTTACTCTCAGATTCCCCAAAATAGCCTAGTTTCTTCATCATAACCAGGTCCTCCGCTGACACGGTAGACTTTCCAAATTCAATATAGCTCAGTTTCGATGGGCTCAAGATATTGTTGTCTTCTTCAAACTCATCATCACTCCAATCCTCAGCTACAGTTTGCTCAACTTCGGCTGTGTCACCTTCGGCAACGGCCTCTACCGGCACTACTAAGCCCGACCGCCTCATCATTTCTGATATTGGCGCCGTCTCTATCATTTCAACATCATCTCCCTCACAGGACACCCTAGCGGTAGACCTTACTCGGGCCATCTCAAGTATCATGGTTCCTTAAAACGAAGCTGTCTTCGGATGACGAAGAGTGTGTCTGGAAAGAGCAAACCGGAAAGCTTCGGCTTTGGTTAAAAATTTTAACACCACAATAGTGCAATGGCAATGAATGATGTGGTAACTCCTCACCAACCTGTCTGCTTATATAGTGCTGCAGGGGAAGAAGGCGGATCGCCAGACCGCCCACACTGGTTGAGCAGTGGACGGCTCGGCGCTCGGAATATTTTAATCATTTTTCGATAACGAGATCAGGAAAGGTGTTTTTCGGGCCTTCAGCATTCCGAAGCCTTTGTACTTTTCGCGGATCGAGCTCGTTACGAAAAGAACGATCTAGCACCACGAATGGGCTATTGTTGGGGGTCTTCTACTCTGTCGAAGGTTCTCAAGACGAAGATCCTGTGTAGAAGTAACAATGCAGAATGCCGAAGCTCGGTAGCTTCGGTTCAGACCCAGCAAATAAGGAAAAAGGACTAGTTAGACCTTCTTAGTTTAAATTGCTTGTAAACTAATGTTCAAGGACGTGGATGTAATTTTACCCGGGCTACGTCCCGTGCCTCTAAATAGATGAACAGTACCCCCGTACTGTTCACACTGGATTGTATTCACTCTCTCGCATCCTCGCCTTCGAGCAAGCCGAAGGTATCAATGTAGTATTAACATTGTTAATATTCATATATGTTTTATGGAATGCAAGAATAAATGAATTATTAAGATATAATTACCATATTTATTCCTTCACATTCTTATCCTTGCATTAATATAATGAAGGTATGTCTTTCTTGACCTTCGTCTGAAAAGCATTATACCCATAAGAAAATAATGCTTCGAAGAACGAAGGTCCTTAATGATTAACAATTGTGTTGCCTTGTTCTTGACTCACAACATTTGAGAACAAGTGACCAACACCCCTAAACTTTCAACGTGCACATTCTAGTCCCTATAAATGTGGTTGTGTCCTATATGTCCATAAACTTGTTTTTGTGTTATCATGGGCAGGGTGAACCAAATTAAGGTAGCGCACCACCAAAACAATATGTAAATATTTTATACATATACAATAAATATTAACCAATTTACTAATAAAATTTGCATCTACCCTAGTGCATGACACCAGGCTAGCAGAACATAGTGTCGCCCCTAATCACATGTCCAACCAAGTTTATGGACTTAGATGACAACCATATAAGTATAAGGACTGAAATGTGTATGTTGAAAGTTTAGATACTAGGATGATACACTTTTATAATTTTAAGGATCTAGGTGTGTAGTTTGAGAGTTTAGTGATTAGAATCATACAACACTACAGGTTTAGGGCCCAGGATGTTTTTTGCTCTTGCAAATTTACAATACCATGTAAAAGATGAGTAAAATACAGTTCTAGTCCTTATACTTGAGTCAATGTGTTAATCATGTCCATGAACTAATAAAGTATGTGTCTTAAAAGGCTCAAACTCTATTTGGGTCTCTGTAGAGATGGCAATAGGACCCGATCCCTGATTCCTCGGTGGAGAATTTCCATATTAGGGGATGGGTATGGGGGCAAATTTGTCCCCACATGCCACATATATTGAAACGACAAAGATTTAATCCTCGTCCATGTTTCCTACTAAACGGGTCCCTAGAAATGGGGCACACCAAATAGACCCATCACCCATGGCAGCCCAATAAGGGCAAAAGGCCATGGGAATGAAATGACCAACTCCTGTTGAGCAACTCAGCAAAGCACCTGATCAACTCCTGCCGAGCAACCCAGCGATGCTGCCAAACAACTCCTGTCAACCATCTAGGCGAAGCGAAGACATAATGGTCCACAAGGGAGGTCTGTACGCTTGTCAGTCCTAGTTCCACGATGTCCTGTCATACGCTAGGCGGATGCATGCATGTACCTACCTAGTGATGAGGTAGACACTCATGGCCTACACCAACCACGAAGGGGCATGTTGCCACCTAACGTCATTCTGGTTGACGCCACGACACGACCAAGCAGACACTGAGAAGTCAACATAAACGAGACGGGGCACACCCATATGTGGCCTTGGACATCCCCTACACTGTGTTATGGGACCCACATGCATCAGGAACGAAGTTGTTGGGGCCTCTATTGCCGAAGGTTCTTTGATTAGTTATGTCACATGATTGCCTTACGGGTATAAGGAAAAGCTTTGTCGAAGATCAATTGAATGATGAAGATCATTTGTGTAACATCTAGCTTCGTCGATTAACAAGTGTATTTCAGGAATGTCCTCACTAGCGTAGAAAGCTAAACTTCGACAAAAAGCAGCATACAAAAGCACTTCGTCTATATGCAAGCAATAAGGACAATGGCCAACGGTGATGACTTCGGCCACAAATCGAAAGGAGGAAGTGGCTGGTTGACGAAGGCTGGAACTTGTGAAGGCAAGAATGAAGAAAAATACTTTACTGCCCAAATACCATTTGTAAATGACTTATGCAAAATAGATGTGCATTATTGTAAATCCATACAAAGTCGGTTCGTCTCCCCTATAAATAGATGAACAGTACCTTGCATAAAGTACCTTTTGCTAGGTGCTACAACTTCGTATTGCTTAGCCTCTGAAACTCCTTCATGCTATCTTGCGTTTAGAAGCCGAAGGTATGACTATAAACTTGTATTGTATGGAGAGAAAAGAAATAAAATGCTAAGGCATATGAGATGAATTTCCTTATCTCATTTCATTGTATGATGTGTATACCATTTTATTACACTTCACTTTCGTCCTTAATAGTTACTCCGAAGGGATAACAATTCAAGGGCTAAGGTTCATGCTTTTTAAATTTATGTTCCCTTGTCTTTTATCCCATATAGCAATTGAAAACAAGTGACCAACATTGGCGCCCACCTCCGGTGATTTCACGACCACATCAACATACACCATGTCGTCGAAGAAAGCAACGACAACTAGCTCCATCCTTGCACCGATTGATCCCAATCAAGGGAACGAAGCTCTCATTAGAGAGGCAAGGAACCAAAAGAAGAAGGCTATCAGCTCGCCCTCTCATGAAGAAGAGCTTGATGAGGAAATTAGCATCCTTGAAGCCATTCACCAGCAAGTGGAGAAGTGCAGGGAGAATATGTTTCGTCTTTCAGAACACCAAAGAAAGATTGACGAAGCAACTGAAGAAATGCGCAATATCAAAGCGCATGAAAATCTAAACAACTTCAGGGATCAAGATTACGATGGTCGAGATCATGACAATCTTCGTCACGAGGTGTACAATGCCCAAAATCTCCTATATGATGAAGCTTCCCCACTGACACTAGAGCTGCAAGCTACACCATGGCCACCAGTGTACAAGCCTCTTACACTACCTATCTATGATGGCCTAATAGACTAGAAGCAGTTCCTCATGAGCTACAAAGCCACCATATCATCGTATGGTGGAAACTCAATAGTCATGGAAAATTACTTCGTCATGGCGATCTGAAGTGTCGCCTAGACTTGGTACTCATCACTTCGACCAAGGATGGTCAACTCATGGCCGAAGCTTAAAGAAATGCTCCTTACCAGCTTCCTGGGTTTTCAATCCAAGCATGTCACTGTGCAAGCTCTATTTTAGTGTACACATGAGCTAGATGAATACCTTTAGTCATTTGTCCGAAGGTTCCTCAGGCTTCAGGCTCAGGCTCCAGCCGTTTAGGATGACATTGTCATCAAAGCAATGGTCAAGGGGCTCAGGCCAGAACCAACTGCCCAGTATTTTTCAAGGAAGCCTCCTCATTCCCTTGAAAAGTTATTGCAGAAAATGGATGAGTACATAAGGGCAGATAATGATTTTCATCAAAGGAGGGAAGAGTTCCACAGGTACATCAAAGATGCCAGGGGCTTTGGAGGAAGATTCCATCCAAGACATGTCTGAAGCATCCATAACCCATCATAGGGTGAGGAATGAATGACCCATTCATAGAGTCAATTAGGGAAACATGCAAGCTCTCAGCAGCAATCTTTGTAAAACACATTCTGACCACCTGCTCCGAGAGGAAGGGGCGACTGAAGCTTTAGTGGCAGATTTGGTGCGACTCCAAGGAAGCCATTCTATTTGTTTTGTGGTGAGGACAAAGGCCACACTACAAGAACATGCCACCACACCATTAATAAGCACAAAGAGCTTGCTTCGTCAGCTATTCAACCTTCATAGCTAAAAGAGGTGTTCAGTACATCTTCATACTGTTCACCCTAGATCCCGCAATATGTTGAAACTCAGCCACAAGAGCCAAGGCCAAATTCGCCTTCGGCCTCAAATGCCTCAAGTAACCCAGTGATGAGTACATGGTCACCAGCTGCCTCCTTTGCCCTAGGACCGCCTCCATATGATCAATTCCCTACTAATCAACCCAAATTCCCAAGGCAAGACTTGCAACAAAGGGATAGAAGGGAGGATCTGAAATCTGTACCGTCAATAGGGTAGTCCTGGAGACGAAGAACGTATACTGAGTACCCTAAAGGGTTGGGTAAGTGACCCCAAAACTATCCGCAAGCCACTATTGTATCTTTGTATTTACTTTCGCAAGTCTTTTCGTCGTTTTACAAATCAATACAATAATGATCCAGTATCTTTGAACCCAACAGTGTGAATAATGCAGAGCTATGTTTTATTTCACCTAAGTAAATATGAAAAAGCTCCGAAGACGTTCCTAAGAGAATGTAGAGCTATGTTTTACTTCATCAGGTAATGGTGAAAAAGCTCCGAAGACGTTCCTAAGGGAATGCGGAGCTATGTTTTATGTCACCTAAGTAACGGTGAAAAGTTTCGAAGATGTTCCTAAGGGAATGCAGAGCTATATTTTATTTCACCTAAGTAACGATGAAAAAGCTCCAAAGACGTTCCTAAGGTAACACAGAGCTATGTTTTACTTCACGTAAGTAATGGTGAAAAAACTCCAAAGTTGTTCCCAAGGGAATGTAGAGCTACACTTCGTTTTATTCGAAGTAATGACGAGGAAATATACTGAAGCAGTCCCTAAGGGGATATAGAGTCGTTACATCAAAAAATATATGCGCACGTTTTATTTTGAAATATGTGAAAAGAAGGTAAGATGTTTTTCGCCTTCGGCTCAAAAACGCATGATTAAAAATTTCACACATCTCAAAAGAAAAAGGACAAAAAGTGAAACGTAAATACAAATATATTACAAAACAACCGAAGAAACTTCGGATGGAGTTTTAAACTTCAAACTATTACAATAAAACAACATTGTTTTTTACACAAATCAGTTCCCTGAGTCACTTCGCATAGCTTCGTCCTAAATCTACTCGCAGATCTTCAAGACCGCATCATCTTCAACCTTCTCTATAGCTCTAGCAGAAATGGCCTTGGCTTCGGCAGCAACACCTTTAGCTTCAGCTTCAGTATGTTTTACATCAATCACGACCTGTGAAGTGGAAACTTTTCAATAAGGGTTAGTAAAGGCAGTCATTTGATACAAGTTTATTGAAATTTACAAAAAAAAACGGAAAGTCAAATACCTTCGGGTTTTTTTGCTCTGAAGTTTTTTCTAATATCCACAGCCTTTTCGGCTGCTTGCCTTGCCTATAAAAATTTTACAATTAGCATGAACATAAGACGCGTAAGTAAAAGATAGAGGTAACAAAACATGTACCTTTCATCTGTTCTTTATGGATTCCATAATACTTAACTATTTTCCTCCCCTTCTCCAAATCTCAGATAGAAATTATTTCAACCATTTCGAAGCCTCGACAGTTGACCTTCGGACTTTGTCAGCAGAGACTTTGAAGTATGGGTCCGTGCAGGGTTTCATGTGTTTGCACCCGGCTTTCAGTAGAACCAAAGCAGTGCTTCGGGCGCCTATCCAAGCACAATAGTCCTCTCGAGTCGAGAGGACACCTTTGAACACACGGGTCTCGCTGAGAACCCACTGCATTAAGCCTTCTAAGTCAAAAATCTGAAAATTTTCATTCTTTGGACAGAGCCCTGGCAGTTGAGAAGGTCTTCAGTATCTCTTTGTGGCATCTATTGCATAGAGTATGATAGTTGGCCAATAAGATTCTATAATTCTCATTTAAGCCCCTTACATGGTTTATTTTAGCCTTAATGTCATTCATATTTACTTGAGCACTGCTAAGGTTGACAACCACTTTGATAGACGATTTCCTCAGCTTCATCATTTCAAATTCATACTCCTTTCTCATCTGCTCCATCTCAGCTTCGAGCGTTGAGATGCGCTTTTCTGTTCAGCATTTGAAGTTTTGAGCCTCTAGACTTCTGTCTAGCTATCAATAAAGTTCCTTTCTAATATCTTGAAAGATTTCTCATTTTCTTCACAATCAAACTGAAGCCTAGAAACTTCGGATCTAAGCTTTAAAATTTCATTCTGGGCAACTTCGTTCTCAATTTTCTCATGTTCTTCAAGGCTTTGCCGAAGAGCAGGCCCTGCGAAGGTACAAAGGATGAGTTTTTTTCATCAAAGCAACCCGAATCTAAAAAACAAAGGTTAACACCTTGATATGAGTATAAGCCAGACAATCAGAAAAGTCTTCATCAGACATAGTTGATAGCATTGCTTCTAGCTTCGGAAAGCCAACATTATCGGCCATATAGCGGCGCACATCTATCTCCAGGCTATCAGGGAAAAAGTATAGATAATCATCTTGTCCGCCCCTAAAAATATTGGACCCTGAAGGGTAACCCAGTTGTTTGGCGTAGCCAGTGGCTTCGGCCAGCTGCTTTGCGCCCATTACCTTCCCCGCGGCGTGATGAACTCGATACCTTGGGCCACCCAGGACCTGGTCGAAGGGCCCTTAACCGAGCGGTGTGTCATCTTCAATAGACTTTTTGGCTTCCTCAACTTCGACAGGCCCTTTCCCTTTCTCCTCCATCAGAGCATTCTTAGAGGAACCCTTATCTTCGGCTTCTATGGCTACCGAAGGAGTCACAACTGCAACAGTCTGATCAAGTTCTGTCCTATTCAGACCAGTATTTTCTTCAAAAACATCAAAAAATGAACTCATTACTAGAGCTATTCGCTCCCTGTCATCTTCTTCTTCGTCACTCTCTCGAAGCATCTCCAAAGGCTTAACCTTCTATCCTATCAAGTCGATGGCTTCTTCAATTTTCGCTTCTTCAGCCCCCATGGTAGGGAGCTCTTCAATCTCAACTTCTACCTTGGCTTCGGTTGTAGGATGAGAAATTCAGAAGCATATAATTAATAAAATAAATTCATAACAGATGTACCTAAAATAAAAAAGCTTATTTACCAGGATTTCCTCCGAAGCTTATGGAGTTGATCCGTCGTGGATCTTCAGAATCTTGCTTTGTCTTGTAGTCACTTTCTTATTCCTTTTCTATGAATCCTAGACCATGACAGGATAGAAGAACCTGATGGCATCAAAGACACGATTTAGTCGACGCCTCTTTCGAGCCCCGTAGGCCTGTTGCAGAGCCTCGGCTTCAGACTTGCTAAAATTACCAAGACTCTCATTATACCTCGCTTCAACACAATCTAGCCAACCATCACTAGGTTCTCCAAACTCATCTTCAAATCTATGCTTATACCGAAGCCTAACTAGCTCAGGCTCATCATCCAAAGCATCCCCTTCAGATAGCTTCAGCAAGTCCCACTCAACTGCTGGTGGCCACATTTTAAAGGCTAAGAACTCTTGAACAAGATCCCTCATCTCAATATAGGTGCTAACAACATTGAAGGCAACAATGACAGCTTGGGCTTCAAAATTAACATAACATGTTGGCTTCTTAAATCCAAAACTTGTGACAATAGGAGATTGAATGATGCCTGATATGTCAGCCCGCACGGTCAAGTTGTTCTTCATATAGAACCATTCCTTTGCCCACTCATTTGGCCACTTGCTTCGATATGCTAAGGCCGGGAACATTGAACCCCTTCGATACACAAAGTTATAACAACCAAAATTGTTATGGAGGCCTCTCGTCGCCTTCGTCTAGAAATGTAGTTCATGAATATGACTAAAGGCCTTGCAGAAAGCTTCAACATCAAATTCTATTCCTTGACTTCGAACAACCCAGGTAAAAATTCCTAAACGCACTATAGCGTTTAGGGTAAGGTGATGAAGATAGATGTTAAACCTCTTCAGCACTGCAACTACCATCTTATGTTAAGGAAACCTAAGACCAGCCTTCAAAAAGCACCGAAATACGACAACTTCGTCCTCCCTCAGACTCGGTACTAACTCATCACCCCTAGCTGCACCCGTTCAATATTGTCAATGTAGCCAAAGTGGTTAAGTACCTCGATGCACCCTTCTTTGACCTTGGATATCCCGAAGTCCACATGGCTGGGCTTTGTAGGCTGGATCACCATGTTGTCCTCTTCAAAATCTATGTCCACGCTATCTTCAGATTGGTTCAACGACCCGACTTCGGCCTGGGAAGCAGTAGCTCCCACCACCGGAACAGTTTCCTCAGCCTGTGCCTCTAGCACATTTGTCGAAGGTGTCAGCGACATATCTAATAGCACTCTAAGCAAAAAGCAAGTGATCTCTAAAATTGGCTAAGGCTGGTTAAGGAGGAAACATACAGTGTTTGAAGCTAGCTTCGAAGGCAGAGCAGGCACTAGCAACAGTTAGTACAACCAGCAAAAGGCGTACCCTATAACACTAGGTACCGCCCCCTTTTATTTGCGCAATCGTTTCACTTTAACTGTTGCACCCAATGGCCATTGGGTCCCATTATGTGTGTCAGACGATTTCATAACGAGCTTTGGGAAGATGTTTTCGCATCTTCGGCACAAGGCCTCCCAATTATATTTTTTTGTGATCTAAACTTGTATGAAACAACGAACTCATCCCACAAGGGACTACTATTGGGGGTCTCTATTGCGAAGGTCCTTTGATTAGTTATGTCACATGATTGCCTTAAGGTACAAGGGAAAACTTTGCCAAAGATCACTTGAATGTCGAAGATCATTTGTCTAACATCTGGCTTCGTCGATTAACAAGTGTATTTCAGGAATGTCCTCACTGGCGTACGAAGCTAAACTTCGATAGAAAGCAGCATACAAAAGCACTTCGTCTATACGCAAGCAATAAGGACAATGGCCGACGGTGATGACTTCGGCCATAAATTGAAAGGAGGAAGTGGCTGGTTGACGAAGGCTGGAACTTGTGAAGACAAGAATGAAGAAAAATACTTTACTGCACAAATACCATATGCAAATGACTTATGTAAATAGATGTACATTATTGTAAATCTGTACAAAGTTCGTTCGTCTCGCCTATAAATAGATGAACAATACCCTGCATAAAGTACCTTTTGCTATGTGTTATAGCTTTGTATTGCTTAGCCTCAGAAACTCTTTCGTGTTATCTTGCGTTTATCAATGATCCAGCTTGAGCCCTCGGATGTATAAACCTGCAAGGAATTTAGGCTTGGGGTTTAGGTCCCCAACTAGTGTTGGGTCTTGTCAGGTTAGTTGCATAAGATTTTGGCACCCAAATGTCAGTCTTACCCTTCTTGCATTTAGGTCCTACATTGGAAGCAACAACTTTATCATTCTTGCAATACAACATGTATGAAGCATCAAATGTACGAAATAGCATAGAGGGACCATGTGATGCATTCCTATCCTTAGGCGCATGAGAAAAACATGAGTGTAACACCTAGGTCTACCATGAGCATGTGAAGACCTTGAAGATGCAATCATGGCATGTGAAGAATAATCAACATCATGATGCATAGCAGGCATAACATGATCAAAACACGCATTATGATGAACATTACGAGCAATATGAGAACCATTCTTAACATGAGTATATAAATAAGCATGATTCTTTCTATAATGTGAAGAATGTGGACTACTAGCCGTAGGAGCCTTCCCCTTCTCCTTAACGAAGTTGGGGGCCTTATGGCTCTTTGTGTCCTTGGCTCCCCCATGGAAGCCAAGTACAACCTTAATGGAGAGATGCCTACCAATGGTGTGGGACTCCCTAACAAATTCTATCTTTTCACATTCATATTTGCAAATTTTGAGTTGATCATGGAGTTTAGTGATGTCATCATTCAACTTTGAAATTGTAGAGACATGATCATTGCAAGCACCAATATCAAATCCTTACATCTATTGCAGATAGATACATGCTCCAAAGATGAACTAGCAACACTCATCTTTTCTATTCTAGCATTTAAATCAACATTGTACTCTCAAGGCTAGAAATAGAAGCATGATATGAAGATAACTCAAAAGATAGTAATTCATCCTTCTTCGTGGCTAAAGCAAGGGATTTTTTATGATGTTCTTCATAGAGCAAATCCTCTCGTTTTTCTAACAACCTATCCTTCTCATTTAAAGCATTAATTAATTCATTAATTTTATCTACTTTAAATCTATCTAAGCCCTTAAAAAGATCATTATAATCTACATCATCATCGAAATCCTCATCATTAGAAGAAGTGTACTTGGGAGTGTCACGTGTATGTGCCTTCTTCTCCTTAGCCATGAGGCATGTGTGGCACTCGGTTGGGGAAGAGGGAGGACCTGTTGAAGGTGGAGGCGGTGAGTCCCTCGTCGTCGGAGTCGAATGAAGAGCAGTTTGAATCACATTCCTTCTTGATGTGCGCCTCACCTTTATTCTTCATATAAAACTTATTTTTCTCCTTCTTCCCTTTCTTGTCTTGGTCCAGATCATTTTCATTATCAAGGCATTGTGCAATAAAATGATCGGATTTACCGCACTTGAAGCATGTACTCTTTCCTCTTGATTTATTCTTGTTAGGGTAGTCCTTGCGCCCTTTCAAGGCGATCTTGAAGCGCTTGATCACAAGCGCCATTTCATCCTCATTGAGACTGGCAACTTCAATTTTTTCCACCTTGTCAAGAAGCGCCTCCCTGTTGGCCGTCGCTTTGAAAGCAATGAGTTTGCGGCTTGTAGTGTTCAGGAAGAGGCTTATTGGCGATGTCGTCGACGTATCTAGCCTCCTTGGCCATCATTTGCCCACTCACAAATTTTCCAAGATTTTTCTCGGGCGATATCTTTGTGTACCTGGGGTTCTCATGAATAAAGTTCACAAGATTAGGATCAATAACGGTAAATGACCTTAGCACATTAGTCACACGATGTCGTGATCCGTTCATCTTGTGATCCCATAGCTTTGAATCTTGTTCATCAGGGTCTTGAGCCTATTGTATGTTTCGGTTGGCTCTTCACCCCTTTTCATGGCGAACCTCCCAAGTTCACCCTCGACTAGCTCCATCTTACTGATCATGGTGATGTCGTTTCCCTCATGAGAAATGTTAAGGGTGTCCCAAGTTTCCTTGGTGTTGTCCAAGCCACTAGCTTTGTTGTATTCATCCCTGCATAGAGAAGCTAGAAGCACAGTAGTGGCCTGGGTATTTTTATGAATCATTTCTTGCATGTGAATAGCATTGTAATTTTCATCATCACTATCTACAACATGCATTCCATTTTCTACTATGTCCCAAATATTAGGATGAAGAGAAAATAAATGATTGCACATCTTATGACTCCACCAAGAATATTCCTCCCCATAAAGGTGAGGAGGTTTGCTAAGAGGAATAGAAAGTAAAAGAACGTTAGCATTGTAAGGAATACGTGAATAATTAAAATACGTCTTAGAGTAGTTTTGTTTGACCATCTTTTGCTTTGAAGAAGAGGAATCGTCGTCGTCCTTTGGTGAAGATGAAGAAGTGTCACTGTCATATAAGACGATCTTCTTGATGCACTTCTTCTTCCCAGATCTCGAGTCGATGGGCTTTTCTCCCTTGGGCTCACCTTGCCCTTCCGTTTAGCGTCACCAGCCATCTCTTCGGGCTATTGGACCCAACGAAAGAGACCGGCTCTGATACCAATTGAGATCACCTAGAGGAGGGTGAATAGGTGATCTTGCAAAATATGACTTAAAACACACAAACTTGGTCTAAAAGTTAGAGTTAGTGCAAATTAAACTAAGTTTGAGAGGAGAGAAAGAGAGAGCAGTTCCTTTCACTTGATTGCTCTATAAAGGTATGAATACTTAGAGCAATATCACAAGTGAGAATGGATAACTTAGGAAGATAGAAAAATCGCAATAGAGTAAATGGCACAAGTGACACGATGATTTTTATCCTGTGGTTCGGACAAGCATAATATGCTTGCCTACTCCACATTGTGGTGTCCCAATAGACTAGGGTTGCATTCGATCCCTCTCAAGTGATCCAAAGATCAAACTTGAGTACCATGATTCTTCCTTATATCACAATCCCGTTTATGAGGGAACTCCACAAATTTGGAGTCTCTCACAACCTTACACAATGATCTCAATCAACACTTAGAGTAAGGAGGGAGAAAGAATACACGCACAAAAGCACAACACAACAACACATACAAGAAGCAAAGACAAGAGCGCGAGAACAAGATCACACAAAAACAGCTCAAAAATAGCGCTCGAATCTCTCTTAAATCACTAGTCGGCGTGGCCGCGGAGTGTTGGAGTGTTTGTGTCTTCTCGAGATGCTTGGGATCTACAACAAGGCGCCTAGGGATCTCTTTTATAGCCCCAAAAGAACCTAGAAGTCGTTGGAACTTCATTTGGAAGCTCCAAAAACTTCCTCTGTCTGTGGGTGCGTCGGACAGTGCACATTGATGACTATAGAATCCCTATGATTGGATGTCTTCCCGTCCTAGGGGCACCCGACTGTCCTCTGACCCATATAACCATTGGCGCCGGTTGACGTAGCCCAGTTAGCCGTTGGACATGTGGCACCACGAGAAGGACCTTGCTCGCGTGTTCGATCGGGTGCACCTTGTTCCTTGATCGTATTGATCGCAATTTTGATCGGGTGCACCTGCATTCTTGATCGTATTGATCACGGTTTCGATCGTGTGTGACCTCTTCCGCAGCCGGATCTCGATTCTCATCCAAACTAGGTACTATTCATTCAAAATCAAAATAAAAAATACAACTCGCCTAATGCTTCTTATTTTACAATCGATTATCGTTATAGAATCATCTTCAACTTCTTTGTCTGGTGACGTTCCAATCTTGCGATGCCCAGTGGTTTCCAATAGTACCAACTATCGCGACTTTGTCCCACATATGCATATATATACACTACCGGAATCCGAGGCTTTGCCGAGTGTTGTCTTCTTTGCCGAGTGCCTTTTGTCGGGCACTCGGCAACGAAGGCTTTGCCGAGTGCCGCACTCGGTAAAGTTAGGCGCTCGGCAAAGAGCCTCTTTACCGAGTGCTGAACACTCGGCACAGGGCGGCACTCGGCAAAGAATGGTTTGCCGAGTGTCAAACACTCGGCAAAGGGGGCTCTCGGCAAAGGGCCGTCAGCGGCCGTCCCAGAGCTGACGGCCGTCAGTCTTTGCCGAGAGCCAATGGCTGGCACTCGGCAAAGAGGCTTCTTTGCCGAGTGCCACGTAGTAGACACTCGGCAAAGCATTCTTTGCCGAGTGTCACCTGTTGACACTCGGCAAAGTGTATTTTCATTTTTTAAATTTTGTCTCCCAAACTTTTTGTGGTATGTTCCTACACTATGTAGACCTACATGTATCATTTGTCGACAATTATAACATAGTTTCCATAGTTAGTAGATTTAGTTCGTTTATTTGAATTTCTTCAGAAAATTCAAATTTGAACTGCAGGTCACTCGAAACTTGGAAAACCGTGCATGAAAAAATGATATTCATGTTACTTAGAATAAGTTACGACCGATTGCAGAAGCGTACCGGACACTTCGAGCAACATGCTCACTAAACATGGCCGTGAACTTGGCATCCACATGTTTAAAAATTGTATAAAACACAAACAAAGTCAGAAAATCATGAAACTTGTCCACGTGTCATGATATCATATGTACAGGCTGTGATAAAAATTTTAGAATATTTGGAGAAAGTTGTGAGACACTATGTGTAGAAACCTAAGAGATCCACATTGAAACTCTTTGATTTCATGTGTAGTCCTCTAGTTTTCTACACATAGTGTCTCACAACTTTCTCCAAACATTCTAAAATTTTTATCACAGCCTGTACATATGATATCATGACACGTGGACAAGTTTCATGATTTTCTAACTTTGTTTGTGTTTTATACAATTTTTAAACATGTGGATGCCAAGTTCACGGCCATGTTTAGTGAGCATGTTGCTCGAAGTGTCCGGTACGCTTCTGCAATCGGTCGTAACTTATGCTAAGTAACATGAATATCATTTTTTCATGCACGGTTTTCCAAGTTTCGAGTGACCTGCAGTTCAAATTTGAATTTTCCGAAGAAATTCAAATAAACGAACTAAATCTACTAACTATGGAAACTATGTTATAATTGTCCACAAATGATACATGTAGGTCTACATAGTGTAGGAACATACCACAAAAAGTTTGGGAGACAAAATTTAAAAAATGAAAATACACTTTGCCGAGTGTCAACAGGTGACACTCGGCAAAGCATTCTTTGCCGAGTGTCAACAGGGTGACACTCGGCAAAGCGTAAGGACAGAATTTTTGCCGAGTGTCTCCCGGTTGACACTCGGCAAAGGCGCCTTTGCCGAGTGCCACATCTAGGGCACTCGGCAAAGCGTACTTTAAAATTAAAAAAAAATCTTTGCCGAGTGCCAGATCGCGGGCACTCGGCAAAGACCGTATACATACGCCAGTTAACCTTTCTTCCTCACTTCACTCTCACTCTCTCACTCACCGTCGCCGCCGCCGCGCCCTCGCCGCCCGTTTCGCCGCCGCCGCGCCCCCCACCCTCGAGCTCGCCGTGCCGGGGCCGCCCGCCCACGCCATCGCCGCGCTGGGGCCGCCCGCCCGTGCCCCTCGCCCGCCCGAGCTCCTCGCCGTCGCCCTCGCCCGCCCGAGCTCCTCGCCGCGCTGGGACCGCCGCCCGCCCGCGCCCCTCGCGCTCGCCCTCGCCGCGCCGGGACCGCCGCCCGCCCGAGCTCCTCGCCGTCGCCCTCGCCGCGCCGGGACCGCCGCCCGGGGCCGTCCGTCCGCGCCCATCGCCGGCCCGCGCCCCTCGCCCTCGCCCTCGCCGCGCCGGGGCCGCCGCCCGCCCGCGCTGCTTGCCCCCGCGCCGCTTGCCCCCACGCCGCTTGCCCTCGCCCTCGCCGTGCCGGGGCTGCCCACCGCGCCCGCGCCCCTCGCCGTGCCCATCCGGTTCGCCGCCGCCGCGCCCGCCCGGTTCGCCGCCGTCGCGCCCCTCGACGCGCCCCTCGCCGTCCGGTTCGCCGCCGTCGCGCCCTCCACGCCCTCGCAAGCCCGTCGTCGCGCCCTCCACGCCGTCGCGACCTCCACGCCATCACGCCCGTTCGCCGTCGTGCACCGTCCACGCTGAGCAACTAGGTACAAACTCATTTTGATTGTGTATTGTGAAATAGAGTCAGTTTTTTTGTGTGTGATTGTGTATTGTGAAATAGAGTTAGGTTTCTAATGGTCACTTTGCTTGCATTAGGTAAGTCTTTTAATTGCACAAATTATGTTTATGTGGTTATTTAGGCATTAATGTATATGTGTGGATATGTATATGTGTGGATGTCAGCCATCGTGCTGCTACTTATATTTACAGGCTTTGAAAACCTCCCCGTGCAGGGGAGGTGCTGTCGGATTTTTTTGTTGATAGGCTTTGGTTAAATATGTTATAGGATGGAGGACCGTGAGTGGATGTACACGGGCCGTAGAGGAAGAAACGATGTCACCACTGAATGGATTAGAAAGACCGATGATTTCGTGGAACGGGCATACGACGAAGCTGCTAAAGGAGCGAGTCTAGTCCCATGCCCGTGCAGCAATTGTGACAATCGGAAAAGAAAACCAAAGAAGACCATGGTAGAACATATTTGGAAGAATGGATTTACGTCGGGCTATACTCGGTGGATATTTCATGGTGAAGCGCATCGTACGAGAGAGGAGGTGCTGAGACAACGTGTCGAGGATTATGACGCGGATGCGGGGGTAGCGGATATGTTGAACGACTATCAGGAGGCACAATACACGGGAGGATGTATGGATGACGAGCCAGAGCCGACTTGAAAGGCGTTCTACGACATGTTCGACGCGGCACAGAAGCCCCTTCACGTCCAGACAAAGGTTTCTCAACTGGATGCCATTAGGCGTGTAATGGCGTTCAAGTCACAGTACAGCATGAGTAGAGACGCATTCGATGGCTTGTTGACGGTTATTGGGAGTCTGCTTCCGGATGATCACGTTCTGCCAAAGAGCATGTACGAGGCACAGAAACTACTTCGTGCACTCAAGATGACGTATGAGCAAATTCATGCTTGTCCGAAGGGCTGCGTGCTATTTAGGAAAGAATACGCGGAGGCAAAGTACTGTCCCAAGTGTAATTCGTTTAGGTTTATGGAGGTAAACTCTGGTGATGGACAGAAGAGGCAGCTCGACATCCCCTTGACAATCCTACGACACCTTCCGTTCATACCGAGGATCCAGCGTCTGTACATGACAGAGGAATCCGCGAAACAGATGACATGGCATAAAAATGGAAAACGATACAATCCTGACAAGATGGTGCACGCATCAGATGGTGAAGGGGTATGGACGTTTGACCGAGCTACGAAGACAAACTTCAGAATGCATGTTTGGTACCAGTACTCCATGCATGACTTACCGGCCTATGGGCTATTCTGTGCCTGGTGTGTTCACGGTAAGTTCCCATGCCCAGTTTGCAAGGAAGCTCTCAGGTTCATTTGGTTGAAAAAGGGTGGCAAATATTCGTCCTTCGATAAACATCGACAATTTCTTCCTGCTGACCATTCATTCCCCCTAGACATCAAGAACTTTACGAAAGGTGTCGTAGTGACAGACCGCCCACCTGCAGCGATGACTGGTGCCGAAATTTGTCAACAGATAGATGGGCTCGTGGCCAATACAGAAGGTGGTTTTGTGGGATATGGTGAGCAGCATATGTGGACACATAAGTCTGGCTTGACTCGGCTCCCCTATTATGACGACCTGCTCCTTCCACACAACATTGACGTGATGCACACTGAAAAGAATGTTGCCGAGGCACTGTGGGCAACAATTATGGACATTCCTGATAAGTCAAAGGATAATGTGAAGGCAAGAGTGGATCTGGCAGCGTTATGTGATAGACCAAAACTAGAGATGAAGCCGCCAAGTGGCGGAAAGACGTGGAGAAGGCCTAAGGCCAATTTCGTCCTAAGCAGGGCCCAGAGGAAGGAAGTACTTCAGTGGATCAAGATGTTGATGTTCCCTGATGGTTATGCATCTAACCTGAGTAGGGGGTGAACTTATCTACTATGCGAGTCTTAGGGATGAAGAGTCATGACTTCCACATATGGATTGAACGGATTCTTCCTGTGATGGTTCGAGGCTATGTCCCTGAGCATGTCTGGCTAGCGCTTTCAGAGTTGAGCTATTTCTTCCGTCAGCTTTGTGCAAAAGAGTTATCTCGGACCGTTGTTGCAGACTTGGAAAGATTGGCCCCCGTGTTACTGTGTAAGCTTGAGAAGATATTTCCACCCGGCTTCTTCAATCCAATGCAGCATTTGATTCTTCATCTCCCCTACGAGGCACGAATGGGGGGCCCCGTGCAGGGATGTTGGTGCTATCCAATCGAGAGATGTCTAAAGACTATTCGAAAGAAATGTAGAAATAAATGCAAAATCGAGGCTTCCATTGCAGAGGCATACATTCTATAGGAGGTCTCAAACTTCACAACAACTTATTATGGTGACAAACTGCCGAGCGTGCATAATCCACCCCCTCGTTACAATGATGGCGACAATGAATCGAACCTTAGCATATTTCGAGGCCAACTCGGAAGCGCAAGTGGCTCGACCACCAAGACCCTGACACATGAAGAGTGGCGGCATATCATGCTATACGTATTGACCAACCTTGAAGAGGTGACGCCATACATGGAACAATTTCTTCATGAATTCTGGCGTCGATCAAGGGATCCCACTCCACAGGAATATGACGCTCTTCTTAGAAAGGGTGCGAGAAATGGGTTGCCCGATTTCATTTCCTGGTTCAAACGTAAGGTACGTGCTTAGTTTGTAAAAGAGATACGTCTTTGAACTCAATTTAGCGTCTTTTAACTTGCGAATACTTGCAGGGCCAAAGAGATCCGTCTATGAGTGCCGAGTTGAGACAAGTAGCCAACGACTTTGCTTATAGGGTCAAGAAATAATCTGGGTATGACGTCAATGGATACCGTTTTCGCACAACACACTACGACAAAAGTCGGCCCAATCGGAAAACAACGTGTTCTGGAGTCTTTACGTCGGGCCTTGACAATGTCGATTATTTTGGACGAATTGAAGAAATATATGAGCTCAATTTTTATGGTTCCAAACCTCTTACTCCAGTGATATTCAAATGTCATTGGTTTGACCCTCAAGTGACGAGACGGACACATTCTAATCTTGGGATAGTCGAAATTCGACAAGATTCCACCTTAGCAGGAGACGATGTCTATATCGTGGCCCAACAGGCCACACAAGTGTATTATCTCCCATATGCGTGTCAAACGAAAGAACATCTTAAGGGTTGGGATGTTGTGTATAAGGTATCACCGCACGGGAGGTTACCTGTTCCTAACGATGAAGATTACAACTTAGACCCGGACACATATGATGAAGAGTTCTTCCAAGAAGATGGGCTAGAAGGGCGATTTGAGATAGACTTAACTGAAGCTATCGGAATGGACGTAGATATTAAAATGGTTGTAGAAGAGGAGGATGATGAGGTGCAAAATGATAATGACTTAGGAATCCTGGAAGGCAATGATGAGGTTGCGTCTTCCGATGATGTTGAGATTGAAATGCTTGATAGTGATGATGAGAGTTATGATCCGGCTAACCCCGACACATATGAAGATTATTTTTAATCGATGTAATGCTATATGACTTTTTATTTCGCACCTGTTTTTAAATACATCTTTTTATATGTGCTTATTTGTTTACTCTTAATTGCAGGTTGTTGGACAAATATGGTGGGCGGTTTCCTGAGGAGGAGGAGGGGGAGGAGGAGTAGGACGGCAGACGATGCAGAGCAGGCAGCGCAGCAGGACGAGGCAGAGCAGGCAGCGCAGCAGCAGGCGGCGCCTCAGGACGACGACGACCAGCACCAGGACGCCTCATGTTCAGGCGGCTCTAGTTCGAGGAGCATCTACCTGCGAGGCCCCGCGAGTCTCCCGCCACGTCCCATACTTCGGGACAGACGGCCGCTGATTCGGTCGGAAGGGGAGAGGTATGTAACTTTATGTTCTTCATTCTTGTTCATATTATGTGTTCAAAATCATAATATAAACTAATACTTTTTATTTATCACTTGGACAGGTCTTGGACGGTTTTGGATTATGCTGGGGGTCATCGTCGCCCCCCCAACAACATCCTCGGCCTGCTGTGCAGGGAACACTTCCCTGGACTTGTGGAGTACGCCGGAGTGACGGGCCCAGCCTTCACCTTCGACCACTACGCCGTCGCCCCCGATGCAGTAGACCGGGACGACAGGGAATTCAATAACAAGGCGGAGTGGGTGAAGCAAGAGCTGTGGGTAAGTCTTAGTATAATGTAAAATATGTCGCATTCGTTGCAAATTCTTGAAATAATGTATGGATACATCGTTTTTGTATGCAGGATTTCTTCAGATGCGATGCTGGATACGAGGCTAGGGCGGATGTGGTGACCACCACGAGCTGTAAGAAGCTCGTTGTGGACATGCACTATGAGGCCCGCATCCAGGCCATCATCACCTACCACGACTCCGTCCTTGGGGAGAAGGTCACCAAACCTCAAGCCCGAACCATGTCGTTGACCAGGGAGCAGTACCTGCAGGTAAAGTCATGCATGTTTGGTACCAGTACTCAATGCATGAATTTTATTTTATCTTCTGATATGCACTTTATGTGTTTACTTTGCAGGTGATTCCACATTGGTGCGCCGCACATCCTCTGTGCTGGGAGCAGATGGTGGATAGGTGGTGTTCGGCTGAGTGGGACGAGGCACACACAGCTAGCCGGGAACGGCGTTTGATGATGCAGGGCCCCTCCCACCACCAAGGCAGCCGGAGCCTGGGCCAATATGCCGAAGCATGGGTATGCCACCTTTTTTATTTAGATATATAGCACTAAGTTAGATATTATTTCTAACTATCTCGTTGGTTTTCGTTGCAGTCGGCGTCACATGGTGGCAGGCCTTGTTCCACCTTCTCGGCCTATGCTATGGCCCATAAGGGTAAGGCGACGTCCGACGTCACCTACAACCCGGATGACGGGCCCGAGGCCTACACCAACCCCGCCGTCTACAGCCGCCTCCATGACTACACCGCCATGGCGCAGGAGGTCCATGGCCCAGACTATGATCCGAGCACCGAGCCGATCGACCCCGATGTGCTCATGAGGGTCGGAGGAGGCAAGAGACATGGGCGGTACTGGATTGCCGACGGGGCAATCGACTCGTCCTCCACTCCCACTCTGTCTCAGGTGAGAGCAAGGAGCACGGGTTCGAGTCCAACCATACGACCTCAGCACGATAGCTCACAGCATCGCATACAGCAACTCGAGGTTAGTGCTTATGTAACTCGTCCTTTCTTGAGTTATATACCTTCTCTTTGAGTTACTATAACATTGGCTTGTAATATTACAGACCCAACTAGAAGAAGAGAAGAGGGAACGTCAAGAGATGGAGGCGAGGATAATGGCGGAGCGGGCGGCGGCTGATCAGAGGATGGCGGAGATGTTCCAGTACATGCAGAGCCTTGGTGCCGCACAGGGCATCGCTCCGCCACCTCCATTGTTCCCCCCAGTTGACCCTACTCTCTTCCACACTCCTGTGAGTATCAAAATTGTAGTTACATGTTTGTAATGCATCTGGTACAACACATGCAATCTCTTTTCTGTGCAGGGCCAATCTGGGGCGGCATCCAACAACCCTCCGGAAGGGTTCAGCCCAACGCAGCCCCGGTCAAACCGCCCACCTCCATGAGTGTTGTGTTTTCATTGTTTTAGACTTCAAAACTTATGTATAATACTTATGTCTGTGTTTGATACTTATGTGAGAGCTTGCGACGTTTGAGACTTATGTTTGTGTTTAATACGTGTGTTGAACACTTATGTTTGTGTTGGATATTTATGTTTGTGTTGGCTATTTATGTCTGTGATGATATCTGTGATGTATATATGTGATATATATGTGATATCTTCTGTTTGTGTGGATGGAATACAAAAAACAAATAAAAAAGGTATATACTGGTCACTTTGCCGAGTGTTACGGCTGTAACACCCCAGGTGTTTATATTCCGCTCGACAACGAGTACAGATTTAAGCACGTAATATCAGTGGATAAAATGGACACTAAGTTTTAATCATCTTCGCCTAGCGCGATTTTAATATCGCATCTATTCCGTCTGTCGCGAGTGCGACGTCGTTTTTATTTTTATTTGTCCGGGCTCTTCCGAAATTTTCGTGATGTTCGGAACATAGCTATTCTGAAAATCGGTGCGTCCGGTGATTATTTAAAATTCATCGCTCGCACGAATACGAATTCGGAAGCCCGACTCACTCGGACGATTTTATACCGAACAGATTGAGGCAAAATAATCTGTGTCACATGTTGTCTGAGGAAAAATCGTGCGCGAGGTTATAATCCAATTTATTCAGCACGCTGTTTCGAAGACAAAATCGCGTATACGTTCGCAGATATTGTTTCGGCTAATTTCGGTCGAATCACGCCGAACAAATTATCAGTGCCGAAATCAGTTTATTTCGGTATGTCGTTTCTTGCCCGATCTAAAACTTTGGATATAAATGATGGGTGTAAATTCATCTGATTTCAAGTAATCGCTAAATCAAAACCGTGACTGCGTGTCCGAGAATTATAATTGAGCTTCGATTCACTGGTAAATCATTCGTGGCTGTGGAACCAGATGTTCAGACCGCAGGTAAATTTATCAGATTTTTGAATCGAATCAACTGTCACAATTACTGTCGACTCTTTTGCTATCGCTAAAAATTCTGGGTTCTAAAAATATCTGCGAATTTCTAAGAAAAAGAAATAAAAAACTGAAAATATCCTCTCGAGCCTATCCCTTCCACCGCTCACGTTCTCGGATTTTCTTTCACTGTGTTGACCGTCGGCCTCATCCCTGGCCGTTCTTATCTGCCGCCGCCGCCTTTGGGATTCTTCAAATAGCTCGCCGTACTCTGGTTCCGGCCTGCAGCTCCCCAGCCCAGGGCCGTGGGCTACAGCCGTTCCTTCTCCCTGCTCCTCTGCCCTTCCTTCTTCCACGCCGTGCTGCTTTAGCTCGGGGATAAAATCCCGTCGCGCGCAGCCTCTGCTCACCGTGGCTGGTGCGCTCATTTCCGTCGAGCTCCTTCTCTGCCATGGCCGCGCCCAGCCCCTCCAGCATCCGGTCGGATCTCCCATGGCACGCGTCCCCCTGCAAGCTCCTCACGCTGACTGAGTTTCCCTGCTCCCTTGTGCGCGCTCTGCTTTCTCGCCGAGCCCGTCCCTGCACGCCGAGGTCGCGCGCAGCTCTCCCAGCTCATCGGTGTTCCCAGCTCGCCCTGTCTGCGCGCCACGCTCCCTTATCGTGGTTTTCTGCTTCCTGGTCGCGCGCGCAGCGTTTCGTCGTCCCTCATCGTGCCGAGTTCTCCTCTGCACGTAGTCGAGTCCCTCTGCTTGGCTATGGCCACCATCACGCCTAAGAATTGTGCATCCTTCTCTGTTCGGCCTCGGCAAAAACTCTGGACGCTCGGACTCCGCCTCGACCAAGTCTTCCGTTCCTGCCGTCGTAGGTTGTCATCATTCGCCTTCGCACTGTGTGCGACAGCATCGTCGTTTTCTCTGTGTGGTCGCACAGTTTCCTGTTCGCTAGCGCGCCCTCTCGGCTCGCTTGGCCTTAATTCTCATCGCGTCGTCGATTCTGTCGGTTAGCGTCGTTCGTCGTCGCGTCGCGTGTGTAGCTCTATATATGCCATCCTCCTATATCGTCGTCGAAGCTGTCATCCCCTACTCGACCCCCACCTCACCAGCTCGCTCTAAGCACGATCTCGTCGTCGTTCCGCGTGTCAGCAAGAAATCCCAAGAATCGGGTGAAGACGAAGCCAGCAGTGTGGTGTTCACCAAATGCGCGACAAAAAGCTCGAACATTCTGTGCGACTCAAGTTCGACTCGTCAGAATTATTCAGCCGAGGAAAAGATCTTCAGCAATTGATTACCGAAGAAAAGAAGACCCCTGGATGGCGTCAACCGGAACTGTCGTCGTGCTTGCGACTATCTCGTCAAATTAGTCAGGGTAAGTTGATTCGTATTCTCGTTAACTAGATCTATAAATAGAGTAAATAGAATTATTTGGTCTCAATAAATGTTATTAATTTAGCATGCGTATATTGTGATGATCGATTTAGATAAATCGGTAAATCAAGTAATTAAGATACAAAGTTTAAAGAGTTAATAAAAAGCTAGGAATAAAAATAGATTTCTAGTGTAATATGTCAATTTGGTTAATGGATGTAGTCGATGCCCTGTTGTGATATCCATGGTGCTTAATGCTTGGTTTTAAAGTGTTTCATCCTTTTTAGTGTAGATTATCTATATTATACTCGTTATACATGTGCTCATACATGTGCATCGTGCATCTCATGAGGTACGATAAATAATCGCGTGATGCGGAAGATGAGCCAAGTCGACCCCAAGCACGGGCTACTCCACGTGGTGATTCTGATGGACCGACGAAACAAGTATCAGAACAAAGGATACTCGTCAAGCGGACATCGCCTAACAAACACTAACCTAGTGTTATTCAGGCAAGCCCCGGTGCATTTGCCACCTCCTTGTGTTTTAAAAATCTTTTTCACTTGCTTGATGCATTAGGTGATAGGAGTTGATTGCTAAAACAATTCCTGCATTACCTTCCTTGGATTTGATTACCCTCCTTGATCACCCATTTTACAAAAGATTTTTGATGCTTAGCCTTGCTTTAGAAAAACAAAATGTTTTGTTTTTACAAAAAGATGATATGGCAAAAGTGGGTGGGATGTTTTCGAAAATAAAATTTGATGGTGGATCCATCAGGGCCTTGATGGGTTCAACATCGGAAAAGATGTACCTCTGCCAGGTACCAAACTTTGGGTTTGAAATGATTAAGCTGAGACCGGGCGGGTGACTTGCACGAGAAAGGAGTCTCGGTGTAGTGTCTCCGTCTGAGTCGATTAAGGACCGTCTCGATGTAGGCCTGCTGACCGGGGACCCTTTAACTAGTCACATGCCTCGTCATGGGTAAGCCTTGCCTCGGGCAGACTAAGGCCAGAATAAGATAACACGGAATGGGCGTGGAGCGGTGGCGAGAGTAGCGTGTACCCTCCGTGGCAAGAGGCTGGACGGTGGTGTATCTGTGCTCTCGGTTCGCGTGAACCTGATCTGGTCTTAAGAACCCCGGTGGCGGGTTGACATATGCAAGGGTTAAGTGCTACATATGTCGTGTGATGGGAGATACTCAGCTGAGTATAATCGATTCGGATCGCCGTACCTTCGCGGTTATGAAGACTTGGTCACTGACTTACACGTAGCAATCCACTGAAGATGAAGGGTTGACAAGAAATTGGCTAGTGCAGGTCAAGTGCTTGAACTAGGGTAGATAGAACTCTAGATGCAGGTAATTTTACTTAACCTGACATTAAAAATGGATTTTTAAGGATCCACTCATAGTAAGCTTTTCTGCAAAACAGAGTCCTTGATTCTTGATAAGCCTTTCCTTGAATCCCTCTAGCCAGCATACCCTTGAGAGTCTTTTCTTTAGTCGGGTAAGTCTTGCTGAGTAATTCCATACTCAGGGTTTTATTCCCTGTTGTTTTTCAGGTCCTAACTTTGTGATGTTGTTGATGGTGTTAAGTGCCGGTGGGCTCGGCCTTCTTATAAGTCTAAGTAACCCTTCTATACTTCTTATTGAGGATGGTCATTTAAGCTAGCATATATTTCAAACTTATACTTTTGTAACCACTCCGATAAACTAATATCAAACTTTTTGTAACTTGTAAAATTTGGTAGTAAGATTCCGCTGCAATAATATTGGTGTGTGTGATTTGTGTTACTTAATCCCGCGGTTCTGGTTGAAAGTGGTTTATCCGATGTCCTTGGGGCAATCGGACAGATCCTGTTGAGTTATCTGGTGCACATGCATGGCCGTCTGAGGTCTTTGGGATAAGGACAGGTGCATGTGGGCCCAATAACTTGGAGGTTCTGCCACAGGCTGGTAAGAGGCTCTTTGCCGAGTGTCAGGGTCATAACACTCGGCAAAGAGCACAGACCTGGGCACCGACTTAGGTTCTTTGCCGAGTGTTATGTCGCTGGCACTCGGCAAAGAGGTCGGCTTTGCCGAGTGCCGCACAGAACACTCGGCAAAGAGCCTGACATGGGGACCCTCTCTGGCGGGCTCTTTGCCGAGTGCTGCCAGGAAGACACTCGGCAAAGATATCTTCGTTGCCGAGTGTCACCGTGGACACTCGGCAAAGCCGCCGTCTCCATCACCCGGCGCCGTAACGGCCGCTTTTCTTTGCCGAGTGCTCCCTGGCACTCGGCAAACATCTTTGCCGAGTGCCCGAGAAAAAGTACTCGGCAAAGAAGTCTTTGCCGATGCACTGTTTGCCGAGCCTTCTTTGCCGAGTGTTACACTCGGCAAAGCCTTTGCCGAGTGTTTTTAAGGCTTCGCCGAGTGCTTTAGGCACTCGGCGAAGCGATTGATTCCGGTAGTGATATATAATAAAATAATAATAATAAAAATCCTTAGCCTTCACCTCAATGAGGGTCCGCACCTCTTATTACACCGAGAAATCTAGGGCTGGGCATTCGGTCTATTAGGGTAATTCGGTTCGGTCTATTCGGGTTTGTGAAATTTCGGGTTCTGAAAAATAAGAACCGAATTTTTCAAAAATATTTTAGGAACCGAACCCGAATAGACTCACAATTTCGATTCGGTCTATTCGGTCCACTGAATAGACCCGAATTGTAGAGAGACTAGTATATTTTGTTAAAATATATACAATGAATAATTAATTGAAAGTACTATTACTACAACAAGTGACTATAAAAATTAGCATACAAAGATATTTATACTATCTTAAGATGATATAATTATTTCTAGCTAATAAGTTCATAAATCATATAATAATAACATCATATATTAAGAGCTTTTTATATTTCGGGTTATTAGGTCTATTCGGGTTTTAAAGGTTAGGAACCGAACCCGAACCCATACCCCGAAATATAGCACATATAGGAACCGAACCCGAACCTGAAAACCCGAATAGACCGACAATTCGATCTATTCGGGTTCGATTCAGGTTCGGTTTTAAAATATCCACTCCTAGAGAAATCCGACTCAACCATCACGCAAAATGGGAACAACAGCTAGCACAAAAAATTAACTAGTAATACGATTTGTAAACCGCCATCCGAAAACGGTAAAGATCTCCATGACCACCGACTCCGGTGTGTGGCACGCATCATTCATCGTTGCCTTGTCTTCTTCATGCTGTTGCAGCTATGTCCAGAAACGGCATGAGTAAATCCCCATGTAAAGTACCTTCGTTGCGCAGCGCTTTCATTCTTTCCGCTCGTTCCTGGGTGTGATACTGATGTTCCTGGGCGCTTGCTCGACCCTGACGACTTGCTTCCCCAGATCACCTCTAGAATGGCCGCCATAGCATGCACCACCTCAACAACAACTCGATCGAGCACCTCTCTCAGAATGGCTGCCTCCTCTGGCCTCCTTTGACCGTCACTTCCTGATCCTGCACTTGCAGCCGGTATCGCCGGCAAAAATGGCAGAGCCAATTGTTGCCCATTCATCGGCTGGCCATGTGGTTGTCCATGCACTATCTGGTGCTGCGCTCCACACCTGTCTCGCTGCTCCTCGAGCATTCATTGTTGCCTTCAAACCGCTGTGACCGGCCTCCAGACGCCATGTCCCTGGAACCGGCCGCCGCTACCGCCTCTTGATCCAAAACCTCCATGCATTGTTTATAAATACATGCACGGTTTATAAAGATTGCTTGTACATTTTATACATTTCACTCAAAATAAAAAGAAGCCAGAATGCCATTTAGTTTATTCTTGGCTATATATATCTCCCATGGTCCACTCGACTGGTAATGGTGTAAATGCCCATGGTGTTCTCTATTTGTTTTTTTGAAACAAGCAGACATGAGTTCTGCCTTATATATTGATAAAAAGAGAAATGTTGTAAGGCAAAAGAGTAAATACACAGGCGATGTCAAACACAACAGATACTCTCTAAGCATCCCTTAGCAACTAAAAAAAGACACACAACAAGCAACCTAGCTAAGTTGACGAGGATAAAAGGGTAGCTAATTGCCTAGCCCCGGCTGCAATCCAGGCTGCCGCGTCACATTTAATCAGAGTTATGATCTGCTGACTGGTCGAAAACCTACGATCAAAAGTCCTCGCAATCCTTTCCCGCCATATTATCCAATTAACAAGGATCAGCAATGATCTAAGCCCCTTTCTGCTACACCCCGATATCATAGCCAAGTTCTCCCATCAATGCATCAGCGTGTGAGATAGCTCCCAGTTAGATGGCTTCAAATCCTCAATGGCAACCCAAACAGCAATCTCCTCCCAAATCCGTTTAGTGAACCGGCATTCCACAAATAGATGCAGACCTGATTCCAGAACACCTTGACAAAGAACACAAGTCGGCGAATGTGGCCAATTTCTGGTAGCTAAACGGTCAGCAGTCCAAATGCGATTTTGAATCGCTAGCCAGCTGAAAAACTTGCACTTTGGGGGCGCCCAATTCTTCCAAATGATGAGGTCTAAGTTAGTGCGAACTGAGCCTAAAAACTGCGCCAAATATGTTGATTTCACTGAGTAGCGATGGTCTGCAGTGAATTTCCAGGTGATGATATCCTGAGCCCCTGGGTCAAGCTGGATCTTTTGAACCTCGGACCAAAGAATAAAGAACTCATGAAGGTGGTGGGTCGTAATTACACTGCCTAGCAGTGCGAGATCTGCGATCCACGCATTGTCCCTAACTGCCCCTGCCAGTGATTTGCCCTTATGTCTTGATATGTGTTCTCTATTTGCATCTCGGAAGATAATCCTGTGTCCCTCATGTATTGCATTTGAGTTTTAAGGACTTGACCAAACTCAAGGTGTGATACGTGGCATAATTTATGAGTGAGTGGTCAAAAGGAAAGAAAATATAACAGGTTTGCATTTTCCTACCTCTGATTATTTGAATGATTCTGGTTGCATCCCGTTAGGAAAGGAAAAAATACACCCACCTTAGAGCATCTCCAAGAGATTCATCTCCAGCATTGGGATCTCCCTAAATCTTTTAGTTCCAAAAAAGTGTACCATCTCCAATTCTCCAACAACTCCCATTGTAATCTGAAAAACGAACTGAACAGGGCCCAGGGCCCACCACTGTATGCAGCAAACCCTCCCTGCGCCCGCGGATACACGTATATCTCTGGCCCTGCGCCGCTAACCTCTTGCATGCAGTCGTGAAATCTCCGTATGCTTCAATCACTGTGGCATCAATGGATCGCGGTGCGTGTCCATTTCCCGGCGGCCATCTGTTGTGTCACCCACTCACCCTACAAGTAATTCTTGTGCCAGCAAGGTGGTCAGGTGATCTTCCATGCTGATCCTGTTTTTTTTTTTGTAATCATAGAATGTTAGGTTCTATAGATTGCATGCATCGGAGGTGGAAGAACTTTTTTTATTTCCTCCATCTGTTTTCGTTTCTCATGCCACTTTGGTTGGTTACACAATATGTTCCAGCAATGCATAAATAGGAAGGACTTGTTATCCTTGTCTCTAGACTTAAACAGAGCCATTGCTTGAACAATCTGTAGGTGTCATACAAATAAATGTTCAAATATTGTGTGAAACATAGAAAGACAAAGAAAAATAATACAATAGTTACCTTGTCTTGCAAGGTTACACCACTTTGCCTTCTACCTTCAATATCTTATATACAAGCACAAAACTTGTTTACTGCCTTCAAAACAGAACCCCATCGATGAGATATTGAACTCTGCGAACGAGCAAATTCAAATGTCTTATTGGTGTGAAAGTAATTGTAAACTCTCTTTCAAAATATACCCCGAGTCTGATTTGCGTTGTTCACGAGATCCAAACTAATGCTGCTCACGAGATCCAAACTAATGTTCAGCCACGCGAAAAGACAACAAAAGTATCTTCCTCTTGACTAAAATCACCAGACCTTTTCTGGTTTGGTCTAGATGATGGAACAATAGGAGAAGTCTACTGCTCAGAAACAATATTCAACTCATCGAACAAAATATTGTTGTTATCCTCGTTCATCATGTTACTATAGTAGCCTCCTTCCATTTCAAGTCCATCCTATGTGAAAAAATCTTTTGTGACATCCAGGTTATATTATTGTGAGAAAAACTTTACTCATTTTTGGACACAACTTTAAAAGAAGACAGCACTTAACATCATTGCAAATACAATAGAATTTGCACACAATACTAAATACATCACTGAACATACAGTACAAGTTGCACAAATTACTCTGAACATCACTAAACATTCAATATAATTTGCACAAATTACTCTAAAATATACAAGAACATCACTGGAAAATAATGAACTAAAGGGATAATTACTGAAAGGCACTAAAAATGTAAAAACCCAATGAACATTCTAATTGAATTGTCCTTCATTGTTTCATACTAATTGAAGATAGTCTTTCACTATGTAACAACTCATATTTCACCAGAAATAGGTGAATAAGTGAACTTGAATGTCACCACAACTCAGCTACTCCTTGTTAACCATAGACAAATAAACATCGGGCATGAACAGATCAGGCAAGCACCAGAACAACTACCAGAACAAGTGAATTGCAAAAGAGATTTCACCAGGCAATCACCAACTCAGCTAGTCCCTATTTTTTCGAACGGAAGTTTTCCATTTCTATTGTTTACATAACAAAAATACAAAGGAGTTCATAGCAACAATTTGAGGAAACAAACGAGCTAACTGATGACCTGATTTAGGCCTCACACAAACTACCACAAAACACCCCGCATACGGGAAACAAGAACAACTTACCAACAAACATATGCTCACAAAGGAGCCAAAAAACATTCTCCAGAAGCACAAGGGAAAGGGACCCTGCCACCCCAACTCTAGACAAAAGAAGGCCAGACGGACGATACATCAACCACACACATAGATGCCTCATCAGGCAAGGTCCCTCTAGATCCATTAGTCCATCTGTTTATCACCGGCATCATCTGTGTGTTGAGTTTGGTAATCGAGTCTTGCGTTTGTAGCCTTCAGAAGCAGCTTCGCACCATCCTAAAATAGGTCCTGCAGCTCTCTCTTGCTCAGACTACCAAATAAGAGATCAGCGTACACGCATGACACACGTTGTTACTGGCTTTCCATAAAGCCCAACAAACGGCAGAGACCCCAATAATGTATATGTCATTGGCAATAGGCATATTCCATTTAAGTCATATCCAGTATTCTCTCAGGTTTCCGGGAACAGTTTGCGTGTTAAGGCATTTTGCCACACACCCCAAACAAATTATAGTAGTATGGCAAGTAAAAGAAGATGATTGGTCGATTCAAACATAGGGCAAAAATCACAAGAAGTATCCCAACCCATTTTCTTCTAACCAGATTCTCTTTGGTTAGGCGGTAAAAACCACATAAAGACTTCGATTTTTGGAGGGATTTACCCTTTCCGGATATGTTTAAAATATGGCCCATAAACAGTAATGGCGAGGGAGTCATACAAAAATTTCACAGCAAACACTTTCTTTCCCCCATTTCCAGACCACATAATCACCAGTCTTGAAACTCAAAGGCATGAGCCTTCTCCAAGATATTAATCCACATTGCTCTGCCATCATCGCAAAGCCACCAAAATCAAGCTGATCATTTTTCTCTCTGACCTCCTTCACAAGCAGGGGCGGATCTAGGCCCTTTTTGTGCTATGACACCAATGAATTTTAGTAATTTTCATTAGAATGTATGTTTGTTAGCACTTAAATGAGTTGATTTTATAATTTAATGGAATGGTTGTTTTGTCTAGATCTGCTCCTGTTCAGATGTCCTTGTCATTGCAGATATCGTATAACTCCGCATCAGTTATCGCGAGTGGAAATTCAGAGAGCCAAGGATCCTCCCCAGAACGAGTAACAAACTGTCTCCCTTGGATGTAGAATTTCTTGACTTTCAACAAGAGCAGTTCATATCCGAGGATGGGTGAGCCCGCGGAATCTCCTTTGCTTGACGCAGGCTGACATGATTTGTTTGAAAAAACACAGGTACGAGATACGGGAGCTTGATGGGGGAGCTCGGGCGGCGGCGGAGTTTTACGCCATGGAGACGATTCTTTTCACCTGCGATAGTTTGCGGAGAATGCTGTTAAGTAACCCTAGTTAGGTTTATGTGGGCAAATACCTACTTTGCCTCTGAGGGATCTCACATCTCTATATAATGAACTTGTACACCCCCTCATAATATAGAGAAGAGAAAGAGGCCAGAGGCCCAACCCTACATCATGTGTCTTGTGTGCTCTCTGTCGTGCTTCTAGGAAGGGATACGGGTGTCGGCGTTTCGACCCCGGGGGGTCCCTAGACCGACGAGTAAATTGTCGCTGCGTGTCCTAGCCCAGATGGGTCGGCGCGAGATGGAACACAAGGGGGAAAAGCCGCGGCTCGTGTTATCCTGCGCCCAGGGTGGATGCGCTTGCAGTAGGGGGTTACAAGCGTTCACGAGGGAGAGAGAGAGAGAGAGAGCCTGTCCGTCAGCCCGTCCTCCCGCACGGCCACCTTCTCGTACGAGGGCCCTGGACCTTCCTTTTATAGATGTAAGGAGAGGGTCCAGGTGTACAATGGAGAGTGTAGCAATGTGCTAACGTGTCTAGCAGAGAGGAGCTAGAGCCCTATGTAAATGCCATTGTGGCAGTCGGAGAGGTGCTAGAGCCCTGTTCATGTGATGTTGTGGTCGTCGGAGGAGTGCTTGAGCCCCGTAGAAGCACAGCTCTCGGGGCTGTCGGGTCCTTGCTGACGTCTCCTTGCTTCCGTAAGGGGCTAAGAACCGTCGTCGTCATGGGAGCACGCGGGGTGCCATCATTACCTGTTTACCGGGGCGAGCCAGATGGGACGCCGGTCTTGTTCCCCGTAGCCTGAGCTAGCTAGGGGTAGGGTAATTGTTGGGGGCCTTCGGCTTCCGAAGGTCCTCAAAAACATGATTTGACAATGTTTTCCAAGTATGCGAGCAGGTATCTTCGGAATCAGGTTGCGGGTATACAAGAGCATGGTCAAGACGAAGCTTGACTGAAATGGAAGACAATCATGACGAAGGATGAAACGATCACGAAGCTGTGTGCAGAAGAGCTTCGGCATGACTGCAGAAAAGGGGAACCGACTTAAAGATGAAAAGCCAAATTAGACCTCGAAGAATTACTATAGAGTTATTGATAAAAGTAAAGGGCATTAATGTAATTTCACACGGGCTGCGTCCCGTGCCTATAAATAGATGAACAGTACTCCCGTACTGTTCACGCGGACTTGGCATTAACATCACGCCTGTACCCTTACTTTTCTTCAAGCCGAAGGTACATCTGTAATTTGTTGTTGTTTATATAAGTAAAATAAATAGAAATAAATTAATAATAATGTTCAAAGTAATCATGTTATTTTCCGTGTTTTGCGTATAAATCTTTTCTATCTTTTATTATGAATATGAAGGGATAGCCTTCATATCCTTCGTCCGAAATCCATTATATCCGAAGGGAAATAATGCTTCGAAGGACGAAGGGCTTTGATATTTAACATTTTATGTTGCCTTGTTTTTAATTCATAGCATTTGAGAACAAGTCCCCAACATTGGCGCCCACCTCCGGTGAACTCACTTCCATTTCTTGAGCTTTGAACATCTTCGGCAAGCATCACCTTCGTTATGCCGCCGAAAAAAGCTTCAGCGACAGGGGCTGCCACTCTGCAGCCGCTGGACCCCAATCAGGACGTCCTTTCTCTTAGGGAGGCCCGAAGCCAGAAGAGGAAGGCCATCAGTCCAACGCCTCCGGAGGACGACTTGGACCAGGAAATCCAAAACCTGGAGATGCTCCATCAACAGGTGCAACGAAAGAAGGAGAAGATGGCTCGTCTAGCTGACCTTCAGAGGCAGATAGATGAAGCTTCGGAAGAGGTTCGTCATCTTGCTCAAGATGACCAGAACCGAAGGCCTTCGCGCAGAGAGCTTCATCAGGAAGGCTTCTACAATGAGGACGACTGGTATGAAGATTTCCATCATGGAAATTTTGCTTTTGATGATGCTTCTCCTCTATCAACAGAATTGCAGGCTACACCATGGCCCCAGTCTTACAATCCACCCTAGCTCCCCATGTACGACGGTCATACAGACCCGAAGCAATTCTTGATGAGCTATGAGGCAACCATATCTTCGTATGGTGGCAATACTGCAGTCATGGCAAAGTCTTTTGTCATGGCCGTCAAGAGTGTCGCTCAAACCTGGTACTCCTCTCTTCGGCCAGGGACAATCACCTCATGGCAGAAGCTGAAGGATATGTTGATAACCAGCTTCCAAGGGTTTCAGACGAAGCCAATTACTGCTCAAGCTCTATTCCAGTGTACCCAGGACCATGAAGAATATCTTCAGGCGTATGTCCGAAGGTTTCTGCGTCTGAGGGCACAGGCGCCAACAGTGCCCAATGAAATTGTCATTGAGGCCATGATTAAGGGACTTCGGTCGGGACCTTCAGTGCAATACTTTGCCAGGAAGCCGCCTCAAACGTTGGAGAAGTTGCTCCAGAAGATGGACGAGTATATTCGAGCTGACAATGATTTCCGCCAAAGAAGGGAGGAAGCATTCAGGTTCTCTGAAATGACCAGGGGCTTCGGAGGAAGATTTCATCTGAGGCACGTCAGGTCAATTCACAACTCTACTCAAAGTGATGATAGAGGGAGTCAACAACAAAGGCCACAATACTCTTCGCAAGCTTCGGGGCAGCAGCAAAGCTCTGTTCGGCCGCCAGCACCAAGGGGCAGAGGCGCCAAGGGCTTCGGGGGAAGATTTGGGGATCAGCCAAGAAGAATTTACTGCCTATTCTGTGGTGAAGACAAGGGCCATACCACCAGGATGTGCCATGTTACCATCCAGAAGCAAAAGGAGATAGCAGAAGCTGCAGCACAACAGAGTCAGCCGAAGCAGGTCATGCACACTGTTTCGTACCATTCGCCTTACATTCCAGAATATGTAGGCAATCACCCTGCAGCTTCTGTTGCTTCGGCAAGTCAACCCCAAGCATCTTGGCAACAGCCTCCACCGCCACCACCAACACAGCGAGGTCAGCAGCCAGAAGGGAGTCAGCACACTCACCTTCAGCGGGACTTCAGAGAGGAGTCCGAAGCTCGCACAGTCAACAGCACTGTGCCAGAGTCGAAGCACATTTATTGACAGATATCCTACCTCGACAGCAGTTTTTTCGCATTTTCACATTCAGTATTACTTTCTTGTTAATAAGGAACAATTATGGGAAGTCTAAGTGTTTTTTATCGTTTTTCAATTTCTTGTAACAGTTTCGCCTTTCGCCATAATGAAAATATATCTCCTCCATAGGCTTGAGTTGCCGAAGCATAAGAATTTATGGTGGCACGAAGGACCTTTGAATTATCAAAAATTTGTTCTAAGGGACACAGTGCAATTTATTCGAAGCAGTAAAAAAGTTGTTCCTAAGGGAGCGCAGTGTAAGTTTTCTGAGCCTACAGCGAAAAATAAGCGCTGATTCCGCTGAAAGTAAAAGGCGAAGAAGCTCCTAAGGGAGGCTTACAACGAAAAATAAACGCTGATTCCGCTGAAAGTAAAAGGCGAAGAAGCTCCTAAGGGAGGCTTACAGCGAAAAATAAACGCTGATTCCGCTGAAGTAAAAGGCGAAGAAGCTCCTAAGGGAGGCTTACAGCGAAAAGTCAGCGCTGATATAAAAAGATTGTGTGCTCTACTGCAGGGATGTGTGTATCTTCGGCACAAATATCATTTTGCATAACATAACATCATCACATCATTTTGCATAACATAAGCATCATACATCATATTGCATGTGGAACAAGAAGGGGATACAATATTGATCTTCGGAGAATGCTTTGAAAAAGAGAAAATCATGCTAAGGCACAAGATAAATTGAGAAGAAGTGTAGCTTCATTAGAGAGACAACATAAAACTTTTTTATAGCTTCGGAGAATGTTTGCACGGAGCTTGGATATTCTTCATCAGAGAAGTATGGAAATTATTGTGATATATAAAAGATTTTCTTCACGAAGCATGAAAAGAAGATAAGGTGTTTTTTCGCCGAAGGCTCAAAAAATGGTATGTATGCAAAATTTCATGCATCGTAAAGAATTGAACCATAAAAAGATTATATATTACATTCAAAGTTACAAAGTATTACACATGTTACATTCCAAATGTTTTTACAATAGCATTTAATCTTCCCTAAGAACTACTTCTGCAGCTTCGTTCAGTAGCTGATCGACAACTTTGTCCATGATGGCTTCGGCCATTTTTCTAATTTCGTCATCCCCCTTCGGGTGGGGGCCCGGAGATGCCTCAGCAGGTTCTGAGCGAGGAGAAGATACGGCTATATTACTATTACAAACCGCGAACAAAGTTTGAAATAAAAAATTAGAACAGAATAAAAACCACTAGTTAATACCTATTTGCCCTTCGGGCTCTGCGCTTTTCTCAGCAGCCTCTGCTACTTTCCTAGCATCATGGATGCCTTTTTTGCTTTTTTGAATGATTTCTTGGGCCATTTCTCGACCGCCATTGTCCCAGATGTCAGTGAAAAATTTTCCACCAACAAGGCTTGCTTCGGCCGAGGGGTCTTTTATATCTTCGGAAGACAAGGCAGTTTCGGATTGCGCTAAAGATTTCACATGATCACAGCCTTTTCTTTCCAAAACAGTAGCAATCCCCCTGGCGCCTGAAAAAGCACATATGTCTCCGTGGCTATTCAAGATTTCTTCGAAGGCCTCAGCTTCGTGGCTGATCCATTCAATCGGGCCTTCTGGATTCCCCCTTGTGAAATTCTCTTCGCTAGAGAATGCGCCAACACTGGCGAAGCTGGATTTTATCTTCTTAACACACTCTATGGATTTGTCATAGCACCTTTTCTTGGATGCACGAAGCTCTTCAACATTTATTTCCAAATGATTCGCCCATTGATCACTAATTTCTCGTTTTGTTTCTTCAAGTATGCGTTCTTCTTTAACTCTGGCCAGCTGTTTCCGAAGATCCTGAATTTCACGTTTTTGGGCTTCAGCTTGAACCTTAGAGGTAGCTTCGTCCTCCTTTATTTTATCCACCAGTGTAAGCAGAATTTTATCTTTTTCCAAAGCTTCCACTACAAAATAAACCCCCTTATAGCAACGTATATATGTGTTCCTAAATATCATCATAAGCGTTGTTATGGCCTATACCAACGCATAATTATGCGATGCCTATGCTGCCGTTGCTAGGATGTATTACAACACATACGTATGCGTTGGTAACTCCTATTAATAACCGTTGCCAAATAGCAGCAGATACTTATGACTATTGCAACGGTTATATGTGTTTCTGCCACAACTAATCTAGTTCACCTCTAGAGGTATTGCAACATTTAGAATCTATTATGCTAATGCTTATATAGGTTGTAAGGAACTTCTGAATTTTATTTATTTATTTATTTATTTATTTATTTATTTTATTATGGATTATATACATTGCAAGTAATGAACCATAAACAAATATTTATAATTATTATTTTTATTTAGATCAAAACAAAAGAGCATGTGCATTGCACATAATCAATTTCCAAACTGTTATAGACTCACACATGCCAAATAATCTAAAATCAGTCTGAAATCAGTCTGTATTAAAAATAATAGTACCATTACAAAATATCATCCACAACTTAATTCATTACACAATGTGTGAATTGACATTTTTTCTTTGGCCTCGCCAGGGTTACCGTGTTAATAACAGCAGATAATGAAATTAACTATCTATGTCCTGATGGGCTATCAAGTAAATGCCTCCTTAAGCTTAGAAATCCATTTGGTTTTCCTTCTTTGAACGGAGAATTGGCAAATATTGCAGTTGCAATCTGTCAAATGAACAAGACAAGATTGTTTAAGAACAACAAATAAATTATCACATAAGACAATAGAAATACTCACAGGCTGCAATGTGAGGCCAACACAAAATTTCCTTATCATATCATGTTCTGAACTAAAGTCAAGATTAACCTGTACATAGAAGTGTAAACTGAAGTCAAGACTATCACAATATAAATCAGTTAACTTTAGTGAATCAACATATGTCATTGATAGAGTTCCAGGTATCTTTGAGATGAGCTCAAATGGAGAGTGATGTTATTCTAAAAATGGCACTCTACGCATAAAAATAGAAATATGCTCACCTACATAGTACATGTCCGGAACATCATATCAAGGCCAAGTGTACCAACTTTAGGCATGTAATTCATCATTATTCCATATCTTCCCTACAAGCAATGATTTCATTAGATGTTACACAAAACAGTAACAATCATTAGCCGCATATCTGAACAAAGCTACAGTATGAGTAATCGATCATTTTTCTCTAAGTCCTTAACACAATAGCTGGGTAACTAGCAAGTCTATATTGTTGTGTCAGGAATGGGAGATGCATCAGAAGAAAACATTTCTTGTGATAGGGTGATAGCATCTTATTAACTATTCAAGTATCAAGAATGTTCTCATACATTTGTGGGACTAGTGAAACCATCTTATGCACATACTGGTGACACAAGCCAAATGACAGTGCCTGACGTAAGGCATCAGCATACAATGAATGTTCAGCAAATGGTCCATTTTCAAACTAAGAAAGAAAATCATCTGAAATCAAGATGTCGAATCTGAACATGACAAGCTGCAAAGAACAAGAAAGTAAGTGTTTGCAACTACCAGGGTGAATTTAATTCATAAGGATAGCAATGGACGGGGGTTACTTTCAGAGAGATTTATTAGCAACCTCTCAAGGGAAAAAGAGGGACAATCAAATGATAAAATGAGAAATGGGCATTAATGCGAGTCCTTGAATTTCTCTGTTGCATCTGATAATCATCATTAAAACTAGGAGATTCTGGTCTCTGAAGTCAATAATCTCAAACTGTCATGATTGTATGATCTCTAAAGGAAATGAAACACATAATAGAGCACACATATCTTCAGCATCCATTATTTTTGGTATGGGCTCTAAAGGAAATAAAATAGAATGGACTTTGAAGCACACTAATAAGCAGATTGCCTACTCTAAAAAAATCTAATAAGCACAAAGAACGTGAGGTGAAAAGTAATGGCACAAGAATCAGATGCTACGAACAATGCTTTTGGCCATTTGGCAGAAGCAGTACAAGAATATGGTGCCAGCCTGCCAGGTGAGCACACGCACCAAAGATAAAAAAGGAGCAAAGAATAGAAATTTTATTATGGTTCAGTTTTGTTAACAAAATTTGGAGATTAATATTTTACAAAAGTGATGAGCTATATATGTTCTCTCTTTTGAGTTTAATTTCAGAAATGATCTTGTGCATTATATATGTTCTATCCTTCTCGGTCATGCCTTCATCTGAAGTTCAAGAGTTATCGAATACAAAATAAGCCAACCAGAGGATCGATTCTCATATACTGAAAAAAGCCCCCATCCTACCACCATCTTCTTCTATTCTCTAGGGGATCAAAATCGAAACCAAGATTAGAAGAAGAAAAACTGACATGGAAATCAGGAGGTCCAAAAACGAAACCATGATTATAAGAAAAAATAAAACTGAAATAAGGAGGTCCAAAAACAAACCAAAACTGACCTGGAAACTTGAGAATCTTGAAGAATGCATCTATGGTGACGTTCATTGAGGATCTACGGTGGCCCCTCGTCTGTGCCTACATTGGATCCATGCCGACGTTCACTGAGCTTCACAAAAGATGCCAGTCAGGGACAGCAGATGGACCTTCGGTGGCAGTGGATCTCCGTCATCTGCAAGGCCTCCTCCGTGGGGTGGGTGGCTGCAACGGCACTGTCGCCCCCCTCCTCCTCCCCCTACCGACAGCCGGCGGGAGCCGAACCGCCGAGCCCACTCCTACCCTTCCTGCTACCGCTGTGGGGCGCGCACCGTCCGGTGACACCCGCTTGACTGCCAGTCGTGACGCCACCGCCATCGAATCCTCAACCGCCAACGAACCTGCCAAAATCCACCACTAGGAAAAAAGGATGACGACAGGAATCGTGCAACCCGACACGCAGACGCCAGCCGTCGAACTGAACCACTCACCTCGCCGGCGGCACCCGGAGGCTACCTAGGGTTCCTCGGCGTCCACTTCTACTGTCAGCTTTGCCTCGGTGCTCGCTGCTTCCGTCGTAGAACCACCGCGGAATGGCTAGGGTTTCTCGGCCTCGCCCATGTGGACACCTACATTTGCTCGATAGTAGAGACAGAGATATTAGAATTAATCTATGTTCTAATACTAAAAATGTTACTAGCAATACATATTAGTTATTGCCAGATCCTAGTTAATCAATGTCGCATCCTATTTAAACAATAGATTGTGTTAGCAACACATATTAAACATTGCCACCACTCTAATAACTTAACAGATGATGCTTGCAATGCATATTATGTGTTGCCTGCTAATTTCTTACAACACATAAAACCATGCATTGCTGCGGATTCATTGCTATAGGGGGGTTTGTGTTGTAGTGTTCGTTCCTCAGCTTAATAACCTCTGTTCGTAGGTTGTTGAAAGCAATATTGTAGCTCTCGTCTTCGGCATTCTTTTGCGCTCTCAAAGCGTTGCTCAGTATTAAACCCTATATGAAAAAGAATTAGTATAAGAATAAAAGAATGATTCAAAAATTGCAAATTCCCAAATATACAATTCTCATACCTTCAGACTATTATATGCAAGGCTATCCGCAAGATCATCCTTCGTCATAGCGCAGAGCCCAGCTTCAAGCTTCGGGAACCCCATACTTCTAGTCATCTCTCGACAGACAGATAATTCTTTGTTGTCTGGGAGGCAGTATAAGAAGTCATCTTCATCTGTGCCGTTGAATACTAAGGCCCCTTCCGGATACTTCAGTTCTCGGGCATAGTGATTAGCTTCAAAAATTTCTTCTTCAGATAATTTCTTCCCCGAAGCATGTCGTACAATATAATCACGTATTTTGGAAGATGCTTCGGGGGCAGCAGTGTCAGTTTCTTCGCTCAAAATTTGTTCTGCTATTTCTGTTTTTTTGGCTTCCAAGGATTTCACCTTGGCGGGCTCTGAAGGCCCGGCTTCAGTTTCAGACTGTGGCTTTGAAGCTTCGACGTCAAAGGTTTCAGTGTGCACTTCGGAAGTTTTAGCAATTTTCTTTGGAGTTGTGCTTGAAGATTTAATTGTCTCCAAAACATCTAGCACATTAACCATCCTTTTTCTTTTAGGGGTCACTGCTGGACCCTTATGGCTTTTTGTTGCCTCAGTTTTTGCTGAAGGACTCAAGACTTCTGATGTCTTTACTTCTTCAGCTCTCGTTTCTTCTATTTTTTCAGTCACTGGCACTTCGGCCAGCACTTCAATATTTGGTAGGGGAGCTGTCTCTTTAGCTTCAGTGGCCGAAGAAGTCCCACCGACAAATGCAGGCACTGTGGCCGGTTCAATATAATGTGGCCGGTGTGTGAGAACCTTTACCCTTCTCCTCTTCGGCGCTGGCTCGCTAGGAGCGGCTGAAGCAGTTTCCTTCGCAGAAGATGTATTTTTTCTTTTTTCACCCCGTGCCGGATAATGGTAGTCGGGGTAGACAAACCCAATTGCATCAAATACTCGGTTGAGTCTTTTCCTCTTTCGGCCTCCGAAGGCCGCCGATAATGCAGTATCTTCGGCCTTTGAGTATACACCAAGTAATTCATCACTGATGGCCTCAATACTTTTCAACCAGTCATCATCTGGCTCAACGAATTTATCTCCGTACTTAAATGTGTATTTCAGCCTGACTACTCCACCTTCGTCAGTTTCTTTAATAGTCTCCTTCGGCATTTCCCATTTCTCCACAAGTGGCCATACTCTGAAAGCAATGTATTCTTGGACCAAATCCCTTGTCCCAATAAAAGAACAAACGACACCGAAGGCTCTTTGGCATTCTTCGGCTGCTTCATTCATTTCTACCTTCGGCCTCCGCAAGCCAAAGCGTTGCCAGATGGGGCGCATAATGATCCTTTTTATATCTTCCCGTGATTTCAAGTCATTCTTCATGTAGAACCATTCCGTCATCCAGTCGCCGGGCCACCTCTTTCGAAAGGTCGGCACGGGGCAGCTTGACCCAGACCGGGAGCCGAAGCTGTAGCAGCCAAAATTGTTGTGATACTGTTCTTCGCCCCAGAGTTTTGTCTCGTACAATAATTCATGTATGTTGTAGAAGCTTTTCGCATTAGGTTCCAAACCTTGGCTTTTCACGGCCCACACAAAGATATTCATCCTTATGATTGCTTCAGGGGTAAGTTGGTGAAGGTAGATTTCAAATATCTTTAGTACTTCTACAACAAAACTGCTTAATGGAAATCGCAGTCCAGCTTTCAAGAAGCTTCGGAATACCACGACCTCATTTTCCTCAGGAGTCGGACAAGTCTTCTCTCCTTCATCAGCCCTCACAACAGATAAATCCCGGAAATATCTGCCCCTCATATTGACAAGATGATTTTCTTTAATACTTGATTTACCAAAAACCGTGTGGCTTGGTCGCCAAGGTCGATCTTCGGAGTCTTCACCACCACTATCCACATCATAACTGTCACTGTCACCAGTATCTTAAGATAAACCCTCCAAAATTTCTTTAGTAATCTTCTCTGTATTAGTCTTCGACATTGATTGAAGAAAGCCCAGATGCATTTCCTCAGAAAGACTTAGCTTCGAATCACCAGCAGCTTTCTTATCTTCAGACATCCTTGCAAACGCTGAAAAAGTGCCCTCGAAACCGAAGCTTAAAAATCTAAAAGCCAAGCAAGTGTTGTTGCGCGTAGGCTAAAAGTTGGGTGAGTAAAAGCAGTTGGCAAGAGAGCGTGCCAAATAAACTCGTGATGAGCTCTTATTTATACACCTAGTGCGTTGAAAACTGGAGGGTCCCGCTTGTCAAAGACTGTTGCTATCCTAGCAAAGGGAAGGTGTTTTTTTGGACCTTCGGCTTAAGGCCTTCGTCCATATCGCAATATGAATTTATCATTACAGCAAATTAATATTGCGAGGGGCTACTGTTGGGGGCCTTCGACTTCCGAAGGTCCTCAAAAACATGATTTGACAATGTTTTCCAAGTATGCGAGCAGGTATCTTCGGAATCAGGTTGCGGGTATACAAGAGCATGGTCAAGACGAAGCTTGACTGAAATGGAAGACAATCATGATGAAGGATGAAACGATCACAAAGCTGTGTGCAGAAGAGCTTCGGCATGACAGCAGAAAAGGGGAACCGACTTAAAGATGAAAAGCCAAATTAGACCTCGAAGAATTACTATAGAGTTATTGATAAAAGTAAAGGGCATTAATGTAATTTCACACGGGCTGTGTCCCGTGCCTATAAATAGATGAACAGTACTCCCGTACTGTTCACGCGGACTTGGCATTAACATCACGCCTGTACCCTTACTTTTCTTCAAGCCGAAGGTACATTTGTAATTTGTTGTTGTTTATATAAGTAAAATAAATAGAAATAAACTAATAATAATGTTCAAAGTAATCATGTTATTTTCCGTGATTTGCGTATAAATCTTTTCTATCTTTTATTATGAATATGAAGGGATAGCCTTCATATCCTTCGTCCAAAATCCATTATATCCGAAGGGAAATAATGCTTCGAAGGACGAAGGGCTTTGATATTTAACATTTTATGTTGCCTTGTTTTTAATTCATAGCATTTGAGAACAAGTCCCCAACAGTAATGATGGCCCCCTTGTAACGTGGTCGGTCCGAGCCCTAGGTCGGGCGAGGCAGAGACTCCTCCGAGGTCGAGGCTGAGTCCGAGCCCTGGGGTCGGGCGAGGCGGAGTCCGTCGTCCGAGGTCGAGGCTGAGTCCGAGCCTTGGGGTTCGGCGAGGCGGAGACCGTCTTCCGAGGTCGAGGCTGAGTCCGAGCCCTGGGGTCGGGCGAGGCGGAGACCGTCTTCTGAGGTCGAGGTTGAGTCCGAGCCCTGGGGTCGGGCGAGGCAGAGCTTCCTATGGCGCCTAAGGCTGGACTCGGCTGCTATTAGCCTCACCCTGGCGGGTGGCACAGCAGTCGGAGCAGGGCAGGCGACGCTGTTTTCCTGTCAGGTCAGTCAGTGGAGGGGCGAAATGACTGCGGTCACTTTGGCCCCATCGACTGAGGAACGCGCGTCAGGATAAGGTGTCGGGCGATCCTTGCATTGAATGCTCCTGCGATACGGTCGGTTGGCGAGGCGATCTGGCCAAGGTTGCTTCTCCGCGAAGCCTTCCCGAGCTGGGCCTCGGGCGAGTCGAAGGTGCGCCCGTTGCTTGAGGAGGCCTTCGGGCGAGGCGTGAATCCACCTGGGTCTATTGTTCCTGCCCGAGGCTGGGTTCGGGCGAGGCGAGATCGTGTCCCTTGAGTGGACAGAGCCTTGACCTGTATTGCGCCCATCAGGCCTTTGCAGCTTGTGCTGATGGTGGTTACCAGCCGAGTTTAGGAGTCTTGGGGTACCCCTAATTATGGTCCTGGCAGTAGCCCCTGAGCCTCAAAGGGAGTGTTGGTACTCGCTTGGAGGCTTTATCGCACTTTTTTGCAAGGGGACCGGCCTTTCTCGGTTACATTCTATTCCGGTGGGTGCGCGCGAGCGCACCCGCCGGGTGTAGCCCCTGAGGCCTCGGAGGAGTGGTTTGAATCCTCCGAGGTCTTAGCACGTTTCGTGATGCCTCGGCCGGTATGGTTGTTCCCTCATGCGAACTGGTCGTTGCCCGGGTGCATAGTCAGGTTCCAAGTTCTCGGGCTGGTATGTTGACGCTGTCAACGGTTTGGCCAGAGCCGGGTTTGCGAGAGCAGCCTCCGAGCCTCCGCACATAGCGAGAGGATGGTCAAGGACTGACTCGGCTTTTTTCATACGCCCCTTCGTCGCCTTTCCGCAAGGAGGAGGGGAGAAAGCGCCATATTGCCCTCGGAGGGCGCCGAACATGGTGTCTCCAGTGAGTTGCTAATGGGTGATCCGAGTGGACGCCCGTGCCCCGTTCGACAAGGGTCGGCTAGTGGCCCAGAGGCGCGCTCCAAAAGTACCTGCAGGTGATTTGTCGGACCCGGTCCTGTTTGTTAGGGTCCAAGGGCTCGATGCCTTTCTTTGAAGGGATTCCGTTACAGAATCGCTCCTGCTGGTCTCGGAAATGTCCTAGGGTACCTCGGGAGCGTAGCCCGAGCCTCTGCCATGTATCAGACGTACCCAGAGTCATCCCTCGCTCTGCGTGTTCTGAGGCGGCTGTCGAACCCTTCGGGGGGCCAGCCTTCGAACCCCTGATCAGTAGTGGGCGCGGAGCCCGAGTGGCATGAGGCGGCTGTCGAACCCTTCCGAGGGGCCAGCCTTCGAACCTCTGACTAGTAGTGGGCGTGGAGCCCGAGTGCTCTGAGGCGGCTGTCGAACCCTTCTGAGGGGCCAGCCTTCGAACCTCTGATCAGTAGGAGGGCTCGGGGCCCGCTTCCTTCGCGGGGAAGGATCCCTTTCGGAGTATCCCCCTTCCCGGTCCCTGTAGTAAGAGAGAGAAAGGGGAAGAGGAAAAGGATGTGAAATTGAACGATGTGGCGCACCTTTTTTGATGCGGTCATTATGGCAGAGGTGAAGCGTCGCCCGCTTCGCCTGCCAACGGTGTCGCCTGCCCTGCCGCGCGAGTCAATGTGACGAGACGAGTGGTTCGCGGGGCAGCCATTGTGCGAGCCGTTCGAGGGACGGAACACGGGCGCGTCGTCTTCACGCCGTGGGAGAGGGCTCTCCTGCTGCCCCAGGAGGGGACGTGAGCATGCAGACGATTTGACTGCTGCTTCTGCCCGCCTGCCGCCGCCATTACTGCCGGCCCACTTTTGGCCATATGGACCGTCGCGCCTTTTCCCGCGGCTGACTGACCTATGACCGATGTGCTTGGTTGGCACTGTTGGTCCATGCGTAGGGTTGCCTCGAGTCGCGGCACCTGTTCCGTAGTCGAGGAGGCGCGACATTGGCATAAGTGGTGGTGTAGTTTTTCGCACGTAGCAACCGGCGCGCCAGTTACGTGACGTGTGGGCCTGGGCCTCCACGCTGGATGCGTCGAAGTCGAAAGGGTGCATCTCTGTGGTGCAGTTGCATGCCGCCTGCATGGTGGTCCGCCCTTTCACCCACTGGTTTAGGCGAAGATGGAGGAGTGCTTGTAACCGCTGGGCGGTTACACGCTCCGCGCGCGGCGGTTTGGCTTCTTTTGTCCCGGCCAGCTTGCATGGCGTGTGGGACCCAGCCCCCATGTCGTAGGGGGAGGACCTTGGAGCGCGTTGGTGAAGACTTAGTCCACGACGCCTCATGCATCGTTCCCTTCCGCCTTCTGAGCCCCCGAATGGGGAGCGCCCGCGTTGCTTTCGTCTTGCTGCTATTGGAGGAGCGCAACTTCGCGGAAGTTGGCACCTTTCAGCCATCGCTCGGCTTCAAGGATTTTCATCAGGCAGCCCGGCTGCATCCCCTTACCAATGGTCACCCAAGACGGTGACCACCAGTTCGATGGTGGGGAGAAGCAAGCCGGGCTGCGGCCTCTGCCCCGCCCTCAGCTTCAAGGATCTTCATCATCCTTGCTGGGGCGGGGGGCAAGGCGAGCCGGGGCCTGCCTTCGCATGGGCTGGCGTCCCGCTTCTTCCTCCGGCTTCTGGGGGTGGAAACCATCCTCCAGCTCTACGGAGGAGGCGTCCTCCAGCCATGCCGGGGAAGGCGAACTGCTGCTGCCCAGCCAGGGTGCAGCATTCCGTCCTCTGTCCGAGCGACGGTGGCCAGCCGCACCGGGGGGTCTCACAACACGTTGTATGCCGCGAGGGCGATACTCGTGTTCTGGGATGGGAGTGAGGACCTGTCGGAGCGCTTTGGGGCGCCCGGCGCCCGCTGGTGCGGTGTTGGTGGGCAGGTGGACGCCGTCGCCGGTGCTGAGGTGGTGGCAGCTGGAGAAAGCTTCTCCGCTGATGAGACCGTCAGCGCCACCCGTAGACCGACCTCCGGCTCTTTGGCTTTAATGTCTGGTTCTCGTCCCTCGAGTGGGGACACGAACGAGAGCCTTCCAGCGGTAGCGTCCGCCCTGGGACCATCGCTGCTGCTGCAGAGGTCGCCGGCGAGTCACCCGGAGTTTGTCGTCCCGCAGGCTCTCCGATGTGGAGGTTATTCATACCCGCGGGAGTGGAACTGGAGTTCCGTTTGTAATGGCACCTTGAGTGCCGGTGCCTGTTCGTTGTGGCTGTCGGGGCCTGGACATCTAGGTATTTTGGGTGCAATACCGTGTTTCTTCCTTATTTCGAGCACCATGAATCGTCTGTCGGCTAGCTGGACCGCTTAACCAAGTGTGAGTTGCCCCGTGCGGAAGGTGACGAGTGAGGTATCCGTATCCCGGAGGCGTAGGAGTCCCTCGGCTCGACCGGCCTTGCCGCCCGAGGCTTCTCTTGCTCAGTTAAAGAAAACCCTTGGCCGCTCTGTGATGAGCCGGAGCCGAAGGCAACGGTGTGAGCGTGGACAGAGGCGGAGTCGGCTGGAGAAGAAACTTCATCGGCCCAGGAGCAGGGGACTTCCCAGGCCGAGGAGGCATAGCAGCGGCGGCTGGAACCTGGCCAGGTCGTCCACTGGCGGGACCAACCTGGAGTCGGGCTGCCGAGGCCATGAGCCGGGCTGATGTCCTCGGGGGTGAGCTGGTTGAGGCTACGGAGCGGCCGGTCGAGTCGTCTACTCGGGCCGGGTTCCCGGAGGAGACCCTGGCGGCGATGGCCTAGGCGCGGTGCTGACATCTTCCTTCGAGGTGGAGATCCTTCGATCGTGTTGCTATCTGAGGCCGGGTCGGATTCCGCCGAAGGTGGAGTCGATGTCGAGGGTGCTGCTGCTCCCCCTACTGATGTCTGAACCTGCAGGAACAGTTTATCTGTAGTGCGCGTATGTTTTTTGCGGCCGCCGAGGCCCAAACATATCATCGTTGTGTTATAGAGTTGTGTTTCTTTTCCCCTTGTTTCGAGTATCAGGACTTGTTCATCGGTAGCAGAATCGTTTATCCGAGCGAGAGTTACTTATCGCAGAAGGTGATGAGTGAGGTATCTGTATCCTGGAGGCGTAGGAGTTCCTCGGCTCGGTCGGCCTTGCCGCTTACGTGTACTCTTACTCGTCCGTAGGATTCTGTTATCGATACAGTCGAGAAGGCATGCAAAATCGTTCTGCCAGGAAGGTTTTTGAGCGTTAAGACTTGTTCGGCAGCAGAATCGCTTATCCAAGCGAGAGTTACTTATCGCAGAAGGTGATGAGTCAGGTATCCGTATCCCAGAGGTGTAGGAGTCCCTCGGCTCGGTCGGCCTTGCCGCTTACGTGTACTCCATCGTCTTCAGGATTCCACTATCGAAGTAGTCGAAAAGCGCGAAAGACGTTCTGACAGAAAGACTTTTTCCGAGGAAAATTTTGACGCAGAGGGGGTTTCCCCCTTCTAGCCCCTGAGGGAGGGTCAGGCTTTGCCGAGGCAAGGCTGACCCTTCCTTGACGGTTAGACTCTTTTTGCGTATGTAAAGAGAACGAGGTATGTGAACGACTTGAAAACATCTTAAGGGTAAAAGCGTCGTAGCTGTCGGATGTTCCAAGCGTTGCTGTAAACCTCGCCTTGACTGTTGGCCAGCTTGTATGTTCCGGGCTTCAAAATCTTGGCGATGATGAATGGCCCTTCCCAGGGAGGTGTGAGCTTATGACGCCCTCGGGCGTCTTGTCGTAGCCGAAGCACCAAGTACCCCACCTGGAGGTCTCGGGACCGAACCCCTCAGGCGTGGTAGCATCGCAGAGACTGCTGATACCTTGCCGAGTGTAGTAAGGCCATGTCTCGAGCCTCTTCCAGCTGGTCCAGTGAGTCTTCTCGGCTGGTCTGGTTGCTTTGGTCGTCGTACGTCCTTGTCCTCGGGGAGCCGTATTCTAAGTCTATGGGCAAGATAGCCTCTGCCCCATAGACTAGAAAGAACAGCGTGAAGCCCGTGGCTCGGCTTGGCGTCGTCCTCAGACTCTAGACCACCGAGGGGAGTTCCTTCACCCATCGCCTGCCGAACTTGTTGAGGTCGTTGTAGATCCTCGGCTTGAGTCCCTGCAGAATCATGCCGTTGGCGCGCTCTACCTGACCATTCGTCATGGGGTGAGCTACAGCGGCCCAGTCCACCCGGATGTGGTGGTCCTCGCAGAAGTCCAGGAACTTTCTGCCAGTGAACTGGGTGCCGTTGTCGGTGATGATGGAGTTCAGGACCCCAAAGCGATGGATGATGTTGGTGAAGAATGCCACCGCCTGTTCAGACCTGATGCTGTTTAGGGGTCGGACCTCAATCCACTTGGAGAATTTGTCGATAGCGACCAGCAGGTGCATGAAGCCCCCGGGTGCCTTCTGCAAGGGACCGACGAGGTCCAGACCCCACACAGCAAATGGCCAGGTGATGGGTATTGTTTGCAGGGTCTGAGCGGGCAGGTGTGTCTGCCTTGCGTAGAATTGACACCCTTGGTAGGTGCGTGCAATCCTAGTGGCGTCGGCCACCGCGGTTGGCCAGTAGAAACCCTGTCGGAAGGCGTTTCCAACGAGGGCTCGAGGTGCTGCGTGATGACCGCAAGCCCCCGAGTGTATTTCTTGCAATAGCTTGTGACCTTCGGCGATGGATATGCATCGCTGGAGGATGCCTGAGGGGCTGCGGTGGTAGAGCTCCTTCTCGTCACCCAGCAAGACGAACGACCTGGCGCGCCGCGCCAGTCGCCGAGCTTTGGCTCTATCGAGGGGTAGCTCTCCTCGGTGGAGATATTGCAGGTACGGGGTCTGCCAGTTTTGATTAGGCGTGACCCCATTCCGCTCTTCCTCGACGCGCAGTGCCTCACCCTTGGCGGCCGAGGGTGCCTCGGGCTGGGCCGAGGCCTCCTCGGGCTCGGGCGTGTCGTCGGTCTTGACGGAGGGTTGATGTAGGTCTCGGGAGAAGACGTCCGGGGGAACCGTTGTCCGCCCCGAGGCTATTTTAGCCAGCTCGTCCACAGTCTCGTTGTATCGTCGAGCGACGTGGTTGAGCTCGAGCCCGTAGAACTTGTCTTCCAGGCGCCGAACCTCGTCGCAGTAGGCTTCCATCTTTGGGTCGCGGCAATGGGAGTTCTTCATGACTTGGTCGATGACAAGCTGCGAGTCGCCACGAGCATCGAGGCGCCGAACCCCTAGCTCGATGGCGATGCGCAACCCGTTAACGAGAGCCTTGTACTCGGCCACGTTGTTTGATGTCGGGAAATGGAGGCGCAACACGTAGCGGAGGTGCTTCCCGAGGGGTGAGATGAAGAGCAGGCCCGCGCCCGCTCCTGTTTTCATCAGCAACCCGTCGAAAAACATGGTCCAGAGTTCCGGTTGGATCAGAGCTGCTGGAAGTTGGGTGTCGACCCATTCAGCCACAAAGTCCGCCAAGACTTGGGACTTGATGGCCTTCAAGGAGCGAACGAGATTGTCTCGCCCATGATCTCCACCGCCCACTTTGCAATCCTACCCGAGGCCTCTCGGCACTGGATGATCTCCCCCAGGGGAAGGATGACACCACAATCACTGGATGAGACTCGAAGTAGTGTCGCAACTTTTGCCGCGTCAGAATTACCGCGTACAGTAGCTTCTGAATTTGCGGGTAGCGGATTTTGGTCTCGGACAGTACCTCACTGATGAAGTAGACCGACCTCTAGACGGGCAATGCATGCCCTTCTTCTCGTCTCTCGACTACGATCGCGGCGCTGACCACCTGAGTGGTTGCGGCTACGTAGATCAAGAGGGCTTCTCCGGCAGCGGGGGGCACCAAGATGGGCGCGCTTGTAAGGAGCGCCTTTAGGTTCCCGAGGGCATCCTCGGCCTCGGGGGTCCAAGTGAAGCGCTCGGTCTTCCTTAAGAGGCGGTACAGGGGTAGGCCTCTTTTGCTAAGGCGCGAGATGAAGCGGCTCAGAGCCACAAGGCATCCCATGACCCTCTGTACTCCTTTCAAGTCCTTGATGGGCCCCATGTTGGTGATGTTGGGCAGCTCGGTGCGCTGCTTCAAATCGCCGGATGTAGTCCCGCAGGGATTCTCCCGGCTGCTGGCAGCAGCTTCAGAGATCCCAGGAGTTCCCAGGGCGCACGTATGTGCCCTGGAAGTTGTCGGCGAAGGCTTTGACCAGGTCGTCCCAGCTGGAGATCTGCGCAGGAGGCAGATGCTCTAGCCAGGTTCGGGCGGCGTCAGAGAGGAACAGGGGGAGGTTGCGGATGATGAGGTTGTCATCGTTCGTTCCACCCAGCTGGCAGGCCAGCCGGTAGTCCGCGAGCCACAGTTCCGGCCTTGTTTCCCCCGAGTATTTGGTGATGGTAGTCGGGGTTCAGAACCGGGTCGGGAACGGCGCCCATCGTATGGCCCGGCTGAAAGCTTGCAGACCGGGTGGTTCGGGCGAGGGGCTCCGATCCTCCCCGCTGTCATAGTGTCCCCCACGCCTGGGGTGGTAGCCTCGGCGCACCTTCTCGTCGAGGTGGGCTCGACGGTCGCGGCGGTGGTGCTCGTTGCCGAGGCGACCTGGGGCTGCAGACGTTGCGTCCCACGTGCGCCCGGTGTGGACCGAGGCTTCCCTCATGAATCGGGAAGTCGTGGCGCGATGCTCCGGGGGGTACCCCTGCCTTCGGGAGGCAGAGCTTTCGGCCCGTCGGACCGCGACATCCTCCAGGAGATTCTTGAGCTCTCCCTGGATACGCCGCCCCTCGGTGGTGGATGGCTCTAGCATTGCTCGGAGTAGTATTGCTGCTGCAGCCAGGTTCTGGCCGACCCCACTGGAAGCCAGGGGCAGCCTTGCCCTGGCATCGTCGGTGATGCGGTGCTGGATGTCCTGGGCCAGATGACGCGCTTCTCCGGCTGGTGCTCGGCCTGCCCACTCCTGCCTGATGTTCTGCCGGAGCTGCACAAGTTGTCCTGCTTCCTCGTCGAGTCTGGCCTGCATCTCGCGGATTTGCTCGAGCTGTGCGTCCTGACCCCCCATAGGGACTGGGACCACAGCTAGCTCCCGAAGGATGTCAACGTGAGGCGTAGGCCTAGGGGGATCGCCGTCCTCCGGCATACCAAGATGGTTGCCTTCGTCGAGACCCCCTAGATCGACGTGGAAACATTCGTGACTTGGGCCACAGTCCTCGTCGTCAAGGCTGTGGCCACCATCGGAGCAATTGGAGAGGCAGTAGTCACATGCGGTCATGAAGTCCTACATGGCACTAGGGTTATCGAGCCCGGAGAAATCCCAACCAGAGTCAGGCTTGACATCTTCCTCAGAACCCGGGGGCCCGTAGGTCGAGACGGCCGTCAGTCGGTCCCAGGTTGACCACATATGGTACCCCGGAAGGTTAGGATATGCCCTTATGAAAGCGTCCACCGAAGCGGGGTCGCTTGGTGGGTCGAAGCTGAATCTAAAAGGCACAGGGTGGAAAACGGACGGTACCTCTTGATCGATGGATGGTGACGAAGTCGTGTCGGGGACCGACTGTACCGTTATCTCAGGTACGAGGCTAACGCCCAGCAAGTCCTTTGCGAGCGTGCTGGCGTCATCCGTCCGCTTGGGGTTGGCGTGTTGCGGGGAAACGACGCTCGTCTTTGTCTCAGACGCGAGGTCAACGCCCAACGTGTCCCACGCTGGGGCGCCGACGTCATCGACTCGCTCGACAGCCGACGAGGTGCCGCCTCCTGCTTGGCCATGGTTGCTCCGCCTCCTTCTCCGTCGGCGGGGAAGGTGACGGGACAGACCTAGATGCTGCTCTTCCGCCATGCGGGGAAGACGTCGTTGATTCCGTCGTCAGTGGGCGGGCTGACGGCCGCCATTGTCATTGTCGCGCGGTGGAGGAAGGAGTACCATGTCGTAGCTACCATCGAGGGACATGAACTCGAGACTCCCGAAACGGAGCAGCGTCCCGGGCTGGAGAGGTTGCTAGAGACTACCCATCTGGAGCTTGACGGGAAGTTGTTCGTCAACACGCAGCAGGCCCCTACCTGGCGCGCCAACTGTCGGCGTTTCGACCTCGGGGGGTCCCTGGACCGACGAGTAAATTGTCGCTGCGTGTCCCAGCCCAGATGGGTCGGCGCAAGATGGAACACAAGGGGGAAAAGCCGCGGCTCGTGTTATCCTGTGCCCAGGGCAGATGCGCTTGCGGTAGGGGGTTACAAGCGTTCGTGAGGGAGAGAGAGAGAGAGAGCCTGTCCGTCAGCCCGTCCTCCCGTGCGGCCACCTTCTCGTACGAGGGCCCTAGACCTTCCTTTTATAGATGTATGGAGAGGGTCCAGGTGTACAATGGGGAGTGTAGCAATGTGCTAACATGTCTAGCAGAGAGGAGCCAGAGCCCTATGTACATGCCATCGTGGCAGTCGGAGAGGTGCTAAAGCCTTGTTCATGTGATGTCGTGGTCGTCGGAGGAGCGCTTGAGCCCCGTAGAAGCACATCTGTCGGGGCTGTCGGGTCCTTGCTGACGTCTCCTTGCTTCCGTAAGGGGCTGAGAACCGCCGCCGTCATGGGAGCACGCGGGGTGCCATCATTACCTGTTTACCGGGGCGAGCCAGATGGGACACCGGTCTTGTTCCTCGTAGCCTGAGCTAGCTAGGGGTAGGGTAATGATGGGCCCCCCTGTAACGTGGTCGGTCCGAGCCCAAGGTCGGGCAAGGCGGAGACTCCTCCGAGGTCGAGGCTGAGTCCAAGCCCTGGGGTCGGGCGAGGCGGAGTCCGTCATTCGAGGTCGAGGCTGAGTTCAAGCCCTGGGGTCAGGCGAGGCGGAGACTCCTCCGAGGTCGAGGCTGAGTCCGAACCCTGGGGTCGGGCGAGGCGGAGTCCGTCGTCCGAGGTCGAGGCTGAGTCCGAGCCCTGGGGTTGGGCGAGGCGGAGACCGTCTTCCGAGGTCGAGGCTGAGTCCGAGCCCTCAGGTCGGGCGAGGCGGAGACCGTCTTCCAAGGTCGAGGTTGAGTCTGAGCCCTGGGGTCAGGCGAGGCGGAGCTTCCTATGGCGCCTAAGGCTGGACTCGGCTGCTGTCAGCCTCACCCTGGCGGGTGACACAGCAGTCGGAGCAGGGCAGGCAGCGCTGTTTTCCTGTCAGGTCAGTCAGTGGAGGGGCGAAATGACTGCGGTCACTTCGGCCCTGTCGACTGAGGAACGCGCGTCATGATAAGGTGTCAGGCGATCCTTGCATTGAATGCTCCTGCGATACGGTCGGTTGGCGAGGCGATCTGGCCAAGGTTGCTTCTCCGTGAAGCCTGCCCGAGCTGGGCCTCGGACGAGTCGAAGGTGCGCCCGTTGCTTGAGGAGGCCTTCGGACGAGGCGTGAATCCACCTGGGTCTATTGTTCCTGCCCGAGGCTGGGTTCGGGCGAGGCGAGATCGTGTCCCTTGAGTGGACAGAGCCTTGACCTGTATTGCACCCATCAGGCCTTTGCAGCTTGTGCTGATGGTGGTTGCCAGCCGAGTTTAGGATTCTTGGGGGTACCCCTAATTATGGTCCCCGACAACGGGTCTTCCACATCTTCTTGCGCCTAATCTGCTGACAGAAGGGGAGAAAGCGGATCTGGTGATCCGTGGTAATGTAGTTCTCAACACGTTATCAACACGCTCTACCTCGACGTTACTGCGAGATCAGATCAGCATCAACTCTTCATCAAGCCAGCAGGTCCTCCGGCCTAGCCGAACTGTCCTACGCGACATGCTTCGATTTCACCTCTACGCAATCACGTGGTACGATATACATTTCTAGAATAAATGTACTATTCTTGATCTATTCCTCGTAAAAGAAAGGAAAATCATTGGTCGGACCCACACGGTGAGGTCGCTCGTAGATCTCCAGATTAGGTGCAGTTGCCCTGACGACGTCCCTCGCACACCTCCAGATCCTGGAGCAGCGCCGCGTCGTGATGGGTCCTTGTTGGTATACGCCTGCTCGTGCGCAGCGGAAGACGTTAGCTGACGGAGATACTACTGCTTTGTGTGGCGGCTGGCAGCCTTGCGCGAAGCGATGCACAGATCCGCGCATGACGATGGAATGTGAACATAAAAGATCATATTTTTTGGAGAATTGTTCTCCCCTAGCTCTTGGTCAAATCGGTTGACCACACGCATGGACTTGGAGACCGTTGCATGTGTGTTGCATGGTCCTCCGCATGGAGTTATGGACCACACGCCTGCCATGTCAGAAACAAAAAAAGGCCGGTCAAAGGCATGCATGCCACGCTCCTATACATGCGGAAGTCACGGTTAAGCATAAGAGCCACACAAACCTCCTCCTCTCTATACAACTGTTTAAGCGGTTCAAACCGTTGGGTGATTAGACACGATGCAATATTTATATACATAAGTTCCTGTTGAATTTATATAAATTTATATGCATGCTCCATATAATTTCTTCTATATTTCCAGTTGCAAATAACAAAAAGACTAAACATGTTACAGTTTCTAATGTAATTAATTATTTCTGGCAGTAAATAATTAGTACAAAATGCACGTTTAATAATGGGAAAATGCCTTTTGCACCTTATGTGGTGATGCCCATGCATTAATTTTGGTATTTTTTCTGTATTAATAATTATTTCTAGCAGCAAATAATTAACAAAGAATTATTAAGAATGCATGTGAAGGCTATAATGTGCATACTCAAATCGCTCTAAATATTTGTGTTGCGTTGAGTTTTTAGTCTCACGACGAGCGATTAAATTGTATATTGGGTACTTGGACACGTCGATCAGGCTACATTATTAATCGGGTGAGTTATGACTTAGCTGAGCATTGGCTGCACCCTGGCAACACGACACTGTATTTATGTCGTACGAACTTGGGTGTGTCATGTGATTGCTATGTCATGCTCTTGCTTAATCGAATCGCTCCCGTTGAGTCAGACCGCCATCGTCGAGTCACACATTTTTTGCAGACCCTGTAGGCACTACCCATGTTTTGCAATCATTGAGCCACAATTGCGCCTATTGCGCACGTTATGTGGACTTATCGTGTACGCCGACTACTAAGACATAATTGTGTCTGTCATGCTTGTTGCGAAGGCTTGTTGTGTTGTCGTCGCCCTGATGGCCGCACACGCATTGACGCCAGATACGCTTAAGCTTGTACTCGCGCGGATTATGGTGGGTTGTTCAAGCCCCTGAAGTCACATTACGCGCAACCTTCGTAAACAATTTTGTTTGGCTCTATATTTTATTTGATTGCGTTGTGTGGCATCATATATTTATATATATCGTCAAGTGGCCATAACAACTATATCAAGCTCTATAGTGCTTGATAATCTGGGAAATTAAATTGAAATACAATTAAACACAGATAAGTTAATTTTCTGCTCTCTCCTCATGCATAAAGTTTTACCCGAAGTAATCCGAAGATATATAATATAATGCATGAAAGCCTTTTTGGCATAGAAGACATCACAAATTGGGATTCTATTAGTAAGCAAAAGGCCTTTCCAAATGATTTAAGACTATAAATCTTAGCCATACATTGCTCAACCAGATGTTAGCACATTGCTCTCTTTGTCGCTAAATGACATGAAGCAAACTATGAGATAAAAGGACATGTAATCGCCAGCAACACGAAGTTGCGAGTATACCTAGAGGTTATTCTGAGAAATTTTTCACTATGTTGGTGTGAAAACCATAGTGTGTTCCCGTCGAACCACTTTACTCGTTCTATCTAGGACCTCTATGCTTGTGTCGCATACATCTCTTGGAATTATAAATACTTATAGTCACTGAATTGACTCGGGATAGTCCTTTGACAAGTTTGGTATACATTGTAAGCTAAATGGTAAAGGTTGGTCATGAATGGACACATACCTGGGGTTTATGTAGCCGAACTACACTGAATTCCACCCTTTGGCATGCTTACCATTATATACCTTCGATCTACCAGAAGTGAGAAGAGTAGACAAATAACTATGAAATCCCACATCACCACAGAGCTTGAAGCTAAATTAGACATTAACATGTTCTTGGTCCTTAGAGCCAGAAGAGTCATATGTCTTGACCACTAGACTACTAGTGATGATAATTTGTGATAGAAATATGAAGATCTTGTAGAGACCTGTTGTATCCTCTCTACTCCTGATGATTTCTTCATATGAGGGTAGTACTATCTGTTGTTGAAGATGGATCCTAGGCGGATACCGGTCTTGTTTCGTTCTTGCCAAGCAGTTATCATCATTTGTTTCATGAAAAGCTAGTTATATGGTGATTTTCCCCAGATAAAAATGAATTCTTGGCCTTGTTTGTTCTATTCCAAAGCTTCTCTTCTCGCCGAACAACAAAGAGATTGAAATAATGCTTTATAGAACAAATTGGTATATAATATGAGGAGAAATGTTTGCCCTGCTGGCAACATCACAAATTATTAACTATTGTTATAAATTCTCTCTCAAAATTATAATACCTAAAAATGTTGCACAAATTGATACAAAATTTCAGAATAGTATGAGTAATTGGGTAAACCATGGGCAGTGATAAAAATGAGATGGACTATACATCTACGCATATAAAAATATTTGCTTGGCAGCTTTGGCCTGATGCTGTCGGGGACCATAATTAGGGGTACCCTCAAGGCTCCTAATTCTCAGCTGGTAACCCCCATCAGCACAAAGCTGCAAAGGCCTGATGGGTGCGACTAAGTCAAGGATCAGTCCATTCGAGGGACTCGATCACGCCTCGCCCGAGCCCAGCCTCGGGCAAGGTCAGCCGACCCCGGAGGATCTACGTCTCGCCCGAGGCCCCCCTCCAGCGACGAACATACTTCCGTCTCGCCTGAGGCCCAGTCTTCGCCAAGAAGCAACCCTGGCCAAATCGCCACACCAACCGACCAAATCGCAGGGGCATTTAATGCAAAGGTGGCCTGACACCTTTATCCTGACGCACGTCCTCCGGTCGACAGAGCCGAAGTAACCGCAGTCACTTCACCGCTCCACTGACCGGCCTGACAGAAGGACAGTGCCGCCTGCGCCGCTCCGACTGCTGTGCCACTCGACAGAGTAAGGCTGACAGGCAGCCAGGCCCGGCCTCAGGCACCATAGGGAACTCCGCTCCGCCCGACCCAGGGCTCGGACTCGGGCACAACCCCAGAAGACGGTGAACTCCGCTCCGCCCGACCTAGGGCTCGGACTCGGGCTCAGCCCCGGAAGACGGCGAACTCCGCTCCGCCCGACCCAGGGCTCGGACTCGGGCTCAGCCCCGAAAGACAGCGAACTCCGCTCCGCCCGACCCAGGGCTCGGACTCGGGCTCAGCCCCGAAAGACGACGAACCCCGCTTCGCCCGACCCCAGGGCTCGGACTTAGCCTTGGCCTCAGCCGACGGTCTCCACCTCGCCCGACCCAGGGGCTCGGACTCGACCTCGGCCACGGAAGATAGACTCGACCTCGACCTCGGAGGAGCCTCCACATCGCCCAACCTAGGGCACCACGGACTGGCCACGTCAACAGGAGGCGCCATCATTACCCTACCCCAAGCTGACTCAGGCTACGGGGAACAAGACCGGCGTCCCATCTAGCTCGCTCCGCCAGACAAGTAATGATGGCGTCCCGCACGCTCTATGATGACGGTGGCTCTCAGCCCCCTTATGGAAGCAAGAGGACGTCAGCAAGGACTCGACAGCCCCGATAGCTGTCCTTCCGCTAGGCTCCAGCGCTCCTCCGACGGCCACGACACCACACGAACCGGGTGCCAAAACCTCTCCGGCTGCCACGATGGCATGTACTTAGGGCGCTAGCTCTCCTTCGCTAGACACGTTAGCACTCTGCTACACCCCCATTGTACACCTGGATCCTCTCCTTGCGCCTATAAAAGGAAGGACCAGGGCCCTCTTAGAGAGGGTTGGTCGCGCGGGGAAGAGGACGGGACAGGCGCTCGCGTGAGGCCGCTCGCTCCCCCTCCCGCGTGGACACTTGTAACCCCCTACTGCAAGCGCACCCGACCTGGGCGCGGGACAAACACGAAGGCCGCGGGATTTCCACCTCTCACGCCCGTCTCCTTTCCCCCCTTCGCGCTCCATCTCGCGCCGACCCATCTGGGCTGGGGCACGTGGCGACATTTCACTCGTCGGCCCAGGGACCCCCTGGTCTCGAAACGCCGACAGTTGGCGCGCCAGGTAGGGGCCTGCTGCGTGTTGACGAACAGCTTCCCGTCAAGCTCCATATGGGCAGTCTTCAGCAACCTTTCCAGCCCAGGACGGTGCTCCGTTTCGGGAATCTTGAGTTCATGTCCCTCGATGGCAGCTACGACATGATACTCCTTCCCCGCCGTGCGACAACGACAATGGCGGCCGACAGCCCGCTCGCCGGCGGCGGAATCGACGACGTCTTCCCCGCGCGGTGGAAGAACAACATTCGAGCTCGCCCCGTCCCCTCCCCCACCGACGGAGGAGGAGGCGGGGCAACCAAGGCCAAGCAGGAGGCGGCACCTCGTCGGCTGTCGAGCGAGTCGACGGCGTCGGCGCCCCAACCGGGGGCACGTCGAGCATCGACCTCGCGTCTGAGACGAAGACGAGCGCCGTCTCCCCGCAACACGCCAATCCCAAGCAAACGGACGACGCCAACACGCTTGCGAAAGGCTTGCTGGGCGTCACCCTCGTACCAGAGACGACGGTGCAGTCAGTCCCTGACGTGACTTCATCACCGCCCGTCGACCAAGAGGTACCCACCGATTCCCATCTCATGCCTTTTGGATTCGGCCTCGACCCGCCAAGCGACTTCGCTTTGGCGGGCGCTCTCGTAGAGGCGAGTCCAAACCCTCTGGGGTACCGTATGCGGTCACCCTAGGACCGGCTGACGGACGTCTTGACCTACGGGCCCTTGGGGTCCGAGGAAGATGACGTGCCCGACTTCTGTTGGGATTTCTCCGGACTTGGTAACCCCAGCGCCATGCGGGACTTCATGACCGCATGCGACTACTGCCTTTCCGACTGTTCTGACGGTAGCCGCAGCCTCGGCGACGAGGACTGCAGCCCAAGTCGTGAATGTTTCCACGTCGATCTAGGGGGTCCCTCCGAAGGCAACCATCTTGGTATGCCGGAGAACGGTGATCTCCCTAGGCCTGTGCCTCGCGTTGACATCCTACGGGAGCTAGCTGTGGTCCCCGTTCCGGTGGGGGGTCATGGCCCACACCTCGAGCAAATCCACGGGGTGCAGGCCAGGCTCGACGAGGGAGCAGGAGCACTTGAGCCGATCCGTCGGGACATCGGACAGGAATGGGCGGGCCAACCTCCAGCCGGAGAAATGCGTCATCTACCCCAGGGCTTCCAGCACCGCATCGCCGACGATGTCGGGGTGAGGCCGCCACCCACTTCCAGTGGAGTCGGCTAGAACCTGGCTGCAGCAGCAATGCTTCTCCGCGCGATGCCGGAGCCGTCAACCACCGAGGGGCGGCGAATTCAGGGAGAGCTCAAGAATCTCCTTGAGGACGCCGCGGTCCAACGGGCCGAAAGCTCTGCCTCCCAAAGGCAGGGGTACCCCTCGGAACATCGCGCCGCGACTTCCCGATTCATGCGGGAAGCCTCGGTCCACACCGGGCGCACGCGCAACACAGCGCCTGCGGCCCCGGGACGCCTCGGCAACGAGCACCATCACCGCGACCGTCGGGCCCACCTCGACGAGAGGGTGCACCGAGGCTACCACCCCAGGCGTGGGGGACGCTATGACAGCGGGGAGGATCGGAGTCCCTCGCCCGAACCACCCGGTCCGCAGGCTTTCAGCCACGCCATACGACGGGCGCCGTTCCCGACCCGGTTCTGACCCCCGACTACTATCACAAAGTACTCGGGGGAGACGAGACCGGAACTGTGACTCGCGGACTACTAGATGGCCTGCCAACTGGGTGGAATGGACGATGACAACCTCATCATCCGCAACCTCCCCCTGTTCCTCTCCGACACTGCTCGCGCCTGGTTGGAGCACCTGCCTCCGGGGCAGATCTCCAACTGGGACGACCTGGTCCAAGCCTTCGCCGGCAAGTTCTAGGGCACGTACGTGCGCCCTAGAAACTCCTGGGACCTTCGAAGCTGTCGACAGTAGCCGGGAGAGTCTCTCCGGGACTATATCCGGCGATTCTCGAAGCAGCGCACCGAGCTGCCCAACATCACCGATTCAGATGTCATCGGCGCGTTCCTCGCCGGCACCACTTGCCGCGACCTAGTGAGCAAGCTGGGTCGCAAGACCCCCACCAGGGCGAGCGAGCTGATGGACATCGCCACCAAGTTCGCCTCTGGCCAGGAGGCGGTTGAGGCTATCTTCCGGAAGGACAAGCAGCCCCAGGGCCACCCACCGGAAGATGCCCCCGAGGCGTCAACTCAGCACGGCGCCAAGAAGAAAGGCAAGAAGAAGTCGCAAGCGAAACGCGACGCCACCGACGTGGACCTTGTCGCCGTCGCCGAGTACAAGAACCCTCGGAAACCCCCCAGAGGTGCCAACCTCTCCGACAAGATGCTCAAGGAGCCGTGCCCCTATCATCACGGGCCCGTCAAGCACACCCTTGAGGAGTGCGCCATGCTTCGGTGTCACTTCCACAGGGCCGGGCCACCCGCGGAGGGTGGCAGGGCTCGCGACGACGACAAGAAGGAAGATCACCAGGCAGGAGAGTTCCCCGAGGTCCGCGACTGCTTCATGATCTACGGTGGGCAAGCGGCAAACACCTCGGCTCGGCACCGCAAGCAAGGGCGTCGGGAGGTCTGTTCGGTGAAGGTGACAGCGCCAGTCTACCTAGACTGGTCCGACAAGCCCATCACCTTCGACCAAGCCGACCACCCCGACCACGTGCCGAGCCCGGGGAAATACCCGCTCGTTGTCGACCCCATCATCGGCAACGTCAAGCTCACCAAGGTCCTCATGGACGGAGGCAGTAGCCTCAACATCATCTACGCCGAGACCCTCGGGCTCCTGCGTGTAGATCTATCCTCGGTCCGGGCAGGCGCTGCGCCTTTCCACGGGATCATCCCCGGGAAGCGCGTCCAGCCCCTCGGACAACTCGACCTTCCCGTCTGCTTTGGAACACCCTCCAACTTCCGAAGAGAGACCCTCACGTTCGAGGTGGTCGGGTTCCGAGGAACCTACCACGCAGTACTGGGGAGGCCATGCTACGCGAAGTTCATGGCCGTCCCCAACTACACCTACCTCAAGCTCAAGATGTCGGGCCCCAACGGGGTCATCACCGTCGGCCCCACGTACCGACACACGTTCGAATGCGACGTGGAGTGCGTGGAGTACGCTGAGGCCCTCGCCGAATCCGAGGCCCTCATCGCCGACCTAGAGAGCCTCTCTAAGGAGGTGCCAGACGTGAAGCGCCACGCCGGCAGCTTCGAGCCAGCGGAGACGGTTAAATCCGTCCCCCTCAACCCTAGCGGCGACGCCTCCAAGCAGATCCGGATCGGCTCCGAGCTCGATCCCAAATAGGAAGCAGTGCTCGTCGGCTTTCACCGCGCGAACGCCGACGTTTTCGCGTGGAGTCCCTCGGACATGCCCGGCATACCGAGGGATGTCGCCGAGCACTCGCTGGATATCCGAGCTGGAGCCCGACCCGTGAAACAGCCTCTGCGCCGATTCGACGAAGAAAAGCGCAGAGCCATAGGCGAGGAGATCCACAAGCTAATGGCGGCAGGGTTCATCAAAGAGGTATTCCATCCTGAATGGCTTGCCAACCCTATGCTTGTGAGAAAGAAAGGAGGGAAATGGCGGATGTGTGTAGACTACACTGGTCTAAACAAAGCATGTCCGAAGGTTCCCTACCCTCTGCCTCGCATCGACCAAATCGTGGATTCCACTGCTGGGTGCGAAACCCTGTCTTTCCTCGATGCCTACTCAGGGTATCATCAAATCAGGATGAAAGAGTCCGACCAGCTCGCGACTTCTTTCATCACACCCTTCGGCATGTACTGCTATGTCACCATGCCGTTCGGCTTGAGGAATGCGGGTGCGACGTACCAGCGGTGCATGAACCATGTGTTCGGCGAACATATTGGCCGGACGGTCGAGGCCTACGTCGATGACATCGTAGTCAAGACGAGGAAGGCCTTCGACCTCCTTTCTGACCTTGAAGTGACATTCCGTTGTCTCAAGGCGAAAGGCGTGAAGCTTAATCCTGAGAAATGTGTCTTTGGGGTTCCCCGAGGCATGCTCTTGGGGTTCATCATCTCCGAGCGGGGCATCGAAGCCAACCCGAAGAAGATCGCGGCCATCACCAGCATGGGGCCCATCAAGGACTTAAAAGGCGTACAGAGGGTCATGGGATGCCTTGCGGCTCTGAGCCGCTTCATCTCACGCCTCGGCGAAAGAGGCCTGCCTCTGTACCGCCTCTTAAGGAAGGCCGAGTGCTTCACTTGGACCCCTGAGGCCGAGGAAGCCCTCGGGAACCTGAAGGCGCTCCTCATGAACGCGCCCATCTTGGTGCCCCCCGCTGCCGGAGAAGCCCTCTTGATCTACGTCGCCGCGACCACCTAGGTGGTTAGCGCCGCGATTGTGGTTGAGAGACGAGGAGAGGGGCATGCATTGCTGAGACCTGCATCAACCCTCTGCCAAGACCGACTACACACCCGAGCCCGAGAAGGCCTCGGCCGAGCCTGAGGCACCCTCGGGTCAGTCCGAGGCACCCTCGGCTCGGCCCGAGGTACCCTCGGTCCAGCCCGAGGTACCCTCGGCCCAGCCCGAGGCACCCTCGGTTCGGTCCGAGGTACCCTCGGCCCCCGAGGGTGAGGCACTGCGCATCGAGGGGGAGCGAAGCGGGGTCACGCCTAATCGAAACTGGCAGACCTCGTACCTGCAATATCTCCACCGAGGAGAGCTACCCCTCGACCGAGCCGAAGCTCGACGGCTGGCGCGGCGCGCCAAGTCGTTTGTCTTGCTGGGAGATGGGAAGAAGCTCTACCACCGCAGCCGGAAACGCCTTCCGACAAGGTTTCTACCGGCCGACGGAGGTGGCCGACGCCACTAGAATTGTCCACACCTGCGAAGGGTGTCAGCTCTACGCAAGGCAGAACCACCCCTTGCAGAAGACACCCGGGGGCTACACGCACCCCTGGGAAGGGCCATTCGTCATCGCCAAAGTTCTGAAGCCCGGAACGAACAAGCTGGACGACAGTCAAGGCGAGGTCTACACCCACACTTCGAACATCCAACAGCTACGTCGCTTCTACCCTAAAGATGTTTTCAAGATTTTCGTATATCTCGTTTCCACGCAAAATTTGGTCATCAAGGAAGGGTCAGCCTTGCCTCGGCAAAGCCCGACCCTCCCTCGGGGGCTAGAAGGGGGGAACCCCCTCTGCGTCAAAATTTTCAATCAAAAAGGCTTCTGCGTTCCCCCGGCTATGTCGGAAGCAGGACCCCAAGAAGCGAACGCGGGTGCATGTAAGTGGCAAGGCTGACTGAGCCGAGGGACTCCTATGCCTCTGGGTTACGGATACCTCACTCGTCACCCACCACGAAAAATGACTCCTACTTGGGCAAGCCACCCTGCTACTGACGAGCAGGGCCGGATACGCAAAATGAAAGGAAAAGGGGCACGACTTTATGCTACGATAATAAAGTGTTCGGGCCTCAGCGGCCGCAAAAGACACACGTGCATCCAAAGGAAACTGCTCCAACAGAGTTAGGCGTCGCCCGGGGAAGGAGCCGCGCCGTCGGCTTCGTCCCCGCCTTCGGCAAAGTCCACCCCGGCTTCGGACGACAGCGCAGGCGGGAGGATCTCTGCCTCGAAGGTGGTCGTCAGCACTGCGCTCGGGCCCGCGGCGGCCGCGTCGAGCCTCTGGACTTCAGCCAGGGCAGCTTCATCTTCGTCAGGAAGGCAATACCCCTCGCTGACCCGCTCCAGATCCACGACGTAGTGGGAAGCAAGCACGGCGAAGGCCCGCCTGACGCCGTGGTGTAGCGCCTCGCGGAGTCTGCCGCGCACGTGATCACCCAAGGCCTGCAGGCGACTTTGGGGGGAGCTTCCTGAGGGGACGTCGCCGAAGCCAAAGACCCGGCAGAAGTCCGAGATGGCCTCGGACATGGCCGCATGGTCGGCCTCCCTCTGCTCGGTCGCCCCGGCAAGCGCCCTGGTGGATTCATCAAGGGCAGACTCGAGCTCTGCGAACAGCCAGAGCGCAAGGCCTAAAACACAAGCGGAGGAAACAAGCTGAAACGAAAACCGAAAACAACCAAGACATACCTCCGGCTCGGGCACGCTGCTCCGAGGCTGCGGCCTGGGCTACGGCTAGGTCTGCTGCAAGGGCTCCAGCCCGGCTTTCGGCCTCGGCAGCCCGGCCCCGAGATTGGTCTCGATCATCGACGACCTGGTCGAACTCCGACTGCCGTCGTTGCACCTCTGTGCGTGCCGCTGCCGCCTCTGCTCTCAGATCGGCGCAGAGCAACCGAAGGTCCGCCACCTCGGCGCCCTGCTGGGAGAGGCGCGCAGTAGCCCCAGCGAGCGAGGTCCTCAGGTATCGCAGCGAGCCCGAGAAATCGACCTTGTGGTGGATGAACGACGATTTGGCGGCGCTCAGATCCGTCAGATCCTAAGGGAAGGAAGCGGGGCGTCACAAAAGACGCCTTGCTCACAAAGAAGGTGTGCCTGAAATCATTACCTGGAGGATCTTGGGGACGTCCCTGCAAAAGACCTCCAAGGATGACTGGAGCGACCCCACCGTTGCTTCGGCACATTCGCGGAGCTCGTCCCAGGACTGCTCCTCCCGCTCATCATCGAGAACGAAGAAGGGATCCGAAGCCTCATGGGTTTGGAACCAGAGCAACTGGCGCCGCCTCTTAGAGCTCCGCCACGCAGGGACAAGGCTGCCGCTCGGCGGGACGGATCGCGTCTCCACACCCCCCTCCTCCGAGGCACCGAGCGCCGACGCCTCGGCCATCTCAGCGTCGGCAGCGACAGGTCGCTCCCCGACTGGGACGGCAGCGGCTTCAACAGCAGCTGGCGCCAGCACCGGCGGCATGTCCGGTGGGCCCGAAGCCACGACCGCACCAGCCGCCTCCCCTAGCGCGTCGGCCGCCTCGGCAGAAGAGCCGGCCTCGGGAACTCGCTCCACGACGACTGGTGCCGCCTGAGCCCCCCGCTATGGAGTGCCTTGCGAGAAGGTCAGCTGAACGGCGAGGCCCGGCACGGCGCCGGCTGCGGAAGCCGACGCCGTCTTAAGGGCTTTCCGGGGGGCCAGATCGGTCAGGCCATGGCTTCGCTTGCTGAGGAGGAAAGGAAAGTCGCGGTCAGGACATACAAATGAGGAGCCAGGACGAAGACGTTCCAAAGTACTTACCCGCTCCGGGCCATGATCAACCGCGCCTGAGGAGAGGTCTCTCGGATCTCGACCTCCGAAGGTACCACCGAGGTCCGCCTCGCCGCCAGCTTCGGTACCGTCCTCGCCTTGGGCACCTCGGACGCCCGGGAGACGGACTGCCCAAGCACTGCCACGGCGACCTGAGGGTCGCCCTCCTGCGCTGCCGGCGTAGGCGACGGCTCTCGGGGAACAGACGCCTCGGCCTGTGTCACACCCGGTTTCGGAAGGCAAACCGAATGCGAACTATGTACGTGCCAGGATCAGAACTCACGTACACAGCGATTACATAAATGAACATCATCGCACAATGCTCGAATAATAACATAAAAGGGTATTAACTTGTTACATCACAGAGTCATAGACATCCACATAGTCATCAACTTAACAGTTAATCAAAGTGCTAGCGAAACGCAGTAAAGATAAGGCCTTCACAGGCAGCTGACTGGGGGTTGCCGCCAACCCACACCTAGAATTCATCGTAGTCCTGAAACTCCTGGAAGTCTCCTTCCACGGCTTCGCCTTCTCCTGAGCAGTGATTACAATGCGGACAACCTGGTGTTTGGTGGTAAAGCAAGGATGAGTACACATCAACGTACTCAGCAAGTATCCTGTTTGGCTGTAGTGGACTAGCTTTATGTGGGGTTAGGCTCAAGCAGTTGCTTTTAGTTGGTCAGGTATTTATTATTAGTGAAGCCAGGTTTTAGCAATAACTAACCCGTGAATCATTTCCCCATTGAGGAACATCATTATCATCGAACCAAAATCATAAATAGAACCATTGTATCTCGAACCATCTGTATCTCTAATCAAAGAGGATCCCAAGGCTGCTCATAACCATGAGCACGGCTGATATATCAGTTTCACTACCCTCTGCAGAGGTCGCACACTTTACCCATGAGCCGTGATTCCCTTTCTACCCGGGGAGAGCTAGTCCCCATTGACCGCTACCTAGGTGGTCCGGCAGGGTATCACTACGTAGCTTTTACAAAGATTCCCTAGAGATCGTAGCTGCCCGTTAGGTTTCTCCAGTTTGATAAACACAGTACTCCTCCCCGCAGGAGAGTGACTAACAAAAGCAAAACGAAAGAACCTCGGCACTCAGCCTCGGCAGAGCAAGCACTGTGCCTGGACCCCATTGACGGCACGACGGCGAAGCAACTACACCTCTAGTTCCTCTAATTAATTAGCTAAGGGCGTCCCATTTCACCCTCATGGTTGCACTGTTATCCTGGGTGGTCTCTCAACGAACAGGTCCTTACGGAGAGGTACTCAGGAAACAGCCTGAGCCCCCTAGAGTATCACAAGATCATCAACATAACCAGGATAACAGTATCATAAATATTCACATCATGTTCATTGATTAAGTTAAGGCAGTAGCAGAATGCTAACCATAATAGCCCATAAGGTCATCAAGGATAAAGTAAAGTGTAAAGCTAGTCAATCCTTAGGTTTCAAGTAAGTAATGCGGGACAGTGTATTATAAAGTAAATGGGACATAATGGGACTGAGGACACTTGCCTTCACCAAACTGCTGATCAGGAACTTCCTCTGCAACTTCCTCGGGAAACACAGACTGCTCGTTGTCTACGTAAAGCAATCATTCACACTATGCACTTGGGAAATAACAAACAAAACAATATACCAAACATATGCAGCAGAGAGAGGTCACAAGTTCATAACAGAAAAGGGATAGGCACCCTGGTGTTCCCTAGGTCTGGGGTAGAGGACTATACAAAATGAGTCATTATCCACTACTCAGGTTTAAATCAGTGGTGGGATTAAATAATTATCTGGTTTAAGTTCCTAAACTTAAGTGTTTGAGTCCATAAACTTAAGTGCTCCAACTTTTATTAAAGTCTACTATCTTTTATTTATCTCAAATAGGGTTCCAATAACCTTAATCCTATCCTAATGATTAACCATTAATTGGAACATGGAAACAGCAGGGAAACATTGCATAAATAGATAGATAATAATTTTATGAACATTTTGCAATTTGAAGCACCTAATTTGGAGTTCATATGGCAAAGTTATGAATTTTACAAGTTTAGGGGTTAAAAATATACCCTAAGGACCTATTTTGAATTAAATAAAAGGGCTGAGGACTTAACTGCGAGAAACCAGGGACGGCGGGCGCAAAATCCAGAAAACCGAGGGGTTCTTTAAGAAAAAGCGCGGGCGAAGGGGTATCGGGCGCTTAGAGCCGTTAGATCTCAGATCAACGGCCAGGATTAGATCCTGCGGCGGGCGCGCGGGCGCGCGGCGGCTCGGGGTGGCTGACAGGCGGGGCCAGCGGGCAGCGCGAGCGCGGGCGCGGCGACTGACAAGCGGGGCCAGCGGGCAGAGCGAGTGCGCGGGCGCGCCGACAGGCGGGGCCCAGCGGGCAGAGGGACAGGGCGCGGGGAAACGGCTCTGGGCCGTTGGATCTTGGGCGGGCGGTTGAGATTGGGTTCGGGTTATTTGAATCCGCGCCGTCCGATCTAAGATAGACGGCGGGGATGGGGGTGGCTGGCTCCCGTCTCCCTCAGCTAGCTGGGGCGGCGGCGCTCGCCCCCGCGGCGAAAGAGCTCGCCGGAGACGAGGGGAGCGGGGGCCCAGCGGGTTCCCGGGGCGACCTGAGTGGCCGGGGAGGTTGGGGAGGGCACGGGGAACCTATTGGCGGGGTCTGGGTCGGGGTAGGGGCGCCGGAGGAGGGTGGTTCACGGCGAGGCGGCTCGGCGGCGGCGCTAAGCGACTCCGGCAAGAAATCAAGCGCGCTAGAGTGCAAGACAAGGGCCAATAGGGGCGGGAGAGGTTCCTTACCTCACGGCGAACTCCGGGGACTCCTCGGCGACGACGGAGACGCGACGGTGGCCCGGGTCGACGGCGGCGGCTGCACGGCGGACGACGGGTGAGCGCGGGCAGAGAGAAATAGGGAGGGGGAGAGGGAATTGGGGCGCGTCCCGGGTTGTGGACGTCGGGGCGGAGCTCACCGTGGCAAGGGACGCGGCGGAGCTCCAACGGCGACGGAGGAACAAGCTCGGGCGGCGGCGGTTCGCGGCGATGGCGCTTGGGCGTGCGCGCAGCGAGGGAGAGGGCGAGAGAGAGGGCCGGTTGGTGCGCAAATGAGGGAGGGGGAGAGGGCGAGTGGGATTCGGGGCTCAAGTGGCCGAGGGCGAGGTGGGGCGAGCTCCCCACGCGCGACGTGGGCGCAAGGAAGGCGGGCGCGCGTGGCTCGGCGGCGGTTACGCGAGAACGGCGAAGCTGACAGCCGGGGCCCGCGATGCAGAGAGAGAAGAAGTCGGGCGCGGGCGCGAGGAAAGCGGGGCTGACCGGGAGGGCCCACGGGCAGAGAGAGAGCGAGGGAGATGGCGCACGCGCGGTGAAACGGGAGCGCCGACAGGTGGGACCGGGCAACTAGAGAGAGCGGGGGAGCGAGCGCGGAGACGGCGGCCGCGCCGACAGGCGGGCCCGCTCGCGCAGAGAGAGGAGGGGCGGGAGGGAGAACGCGCGCGCGGGCGCGCGGGTTGGGCCTGGTGGGCCGAAAGGCCGAGCGGGCTGAGGTAACGGGTTGCTTCTCCTTTTTCTTTTATTCTGGAATTTCCTTTCTCTTTTCTTTTTATTTTCTCCATTTGATTCAAATTCAAATGTGCCACAAATTCAAATTAAACCTTTTGAGAATTATGCACCAAACAAAAGTGAAATCTAGGGTTCAACATGATGCAACAATTCATACTCCCTTAGGGTTTAACCTAGCACACTATTATTACAAATAAAATAAGCACTTTTCTCCTATAGAAATGAGAAAGAAAAGATTGGGGAAGGATGAGAAAAGAAAAGTAACACCTGAATTTGTGAATATGAGCAAAGAAATTTTATACCCCCAAATTCAGGGTGTTACAAACCTATCCCCCTTAAAAGAATCTCGCCCCCGAGATTCAGGGTTGGTCAGCAAAGAGTTCAGGGTATTTGGCTTTCAGATCATCTTCTCGTTCCCAGGTTGCTTCTTCCTCCGAGTGGTGACCCCATCTGACTTTGCACATTCTGACGGTATTCCTCCGGGTGACTCTGTCTGCAAACTCCAGAATCTGCGTTGGCTTCTCTATGTATGTCAGATCCTCCTGGACTTCCAAACCCTCCACTGGCAACTGTTCTTCTGGTACTCGCAGACACTTCTTCAATTGTGACACGTGGAACACATTGTGCACTGCCGACAAACTTTCTGGTAGGTCGAGTTGGTAAGCCACTTCTCCACGCTTTGCTTGAATCTGATAGGGTCCAACGTACCGGGGTGCTAACTTGCCTTTAACTCCGAACCTTCTGACTCCCCTGATAGGTGACACCTTCAGATAGACGAAATCCCCCACTTCGAAACTCAGTTCTCTTCTCCTTCGGTCCGCATAGCTTCGCTGCCTTGATTGGGCTATCTTCAGGTTCTCCCGAACTATTTTGATATTCTCCTCGGCTTCAAGCAGGATGTCGGGGCCAAACACCTGTCTCTCTCCAGGCTGGTCCCAATGCAACGGAGTCCTACAACTCCGTCCATAGAGTGCCTGAAACGGTGACATCCTCAAGCTGGCCTGGTAACTATTGTTATAGGAGAATTCTGCATAAGGTAACCTTTTGTCCCATCCTGACTTGTCTTGCAACGCACAGGCTCTCAGCATATCTTCTAGGATCTGATTAGTTCTTTCAGTCTGACCGTCTGTCTGCGGGTGATAAGCCGAGCTGAAGTTCAAATGGGTGCCCAAAGCTTCTTGTAGCTGCTGCCAAAAATGAGAGGTGAACTGCGTTCCTCGATCTGACACTATCTTCTTCGGCACACCATGAAGGCAGACTATCCGTGACATGTATAACTCAGCTAACGTTGCTCCGGTGTATGTGGTCTTCACAGGTATGAAATGGGCCACCTTTGTTAAGCGGTCTACAACCACCCAGATGGAATCATAGCCGGCCCGGGTACGGGGTAGGCCAACTATAAAATCCATCCCGATCTCATCCCACTTCCACTGAGGAATCCGCAATGGCTGCAACAATCCGGCGGGCCTTTGATGCTCTGCTTTGGTCCTTTGACAGCTATCACAGATGGCGACATATTCTGCGATTTCTCTTTTCATGCCATACCACCAAAACCTCCTCTTTAAATCCTGGTACATCTTTTCACTTCCCGGGTGTATGGAGTAGGCTGTCTCATGAGCTTCCTTTAGGATCAGCTCCCGAATAGGTTTGAGGTCGGGGACACACAATCGGTCCTTGAACCATATTACCCCCTCTTCATCCTCTCGAAAGTCTTTGCCTCTTCCTTCTAAGATTAGCTGCCGGATCTTGTTGATGCTTTCATCATCCTTCTGCCCTTCTTTGATCTCCCGCTCTAGGGTGGGCTCTAATTCCACTGTTACTCCTTGCGTGCTGTTCAGGAAACCGAGACTCAGTCTGTCGAACTCCTTGGCTAACTCATATGGCATTGGGTACATGGCCAACATATTGACTTGACTCTTCCTGCTCAGAGCATCTGCAACCACGTTGGTTTTGCCTGGATGGTAATGTATCTCCAACTCGTAGTCTTTGATCAATTCCAACCATCTCCGCTGTCTCATGTTTAGCTCTGACTGGGTGAATATGTATTTCAGACTTTTATGATCTGTGTAGATGTCGCACTTCTGCCCATACAGGTAATGTCTCCAGGTCTTCAAAGCATGAACTACTGCTGCCAACTCTAGGTCATGTGTGGGATAATTTTTCTCATGAATCTTCAGCTGTCGAGATGAAGATGCTACCACTCTTCCTTCTTGCATTAGCACACATCCCAATCCGGTGTAAGAAGCATCGCAATACACTGAGAATGGCTTGTGAACATCAGGCAGGACTAACACCGGAGCTGTAGTCAATCTATTTTTCAGTTCTTCAAATGCTTCCTGACATTTTTGGGTCCACTTGAACTCAACTTTCTTCGCTAGTAACGCTGTCATTGGTCTCGCAATCTTTGAGAAGCCTTCGATGAAACGCCTGTAATACCCAGCCATTCCAATGAAGCTCTTGATCCCACGAACATCCTTTGGTGCTTTCCAGTTCAGGATATCTGCCACTTTCTTTGGATCCACTGCCAACCCTTCTTGATTTATGATGTGACCCAGAAACAAGACTTCATGAATCCAGAACTCGCATTTGCTCAGCTTGGCATACAACTGATGTTCTCGAAGTCTTTGCAATACCATCTTCAAATGCTCTACATGATCTTCCTCACTTCGAGAGTATATAAGAATATCATCGATAAACACTACCACAAACTTGTCCAGATAATCCATGAACACACTGTTCATCAGGTACATAAAGAAGGCTGGCGCATTTGTCAAACCAAAGGACATAACTGTGAATTCATATAACCCATACTTGGTGATGAATGCTGTCTTCGGTATGTCCGAGGGTCGGATTCTGAGTTGATGGTAGCCTGACCTCAGATCTATCTTCGAGAATACGCTGGCACCTCTGAGCTGGTCGAACAAATCTTCTATCCTTGGCAGGGGGTACTTGTTCTTGACAGTGACTTCATTCAAGGCTCTGTAGTCTATGCACATCCTTTTGGTACCATCTTTCTTCTCTACAAACAACACCGGAGCGGCCCAAGGCGAGGTACTTGGTCTGATGTAACCCTTCTCTAACATCTCATCTATCTGCTTCTTGAGTTCCACCAATTCTGGTCCAGACACTCGGTAGGCTCTTTTGGAGATGGGGGCGGTACTAGGGATAAGATCTATGGCAAATTCAACTTTTCTCTCGGGTGGCATGCCCGTTAGCTCCTCGGGAAACACGTCTGGAAAGTCCGACACAACCTTGATAGCCTCGAGCGGGTTGGGCTCCTTACTATCAACTGAAATCTGGTGACAGACTCCCTCCGCTGATTTAGGCATCCTTAGCTCGGCCACTACCTCTTCTCCTGACGGGGACTTCAATGTTACGGTCCTCTTGTCACAGCTAATATTCGCTTCGTACCTCATTAACCAATTCATCCCTAGAATAATATCTATCCCAGGGGTGTCTATTACTATTAGATCACTGGGGAACCCTATCCCCCTTATTTCCACCCTTATATTTGAGCATATTTTATCTGTTTGCACCTTGCCACCAACTGAATTAATCCTCATGGGCGGCATCATTGCCTCTACTGAGATGTTATGCAATTCTACCCAGGTTGCAGTGACAAATGAATGAGTTGCACCAGTATCAAATAACACTTTCGTGGGATGAGATTCGACTGAGAACATACCTACTGCCACATCTGGTGCATCCTGGATCGCTTCGGCCTCCAAGTGGTTCACCTTTCCACGGTTGTATGCTTGGTTACGATTGCCTACTGTCGGCTGCAGTACACCTTGCCTTGTTGGAGCATTGGGGTTGGTCTGCTGCTGCGTCACCTTCTTCGGGCACTGCATCGCCCAGTGGCCTTGTTCTCCACAGTGGAAACATCCCCTGCCTCCTCCTTGTGCTGGGGCTGCTTGGTTGCTCTGGTTTGCTGCTGGGGCAGGAAGGCGAGGTGCCTGGTTGTTCTGCTTCTGATACTGATTACCTCCCTGCTGGCTGTTCTGACGATACTGCTGCTGCTGTTGGGGGTACTGCCTCTGGAACTGCTGCTGATGCGGACGCTGATTCTGATTTTGATATCCCTGTGGGTGACCCGGCCTGCCTTGCTGAGATGAACTGCCTGAGAAATGTGGACGGCTGATGCTTCCAGACTGGGGTCCACTCATCTTGCGCTTCCGATCTTCCATATCCTTACGCTTCTTCTCAGTCATAACTGCCCTATCGATCAGGTGCTGGAAGGTGGGGAAGGTGTGATTCATCAGCTGGTAATGCAGGGGATCCACCAAACCCCTCATGAACCTGTACTGCCTTTTAGCATCAGTGTTGACATCCTCTGGTGCATACCGAGATAGCTGCAGAAATTTGTCTCTGTATTCACTAACAGACAGGGGTCCCTGCTTCAGAGCCAGAAACTCCTCCTTCTTCACGATCATCAGTCCCTCCGGCACATGGTACCTGCGAAAACTCTCGCTGAATTCTTCCCAGGTGATGGCTTCGGGGTCGGCATGTGTGGCGAGGTAGGACTCCCACCAGGACTGGGCTGCTCCCCTTAGCTGACGGGGACCATACAGAACCTTCTCCCGGTCGTTGCATTGGGCGGTGCGCAGTTCCCTTTCCACTGCACGCAACCAGTCTTCTGCATCCATGGGGTCAGCAGAATGGGCGAAGGTAGGAGGGTGCCCTCTCATGAACTCACCACGCTTATCCCGTGGCATCTGGGGCATCTGCACTTGCAATTGGGGTTGGGGTTGCTGTTGAGCCTGCTGCATGGCTGCCAGAGTCTGCCCAATGGCCTGCACTGCCTGAGTCTACATCAAGAACATCTGCTCCACTGTCATCGGGGGTGGCGGGGGAGGCTGCCTCTGGTGTTCCTCCTGCTGATCATGCTGCTCTTGCTGAGCACGCCTGTTGCATCGGCGCCTGTTGTCAGACATCTGTAGAAGACATTCATACATCAGCATTGATCTTACAACCCTCCAGCATAAGAAAAGAGGATACAGAATTCTTCATGACACTGAGTGAACAAAGAGCTTCACTGATCCTCATTATGATTCAACACAGCTTCTCAGATAAGAAGGAAAGTAGAAGTAAATGGCTTCCCAACTAAGTAACTGACTTCATTAACATTACTAGCTAAGCCAAACTGCAGGGGAAACCCACATGTTGGCTACAGTCATTACAAAGATTCAAATCCAGCACAAGTTTATCATGACAAGCAAGCAAGCAACTGATAAGCAAACTAAACTAAATGGAAGCAACTGATAAGCAAACTAAACTGACTATCTAAGACTGAGACATCTGATTTAAGGACTATTACAAACTTCGACGCTAACGATCTAAGGATCCAGATCTATCCTGGTCTTGCAGGCAGGGGAACCATAAGTGTGGTGACCACGTGGCGGCGAGCGGTACGGGTGCTGAGTCCCAACAGGAGCGGGAGAACCACCCTCCTGGTGATGGCGCTCTGCCAGCTCAGCACGCAACTCCGCAATCTCCGTTCGAGCCCTGCTCAGCTCGTCCAGAGAGTGATCCAGCTCAGTGTTAAGCACTGCGACTAGGTTGACTGTGCTGCTCAACCTAGGGTTAGCCTCACCAACAGGTGAGACAACCACACTCTCTGTGCTGCCAGTAGGGCGGCGGGGGTAGTACCGAAGGTTAAGACCGTCGGCCACCCCACCGAACAAAGAACAGTACTGAGAGAGTGCACGCCGTGCTGCATCCTGCATAGCCGCCTCTGCAGTGTCCCTCTCGGAGATGGAATAGTGCTCCGAAACGGCCTCCGCACCCCGGAGGTCATCCTCCGGACGGCGAACTAGGCAGGTAGCCTCCCAGCGGTCCGGGTACCTCCCGCGACTGTGCTGGTAGACTACACAACGATACTCGATCGACCAGGTGTGCCGGTCGAAGGCCTGGCGCAGCAAGGTGTCGAGTGCGTCGTGGAAGTGACAACCGCGAGCGGCGTCACGGGTGATGGGTCGGGCGACCCATCCTTCCGCCTCCTGCGGCTCAGAAGACTCCGTGCTGTGGTCTGAGTCGTCGTCGTCGGAGTCTCCTCCAAGACCTCCTCCAGTAGCTCCTCCAACAGCTGGGGCATCCCGCGGTGGTGCAGGGGGCGCCTCCAGCTGGGCGACAGAGGAACGGGGCCTCACGGACTCCACCTCATGCTGGGATGAGGAGGAAGAGCCCTGCTGCTCTCTGTGCTGGCGCCGGCGTTCCTGCTCCTCACGCAGGCGGTGGTGCAGTCTCTCCAGATGACTCGACTGACCGGACACGGTGCGGTGCAGAGGACGCTCCGCAAGTCGAGACGGCAGGAAAGGAATCACCGACTTACGTGCAGTGTGTCTAAGACGAGCCATCTACAAAAGACACCGTAAGCATAAGAGTAAGAGCAGAACTAATATGACAAGTGAATAAACAATAGACAGAATAAGATAAAAATTTTAACAAGGTATAATATAGTATATATATATATGTATATGTAGTAAAACATAGGGTTGGTCGAGGTGACCGACTTTTGAAGTAACATCAGAGGTCAAGGTGAGAGGGAAGGTCAATAGTCCTTAGTACGACCAGGGCTACTCTAGGTCAGCGGTCCTACAGTCAGCACGGCTCTGATACCACTTATGTCACACCCGGTTTCGGAAGGCAAACCGAATGCGAACTATGTACGTGCCAGGATCAGAACTCACGTACACAGCGATTACATAAATGAACATCATCGCACAATGCTCGAATAATAACATAAAAGGGTATTAACTTGTTACATCACAGAGTCATAGACATCCACATAGTCATCAACTTAACAGTTAATCAAAGTGCTAGCGAAACGCAGTAAAGATAAGGCCTTCACAGGCAGCTGACTGGGGGTTGCCGCCAACCCACACCTAGAATTCATCGTAGTCCTGAAACTCCTGGAAGTCTCCTTCCACGGCTTCGCCTTCTCCTGAGCAGTGATTACAATGCGGACAACCTGGTGTTTGGTGGTAAAGCAAGGATGAGTACACATCAACGTACTCAGCAAGTATCCTGTTTGGCTGTAGTGGACTAGCTTTATGTGGGGTTAGGCTCAAGCAGTTGCTTTTAGTTGGTCAGGTATTTATTATTAGTGAAGCCAGGTTTTAGCAATAACTAACCCGTGAATCATTTCCCCATTGAGGAACATCATTATCATCGAACCAAAATCATAAATAGAACCATTGTATCTCGAACCATCTGTATCTCTAATCAAAGAGGATCCCAAGGCTGCTCATAACCGTGAGCACGGCTGATATATCAGTTTCACTACCCTCTGCAGAGGTCGCACACTTTACCCATGAGCCATGATTCCCTTTCTACCCGGGGAGAGCTAGTCCCCATTGACCGCTACCTAGGTGGTCCGGCAGGGTATCACTACGTAGCTTTTACAAAGATTCCCTAGAGATCGTAGCTGCCCGTTAGGTTTCTCCAGTTTGATAAACACAGTACTCCTCCCCGCAGGAGAGTGACTAACAAAAGCAAAACGAAAGAACCTCGGCACTCAGCCTCGGCAGAGCAAGCACTGTGCCTGGACCCCATTGACGGCACGACGGCGAAGCAACTACACCTCTAGTTCCTCTAATTAATTAGCTAAGGGCGTCCCATTTCACCCTCATGGTTGCACTGTTATCCTGGGTGGTCTCTCAACGAACAGGTCCTTACGGAGAGGTACTCAGGAAACAGCCTGAGCCCCCTAGAGTATCACAAGATCATCAACATAACCAGGATAACAGTATCATAAATATTCACATCATGTTCATTGATTAAGTTAAGGCAGTAGCAGAATGCTAACCATAATAGCCCATAAGGTCATCAAGGATAAAGTAAAGTGTAAAGCTAGTCAATCCTTAGGTTTCAAGTAAGTAATGCGGGACAGTGTATTATAAAGTAAATGGGACATAATGGGACTGAGGACACTTGCCTTCACCAAACTGCTGATCAGGAACTTCCTCTGCAACTTCCTCGGGAAACACAGACTGCTCGTTGTCTACGTAAAGCAATCATTCACACTATGCACTTGGGAAATAACAAACAAAACAATATACCAAACATATGCAGCAGAGAGAGGTCACAAGTTCATAACAGAAAAGGGATAGGCACCCTGGTGTTCCCTAGGTCTGGGGTAGAGGACTATACAAAATGAGTCATTATCCACTACTCAGGTTTAAATCAGTGGTGGGATTAAATAATTATCTGGTTTAAGTTCCTAAACTTAAGTGTTTGAGTCCATAAACTTAAGTGCTCCAACTTTTATTAAAGTCTACTATCTTTTATTTATCTCAAATAGGGTTCCAATAACCTTAATCCTATCCTAATGATTAACCATTAATTGGAACATGGAAACAGCAGGGAAACATTGCATAAATAGATAGATAATAATTTTATGAACATTTTGCAATTTGAAGCACCTAATTTGGAGTTCATATGGCAAAGTTATGAATTTTACAAGTTTAGGGGTTAAAAATATACCCTAAGGACCTATTTTGAATTAAATAAAAGGGCTGAGGACTTAAATGCGAGAAACCAGGGACGGCGGGCGCAAAATCCAGAAAACCGAGGGGTTCTTTAAGAAAAAGCGCGGGCGAAGGGGTATCGGGCGCTTACAGCCGTTAGATCTCAGATCAACGGCCAGGATTAGATCCTGCGGCGGGCGCGCGGGCGCGCGGCGGCTCGGGGTGGCTGACAGGCGGGGCCAGCGGGCAGCGCGAGCGCGGGCGCGGCGACTGACAAGCGGGGCCAGCGGGCAGAGCGAGTGCGCGGGCGCGCCGACAGGCGGGGCCCAGCGGGCAGAGGGACAGGGCGCGGGGAAACGGCTCTGGGCCGTTGGATCTTGGGCGGGCGGTTGAGATTGGGTTCGGGTTATTTGAATCTGCGCCGTCCGATCTAAGATAGACGGCGGGGATGGGGGTGGCTGGCTCCCGTCTCCCTCAGCTAGCTGGGGCGGCGGCGCTCGCCCCCGCGGCGAAAGAGCTCGCCGGAGACGAGGGGAGCGGGGGCCCAGCGGGTTCCCGGGGCGACCTGAGTGGCCGGGGAGGTTGGGGAGGGCACGGGGAACCTATTGGCGGGGTCTGGGTCGGGGTAGGGGCGCCGGAGGAGGGTGGTTCACGGCGAGGCGGCTCGGCGGCGGCGCTAAGCGACTCTGGCAAGAAATCAAGCGCGCTAGAGTGCAAGACAAGGGCCAATAGGGGCGGGAGAGGTTCCTTACCTCACGACGAACTCCGGGGACTCCTCGGCGACGACGGAGACGCGACGGTGGCCCGGGTCGACGGCGGCGGCTGCACGGCGGACGACGGGTGAGCGCGGGCAGAGAGAAATAGGGAGGGGGAGAGGGAATTGGGGCGCGTCCCGGGTTGTGGACGTCGGGGCGGAGCTCACCGTGGCAAGGGACGCGGCGGAGCTCCAACGGCGACGGAGGAACAAGCTCGGGCGGCGGCGGTTCGTGGCGATGGCGCTTGGGCGTGCGCGCAGCGAGGGAGAGGGCGAGAGAGAGGGCCGGTTGGTGCGCAAATGAGGGAGGGGGAGAGGGCGAGTGGGATTCGGGGCTCAAGTGGCCGAGGGCGAGGTGGGGCGAGCTCCCCACGCGCGACGTGGGCGCGAGGAAGGCGGGCGCGCGCGGCTCGGCGGCGGTTACGCGAGAACGGCGAAGCTGACAGCCGGGGCCCGCGACGCAGAGAGAGAAGAAGTCGGGCGCGGGCGCGAGGAAAGCGGGGCTGACCGGGAGGGCCCACGGGCAGAGAGAGAGCGAGGGAGATGGCGCACGCGCGGTGAAACGGGAGCGCCGACAGGTGGGACCGGGCAACCAGAGAGAGCGGGGGAGCGAGCGCGGAGACGGCGGCCGCGCCGACAGGCGGGCCCGCTCGCGCAGAGAGAGGAGGGGCGGGAGGGAGAACGCGCGCGCGGGCGTGCGGGTTGGGCCTGGTGGGCCGAAAGGCCGAGCGGGCTGAGGTAACGGGCTGCTTCTCCTTTTTCTTTTATTCTGGAATTTCCTTTCTCTTTTCTTTTTATTTTCTCCATTTGATTCAAATTCAAATGTGCCACAAATTCAAATTAAACCTTTTGAGAATTATGCACCAAACAAAAGTGAAATCTAGGGTTCAACATGATGCAACAATTCATACTCCCTTAGGGTTTAACCTAGCACACTATTATTACAAATAAAATAAGCACTTTTCTCCTATAGAAATGAGAAAGAAAAGATTGGGGAAGGATGAGAAAAGAAAAGTAACACCTGAATTTGTGAATATGAGCAAAGAAATTTTATACCCCCAAATTCAGGGTGTTACAGCCTGACTCCCCAGGATCACCGCAACTTCCCCGGCCGAGGGGTCAAGTACCCCCTCAGTCTGCCCCCGCTCTTCGGGCCGGGACCTTGGCGTCCCGACTCCGGGAACTGACGGCGCCAGCCCGCTCGGGGGCTGGCTCGACGACTCCTGGCCTAGCCTCAACCCCGGGCTGAGGCCGAGGCGGGCAGCCATGTCATCATCCTCGTCATCGTCTTCATCATCGTCGTCGTCGTCGGGCGTCTCCGGCGACGGCTCCCTCGGGAGTCCATCCCTCTCCTGCCGACGAGCGCTGCTCGGTCCACCGCGTCCTCCGGGATCCGTGGCCGGGAAGGCTTGTGCCACCCTACCTCCTAGAGACAGATGAAAAGTCTCGACCGTAAGGACCAAGGGCAATCCTACGCAGGGAGAAAGAAGGAACGGACACTCACTAGGGTCACACACCCGGGGTCGGGGCGCATCAAGGGCTAAGAGAAGGCGCTGGCGTCCGGTTTTCCCAACGCGACGACCACCTGCCCGTGGAGAACGTCGATGGGAAGGGGATCCGAGGACATCCGCGAGCCCTCCAAGTCGGCCTCCGGCGTCATCTCCCAAAGCAGCAACCGCCGCTCCGCCAAAGGAAGCACCCTCCGGCGGTGAATGGCGGCAATCACTCCCGCGGCGGTGAGCCCTCCTTTCCGCAACGCCTCTAGGGCCTTGAGAAGGGGCTCGAGGTTCTTCTGTCTTTCGTGTGGGGTCCCGTAGCGCCAAGCATCGGCGGCAATGGTAACCACTCGCTGAGAAAATGGCGGGAGCATCTCGCCGTCATTCCGGAGGTAGAACCATCGGCGCTGCCACCCTTTATTCGAGGATGCGAGGATGGCGGGAATATACTGCGATGCCCACGACTGCCTCAGCTGGAGGATGTAGCCGCCGGCCCGCACTGCGGCGCGGACCCTTCTCTCCCCCGTTGGCAAAGCAAAAAGCTCCACGGAAAAGAGATGAGTCCATAAGTCCCAGTGGGGGGCGATCCCCAAGTATCCTTCGCACACCGCTACGAAGATGGCGGCTTGCGAGATGGAGTTGGGGCTGAGGTTGTGCAACTCCACCCCACAGTTGTGCAGGATCGCTCGCATGAAGCGGCCTGCCGGCACACCGAATCCCCGCTCGTGGAAGGAGATGAAGCTCACGACGTACCCCGGCTGCGGGGACGGAGCGGCTCCGCTCGCGGGGGAATCCACTCCGGCTGCCTCTCATCAGAGAGAGGGCGAAGTAAACCCTCAGCGACAAGATCCTCCAGGTCACCCGCTGTCGGGGACCATAATTAGGGGTACCCTCAAGACGCCTAATTCTCAGCTGGTAACCCCATCAGCATAAAGCTGCAGAGGCCTGATGGGTTTGATTAAGTCAGGGATCAGTCCATACGAGCGACTTGATCACGCCACGCCCGAGCCTAGCCTCGGGCGAGGGCAGCCGACCCTGAGATGACTCCGTCTCGCCTGAGGTCTCCTCTTTCACGGCAGACGCATCACCGGCTCGCCCGAGGCCCCGCCTTCGATAAGAAGTAACCCTGACTAAATCACCGCGCCAACCGACCAAATCCCTGGGGCCTTCAACGCAAAAGGTAAGACTGACGGGTAGCCAGGCTTAGCCAAAAGCGCCAGAGGAAGCTCCGCCCGACCCAGGGCTCGGACTCGGGCTAAGGCCCCAGAAGACGGCGAACTCCGCTCCGCCCGACCCAGGGCTCGGACTCGGGCTAAGGCCCCGGAAGACGGCGAACTCCGCTCCGCCCGACCCAGGGCTCGGACTCGGGCTAAGGCCCCGGAAGACGGCGAACTCCGCTCCGCCCGACCCAGGGCTCGGACTCGGGCTAAGGCCCCGGAAGACGGCGAACTCCGCTCCGCCCGACCCAGGGCTCGGACTCGGGCTAAGGCCCCGGAAGACGGCGAACTCCGCCTCGCCCGACCCAGGGCTCGGACTCGGGCTAAGGCCCCGGAAGACGACGACCTCCGCCTCGCCCGACCCAGGGCTCGGACTCCGCCTCGGCCCCTGCCGAACGACCTCCGCCTCGCCCGACCCAGGAGCTCGGGCTCGGCCTCTGTCATGCAGGACGTACTCGACCTCGACTTCGGAGGAGCCTCCACGTCGCCCGACCTAGGACACAAGACCGCCACGTCAACAGGAAGCGTCATCATCACCCTGCCCTGAGCCGACTCGGGTCGCAGAGAACAAGACCGGCGTCCCATCTGGCCAGCTCCGCCAGATAGGCAATGATGGCGCCTCACTAGACCATGACGACGGCGGCTCTCAGCTCCCTTACGAAAGCAGGGAGACGTCAGCAAGAGCACAGCTGTTCCAACAGCTGTCCCTCCGTCAAGCTCCACTGCTTCTCCAACAGCCACGACGCCACACCAACAGGGTGCCAAGATCTCTCCGGCTGCCACCTTGGCATGTACTCAGGGCGCTAGCTCTCCCTCGCTAGACACGTAGCACCTTGCTACACCCCCATTTTGTACACCTGGATCCTCTCCTTATGACTATAAAAGGAAGGACCAGGGCCTTCTTAGAGAAGGTTGGCCTCGCGGGGACGAAGGGCAGGGGCAGGCGCTCTCTCGGGGCCGCCCGCTCCCCTCACCTCGCGCGGACGCTTGTAACCCCCTACTGCAAGCGCACCCGACCTGGGCGCGGGGCGAACACGAAGGCCGCGGGAATTCTCCGACTCCCTCACGACCCGGCTCCGGCCACCTCGCTCTCTCTCTCTCCCCCCCTTTCGCGCTCGCCCACGCGCTCGACCCATCTGGGCTGGGGCACGCGGCACACTCACTCGTCGGCTCGGGGACCCCCCGGTCTCGGAACGCCGACAGTTGGCGCGCCAGGTAGGGGCCTGCTGCGTGTTGACGAGCAGTTTCCCGTCAAGCTCCAGATGGGCAGTCTCCAACGACCTCTTCAACCCGGGACGGTGCTCCGTTTCGGGAGCCTCGAGTTCATGTCTCTCGACAGCAGCTACGACATGATACTCCTTCCACCGCCGCGCGACAGCGACAATGGTGGCGGACAGCCCGCCCGCCGGCGGCGGAATCGACGACGCCTTTCCTGCGTGGGGGAAGGACAGCTTTCGAGCTCGCTCCGTCCTCTCCCTCGCCATTGGAGGAGGAGGCGGGGCAACCAAAGCCGAGCGGGAGGCTGCGCTCCGACGGCTGTCGAGCAAATCGACACCCCCAGCGCCCCAACGGAGGACACGCCAAGCGTCGCCCTCTCGTTCGAGGCAAAGGCGGGCGCCGTCCCCCCGCAACACGTCGACCCCGAGCAGGTGGACGACGCCAGCACGCTCACGGAGGGCCTGCAGGACATCGCCCTCGTACCCAAGACGACGGCGCGATCAGCCCCCGACGTGACTTCATCGCTCCTCGTCGACAAAAAGGTACCGACTGCTACCCATCTTTCGTCATTTCGACTCGACCTCAGCCCGCCTGGCGACCTCGCTTTGGCGGGCGCTCACGTTGAGGCGAGTGCAACCTCTCTGGGGTTTCGTGTGCGGTCGCCTTGGGACCGATTGACGGGTGTCTCGACCTACGGACCCTCTGGGTCCGAGGAAGATGACGACCCCAGCATCTGCTGGGATTTCTCCGGATCTGGCAACCCTAGTGCCATGCGGGACTTCATGACCGCATGTGACTACTGCCTCTCCGACTGTTCCGACGGCAGCCGCAGCCTTGACGACAAGGACCGCGGCCCGAGCCGCGAATGTTTCCACATCGAGCTAGGGGATCCCTCCGGAGGCGGCTGTCTCGGCATGCCGGAGGATGGCGATCCCCCTAGGCCAGCGCCTCGCGCCGACATCCCGCGGGAGCTAGCTGTGGTCCCCGTTCCGGCGGGGGGTCACGACCCACAGCTCGAGCAAGTCCGCGGGGCGCAGGCCGGGCTCGATGAGGGAGCGGGAGCGCTCGAGGCAATCCGCTAGAACATCGGGCAGGTATGGGCGAGCCAGCCCCCGGCCGGGGGAATACGTCACCTGCCCCAAGGTCTCCAGCACCGCATCACCAACGATGCCAGGGACAGACCGCCACCCGCATCCGGCGGAACCGGTCAGGACCTGGCCGCCGCAGCGATGCTCCTCCGCGCGATGCCGGAGTCATCAACCACCGAGGGTCGGCGAATCCAGGGAGAACTCAAGCATCTCCTGGAAGGCGCTGCGGCCCGGCGGGCCGAAAGCTCTGCCTCCCGAAGGCAGGGGTACCCCTCGGAACCTCGTGCCGCGACTTCCCGACTCACGCGGGAAGCCTCGGTCTACACCGGGCGCACGCGCAACACCGCGCCTGCGGCCCCGGGCCACCTCGGCGACGAACACCCTCATCGCGACCGTCGGGCACGCCTCGACGAAAGGGTGCGCCGAGGCTATCACCCCCGGCGTGGGGGACGCTACGACAGCGGGGAGGATCGGAGTCCCTCGCCCGAACCACCCGGTCCGCAGGTCTTTAGCCGAGCCATTCGGCGGGCGCCGTTTCCGCCCCGATTTCGACCCCCGACTACTATCACAAAGTACTCGGGGGAAACGAGACCGGAATTGTGGCTTGCGGACTACCGCCTGGCCTGTCAACTGGGTGGGACGGACGATGACAACCTCATCATCCGCAACCTCCCCCTGTTCCTCTCCGACACCGCTCGTGCCTGGTTGGAGCACCTGCCTCCGGGGCAGATTTCCAACTAGGAAGATCTGGTCCAGGCTTTTGCCGGCAACTTCCAGGGCACGTACGTGCGCCCCGGGAATTCCTGGGACCTCCGAAGCTGTCGGCAACTGCCGGGAGAGTCTCTCCGGGACTACATCCGGCGGTTCTCGAAGCAGCGCACCGAGCTGCCCAACGTCACCGACTCCGATGTCATCGGCGCGTTCCTCGCCGGCACCACCTGCCGTGACCTGGTGAGCAAGTTGGGTCGCAAGACCCCCACCAGGGCGAGCGAGCTGATGGACATCGCCACCAAGTTCGCCTCCGGCCAGGAGGCGGTAGAGGCCATCTTCCAAAAGGACAAGCAGCCCCAGGGCCGCCCGTCGGAAGATGCTCCCGAGGCGTCTACTCCGCGCGGCGCCAAGAAGAAAGGCAGGAGGAAGTCGCAAGCGAAACGCGACGTTCCCGATGCAGACCTTGTCGCCGCCGCCGAGCACAAGAACCCTCGGAAGCCCCCCGGAGGCGCCAACCTCTTCGACAAGGCACTCAAGGAGACGTGCCCCTACCATCAGGGGCCCGTCAAGCACACCCTCGAGGAGTGCGTCATGCTTCGGCGCCAATTCCACAGGGCCGGGCCACCTGCAGAGGGTGGCAAGGCCCGCGACGACGACAAAAGGGAGGATCGCCAAGCAGGAGAGTTCCCAGAGGTCCGCGACTGCTTCATGATCTACGGAGGGCATGCGGCGAATGCCTCGGCTCGGCATCGTAAGCAAGAGCGTCGGGAGGTCTGCTCGGTGAAGGTGGCGGCACCAGTCTACCTAGACTGGTTCGACAAGCCCATCACCTTCGACCGGGACGACCACCCCGACCACGTGCCGAGCCCGGGGAAGTACCCGCTCGTCGTCGACCCCGTCATCGGCGACGTCAGGCTCACCAAGGTCTTGATGGATGGGGGCAGCTGCCTCGACATCATTTACGCTGAGACCCTCAGGCTCCTGCGCGTCGATTTGTCATCCGTCCGAGCAGGCGCTGCGCCCTTCCACGGGATCATCCCCGGGAAGCGCGTCCAGCCCCTCGGACAGCTCGACCTCCCTGTCTGCTTCGGAACACCCTCCAACTTCCGAAGGGAGACTTGGACGTTCGAGGTGGTCGGGTTCCGAGGAACCTACCACGCAGTGTTGGGAAGGCCATGCTACGCGAAGTTCATGGCCATCCCCAACTACACCTACCTGAAGCTCAAGATGCCGGGCCCCAACGGGGTCATCACCGTCGGCCCCACGTACAAACACGCATTCGAATGCGATGTGGAGTGCGTGGAGTACGCCGAGGCCCTCGCCGAGTCCGAGGCCCTCATTGCCGACCTGGAAAGCCTCTCCCGAGAGGTGCCGGACGTGAAGCGACATGCCGGCAACTTCGAGCCAGCGGAGACGGTTAAGGCCGTCCCTCTCGACCCCAGTGGCGACACCTCCAAGCAGATTCGGATCGGATCCGGGCTCGACCCCAAATAGGAAGCAGTGCTCGTCGACTTTCTCCGCGCGAACGCCGACGTCTTTGCGTGGAGTCCCTCGGACATGCCCGACATACCGAGGGATGTCGCCGAGCACTCGCTGGATATTCGGGCCGGAGCCCGACCGGTCAGACAGCCTCTGCGCCGATTCGACGAGGAAAGGCGCAGGGTGATAGGCGAGGAGATCCACAAACTGATGGCAGCAGGGTTCATTAAAGAGGTATTCCATCCCGAATGGCTTGCCAACCCTGTACTTGTGAGGAAAAAAGGGGGGAAGTGGCGGATGTGTGTAGACTACACTGGTCTCAACAAAGCATGTCCGAAAGTCCCCTACCCTCTACCTCGCATCGATCAAATCATGGACTCCACTGCAGGGTGCGAAACCCTGTCTTTCCTCGATGCCTACTCAGGGTATCATCAAATCAAGATGAAAGAGTCCGACCAGCTCGCGACTTCTTTCATCACGCCCTTCGGCATGTACTGTTATGTCACAATGCCATTCGGTTTGAGGAACGCGGGTGCAACCTACCAGCGGTGCATGAACCATGTGTTCGGCGAACACATCGGTCGCACGGTCGAGGCCTATGTCGACGACATCGTAGTCAAGACGAGGAAAGCCTCTGACCTTCTCTCCGACCTCGAACTGACATTCCGGTGTCTCAAGGCGAAGGGCGTCAAGCTCAATCCCGAGAAGTGCGTCTTCGGGGTGCCCCGGGGCATGCTTTTGGGATTCATCGTCTCCGAGCGGGGCATCGAAGCCAACCCGGAGAAGATCGCGGCCATCACAAACATGGGGCCCATCAAGGACTTAAAAGGCGTACAGAGGGTCATGGGATGCCTCGCGGCCTTGAGCCGTTTCATCTTGCGCCTCGGCGAAAGAGGCCTGCCCCTGTACCGCCTCTTAAGGAAGGCCGAGTGCTTCACTTGGACTCCCGAGGCCGAGGAAGCCCTCGGGAACCTGAAGGCGCTCCTCACCCAGGCGCCCGTCTTGGTACCCCCAGCTGATGGAGAAACCCTCTTGGTCTACGTCGCCGCAACCACTCAGGTGGTCAGCGCCGCGATCGTGGTCGAAAGGCAGGAAGAGGGGCATGCTTTGCCCAGTCAGAGGCCAGTTTACTTCGTCAGCGAAGTGCTGTCCGAGACCAAGATCCGCTACCCACAAGTCCAGAAGCTGCTATATGCAGTGATCCTGACGAGACGAAAGCTGCGACATTACTTCGAATCCCATCCGGTGACTGTGGTGTCATCCTTCCCCCTGGGGGAGATCATCCAGTGCCGAGAAGCCTCGGGGCGGATCGCGAAGTGGGCGGTGGAAATCATGGGCGAGGCAATCTCATTCGCCCCTCGGAAGGCCATCAAGTCCCAGGTACTGGCGGATTTCGTTGCCGAATGGGTCGATACCCAGCTGCCAACGGCTCCGATCCAACCAGAGCTCTGGACCATGTTTTTTCGACGGGTCGCTGATGAAGACGGGAGCTGGCGCGGGCCTGCTCTTCGTCTCGCCCCTCGGGAAACACCTGCGCTACGTGCTCCGCCTCCATTTCCCGGCATCCAACAATGTGGCCGAGTACGAGGCTCTGATCAACTGATTGCGAATCGCCATCGAGCTAGGGGTCCGACGCCTCGATGCGCGCGGCGACTCGCAGCTCGTCATCGACCAAGTCATGAAGAACTCCCTCTGCCGCAACCCGAAGATGGAGGCCTACTGTGAGGAGGTTCGACGCCTGGAAGACAAGTTCTACGGGCTCGAGCTTAACCACATCGCCCGGCGCTACAACGAGACTGCAGACGAGCTGGCGAAGATAGCCTCGGGGCGAACGACGGTTCCCCCGGACGTCTTCTCCCGAGATCTGCACCAACCCTCCGTCAAGATAGGCGACGCACCCGAGCCCGAGGCACCCTCGGCCTCGTCCGAGGTGACCTCGGCCCAGCCCGAGCCATCCTCGCCTCAACCCGAGGAACCCTCGGAGCCCGAGGGCGAAGCACTGCGCATCGAGGAGGAGCAGAACGGGGTCGTGCCAGATCAAGATTGGCAAACCCCGTACCTGCAATATCTCCACCAAGGAGAACTACCCCTCGACCGAGCCGAGGCTCGGCGGGTAGCGCGACGCGCCAAATCGTTCGTCTTGCTGGGCGATGAGGAGGAGCTCTACCACCGTAGCCCCTCGGGCATCCTCCAGCGATGTATCTCCATCGCCGAAGGTCAGGAACTCCTGCGGGAAATACACTCGGGGGCTTGCGGTCATCATGCAGCACCTCGAACCCTCGTCGGGAACACTTTCCGCCAAGGCTTCTACTGGCCAACGGCGGTGGCTGACACCACTAGAATTGTCCGCGCCTGCGAAGGGTGCCAATTCTATGCGAAGCAGACCCACCTGCCCGCTCAGGCTCTGCAGACGATACCCATCACCTGGCCCTTCGCTGTGTGGGGTCTGGACCTTGTCGGCCCCTTGCAGAAGGCGCCCGGGGGCTACACGCACCTGCTGGTCGCCGTCGACAAATTCTCCAAGTGGATCGAGGTCCGACCCCTGAACAGCATCAGGTCCGAGCAGGCGGTGGCGTTCTTCACCAACATCATCCATCGCTTCGGAGTCCCGAACTCAATCGTCACCGACAATGGCACCCAGTTCACCGGCAAAAAATTCTTGGATTTTTGCGAAGATCACAACATCCGGGTGGACTGGGCCGCCGTAGCTCATCCCATGTCGAATGGGCAAGTAGAGCGCGCCAACGGCATGATCTTACAAGGGCTCAAGCCTCGAATTTACAATGATCTCAACAAGTTCCGCAAGCGATGGATGAAGGAACTCCCCTCGGTGGTCTGGAGCCTGAGGACGACGCCAAGCCGAGCCACGGGTTTCACGCCGTTCTTCCTGGTCTACGGGGCCGAGGCCGTCCTGCCCACGGACCTGGAATACGGCTCCCCGAGGACGAGGGCCTACAACGAAGAAAGCAACCAAGCTAGCCGAGAAGACTCGCTGGACCAGCTGGATGAGGCTCGGGACAGGGCCTTACTACACTCGGCGCGGTACCAGCAGTCCCTGCGACGCTACCACGCCCGAGGGGTCCGACCCCGAGACCTCCAGGTGGGCGACCTGGTGCTTCGGCTGCGGCAAGACGCCCGAGGGAGGCACAAGCTCACGCCCCCCTGGGAGGGGCCGTTCATCATCGCCAAAGTTCTGAAGCCCGGAACGTACAAGCTGGCCAACAGTCAAGGCGAGGTCTACGGCAACGCTTGGAACATCCAACAGCTACGTCGCTTCTACCCTTAAGATGTTTCCAAGTTGTTCATATACCTCGCACCCACGCAAAGTTTAGTCAACAAGGAAGGGTCGGCCTCGCCTCGGCAAAAGCCCGACCCTCCCTCGGGGGCTAAAAGGGGGGAAACCCCCTCTGCGTCAAAACTTTCCTCGAACAAAAAAAAATCTCTTTTACCAGAACATCTTTCGTGCTTTTTGACTACTTCGAAAAGTGGGTCCCGGAAACGACGGGGTACACGTAAGCAGCCAAGGCTGACCGAGCCGAGGGACTCCTACGCCTCCGGGATACGGATACCTCACTCATCACCTTCTGCGATAAGTAACTCGCGCTCGGATAAGGTGAATCCGCGGATCGAACGAGTCTTTACGTACGGAAGCTCTTCTGTCAAAGCGATTCTTCGAGCCTTCTAGACCGAGTCGGTGACAGGGCCTCATGGACGGGTAAAAGTACGCGTAAGCGGCAAGGCCGACCGAGCCGAGGGACTCCCACGCCTCCGGGATACGGATACCTCACTCATCACCTTCCGCGAGAAGCAACTCTTGCTCGCACTAACATCCCTGCTACCGACGGAAAGTCCAGATACTCGAAACAAGAGGAAAAGAGACGCAGCTTTATAACACAGCAAGGGTGTGTGTTCTGGCCTCGACGGCCGCGCAAGGCCCACGCTACAAGACGATTTGACCCTGCAGGCTCGGATCTTGACGCTGGAAGAGGGCGATGACACCCTCGGCGTCGACAACACCTTCGGCAAGGCCCGACCTAGCCTCGGACGGCGACGCGGTCCGAGGGCCTCCGCTCCGAAGGACGACGTCATCGCCACGCTCGAGCAATCTCTGCCAGGGACTTCTCCGAGAACCCGGCCCGAGCGGACGGCTCGGCCGGCCACCTCCGGGGCCTCGGCCGACCGCCTTCCGAGGGCGCCAGCTCGATCCGAAACCTCGGCTGAGCAACTCCGACGACAATCCTGCCAACGGACAACCCGGCTAGGCTCCGGCCAACCAGGTTTCATTTCCAAGCCAACTCCGCCTCTGCTCGTGCTGATATCGCTACCCCTGGCCTCGGCTCGTCGAAGAGCGGCCGAGGGGTTTCTTTAACTAAGCTAGAGGAGCCTCGGACAACAGGGCCGACCGAGCCGAGGGACTCCTACGCCTCCGGGATACGGATACCTCACTCGTCACCTTGACACGGGGCGACTCATGCTTGGTGAAGCGGTTCAGACAATCAGCAGACGAGCCTTAGTGCTCGGAAATGAGGAAAAAACACGGCTCCGCGCCGTAGTTACATACATGTTCAGGCCCCGACAGCCACAATGAACAAAAAACCCGGCACTCGAAGTGCTATTACAAACGGAACTCCGGTTCCTCCCTCCGCAGCGGCGCAGGCCTCGGGAGAAGGCACAGCTGCTGTCTTGCCCTCGCCCATAATGCCACCCGAGGGGTGAGGACAAGTACAAAGAGCCGAAGGCCCGAAGCGCCGATGGTGGCGGTGATCCCGTCGCTGACGGGGACTTCTCGAGCCGCCTCCACCTCGGCACTGACGCCAGGAGCCACCGGCCTACCGGCAGATCCCCACTCAAATCCTCCCCGATGAGTGGGGCACCGGCCTCCGCGCAGAGGCGCCGCCCTGGTGCAAAGGCAGGGCCACCCCAGAACACGAGCGCCGCCCTAGCGGCGTACGGCGTCTAGGGTGGACCTCCCGTGTACACGGCGCGGCAGCCGCCCCCCGGCAAAAGGGGCCGCCGGAGCCGAGCCAGCGGACCCGACACGCTGGAAGTGACGGCGTTCGCCGCCGATCCATCCCCCGTTGTCGGAGTCCGCGCCGCCCGCAGGGCCAGTGAGCGCCTTCTCCCTCGAACATCGTGGGAGAGGATGACCCACGAACCCGTGCGGGAGGTGGAGCGCCGGCTCAGTCCGGCACCCACCCCAGCGAGGATGATGAACATCCTTGAAGCTGAGGGTGGGACCTAGATCGCAGTCCGGTTTGCTCCTCCCCACCCAGGAGCTGGTGGTCACCGTCTCGGGTGACCCCCAGCGGAGGGGAGCAAACGGGCTGCGTGATGAAAATCCTTGAAGCCGAACGATGGCTGAAAGGTACCAACTCCCACGGAGTTGCGTTCCTCCAACGATGGGGCGAAAAGACGGCGGTTTCCCCCATCCGGGGGCCTAGAAGACGGAGAGACACAATGCATAAGGGGAGGAAGGAGACATGGTCGCCTTACGAAGGGGGTCGCCCTCCTTTTAAAGGCAACTCCCCCTGCTTGCACCCTCAACCGTCACGGGCTGAGTCTTCTCCAACACGCCTCCAAAGTCCTCCCCTGCGGCGCGGGGGCTGGGGCCCGCCTGTCATGCAGACCGGCTCTAAGAAGAAGCCGAACCGTCGCGCACGACGCACGCAACCACCCAGCGGTTACAAGCAATCCTCCACTTTCGCCCAGACCGGCGGGCGAAAGGGGCAGGCGGCCATGCAGGCGGCATGCAACCACGCCAAGTGGACGCGCCTCTCCGACTCCTGACAGGCCAGCGCGACGGCTCAAGCCCACGCGTCGTGCAACTGGCGCGCCGGTTGCTGCATGCGAGCCGCTGTACCACTCGCTCCACCACCGCACCTCCTCGATTGCGGAACCGATACCGCGATTCGAGGCAACCCAGCCCGTGACCCAGCAGCGCCAGCCTGGCGCAGTGGTCAAACGCGGTCAAAAATGGGCCGGCAGTAATGACGGTGGCAGGCGCGCGAGAGCAGCGGTCACGCCATCTGCCAAGCTCATGTCCCATCCGGAGGCAGCAAGAGAACCCCCTCTCACGGCGTGAAGACGACGCGCCCGTGACCCGTACCTCGAACGGCTCGCGCACGCGCAACGGCAACCTCGCCAACTACTCACCCCGGCGCATTAACTCCGCGGCTCGACGGACAGCGCTATGGGCGGGAGCGGCTGGCGACGTTTCACCTTCGCCAAAACAACCACGCCGAAAAAGGTACGCCACGACGTTCAATTTCGAATCCTTTTTCCCTTTTCCTTCTTTCTCTATCTCTTGCAACAGGGACCGAGAAGGGGGATAACCCCAAAGGGATCCTTCCCCGTGAAGGAACTAGGCTCCGAGCCTCCCTACTGATCAGGGGTTCGAAGGCTGGCCCCCCGAAGGGTTCAACAGCCGCCTCAGATCGCGTGGGCCCGACACCCACTACTGGTCAGGGGTTCGAAGGTTGGCCCCCGAAAGGTCCCACGACCGCCTCAGGCTACTCGGGCTCCGTGCCCCCTACTGATCAGGGGTTCGAAGGCTGGCCTGTCGAAGGGTTCACAGTCGCCCCAGACGCCGAGCGAGGGATGACCAGGGGTACGTTCGATACATAACCAAGGCTCGGGCTGCGCTCCCGAGGTACCCTAGGACATTTCCGAGACCAGCGGGAACGACTCTGTAACGGAATCCCATCGGAGGGAGGCAACGAGCCCTCGGACCCCGTCGCTAGGGGACCGGGTCCGGCAGATCACCCGCAGGTACTTTTGGGCGTGCCTCCGGGCCCCTAGCCGACCCCCAACGAACGGGGCACGGACGTCCACTCGGATTACCCGATTGCAGCTCACCGGAGACACCATGTTCGGTGCCCATCGAGGGTAACATGGCGCACTCCCCCCTCCTCCTTGCGGAAAGGCGACGTAGGGGCGTATATAAAAAAGCCGAGTATGTCCCTGATCGTCCTCTCGCTCCGTGCGGAGGCTCGGGGGCTGCTCTCGCAAACCCGGCTCCGGCCGAACCGTTGACAGCGTCAACATACCAGCCCGAGAACTTGGGCCCCGACAGTGCACCTGGGTTACGCCCTGCTCGCATGAGGGAACCGCCAGACCAGCCGAGGCATTACGCAAGGCATTAAGACCTCGAAGGAGTGAAACCACTCCTCCGAGGCCTCGGGGGCTACACCCGGCGGGTGCGCTCGCGCGCACCCACCGGAACAAAGTACCACCGAGAAAGGCTGGTCCCCTTGCAAAAAAGTGCGACGCAAGCCTCCAAGCGAGTGTTAACACTCTCTTCGAGGCTCGGGGGCTACTGTCGGGGACCATAATTAGGGGTACCCTCAAGACGCCTAATTCTCAGCTGGTAACCCCCATCAGCATAAAGCTGCAGAGGCCTGATGGGTTTGATTAAGTCAGGGATCAGTCCATACGAGCGACTTGATCACGCCACGCCCGAGCCTAGCCTCGGGCGAGGGCAGCCGACCCTGAGATGACTCCGTCTCGCCTGAGGTCTCCTCTTTCACGACAGACGCATCACCGGCTCGCCCGAGGCCCCGCCTTCGATAAGAAGTAACCCTGACTAAATCACCGCGCCAACCGACCAAATCCCTGGGGCCTTCAACGCAAAAGGTAAGACTGACGGGTAGCCAGGCTTAGCCAAAAGCGCCAGAGGAAGCTTCGCCCGACCCAGGGCTCGGACTCGGGCTAAGGCCCCGGAAGACGGCGAACTCCGCTCCGCCCGACCCAGGGCTCGGACTCGGGCTAAGGCCCCGGAAGACGGCGAACTCCGCTCCACCCGACCCAGGGCTCGGACTCGGGCTAAGGCCCCGGAAGACGGCGAACTCCGCTCCGCCCGACCCAGGGCTCGGACTCGGGCTAAGGCCCCGGAAGACGGCGAACTCCGCTCCGCCCGACCCAGGGCTCGGACTCGGGCTAAGGCCCCGGAAGACGGCAAACTCCGCTCCGCCCGACCCAGGGCTCGGACTCGGGCTAAGGCCCCGGAAGACGGCGAACTCCGCCTCGCCCGACCCAGGGCTCGGACTCGGGCTAAGGCCCCGGAAGACGACGACCTCCGCCTCGCCCGACCCAGGGCTCGGACTCCGCCTCGGCCCCTGCCGAACGACCTCCGCCTCGCCCGACCCAGGAGCTCGGGCTCGGCCTCTGTCATGCAGGACGTACTCGACCTCGACTTCGGAGGAGCCTCCACGTCGCCCGACCTAGGACACAAGACCGCCACGTCAACAGGAAGCGTCATCATCACCCTGCCCTGAGCCGACTCGGGTCGCAGAGAACAAGACCGGCGTCCCATCTGGCCAGCTCCGCCAGATAGGCAATGATGGCGCCTCACTAGACCATGACGACGGCGGCTCTCAGCTCCCTTACGAAAGCAGGGAGACGTCAGCAAGAGCACAGCTGTTCCAACAGCTGTCCCTCCGTCAAGCTCCACTGCTTCTCCAACAGCCACGACGCCACACCAACAGGGTGCTAAGATCTCTCCGGCTGCCACCTTGGCATGTACTCAGGGCGCTAGCTCTCCCTCGCTAGACACGTAGCACCTTGCTACACCCCCATTTTGTACACCTGGAGCCTCTCCTTACAACTATAAAAGGAAGGACCAGGGCCTTCTTAGAGAAGGTTGGCCTCGCGGGGACGAAGGGCAGGGGCAGGCGCTCTCTCGGGGCCGCCCGCTCCCCTCACCTCGCGCGGACGCTTGTAACCCCCTACTGCAAGCGCACCCGACCTGGGCGCGGGGCGAACACGAAGGCCGCGGGAATTCTCCGACTCCCTCACGACCCGGCTCCGGCCACCTCGCTCTCTCTCTCTCTCTCCCCTTTCGCGCTCGCCCACGCGCTCGACCCATCTGGGCTGGGGCACGCGGCACACTCACTCGTCGGCTCGGGGACCCCCCGGTCTCGGAACGCCGACACCCGCTGTGACTGTGGAGAAGGGCCATGGATCGCGCGGCGAGATGATGGTCACCCGGTCGGCCATCACCGAGCAAAAAGGGTGGCGGCGGAAAGGACTGGGTGGGCGGTTTCCTTTTCTCCGGCTAAACCTCTCGGGTTGCGAAAACCTAAGGAGAGGCGAGAAGCGGAGCAAAGAACCGTCGCCAGAACCTCCCCCGAGTATATAAACACCAAGGCGAGACCCGTTCAACGTTTCGCCCGGACCCGCCACGGGATTCAAAAACCCAAAGCGAAACGACCGTTCCTCGAACGGCTCGCGCACACGCAACGGCCGCCCCGCGAACCACTCGCCCCGTCACATTAACTCCGCGGCGGGACAGGCGGCACCTCTAGCAGGGGAAGCAAGCGACGTTTCGCCTTCGCCATAATGACCGCGTCAAAAAAGGTACGCCATGTCATTCGAATTTGTATCCTTTTCCTTTTCCTCTTTCTCTCTCTTACAACAGGGACTGGGAAAGGGAGATACCCCGAAAAGGATCCTTCTCCGTGAAGGAAACAGGCTCCGAGCCTCCCTACTGATCAGAGGTTCGAAGGCTGGCCCCTCGGAGGGGTTTAACAGCCGCCTCAGAGCTCGTGGGCTCCACACCCACTACTGGTCAGAGGTTCGAAGGCCGGCCCCTCGGAAGGGTTCAACGGCCGCCTCAGGCTACTCGGGCTCCGCGCCCACTACTGATCAGGGGTTCGTAGGTTGGCCCTCAAAGGGTTCACAGCCGCCTCAGACATAGAGCGAGGGATGACCATGGGTACGTTCGATACATAACCAAGGCTCGGGCTACGCTCCCGAGGTACCCTAAGACATTTCCGAGACCAGCGGGAACGATCTTGTAACGGAATCCCATCAGAGGGAGGCATCGAGCCCTCGGACCCCGTCGACAGGGGACCAGGTCCGGCAGATCACCCGCAGGTACTTTTGGGCGCGCCTCCGGGCCTCTAGCCGACCCCTAGCAAATGGGGCACGGGCGTCCACTCGGATTACCCGCCAGCAGCTCACCGGAGACACCATGTTCGACACCCTCCGAGGGCAACATGGCGCTCTCCCCCCCTCCTCCTTGCGGAAAGGCGACGCAGGGGCGTATATAAAAAAGTCGAGTCTGTCCTTGACCGTCCTCTCGCCCTGTGCGGAGGCTCGAGGGCTGCTCTCGCAAACCCGGCTCCGGCCAAACCGTTGACAGCGTCAACATACCAGCCCAAGAACTTGGGACCCGACCGTGCACCCGGGCTACGGCCAGCTCACATGAGGGAACGACCAGACCAGCCGAAGCATTGCGCAAGGCATTAAGACCTCGGAGGAGTCAAACCACTCCTCTAAGGCCTCGGGGGCTACACCCGGCGGGTGCGCTCGCGCGCACCCACCGAAACAAAACACAACCGAGAAAGGCTGGTCCCCCTGCAAAAAAGTGCGATGAAAGCCTCCAAGCGAGTATTAACACTCCCTTCGAGGCTCGGGGGCTACTGTCGGGGACCATAATTAGGGGTACCCTCAAGGCTCCTAATTCTCAGCTGGTAACCCCCATCAGCACAAAGCTGCAAAGGCCTGATGGGTGCGACTAAGTCAAGGATCAGTCCGTTCGAGGGACTCGATCACGCCTCACCCGAGCCCAGCCTCGGGCAAGGGCAGCCGACCCCGGAGGATCTACGTCTTGCCTGAGGCCCCCCTCCAGCGACGAACATACTTCCGACTCGCCCGAGGCCCAGTCTTCGCCAAGAAGCAACCCTGGCCAAATCGCCACACCAACCGACCAAATCGCAGGGGCATTTAATGCAAAGGTGGCCTGACACCTTTATCCAGACGCACGTCCTCCGGTCGACAGAGCCGAAGTGACCGCAGTCACTTCGCCGCTCCACTGATCGACCTGACAGAAGGACACCGCCGCCTGCGCCGCTCTGACTGCTGTGCCACTCGACAGAGTAAGGCTGACAGGCAGCCAGGCCCGGCCTCAGGCACCATAGGGAACTCCGCTCCGCCCGACCTAGGGCTCGGACTCGGGCACAGCCCCGGAAGACGGCGAACTCCGCTCCGCCCGACCCAGGGCTCGGACTTGGGCTCAGCCCCAGAAGACGGCGAACTCCGCTCCGCCCGACCCAGGGCTCGGACTCGGGCTCAGCCCCGAAAGACGGCGAACTCCGCTCCGCCCGACCCAGGGCTTGGACTCGGGCTCAGCCCCGGAAGACGACGAACCCCGCTTCGCCCGACCCCAGGGCTCGGACTCAGCCCTGGCCTTAGCCGACGGTCTCCGCCTCGCCCGATCTAGGGGCTCGGACTCGACCTCGGCCACGGAAGATAGACTCGACCTCGACCTCGGAGGAGCCTCCACATCGCCCAACCTAGGGCACCACGGACCGGCCACATCAACAGGAGGCGCCATCATTACCCTACCCCAAGCTGACTCAGGCTACGGGGAACAAGACCGGCGTCCCATCTGGCTCGCTCCGCCAGACAAGTAATGATGGCATCCCACACACTCTATGACGACGGCGTCTCTCAGCCCCCTTACGGAAGCAAGAGGACGTCAGCAAGGACTCGAAAGCCCCGACAGCTGTCCTTCCGCCAGGCTCCAGCGCTCCTCCGACGGCCACGACACCACACGAACCGGGTGCCAAAACCTCTCTGGCTGCCACGATGGCATGTACTTAGGGCGCTAGCTCTCCTCCGCTAGACACGTTAGCACTCTGCTACACCCCCATTGTACACCTGGATCCTCTCCTTGCGCCTATAAAAGGAAGGACCAGGGCCCTCTTAGAGAGGGTTGGCCGCGCGGGGAAGAGGACGGGACAGGCGCTCGCGTGAGGCCGCTCGCTCCCCCGCCCGCGTGGACGCTTGTAACCCCCTACTGCAAGCGCACCCGACCTGGGCGCAGGACAAACACGAAGGCCGCGGGATTTCCACCTCTCACGCCCGTCTCCTTTCCCCCCTTCGCGCTCCGTCTCGCGCCGACCCATCTAGGCTGGGGCACGCGACGACATTTCACTCGTCGGCTCAGGGACCCCCCGGTCTCGAAACGCCGACAGATGCCGTGCACTTTACTACCATTATCTACACACATATTTTCCTATGTGCTTAAAAGCACAATGCAACCAGTGAATGTCTTTGTGAGCATTAGACTCTGATGGTCATTTTACTTGTTGATCTGAAGTCAACTAATGGTCCAGACGACGAATGGTATTCATGAGCCCCTGAAGGACCCTTATGGATAAAATAGTGTTGTGCATGTTAGTCTAAATCTTAATGATTGACTGTGCATTTGGTAATAATAACAATAAGTTTGCAGAATTGTAACCACGAAGCAACTTATTGTTGCGTGTCTCGCTAGATGTTGAGACTAACCCTTCATGTTGAAGGAAAAATATGTAGTATTCATGCCACTACATTAATCTAAGTCCAAAGCTCACTGCTTAAAACCCCGATCTGTAATGTGCGTAAGATTTCCCAAATAAATCACCACAATATTGGCCACAACTCGATGATTGTGGTTGGGGATTTTATCTGTATGCTTTTAGAACATCTCGGCATTAGGGGGAGGAATGCCCATATAATGTAATGCCTCAATATTCTATTAAACGCACAAAAGCCAAACTGAACCTGTTGTTAGGTGTGTACTCCTGTGTATATGGAGTTTGCCAGAAATCATTGAAGAGTAACCATATTAGTCTGAATGCTTCTACCTGATGTAGATGTGGATATTGAAAGGGAAATAGGCTCAAACCTTTTCCTAAATGATTTTGGTGGTTGAATTGCCCAACACAAATAATTGGACTAACTAGTTTGCTCTAGATTATATGTTCTACAGGTGCCAAATGTTCATCTATAACTATACTAAATCGACTGTCCGGAATACCGTAGATTATTCCGGAAAGGAGAAGCTTTTTGGAAAATTAGGCCAAGCGCAGACCGTCCGGGCCTTTGCGGCAGACCGTCCGCGACACCTAAATGACCCTCGGACAGAACCAATGCAAAATCACATGTCTCTACTACGAACCGTTCGATGGAAGAGCAAGCACCATCCGAGACCACGCGCGGACCGTCCGGGCTCAGGCACGGACCGTCCGGGCTCAGGCACGGACTGTCCGGCAGGTGAGGAACCGAAAAACCTGAAGGTGACGGGTTCGGCAAAATGAATTATAGCGTCCTCGCGGACCGTCCAGGGTGCACGACCGGACCGTCCGCGACTGGCTTTATCTGACATCTGACGACGCATTAAATGTAGTATAGCCGTTGATATAGCCATTACTGCTGACCGTTGCGTTTTCAGCCGTTGATCTGCAGGGGCGGACCGTCCGCGGTTGGCAGAATGGAGCAACGGCTAGGAAGTGGTTGGTGGCTATAAATACAACCCCAACCACCTCCATTCACTTCACCCAAGCATTCTGAAAGGGAATTAGGCTTACACCTATTTCCTAAATGATTTTGGTCGTTGAATTGCCCAACACAAATAATTGGACTAACTAGTTTGCTCTAGTCTATAAGTTATACAGGTGCCAAAGGTTCACACTAAGCCAATAAAAAGACCAAGAAAAGGGTTCAAACAAAGAGAGCAAGGGACAACCGAAGTGTACCCTGGTCTGGCGCACCGGACTGTCCGGTGTGCCACCGGACAGTGTCCGGTGCACCAGGGGACTCCAAGCTGAACTCTTCACCTTCGGGAATTCTCAGAGGCGCTTTGCTATAATTCACCGGACTGTCCGGTGCCCCAGAGGAGAGCGACTCTGAACTCGCCAGCTTTGGATTTCTGCTCCGCTAAAATTCACCGGACATGTCCAGTGAGCCAGCCGAGCAACGGCTACTTCGCGCCAACGGTCGACTGCAACGCATTAAATGCGCGCCTGCGCGCGCAGAGGATCAGTGCATGCGCGGGTGGTCAACCGGACAGTCTACAGGACTTGTCCGGTGCGCCACCGGACAGCCAGGCGGGCCCACAAGACGGAGCTCCAACGGTCGGAACCCAACGGCCTGGTGACGTGGCTGGCGCACCGGACAGTGTCCGGTGGCGCACCGGACTATCCGGTGCGCCATGCGACAGCAACCTCCACCAAACGGCTAGTTTGGTGGTTGGGGTTATAAATACCCCCAACCACCCCACATTCAAGTTATCCAAGTTTTCCACCTTCCAACTACTTACAAGAGCTCTAGCATTTAATTCTAGACACACCCAAGTGATCAAATCCTCTCCCAATTCCACACAAAGCTTTAGTGACTAGTGAGAGAGATTTGCTTGTGTTCTTTCGAGCTCTTGCGCTTGGATTGCTTCTTTCTTTCGTTCTTACTTGCGAACAACTCAATTGTAACCGAGGCAAGAGACACCAATTGTGTGGTGGTCCTTGCGGGGAAGTTTGTTCCCATTTGATTGAGAAGAAGCTCACTCGGTCCGAGGGACCGTTTGAGAGAGGGAAAGGGTTGAAATAGACCCGGTCTTTGTGACCACCTCAACAGGGAGTAGGTTTGCAAGAACCGAACCTCGGTAAAACAAATCCACGTGTCTCACTCTTTATTCGCTTGCGATTTGTTTTGCACCCTCTCTCTCGGACTCGTTTATATTTCTAACGCTAACCCGGCTTGTAGTTGTGATTAAGCTTGTAAATTTCAGATTCGCCCTATTCACCCCCCCCCCTCTAGGCGACTTTCAATTGGTATCAAAGCCCGGTGCTTCATTAGAGCCTAACCGCTCGAAGTGATGTCGGGAGATCACGCCAAGAAGGAGATGGAGACTGGCGACAAGCCCACTACAAGCCACAGGAAGGCTTCATCGGAAGAGTCCCGCAACAAGGTGAAGGGGAAGGAGAAGAAGTCCTACTCCCACAAGTCGCATCGGAGTGGCGACAAGAAAAAGAAGATGAGGAAGGTGGTCTACTACGAGACTGACACCTCATCGCCATCCACCTCCGGCTCCGACGCGCCGTCCGTCACTTCTAAGCGCCATGAGCGCAAGAAGTTTAGTAAGATCCCCTTACGCTATCCTCGCATTCCTAAACATACACCATTACTTTCCGTCCCATTAGGCAAACCACCAACGTTTGATGGTGAAGATTATGCTAGGTGGAGTGACTTAATGCGATTTCATCTAACCTCACTCCACAAAAGTATATGGGATGTTGTTGAGTTTGGTGTACAGGTACCATCCGTAGGGGATGAGGATTATGATGAGGACGAAGTGGCCCAAATCCAACACTTCAACTCCCAAGCCTCAACTATACTCCTCGCCTCTCTAAGTCGAGAGGAGTATAATAAGGTACAAGGGTTGAAAAATGCTAAGGAGATTTGGGACACACTAAAGACCACGCACGAAGGAGACGAGGTGACCAAAATCACCAAGCGGGAAACGATTGAGGGGGAGCTCGGTCGCTTCCGACTTCGCCAAGGGGAGGAGCCACAAGACATGTACAACCGGCTCAAAACCTTGGTGAACCAAGTGCGCAACCTCGGGAGCAAAAAATGGGATGACCACGAAATGGTTAAGGTTATTTTAAGATCACTTGTTTTCCTTAACCCTACTCAAGTTCAATTAATTCGTGGCAATCCTAGATATACACTAATGACTCCCGAGGAAGTAATCGGGAATTTTGTGAGCTTTGAATTGATGATCAAAGGCTCAAAGAAGATCAACGAGCTTGATGGCCCCTCCACATCCGAAGCACAACCGGTCGCATTCAAAGCGATGGAGGAGAAGAAGGAGGAAACTACGTCAAGTAGACAACCAATCGACGCCTCAAAGCTCGACAATGAGGAGATGGCGCTCGTCATCAAGAGCTTCTGCCAAATCCTCAAATAAAGGAGGGGGAAAGATTACAAACCCCGCTTCAAGAAAGGGTGCTACAAGTGTGGTAAGCCCGGTCACTTTATAGCAAAATGTCCTATTTCTAGTGACAGTGACAGGGGCGACGACAAGAAGGGGAGAAGAAAGGAGAAGAAGAAGTACTACAAGAAGAAGGGCGGCGATGCCCATGTTTGCCGGGAATGGGACTCCGACGAGAGCTCCACCGACTCCTCCTCCGACGAGGACGCCGCAAACATCGCCGTCACCAAGGGTCTTCTCTTCCCCAACATCGGCCACAAGTGCCTTATGGCAAAGGATGGCAAAAAGAAGAAGGTAAAATCAAGATCCTCCACTAAATATGAAACCTCTAGTGATGAGGATGATGCTAGCAATGAGGAGGATAACTTGCGCATTATTTTTGCCAACCTAAACATGCAACAAAAAGAAAAATTAAATGAATTGATTAGTGCTATTCATGAGAAGGATGATCTCTTGGACACCCAAGAGGACTTCCTTATTAAAGAGAACAAAAAGCATGTTAAGGTTAAAAATGCTTACGCTCTAGAAGTAGAAAAATGTGAAAAACTATCTAGTGAGCTAAGCACTTGCCATGAGACCATTGACAACCTTAGAAATGAAAATGCTAGTTTAATTGCTAAGGTTGATTCAAATGTTTGTGATATTTCAATTCCCAATCTTAGAAATGAGAATGATGATTTGCTTGCTAAGATTGAAGAATTAAACATTTCTCTAGCTAGCCTTAGGATTGAGAATGAAAAATTACTTGCTAAGGCTAAAGAACTAGATGTTTGCAATGTTACTATTTCCAATCTTAGAGATAAAAATGATATATTGCGTGCTAAGATTGTTGAACTTAATTCTTGCAAACCCTCTACATCTACCACTGAGCATGTCACTATTTGCAATAGATGTAGAGATATTGATGTTAATGCTATACATGATCATCTTTCCATGATTAAACAACAAAATGATCATATAGCTAAATTAGATGCTAAAATTGCCGAGCATGAACTAGAAAATGAAAAATTTAAGTTTGCCCGTAGTATGCTTTATAATGGGAGACGCCCTGGCATTAAGGATGGCATTGGCTTCCAACAGGGAGGCAATGTCAAACTTAATGCCCCTCCTAAGAAATTGTCCAACTTTGTTAAGGGCAAGGCTCCCATGCCTCAGGATAACGAGGGTTACATTTTGTACCCTGCCGGTTATCCCGAGAGCAAAATTAGGAGAATTCATTCTAGGAAGTCTCACTCTGGCCCTAACCATGCTTTTATGTATAAGGGTGAGACATCTAGTTCTAGGCAACCAACCCGTGCTAAGTTGCCTAAGAAAAGAACTCCTAGTGCATCAAATGATCATGACATTTCCTTTAAAACTTTTGATGCATCCTATGTTTTAACTAACAAATCCGGCAAGGTAGTTGCCAAGTATGTTGGGGGCAAGCACAAGGGGTCAAAGACTTGTGTTTGGATACCCAAAGTTCTTGTGTCTAATGCCAAAGGACCCAAAACCATTTGGGTACCTAAAGTCAAGAACTAAACTTATTTTGTAGGTTTATGCATCCGGGGGCTCAAGTTGGATCATCGACAGCGGGTGCACAAACCACATGACAGGGGAGAAGAAAATGTTCTCCTCCTATGAGAAAAACCAAGATCCCCAACGAGCTATCACATTCGGGGATGGAAACCAAGGTTTGGTCAAAGGATTGGGTAAAATTGCTATATCTCCTGACCATTCAATTTCCAATGTTTTTCTTGTAGATTCCCTAGATTACAATTTGCTTTCTGTTTCTCAATTATGTCAAATGGGCTACAACTGTCTATTTACTGATGTAGGTGTCACTATCTTTAGAAGAAGTGATGATTCAGTAGCATTTAAGGGAGTGTTAGACGGTCAGCTATACTTGGTAGATTTTGATAGAGCTGAACTCGACACTTGCTTAATTGCTAAGACTAACATGGGTTGGCTCTGGCACCGCCGACTAGCCCATGTTGGGATGAAGAATCTTCATAAGCTTCTAAAGGGAGAGCACATTTTAGGATTAACAAATGTTCATTTTGAGAAAGACAGGATTTGTAGCGCATGCCAAGCAGGAAAGCAAGTTGGTGCTCATCATCCACACAAGAACATCATGACGACTGAGAGGCCACTGGAGCTCCTACACATGGACCTATTCGGCCCGATTGCTTACATAAGCATCGGCGGGAGTAAGTACTATCTAGTGGTTGTGGATGATTATTCTCGCTTCACTTGGGTGTTCTTTTTGCAGGAAAAATCTCATACCCAAGAGACCTTAAAGGGATTCTTGAGACGAGCTCAAAACGAGTTCGGCTTAAGGATCAAGAAAATTAGAAGCGACAACGGGACGGAGTTCAAGAACTCTCAAATTGAAGGCTTCCTTGAGGAGGAGGAGGGCATCAAGCATGAGTTCTCTTCTCCCTACATGCCACAACAAAATGGTGTAGTGGAGAGGAAGAATAGAACTCTATTGGACATGGCAAGAACTATGCTTAATGAATACAAGACTTCGGATCGGTTTTGGGCCGAGGCGGTCAACACCGCTTGCTACGCCATCAACCGGTTGTATCTACATCGAATCCTCAAGAAGACATCATACGAACTCCTAACCGGTAAAAAGTCAAATATTTCATAATTTAGAGTCTTTGGTAGCAAATGCTTTATTCTTGTTAAAAGAGGTAGAAAATCTAAATTTGCTCCTAAGACTGTAGAAGGCTTTTTACTAGGATATGATTCAAACACAAGGGCATATAGAGTCTTTAACAAGTCCTCGGGACTAGTTGAAGTTTCTTGTGACGTTGTGTTTGATGAGACTAACGGCTCTCAAGTAGAGCAAGTTGATCTTGATGAGATAGGTGATGAAGAGGCTCCGTGCATCGCGCTAAGGAACATGTCCATTGGGGATGTGTGTCCTAAGGAATCCGAAGAGCTTCCAAATGCACAAGATCAACCATCCTCCTCCACGAAAGCATCACCACCAACTCAAAATGAGGATGAGGCTCAAGTTGATGAAGGAGAAGATCAAGAAAATGAGCCACCTCAAGATGACGGCAATGATCAAGGGGGAGATGCAAATGATCAAGACAAGGAGGATGAAAAACCAAGGCCGCCACACCCAAGAGTTCACCAAGCAATCCAACGAGATCACCCCGTCGACACCATCCTTGGCAACATTCATAAGGGGGTAACCACTAGATCTCGTGTTGCACATTTTTGTGAGCATTACTCTTTTGTTTCCTCTATTGAGCCACACAGGGTAGAGGAAGCACTTCAAGATTCGGATCGGGTGGTGGCGATGCAAGAGGAGCTCAACAACTTCACTAGGAATGAGGTATGGCATTTGGTTCCACGTCCTAATCAAAATGTTGTAGGAACCAAATGGGTCTTCCGCAACAAGCAAGACGAGCATGGTGTGGTGACAAGGAACAAAGCCCGACTTGTGGCGAAAGGATATTCACAAGTCAAAGGTTTGGATTTTGGTGAAACCTATGCACCCGTAGCTAGGCTTGAGTCAATTCGTATATTATTAACCTATGCTACTTACCATGGCTTCAAGCTTTATCAAATGGACGTGAAGAGCGCCTTCCTCAATGGACCAATCAAGGAAGAGGTCTATGTTGAGCAACCTCCCGGCTTTGAAGATAGTGAGTACCCTAACCATGTTTATAAACTCTCTAAGGCGCTTTATGGGCTCAAGCAAGCCCCAAGAGCATGGTATGAATGCCTTAGAGATTCCCTTATCACTAATGGATTCAAAGTCGGAAAGGCCGATCCTACACTCTTTACCAAAACACTTGAAAATGATTTGTTTGTATGCCAAATTTATGTTGATGATATTATATTTGGGTCTACTAACGAATCTACATGTGAAGAGTTTAGTAGGATCATGGCACAAAAATTCGAGATGTCTATGATGGGGGAGTTGAAGTATTTCTTAGGATTTCAAGTAAAGCAACTCCAAGAGGGCACCTTCATTAGCCAAACGAAGTATACTCAAGACATTCTAAACAAGTTTGGGATGAAGGATGCCAAGCCCATCAAGACACCCATGGGAACTAATGGGCATCTCGACCTCGACACGGAAGGTAAATTCGTCGATCAAAAGGTATACCGGTCGATGATAGGCTCTTTACTTTATTTATGTGCATCTCGACCTGACATTATGCTTTCCGTATGCATGTGTGCAAGATTCCAAGCCGGCCCTAAGGAAGCTCACCTTACGGCCGTAAAATGGATCTTGAGATATTTAGTTTATACTCCTAAGTTTGGGCTTTGGTATCCTAGGGGATCCACATTTGATTTAATTGGTTATTCGGATGCCGATTGGGTGGGGTGTAAGATTAATAGAAAGAGCACATTGGGGACTTGCCAGTTCTTGGGAAGATCCTTGGTGTCTTGGGCTTCAAAGAAGCAAAATTCCGTAGCTCTTTCTACCGCTGAAGCCGAGTATATTGCCGCAGGCCATTGTTGCGCGCAACTACTTTGGATGAGGCAAACCCTTAGGGACTATGGTTACAAATTAACCAAAGTTCCTCTTCTATGTGATAATGAGAGTGCAATCCGCATGGCGGATAATTCGGTTGAGCATAGCTGCACTAAACACATAGCCATTCGGTATCATTTCTTAAGGGATCACCAACAAAAGGGAGATATCGAGATTGCATATACTAATACTAAGGAACAATTAGCTGATATCTTTACCAAGCCACTTGATGAACAAACTTTTAACAAACTTAGGCATGAGCTAAATATTCTTGATTTTAGGAATTTCTTTTGATGTCTTGCACACATAGCTCATACATATACCTTTGATCATGTCTCTTTTATATAACTATGACTAATGTGTCTTCAAGTGAATTTCAAACCAAGTCATAGGTGTATTGAAAGGGAATTGGAGTCTTCGGCGAAGACAAAGGCTTCCACTCCACTCCATAACTCATCCTTCGCCGTCACTCCGAGCAACTCTCCGTCTTTGGTATAATCTTCACTCATGATTTATTTGCCAAAGGGGAGAAAATAGTTAGAAAAGGGCTCTAATGATTCTGTTTTTGGCGATTTATGCCAAAGGGGGAGAGAGCATGAGCCCAAAGCAAAAGGATCGCACCACCACCTAATTTTTTTAAAAAAAACTCATGATTTTCAATTAGTAAATTTCAAATTGGTATCTTATTGTGTTCAAAAGGGGGAGAAAGTAGTATTTTCAAAATCGATATCTTAAAACCCTCTTGAACACTAAGAGGAGAATTTCATTGAGAATTTCATTGAGGGGGAGTTTTGTTTAGTCAAAGGAAAAGCATTTGAGACAGGGGAGAAAATTTCAAATCTTGAAAATGCTTCGCAAAATCTTATTCATTTACCTTTGACTATTTGCAAAAGGACTTTGAAAAGGATTTACAAAAGAATTTGCAAAAACAAAACAAGTGGTGCAAGCGTGGTCCAAAATGTTAAAATTAAAGAAACAATCCATACGTATCTTATAAGTATTTATATTGGCTCAATTCCAAGTAACCTTTGCACTTACATTATGCAAACTAGTTCAATTATGCACTTCTATATTTGCTTTGGTTTGTGTTGTCATCAATCACCAAAAAGGGGGAGATTGAAAGGGAATTAGGCTTACACCTATTTCCTAAATGATTTTGGTGGTTGAATTGCCCAACACAAATAATTGGACTAACTAGTTTGCTCTAGTCTATAAGTTATACAGGTGCCAAAGGTTCACACTAAGCCAATAAAAAGACCAAGAAAAGGGTTCAAACAAAGAGAGCAAGGGACAACCGAAGTGTACCCTAGTCTGGCGCACCGGACTGTCCGGTGTGCCACCGGACAGTGTCCGGTGCACCAGGGGACTCCAAGCTGAACTCTTCACCTTCGGGAATTCTCAGAGGCGCTTTGCTATAATTCACCGGACTGTCCGGTGTACCACCGGACAGTGTCCGGTGCCCCAGAGGAGAGCGACTCTAAACTCGCCAGCTTCGGATTTCTGCTCCGCTAAAATTCACCGGACATGTCCGGTGCACACCGGACTGTCCGGTGAGCCAGCGGAGCAACAGCTACTTCGCGCCAACGGACGATTGCAACGCATTAAATGCGCGCCTGCGCACGCAGAGGATCAGTGCATGCGCGGGTGGCACACCGGACAGTCTACAGGACTTGTCCGGTGCGCCACCGGACAGCCAGGCGGGCCCACAAGACAGAGCTCCAACGGTCGGAACCCAACGGCCTGGTGACGTGGCTGGCGCACCGGACAGTGTCCGGTGGCGCACCGAACTGTCCGGATAACAACCTCCACCAAACGGCTAGTTTGGTGGTTGGGGTTATAAATACCCCCAACCACCCCACATTCAAGTTATCCAAGTTTTCCACCTTCCAACTACTTACAAGAGCTCTAGCATTTAATTCTAGACACACCCAAGTGATCAAATCCTCTCCCAATTCCACACAAAGCTTTAGTGACTAGTGAGAGAGATTTGCTTGTGTTCTTTCGAGCTCTTGCGCTTGGATTGCTTCTTTCTTTCGTTCTTACTTGCGAACAACTCAATTGTAACCGAGGCAAGAGACACCAATTGTGTGGTGGTCCTTGCGGGGAAGTTTGTTCCCATTTTATTGAGAAGAAGAAGCTCACTCGGTCCGATGGACCGTTTGAGAGAGGGAAAGGGTTGAAATAGACCCGGTCTTTGTGACCACCTCAACGGGGAGTAGGTTTGCAAGAACCGAACCTCGGTAAAACAAATCCATGTGTCTCACTCTTTATTCGCTTGCGATTTGTTTTGCACCCTCTCTCTCGGACTCGTTTATATTTCTAACGGTAACCCGGCTTGTAGTTGTGATTAAGCTTGTAAATTTCAGATTCGCCCTATTCACCCCCCCTCTAGGCGACTTTCACATTCCAACCTTCAACATTCAATACAAGAGCTAGCAATCCATTCCAAGACACAATCAAAGCCTCCAATCTCTCCAAGTTCCACAATTGAGACAAGTGATCATTAGTGATTAGTGACTTGAGAGAGAAAGTGATCCGTGTGTTATTTGTCGCTCTTGTCGCTTGGTTTTTGCAATCATGCTTTCTTCCTTCCCATTCTTATTCTCAAGGCACTTGTAATCAAAGCAAGAGACACTAAGTTTGTAGTGGTCCTTGTGGGGTCTAAGTGACCCGTTTGATTAAGGAGAAAGCTCACTCGGTCTAAGTGACCATTTGAGAGAGGGAAAGGGTTGAAAGAGACCCGGTCTTCGTGACCACCTCAACGGGGAGTAGGTTTGCAACAACCGAACCTCGGTAAAACAAATCCTCGTGTCTCGCTCTTTATTTGCTCATGATTTGTTTTGCGCCCTTTCTCTCGGACTCTTTTATATTTCTAACGCTAACCCAGCTTCTAGTTGTGCTTAAGTTTATAAATTTCAGATTCGCCCTATTCACCCCCCCTCTTGGCGACTTTCAATTGGTATCAAAGCCCGGTGCTTCATTAGAGCCTGACCGCTCGAAGTGATGTCGGGAGCATCCGCCATGAGGGAACTCGGGACCGGTGACAAGACCACAAGCTCGGGAAGAACTCACTCAAAGGAGTCCTCCCACAAGCACAAGGAGGAATCCTCTTCCTCCATCAAATCCCATCGGATGGGTGACAAGAAGAAGAAGATGAGGAAGGTGGTCTAGTACGAGACCGACTCTTCGTCACCCTCCATCTCCGGCTCGGAATCGGCCTCCACCACTTCAAAGCGCCATGAGCGCAAGAAGTATAGTAAGATGCCCCTTCGCTATCCTCGCATTTCCAGACGCACGCCATTACTCTTTGTTCCTTTAGGCAAACCACCTATGTTTGAAGGTGAAGATTATTCTATGTGGAGTGATAAAATGAGGCATCACCTAACCTCACTCCACAAAAGCATATGGGATATTGTTGAGTATGGAGTGCAGGTACCGAAGAAGGGAAACAAGGATTACGACTCGGAGGAGGTCGAACAAATCCAACACTTCAACTCCCAAGCCACGACTATACTCCTCGCCTCTCTAAGTCGAGAGGAGTATAATAAGGTGCAAGGGTTGAAGAGTGCAAAAGAGATTTGGGACGTGCTAAAGACCGTGCACGAAGGAGACGAAGTAACCAAGATCACCAAGCGGGAAACGATCGAGGGGGAGCTCGGTCGCTTCCGGCTTCGCCAAGGGGAGGAGCCACAAGATATGTACAACCGGCTCAAGACCTTGGTGAACCAAGTGCGCAACCTCAGGAGCAAAAAATGGGATGACCATGAAATTGTTAAGGTTATTCTTAGATCACTTGTGTTCCTTAACCCTACGCAAGTTCAATTAATTCGTGGTAATCCTAGATATACACTAATGACTCCCGAGGAAGTAATAGGAAACTTTGTGAGCTTTGAGTTGATGATCAAAGGCTCAAAGAAAATTATCGAGCACGACGGCCCCTCCACACCCGAAGCACAACCGGTCGCATTCAAGGCGACGGAGGAGAAGAAAGAGGAGTCTACATCAAGTAGACAACCCATCGACGCCTCTAAGCTCGACAATGAGGAAATGGCGCTCATCATCAAGAGCTTCCGCCAAATCCTCAAACAAAGGAAGGGGAAAGATTACAAGTCCCGTTCCAAGAAGGTGTGCTACAAATGTGGTAAGCCCGGTCATTTCATTGCTAAATGTCCTCTATCTAGTGATAGTGACAGGGGCAACGACAAGAAGGGCAAGAGGAGAGAAAAGAGAAGGTATTACAAGAAGAAGGGCGGCGATGCCCATGTGTGCTACGAGTGGGACTCCGACGAGAGCTCCTCCGACTCCTCATCCGACGAGGACGCCGCCAACATCGCCGTCACCAAAGGGCTCCTCTTCCCCCAACGTCGGCCACAAGTGCCTCATGGCAAAGGACGGCAAAAAGAAGAAGGTAAAATCAAAATCCTCCACTAAATATGCATCCTCTAGTGATGAAGATAATGCTAGTGATGAGGAGGATAATTTGTGTACCCTTTTTGCCAACCTAAACATGCAACAAAAGGAAAAATTAAATGAATTAATTAGTGCTATTCATGAGAAGGATGATCTCTTGGACTCTTAGGAGGACTTCCTAATTAAGGAAAATAAGAAGCATGTTAAGGTTAAAAATGCTTATGCTCTAGAAGTAGAAAAATGTGAACAATTATCTAGTGAGCTAAGCACTTGCCATGATACTATTACCAACCTTAGAAATGAAAATGCTAAACTAATTGCTAAGGTTGATTCTAATATTTGTGATGTTTCAATTACCAATCTTAGAGATGACAATGTTAATTTGCTTGCTAAGATTGAAGAATTAAATGTCTCTCTTGATAGCCTTAGAAATGGTAATGAAAAATTAATTGCTAAGGCTAAAGAATTAGATGTTTGCAATGTTAAAATTTCCAATCTTAGAAGTGAAAATGACATATTACATGCTAAGATTGTTGAACAAAAATCTTGCAAACCCTCTACATCTACCACTGAGCATGTTTCCATTTGCACTAGATGTAGAGACATTAATGTTGATGCTATTCATGATCACCTAGCTTTAATTAAGAAACAAAATGATCACATAGCTCAACTTAATGCTAAAATTAATGAGCATGACTTAGAAAATGAAAAATTTAAATTTGCTAGAAGCATGCTCTATAGTGGGAGATGCCCTGGCATCAAGGATGGCATTGGCTTCCAAAAGGGGGACAATGTCAAACTTAATGCCCCTCCTAAAAGATTGTCTAACTTTGTTAAGGGCAAGGCTCCCATGCCTCAGGATAACGAGGGTTACATTTTGTACCCTGCCGGTTATCCCGAGAGCAAAATTAGGATAATTCACTCTAGGAAGTCTCACTCTGGCCCTAATCATGCTTTTATGTATAAGGGTGAGACATCTAGTTCTAGGCAATCAACCCGTGCAAAATTGCCTAAGAAGAAAACTCCAACTGCATCAAATGATCATGACATTTCATTTAAAACTCTTGATGCATCTTATGTTTTAACTAACAAATCCGGCAAGATAGTTGCCAAGTATGTTGGGGGCAAACACAAGGGATCAAAGACTTGTGTTTGGGTACCCAAAGTTCTTGTATCTAATGCCAAAGGACCCAAAACCATTTGGGTACCTAAAATCAAGAACTAAACTTGTTTTGTAGGTTTATGCATCCGGGGGCTCATGTCGGATCATCGATAGCGGGTGCACAAACCATATGACAGGGGAGAAGAAAATGTTCTCCTCCTATGAGAAAAACCAAGATCCCCAACAAGCAATCACATTCGGGGATGGAAACCAAGGTTTGGTCAAAGGATTGGGTAAAATTGCAATATCACCTGACCATTCCATTTCCAATGTTTTTCTTGTATATTCTTTAGACTATTACTTGCTCTCAGTTTCTAAATTATGTAAAATGGGTTACAACTGTCTTTTTACAGATACAGGTGTTACTGTCTTTAGAAGAAGTGATGATTCAATAGCATTTAAGGGAGTGTTAGAGGGTCAGCTATACTTAGTAGATTTTGATAGAGCTGAACTTGACACTTGCTTAATTGCTAAGACTAACATGGGCTGGCTCTGGCATCACCGACTAGCACATGTTGGAATGAAGAATCTTCACAAGCTTCTAAAGGGAGAACACATTTTGGGACTAACAAATGTTCATTTTGAGAAAGACAGGATTTGTAGCGCATGTCAGGCAGGGAAGCAAGATGGTGTTCATCATCCACACAAGAACATCATGACGACTGACAGGCCACTCGAGCTCCTACACATGGACCTATTCGGCCCGATAGCTTACATAAGCATAGGCGGGAATAAGTACTGTCTAGTTATTGTGGATGATTATTCTCGCTTCACTTGAGTGTTCTTTTTGCAAGAAAAATCTCATACCCAAGAGACCTTAAAGGGATTCTTGAGACGGGCTCAAAATGAGTTCGGCTTGAGGATCAAGAAGATTAGAAGCGACAACGGGACGGAGTTCAAGAACTCTCAAATTGAAGGCTTCCTTGAGGAGGAGGGCATCAAGCATGAGTTCTCTTCTCCCTACACACCACAACAAAATGGTGTAGTGGAGAGGAAGAATAGAACTCTATTGGACATGGCAAGAACCATACTTGATGAGTACAAGACTTCGGATCGGTTTTGGGCCGAGGCGGTCAACACCGCTTGCTACGCCATCAACCGGTTGTATCTACACCGAATCCTCAAGAAGACATCATACGAACTCCTAACCGGTAAAAAGCCTAATGTTTCATATTTTAGAGTCTTTGGTAGCAAATGCTTTATCCTTGTTAAAAGAGGTAGAAAATCCAAATTTGCTCCTAAGACTGTAGAAGGCTTTTTACTAGGATATGATTCAAACACAAGGGCATATAGAGTCTTTAACAAGTCCTCTGGACAAGTTGAAGTTTCTTGTGACATTGTGTTTGATGAGACTAACGGCTCTCAAGTAGAGCAAGTTGATCTTGATGAGATAGGTGATGAAGAGGCTCCATGCGTCGCGCTAAGGAACATGTCCATTGGGGATGTGTGTCCTAAGGAATCCGAAGAGCCACCACATGCACAAGATCAACCATCTTCCTCCACACAAGCATCTCCACCAACTCAAGACGAGGATAAGGCTCAAAATGATGAAGGAGAAGATCAAGATGTTGAGCCACCTCAAGAGGAGAGCAATGATCAAGGGGGAGATGCCCATGATCAAGATGAGGAAGATGAACAAGTTCCAAGGCTGCCACACCCAAGAGTCCACCAAGCAATCCAACGAGATCACCCCGTCGACACCATCCTCGGCGACATTCATAAGGGGGTAACCACTAGATCTCGTGTTGCACATTTTTGTGAGCATTACTCTTTTGTTTCCTCTATTGAGCCACACAGGGTAGAGGAAGCACTACAAGATTCGGATTGGGTGGTGGCGATGCAAGAGGAGCTCAACAATTTCACAAGGAACGAGGTATGGCATTTAGTTCCACGTCCTAATCAAAATGTTGTAGGAACCAAGTGGGTCTTCCGCAACAAGCAAGATGAGCATGGTGTGGTGACAAGGAACAAAGCCCGACTTGTGGCCAAGGGATGTTCACAAGTCGAAGGTTTGGATTTCGGTGAAACCTATGCACCCATAGCTAGGCTTGAATCAATTCGCATATTACTTGCCTATGCTACTTACCATGGCTTTAAGCTTTACCAAATGGACGTGAAAAGTGCTTTCCTCAATGGACCAATCAAGGAGGAGGTCTATGTTGAGCAACCTCCCGGCTTTGAAGATAGTGAGTATCCTAACCATGTATATAAACTCTCTAAGGCGCTTTATGGGCTCAAGCAAGCCCCAAGAGCATGGTATGAATGCCTAAGAGATTTTCTCATCACTAATGGCTTCAAAGTCGGAAAGGTCGATCCTACTTTGTTCACTAAAACTCTTGACAATGATTTGTTTGTATGCCAAATCTATGTTGATGATATTATATTTGGGTCTACTAACGAATCTACATGTGAGGAATTTAGTAGGATCATGACACAGAAATTCGAGATGTCAATGATGGGGGAGTTGAAGTACTTCTTAGGCTTTCAAGTGAAGCAACTCCAAGAGGGCACCTTCATCAGCCAAACGAAGTATATTCAAGACATTCTAAACAAGTTTGGGATGAAGGATGCCAAACCCATCAAGACACCCATGGGAACCAATGGGCATCTCGACCTCAACACGGGAGGTAAATCCATCGATCAAAAGGTATACCGGTCGATGATAGGCTCTTTACTCTATTTATGTGCATCTCGACCGGACATAATGCTTTCCGTATGCATGTGTGCAAGATTCCAAGCCGACCCTAAGGAAGCTCACCTTACGGCCGTAAAATGAACCTTGAGATATTTAGTTCATACTCCTAAGTTTGGGCTTTGGTACCCTCGGGGATCCACATTTGATTTAATTGGTTATTCGGATGCCGATTGGGCGGGGTGTAAGATTAATAGAAAGAGCACATCGGGGACTTGCCAGTTCTTAGGAAGATCCTTGGTGTCTTGGGCCTCAAAGAAGCAAAATTCCGTAGCTCTTTCTACCGCCGAAGCCGAGTATATTGCCGCAGGCCATTGTTGCGCCCAATTGCTTTGGATGAGGCAAACTCTTAGGGACTATGGTTACAAATTAACCAAAGTTCCTCTTCTATGTGATAATGAGAGTGCAATCCGCATGTCGGATAATCCCGTTGAGCATAGCCGCACTAAACACATAGCCATTCGGTATCACTTCTTAAGGGATCACCAACAAAAGGGAGATATCGAGATTGCATATATTAACACTAAGGAACAATTAGCCGATATCTTTACCAAGCCACTAGATGAACAAACTTTTTACAAACTTAGGCATGAGCTAAACATTCTTGATTCTCGGAATTTCTTTTGATGTTTTGCACACATAGCTCATAAGTATACCTTTGATCATGTCTCTTTTATATGCTATGACTAATGTGTTTTCAAGTATATTTCAAACCAAGTCATAGGTGTATTGAAAGGGAATTGGAGTCTTCGGCGTAGACAAAGGCTTCCACTCCACTCCATAACTCATCCTTCGCCGTCGCTCCGAGCAACTCTCCAACTTTGGTATAATATTCACTCATATTTTATTCGCCAAAGTGAGAGAAAGAAGTTATAAGGGCTTATATTTCACTCAAGTATCTGTTTTTGGCGATTCATGCCAAAGGGGGAGAAAGTATTAGCCCAAAGCAAAAGGACCGCACCACCACTCTTTTTCAAAAGGTTTTAAAAATGATGACTTCTTCAATTGATATCTTATTATATCCAAAGGGGGAGAAGGTAGCACCTTCAAAAATTGGTATCTTAAAACCCTCTTGAACACTAAGAAGAGAAATTTATTGAGGGGGAGTTTTGTTTAGTCAAAGGAAAAGCATTTGTAACAGGGGGAGAAAATTTCAAATCTTGAAAATGCTTCTCAAAATCTTACTCATCTACCTTTGACTATTTACAAAAGGACTTTGAAAAGAATTTATAAAAGTATTTGCAAAAACAAAACACATAGTGCGAGCGTGGTCCAAAATTTTAAATATGAAGAAAGCATCCATACATATCTTATAAGAATAAATATTGGTTCAGTTCTAAGTAACCTTTGCACTTACATTATGCAAACTAGTTCAATACTGCACTTATATATTTGCTTTGGTTTGTGTTGGCATCAATCACCAAAAAGGGGGAGATTGAAAGGGAAATAGGCTCAAACCTTTTCCTAAATGATTTTGGTGGTTGAATTGCCCAACACAAATAATTGGACTAACTAGTTTGCTCTAGATTATATGTTCTACAGGTGCCAAAGGTTCATCTTGTCGGCGTTTCGACCCCGGGGGTCCTTGGACCGACGAGTAAATTATCGCTGCGTGTCCCAGCCCAGATGGGTTGGCGTGAGACGGAACACAACGGGGGAAAACAGTAAGGGGAAACCGCGGCCTCGTGTTGTCCTGCGCCCAGGGCGGATGCGCTTGCAGTAGGGGGTTACAAGCGTTCGCGTGGGAGAGAGAGAGCGTGAGCCTGTGCGTCAGCCCGTCCTCCCGCGCGACCACCTTCTCGTACGAGAGCCCTGGACCTTCCTTTTATAGATGTAAGGAGAGGGCCTAGGTGTACAATGGGGGGTGTAGCAATGTGCTAACGTGTCTAGCAAAGGGGAGCCAGAGTCCTATGTACATGTCGTCGTGGCTGTCGGAGAGGTGTTGCTGCCCTGTTCATGTGATGTCGTGGCCGTCGGAGGAGCGCTTGAGCCCTGTGGAAGCACAGCTGTCGGGGCTGTCGGATCCTTGCTTCCGTAAGGGGCTGAGAACCGCCGTCATCATGGAGCACGCGGGGTGCCATCATTACCTGTTTTACCGAGGCGAGCCAGATGGGACGCCAGTCTTGTTCCCCGTAGCCTGAGCTAGCTAGGGGTAGGGTAATGATGGCCCCCCTGTGACGTGGTCGGTCCGAGCCCAAGGTCGAGGCTGAGTCTGAGCCCTAGGGTCGGGCGAGGCGGAGATCGTCTTCCGGAGTCGAGGTGGAGTCCGAGCCCTGGGGTTGGGCGAGGCGGAGACCGTCGTCCGAGGTCGAGGTGGAGTCCGAGCCCTGGGGTCGGGCGAGGCGGAGACCGTCTTCCGAAGTCGAGGTTGAGTCTGAGCCCTGGGGTCAGGCGAGGCGGAGACCGTCTTCCGGAGTCGAGGTTGAGTCCAAGCCCTGGGGTCGGGTGAGGCGAAGACCGTCTTCCGGAGTCGAGGTTGAGTCCGAGCCCTAGGGTCGGGCGAGGCAGAGCTTCCTATGGCGCCCGAGGCTGGACTTAGCTGCTGTCGGCCTCACTCTAGCGAGTGGCACAGCAGTCGGAGCAGGGCAGGCGGCGCTTTTTCCTGTCAGGTCAGTCAGTGGAGCGGCGAAGTGACTACGGTCACTGCGGCCTTGTCGGCTGAGGAGCGTGCGTCAGGATAAGGTGTCAAGCGATCCTTGCATTGAATGCTCCTGCGATACGGTCGGTTGGCGTGGCGATCTGGCCAAGGTTGCTTCTCCGCGAAGCCTGCCCGAGCTGGGCCTCGGGCGAGTCAAAGGTGTGCCCGTCGCTTGAGGGGACCCTCGGGTGAGGCGTGAATCTGCCTAGGTCAGTTGTTCCTGCCCGCGGCTGGGCTCGGGCGAGGCGAGATCGTGTCCCTTGAGTGGACGGGGCCTTGACCAGAATCGCGCCCATCAGGCCTTTGCAGCTTTGTGCTGATGGGGGTTACCAGCTGAGATTAGGAGTCTTGGGGGTACCCCTAATTATGGTCCCCGACAGTAGCCCCCGAGCCTCGAAGGGAGTGTTAGTACTCGCTTGGAGGCTTTTGTCGCACTTTTTTGCAAGGGGACTGGCCTTTCTCGGTTGCATTTCGTTCCGGTGGGTGCGCGCGAGCGCACCCACCGGGTGTAGCCCCCGAGGCCTCCGAGGAGTGGTTTGACTCCTCCGAGGTCTTAGCGCGTTTCGTGATGCCTCGGTCGGTATGGTTGTTCCCTCATGCGAACTGGTCATTGCCCGGGTGCATAGTCAGGTTCCAAGTTCTCGGGTTGGTATGTTGACGCTGTCAACGGTTTGGCCAGAGCCAGGTTTGCGAGAGCAGCCCCCGAGCCTCCACATAGAGCGAGAGGACGGTCAAGGACTGACTCGGCTTTTTTCATACGCCCCTTCGTCGCCTTTCCGCAAGGAGGAGGGGGGAAAGCGCCATGTTGCCCTCGGAGGGCGCCGAACATGGTGTCTCCAGTGAGTTGCTAACGGGTGATCCGAGTGGACGCTCGTGCCCCGTTCGATAAGGGTCGGCTAGTGGCCCAGAGGCACGCTCCAAAAGTACCTACAGGTGATTTGCCGGACCCGGTCCCGTTTGATAGGGTCCGAGGGCTCGATGCCTCCCTCTGATGGGATTTCGTTACAGAATCGCTCCTGCCGGTCTCAGAAATGTCCTAGGGTACCTCGGGAGCGTAGCCCGAGCCTCGGCCATGTATCGGACGTACCCAGAGTCATCCCTCGCTCTGCGTGCTCTGAGGCGACTGTCGAACCCTTCGGGGGCCAGCCTACGAACCCCTGATCAGTAGTGGGCGTGGTGCCCGAGTTGCCTGAGGCGGCTGTCGAACCCTTCCGAGGGGCCAGCCTTCGAACCTCTGACCAGTAGTGGGCGCGGAGCCCAAGTGCTCTGAGGCGGCTGTCGAACCCTTCCGAGGGGCCAGCCTTCGAACCTCTGATCAGCAGGAGGGCTCGGGGCCTGCTTCCTTCGCAGAGAAGGATCCCTTTTGGAGTATCCCCTTTCCCGGTCCCTGTAGCAAGAGAGAGAAAGGGGAAGAGGAAAAGGATGCGAAATTGAACGACGTGGCGCACCTTTTTTGACGCGGTCATAATGGCGGAGGTGAAGCATCGCCTGCTTCGCCTGCCAAAGGTGTCGCCTGCCCTGCCGCAGAGTTAATGCGACGGGACGAGTGGTTTGCGGGGCAGCCGTTGTGCGTGCGCGGGCCGTTCGAGGAACGGAACACGGGCGCGTCGTCTTCACGCCGTGGGAGAGGGCTCTCCTGCTGCTCCAGGAGGGGACGTGAGCTTGCAGATGATTCGACTGCTGCTTTCGTCCGCCTGCCACCGCCATTACTACCGATCCACTTTTGGCCATATCGACCGTCGTGCCTTCTCCCGCGGCGGACTGACCCGTGACCGATGTGCTCGGTTGGCACTGTTGGGCCATGCGCAGGGTTGCCTCGAGTCACGGCACCGGTTCCGCAGTCGAGAAGGCGCGGTACTGGCGCAAGTGGCGCTGCAGTTTTTCACACGTAGTAACCGGAGCGCCGGTTACATGACGTGTGGGCCTGGGCCTCCATGCTGGATGCGTCGAAGTCGAAGGGGTGCGCCCCCTTGGTGCAGTTGCATGCCGCCTGCATGGCGGTCCGCCTTTTTACCCGCTGGTTTGGGCGAAAGTGGAGGAGTGCTTGTAACCGCTGGGCAGTTACACGCTCCGCGCGCGGCGGTTTGGTTTCTTCTGTCCTGGGCCAGCTTGCATGACGCGTGGGACCCAGCCCCCGTGTCGTAGGGGGAGGACTTTGGAGCGTGTTGGTGAAGACTCAGTCCGCGACGCCTGAGGACGCAAGTGGGAAGAGTCGCCTTTAAAAAGGGGGGCCTTGGATGGCAGCCATGCCTTCGCACTCCCCTCATGCATCGCGTCCTTCCACCTTCCGAGCCCCCGGATGGGGAGCGTCCGCGTTGCTTTCATCTTGCTGTCGTTGGAGGAACGCAACTTCGCGGAAGTTGGTACCTTTCAGCCATCGCTCGGCTTCAAGGATTTTCATCAGGCAGCCCGGCTGCATTCCCTCGCCGATGGTCACCCAAGACGGTAACCACCAGTTCGATGGTGGGGAAAAGCAAGCCGGGCTGCGGCCTCTGCCCCGCCCTCAGCTTCAAGGATCTTCATCATCCTTGCTGGGGAGGAGGGCGAGGCTGAGCCGGGGCCTACCTTCGCGTGGGCTGGCGTCCCGCTTCTTCCTCCAGCTTCTGGGGGTGGAAACCATCCTCCAGCTCTGCGGAGGAGGCACCCTCCAGCCGTGCCAGGGAAGGCGAACTGCTGCTGCCCAGTCCAGGGTGCGGCAATCCATCCTCTGTCCGGGCGACGGTGGCCAGCCGCACCAGGGGGTCTCACAACACGTCATACGCCGCGAGGGCGGTACTCGTGTTCTGGGACAGTCCCATTCTCGTTTTCGTGGCGAGGACGGGAGTGAGGACCTGCCGGTGCGCTTTGGGGCGGCCGGCGCCTGCTGGTGCGGTGTTGGTGGACAGGTGGACGCCGCTGTCGGTGCTGAGGTGGTGGCAGCTGGAGAAAGCTTCTCCGCCGATGAGACCGTCAGCGCTACCCACGGACCGACCTCCGGCTCTTTGGCTTTAATATCTGGTTCACATCCTCCACGAGGGGACGCGAACGAGAGCCTTCCAGCGGTAGCGTCTGTCCCGGGACCATCGCTGCTGCTGCAGAGGTCGCTGGCGAGTCACCAGGAGTTTGTCGTCCCGCAGGCTCTCTGATGTGGAGGTTGTTCATACCCGCGGGAGTGGAACCGGAGTTCCATTTGTAATGGCACCTTGAGTGTCGGTGTCTATTCATTGTGGCCGTCGGGGCCTGAACATCTAGGTATTTTGGGTGTAATACCATGTTTTTTCCTCCTTTCGAGCACCAGACTCGCCTGTCGGATAGCTGGACCGCTTAACCAAGTGTGAGTTGCCCTGTGCGGAAGGTGACGAGTGAGGTATCCGTATCCCGGAGGCGTAGGAGTCCCTCGGCTCGGTCGGCCATGCCGCCCGAGGCTTCTCTTGCTTAGTTAAAGAAACCCTCGGCCGCTCTGCGATGAGCCAGAACCGGAGGCAGCGGTGTCATCGTGGACAAAGGCGGAGTCGGCTGGAGTGGAAACTTCGTCGGCCCAGGAGCAGGGGACTTCCCAAGCCGAGGAGGGGTAGCAGCGGCGGCCGGAGCCTGGCCGGGTCGTCCACTGGCGGGACCAACCCTGGAGTCGGGTTGCCGAGGCCATGAGCCGGGCTGATGTCCTCGGGGGACAGCTGGCTAAGGCTATGGAGTGGCCGGTCCGATCGTCTGCTCGGGCCGGGTTCCTGGAGGAGACCCTAGCGGCGATGGCCCAGGCGCGGTGTTGACATCTTCCTTCGAGGTGGAGATCCTCCGACCGTGTCATCGTCCGAGGCCGGGTCGGATTCCGCTGAAGGTGGAGTCGATGCCGAGGGTGCTGCTGCTCCCCCTATTGATGTCTGATCCTACAGGAACAGCTTATCTGTAGTGTGCGTATGTTTTTTGTGGCCACCGGGGCCCAAACATACCATCGTCGTGTTGTAAAGTTGCGTTTCTTTTCCCCTTGTTCCGAGTATCAGGACTTGTTCGTCGGTAGCAGAATCGTTTATCCGAGCGAGAGTTACTTTTCACGGAAGGTGATGAGTGAGGTATCTGTATCCCGGAGGCGTAGGAGTCCCTCGGCTCAGTCGACCTTGCCGCTTACGTGTACTCCGTCGTTTTCAGGATCCCACTATCGAAGTAGTCGAAAAGCTCGAAAGATGTTCTGGCAGAAAGACTTTTTCCGAAGAAAATTTTGACGCAGAGGGGGTACCCCCTTCTAGCCCCCGAGGGAGGGTCGGGCTTTGCCGAGGCAAGGCTGGCCCTTCCTTGATGGTTAGACTTTATTTGTGTATGTAATCGAGGTATATGAACGACTTGAAAACATCTTAAGGGTAGAAGCGACGTAGCTGTCGGATGTTCCAAGCGTTGTTGTAGACCTCGCCTTGACTGTTGGCCAGCTTGTATGTTCCGGGCTTCAAAATCTTGGCGATGATGAACGGCCCTTCCCAGGGAGGCGTGAGCTTGTGGCGCCCTCGGGCGTCTTGTCATAGCCGAAGCACCAAGTCGCCCACCTGGAGGTTTCAGGACCGAACCCCTCGGGCGTGGTAGCGTCGCAGGGACTGCTGATACCTTGCCGAGTGTAGTAAGGCCATGTCCCGAGCCTCTTCCAGCTGGTCCAGTGAGTCTTCTCGGCTGGTCCGGTTGCTTCGGTCGTCGTACGCCCTCGTCCTTGGGGATCCATGTTCTAAGTCTGTGGGCAAGATAGCCTCGGCCCCATAGACTAGAAAGAACGGCGTGAAGCCCGTGGCTCGGCTTGGCATCGTTCTCAGACTCCAGACCACCGAGGGGAGTTCCTTCATCCATCGCCTGCCGAATTTGTTGAGGTCGTTGTAGATCCTTGGCTTGAGCCCTTGCAGAATCATGTCGTTGGCACGCTCTACCTGCCCATTCGTCAGGGGGTGAGCTACGGCGGCCTAGTCCACCAGGATGTGGTAGTCTTCGTAGAAGTCCAGGAACTTTCTGCCAGCGAACTGGGTGCCGTTGTCGGTGATGATGGAATTCGGGACCACAAAGCGATGGATGATGTTGGTGAAGAATGCCACCGCCTATTCGGACCTGATGCTGTTTAGGGGTCTGACCTCGATCCACTTGGAGAATTTGTCGATGGCGACCAGCAGGTGCGTGTAGCCCCCGGGTGCCTTCTGCAAGGGACCGACGAGGTCCAGACCCCACACAGCGAACGGCCAGGTGATGGGTATTGTTTGCAAAGCCTGAGCGGGCAAGTGCTTCTGCCTTGCATAGAATTGACACCCTTGGCAGGTGCGTACAATCCTAGTGGCGTCGGCCACCGCGGTCGGCCAGTAGAAACCCTGTCGGAAGGCGTTTCCAACAAGGGCTCGAGGCGCTGTGTGATGACCGCAAGCCCCCGAGTGTATTTCTTGCAATAGTTTCTGACCTTCGGCGATGGATATGCACCGCTGGAGGATGCCTGAGGGGCTGCGGTGGTAGAGCTCCTTTCTGTCACCCAGCAAGACGAATGACTTGGCGCGCCGTGCCAGTTACCGAGCTTCGGCTCTATCGAGGGGTAGCTCTCCTCGGTGGAGATATTGCAGGTACGGGGTCTGCCAGTTTCGACTAGGCGGGACCCCATTCCGCTCATCCTCGACACGCAGTGCCTCACCCTCGGGGGCCGAGGGTGCCTCGGGCTGAGCCGAGGGCACCTCGGGCAAGGCCGAGACCTTCTCGGGCTCGGTCGTGTCGTCGGTCTTGACTGAGGGTTGATGTATGTCTCGGGAGAAGACGTCTGGAGGAACCATTGTCCGTCCCGAGGCTATCTTAGCCAGCTCGTCCGCAGTCTCGTTGTATCGTCGAGCGACGTGGTTGAGCTCGAGCCCGTAGAACTTGTCCTCCAGGCGTCAAACCTCGTCGCAGTAGGCTTCCATCTTCGGGTCGCAGCAATGGGAGTTCTTCATGACTTGGTCGATGACAAGCTGTGAATCGCCCCGAGCGTCGAGGCGTCGGACCCCTAGCTTGATGGCGATGTGCAACCCGTTAACCAGAGCCTCGTACTCAGCCACGTTGTTGGACGCCGGGAAATGGAGGCGCAGCACGTAGCGGAGGTGCTTCTCGAGGGGCGAGATGAAGAGCAGGCCCACGCCCGCTCCTGTTTTCATTAGTGACCCGTCGAAAAACATGGTCCAGAGTTCCGGTTGGATCGGAGCTGCTGGAAGCTGGGTGTCGACCCATTCAGCCATAAAGTCCGCCAAGACTTGGGACTTGATGGCCTTCCGAGGAGCGAACAAGATTGCCTCGCCCATGATCTCCACCGCCCACTTTGCAATCCTACCCGAGGCCTCTCGGCACTGGATGATCTCTCCCAGGGGGAAGGATGACACCACAGTCACCGGATGAGACTCGAAGTAGTGTCGCAACTTTAGCCGCGTCAGAATTACCGCGTACAGTAGCTTCTGAATTTGCGGATAGCGGATTTTGGTCTCAGACAGTACCTCACTGATGAAGTAGACCGGCTTCTGGACGGGCAATGTGTTCCCTTCTTCTCGTCTCTCGACCACGATCGCGGCGCTGACCACCTGAGTGGTAGCGGCGACGTAGATCAAGAGGGTTTCTCCGGCAGCGGGGGGCACCAAGATGGGCGCGCTTGTAAGGAGCGCCTTTAGGTTCCTGAGGGCTATCTCGGCCTCGGGGGTCCAAGTGAAGCGCTCGGTATTCCTTAAGAGGCAGTACAGAGGTAGGCCTCTTTCACCGAGGCGCGAGATGAAACGGCTCAGAGCCGCAAGGCATCCCATGACCCTTTGTACGCCTTTCAAGTCCTTGATGGGGCCCATGTTGGTGATGGCCGCGATTTTCTCTGGGTTGGCCTCGATGCCCCGCTCGGAGACGATGAACCCCAGGAGCATGCCTCGGGGGACTCCGAAGACACACTTCTCGGGATTGAGTTTTACGCCTTTCGCCTTGAGACACTTGAATGTCGTTTTAAGGTCGGAGAGGAGGTCGGAGGCTTTCCTCGTCTTGACTATGATGTCATCGACGTAAGCCTCGACCGTTCGACCAATGTGCTCTCCGAACATGTGGTTCATGCACCTTTGGTATGTCGCACCCGCATTCCTCAAACCGAATGGCATAGTAATGCAGCAGTACATGCTAAAGGGTGTGATGAAAGAAGTCGCGAGCTGGTCAGACTCTTTCATCCTGATTTGGTGATACCCTAAGTAGGCATTGAGGAACGATAGGGTTTCGCACCCAGTAGTGGAATCCAAGATTTGATCGATGCGAGGCAGAGGGTAGGGAACTTTCGGACATGCTTTGTTTAGACCAGTGTAGTCTACACACATCCGCCATTTCCCACCTTTCTTTTTCACAAGCACAGGGTTGGCTAGCCATTCAGGATGGAATACCTCTTTGATGAACCCTGCAGCCATCAGCTTGTGGATCTCCTCGCCTATGGCTCTGCGCTTTTCTTCGTCGAATTGGCGCAGAGGCTGCTTCACGGGTCGGGCTCCAGCTCGGATATCCAGCGAGTGCTCGGCGACATCCCTCGGTATGCCAGGCATGTCCGAGGGACTCCACACAAAAACCTCAGCGTTCACGCGGAGAAAGTCGATGAGCACTGCTTCCTATTTGGGGTCGAGCTCGGAGCCGATCCGGACTTGCTTAGAGGCGTCGTTGTTGGGGTCGAGAGGGGCGAACTTAACTGTCTCTGCTGGCTCGAAGTTGCCGGCGTGGCGCTTCGCATCTGGCACCTGCTTGGAGAGGCTCTCCAGGTCGGTGATGAGGGCCTCGGATTCGGCGAGGGCCTCGGCATACTCCACGCACTCCACGTCGCATTCGGACGCATGTCGGTATGTGGAGCCGATGGTGATGACCCCGTTGGGGCCCGGCATCTTGAGCTTGAGGTAGGTGTATGTCACACCCGGGTTTCGGGGCACCAAGACCCGGGCGCGAACATAATCACTAGGTGTGCTGGGACCAAGTCTCACACATATGATGAATCATGGCACATGATCGAATGTCACATCTTTACTAAATAACAGGAGTTCTATACAAAATAAATGAATAATTACATTATAAGGAGACAACGGTCCAGCAACCCAAAGTTGACTAGGAGACGACGACCTAGAGCTCTCACGAACTCGTCATAGCATCCTCCATGCACCTCATCCTGTGGTACCTGTTCTTGACCTGTGGGGGGGTGTGAGACAGCAAGAGTGAGCTCACATACGTTCATCGCTCAACAAGTTGTGGGGAATAATGTGCATGAACTCGCCAAAGGTGGGAGCTCATGAAGTGTAAGGCTTACCAAAGAGGATGGTTAGAGCTGAGCATTGCTTTTAAAGTTGGTCAAAATTTTATTAGCAATTACTAAGTATAAGTAAATACCAAACCCAATTAAGAAGTAGAACAAAAGTAACAACCTCACCTGCGATGCAATGCATATGACAAATTGAGTTTAAGTTCCATAATTTAATCATGTGAGTGTCCGAGCTGCTCATGACCGTGAGCACGGCTAGTATACCAGTTTTACACTCTGCAGAGGTTGCGCATATTTACCCAAAAGTCATGTTACCCATCTGCCAAGAGACGGCTAATCCCATACACCTCTACCGAGGAGGCGAGGCAGGGTAACACTACGAGGCCTTTACAAAGTTCCACTAGCTTCAGAAAACCCGCTACAGTTTATAGGAAGCTCCAGTGCAGGAGTCCCTCGACTGACCGCCATCGCAGCAAAATCAACCAAGGACCTCCCTACACTGACCACTCCCCTACTGCCCTTGCCCCTTTCGGGTAAGGTAATCATCCACTAGCTTTCCTAGTTAATCAGCCAAGGGCGTCCATAAACCCTTGTGGTAGCACTATTTTCCCGGGTGGTTCTCCATGTTCCCATTAACATAATGATCTTATCATGAACAGTAAATAATGAACAGATAATAAAAAGTGTAATCATGAATAATATATCTCCATACCCAAAACCACATAAAGCAATAGTAAGTACTACCCAAAAATTTCAGTGGTAATCAAGGTATAAAGATAGTCAAACTGGGGTAACCTATTGGGTCCCATCAAAATTAACCTATGCAGATCATTATGATTAATAAGAACATGACTGGGTAAAAAGAAGTGATCAAGGACACAACTTGCCTGGGACTTGAGATTCCAGGTACCAGGATGATCTTTAGGTTATCGTGACCTCACTGCTAAACGTAGCAATACATACAAACATGGTATAGACAAAATTAACATCACACCAACCATAAGTACAAACTGAATTATAACGATCTACGCGATGCTACGAGATCTTAGAAACAAGAACCACTAAATTCGGAGCTACGGTTATTAAGTTAGGAATTTCTGAAGTTATTTAATACCTAGAATAGAGTTATTCATGTGAATAATTTTAAATCAAGTTTCATGGTTAGACAAATGTACTAGGTAATAAACAATACTTAAACAAAATTAATCCCACTGGAATGAATCAATTTGGAGCTAAATTCATCAAGTTATGAATTTTCTAAGCTTATCATATTTATTTTTATCCTGAAAATCATTTTAGATTTTTATTTCCTGAAATTCCCAGACTCTGGACGGCGGCCACTATTTTCCGAAAACTCGGGGGCTAACACGTGAAATCCCCCAGACACAGAGAACTCCGCACAGGATGGCGGGTTGATTCCCCATAACCCAAGGGGCTCTTAAGCAAAAAGCCAACGACGAAGAGGTAAGGAACAACCAGGGCCGTTGGATTAAAAGGATACGGTCCATATTAGATTTTTACAACTCTGAACCGGTACGCAGCCCTGGCCCTCGGATTTGGATCTAACGGTGTAAATTTTAAGTACCAAGATCTAATCGTAGCCACTGGATCTGAGATCTACGGTTCTAATTCCGCTAGGTGAAGGGGTACACTGGATCAGATCAGGACCGTAAGCCAACAATCCTACGGCTACAGACGTCGCGCGGTCAAATCCAATCTAGGCCGCCCAAGACCCATCAGACGGTCTGTACCCTTCTCCTACTCTTTCGCCCCCGGCCTCCAGCAGCCAAGCTCGGCCACACACACCACGCCCGCGGCGGCGCGCCCACCAGCGAGCCCCCCCCCCCGGCGACCTCTAATCAAATCTGCATGGCTCTACACATGGAATAGGTGAATGCGAAACGATTAAGGAGATCCTTACCACAATTCGGGCATAGACGTCGCTGACCACACAGCGCCATTGCACGGTGGTTGCGCACGACACCGGCGAGAAATTACACGCGAATCCGGTGATCTTCACCCGAATCAACAAGGCACACGCCACCAACGAGCTGCGGCGATCGCTCGGAGTGGAAACCCGAGGTCCAAAAGCCAGCAGACGAGCAGGCCACACCACGGCGGTCCTTCTCCATCCTCTCATCCTTTGTTCTCTGCTTCTGTTCCTAGCTATCAGCATGGCGAGGGGGGTCGCGGCCTTGCGCCTTTATAGTACCGCCACAGAGTCCGGCTAGAGAGGAGGAGGGGCCATGGACGATTCGGAGTTCGTTTCGGTGAGCTCACGCGAGATGCGGTTGAGTTTGTTGCGCGCTTGCCAAATTTGTTCCGCGGACATGGGGTACTCCGATTCGATCAGGGAGAGAGAGCTGACGAAGATGGCCCACACGAAAGTGGCTGACTGTGTTAGCTGGGCCGCGGCGTGGGTCCACACGACTAGTGACACAGTGCATACGCGTGTGGGAGGTGGTGGAGAAGAGAGTTTTGGGCCGGTTGGGGGAGAATTTGAGCCCAATACGGGTAAGTTAGCATTCCTTTTCCTTTTATTTTCCTATTTTAGTTTTCTTTCTTTTCCTTCAATTTCGAGTTCAAATTATAATTTGGACTCAAGCCTGAGTTTCATCCTCAAAAACAAATGCACAACAAAAATACTCGAACATGAGTTTAATTTGTTTAATTAATTTACTTATTATACTATTTAAACAAACGTTGTTAATCCTGAAATTTATACACACTAAAATAGCGAATAAGTATTTTAAGAAATGAAATCTTTATTTTAGAATTCTTTAGAGGATAATTAGGGATATATATTTCAACAAGGAGATGACTAAAATTATATAGGGGTACTTTTATTAAATCCTTATTAGAATCTATTTTTTTTGTGTTTTTAGGAGAGGTTAATTTCAAGAATAAGATAAGTATCATTAAATGATATCATAATTCAAAAATCTTTGGAGAAATTTTCTTAGTTCTCAAAAATAGGATTTTGGGTGCTACAAATCCTACCCCCCTTAAAAATAATCTCGTCCTCGAGATTTGTAAGAAAAAGGATATAGGAAGAGTGGTTTGCAAATTAGCTTTTAGTTTCTAAAAAAATCAAGAGCCACTTTTTATCATTGGTGAGTGATTAGGATAGCATGAGTATCTATATGTATAGTCATTTTATCATGTAGGACAAAAGATGGGTAGGTTAGGGCAAGAATAGCCAGGGGTAAGAAAGTTTATGGTGAGGAAGAACTCCGTGCTGAGTGGTAATGCATATGAAGGTTGAGTTTGACTTCTCTCCTTCCTTGATGAGGTTGGTCTTTTCTCCTCCGATCTTGGTCTCATTGATTCGCGGTGATTGCATATCATCAAGGCTGGGGCATATGGTTAGGATGGATATGGATGAGATAGACTACATGATGTTGGTCAAAAGTTTGGATAGTTCGATTATGTAATTCATCATGACTCTACTGGTTGAGTTAGATCTATTAGGATGACATAAAATCTTTTTTTAAGATAAGATGAATCCACTAAGGTAATAGAGGGTCTTTTACGGTAAGATGGATCTATTAAAATAAGAGGGAATCTTTTAAGATAAGATGGATCTATTAAGCTTAATATATTTTAGTGGGGATAATCTATGTTGTTTATTTATTTTTATGTCTATACGTATATGTAGATGTAATTGTGGACATTACTCCACAACTCATCACACTCAATCAAAGATCCAAATCAGACAAGTATCATAAGAACAAGCATTCAAGTGCATAGATACTAAGGAGAAAAAAAATAGTTTTTTTAGTAGGTCTCCTATTCCTAAAGGTCACTTTAGCCATAAGATTTCAAAGTGTGAAATCCACATTTGTCTTTAGAAAGAAAAGGTAAGAATAATCAGAGTAAAGCAGAAATAGATGAGAAAAGATTAAGATAAGTTTAAAAAGAATCAGAGTAGCAGAGGTAAGTAGATAATGGTTGTCCAGTTCTATCTAGGTTTCGTCCTACAGTCAACATTGCTCTTATACCACTTCTGTCACACCCGGGTTTCGGGGCACCAAGACCCGGGCGCGAACATAATCACCAGGTGTGCTGGGACCAAGTCTCACACATATGATGAATCATGGCACATGATCGAATGTCACATCTTTACTAAATAACATGAGTTCTATACAAAATAAATGAATAATTATATTATAAGGAGACAACGGTCCAGCAACCCAAAGTTGACTGGGAGACGACGACCTAGAGCTCTCACGAACTCGTCATAGCATCCTCCATGCACCTCATCCTGTGGTACCTGTTCTTGACCTGTGGGGGGTGTGAGACAGCAAGAGTGAGCTCACATACGTTCATCGCTCAACAAGTTGTGGGGAATAATGTGCATGAACTCGCCAGGAGGTGGGAGCTCATGAAGTGTAAGGCTTACCAAAGAGGATGGTTAGAGCTGAGCATTGCTTTTAAAGTTGGTCAAAATTTTATTAGCAATTACTAAGTATAAGTAAATACCAAACCCAATTAAGAAGTAGAACAAAAGTAACAACCTCACTTGCGATGCAATGCATATGACAAATTGAGTTTAAGTTCCATAATTTAATCATGTGAGTGTCCGAGCTGCTCATGACCGTGAGCACGGCTAGTATACCAGTTTTACACTCTGCAAAGGTTGCGCATCTTTACCCACAAGTCATGGTACCCATCTGCCAAGAGACGGCCAATCCCATACACCTCTACCGAGGAGGCGAGGCAGGGTAACACTACGAGGCCTTTACAAAGTTCCACTAGCTTCAGAAAACCCGCTACAGTTTATAGAAAGCTCCAGTGCAGGAGTCCCTCGACTGACCGCCATCGCAGCAAAATCAACCAAGGACCTCCCTACACTGACCACTCCCCTACTGCCCTTGCCTCTTTCGGGTAAGGTAATCATCCACTAGCTTTCCTAGTTAATCAGCCAAGGGCGTCCATAAACCCTTGTGGTAGCACTGTTTTCCCGGGTGGTTCTCCATGTTCCCATTAACATAATGATCTTATCATGAACAGTAAATAATGAACAGATAATAAAAAGTGTAATCATGAATAATATATCTCCATACCCAAAACCACATAAAGCAATAGCAAGTACTACCCAAAAATTTCAGTGGTAATCAAGGTATAAAGATAGTCAAACTGGGGTAACCTATTGGGTCCCATCAAAATTAACCTATGCAGATCATTATGATTAATAAGAACATGACTGGGTAAAAAGAAGTGATCAAGGACACAACTTGCCTGGGACTTGAGATTCTAGGTACCAGGATGATCTTTAGGTTATCGTGACCTCACTGCTAAACGTAGCAATACATACAAACATGGTATAGACAAAATTAACATCACACCAACCATAAGTACAAACTGAATAATAACGATCTACGCGATGCTACGAGATCTTAGAAACAAGAACCACTAAATTCGGAGCTACGGTTATTAAGTTAGGAATTTCTGAAGTTATTTAATACCTAGAATAGAGTTATTCATGTGAATAATTTTAAATCAAGTTTCATGGTTAGACAAATGTACTAGGTAATAAACAATACTTAAACAAAATTAATCCCACTGGAATGAATCAATTTGGAGCTAAATTCATCAAGTTATGAATTTTCTAAGCTTATCATATTTATTTTTATCCTGAAAATCATTTTAGATTTTTATTTCCTGAAATTCCCAAACTCTGGACGGCGGCCACTATTTCCGAAAACTCGGGAGCTAACACGTGAAATCCCCCAGACACAGAGAACTCCGCACAGGATGGCGGGTTGATTCCCCATAACCCAAGGGGCTCTTAAGCAAAAAGCCAACGGCGAAGAGGTAAGGAACAACGAGAGCCGTTGGATTAAAAGGATACGGTCCAGATTATATTTTTACTACTCTGAACCGGTACGCAGCCCTGGCCCTCGGATTTGGATCTAACGGTGTAAATTTTAAGTACCAAGATCTAATCGTAGCCACTGGATCCGAGATCTACGGTTCTAATTCCGCTGGGTGAAGGGGTACACTGGATCAGATCGGGACCGTAAGCCAACGATCCTACGGCTACAGGCGTCGCGCGGCCAAATCCAATCTAGGCCGCCCAAGACCCATCAGACGGTCCATACCCTTCTCCTACTCTTTCGCCCCCGGCCTCCAGCAGCCAAGCTCGGCCGCGCACACCACGCCCGCGGCGGCGCGCCCACCAGCGAGCCCCCCCGGCGACCTCTAATCAAATCCGCAGGGCTCTACACATGGAATAGGCGAACGCGAAACGATTAAGGAAATCCTTACCACAATTCGGGGCATAGACATCGCTGACCACACAGCGCCATTGCACGGTGGTTGCGCACGACACCGGCGAGAAATTACATGCGAATCCGGTGATCTTCGCCCGAATCAACAAGGCACACGCCACCAACGAGCTGCGGCGATCGCTCGGAGTGGAAACCCGAGGTCCAAAAGCCAGCAGACGAGCAGGCCACACCACGGCGGTCCTTCTCCCTCCTCTCACCCTTTGTTCTCTGCTTCTGTTCCCAGCTATCAGCATGGCGAGGGGGGGTCGCGGCCTTGCGCCTTTATAGTACCGCCGCGGAGTCCGGCTAGAGAGGAGGAGGGGCCACGGACGATTCAGAGTTCGTTTCGGTGAGCTCACGCGAGATGCGATCGAGTTTGTTGCGCGCTTGCCAAATTTGTTCCGCGGACATGGGGTACTCCAATTCGATCAGGGAGAGAGAGCTGACGAAGATGGCCCACATGAAAGTGGCTGACTGTGTTAGCTGGGCTGCGGCGTGGGTCCACACGACCGGTGACACAGTGCATACGCGTGTGGGAGGTGGTGGAGAAGAGAGTTTTGGGCCGGTTGGGGGAGAATTTGAGCCCAATACGGGTAAGTTAGCATTCCTTTTCCTTTTATTTTCCTATTTTAGTTTTCTTTATTTTCCTTCAATTTTGAATTCAAATTATAATTTGGACTCAAGCCTGAGTTTCATCCTCAAAAACAAATGCACAACAAAAATGCTCGAACATGAGTTTAATTTGTTTAATTAATTTACTTATTATACTATTTAAACAAACGTTGTTAATCCTGAAATTTATACACACTAAAATAGTGAATAAGTATTTTAAGAAATGAAATCTTTATTTTAGAATTCTTTAGAGGATAATTAGGGATATATATTTCAACAAGGAGATGACTAAAATTATATAGGGGTACTTTTATTAAATCCTTATTAGAATCTATTTTTTTGTGTTTTTAGGAGAGGTTGATTTCAAGAATAAGATAAGTATCATTAAATGATATCATAATTCAAAAATCTTTGGAGAAATTTTCTTAGTTCTCAAAAATAGGATTTTGGGTGCTACAGTGTAGTTGGGGACGGCCATGAACTTAGCGTAGCATGGTCTCCCCAGCACTACGTGGTAGGTTCATCGGAACCCGACCACCTCGAACGTGAGGGTTTCCTTTCGGAAGTTGGAGGGAGTCCCAAAGCAGACGGGCAGATCGAGCTGCCCAAGGGGTTGGACGCGCTTCCCGGGATGATCCCATGAAAGGGTGTCGCGCCGGCCCGGATCGAGGATAGATCGATCTGCAGGAGCCCGAGGGTCTCGGCGTAGATGATGTTGAGGCTGCTGCCTCCGTCCATGAGGACCTTGGTAAGCCTGACGTTGCCGATGACGGGATCGACAACGAGCGGGTACCTTCCCGGGCTCGGCACGCGGTCGGGGTGGTCGCCTTGGTCGAAGGTGATGGGCTTATCGGACCAGTCTAGGTAGACTGGCGCCACCACCTTCACCGAGCAGACCTCCCGGCGCTCTTGCTTGCGGTGCCGAGCCGAGGCGTTCGCCACTTGCCCACCGTAGATCATGAAGCAGTCGTGGACCTCGGGGAATTCCCCTGCCTTGTGATCCTCCTTCTTGTCATTGTTGTGGGCTATGCCACCTTCCGCCGGTGGCCCGACCTTCTGGAAGTAGCGCCGAAGCATAACGCACTCCTCAAGGGTGTGCTTGACGGGACCCTGATGATAGGGGCACGACTCCTTGAGCATCTTGTCGAACGGGTTGGCGCCTCCGGGAGGCTTCCGTGGGTTCCTGTGCTCGGCGGCGGCGACAAGGTCTGCGTCGGTGGCGTCGCGTTTCGCTTGCGACTTCTTCTTGCCCTTCTTCTTGGTGCCGCGCTGAGCGGACGCCTCGGGGACGTCCTCCGGCTGGCGCCCCTGAGGCTGCTTGTCCTTCCGGAAGATGGCCTCGACCGCCTCCTGACCAGAGGCAAACTTGGTGGCGATGTCCATCAGCTCGCTCGCCCTGGTGGGAGTCTTGCCACCCAGCTTGCTCACCAGGTCGCGGCAAGTGGTGCTGGCGAGGAACGCGCCGATGACGTCCGAGTCGGTGATGTTGGGCAGCTCGGTGCGCTGCTTCGAAAATCGTCGGATGTAGTCCCGCAGGGACTCTCCCGGCAGCTGGCGGCAGCTTCGGAGATCCTAGGAGTTCCCAGGGCGCACGTATGTGCCCTGGAAGTTGTCGGCGAAGGCTTTGACCAGGTCATCCCAGTTGGAGATCTGCGTAGGAGGCAGATGCTCCAGCCAGGCTCGGGCGATGTCGGAGAGGAACAGGGGAAGGTTGCGGATGATGAGGTTGTCATCGTCCATTCCACCCAGCTGGCAGGCCAGCCGGTAGTCCATGAGCCACAGTTCCGGCCTTGTCTCCCCCGAGTACTTGGTGATGGTAGTCGGGGTTCGGAACCGGGTCAGGAACGGCGCCCGTCGTATGGCCCGGCTGAAAGCTCGCGGACCGGGTGGTTCGGGCGAGGGGCTCCGATCCTCCCCGCTGTCGTAGTGTCCCCCGCGCCTAGGGTGGTAGCCTCGGCGCACCTTATCGTCGAGGTGGTCTCGACGGTCACGGCGGTGGTGCTCGTTGTCGAGGCGACCCGGGGCCGCAGGCGCTGTGTCCCGCGTGCGCCCGGTGTGGACCGAGGCTTCTCGCATGAATCGGGAAGTCGCGGCGTGATGCTCTGGGGGGTATCCCTGCCTTCGGGAGGCAGAGCTTTCGGCCCATCGAACCGCGGCATCTTCCAGGAGATTCTTGAGCTCTCCCTGGATACGCCGCCCCTCGGTGGTGGATGGTTCCGGCATTGCTCGGAGTAGCATTGCTGCTGTGGCCAGGTTCTGGCCGACCCCACTGGAAACCGAGGGCAGCCTTGCCCTGGCATCATCGGTGATGCGGTGCTGGACGTCCTAGGCCAGATGACGCGCTTCTTCGGCCGGTGCTCGGCCTGCCCCCTCCTGCCCGATATTTTGCCGAAGCTGCACAAGTTGTCCTGCTTCCTCGTCGAGCCTGGCCTGCATCCCGCGGATTTGCTTGAGTTGTGTGTCCTGACCCCCCGCAGGGACTTGGACCACAGCTAGCTCTCGAAGGATGTCAACGCGAGGCACAGGCCTAGGGGGATTGCCGTCCTCCGGCATACCAAGGTGGTTGCCTTCGTCGAGACCCCCTAGATCGACGTGGAAACATTCGCGACTTAGGCCACAGTCCTTGTCGCCGAGGCTGTGGCTACTATCGGAGCAATCGGAGAGGCAGTAGTCACATGCGGTCATGAAGTCCCGCATGGCACTGGGGTTATCAAGCCCGGAGAAATCCCAACCAGAGTCGGGCTCGTCATCTTCCTTGGAACCCGGGGGCTCGTAGGTCGAGACGACCGTCAGTCGGTCCCAGGTTGACCGCATATGATACCCCGGAAGGTTCGGATATGCCTTTATGAAAGCATCCACCGAAGCGGGGTCGCTCGGTGGGTCGAAGCTGAATCTAAAAGGCACAGGATGGGAAACGGACGGTACCTCCTGATCGACGGATGGTGACGAAGTCGCGTCGGGGATGGACTGCACCGTTATCTCAGGTACGAGGCTAACGCCCAGCAAGTCCTTCGCGAGCGTGCCGGCGTCGTCCGTCTGCTTGGGGTTGGCGTGTTGCGGGGAAACGACGTTCGTCTTCGTCTCAGACGCGAGGTCAACGCCCGACGTGTCCCCCGCTGGGGCACCGGCGCCGTCGACTCGCTCGATAGCCGACGAGGTGCCGCCTCCTGCTTGGCCATGGTTGCCCCGCCTCCTCCTCCGTCGGTGGGGAAGGTGACGGGACGGACCGGATGTCGCTCTTCCGCCACGTGGGGAAGACGTCATCGATTCCGTCGCCGGCAGGCGGGCTGATGGCCGCCATTATCGTTGTCGCGTGGCGGAGGAAGGAGTATCATGTCGTAGCTGCCGTCGAGGGACATGAACTCAAGACTCCTGAAACGGAGCATCGTCCCGGGTTGGAAAGGTTGCTGGAGACTACCCATCTGGAGCTTGACGGGAAGCTGTTCGTCAACACGCAGTAGGCCCCTACCTGGCGCGCCAACTGTCGGCGTTTCGACCCCGGGGGGTCCCTGGACCGACGATTAAATTGTCGCTGCGTGTCCCAGCCCAGATGGGTCGGCGCGAGACGGAACACAAGGGGGGAAAACAGTAAGGGGAAACCGTGGCCTCATGTTGTCCTGCGCCCAGGGCGGATGCGCTTGCAGTAGGGGGTTACAAGCGTTCGCGTGGGGGAGAGAGAGCGTGAGCCTGTGCGTCAGCCCGTCCTTGTGACGGAACCTCCCAAGTAATTAGGCCCACCTACAGTTGTCCTTGTCTAACAGACATCAGACACCCTGTAGATGTTCCTAAGTCACTTGACAAGCTCGATATCTTTCCGACCTCACCAGGAACGTTTCACCCGTCTTGCAGACATTACAGATCATCGGAGATAAAGAAATGCGGAAGCGAATTACATAAACTTACATTTATTTCCAAAAGCAAGCTCGAGTTATTTTATTACAGACCAGACTAAAAGTGAGTGCATATAAGTAATATTATACAAACCAAGGGAGGCACAAACATCTCCCGAAAAGCTATAAGCAAAAGATCCTATGTGGAGGACCGAGTCCTCCCGCACTTCAGTCTTGTTTTTCTTCTTTGGGAACCACCTTGGCACAGAAGCAGCAAAAGTCTGCTACTTCTTCACCTAAAAACAACGAAGGGATAAACCCTGAGTATGGGATTACTCAGCAAGTCTTACCCGACTAAAGAAAAGACTCTCAAGGGTATGCTGGTTATATGGGAGTCAAGGTAAGGCTTTTCAGTAATCAAAGACTCTGTTTTGCGGAAATGCTTACTAAAGTGGATCCTTAAAAATCCAATTTTATTTGTCAAGTTAAGTAAAATTACCTGCACTAGAGTTCTTTCTACCCTAGTTCAATCACTGGTCCTACACTAGCCAATTTCTTAACAAAAGCCCATCATCTTTAGTGGAATGCTACGTGTAGGGCAGTGACCAAGTCTTCATAACCACGAAGGTACGGCGATCCGAATCGATTATACTCAGCTGAGGATCTCCAATCACACGACATATGTAGCACTTAACCCTTGCATATGTCAACCCGCCACCGGGGTTCTTAAGACCGGATCAGGTTCACGCAAACCGAGAGCACAGATACACCACCGTCCAGCCTCTTGCCACGGAGGGTACACGCTACTCTCGCCACCGCTCCACGCCCATTTCGTGTTATCTTATTCCGGCCTTAGTCTGCCCGAGGCAAGGCTTACCCATGACGAGGCATGTGACCAGTTAAAGGGTCCTCGATCATCAAGCCTACATCGACAAGGTCCTTAATCGACTCAGACAGAGACACTACACCGAGACTCTCTTCTCGTGCAAGTCACCCGCCTGGTCTCAGATTAATCTTTTTAACCCAAAAACTTGGTACCTGGCAGAGGTACATCTTTTCTGATGTTGAATCCATCATGGCCATGATGGATTCACCATCAAGTTTTATTTTTGAAAACATCCCTCCCACTTTGCCAAACATCTTTTGTAAAACAAATCCTTTTTGTTTTTCTAAAGCAATACTAAGCATAGTAAGACCTTTTTGTAAAAACAGGGTTTCAAGGAGGGTAATCAAGATCAAGGAAGGTAATGCAGGAATTGTTTAATCAATCAACTCCTATTACCTAATGCAGCAAGCAAGTGAGAAAGATTTTAAAAACATCAAGGGAGGTGGCAAATGCACCGGGGCTTGCCTTTGTTATCAGGTGAGTCCTGCTCGGATCCACAAATATCGAAATAAAAGCAGTTGCCTGCCTGAGGATCTGAGGATGGTGGTATCCCCTCTTCAGTGACTTCTTCTTCTTCTTCGTGCTCTAACATAACCATATATATGCATAAGAATGGATGCCATGGGATGCTCATGAGGATGCAAAGATAGCATAAACTTATTATTTATGTCTTGAATACAACTTTCCTTCACGGAGTTCCGGGAACTTAGGGTTTCCGGAGTCAGTAAAGGAGTTCATGGAGCAGGGGGGTGGTTTTGGGTTTAGTGATCAAACAAGGTCCAAATCAATTCAAACTCTACCCAAGGCTTCTAAATATTATGAGGAACTCATATAAAAATTTTGAACATTTTTGGACTTACCATTTGTTTTCTAAAAATCCATAACCAATATTTTTAACTACTTTAAATACCCTAAAATTTCTTACTTTCACTAAAAATCACAAACTTATTTTTACTAAATTCTAGGGAAAATAACAAGCCTAGGAAAATTAGTTTCACAATTTTAGCATTTTTCTACATTTTTCTACATATTTCTAAAGCTCTGCTGTAAAAGAAAAAGGAAAATGATTAAATAGAACTGGGCCGGATTCAGCCCAGCGGCCCAGGTCCAGGGAGAAAAGGCGCCCGCGCGCAGTCGCGCCCTGGCGTCTTTGCAAAAAGGGCCTCGAGTTTTTGACTAACTGTGAACGAGTTCCTTCACTGTTCCTGTGTGTCACTGACCGATCACAAAAAGGCCCCTGCACTTCTACTAATTCACAATTGGAAGTCCCCGACGGCGCTCGCGCACCGCCGCGCTCCGGCGAGCAATCAGACCGGCCGAACGGGGCCATGACCGGCGCTCCCGAGCGGTGGACACCAAATTGGAGCTAGCCTGAGCATTTCCCCTAACCTAATTGCACGAACGACCAACTATTGAGCTCCGGCCACGGTGACCGTGAACGGTGTGGCCAAATCGTCGTGTTCCCGGCGACTGGGGGGTCTCCCGGTTCAATTCGGTGGCTCGGCAAGCATCACAGGGTTACTAGAATCCTCAAACGAGGGAGCAGTTGGTATGAACTGACCTGGTTCACGCTGGCCGCGACGAGCTCAGTTCTACGGTGGTGGAGACTAGAATTGGGGAAAACTTGAAATTAGAGCTCTCGGTGGCAGGATTGGGGCTGATACTGGACGATGAGGTACGTGATGAAGTTATGCAGCTAGAGGAGGGCTCAATTTATAGGCGGAGCAAGCGGTGGCCGCGAATTTGGATGAGACACACGGTGGTCGGAGATGAAGAAGAAGCACTGGCCGCGGTGAATACGTGTATACCGCCGTGGCAACCTCCCCGTCGACGATGGGACGGGTATAGAGAGTCATGGCGACGCGGTGGAAAGGCTTGGACACGCGGCGCACGGTAGTAATCGACCAACGGCGGCGAGCTCTTATCCCGACCATCCGATGAGCAAGGGGTACGGCGAGCTTAGCCGCGGTCGGACTCAAGCTGATCCAGGCGCCAAGATCTTTTGCCTTGGAGCACTGTCTAGTCACTGGGGAGCGCGAATCATAACGGCGACGAGGATCCACGGTGAGGATTCACCGGCGGGGAGGTTCACTGAACCTAACTCAACCAGGGCACTGTACCATGGAAGCACCCCTTCAGTGCACCTGACAGGCGATGTTTAGGGTCAGTTTTCTTCCAAATTCCTGTGACAACATCCCCAAGTCACTGCATCAAAGTTGTAGTGCTACATACCAGCTACAATTCGACTATAGGGATGCGACTTAGTTGAGCACTGGATCATGCTCAAAATTGAGCTAGAAGTGGATGTCAGTCTTCGGTTAGTCTGAATTTTCAGACCAAACAACCTGACAGCCAGTTTTCTGGCTTGATTATCCCCATTATTTTCTTAACAACTCTGCTTACAACCTTAATCAAAGTTGTTCTCCTTTGTTTGCTCTATAGCTTTGATGTGGTGACCCAGTGCAAAAACCCTATATTCTGAAAGATACAAGGCTCCAAAGTTGAGCCAATATCACTGAAATCCAGACTTAACCCCAAAAAGGTTAAGTGGGGCACTTTTGCACTTAAGTCCAAATTTCAAGTTTTGGATTGCAAATTCTCATATAAGTGACCCAAATAACTCAAGATACTTATTTAACTTGATTTTTGCACTTTAGTCCAAAAGTGGACTAATTTTGCACTTAGGTCCCTAGGGTTTGGTTTTAGGGTTTTCCAGGGTTCTATTTAGGGTTTTTAGTATCCCAAGGGTATAAATGTGATTCAACTTGGTTTTTGGGGATATTTTATGACTTTTTCCCAAAAGCCTTAAGGTTTTTCTCATTTGGGTTAAGTTTTACCCCTTTAATCTCTATTTAGGGTTAAGTCCTTTAACCAGGGTCCTATTTGTAAAACATTAAAACAATACAACTTGTTTGAAATTTTTGCCTAGTGAATGCACTCTAGGTGTGTCAAACATATGCAATGCCAATGCTTATGATGTCATGCTCAAGTTTTAGTTATAGTAACACCAGGGGTGTTACATCCTTCCCCCCATAAAAGAATCTCGTCCCGAGATTTAAAGTCCTAGGGTGAGTAATGGAAAAGGAAATGTGTCACATTTTTATTTCCTTATTTCTGGTACAAGGCAGGGGTGGTGTGGGGGTTCATTCCTTTATTACACAGCTATACAAACTTTACAACTTACAAGAGGCTAGAAAGCCTGGGAAATTCTTATCTAAGAAGTCTTGGGTTTCCCATGTAGCCTCATCTTCAGAATGCTGGTTCCACTGTATCTTATAAAACTTGAGAGTCTTTCTCCGAGTAACTCTGTCCTTTTGATCCAGAACTCGAATGGGATGTTCCGAGTATGTTAAATCTGGTTCCAGGACAACATCAGTCACTTCAACGGTTCGATCGGGAACCCGAAGACACTTCTTCAATTGCGATACATGGAACACATTATGTACAGCAGACAATGTTTCGGGTAGTTGGAGTCGGTACGCCACTGGTCCACATTGTTCAAGCACCAGGAATGGACCAATGTATCTGGGTGCAAGCTTCCCTTTAACCCCGAAACGCGATACGCCTTTCATTGGTGAGACCTTCAGGTAAACATAGTCTCCTTCCAGAAAATATAAGGGCATTCGCCGTGTGTCTGCATAACTCTTCTGACGAGCTTGTGCCTTCTTCATATTATAAATAACTTTCTGAACCTTATCCTCGGCCTCTTTCACCATATCAGGCCTAAAGAAGTATCTTTCTCCAGGTCCAGACCAATTTAGCGGAGTTCGACACCGTCGCCCATATAAAGCTTCAAAAGGTGCCATCTTGATACTTTCTTGATAACTGTTATTATATGAAAACTCCGCTAAAGGCAAACATTCATCCCATTTCGGTGAGAAGTCCAGGACACATGCCCGCAGCATATCTTCGAGTATCTGATTCACTCTCTCAGTCTGTCCACTGGTTTGAGGATGATAGACCGAACTGTGGAGTAACTTAGTACCCAAGGATTTATGAAGTTCTTCCCAAAATTTGGATACGAACTGAGGTCCACGATCCGACACTATGGTCTTTGGAACACCATGCAAACTGAGAATACGGGCAATGTATAACTCCGCATAGGTAATGACGGGATATTTTACTTTGACAGGGAGGAAGTGGGCGATCTTTGTGAGTCGATCAATGATAACCCAAATAGAGTCATACCCTTTTGCGGTTCTGGGCAATCCCACAATAAAGTCCATGCTAATTGTAACACCCTAAAGTTCAATTTTGTGAAGACAAGGAAAAATTCTCAAAGATTTTAAATCAAAACACCTTTCCTTAGAGATAATCATAATTTAGGAGTTTCCACTCATGAATAAGTTAAAAATACATAATACTTAGATAATCTAAGTTGCCTTTGGGTTAGGATATATAAAGGAATTATGGTTAAACTATTTCTTAACATATACAAGTCTAAATTTGATTTCCCTAGAATTAATGAGGTAGGGATTATTCTACTATATGAATGAAAACTTGTCTAAAAGGACTAAAATAAATAAAGAAATACATAAAATAGGTTTTTGCACATTATGCTAAAGTTCTATATGGGTACCCAAATTAAGTGTTTGAACTTTAAACTTGTGTTGATTTGAAATTCAAATGGAAAGGAAAAATAGAAAATAGAAAATAAAAGGAGTAGGGAAAATACTACATAAAACAAAATAAAATCAGAATAAAAATTCTTCATACTTATATTATTAAAGTATACTATTCGAACTGAGGACAAGTTATTCACAAAAGTTGAACTCAAACTTGAATTCAAATTGGATTTGAATTGGATTTGAATTGGATTTGAAAATGGGGAAAAGAAAATAGAAAAGAAAAAGAAAAAGAATAAAAACCCTAACTGGGCCGCTCCCCTCCTTTCGGCCCATCAAGGCATTTCTTCACCACACAGCCCGAACTCCTCCCTGGCGCCGACATGTGGGCCCCACGGGGCAGCCCCTCATTCACTCACGCCCGCGCCATTCCCCCTCCCCTGACCAATCGGACCCATTCGTCAGGCAAACACACATCACGCGCGCTTGCCTCAGCTCTCCCTATCACTGACTCGCGGGCCCCGCTGCTCAGGCGTCTTCAACCTCCCAAACCGAAGCTGCCGCGCGGATCGAACGGAGCTTGCGCCAACAACCGCGCGGACTCCGCGCTCGGGCGCGGGGGATTCGGTGTTCCCGTTGCTCCCTGGGCTATAAAGATGATCGTCGTGATTTCCCTCCCCTCATCCCATCCTATACCGCCGTGCGCCATTGGAGCTCTAGCTGGAAGACGGAATCCTCGCCGCCACCAACGTTTCACGTAGTCGTCGTCGGCGTGGCCCCGATTTTGGGCTCGGGGCACTCGTCGGTTCGTGTGGGAGCCTAGCGTGAAGTCGGTTAACTGATTGCGTCCACGGGCGGGTGTTGATTGCTCATCGGAGCACTTCGTCGCCGCGGTTCCGCCCGCTTCCGTGGCCAACTCCGTCACAGCTTCTTCTTGGTAAGAAATCACCCCCAAAATGTTCCCTGTTCTCTGCTCTACGTGATTCTCGCTTCCGTTAGGGGGATTAGGTACCTGGGCGTCGAATCAACCATGCGCCGGTAGAGCTCCGCCGCGAGAGGAGTCCTGGCGCCGCCTCGGGCCGGCGAGGGAAGGGGGGGAAGGCGCGCGGCCGTCGGATTCAGTGGACGGCGTAGATCAAAAGCAGGATACCGATCCAGAACATAATATCGCGACCGTTGAGATCAAATCCGAGGGCTCGGGTGCGATTTGGCGTGGACGAATCTGTGCCATGGATCTCGGATCCAATGGCTTCACTTGGTGACCGTAGATCTAAAGATGGAGGGACCTGGGTGTGTGCGGGTTTGTCTTTGCACTGGAATCTAATCCTGGCCCTTGATGCGGGATCGGATGGTCAGAATTGATCTATACCCCTTCGCGACCGCAGTTTTACATAAGAGCCCCTCCGTTTCTGCGGAATCAACCCGCAGTCCATCACGTGGGTAGTCTGTGTCTGGGAAACTTTTCAATTTAGCCCCCTGGGTTTCTCTGGAATTGAGGCCCAGTCCAACACAGTTATAAATTGAATAAATGATTAGGAAATTGAATTTTTAATATAAAAATAATTCCTAGAACTTCATTAATTCATAACTAATTCATTTTAGTTCCAAATTGAGTCATTCCAATTCCTAAAATTTTGTAATAATATTCTCTACCATTTTGAATCACTGTTTTGACATGAACTCTGTCAGGAAATTTATTTATCATTTAATCATATTATAATCACCCTAAATCTTAGGAAATTCATAACTTGAATTCTACAACTCCAAAATTAATAATTCTTTTTCCTGTGATCTTATTTTAATATGTAGATTATTAATATGTATTTGGCATATATGTTTGGTGTAATGTTAATTTTGCCTATACCATGTATGTTTGTATTGCTACGACTAGCAGTGAGGTCACGAGGATCTGAAGATCATCCTGGTACCTGGATCTCAAGGCCCAGGCAAGTTGTGCCCTTGATCACTTCTTTTTACCCAGCCATGTTCTGATTAATCATAATGATCTGCATAGGTTAATTTTGATGGGACCCAACAGGTTACCTAGTTTGATTATCTTTATACCTTGTTCACCACTAAATTTCTGGGTAGTACTTGCTAGTGCTTTATGTGGTTTTGGGTATGGAGATACAATATTTATGGTTATACTTTTGTTATCAGTTGTTATTTATTGTTCATGTTGAGATCATTATGTTAATTGGAACATGGAGCGACCACCCGGGAAAACAGTGCTACCACAAGGGTAGTATGGGATGCCCTTGGCTGATTAATTAGGAAAGCTAGTGGAAGACTACCTTACCCGAAAGGGGCAAGGGCAGTAGGGGAGAGGTCAGTGCGGGAAGTGCCCTCGGGAGGATTTTGCTGCGATGGCGGTCCTGCAAGGGATTCCTGTACTGGATCTTCCTATAAACTGTAGCGGGTTTTCGGAAGCTAGTGGAACTTTGTAAAGGCCTCGTAGTGGTACCCTGCCTCGCTTCCTAGGTAGAGGTGTATGGAGTCTGATCAACTCTGTGGCAAATGGGTAACACGACTTGTGGGTAAAGATGCGCAACCTCTGCAGAGTGTAAAACTGGTATACTAGCCGTGCTCACGGTCATGAGCAGCTCGGACCCTCACATGATTAATTTATGGAACTAAATTCAATTTGTCATATGCATTGCATCGCAGGTGAAGTTGTTATTACTTTTGTTCTATTACTTAATTGGGTTTGGTATTTACTTATACTTAGTAATTGCTAATAAAATTTTGACCAACATTAAAAGCAATGCTCAGCTCTAACCATCCTTTTTGGTAAGCCTTACACTTTATGAGCTCCCACCTTTGGTGAGTTCATGCACATTATTCCCCACAACTTGTTGAGCGATGAACGTATGTGAGCTCACTCTTGCTGTCTCACATACACCACAGGTCAAGAACAGGTACTGCAGGATGATGCTCATGGAGGATGCTGTGATGAGTTCGTGAGAGGTCTAGGTCGTCGTCTCCCAGTCAACTTTGGGTTGCTGGACCGTTGTCTCCTTATAATGTAATCATTTATTTTGTATAGAACTCCTGTTATATATAAAGATGTGACATTCGATCCTGTGCCACTGTACATCATATGTTTGAGACTTGGTCCCAGCATACCTGGTGTTTATGTTAACCCCGGGTTTTGGACCCCTAAAATCCGGGTGTTACAGAAGTGGTATCAGAGGAATGTTGACTGTAGGACGAAACCTAGATAGAACTGGACAACCATTATCTACTTACCTCTGCTACTCTGATTCTTTCTAAAATTATCTTAATCTTTTTCTCATCTATTTCCGCTTACTCTGATTATTCTTACCTTTTCATTCTAAAGACAAACTTGGATTTCACACTTTGAAATCCTGTGCTTAAAGTGACTTTTAGGAATAGGAGACCTACTCATAGGAACAAAAACGAAACTATTTTTGTAGCTATTTGTATGCTTGAATGTTTGTTCTTGTGATACATGTCTGATTTGGATCTTTGAATGAGTGTGATGGGTTGTGGAGTAATGTCCACAATTACATCTGCATATACATCTAGGCATAAAAGATAGTATTTATAAAATAACTAGACAATCTAGAATAACCCCATTAAAGAGGTAACTAGTATTCCGTATCTGTCTCATCTTAACATATTCTATCTTACCTTTGGACATTCACCTCGTACAACTAATTACCCTAGTCTTAACATAAAATATCTGGCCCAGCCCTGCCAAAGAAATCCCAGTGCACAACCAACTGTTAGCTTATTCATTCTGTCTACTAAATGATTCCCTTGCAAAGCTGTCTTACCATATGCTTCTAACTTAGATGGTCAATACCAGGCGGGGTGGTGGAATTAATTTACCTGCTAATCGCCAACCTCAACCACAGTCAGCAGCAATGAATCCTCCTAATCCTCCACAAGGCGGAGTTGATCCACTCGTCGCAGCTCAAATGAGAATGATGCAGCAAATGGCGGACACCATGGCAGATATGCGCACCCAAATGCAGCAAGAACGCCAAGAAATGCACCAGGAAAGAGAAAATGCACGTCGGGAAATGCGCCAAGAACGGGAAGAAATACGCCAGGAGAGGAGAGTACAACAACAACAGCTGCAGCAACAACTTCAACAACAGCAGCAACAACAACAAATACCATTGCCTCCACCACCTGTTCCACCCCGGGACAAGCACCGGGAATTCATGAGCCACAAACCACCAACCTTCTCCAACTCCGCAGATCCACTGCAAGCAGATGACTGGTTAAAGTCCATAGAGAAGATGCTCAACATAGCCCAGTGCTCAGATCGAGAGAAAGTACTCTATGCATCGGGTCGTCTTGCTGGTCCCGCTGCGGATTGGTGGGATGCGTACTGTGCAGCTCATGCTGCTGCCGATACAATTACCTGGGAAGAATTCTCCGCACAATTCAGGAATTACCATATTCCTGCTGGACTCATGAAGATTAAGAGGAAGGAGTTTCTATCCCTCAAGCAAGGAAGTATGTCCGTAAGTGAATATAGGGATAAATTCATTCAGTTATCTCGATATGCTCCCAGAGATGTTGAAGATGATGAGCAAAAGCAGGAGCTCTTTCTGGATGGATTAATTGGACCCTTGCAATATCAACTGGTATCGCACACATTCCCATCTTTCCAAAGGCTACTTGATAAAGCTATTGCTGTAGAGAACAAGAGGAGTATATTTGGAGAGAAAAGAAAGGCTGTCAACCAGGGGCAGGCTGGAAGCAGTTCCCGTCCTCGCTATACTACCACTCCAAGTACACCAGCTAGTGGCAGTTCCGGACAACAAACTCAACAGGCACCAACTGCTCCTTCAAAGGCAAGCACTACAGGAGGACCCACTGCTCCCAACACAACCGCCATCAGGACATGCTTCAAGTGTGGACAACCGGGACACTACGCCAACTACTGTCCCAACAGAGCTGCCTACACTACACCGGCACCGATGAAGCAAGGACAAGCCTCAGCAGGAAAGAGTCAGCCCCTATCCATCAACCGAGGATATGCCCATCATACAGAAGTAGAAGCTGAACCCGGTGAACTTGAAATTCAAATTCAAGAAGAAGAGCCAGTTGGAGATGAAGTAGTCGGTGAAGAAGTCAACGAGCAACAAGAATAAAGAGATAAACATAGATATAGATATATATATATATATTTTACTATTTGTAAGACTTAAATATTAGTTTAGCCAGTAGTAGTATTTTACTATTTTAGTAATAATGATAAGGTCCATTTGACCCTGTATTTTGCTAATAAGATATGCATCATGCCGAGATTTTGTTTATGCATATGTGTTGAATCAATATGAACATACACCCTTTTTCCTTACAAATCTCGAGGGCGAGATTATTTTTAAGGGGGGTAGGATTTGTAACACCCTAAAGTTCAATTTTGTGAAGACAAGGAAAAATTCTCAAAGATTTTAAATCAAAACACCTTTCCTTAGAGATAATCATAATTTAGGAGTTTCCACTCATGAATAAGTTAAAAATACATAATACTTAGATAATCTAAGTTGCCTTTGGGTTAGGATATATAAAGGAATTATGGTTAAACTATTTCTTAACATATACAAGTCTAAATTTGATTTCCCTAGAATTAATGAGGTAGGGATTATTCTACTATATGAATGAAAACTTGTCTAAAAGGACTAAAATAAATAAAGAAATACATAAAATAGGTTTTTGCACATTATGCTAAAGTTCTATATGGGTACCCAAATTAAGTGTTTGAACTTTAAACTTGTGTTGATTTGAAATTCAAATGGAAAGGAAAAATAGAAAATAGAAAATAAAAGGAGTAGGGAAAATACTACATAAAACAAAATAAAATCAGAATAAAAATTCTTCATACTTATATTATTAAAGTATACTATTCGAACTGAGGACAAGTTATTCACAAAAGTTGAACTCAAACTTGAATTCAAATTGGATTTGAATTGGATTTGAATTGGATTTGAAAATGGGGAAAAGAAAATAGAAAAGAAAAAGAAAAAGAATAAAAACCCTAACTGGGCCGCTCCCCTCCTTTCGGCCCATCAAGGCATTTCTTCACCACACAGCCCGAACTCCTCCCTGGCGCCGACATGTGGGCCCCACGGGGCAGCCCCTCATTCACTCACGCCCGCGCCATTCCCCCTCCCCTGACCAATCGGACCCATTCGTCAGGCAAACACACATCACGCGCGCTTGCCTCAGCTCTCCCTATCACTGACTCGCGGGCCCCGCTGCTCAGGCGTCTTCAACCTCCCAAACCGAAGCTGCCGCGCGGATCGAACGGAGCTTGCGCCAACAACCGCGCGGACTCCGCGCTCGGGCGCGGGGGATTCGGTGTTCCCGTTGCTCCCTGGGCTATAAAGATGATCGTCGTGATTTCCCTCCCCTCATCCCATCCTATACCGCCGTGCGCCATTGGAGCTCTAGCTGGAAGACGGAATCCTCGCCGCCACCAACGTTTCACGTAGTCGTCGTCGGCGTGGCCCCGATTTTGGGCTCGGGGCACTCGTCGGTTCGTGTGGGAGCCTAGCGTGAAGTCGGTTAACTGATTGCGTCCACGGGCGGGTGTTGATTGCTCATCGGAGCACTTCGTCGCCGCGGTTCCGCCCGCTTCCGTGGCCAACTCCGTCACAGCTTCTTCTTGGTAAGAAATCACCCCCAAAATGTTCCCTGTTCTCTGCTCTACGTGATTCTCGCTTCCGTTAGGGGGATTAGGTACCTGGGCGTCGAATCAACCATGCGCCGGTAGAGCTCCGCCGCGAGAGGAGTCCTGGCGCCGCCTCGGGCCGGCGAGGGAAGGGGGGGAAGGCGCGCGGCCGTCGGATTCAGTGGACGGCGTAGATCAAAAGCAGGATACCGATCCAGAACATAATATCGCGACCGTTGAGATCAAATCCGAGGGCTCGGGTGCGATTTGGCGTGGACGAATCTGTGCCATGGATCTCGGATCCAATGGCTTCACTTGGTGACCGTAGATCTAAAGATGGAGGGACCTGGGTGTGTGCGGGTTTGTCTTTGCACTGGAATCTAATCCTGGCCCTTGATGCGGGATCGGATGGTCAGAATTGATCTATACCCCTTCGCGACCGCAGTTTTACATAAGAGCCCCTCCGTTTCTGCGGAATCAACCCGCAGTCCATCACGTGGGTAGTCTGTGTCTGGGAAACTTTTCAATTTAGCCCCCTGGGTTTCTCTGGAATTGAGGCCCAGTCCAACACAGTTATAAATTGAATAAATGATTAGGAAATTGAATTTTTAATATAAAAATAATTCCTAGAACTTCATTAATTCATAACTAATTCATTTTAGTTCCAAATTGAGTCATTCCAATTCCTAAAATTTTGTAATAATATTCTCTACCATTTTGAATCACTGTTTTGACATGAACTCTGTCAGGAAATTTATTTATCATTTAATCATATTATAATCACCCTAAATCTTAGGAAATTCATAACTTGAATTCTACAACTCCAAAATTAATAATTCTTTTTCCTGTGATCTTATTTTAATATGTAGATTATTAATATGTATTTGGCATATATGTTTGGTGTAATGTTAATTTTGCCTATACCATGTATGTTTGTATTGCTACGACTAGCAGTGAGGTCACGAGGATCTGAAGATCATCCTGGTACCTGGATCTCAAGGCCCAGGCAAGTTGTGCCCTTGATCACTTCTTTTTACCCAGCCATGTTCTGATTAATCATAATGATCTGCATAGGTTAATTTTGATGGGACCCAACAGGTTACCTAGTTTGATTATCTTTATACCTTGTTCACCACTAAATTTCTGGGTAGTACTTGCTAGTGCTTTATGTGGTTTTGGGTATGGAGATACAATATTTATGGTTATACTTTTGTTATCAGTTGTTATTTATTGTTCATGTTGAGATCATTATGTTAATTGGAACATGGAGCGACCACCCGGGAAAACAGTGCTACCACAAGGGTAGTATGGGATGCCCTTGGCTGATTAATTAGGAAAGCTAGTGGAAGACTACCTTACCCGAAAGGGGCAAGGGCAGTAGGGGAGAGGTCAGTGCGGGAAGTGCCCTCGGGAGGATTTTGCTGCGATGGCGGTCCTGCAAGGGATTCCTGTACTGGATCTTCCTATAAACTGTAGCGGGTTTTCGGAAGCTAGTGGAACTTTGTAAAGGCCTCGTAGTGGTACCCTGCCTCGCTTCCTAGGTAGAGGTGTATGGAGTCTGATCAACTCTGTGGCAAATGGGTAACACGACTTGTGGGTAAAGATGCGCAACCTCTGCAGAGTGTAAAACTGGTATACTAGCCGTGCTCACGGTCATGAGCAGCTCGGACCCTCACATGATTAATTTATGGAACTAAATTCAATTTGTCATATGCATTGCATCGCAGGTGAAGTTGTTATTACTTTTGTTCTATTACTTAATTGGGTTTGGTATTTACTTATACTTAGTAATTGCTAATAAAATTTTGACCAACATTAAAAGCAATGCTCAGCTCTAACCATCCTTTTTGGTAAGCCTTACACTTTATGAGCTCCCACCTTTGGTGAGTTCATGCACATTATTCCCCACAACTTGTTGAGCGATGAACGTATGTGAGCTCACTCTTGCTGTCTCACATACACCACAGGTCAAGAACAGGTACTGCAGGATGATGCTCATGGAGGATGCTGTGATGAGTTCGTGAGAGGTCTAGGTCGTCGTCTCCCAGTCAACTTTGGGTTGCTGGACCGTTGTCTCCTTATAATGTAATCATTTATTTTGTATAGAACTCCTGTTATATATAAAGATGTGACATTCGATCCTGTGCCACTGTACATCATATGTTTGAGACTTGGTCCCAGCATACCTGGTGTTTATGTTAACCCCGGGTTTTGGACCCCTAAAATCCGGGTGTTACACTAATGTCTTCCCATTTCCATGTTGGGATTGGCAAAGATTGCAATGGACCAGCAGTTTTCATGTGTATGGCTTTGACACGTCTGCAAGTGTCACACTTAGCCACATATCGTGCAATTTCAATCTTCATCTTCGTCCACCAGTAGTGTTGCTTTAAATCTTGGTACATCTTAGTGCTTCCCGGATGAATAGAATAGCGACTAAGATGCGCTTCATCTAAGATTTGCTGGCGGAGTTCTTCACTCTTCGGCACTACTATGCGGTTGTTAAACCATAACACACCTTGATCGTCTTCCTTGAAACATTTGGCTGTTCCAGCCCTTATCTTCTCTCGTATGTGCTTCATGCCCAGATTATCCTTTTGAACATCAATTATCCTTTGCAAAATGGTTGACTCAAGCTTTAGTTGATTCAGAGTCCCTTGCTGGATTATCCCCAGGTTTAACTTCTCCATTTCTTGACATAAAGTGTTCTCGGAGGTCTTTGCCATAAGACAGTGGCAGGAAGTCTTACGACTCAGTGCATCTGCCACCACGTTGGCCTTGCCTGGGTGATAATGGATCTCTAGTTCATAGTCTTTAATGAGCTCAAGCCATCGTCTTTGCCTCATATTTAACTCTGACTGGGTGAAGATGTACTTCAAACTTTTATGATCTGTATATATGTGACAGATATTTCCTAGCAGATAGTGACGCCATATTTTCAGGGCATGAACCACCGCAGCTAACTCTAGATCATGAGTTGGATAATGCTCCTCATGTCGGCGCAGCTGCCTTGAAGCATACGCAATTACTCGGCCTTCTTGCATCAGTACACAGCCGAGCCCACTGCCAGATGCATCACAATATACATCAAAAGGCTTAGTGATGTCCGGTTGAGCCAACACCGGAGTAGTGGTTAATAATGTCTTCAATTGTTCAAAGGCTTCATTACACTTAGAAGACCAATTGAACTTAATGTCATTCTTCAACAAACTTGTGATTGGCTTCACAAGCTTAGAAAAATCGGGTATGAATCTGCGATAATACCCAGCCAATCCAAGAAAACTCCGGACTTGGTGAACAGTGGTTGGGGGTTTCCACTCCAGAATATCCTTGACCTTGCTAGGATCTCCTACAATTCCTTTAGCTGATAACACGTGCCCCAGAAATTGAATTTCCTCCAGCCAGAACGCGCACTTGCTGAACTTGGCATACAGCTGATGTTCCCTCAGGCGCGTCAATACAATCCGTAGATGCTGAGCATGCTCCTCTTCATTTTTAGAGTATATCAAAATATCGTCGATGAAGACCACCACGAACTTGTCTAACTCGGGCATGAACACCGAGTTCATCAAATAGGTGAAGTGGGCAGGAGCATTTGTGAGCCCGAAAGACATTACCAGGTATTCAAACAATCCATACCGCGTAGTAAACGCGGTCTTCGGTATATCCTCGGGCCGAATACGGATTTGATGATAGCCCGACCTAAGATCAATTTTGGAAAATACCCTCGCCCCAGTCAGTTGATCAAATAAAATATCGATCCTTGGAAGGGGGTACTTATTCTTAATGGTGACCTCATTCAGGGGCCGATAGTCCACGCACATGCGCAATGTTTGATCCTTCTTCTTAACAAAAATGGCGGGACAACCCCATGGGGACGAGCTTGGCCGGATAAATCCCTTATTCAGTAGATCTTGTAATTGAATCTTCAATTCCGCCAACTCATTAGGGGGCATACGGTATGATCTTCGGGAGATGGGAGCCGTACCGGGCTTTAGCTCAATTACGAATTCTACATCTCTTTCAGGGGGTAGTCCAGGCAAATCTTCCGGAAATACATCTGGAAACTCACATACTACCGGAATGTTCTTGATCTCCGGTACAATGGCTTCAAATATTCTACCAGAAGCTTTGGCTGGATTGGTTTTGGGGAGAGACAAGAGAATTTCTTCTTGATTATAACTCAACCTGATGGTTCTGAGTTCAGTGTTGAGAATTGCCTTGTGTTGAGTTAACCAATTCATACCCAAGATTACATCTATATCCTGGCCTTTCAGAACAATCATGTTAGCAGGAAAGTTCCGTCCGGCCATGGTTACTGGCACTTCATAGGCCACTTCTCTAGTAAAAATGTGTCCCCCAGGTGAATGAATTTTAAATCCCTCTTTTGATTCATGACATGCAATGTGATGTTGTTCCACAAATTTCTTGCTAATGAAGGTATGCGAAGCACCAGAATCATAAAGAATTATTGCAGGGTGACTGGCCACAGGAAACGTACCCATCATCACCGGCTCTCCCTCCGGTGTAGTGGCCACTTGGGTGTAATATACACGCCCCGTCTTCTTGGTATTTCTCCCCGCAGCATTTCCCTTGGGCTGAGTGGACTTCCCAGTTCCTTGCTGAGCATTGGATTGATTTTGCTTGGGGTACGGGCAGTCTTTGATAAAATGTCCCGACTTGCCGCAGTTGAAACACCCAGTTGAAGAGCTGGGCAAGGCAGGGAATCGAGTGCCTGGGGCACCCGGCTGATTTGGGGAAGTGGAAGTATTGTTGGGGCGGATAACAATGGGTTGTTTGAAAGGGAATGCTGGTGGACGAGAAAAAGTTTGGTTTTGGCTAGAAGGCCGGATGATGAACCGTTGCCTCTTCGCCTGGCCCTGATTAGGCCTCTCACCACTGAATCCCTTATTCTTCCCAGAACTTGAGTATTTTGCTTCCACAGATAAGGCTGTACTGACAGCCTTTCCATATGTGAGATCAATACATGTGGCCATTTTTCGCTGCAACCGGTCATTTAGACCTCTCATAAAACAGTTCTTTTTCTTCAAATCAGTATTCACCTGATCAATGGCATACTGTGACAGGTGATTAAACTTGTTAAGATACTGATTGATGGTGTCTCCTCCTTGTTTCAGCTTCATAAATTCCTCTTGTTTCATATGCAGCACTCCCTCAGGTATGTAGTGCTCGCGGAAGGCTGCTTTAAATTCGTCCCATGTAATTTGATGGTTGTCAGGTTGGATAGCCACAAAGTTCCCCCACCAAGTACTGGCAGGGCCTCAAAGTTGCTGCGCTGCGAACAATGGCTTCTGTGTTTCCGAACAACGAAGAAGGCCAAACTTCTGTTCAATGACCCGTATCCATTCGTCGGCTTCTAACGGGTCTTCTGCTTTGGTGAATAGAGGTGGACGAGTTTCGGAGAAGTCCAGATAAGTGGTTTCACGGGGACCTTGCTGAAAACCTCTTCCTGCTTGCTGCTGGAACTGCTGCTGACCCGCCATTTCCCTAAGGAAGCGGGTATTGTCGGCGGTGGCATTTACCAAGGCAGCAATCGCCTCGGCTAGCGTGGGTGGAACCGGAGGTGGATTTGGGGTGACATCCCGACCCCCAGAAGTTCCGGCTGCGTCCTGTCCGCGAGTCCTGGTCGGCATCTGAGGCAAAAACATTTGAATAAACATAATGTGCCAAAGAAAACCTTCCATTTTACATTACTATAAAGAGTAATGATACAGACTCGATACTACATAACAGGATACATTACCCATTTTACAAAAGTTCAACCTATTATACAACAGTACACCCTATAATACACTACTCTACTTTTATTACACCATTAGTCCTGCCTTCCGTTGCTTTTGGCGGCCTCATCGTCAGGTGTGGGAGTCCAGACGTCAACCAACCTCAAAGAAGGAGGGGTTTCAAAAAGGTCTAACTCCCCACCCAGCGCGCGTCCCGCAACGTGAGAGGGTCCGGCTTCCGCCTCAGCAGAGTGTGCAGGCTCACTAGGGTGTAATTGTGAGCATAGTACATGGACTTCTTCATGCAACGTATTGCAGTAAACCTGCAGGTTGTCGACAGCTGAACTAAGTTCTTTAATTCGGGCCTGAGCCCTTGCTTCCTTAGCACATACCAACATATGAGACTGTACTGCCCAGTCAAGTGCTAAGTCTCGATCAGCCAGCTGATCCTGCAGGTGACGGATATCCCTTCTTAGTTCATTGATTCTATCTCCGTCTGCAATCCAAGCATTGGTCCTGTGTTGCAGCGTTGCTTGAAGTCGACTCACTTCGGCTTCCAGGTCTCCTATAGGATCATTACTTCCGCTGCTACTGCTTTCTTGTCGAGGGGCTAGTTGACGCCGGGGTACTCCAATTGGTCCCGTTGACTTACGTGCCGTTAGCCTTGTGCGTGGCGGCATCTTTCTAAGGGAAAAATTTATTAGCATAATTCTTAGCATGATGCATGAATAAGTATAGAATCAACCTTAGTCGATTCAACCTTCTATACATTGCACTCTTCCTATCTGGTCTTTAAGATAAACTCTTCAGAGTACTTAGGTAAGAAGAGAAAAGAATTTTTAGGTAAGACTTTCGAAAATCCTTTTGAAGATGCCTCATAATATCTGCAAAGAAGGGCTACGCTCCGATACCAGCTGTGACGGAACCTCCCAAGTAATTAGGCCCACCTACAGTTGTCCTTGTCTAACAGACATCAGACACCCTGTAGATGTTCCTAAGTCACTTGACAAGCTCGGTATCTTTCCGACCTCACCAGGAACGTTTCACCCGTCTTGCAGACATTACAGATCATCGGAGATAAAGAAATGCGGAAGCGAATTACATGAACTTACATTTATTTCCAAAAGCAAGCTCGAGTTATTTTATTACAGACCAGACTAAAAGTGAGTGCATATAAGTAATATTATACAAACCAAGGGAGGCACAAACATCTCCCGAAAAGCTATAAGCAAAAGATCCTATGTGGAGGACCGAGTCCTCCCGCACTTCAGTCTTGTTTTTCTTCTTTGGGAACCACCTTGGCACAGAAGCAGCAAAAGTCTGCTACTTCTTCACCTAAAAACAACGAAGGGATAAACCCTGAGTATGGGATTACTCAGCAAGTCTTACCCGACTAAAGAAAAGACTCTCAAGGGTATGCTGGTTATATGGGAGTCAAGGTAAGGCTTTTCAGTAATCAAAGACTCTGTTTTGCGGAAATGCTTACTAAAGTGGATCCTTAAAAATCCAATTTTATTTGTCAAGTTAAGTAAAATTACCTGCACTAGAGTTCTTTCTACCCTAGTTCAATCACTGGTCCTGCACTAGCCAATTTCTTAACAAAAGCCCATCATCTTTAGTGGAATGCTACGTGTAGGGCAGTGACCAAGTCTTCATAACCGCGAAGGTACGGCGATCCGAATCGATTATACTCAGCTGAGGATCTCCAATCACACGACATATGTAGCACTTAACCCTTGCATATGTCAACCCGCCACCGGGGTTCTTAAGACCGGATCAGGTTCACGCAAACCGAGAGCACAGATACACCACCGTCCAGCCTCTTGCCACGGAGGGTACACGCTACTCTCGCCACCGCTCCACGCCCATTTCGTGTTATCTTATTCCGGCCTTAGTCTGCCCGAGGCAAGGCTTACCCATGACGAGGCATGTGACCAGTTAAAGGGTCCTCGATCATCAAGCCTACATCGACAAGGTCCTTAATCGACTCAGACGGAGACACTACACCGAGACTCTCTTCTCGTGCAAGTCACCCGCCCGGTCTCAGATTAATCTTTTTAACCCAAAAACTTGGTACCTGGCAGAGGTACATCTTTTCTGATGTTGAATCCATCATGGCCATGATGGATTCACCATCAAGTTTTATTTTTGAAAACATCCCTCCCACTTTGCCAAACATCTTTTGTAAAACAAATCCTTTTTGTTTTTCTAAAGCAGTACTAAGCATAGTAAGACCTTTTTGTAAAAACAGGGTTTCAAGGAGGGTAATCAAGATCAAGGAAGGTAATGCAGGAATTGTTTAATCAATCAACTCCTATTACCTAATGCAGCAAGCAAGTGAGAAAGATTTTAAAAACATCAAGGGAGGTGGCAAATGCACCGGGGCTTGCCTTTGTTATCAGGTGAGTCCTGCTCGGATCCACAAATATCGAAATAAAAGCAGTTGCCTGCTTGAGGATCTGAGGATGGTGGTATCCCCTCTTCAGTGACTTCTTCTTCTTCTTCGTGCTCTAACATAACCATATATATGCATAAGAATGGATGCCATGGGATGCTCATGAGGATGCAAAGATAGCATAAACTTATTATTTATGTCTTGAATACAACTTTCCTTCACGGAGTTCCGGGAACTTAGGGTTTCCGGAGTCAGTAAAGGAGTTCATGGAGCAGGGGGGTGGTTTTGGGTTTAGTGATCAAACAAGGTCCAAATCAATTCAAACTCTACCCAAGGCTTCTAAATATTATGAGGAACTCATATAAAAATTTTGAGCATTTTTGGACTTACCATTTGTTTTCTAAAAATCCATAACCAATATTTTTAACTACTTTAAATACCCTAAAATTTCTTACTTTCACTAAAAATCACAAACTTATTTTTACTAAATTCTAGGGAAAATAACAAGCCTAGGAAAATTAGTTTCACAATTTTAGCATTTTTCTACATTTTTCTACATATTTCTAAAGCTCTGCTGTAAAAGAAAAAGGAAAATGATTAAATAGAACTGGGCCGGATTCAGCCCAGCGGCCCAGGTCCAGGGAGGAAAGGCGCCCGCGCGCAGTCGCGCCCTGGCGGCTTTGCAAAAAGGGCCCCGAGTTTTTGACTAACTGTGAACGAGTTCCTTCACTGTTCCTGTGTGTCACTGACCGATCACAAAAAGGCCCCTGCACTTCTACTAATTCACAATTGGAAGTCCCCGACGGCGCTCGCGCACCGCCGCGCTCCGGCGAGCAATCAGACCGGCCGAACGGGGCCATGACCGGCGCTCCCGAGCGGTGGACACCAAATTGGAGCTAGCCTGAGCATTTCCCCTAACCTAATTGCACGAACGACCAACTATTGAGCTCCGGCCACGGTGACCGTGAACGGTGTGGCCAAATCGTCGTGTTCCCGGCGACTGGGGGTCTCCCGGTTCAATTCGGTGGCTCGGCAAGCATCACAGGGTTACTAGAATCCTCAAACAAGGGAGCAGTTGGTATGAACTGACCTGGTTCACGCTGGCCGCGACGAGCTCAGTTCTACGGTGGCGGAGACTAGAATTGGGGAAAACTTGAAATTAGAGCTCTCGGTGGCAGGATTGGGGCTGATACTGGACGATGAGGTACGTGATGAAGTTATGTAGCTAGAGGAGGGCTCAATTTATAGGCGGAGCAAGCGGTGGCCGCGAATTTGGATGAGACACACGGTGGTCGGAGATGAAGAAGAAGCACTGGCCGCGGTGAATACGTGTCTACCGCCGTGGCAACCTCCCCGTCGACGATGGGACGGGTATAGAGAGTCATGGCGACGCGGTGGAAAGGCTTGGACACGCGGCGCACGGTAGTAATCGACCAACGGCGGCGAGCTCTTATCCCGACCATCCGATGAGCAAGGGGTACGGCGAGCTTAGCCGCGGTCGGACTCAAGCTGATCCAGGCGCCAAGATCTTTTGCCTTGGAGCACTGTCTAGTCACTGGGGAGCGCGAATCATAACGGCGACGAGGATCCACGGTGAGGATTCACCGGCGGGGAGGTTCACTGAACCTAACTCAACCAGGGCACTGTACCATGGAAGCACCCCTTCAGTGCACCTGACAGGCGATGTTTAGGGTCAGTTTTCTTCCAAATTCCTGTGACAACATCCCCAAGTCACTGCATCAAAGTTGTAGTGCTACATACCAGCTACAATTCGACTATAGGGATGCGACTTAGTTGAGCACTGGATCATGCTCAAAATTGAGCTAGAAGTGGATGTCAGTCTTCGGTTAGTCTGAATTTTCAGACCAAACAACCTGACAGCCAGTTTTCTGGCTTGATTATCCCCATTATTTTCTTAACAACTCTGCTTACAACCTTAATCAAAGTTGTTCTCCTTTGTTTGCTCTATAGCTTTGATGTGGTGACCCAGTGCAAAAACCCTATATTCTGAAAGATACAAGGCTCCAAAGTTGAGCCAATATCACTGAAATCCAGACTTAACCCCAAAAAGGTTAAGTGGGGCACTTTTGCACTTAAGTCCAAATTTCAAGTTTTGGATTGCAAATTCTCATATAAGTGACCCAAATAACTCAAGATACTTATTTAACTTGATTTTTGCACTTTAGTCCAAAAGTGGACTAATTTTGCACTTAGGTCCCTAGGGTTTGGTTTTAGGGTTTTCCAGGGTTCTATTTAGGGTTTTTAGTATCCCAAGGGTATAAATGTGATTCAACTTGGTTTTTGGGGATATTTTATGACTTTTTCCCAAAAGCCTTAAGGTTTTTCTCATTTGGGTTAAGTTTTACCCCTTTAATCTCTATTTAGGGTTAAGTCCTTTAACCAGGGTCCTATTTGTAAAACATTAAAACAATACAACTTGTTTGAAATTTTTGCCTAGTGAATGCACTCTAGGTGTGTCAAACATATGCAATGCCAATGCTTATGATGTCATGCTCAAGTTTTAGTTATAGTAACACCAGGGGTGTTACAGTCCTCCCGCGCGGCCACCTTCTCGTACGAGAGCCCTGGACCTTCCTTTTATAGATGTAAGGAGAGGGCCCAGGTGTACAATGGGGGGTGTAGCAATGTGCTAACGTGTCTAGCAAAGGGGAGCCAGAGTCCTATGTACAAGTTGCCGTGGCTGTCGGAGAGGTGTTGCTGCCCTGTTCATGTGATGTCGTGGCCGTCGGAGGAGCGCTTGAGCCCTGTGGAAGCACAGCTGTCGGGGCTGTCGGATCCTTGCTGACGTTTCCTTGCTTCCGTAAGGGGCTGAGAACCGCCGTCGTCATGGAGCACGCGGGGTGCCATCATTACCTGTTTACTGGGGCGAGCCAGATGGGATGCCGGTCTTGTTCCCCGTAGCCTGAGCTAGCTAGGGGTAGGGTAATGATGGCCCCCCTGTGACATGGTCGGTCCGAGCCCTAGGTCGGGCGAGGCGGTGACTCCTCCGAGGTCGAGGCTGAGTCCGAGCCCTGGGGTCGGGCGAGGCGGAGATCGTCTTCCGGAGTCGAGGTGGAGTCCGAGCCCTAGGGTCGGGCGAGGCGGAGACCGTCGTCCAAGGTCGAGGTGGAGTCCGAGCCCTGGGGTCGGGCGAGGCGGAGACCGTCGTCCGAGGTCGAGGTGGAGTCCGAGCCCTGGGGTCGGGCGAGGCGGAGACCGTCGTCCGAGGTCGAGGTGGAGTCCGAGCCCTGGGGTCGGGCGACGCGGAGAACATCTTCCAAAGTCGAGGTTGAGTCCGAGCCCTGGGGTCGGGCGAGGCGGAGACAGTCTTCCGAAGTCGAGGTTGAGTCTGAGCCCTGGGGTCGGGCGAGGCGAAGACCGTCTTCCGTAGTCGAGGTTGAGTCCGAGCCATGGGGTCGGGCGAGGCGGAGCTTCCTATGGCGCCCGAGGCTGGACTGAGCTGCTGTCGGCCTCACTCTGGCGAGTGGCACAGCAGTCGGAGCACGGCAGGTGGCGCTGTTTTCCTATCAAGTCAGTCAGTGGAGCGGCGAAGGGACTACGGTCACTGCGGCCTTGTCGGCTGAGGAGCGTGCATCAGGAAAAGGTGTCAGGCAATCCTTGCATTGAATGCTCCTGCGATACGGTCGGTTGGCGTGGCGATCTGGCCAAGGTTGCTTCTCCGTGAAGCCTGCCCGAGCTGGGCCTCGGGCGAGTCGAAGGTGTGCCCGCCGCTTGAGGGGACCCTCGGGCGAGGCGTGAATCTGCCTGGGTCGGCTGTTCCTGCCCGAGGCTGGGCTCGGGCGAGGCGAGATCGTGTCCCTTGAGTGGACGGGGCCTTGACCGGAATCGCGCCCATCAGGCCTTTGCAGCTTTGTGCTGATGGGGGTTACCAGCTGAGATTAGAAGTCTTGGGGGTACCCCTAATTATGGTCCCCGACACATCTATAACTATACTAAATCGACTGTCAGGAATACCGTAGATTATTCCGGATAGGAGAAGCTTTTTGGAAAATCAAGCCAAGCGTGGACCGTCCGGGCCTTTGCGGCGGACCGTCCGCGACACCTAAATGACCCTCGGACAGAACCAATGCAAAATCACATGTCTCTACTGCGGACCGTCTGATGGAAGAGCAAGCACCGTCTGAGACCACGCGCGGACCGTCCGGCAGGTGAGGAACCGAAAAACCCTGTAACACCTCAAATCTAATTTTGAAGAATGTAGGAAAATTTCTTCCAAGGTCTAAAATTCATGTGTTTTGTAATAAAAATATTAGATAGAGGTATTTATATGATAATTTATTCCATGTTAACGTTTCTCATTTAGGAATATCCTATGAGTATTTAAGTTAAAGTATACCTTAATAAACACTACACATTAGAATTTACTTTAAAATAATTATGTGTGTGCACTACATATTTGAGGCATTTGTCAAAATGAACAAAATAATTAATATATGCACAAATATATTTGAGGCACAAGTCATGCTGGATATGTTGGTTGTTGCATTTAGGTGCAAATTTGAAATCTGAATTTCATTTGAATTTGACTAATTAAAACAACTAACACAAGGGAAAGTAAAAAATGAAATGATTAAATGAAATAGGGAAAACGAGAAAACCCCAAACCGGCCTACAATTCCATTTCTTACAATACCTTTGGCCAGCTCTAGGTCCTGTTTGGCACAGCTTATTTTCAGCTTCTTCACAAATTTAAGCAGAAGTTTTGTCAAACAGCTAGCTTCTGCAGCAGCTTCTCAGAATACACTAAAAGCAGCCAACAAGCAGAAGCTGCTTTTCACCAGCTTATCAGATAAGCTGCTTTTTCAACAAGCAGCAGCTGTGCCAAACAGGGCCCTAGAATACCATCCCGCCTGCCCACTTCATAGCCATCCGTTGTTTTTTTTCTTTTATTTATTCTATGGCCGTAGATTGCATCACCATGAGGTCATGATTGCATCATCCAATAAATTAATCACGTTCATCTCCATGCCCACGCTCGTCACTGGCTCACTGCTCTGTGGGTCGTTCGTCTAGAGACATCTCTCGCCATCGCGTGCCTGTCGCATGCCTGTTTCTGCTGCTGCATCGCCACCCTGCTCGCTCGCTTACTCCATTTGACTGAAGTGTGGGGCCTCGGCACGGACTTATCTTCCCCGCGACCGCACGGATAAGGCCGCAGCTCGTGGCCTGGAACCTGGATCCATGGAGAACTTTTTGGAGAATCCGTTGCAACTGCCCGCGCTTGCCGCCTAGCTTGGGATGCGATCCGTAGGTGCAGGTATATATATACGCGCCCAGGAATCATTATCCACACAGATGCGTGATCTTGAGCTTGTACGCTTGTGAGCTGGGACTGGGACAAGAATGGGGTGGTCGTCGCTCGGGTCGGCTTCTGCGATTGCTGAGACCTCGGGCAACACAACCGCCATGGCCGCCATGGGGAAATCGGAGTTCGGTCGCCGTGAGAGCCTCCAAGCTTTGCCGGTGAGCTTCGCCATGGCGCGGGGAACGTTTCCGTGGCCCCTTCTGGCGGATTGGGCTGTTCGTGGCTCCGGAATTTCTCACCAGAGCAACTTAGCCGCTGGCGGGGTCTGACGCGGCAAAACTGCGGGTAAGAAATCATCCATGAGATTCGCCATTCTCTAATCTTTGCGTTGAACCACTTTGGTGAGGATTCGTGCACCAGGCGCAGCTTGGGTGCGCTCCGGTGAGCCTTGCCGCCGTGGGCAGGACGCCTCCGCCGTCGAGCTGGGTAGAGGAAAGAAGAATGGACACTGGTCGTTAATCGGACAGGGGACGGTTCCGATTAGAAGTTAAGATGATGGGGTTCTGGCCGTCGATCGGATGATGGGTGGCCACGGGATGACCCTGATGTTTTATGATCTGAACCGTGTATTGCAGATCGTGTGGTTGGCGCTGCATAACGATTCGTGATCTAATTCGTGCCCTCGATCTCGGATCCAACGGCTCTTGTGTGCCGATACCCCTTCGCTGTGACGTTTAGCTCAAGAGACCCTATCTTTCTCCCAATTGAACCCGCGGTCTATACAAGTTCAAAAACCCCTTCAGATCAGTCCTGGCATTTACAGAACTCACCCCGAGCTTTCAATAATTAGTAGCCGCAGCCCAAGAATTAATAAAATAGGTAAAGTTAATAAAGAAAATTGGTTTTTAGTATTCAAATAAATCTAAAACTTGTTTAATTCATATTTAATTCGTTTAACTCCGATTTGACCCGTTCAAGTTGCTATAGTTTTGTGATAAAATTGCCTACGCAGTAGTAGCATTTATTGAGTCATATCACACACTTTTATAATTAGAATTTTGTTTACCCTTTTGAGTAGCAGAATTATTTTACTAACCAAGGTTGATATATCTATAACTATGATTTTACTATGATGTGATTTCCAAAATAAAGTTATAAGCTATATTAAAGATAAATTAATTATTTAGAGTATATTCTCTCATATGATGTATATTAACTAATTTATAATATAGTTTAATAGTTAACCACGTGGATCTTAGGAAAAAAACCCTAACTTTATAATTGTAGCTCCGATTTTAGCGATTCTCAAACCCACGATCTCGTAGTAACGCGTAGATTATTATTATATAGTTTTCTCTTATGTTTGGTGTAATGTTAATTTCGCCTATACCATGTTTGTCTGTATTGCTACGACTAGCAGCGAGGTCACGTGTCACCTGAAGAGCAAGTTGGTACCTGGAATCTCAAGTGTCAGGCAAGTTGTGCCCTTGATCACTTCTTTTTACCCAGCCATGTTCTGATTAATCATAATGATCTGCATAGGTTAATTTTGATGGGACCCAATAGGTTACCCTAGTTTGTCTATCTTTATACCTTGTTTACCACTGAACTTTTTGGGTAGTACTTGCTAGTGCTTTATGTGGTTTTGGGTATGAATATACATTATTCATGATCACACCTTTATTATCTATTTATTATTACTGTTCATGATAAGATCATTATGTTAATTGGAACATGGAGCGACCACCCGGGAAAACAGTGCTACCACAAGGGTTTAATGGGACGCCCTTGGCTGATTAATTAGAAAAGCTAGTGGAGGACTACCTTACCCGAAAGGGGCAAGGGCAGTAGGGGAGTGGTCAGTGTAGGGAGGTCCTTGGGATGATTTTGCTGCGATGGCGATCATGCGAGGGATCCCTGCATTGGAGCTTCCTATAAACTGTAGCGGGTTTTCTGAAGCTAGTGGAACTTTGTAAAGGCCTCGTAGTGTTACCCTGCCTCGCCTCCTCGGTAGAGGTGTATGGGAAGTCGCGATCCCTTGACAGATGGGTAACATGACTTGTGGGTAAAGATGCGCAACCTCTACAGAGTGTAAAACTGGTATACTAGCCATGCTCACGGTCATGAGCAGCTCGGGCCCTCACATGATTAACTTATGGAACTAAATTCAATTTGTCATATGCATTGCATTGCAGGTGATGTTATTACTTTTCTTAATTGGGTTGGTATTTACTTATACTTAGTAACTGCTAATAAAATTTTGACTAACTTTAAAAGCAATGCTCAGCTCTAACCATCCTCTTTGGTAAGCCTTACACTTCACGTGAGCTCCCACCTTTGGCGAGTTCATGCACATTATTCCCCACAACTTGTTGAGCGATGAACGTATGTGAGCTCACTCTTGCTGTCTCACACACCCCACACAGGTCAAGAGCAGGTACCGCAGGATGAGGCGCATGGAGGATGCTGTGACGAGTTCGTGAGAGGTCTAGGTCGTCGTCTCCCAGTCAACTTTGGGTTGCTGGACCGTTGTCTCCTTATATGTAATTATTTATTTTGTATAGAACTCCTATTATATAGTAAAGTTGTGACATTCGATCCTGTGCCATGATTCATCATATGTGTGACACTTGGTCCCAGCACACCTGGTGATTATGTTCGCGCCCGGGCTTTGGACCCCTAAAACCCGGGTGTGACAAACCCGAAGGTGATGGGTTCGGCAAAATGAATTATAGCGTCCTCGCGGACCGTCCGGGGTGCACGACCGGACCGTCCGCGACTGGCTTTATCTGACATCTGACGACGCATTAAATGCAGTATAGCCGTTGATATAGCCGTTATTGCTGACCGTTGCGTTTTCAGCCGTTGATCTGCAGGGGTGGACCGTCCGGTCCAGGCGGGCGGACCGTCCGTGGTTGGCAGAATGCAGCAACGGCTAGGAAGTGGTTGGTGGCTATAAATACAACCCCAACCACCTCCATTCACTTCACCCAAGCATTCCAACCTTCAACATTCAATACAAGAGCTAGCAATCCATTCCAAGACACAATCAAAGCCTCCAATCTCTCCAAGTTCCACAATTGAGACAAGTGATCATTAGTGATTAGTGACTTGAGAGAGAAAGTGATCCATGTGTTATTTGTCGCACTTGTCGCTTGGTTTTTGCAATCGTGCTTTCTTCCTTCCCATTCTTATTCTCAAGGCACTTGTAATCAAAGCAAGAGACACTAAGTTTGTAGTGGTCCTTGTGGGGTCTAAGTGACCCGTTTGATTAAGGAGAAAGCTCACTTGGTCTAAGTGACCGTTTGAGAGAGGGAAAGGGTTGAAAGAGACCCGGTCTTCGTGACCACCTCAACGGGGAGTAGGTTTGCAACAACCGAACCTCGGTAAAATAAATCATCGTGTCTCGCTCTTTATTTGCTCATGATTTGTTTTGCGCCCTTTCTCTCGGACTCGTTTATATTTCTAACGCTAACCCGGCTTGTAGTTGTGCTTAAGTTTATAAATTTCAGATTCGCCCTATTCACCCCCTCTAGGCGACTTTCAGATATTGTCGGGGACCATAATTAGGGGTACCCTCAAGACTCCTAATTCTCAGCTGGTAACCCCCATCAGCATAAAGCTGCTAAGGCCTGATGGGTGCGATTAAGTCAGGGATCGGTCCATTCGAGCGACTCGATCACGCCTCACCCGAGCCTAGCCTCGGACAAGGGCAGCCGACCCCGGAGGATTTCCGTCTCGCCCGAGGCCCCCCTCCGACGGCGAACATATTTCCGGCTCGCCCGAGGCCCTGCCTTCGCTAAGAAGCAACCCTGACTAAATCGCCGCACCGACCGACCAAATCGCAGGAGCATTTAATGCAAAGGTGGCCTGACACCTTTATCCTGACGCGCGCCCCCCGGCAGAGCCGAAGTGACCGTCGTCACTTCGCCGCTCCACTGACCGGCCTGACAGAAGGACAGCGCCGCCTGCGCCACACCGACTGCAGTGCCACTTGACAGAGTGGGACTGACAGGCAGTCAGGCCCTGCCGAAGGCACCATAGGAAACTCCGCTCCGCCCGACCCAGGGCTCGGACTCGGGCTAAGTCCCGGAAGACGGCGAACTCTGCTCCGCCCGACCCAGGGCTCGGACTCGGGCTAAGTCCCGGAAGACGGCGAACTCCGCTCCGCCCGACCCAGGGCTCGGACTCGGGCTCAGCCCTAGAAGACGACGAACTCCACTCCGCCCGACCCAGGGCTCGGACTCGGGCTCAGCCCCAGAAGACGACGAACTCTGCTTCGCCCAACCCCAGGGCTCGGACTCCGCCCTGGCCTCAGCCGACGACCTCCGCCTCGCCCGACCTAGGGGCTCGGACTCGGCCTCGGCAACAGAAGACAGACTCGACCTCGGCTTCGGAGGAGCCTGAGAGCACCTAGAGGGGGGGGTGAATAGGTGATCCTGTAAAAACTTCAAACTTAAGCCACAAAAACTTGTTATGTGTTAGCACGATTATTGCCAAGTGGCTAAGGTGAAGTCTCAACAAAACACAATACCACAAGAGATCAAGACAGAGGTGACACGGTGGTTTATCCCGTGGTTCGGCCAAGCCAATGCTTGCCTACTTCCACGTTGTGGCGTCCCAACGGACGAGGGTTGCAATCAACCCCTCTCAAGCGGTCCAAAGACCCACTTGAATACCACGGTGTTTTGCTTTTCCTTTCACTATCCCGTTTGCAAGGAATCTCCACAAATTGGAGTCTCTTGCCCTTACAAGTATATGATCACAAAGAAAGCACAGAGTAAGGGAGGGAAGCAACACACACAAATCCACAACAAAAGCGCACACACACGGCCAAGACTCGAGCTCGAATGACTATCTCAGAGTTCACACTAGAACAGAGCTCGAATCACTTAGAATCACAAACGAATGCGCAAAGAACTTGTGTGGATGATCAAGAATGCTCAAGAGTTGCTTGTGTCACTCCTCCATGCGCCTAGGGGCTCCTTTTATAGCCCCAAGGCAGCTAGGAGCCGTTGAGAGCAAATCCGGAAGGCCATCCTTGCCTTCTGTCGTCGGGGGCACCGGACAGTCCGGTGCACACCGGACATGTCCGGTGACCGATTTCTTTCCTTATCCAGCGCTTCCCGACCGTTGCAGACCGGCGGAGATCTGAGAGCCGTTGGCGCACCGGACAGTCCGGTGCACACCGGACAGTCCGGTGCCGTCTTCCGACCGTTGGCTCGGCCACGTGTCCCGCGTGGATTGCGCGGCCGACCGTTGGCCCTGGCCGACCATTGGCTCACCGGACAGTCCGGTGAATTTTAGCCGTACGCCGTCGGCGAATTCCCGAGAGCGGCCGTTCGCGCCGAGTAGGCCTGGCGCACCGGACACTGTCCGGTGCACACCGGACAGTCCGGTGCTCCAGACCGAGCTGAGCCTTGGCTGCACACAGCCAAGTCTTTCTCTCCCCTTTTCTCTTTTTCTTCTTTCTGTTTCTAACACTTAGACAAATATGTTAGTCCACAAAACAAATGTACTAAGGCTTAGAAACATACCTTTATCTCATGATTTGCACCTTGTTCATCCATGTACATAAATTCACAATTAAGCACATGTGTTGGCACTCAATCACCAAAATACTTAGAAATGGCCCAAGGGCACATTTCCCTTTCAATCTCCCCCTTTTTGGTGATTTATGCCAACACAACATAAAGCCACTAGAACAAGTGCAAACTCAATTCAAATAACACTTAAATTTATTTTGAATCAATTTTGGCATATATGGATCATCCTTTGCCACCACTTGGTTTGTTTTTGCAAATCAAACACAAATCTCTATCTCTAAGTTAAACACACATGTTTAAGCATAAAGAGAGTCATTCAAAAAGAGATTGATCAAGGAATTCAAAAACTCCCCCTTTTTCCCATAATCAATACTTCTCCCCACAAGAAGCCAACTTTTGACAAGAGAGACAACTTAAGAATTTTGACAAATCAAAAACTCTATTCTACTATTTTCAAAATCTCTCAAGTGGTAGCTGATCCATTTATTGCTTTGGCCTTTATTTTCTCCCCCTTTGGCATCAAGCACCAAAACGGGATCAATTGTGGCCCTTTAACCCCATTGCCTCACCAAAATCTTCAATTAAGAGCAAATGGCAAGAAGAGTTCAGAGATGGACTTGGAATAAGTTACCCTCTCATCGGAGTGCAGTGGAAGTCTTGCATGATCCAAGTCCACCTTTTCCCTTTCAATTCTCCTTTGAGACTAAATCAAACAAACTCAAGCATATGGTTAGTCTCAAAGGGTCAAGTTGCAACACATCTCCCCCTAAACATGTGCATCACTTTGCAACGGACTTGTGAGGTCCAGGGAGTGTTTGTACAACTTGAGCACCATAATAAGCAACAAAGTGCAGAATGAACATGATCAAAGGCATAAATACATGTATGCTATATTTCAATCCAAGTTCCGCGAATCTAAGACATTTAGCTCACTACGCAGCCTGCAAAAGGTCTTCTCATCTAAAGGCTTGGTAAAGATATCGGCTAGCTGGTTCTCGGTGCTAACATAAAACACTTCGATATCTCCCTTTTGCTGGTGGTCTCTCAAAAAGTGATGCCGGATGTCTATGTGCTTTGTGCGGCTGTGCTCAACAGGATTTTCCGCTATTCGGATAGCACTCTCATTGTCACATAGGAGTGGGACTTTACTCAGATTGTAGCCAAAGTCCCTGAGGGTTTGCCTCATCCAAAGTAGTTGCGCGCAACACTGACCTGCGGCAACATACTCGGCCTCAGCGGTGGATAGGGCAACGGAGGTTTGTTTCTTAGAGTTCCATGACACCAGGGACCTTCCTAAGAATTGGCACGTCCCCGATGTACTCTTCCTATCGACCTTACATCCAGCATAGTCGGAATCTGAGTACCCAATCAAGTCAAAGTTAGACCCCTTTGGATACCAGATCCCGAAGCAAGGCGTAGCGACTAAATATCTAAGAATTCGCTTCACCGCCACCAAGTGACACTCCTTAGGATCGGATTGAAATCTAGCACACATGCATACGCTAAGCATAATATCCGGTCTACTAGCACATAAATAAAGTAGAGATCCTATCATTGACCGGTATGCTTTTTGATCAACGGACTTACCTCCTTTGTTGAGGTCGGTGTGTCCGTCGGTTCCCATCGGAGTCTTTGCGGGCTTGGCGTCCTTCATCCCAAACCGCTTCAGCAGATCTTGCGTGTACTTCGTTTGGGAGATGAAGGTGCCGTCCTTGAGTTGCTTCACTTGGAACCCAAGGAAGTAGTTCAACTCGCCCATCATCGACATCTCGAATTTCTGCGTCATCACCCTGCTAAACTCTTCACAAGACTTTTGATTAGTAGAACCAAATATTATGTCATCGACATAAATTTGGCACACAAACAAATCACCATTACAAGTCTTAGTGAAAAGAGTTGGATCGGCTTTCCCAACCTTGAAAGCATTAGCAAGTAAGAAATCTCTAAGGCATTCATACCATGCTCTTGGGGCTTGTTTAAGTCCATAGAGCGCCTTAGAGAGCTTACACACGTGGTCGGGGTACCGCTCATCCTCGAAGCCAGGGGGTTGCTCCACGTACACTTCCTCCTTTATTGGCCCGTTGAGGAACGCGCTCTTCACATCCATTTGGTACAACCTGAAAGAATGGTGAGCGGCATATGCTAGCAAGATGCGAATGGATTCTAGCCTAGCCACAGGAGCAAAAGTCTCCTCAAAGTCCAAACCTGCGACTTGGGCATAACCTTTTGCCACAAGTCGAGCCTTGTTCCTTGTCACAACTCCGTGCTCGTCCTGTTTGTTGCGGAACACCCACTTGGTTCCCACAACATTTTGCTTGGGACGAGGCACCAGCGTCCAAACTTCATTGCGCTTGAAGTTGTTGAGTTCCTCCTGCATGGCCAACACCCAATCCGGATCTAGCAAGGCCTCCTCTACCCTGAAAGGCTCAATAGAGGAGACAAAAGAGTAATGCTCACAAAAATTAACTAATCGAGATCGAGTAGTTACTCCCTTGCTAATGTCACCCAAAATTTGGTCGACGGGATGATCCCTTTGAATCATCGCTCGAACTTGGGTTGGAGGTGCCGGTTGCGCTTCTTCCTCCATCACTTGATCGTCTTGTGCTCCCCCTTGATCACACGCCTCCTTTTGATGAACCTGTTCATCGTCTTGAGTTGGGGGATGCACCGTCGTTGAGGAAGAAGGTTGATCACGTTCATCCTGTTCCTGTGGCCGAACGTCTCCAATTGCCATGGTTCGTATAGCGGCCGTCGGAACATCTTCTTCATCTACATCATCACAATCAACAACTTGCTCTCTTGGAGAGCCATTAGTCTCATCAAATACAACGTCGCTAGAGACTTCAACCAAACCCGAAGATTTGTTGAAGACCCTATACGCCTTTGTATTTGAATCATAACCTAATAAAAACCCTTCTACAGCTTTGGGAGCAAACTTAGAATTTCTACCTTTCTTTACTAGAATGTAGCACTTGCTCCCAAAAACACGAAAGTAGGATACATTGGGTTTGTTACCGGTTAGTAGCTCATATGACGTCTTCTTGAGGAGGCGGTGAAGATAGACCCTGTTGATGGCGTGGCAAGCTGTGTTCACGGCTTCCGACCAAAAGCACTCGGGGGTCTTGAACTCTCCAAGCATCGTCCTCGCCATATCGATTAGCGTCCTGTTCTTCCTCTCTACCACACCATTTTGCTGTGGTGTGTAGGGAGCGGAGAACTCGTGCTTGATCCCTTCCTCCTCAAGAAACTCCTCCACTTGAAGGTTCTTGAACTCGGACCCGTTGTCGCTCCTAATCTTCTTCACCTTGAGCTCAAACTCATTTTGAGCTCTCCTGAGGAAGCGCTTGAGGGTCCCTTGGGTTTCAGACTTATCCTGCAAAAAGAACACCCAAGTGAAGCGGGAAAAGTCATCAACAATAACTAAACCATACTTACTTCCTCCTATGCTTAGATAGGCGACGGGTCCGAAGAGGTCCATATGCAGCAGCTCCAGAGGTCTTGACGTGGTCATCACATTCTTGCTGTGATGTGCTCCTCCTACTTGTTTACCTGCCTGACAAGCTGCACAAGGTCTATCTTTTTCGAAATAAACATTTGTTAGACCTATCACGTGTTCTCCCTTTAGAAGCTTGTGGAGGTTCTTCATCCCCACATGTGCTAAGCGGCGATGCCACAGCCAGCCCATGCAAGTCTTAGCCATTAAGCATGCATCTAGACCGGCCTCTTCTTTTGCAAAGTCAACTAAATAAAGCTTGCCGTCTAGTACACCCTTAAAAGCTAGTGAACCATCACATCTTCTAAAGACAGACACATCTACATTTGTAAATAAACAATTATATCCCATTTGACATAATTGACTAACAGATAGCAAATTATATCCAAGACTCTCCACTAAGAATACATTTGAGATAGAATGCTCATTAGAAATTGCAATTTTACCTAACCCTTTTACCTTGCCTTGATTCCCATCACCGAATATAATTGAATCTTGGGAATCCTTATTCTTGACGTAGGAGGTGAACATCTTCTTCTCCCCCGTCATATGGTTTGTGCATCCGCTGTCGATAATCCAGCTTGAACCCCCGGATGCATAAACCTGCAAGGCAAATTTAGGCTTGGGTCTTAGGTACCCAACTCATGTTGGGTCCTGCAAGGTTAGCACAAATGTCTTTAGGGACCCAAATGCAAGATTTATCTCCCTTGCATCTAGCCCCTAATTTCCTAGCAACTACCTTCTTACCCTTTCTACAAATAGCAAAGGGAGCATTACAAGCATAATAAATGGTAGAAGGTTCATTCACTACTTTCCTAGGAGCATGAATAACATTCTTTCTAGGTACATGAGCAATATCTCTCCTAGGCATATGTACAACATTTCTCCTACACATATCTCTACCATGATTATAAGAAGAACTAGAAGCAAACATTGCATGAGAATCATAAACATGTGAATCAAAATGATTATAAGCATTTCTAGCATGTCTCCTATCATAATACATAAAAGCATGATTCTTTTTAGCATTACTAGCCATCGGGGCCTTCCCCTTCTCCTTGACGAAGATGGGAGCCTTATGGCTTGTTAAGTTCTTGGCTTCCCTCTTGAAGCCAAGCCCATCCTTAATTGAGGGATGTCTTCCAATTGTATAGGCATCCCTTGCAAATTTTATCTTTTCAACTTCACTTTTGCTAGTCTTAAGTTGGGCATTAAGACTAGCCACTTCATCTTTTAGTTTTGAAATTGAAACTAAATGTTTGCTACAAGTGTTAACATCAAAATCCTTACACCTAGTGCAAATTGTAACATTTTCAACACAAGACTTAGATTTATTTGTTACTTCTAATTTAGCATTTAAATCATGGTTAACACTTTGTAAGGTAGCAATGGTTTCATGACAAGAAGATATTTCACTAGAAAGCACTTCATTTCTTTTCACTTCTAAAGCATATGATTTTTGTGCCTCTATAAACTTATCATGTTCATCATACAATAAATCCTCTTGCTTCTCTAAAAGCCTATCCTTTTCATTCAAAGCATCAATCAATTCATTGATTTTATCTATCTTAGATCTATCTAAGCCTTTGAACAAGCAAGAATAATCTATGTCATCATCGTCACTAGACTCACTATCACTAGAAGAAGCATAAGTGGAGTCTTGAGTACTCACCTTCTTCTCCCTTGCCATAAGGCAAGTGAGACGCTCGTTGGGGAAGAGAGCCGATTTGTTGAAGGCAGTGGCGGCGAGTCCTTCGTTGTCGGAGTCGGAGGAGGAGCAATCCGAGTCCCACTCCTTTCCTAGATGCGCCTCGCCCTTTGCCTTCTTGTATTGCTTCTTCTTCTCTCTTTTGTTCCCCTTTTCCTGGTCACTTTCATTATCGGGACAGTTAGCGATAAAATGACCAAGCTTACCGCATTTGAAGCACGAGCGCTTTCCCTTGGTCTTGGTCTTGCTTGGCTGCCCCTTGCGACCATTTAGCGCCGTCTTGAATCTCTTGATGATGAGAGCCATCTCTTCATCATTGAGCCCGGCCGCCTCAACTTGCGCCACCTTGCTAGGTAGCGACTCCTTGCTCCTCGTTGCCTTTAGAGCAATGGGTTGAGGCTCGTGGAGTGGTCCATTCAACGCGTCGTCGACGTATCTTGCCTCCTTGATCATCATCCGCCCGCTCACGAATTTTCCAAGTACTTCCTCGGGCGTCATCATCGTGTACCTGGGATTCTCACGAATATTGTTCACGAGATGAGGATCAAGTACGGTAAAGGACCTGAGCATTAGGCGGACGACGTCGTGATCCGTCCATCGCGTGCTCCCGTAGCTCCTTATCTTGTTGATGAGGGTCTTGAGCCGGTTGTATGTTTGCGTCGGCTCCTCGCCCCTTATCATGGCAAACCGTCCAAGCTCTCCCTCCACCAACTCCATTTTGGTGAGCAAGGTGACGTCGTTCCCCTCATGAGAGATTTTGAGGGTGTCCCAGATCTGCTTGGCATTGTCCAAGCCGCTCACCTTGTGATACTCGTCCCTGCACAAAGAGGCTAGCAACACAGTAGTAGCTTGTGCATTTTTATGAATCTGTTCATTAATAAACATAGGGCTATCCGAGCTATCAAATTTCATTCCACTTTCCACAATCTCCCAAATGCTTGGATGGAGAGAAAACAGGTGAGTACGCATTTTGTGGCTCCAAAATCCGTAATCCTCTCCATCAAAGTGAGGAGGTTTGCCAAGTGGAATGGGAAGCAAATGAGTATTTGAGCTATGCGGAATACGCGAATAATCAAAAGAAAAGTTTGAGTTAACCGTCTTTTGTTTGTAGTCGTTGTGGTCCTCGTCCTTTTGGGAAGAAGTAGACTCGTCGCTGTCGTAGTAGACAATCTCCTTGATGCGCCTGGTCTTCTTCTTCTTCCCTTCCTTCCGTCTTTGGCCCGAGCCGGAGTCGGTAGGCCTGTCATCCTTCGGCTCGTTGACGAAGGTCTCCTTCTCTTTATCGTTGATCACTATACCCTTCCCCTTAGGATCCATCTCTTCGGGCGGTTAGTCCCTTTGAGAAGAGAACGGCTCTGATACCAATTGAGAGCACCTAGAGGGGGGGGGGGTGAATAGGTGATCCTGTAAAAACTTCAAACTTAAGCCACAAAAACTTGTTATGTGTTAGCACGATTATTGCCAAGTGGCTAAGGTGAAGTCTCAACAAAACACAATACCACAAGAGATCAAGACAGAGGTGACACGGTGGTTTATCCCGTGGTTCGGCCAAGCCAATGCTTGCCTACTTCCACGTTGTGGCGTCCCAACGGACGAGGGTTGCAATCAACCCCTCTCAAGCGGTCCAAAGACCCACTTGAATACCACGGTGTTTTGCTTTTCCTTTCACTATCCCGTTTGCAAGGAATCTCCACAAATTGGAGTCTCTTGCCCTTACAAGTATATGATCACAAAGAAAGCACAGAGTAAGGGAGGGAAGCAACACACACAAATCCACAACAAAAGCGCACACACACGGCCAAGACTCGAGCTCGAATGACTATCTCAGAGTTCACACTAGAACAGAGCTCGAATCACTTAGAATCACAAACGAATGCGCAAAGAACTTGTGTGGATGATCAAGAATGCTCAAGAGTTGCTTGTGTCACTCCTCCATGCGCCTAGGGGCTCCTTTTATAGCCCCAAGGCAGCTAGGAGCCGTTGAGAGCAAATCCGGAAGGCCATCCTTGCCTTCTGTCGTCGGGGGCACCGGACAGTCCGGTGCACACCGGACATGTCCGGTGACCGATTTCTTTCCTTATCCAGCGCTTCCCGACCGTTGCAGACCGGCGGAGATCTGAGAGCCGTTGGCGCACCGGACAGTCCGGTGCACACCGGACAGTCCGGTGCCGTCTTCCGACCGTTGGCTCGGCCACGTGTCCCGCGCGGATTGCGCGGCCGACCGTTGGCCCTGGCCGACCATTGGCTCACCGGACAGTCCGGTGCACACCGGACAGTCCGGTGAATTTTAGCCGTACGCCGTCGGCGAATTCCCGAGAGCGGCCAGTTCGCGCCGAGTAGGCCTGGCGCACCGGACACTGTCCGATGCACACCGGACAGTCCGGTGCTCCAGACCGAGCTGAGCCTTGGCTGCACACAGCCAAGTCTTTCTCTCCCCTTTTCTCTTTTTCTTCTTTCTGTTTCTAACACTTAGACAAATATGTTAGTCCACAAAACAAATGTACTAAGGCTTAGAAACATACCTTTATCTCATGATTTGCACCTTGTTCATCCATGTACATAAATTCACAATTAAGCACATGTGTTGGCACTCAATCACCAAAATACTTAGAAATGGCCCAAGGGCACATTTCCCTTTCAGAGCCTCCACATCGCCCAACCTAGGGCGCAGGCCAGCCACGTCAACAGGAGGCGCCATCATCACCCTACCCCGAGCTGACTCGGGCTGCAGGGAACAAGACCGGCGTCCCATCAAGCTAGCTCCGCCAGATAGGCAATGATGGCACCCCGCATACTCTATGACGACGGCGGCTCTCAGCCCCCTTACGGAAGCAAGAGGACGTCAGCAAGGACCCAACCGCTCCGACAGTTGTCCCTCCGCCAGGCTCCATCGCTCCTCCGACGGCCACGACATCACACCAGCTGGGTGCCAAAATCTCTCCGGCTGCCACAACGGCATGTACTTAGGGCGCTAGCTCTCCTCCGCTAGATACGTAGCACTCTGCTACACCCCCCCATTGTACACCTGGATCCTCTCCTTACGCCTATAAAAGGAAGGACCAGGGCCCTCTTAGAGAAGGTTGGCCGCGCGGGGACAAGGACGAGACAGGCGCTCGCTTGAGAGCCACTCGCTTCCCTCTCCCGCGTGGACGCTTGTAACCCCCTACTGCAAGCGCACCCGACCTGGGCGCGGGACGAACACGAAGGCCGCGGGATTCCCACCTCTCTCACGCCGGTCTCCGGCCGCCTCGCTCTCCCCCCTTCGCGCTCGCCCTCGCGCTCGACCCATCTGGGCTGGGGCACGCGGCGACACTCACTCGTCGGCCCAGGGATCCCCCGGTCTCGAAACGCCGACAGATATACCCGGGATTAATATCATATCCACATTTGACTTATTGGTATTTGATCTATTATCGGGGACGCCTGCGAATATGATCCACCAGCCTTAGTCAAAGCATATGTTCTGATTGTAGATTCACGTGGTCTGTGATAACTCTCCTCCGATTAATTCACCCTGATGGTGATTTGCCTCACAAAGAGGTTCATCTTGATGATGAAATTCCTAGCAATGTGCGCAATATCATTATACTGGGAATACGGAACAATGAATCTTTCGTTTTGGGAAATGACAGAGATCATTATTAAATGTGGGAGACAAATATGTCGACACATATCTTGCCCCTCTAGATTGCAAATGGATCCAAAACAAAGTCCTAGGCATGAGTGCTTTAAGCTCTCTTATCGGGTCATTGATAAATGCAATCGAGGCTGAACCAATAATCGCAAAATGAAAGTCATGAGCTTGAAGTTCGGACATTTATGAGCACTATTGAAATAATGTGTGGTGAATGCGATGGTTCAAGTGGTCTTGTGAGAGACCCATTCCACATATGTGTTGAATAAATATTGTTCCGTTATGTAATATACCTAGCAAATGACATGAATTAAAATATGCAGTTAATAGGATTCTGAAGATCCGTCATGAGATCCTAGGAGGACCCATATCTTTGAATTATAAATATGCAACATATAAATCTCGTACCGAATAATACATTCCTGACGAATGAACACTCCCCTATGTAGAGACAATATCTCCTAGTTGAGATTATAGTTCCTTAATGGAACCTTTCCAGAAGAAATAAAGTCTGTGTTAAACACCAAAGTTTGATAATCCCTATAAAGGGATAAAGACCCATATAGACCCGAAAAGGAATAAGATGAGGTACCAAAGGACTTGAAGTTCATCGAATAAGCACATGTGCATTCTATGAGTTTTACTCATGGTAATTTCCACTAGATGTGGAATTACAGTATCCTCTAAAGCCCTGATGGCAGAAACCTATAAGGTTTAGGTGTTACTGGCAAAATATCTCCATTGTGCCAGAATGATAGACTATAATGATGTATCTGATCGATGAAAAATCCCTGATGGATTACGATCTTTGATGAACTTTTGTTACACCATCATAGATGTTGCAATGGATGAACGCCTAAAGCGATGTGTCATATTTAGAATATGTATTATTGCAACTATATTATCCCCTAAGTCCTATTGAATAACATGTTATTTGCTTTGCACAACTATGTATAAATTGTGGTGTAAGATAGAAAATGATAGCACCCCAACCTCATCCATTCTCGTTATTCCAGATGAACAATGAGACATATATCTTGAAGAATATGCTTGAGCTATGAGGGATAACGACTTTGACAGATGTCATCGTTAGGGGGAGAATGCTTATATTGATCACAATCGTAAGACAATAAATGTCATATTCTATGCCCTGAAGGCGTGGGCTTGATGATCAATATGTGAACCTTTATGGAACTTTCTATCAAATATATAGATCCAGTCGATCGAACACCATCAGTCAAAGTGGCTTATTTATATTGATACGTGCACTTATCTCGTATATCCTAGAAGTGAGTAGAGGTAAAGTTCCTGAAATAGTCCTTGCAAGGATATGCAATCCGTTTGCTAAATCTTTATGTGCATATACTTTCAGAAGAAGATGTTTTGCCTTATTGATACGGTTTTGCAAGGATCAGGAGAGCACATTTCTAAAGTTAGCCCTTGTAGAAGATTCGATAGAATCTAGATCTCAGAGGATTGAAATCTGTCACGATGACAGCTGTTATACTCGTTTTCTCTTGGTGAGTTTTCTTGAAGTTTCTCACATGAGGTTTTTAACGAGACAACAAAGTGCAAATGCAATTTGTATCACCATGCACTATTTCTCCACATTTTTCCCACTGGGTTTTCAGAGTTTTAACGAGGCATGTGTTGGTCGCGGTATTCACCCAAGGGGGAGTGTTAAATAACCCTAGTTAGGGTTATGTGGTCAAATACCTGTTTTGCCCCTGAGGGGTCTCACATCTCTATATAAGGAACCTGTATACCCCCTTATAATATAGAGAAGAGTAAGAGACCAGAGGTCCAACCCTACATCATGTGTCTTGTGTGCTCCATGTCGTGCTTCTGGTAAGTGATACGGGTCTTCCACATCTTCTTGCGCATAATCTGCCGACAGAAGGGAAGGGAGCAGATCTGGTGATCTGTGGTAACATAGTTCTCAACAAATGCATCTGTTGAGAACGTTTTTTCTCGTTTTATCCTAAAACAAGGATTAGGATTAGGATTAAGGTTTTAAGTATCTCTCGGTGATATTTTATGCGTCAAGCGTCATGGGCAAAATGGTAAATGTGTAGCAACACTGCAGTTCGCACCCTGCGCTCCGCATAAAATAGAGCCGTTCTGTTACCTCTCTTCTCCCATTCAAACTTCACATAGAGCCGTTGCTCAGCACTTGCGACCCACTACCAATCCTCTAAGCACAAGCACAACAACCAATCTTTGCAAGCCGTCCAAAGACGCCGCTGCCGCCGCCGCCGACGCAATGGGGAAACTCGGAGCCAAGTCCGACTACGAGAGTATCCGCGACGCCCGCATCTCCGAGAACATGGTAAGGCGCAGGCACCCTACCCGAATTCGATCTCCACTCGAAGAGGAATTTCTCGCGTCATCTCCAATTCTCGTTTGTGTCGTGTTTGCAGGCCCGGATGGAGATGCTCGGCCTTCTCCGCTGCGCGGGGGAGCTCAGCGACATCGCCTCCAGCCACCGCGCGGCAGGGAGCGCGACGCCTCGGAGGACCCCCAGGCCACGGGTGACGAGCATGACCCCGCTCCGCCGCTCCGGCCGCCTCCTCGCCGCGACGCCGACCCGCCCGACCGGATCCGCGTCGACGCACCGCTGTTCCACTCGGCTGAATGGACAGGGCACAGGTTGAAGCATTGAATGCTCTGTTCCGTGGATCGAGTCGTGTTATATGTGACGGCCGACGGGAAACAGTTCAAGCAAGTTCCTTTTTATTTTCTGGCAGGAGTTCTGAGTAAGTTGACGGCGGCGGGATCGGAGGAGGAGGATGATACATGGGAAGATGATAAGGAGGGGAAGTGGGCAGTGGCGGTGGCCAAGGAGAGGGTACAGGCGCTGCAGGAGAGGCGGTGCGACAGCAGGGGGAGGGGCGGCGTGTACGACTCTGTTCTTGGGATCTGCTGCCATTTCTGCAGGTACACACTCATCATTACAAACATGAATCACCGATTGGTGCTCCTGAGAAAGACCGCGCGGGATTAGTGTACAAGTAGCTGACAAAAAGTCGTTCTCTATGATCAAAGGCAGAAGAAATTGTGCGGCGAGGATGACTGCAAGCGCTGCGGGGAAGGAGACCTGAAGCAGCCATGCTTAGGTAAAAAGAATCCGTAGAGGATTCTCCTATTTCCCCCTGATTTCCGCACCTAGTATGATCATGTCAACGCTCAATACTTTGGCAAACATTTGACAGGAAAGACGGAGTGCTCATCTTGCCATTCTTCTAATGGGATACTCTGCCGTGCTTGCCTGAAAGTTAGGTACGGCGAAGGTAAGCGGACTTGCTTAACGCTGGAATGGCATTGTTCTTGCTGGATTTTGTCCTGCTTACTAAACTATGAAACGCGGTAGCAGAGATGGAAGAGGTGCGGAAGAACAAGAACTGGCTGTGCCCTCACTGCGTTGAGGAGAAGGGTATCAAGAAATTCTGGATATGCAACAGGTGAGCGCTTCATCAACCCCCTCTCTGTCAGGATACATAATAGTGTTTTTTAAAAAATCACTTCCCGTCGCTCATTCATTAACCCCTTTGGGTCATACACGATGCAGCTCCTTCTGCTTGAAGAAGCGGAAGATACCACCGACTGGGATTGCCATATATAATGGTATTTCTGACACGACTCCTGTCCACATATGTGAAACATGCTGTTCTTGCTGTTACTGATAAACATATCTGCTTCTTTTTTTCCTTTCACTTTCTTTGCCATTGCAACAGCAAGGGAGCAAGGATACGAGTCAGTTGCGCACCTTCTGATGGACAGGCTGAAGCGACAAGCTTTCTGATGACGACTGGTGTTGGCACGTTCACTTCTACAGCGACGATGATGACATAAAGATTGTAGTGGTAGTCTGTTGTCTGACGACGTCTGGTTTGGCATGTTTCACTTCTGCAGTGGTTTAGTGGTGATGGTAGATTGGTAGAGGTTATAGCGAGAGTCCGTTTTTCTCGCGGTTCCGATAGTAGGCATCTTAGCCTCTAGGAGAAAATGTTTCTGTTGAAATGAGTTCGACTTTTTGGCCCAAGAAGAATGTGAAGCTAGGAACTCTCGGTAGTCTGATGTTTCAGAGAACAACAACCTCAGCGGCCTTCTGACTTCTGAGTGGCAGCTTGTCTGTTTATTGTAACCACGTTTTATTGAGGGTCGGGGCAACCATGGTGCACATGCACAGTCTATTTATTTTCTGGATTTGAATCCAGCTGGCTAAGACCTAGTTTGGGTAATCTAGTAATGAAAGGGATTGTAGTGGATTGAGATATATTATGGGAGTTTTTGATTTATTGGGGATTTATACACTCTTCGATCCCTCCAAACCACTTCAATACTAAAGTATCCAAACTAAACCTAAGGGGTGTTTGAATACATTAAATTTAATATAGTTAGTTAGCTAAAAATGGCTAGTGAAATTAGTTAGCTAACTATTAACTAATTAGCTAAAAGTAGCTAATATCTAAATTATTATCTAGCCTGTTTAAATGTCTTTAGCTAATTTTAGCAGCTAACTATTATCTATACCGTATTCAAATATCTCCTAGGTCCATCAATTAATGAGAATTGTCATTTTACTGTTTCTGTGATGGAACCAGCCATCCGATATCAGCATAAAATTCAACCGGTATTGAATTCTATGGATGGTCATGTCTTCAAGCATTGTTTAGATCATTGTTTGGCGTTTTGACTTTTTCTAGATACATTGTTTTTTATGTATCTGAAATAGTGTATATCTAAGTGAATTGAAAAACAATGTATATAGAAAGGCTAAGTCATGTAATATAATTTGAAATGGAGGAAGTATTTCTCATTGAGGTTGGGTAACGCGGAGTCAGAAAGATGATTTCAGACATAGCTAGTCCATCAGCTACGTAGAACGTAAAATACAGTTTTTTGCACTATCATTTTGGTATTTCATGCCCTAAACACAGGTAGATTTTTATAAGGGCTGGTTTGACAATCCCATTTTTATGGGATTTCCAATTTAACAAGGGAAAATAAACTTTTTTTTTGGGAAAATGAAAAAATCCTTAGGAAAATAGAGTTCTCAAACTAGTTATAAACGTATGAAATCATACAAAGTCCATATTCTCAACTATATTTACAACAATTTATTAGATTTTTATTATCCAAATAAATATGATTGTGTAGGACTTGTATTTTTTATTTTAGATTGAATAGAAATATAAGTAAATACTTAAGTGTTTTTTTAGTTAGGACAAAACTCAAACCCTCCTTGTTGAGCAAGCTCTAGCTAACTTGCTTCAGTCTTAAATTTAATTGGGCCAAACAAGCTCTAGCTTTACTTTACCAAGTTGGGCTAGGCCTGACTATAGGTTACACCGCTAGTTGGGCAACTTGAAAACGGCCGGAGCTCGACGTGTTTTGGACAATCTCCACCTGCCCACCTACAACTGCAAGCGGATGCACCGCCGCCTTGCCACCACGGCCGCAGCGTCCGCGCTCCGGCGCTTCTCGCACCACTAGAGATGGCAATGGGTAAATACCCACCGGGTATTACTACCTCAGACTCATACCCGTAACACAAAAATAACCCCATCGGATCACTCATATACACTGGTGGGTATAGATTTATCCTCATACCCATACCCATGTGAGTATGAGTCACCCATCGGGTCAACCGTACCCACAAAAATTAAACATCTATCAAAATATTATATTATGCAAATGTCAAGTATATCCATCTAAATACCATTACAAAATTTCAAGTATCATTTAACCATCTATTCAACACACCAAAGATAATTGGATAAAATAGTAACACTAGGATAGTACTACATAGCACATTACATGTTCCATTACATGGTCATTAAATTGTCGTTAAACCTTCTATGACATTATGGCCTAAAAGGTTGTTAAATAGTAAAAAAAATGGATGACTAAAGTCCAAGTTCATGCTTGGCTAAGTTTATATTGGGTATTTTATACCCACGGGTTAACGGGTATGGGTGAAGGCGGAACGTTCTAATACTCGTTTACCCATTGGGTGAAGATTTTTGTCCAATAACATACCCACGGGTAGAATATTTAGCCCACATATATACCCTAATGGAGTAAATACCCATCGGGTATCGGGTCGCGGGTACCCATTGCCATCTCTACGCAACACAGCGCGCGTCCCCTGCCTGACCCGAGAAAATTGGAATTCTGCCATTATGAAACTTAGGATTCACTCGAATGCCATTATAGGAACACGCTTCATTAATACACCATTCTCAAACACTGGCTTGCAGACAAAATGCCATTTAGGGGGTTATTTGACAAAATGCCAATTGATTGAACAGTTTTACCCCTAAAACAAAACTGTCTGGCTCGTATCTCCTCTCTGCATCCTCCTCTTCTTATCCTGTCTCTCGCTCGTATCTCCTCCTCTCTAGACGAACCAACAGCACACGGCGCCCCACGGCGAGCTCCACCATGGCGCCCGGCTCTCCCACGGCGAGCTCCACCAGTGTTGGTCAGCTCCCCACGGCGAGCTCCACCACGGCACCCGGCTCGCCATGATGAGCTCCACCGACGTCGGCCGATTCCCCTCGGCAAGCTACATCGGCTTCCCCTCGGCGAGCTACAGCGGCTTCCCCTTCGGCTACCCTCGGCGGCTGGTTCCCCTCAGCTACCCTCGACGAGCTCTGGGTATGCACATGGGCTTTAGGGTTTTAGGTTTTTAGGCTTTAGGCTTTAGGATTTAGGCTTTAGATTTTAGGGTTTGTTCTGATTTGAGTTAGCACCAGCGGAGATCTCACATTATTGGTCACCAACAGTTGGCTAAATGGATTACAGTCGGAATGATTCTATGTACGGGTATGATTCTACATTTAATAACTTTTATAGAAATCGAATGAAGTAGTATGATTGTACATTTTATTTTTTATTTTTAGCTTTGACGATGAGCTTCCGCCTAGCTTAGCATTGGTAGTACATCCTAGTGGTCACCCAAAGGTTGGTATTGACTGGGACACACTTCAAATTGTTGAGAGGCAAGATGAGGAAGGTAGGATAGAAATTGTTGACAATGACAGAATGTATGAGTTGATCGGGTTGAGAGCTGAGGATGAAGCTCCTGAGAAGGCTAGTGAAGCTTTCAAGATGCAAGAGGGTGATGTCAATAGAAGTTATAGTGAGAATGAAACTATTGATACAGCCATCCCTGTTGATGATGAAATTCTAGATGAGAGGGTGATGTTGCATGTCCCAGACAAGCCTTGTATGGATATTGGAACAGTGTACCCTAGCATACGTGACTTCAGGCTAGCCGTGAGACAGTTTGCAACCAATGAAGAGTTTGAGCTAGAAATATATAAAACTGATCCGAGTCGATTTATTGGTAATTTCCTTCCAACTCGGCATTTCCTTCGAACTTCCCAAGCGTAGAGCGCCTGGCTGTGACACCGTCCGACGGCTCGAGCCCCACACCAGTACACCACTATCCCTACTGGCCTAGCGGCTAGCGTCTGAACGCCATCACTCCTAAGCCCGCTAACACCTATCACAGCCACCGTCGCGTCCAGTCCTGTGCTAGAGCAACTAGCTGGCAGCCACAGGCCATCACTAGCCGAACGTCCAGAGCATATTTAATGGTTGAGGGTCAGAATTTATATCTATTTTACTAAATTGTTTAGCGAATTTAATATAAAATTATATATACATTATACATGATTATATATTATATACAAAAAAAATTACGTGGCACACCCTATATGAAAAACCTAGGCCCGCCACTGGTGTACATGCCTAGAGTGGCAGCATACTGACAAACCTTGTCCACATGCATTGGCTTTGATTACAGCACATGAGAGTGTGGGTTTGGAATTGGAAGATTTTGTGCATGAGTTCTACTCATTACAAAGGTTCAAAAATACATACAAGAGAATAATTGAACCACTACTTGATAGGTCTTAATGGCCAACAGTGGATCTGCCCTATGCGGTTGCTGCACCACTTGACAAGAGAGGTAAAGGAAGGTATAAGAAACTAAGAATTAAGAGTTGTTTAGAAGGTGAGAATAGAAAAGGAAAAAAAGTAGCTACAGAGAAAGACAAAGAAGCTGACAAGAATGCAGTACTAGAAGCTGACATGGAGGGTTCAAACCAATCTGAGAAGGGGAAAATGAATATGATTAGAGGCAAAAGAAAGTGCAAAAAATGTGGAGAATTAGGTCACAGTGAAACTAGCTACAAGTGCCCATTGAAAGGAACAAAGAAAAAGTAAGTGATGAAATGTCTAATTTGAATATGTGCACTGTTATATTTGTATCTAACTGTGCTGTCCAACTTGTAGGAAGAGAAAGCCTTGCATGAATAGAACAAAGTATGGGGATAATGCCAAAATCCTCAAAACTCGACTTCAAGAAAGTGTCCAAGGTCAAGGTGCCGTCCAAGGTGAAGCTACTGTCGAACTTGAAATTGTTCAAGATCATGGTGCTGTCCAAAGTGATAATGGTGTCCAACTTAAAGAAGCTATCCAATTCGAAGTTTCTCTTCTGGTTACACCAACAAGGGAGTCTATTTTACAGGACAGCCCAATCAGAGTCACTAGGAGGTAATTACAATTATGTTGCATCAAGTCGTAGCTAGTTGTGTCATTAAATTGTACTGTTCTTCAATTTTTCAGCAAGCTTGCTATGTTGCTGGGAGATGGACAGTCACCTGCCAAGAATACAACTCCTAAGAAGATGCTAGTTGTTGGCGTTTCGGACCCGGGGGGTCCCTGGACCGACGAGTGAAATCACTGTGTGCCCCTGCCCAGATGGGTTGGCGCAGGATGGAACACAAGATGTGGGGCAAGCCTTGTATTATCCTGCACCGGGGTGTTGCTCGTAGTAGGGGTTACAAGCACGTCGCGAGAGGGAGAGAGAGAGGGAGAGGGAGCCCGTTCGTCCGCTCCTTCCCTCGCGCGAACCCCCCTCAGGATGGCCCTGGACCTCCCTTTTATAGACGCAAGGAGAGGGTCCAGACGTACAACGGGGGGCGTAGCTATGCGCTAACGTGTCCGGCAGAGGAGTGTCTATGCCTTGTGTACATGCCAACGTGGCTGTCGGGGGAGAGCTTGAGCCCTGTACACGTGATAGCGTGGCCGTCGGAGGAGCGCCTGAGTCCTATAGGAGCACAGCTGGCAGTGCGGCAAGGATCCTGTTGATGTCTCCTTGCCGCCGTAAGGGGCTGAGAGCCACCGGCGTCATGGTGCACGCGGGGCACCATCATTACCCCTCGCCGGGGTAAGCCAGATGGGACGCTGGTCTTGTTCCTTGTAGCCTGAGCAGGCTAGGAATAGGGTAATGATGTATCCCCTATTAGCGCGGTCGGTCCGAGCCCAAGGTCGGGTGAGGCGGAGACTTCTCTTGAGGCCGAGGCCGGGGTCGGGCGAGGACGCGATTCCTCCCGAGGCCGAGTCCGGGGGTCGGGCGAGGCGGAGACCTCCTCCCGAGGCCTGAGCCTGAGGTCGGGCGAGGCGGAGACCTCCCCCTGAGGCCGGAGCCTAAGGTCGGGCGAGGCGTAGCTTCCTGTTGCGCCCAAGGCCGACCTCAGTGGTTGATCGTGATTTGTTGTCAGTCTTCGCCTGGGTGGTCGGCCCGGCAGTCGGAGCTGAGAGCACCTAGAGGGGGGGGTGAATAGGTGATCCTGTAAAACTTGAGACTTAATGCCACAAAACTTGATTAGGAGTTAGCACAATAATGCCAAGTGGCTAGAGAGGAGTCTTAGCAAAACACAATAACCACAAAGAGATCAACACAGAGATGGCACAGTGGTTTATCCCATGGTTCGGCCAAGTCCAACGCTTGCCTACTCCACGTTGTGGCGTCCCAACGGACGAGGGTTGCAATCAACCCCTCTCAAGCGGTCCAAAGACCCACTTGAATACCACGGTGTTTTGCTTTGCCTTACTATATCCCGCTTGCGAGGAATCTCCACAACTTGGAGTCTCTCGCCCTTACAAAGATGTTCACAAAGAAGCATGGAATAAGAGAGGGATGAGCAACGCACACAAGACACAAAATCACAGCAAATACACACACACACAAGACCTAGACTTGAGCTCAAAAGAGTATCACGAGGTTCTCACTAGAACGGAGCTCAAATCACTAAGAATGTCAAACAAGTCCGCAAGAATGAAGTGTGAGTGATCAACAATGCTCAAGGGATGCTTGGTGTTCTCCTCCATGCGCCTAGGGGTCCCTTTTATAGCCCCAAGGCAGCTAGGAGCCGTTGAGAGCATTCCAGGAAGGCAATTCTTACCTTCTGTCGCCTGGCGCACCGGACAGTCCGGTGCACCACCGGACACTGTCCGGTGCGGATCTCTTTCCTTATTTGTCGAAGCTGACCGTTGAAGATTCAGAGCCGTTGGCGCACCGGACACTGTCCGGTGCAAACCAGACAGTCCGGTGCCCCCTTCTAGCCGTTGGCTCGGCCACGTGTCCCGCGCGGATCGCGCGGCCGACCGTTGGCCCGGCCGACTGTTGGCTCACCGGACAGTCCGGTGCACCACCGGACAGTCCGGTGATTTATAGCTGTACGCCGTTAATCACTTCCCGAGAGCGACGACTTCGCCTGTGAATGGCTCACCGGACAGTCCGGTGCACCACAGGACAGTCCGGTGATTTATAGTCGTACACCGTCGTCGAAGTCTTGAGAGCAGCAAGTTCGCCAGAGCTAGCCTGGCGCACCGGACACTGTCCGGTGCACCACCGGACAGTCCGGTGCACCTAGACTGAGCAAACTTTGGCTGAACGAGCCAAGTCATCTCCAAATTGATTTCTCCTGTTTCCAGCACTTAGACACAATACATTAGTTCTTAAAACAATGTACTAAGTCTAGAAACATACCTTTAGACTTGATTTGCACTTTGTCCATCAATTGGCATAGATTTTCACTTAAGCACTTGTGTTGGCACTCAATCACCAAAATACTTAGAAATGGCCCAAGGGCACATTTCCCTTTCAATCTCCCCCTTTTTGGTGATTTATGCCAACACAACAAAAAGCAACTAAAAGAAGTGCAACCTCAATACAAATGAGAACTCAAAATTGTTTTGATTCAAAATTGGCATATATGGATCATACTTTGCCACCACTTGGTTTGTTTTTGCAAATCAAACTCAATTTCCTATCTCTAAGTCAAACACACTTGTTGAGATATAAAGAGAGTTGTTCCAAGAGAAATTGATCAAAGATTTCAAAAACTCCCCCTTTTTCCCATAATCAAACATTCTCCCCACAAGAAGCCAACTTTTGACAAGAGAGTTTTGATTCCCATAATCAAACATTCTCCCCACAAGAAGCCAACTTTTGACAAGAGAGTTTTGACAAAACAAAGGCTCTATTCTACTGTTTTCAAAATTCTCAAGTGGTAGCTGATCCATTTCTTGCTTTGGCCTTATTTTCTCCCCCTTTGGCATCAAGCACCAAAACGGGATCAATCTTGGCCCTTAAACCTCATTGCCTCACCAAAATCTTCAAATAAGAGTAACAAGGCAATAAGGATATGGACTTGGAGTAAGTTACCCTCTCATTGGAGTCTAGTGGAAGTCTTGCATGGTCCAAGTCCACCTTTCCCTTTCAATCCACCTTTGAGACTAAATCAAGCAAACTCAAGCACACGGTTAGTCTCAAAGGGTCAAGTTGTAGCACATCTCCCCCTAAATATGTGCATCACTTGCAAAAGGACTTGCGAGGTCCGGGGAGTGTTTGTACAACTTGAGCACCATAAGTAAACAACAAAATACATAAGGAACATGATCAAAGGCATAAACACATGTATGCTATAAGTCAATCCAAGTTCCGCGAATCTAAGACATTTAGCTCACTACGCAGCCTGCAAAAGGTCTTTTCATCTAAAGGCTTAGTAAAGATATCGGCTAGCTGGTTCTCGGTGCTAATATAAAACACTTCGATATCTCCCTTTTGCTGGTGGTCTCTTAAAAAGTGATGCCGGATGTCAATGTGCTTTGTGCGGCTGTGCTCAACAGGATTATCCGCTATACGGATAGCACTCTCATTGTCACATAGGAGTGGGACTTTGCTCAGATTGTAGCCAAAGTCCCGGAGGGTTTGCCTCATCCAAAGTAGTTGCGCGCAACACTGTCCTGCGGCAACATACTCGGCCTCAGCGGTGGATAGGGCAACAGAGGTTTGTTTCTTAGAGCTCCACGACACCAGGGACCTTCCTAAGAATTGGCACGTCCCTGATGTACTCTTCCTATCGACCTTGCATCCAGCATAATCGGAGTCTGAATATCCAATTAAGTCAAAGGTAGACCCCTTTGGATACCAGATCCCGAAGCAAGGCGTAGCGACTAAATATCTAAGAATTCGCTTCACGGCCACTAAGTGACACTCCCGTGGATCAGATTGAAATCTAGCACACATGCTTACACTAAGCATAATATCCGGTCTACTAGCACATAAATAAAGTAAAGACCCTATCATAGACCGGTATGCCTTTTGATCAACGGACTTACCTCCTTTGTTGAGGTCGGTGTGTCCGTCGGTTCCCATCGGAGTCTTTGCGGGCTTGGCGTCCTTCATCCCAAACCGCTTTAGCAAGTCTTGCGTGTACTTCGTTTGGGAGATGAAGGTACCGTCCTTGAGTTGCTTCACTTGGAACCCAAGGAAGTAGTTCAACTCGTCCATCATCGACATCTCAAACTTATGCGTCATCACCCTACTAAACTCTTCACACGACTTTTGTTTAGTAGAACCAAATATTATATCATTGACATAAATTTGGCACACAAATAAGTCACCATCACAAGTCTTAGTAAATAAAGTTGGATCGGCTTTCCCAACCTTGAACGCATTAGCAATTAAAAAGTCTCTAAGGCATTCATACCATGCTCTTGGGGCTTGCTTAAGTCCATAGAGCGCCTTAGAGAGCTTACATACGTGGTCGAGGTACCATTCATCCTTGAAGCCAGGGGGTTGCTCCACGTACACCTCCTCCTTGATTGGCCCGTTGAGGAAAGCGCTTTTCACATCCATTTGGAACAACCTGAAAGAATGGTGAGCAGCATATGCTAGCAAAATACGAATGGACTCTAGCCTAGCCACAGGAGCAAAAGTCTCCTCAAAGTCCAAACCTGCGACTTGGGCATAACCTTTTGCCACAAGTCGAGCCTTGTTCCTTGTCACCACCCCGTGCTCGTCCTGTTTGTTGCGGAACACCCACTTGGTTCCCACAACATTTTGCTTGGGACACGGCACCAGTGTCCAAACTTCATTACGCTTGAAGTTGTTGAGCTCTTCCTGCATGGCCAACACCCAGTCCGGATCTAGCACGACCTCTTCTACCCTGAAAGGCTCAATAGAACAGACAAAGGAGTAATGCTCACAAAAATTAACTAATCTAGAACGAGTAGTTACTCCCTTGCTAATGTCACCCAAAATTTGGTCGACGGGATGATTCCTTTGAATCGTCGCTCGAACTTGGGTTGGAGGTGCCAGTTGTGCTTCTTCCTCCATCACATGATCATCTTGTGCTCCCCCTTGATCACACGCCTCTTCTTGATGAACCTGTTCATCGTCTTGAGTTGGGGAATGCACCATTATTGAGGAATAAGGTTGATCTTGCTCCTTTTGTTCCTGTGGCCGCACATCTCCAATCGCCATGGTGCGTATTGCGGCCGTTGGAACGTCTTCTTCATCTACATCGTCAAGATCAACAACTTGCTCTCTTGGAGAGCCATTAGTCTCATCAAATACAACATCGCTAGAGACTTCAACCAAACCCGATGATTTGTTGAAGACTCTATACACCTTTGTATTTGAGTCATAACCTAATAAAAACCCTTCTACAGCTTTGGGAGCAAACTTAGAATTTCTACCTCTCTTTACTAGAATGTAACATTTGCTCCCAAATACACGAAAGTAAGACACATTGGGTTTGTTACCGGTTAGAAGCTCATACGAAGTCTTCTTGAGGAGGCGGTGAAGGTAGACCCGGTTGATGGCGTGGCAAGCCGTGTTCACGGCTTCCGACCAAAACCGCTCGGGGGTCTTGAACTCTCCAAGCATTGTCCTCGCCATGTCTATGAGCGTTCTGTTCTTCCTCTCTACCACACCATTTTGCTGTGGTGTGTAGGGAGCGGAGAACTCGTGCTTGATCCCTTCCTCCTCAAGGTACTCCTCCACTTGAAGGTTCTTGAACTCGGACCCGTTGTCGCTCCTTATCTTCTTCACCTTGAGCTCAAACTCATTTTGAGCTCTCCTTAGGAAGCGCTTGAGGGTCCCTTGGGTTTCAGATTTATCCTGCAAAAAGAATACCCAAGTGAAGCGGGAAAACTCATCAACAATTACTAAACCATACTTACTTCCCCCGATGCTTAGGTAGGCGACGGGTCCGAAGAGGTCCATATGCAGCAGCTCCAGGGGTCTTGATGTAGTCATCACGTTCTTGATGTGATGAGCACTTCCCACTTGTTTACCTGCTTGACAAGTTGCACAAGGTCTATCTTTTTCGAAAGTTACATTAGTTAGACCTATCACGTGTTCTCCCTTTAGAAGCTTGTGAAGGTTCTTCATCCCCACATAAGCTAAACGACGATGCCACAACCAGCCCATGCTAGTCTTAGCAATTAAGCATGCATCTAGACCGGCCTCCTCTTTTTCAAAATCAACTAAATAGAGTTTGTCGTCTAATACACCCTTAAAAGCTAATGAACCATCACTTCTTCTAAAGACAGACACATCTACATTTGTGAATAAACAGTTATATCCCATATTACAAAGCTGACTCACAGACAACAAGTTATATCCAAGCGACTCAACTAAAAACACATTGAAAATGGAGTGCTCGGATGAAATAGCTATTTTTCCTAACCCTTTCACCTTGCCTTGATTCCCGTCACCGAATATGATTGAGTCTTGGGAATCTTTGTTCTTGACGTAGGAGGTGAACATCTTCTTCTCCCCCGTCATGTGGTTTGTGCATCCGCTGTCGATAATCCAGCTTGATCCCCCGGATGCATAAACCTGCAAGGCAAATTTAGGCTTGGGTTTTAGGTACCCAGCTCTTGTTGGGTCCTACAAGGTTAGTGACAATATCCTTAGGGACCCAAATGCAAGGTTTATCTCCCTTTCATTTTGCCCCTAATTTCCTAGCAATTACCTTTCTATCCTTTCTACAAATTGCAAAGGAAGCATTGCAAGCATGATAAATTGTAGAAGGTTCATTAATCTTCCTAGGAACATGAGCAACATTTCTCCTAGGCATATGGTGAATGACATTTCTCCTAGACATATCTCTACCATGCATATAGGAAGAACTTGAAGCAAACATTGCATTTGACTCATAAGCATTACAACTCCTATCATGATGACTATTTCTAGAAAATTTCCTATAAATAAATGCATGATTTTTTTGAGCACTATTAGGCATAGGGGCCTTCCCTTTCTCCTTGGTGGAGATGGAAGCCTTATGGCTTGTTAAGTTCTTGACTTCCCTCTTGAAGCCAAGACCATCCTTAATTGAGGGGTGTCTACCAATCGTGTAGGCATCCCTCGCAAATTTTATTTTATCAAATTCACTCTTGCTAGTCTTAAGTTGGGCATTAAGACTAGCCACTTCATCATTCAATTTAGAAATTGAAACTAGGTGTTCACTACAAGCATCAACATCAAAATCTTTACACCTATTGCAAATTGTAACATGTTCTACACAAGATGTTGATTTACTAGCTATTTCTAACTTAGCATTCAAATCATCATTTATGCTCTTTAAGCTAGAAATAGAGTCATGGCATGTAGACAATTCACTAGAAAGCATTTCATTCCTTTTAATTTCTAAAGCAAGGGATTTTTGTGCCTCAACAAACTTATCATGTTCTTCATACAAAAGATCCTCTTGCTTTTCTAATAACCTATTCTTATCATTTAAAGCATCAATCAATTCATTGATCTTATCAATTTTATTTCTATCTAAACCTTTAAATAAACTAGAATAGTCTATTTCATCATCATCACTAGACTCATCATCACTTGAAGAAGCATAAGTAGTATTCCGAGTACATACCTTCTTCTCCTTCGCCATGAGGCATGTGTGACGCTCGTTGGGGAAGAGGGCCGATTTGTTGAAGGCGGTGGCGGTGAGTCCTTCATTGTCAAGGTCGGACGACGAACAATCCGAGTCCCACTCCTTGCTAAGGTGTGCCTCACCCTTAGCCTTCTTGTAAGCTTTCTTCTTTTCCCTCTTGTTCCCTTGTTCCTGGTCACTCTCATTATCGGGACAATTAGCGATAAAATGACCAATCTTACCACATTTGAAGCATGAGCGCTTCCCCTTCGTCTTGTTCTTTTTGGGATGCTCCTTGCGTCCCTTTAGCGCCGTCTTGAAGCGCTTAATGATGAGGGCCATCTCTTCCTCATTTAGCCCCGCCGCCTCAACTTGCTCCACCTTGCTAGGTAGCGCCTCCTTGCTACTTGATGCCTTGAGAGCAATGACTTGAGGCTCATGGATTGGACCATTCAATGCATTGTCGACGTATCTTGCCTCCTTGATCATCATCCGCCCGCTTACAAACTTCCCAAGTATCTCCTCGGGCGTCATCTTGGTGTACCTAGGATTCTCACGAATATTGTTCACAAGACGTGGATCAAGGACGGTAAAAGACCTTAGCATTAGGCGGACGACGTCGTGGTCCGTCCATCGCGTGCTTCCATAGCTCCTTATTTTGTTGACGAGGGTCTTGAGCCGGTTGTACGTTTGGGTTGGCTCCTCGCCCCTGATCATCGCGAATCTCCCAAGTTCGCCATCCACCAACTCCATCTTGGTGAGCATGGTGACGTCGTTCCCCTCATGCTTGAGGGTGTCCCAAATCTGCTTGGCGTTATCCAAGCCGCTCACCTTATGGTATTTGTCTCTGCACAATGAAGCTAGAAGAACAGTAGTAGCTTGTGCATTTTTGTGAATTTGCTCATTAATGAACATGGGACTATCAGTACTATCAAATTTCATTCCACTTTCTACTATCTCCCATATGCTTGGATGGAGAGAGAACAAGTGACTACGCATTTTGTGACTCCAAAATCCGTAGTCCTCTCCATCAAAGTGAGGGGGTTTACCAAGTGGAATGGAGAGTAAATGAGCATTGGTACTTTGCGGAATACGAGAGTAATCAAAAGAAAAGTTCGAATTGACCGTTTTCTTTTTCTCGTAGTCGTTGTCGTCGTTGTCCTTTTGGGAAGAAGAGGACTCGTCACTGTCGTCGTAGTAGACGATCTCCTTGATGCGCCTCGTCTTCTTCTTCTTCCCATCTTTTCGTTTGTGGCCCGAGCCCGAGTCGGTAGGCTTGTCATCTTTTGGCTCGCTGACGAAGGACTCCTTCTCCTTATCATTGATCACAATCCCCTTGCCCTTAGGATCCATCTCTTCGGGCGATTAGTCCCTTTCTTGAAGAGAACGGCTCTGATACCAATTGAGAGCACCTAGAGGGGGGGTGAATAGGTGATCCTGTAAAACTTGAGACTTAATGCCACAAAACTTGATTAGGAGTTAGCACAATAATGCCAAGTGGCTAGAGAGGAGTCTTAGCAAAACACAATAACCACAAAGAGATCAACATAGAGATGGCACAGTGGTTTATCCCGTGGTTCAGCCAAGTCCAACGCTTGCCTACTCCACGTTGTGGCGTCCCAACGGACGAGGGTTGCAATCAACCCCTCTCAAGCGGTCCAAAGACCCACTTGAATACCATGGTGTTTTGCTTTGCCTTACTATATCCCGCTTGCGAGGAATCTCCACAACTTGGAGTCTCTCGCCCTTACAAAGATGTTCACAAAGAAGCACGGAATAAGAGAGGGATGAGCAACGCACACAAGACACAAAATCACAGCAAATACGCACACACAAGACCCAGACTTGAGCTCAAAAGAGTATCACGAGGTTCTCACTAGAACGGAGCTCAAATCACTAAGAATGTCGAACAAGTGCGCAAGAATGAAGTGTGAGTGATCAACAATGCTCAAGGGATGCTTGGTGTTCTCCTCCATGCGCCTAGGGGTCCCTTTTATAGCCCCAAGGCAGCTAGGAGCCGTTGAGAGCATTCCAGGAAGGCAATTCTTGCCTTCTGTCACCTGGCGCACCGGACAGTCTGGTGCACCACCGGACACTGTCCGGTGTGGATCTCTTTCCTTATTTGTCGAAGCTGACCGTTGAAGATTCAGAGCCATTGGCGCACCGGACACTGTCCGGTGCACACCGGACAGTCCGGTGCCCCCTTCTAGCCGTTGGCTCGGCCACGTGTCCCGCGCGGATCGCGCGGCCGACCGTTGGCCCGACCGACTGTTGGCTCACCGGACAGTCCGGTGCACCACCGGACAGTCCGGTGATTTATAGCTGTATGCCGTTAATCACTTCCCGAGAGCGACAACTTCGCCTGTGAATGGCTCACTGGACAGTCCGGTGCACCACCGGACAGTCCGGTGATTTATAGCCGTACACCGCCGTTGAAGTCCCGAGAGCAGCAAGTTCGCCAGAGCCAGCCTGGCGCACCGGACAGTCCGGTGCACCCAGATTGAGCAGACTTTGGCTGAACGAGCCAAGTCATCTCCAAATTGATTTCTCCTGTTTCCAGCACTTAGACACAATACATTAGTTCTCAAAACAATATACTAAGTCTAGAAACATACCTTTAGACTTGATTTGCACTTTGTCTATCAATTGGCATAGATTTTCACTTAAGCACTTGTGTTGGCACTCAATCACCAAAATACTTAGAAATGGCCCAAGGGCACATTTCCCTTTCAGGAGCGGAGCGAGCGGCGCTGTTTTCCTGTCATATCGGATAGTAAAAGAGAGGGCCGAAGTGACTGCGGTCACTTTGGCCTGGCCGACTGAGGCGTGTGTGCTAGGATACGGCGTCAGGCATCCCCTGCATTGAATGCGCCTGCGAAGCGGTCGGTTGGTGAGGCGGTCTGGCCAAGGTTGCTTCACAACGAAGCCTGCCCGAGCTGGGCTTCGGGAGAGCCGAGGGGGCGCCTGCTGCCTGAGGAGGCCCTCGGGCGAGGCGTGAACTCGTCTGGGACTACTGCTCCAGTCCGAGGCTGGGCTCGGGTGAGGTCGCGTCCCTTGGGTAGACGAAGCCTTGACTTGGACCGCGCCCGTCAGTGGGTCTGAGGGTGTTTACCAGCCATGATTAGGAGTATTGGGGGTACCCCTAATTATGGTACCCGACAGTAGCCCCCGAGCCTCGAAGGGAGTGTTGGTACTCGCTTGGAGGCTTTTGCCACATTTTCGGTGAGGGGACTAGCCTTTCTCAGTTTTTGCTTTGTTCTGGTGGGTGCGCGCGAGCACACCCGTCGGGTGTAGCCCCTGAGGCCTCGGAGGAGTGGTTTGACTCCTTTGAGGTCTGAATGCTTTTCGTGGTGCCTCGGCCGGTCTGATCGTTCCCTCATGCGGCCTAGCCATAGCCCGGGTGCGTGGTCAGGTTCCAAGTTATCAAGCTGGTTTGTTGACGCTGTCAACTGTTTTGGCCGTAGCTGGGTGCGAGAGCAGCCCCCGAGCCTCTGCACGGAGCGAGAGGACGATCAAGGACTTTCCCGACTTTTATCATACGCCCTGCGTCGCCTTTACGCAAGGAGGAGGGGGCGAAAGCGCCATGTTGCCCTCAGAGGGCGCTGAACATGGTGTTTCCAGTGAGCTGCTAACGGGTGATCCGAGTGGACGTGAAAGGGAAATGTGCCCTTGGGCCATTTCTAAGTATTTTGGTGATTTAGTGTCCAACACAAGTGCCTAAGTGTAAAAAGGTGGACAAAGTACAAATCAAGAATTAAGGTATGTTTCTCACACTTAGTACATTGTTTTATGGACTAATGTATTGTGTCTAAGTGCTGGAAACAGGAAAAATCCAATTGGAAATGTCTTGGCTCGAGCAGCCAAGAATCTGCTGAGTCTGGGAGCACCGGACTGTCCGGTGGTGCACCGGACAGTGTCCGGTGCGCCAGGCTAGCTCGAGCGAAGTGGTCGCTCTCGGGATTTCACCGGCGACGTACGGCTAAAATTCACCGGACTATCCGGTGTGCACCGGACAGTCCGGTGAGCCAACGGTCTGCCGGGCCAACGGTCGGCCGCGCAATCTGCGCGGGACACGTGGCCGAGCCAACGGCTAGAAGACGGCACCGGACTGTCCGGTGTGCACCGGACATGTCCGGTGCGCTAACGGCTCTCAGGCTGCCAACGGTCGGCTTCGTTATTTAAGGAAGGAAATCGGTCACCGGACAGTGTCCGGTGTGCACCGGACTGTCCGGTGCCCCCGACGACAGAAGGCAAGAATGGCTTTCCAGATTTGTGCTCAACGGCTCCTAGCTGCCTTGGGGCTATAAAAGGGACCCCTAGGCGCATGGAGGAGAACACCAAGCAACCTTAGAGCATTCTTGATCATTCACACTCAGTCTTTACGTATTCGTTTGTCATTCTCAGTGATTCGAGCTCCGTTCTAGTGAGAACTTTGAGATAGTCTTTTGAGCTCGATTCTTGGCCGTGTGTGTGCGCATTTTGCTGTGGATTTGTGTGTGTTGCTTTCCTCCCTTACTCTGTATTTCTTGTGAATCTCAAGTGTAAGGGCGAGAGGCTCCAAGTTGTGGAGAATCCTCGCAAACGGGATATTGAAAGGCAAAGAAAAACACCGTGGTATTCAAGTTGGTCTTTGGACCACTTGAGAGGGGTTGATTGCAACCCTCGTCCGTTGGGACGCCACAACGTGGAGTAGGCAAGCGTTGGTCTTGGCCGAACCACGGGATAAACCACTGTGTCATCTCTGTGTTTGATCTCTTGTGGTATTGTGTTTTGTTGAGACTCCTCTCTAGCCACTTGGCGATTATTGTGCTAACACTTAACAAGTTTTTGTGGCTATAAGTTTAAGTTTCACAGGATCACCTATTCACCCCCCCTCTAGGTGCTCTCAATTGGTATCAGAGCCGTTCTCTTCACAAAGGGACTAACCGCCCGAAGAGATGGATCCTAAAGGGAAGGGAATCGTGATCAACGACAAGCAGAAGGAGTCCTTCGTCAACGAGCCCAAAGATGACAAGCCTACCGACTCCGGCTCGGGTCATAGACGAAAGGAAGGGAAGAAGAAGAAGACAAGGCGCATCAAGGAGATCGTCTACTACGACGACAGCGATGAGTCTACTTCTTCCCAAAAGGACGACGACCACAACGACTACGAGAGAAGGAAACCGGTTAATTCGAACTTTTCCTTTGACTACTCTCGTATTCCGCAAAGTTCAAATTCACATTTGCTCTCCATTCCACTCAGCAAGCCCCCACACTTTGATGGGGAGGACTACGGATTTTGGAGCCACAAAATGCGTAGTCACCTATTCTCTCTCCATCCTAGTATATGGGAGATTGTAGAGAGTGGAATGCACTTTGATAGTTCGGATAGTCCCATGTTCATTAATGAACAAATTCATAAGAATGCACAAGCTACTACTGTCCTTCTAGCTTCTTTATGCAGGGATGAATACCATAAAGTGAGCGGCTTGGATAACGCCAAGCAGATCTGGGACACCCTCAAGATTTCTCATGAGGGGAACGACGTCACCTTGCTCACCAAGATGGAGTTGGTGGAGGGCGAGCTTGGACGGTTCGCGATGATAAGGGGCGAGGAGCCGACACAAACATACAACCGGCTCAAGACCCTTATCAACAAGATAAGGAGCTACGGAAGCACGCGATGGACGGACCACGACGTCGTCCGACTGATGCTAAGGTCCTTTACCGTTCTTGATCCTCATTTGGTGAATAATATTCGTGAAAATCCCAGGTACACCAAAATGTCGCCCGAGGAAGTCCTAGGAAAATTTGTCAGCGGGCGAATGATGATCAAGGAGGCGAGGTACGTGGACGACGCCTTGAATGGACCGATCAATGAGCCGCAACCTCTTGCTCTCAAAGCAACAAGAAGCAAGGAGGCGCTGCCAAGCAAGGTGGCGCAAGTTGAGGCGGCCGGACTCAATGATGAGGAGATGGCCCTCATCATTAAGCGATTCAAGACGGCGCTTAAAGGTCGCAAGGGGCAGCCAAGCAAGACCAAAGCCAAGGGGAAGCGCTCATGCTTCAAATGCGGTAAGCTTGGTCATTTTATTGCTAACTGTCCCGACAATGATAGTGAACAGGACCAAGGGAGCAAGAGGGAGAAGAAGAAGGCATACAAGAAGGCAAAGGGCGAGGCACATCTAGGAAAGGAGTGGGATTCGGATTGCTCCTCCTCCGACTCCGACAATGAAGGACTCGCTGCCACCGCCTTCAACAAGTCATCCCTCTTCCCCAACGAGCGTCTCACATGCCTTATGGCAAGGGAGAAGAAGGTATGTACTCGAGACTCTACGTATGCTTCTTCAAGTGAGGATGATTCTAGCGATGAGGAAATAGATTACTCTAGCTTGTTCAAGGGATTGGATAGAAATAAAATTGATAAAATCAATGAATTGATTGATGCCTTGAATGAAAAGGATAGGCTTTTAGAAAAGCAAGAGGATTTGTTGTATGATGAACATGATAAATTTGTAGAGGCACAAAAATCCTATGCTTTAGAAGTTAAAAGAAATGAAATGCTTTCTTATGAACTATCTACTTGTCATGAAACCATTTCTACTTTACAAGGTGTTAACAATGATTTAAATGCTAAATTAGAAGTAGCAAATAAATCTAATTCTTGTGTAGAACATGTTATGATTTGCACTAGGTGTAAGGATTTTGATATTGATGCCTGTAGTGAACACCTAGTTTCAATTTCGAGATTAAATGATGAAGTAGCTAGTCTTAATGCCCAACTTAAGACTAGCAAAAGTGATTTCGATAAGCTAAAATTTGCAAGGGATGCCTACACGATTGGTAGACACCCCTCAATTAAGGATGGACTTGGCTACAAGAGGGAAGCCAAGAACTTGACAAGCCATAAGGCTCCTATCTCCGCCAAGGAGAAAGGGAAGGCTCCTATGGCTAGTAGTACTAAAAGGAACCATGCTTTTATGTATCATGATAGGAGACAAACCAGAAATGCTTATAGGAGTTATAATGCTTATGATGATTTTGACTCTCATGCCATGTTTGCTTCTAGTTCTTCCTATATGCATGATAGAAATATGTCTAGGAGAAATGCTATTCATCATGTGCCTAGAAAGAATATTATTCATGCTCCTAGGAAAGTAGTGAATGAACCTTCTACAATTTATTGTGCTTTAAATGCTTCCTTTGCTATTTGTAGAAAGGATAGGAAGATAGTTGCTAGAAAATTAGGGGCAAGATGCAAGGGAGACAAAACGTGCATTTGGGTCCCTAAGGATATTTGTGCTAACCTTGTAGGACCCAACATGAGTTGGGTACCTAAGACCCAAGCCTAAATTTGCCTTGCAGGTTTATGCATCCGGGGGTTCAAGCTGGATTATTGACAGCGGATGCACAAACCATATGACGGGGGAGAAGAAGATGTTCACCTCCTACGTCAAGAATAAAGATTCCCAAGATTCAATAATATTCGGTGATGGGAATCAAGGCAAGGTAAAAGGGTTAGGTAAAATTGCAATCTCAAATGAGCACTCTATATCTAATGTGTTTTTAGTAGAGTCTCTTGGATATAATTTGCTATCTGTTAGTCAATTATGCAATATGGGATATAACTGCTTATTTACAAATGTAGATGTGTCTGTCTTTAGAAGATGTGATGGTTCACTAGCTTTTAAGGGTGTACTAGACGGCAAACTTTACTTAGTTGATTTTGCAAAAGAAGAGGCCGGTCTAGATGCATGCTTAATGGCTAAGACTTGCATGGGCTGGTTGTGGCATCGCCGCTTAGCACATGTGGGGATGAAGAACCTCCACAAGCTTCTAAAGGGAGAACACGTAATAGGTCTAACCAATGTTCATTTCGAAAAAGATAGACCTTGTGCAGCTTGTCAAGCAGGTAAACAAGTGGGAGGAGCACATCACAGCAAGAATGTGATGACCACGTCAAGACCTCTGGAGCTGCTGCATATGGACCTCTTCGGACTCGTCGCCTATCTGAGCATAGGAGGAAGTAAGTATGGTCTAGTTATTGTTGATGACTTTTCCCGCTTCACTTGGGTGTTCTTTTTGCAGGATAAGTCTGAAACCCAAGGGACCCTCAAGCGCTTCCTAAGGAGAGCTCAAAATGAGTTTGAGCTCAAGGTGAAGAAGATAAGGAGCGACAACGGGTCCGAATTCAAGAACCTTCAAGTGGAGGAGTTCCTTGAGGAGGAAGGGATCAAGCACGAGTTCTCCGCTCCCTACACACCTCAGCAAAACGGTGTGGTGGAGAGGAAGAACAGGACACTCATAGATATGGCGAGGACTATGCTTGGAGAGTTCAAGACCCCCGAGTGCTTTTGGTCAGAAGCTGTGAACACGGCTTTCCACGCCATCAACAGGGTCTACCTTCACCGCCTCCTCAAGAAGACTTCATATGAGCTGCTAACCGGTAACAAACCCAATGTATCGTACTTTCGTGTATTTGGGAGTAAATGCTACATTCTAGTGAAGAAGGGTAGGAATTCCAAATTTGCTCCCAAAGCTGTAGAAGGGTTTTTATTAGGTTATGATTCAAATACAAAGGCGTATAGGGTCTTCAACAAATCATCGGGTTTGGTTGAAGTCTCTAGCGACGTTGTATTTGATGAGACTAATGGCTCTCCAAGAGAGCAAGTTGTTGATTGTGATGATGTAGATGAAGAAGATGTTCCGACGGCCGCTATACGAACCATGGCGATTGGAGAAGTGCGGCCACAGGAACAAGATGAACGAGATCAACCTTCTTCCTCAACAACGGTGCATCCCCCAACTCAAGACAATGAACAGGTTCATCAAAAGGAGGCGTGTGATCAAGGGGGAGCACAAGATGATCACGTGATGGAGGAAGAAGCGCAACCGGCACCTCCAACCCAAGTTCGAGCGACAATTCAAAGGGATCATCCCGTCGACCAGATATTGGGTGACATTAGCAAGGGAGTAACTACTCTCTCAAGATTAGTTAATTTTTGTGAGCATTACTCTTTTGTCTCTTTGTCGGGGACCATAATTAGGGGTACCCTCAAGACGCCTAATTCTCAGCTGGTAACCCCCATCAGCATAAAGCTGCAGAGGCCTGATGGGTCTGATTAAGTCAGGGATCAGTCCATACGAGCGACTTGATCACGCCACGCCCGAGCCTAGCCTCGGGCGAGGGCAGCCGACCCTGAGATGGTTCCGTCTCGCCCGAGGTCTCCTCTTTCACGGCAGACGCATCTCCGGCTCGCCCGAGGCCATGCCTTCGATAAGAAGTAACCCTGACTAAATCACCGCGCCGACCGACCAAATCACTGGGGCCTTTAACGCAAAAGGTAAGACTGACTGGTAGCCAGGCTTGGCCGAAAGCGCCAGAGGAAGCTCCGCCCGACCCAGGGCTCGGACTCGGGCTAAGGCCCCGGAAGACGGCGAACTCCGCTCCGCCCGACCCAGGGCTCGGACTCGGGCTAAGGCCCCGGAAGACGGCGAACTCCACTCCGCCCGACCCAGGGCTCGGACTTGGGCTAAGGCCCCGGAAGACGGCGAACTCCGCTCCGCCCGACCCAGGGCTCGGACTTGGGCCAAGGCCCCAGAAGACGACGAACTCCGCTCCGCCCGACCCAGGGCTCGGACTCGGGCTAAGGCCCCGGAAGACGACGAACTCCGCTCCGCCCGACCCAGGGCTCGGACTTGGGCTAAGGCCCCGGAAGACGGCGAACTCCGCTCCGCCCGACCCAGGGCTCGGACTTGGGCCAAGGCCCCAGAAGACGACGAACTCCGCTTCGCCCGACCCAGGGCTCGGACTCCACCCTGGCCTCTGCCGAACGACCTCCGCCTCGCCCGACCCAGGAGCTCAGGTTCGGTCTCGGCCATGCAGGACGGACTCGACCTCAGCCTCGGAGGAGCCTCCACGTCGTCCGACCTAGGACACGAGCCCGCCACGTCGACAGGAAGCGTCATCATCACCCTACCCCGAGCCGACTCGGGCCGCAGGGAACAGGACCGACGTCCCATCTGGCTAGCCCCGCTAGATAGGCAATGATGGCGCCCCGCTGGACCATGACGACGGCGACTCTCAGCTCCCTTACGAAAGCAGGGAGACGTCAGCAAGGACCCAGCCACTCCGACAGCTGTCCCTCCGTCCGGCTCCATCGCTTCTCCGACAGCCACGACGCCACACTAGCTGGGTGCTAAGATCTCTCCGGCTGCCACCTTGGCATGTACTCAGGGCACTAGCTCTCCCCCGCTAGACACGTAGCACCTTGCTACACCCCCATTTGTACACCTGGATCCTCTCCTTACGCCTATAAAAGGAAGGACCAGGGCCTTCTTAGAGAAGGTTGGCCTCGCGGGAACGAGGGCAGGGGCAGGCGCTCTCTCGGGGCCGCTCGCTCCCCTCACCCGCGCGGACGCTTGTAACCCCCTACTGCAAGCGCACCCGACCTGGGCGCGGGACGAACACGAAGGCCGCGGGAATTCTCCGACTCCCTCACGACCCGGCTCCGGCCACCTCGCTCTCGCTCGCTCTCTCCCCCCTTCGCGCTCGCCCACGCGCTCGACCCATCTGGGCTGGGGCACGCGGCACACTCACTCGTCGGCTCGGGGACCCCCCGGTCTCGGAACGCCGACAGTTGGCGCGCCAGGTAGGGGCCTGCTGTGTGTTGACGAGTAGATTCCCGTCAAGCTCCAGATGGGCAGTCTCCAACGACCTCTTCAACCCGGGACGGTGCTCCGTTTCAGGAGTCTCGAGTTCATGTCTTTCGACGGCAGCTACGACATGATACTCCTTCCACCGCCGCGCGACAGCGACAATGGTGGCGGACAGCCCGCCCGCCGGCGGCGGAATCGACGACGCCTTTCCCGCGTGGGGGAAGGACAACTTTCGAGTTCGCTCCGTCCTCTCCCTCGCCATCGGAGGAGGAGGCGGGGCAACCAAGGCCGAGCGGGAGGCTGCGCTCAGTCGACCGTCGAGCAAATCGACATCCCTAGCGCCCCAACGGAGGACGTGTCGGGCATCACCCCCGCGTTTGAGGCGAAGGCGAGCGTCGTCCCCCCGCGTCACGCCGATCCTGAGCAAGTGGACGACGCCAGCACGCTCACGGAGGGCCTGCAGGACGTCGCCCTCGCACCCAGGACGACAGCACAATCAGCCCCCGATGCGACTTCGTCGATCCTCGTCGACCAAAAGGTACGGGCTGATTCCCATCCTTCGTCATTTCGACTCGGACTCAACCCGCCTGGCGACCTCGCTTTGGCGGGCGCTCACGTTGAGGCGAGTGCAACCTCTCTGGGGTTTCGTGTGCGGTCGCCTTGGGACCGATTGACGGGTGTCTCGACCTACGGACCCTCTGGATCCGAGGAAGATGACGACCCCAGCATCTGCTGGGATTTCTCCGGATTTGGCAACCCCAGTGCCATGCGGGACTTCATGGCCGCATGTGACTACTGCCTCTCCGACTGTTCCGACGGCAGCCGCAGCCTTGACGACAAGGACTGTGGCCCGAGCCGCGAATGTTTCCACGTCGAGCTAGGGGATCCCTCCGGAGGCGGCTGTCTCGGCATGCCGGAGGATGGTGATCCCCCTAGGCCAGCGCCTCGCGCCGACATCCCGCGGGAGCTAGCTGTGGTCCCCGTTCCGGCGGGGGGTCATGACCCACAGCTCGAGCAAGTCCGCGGGGCGCAGGCCGGGCTCGATGAGGGAACAGGAGCGCTCGAGGCAATCCGCCAGAACATCGGGCAGGTATGGGCGAGCCAGCCCCCGGCCGGAGGAATACGTCACCTGCCCCAAGGTCTCCAGCACCGCATCGCCAACGATGCCAGGGACAGACCGCCACCCGCATCCGGCGGAACCGGTCAGGACCTGGCCGCCGCAGCGATGCTCCTCCGCGCGATGCCGGAGTCATCAACCACCGAGGGTCGGCGAATCCAGGGAGAACTCAAGCATCTCCTGGAAGGCGCTGCGGCCCGGCGGGCCGAGAGCTCTGCCTCCCGAAGGCAGGGGTACCCCTCGGAACCTCGTGCCGCGACTTCCCGACTCACGCGGGAAGCCTCGGTCTACACCGGGCGCACGCGCAACACCGCGCCTGCGGCCCCGGGCCACCTCGGCGACGAGCACCCTCATCGCGACCGTCGGGCCCGCCTCGACGAAAGGGTGCGCCGAGGTTATCACCCCAGGCGTGGGGGACGCTACGACAGCGGGGAGGATCGGAGTCCCTCGCCCGAACCACCCGGTCCGCAGGTCTTTAGCCGAGCCATTCGGCGGGCGCCGTTTCCGCCCCGATTCCGACCCCCGACTACTATCACAAAGTACTCGGGGGAAACAAGACCGGAATTGTGGCTCGCGGACTACCGCCTGGCCTGTCAACTGGGTGGGACGGACGACGACAACCTCATCATCCGCAACCTCCCCTTGTTCCTTTCCGACACCGCTCGCGCTTGGTTGGAACACCTGCCTCCGGGGCAGATTTCCAACTGGGAAGATCTGGTCCAGGCTTTCGCCGGCAACTTCCAGGGCACGTACGTGCGCCCCGGGAATTCCTGGGACCTCCGAAGCTGTCGGCAACAGCCGGGAGAGTCTCTTCGGGACTACATCCGACGATTCTCGAAGCAGCGCACCGAGCTGCCCAATATCACCGACTCCGATGTCATCGGTGCGTTCCTTGCCGGCACCACCTGCCGTGACCTGGTGAGCAAGTTGGGTCGCAAGACCCCCACCAGGGCGAGCGAGCTGATGGACATCGCCACCAAGTTCGCCTCTGGTCAGGAGGCGGTCGAAGCCATCTTCCGAAAGGACAAGCAGCCCCAGGGCCGCCCGTCGGAAGATGCTCCCGAGGCGTCTACTCCGCCCGGCGCCAAGAAGAAAGGCAGGAGGAAGTCGCAAGCGAAACGCGACGCCGCCAGCACGGACCTTGTCGCCGCTGCCGAGTACAAGAACCCTCGGAAGCCCCCCGGAGGCGCCAACCTCTTCGACAAGGCACTAAAGGAGACGTGCCCCTACCATCAGGGGCCCGTCAAGCACACCCTCGAGGAGTGCGTCATGCTTCGTCGCCACTTCCACCGGGCCGGGCCACCCGCAGAGGGTGACAAGGCCCGCGACGACGGCAAGAAGGAAGATCACCAAGCAGGAGAGTTCCCCGAGGTCCGCGACTGCTTCATGATCTATGGAGGGCATGCGGCGAACGCCTCGGCTCGGCATCGTAAGCAGGAGCGTCGGGAGGTCTGCTCGGTGAAGGTGGCGGCGCCAGTCTACCTAGACTGGTCCGACAAGCCCATCACCTTCGACCAGGACGACCACCCCGACCACGTGCCGAGCCCAGGAAAGTACCCGCTCATCGTCGACCCCGTCATCGGCGACGTCAGGCTCACCAAGGTCTTGATGGATGGGGGCAGCTGCCTCAACGTCATCTACGCTGAGACCCTCAGGCTCCTGCGCGTCGATCTGTCGTCCGTCCGAGCAGGCGCTGCGCCCTTCCACGGGATCATTCCCGGGAAGCGCGTCCAGCCCCTCGGACAGCTCGACCTCCCTGTCTGCTTCGGAACACCCTCCAACTTCCGAAGGGAGACTTTGACGTTCGAGGTGGTCGGGTTCCGAGGAACCTACCACGCAGTGTTGGGAAGGCCATGCTACGCGAAGTTCATGGCCATCCCCAACTACACCTACCTGAAGCTCAAGATGCCGGGCCCCAACGGGGTCATCACCGTCGGCCCCACGTATAAACACGCATTCAAATGCGATGTGGAGTGCGTGGAGTACGCCGAGGCCCTCGCCGAGTCCGAGGCCCTCATTGCCGACCTGGAAAGCCTCTCCCGAGAGGTGCCGGACGTGAAGCGACATGCCGGCAACTTCGAGCCAGCGGAGACGGTTAAGGCCGTCCCTCTCGACCCCAGTGGCGACACCTCCAAGCAGATTCGGATCGGATCCGGGCTCGACCCCAAATAGGAAGCAGTGCTCGTCGACTTTCTCCGCGCAAACGCCGACGTCTTTGCGTGGAGTCCCTCGGACATGCCCGGCATACCAAGGGATGTCGCCGAGCACTCGCTGGATATTCGGGCCGGGGCCCGACCGGTCAGACAGCCTCTGCGCCGATTCGACGAGGAAAGGCGCAGGGTGATAGGCGAGGAGATCCACAAGCTGATGGCAGCAGGGTTCATTAAAGAGGTATTCCATCCCGAATGGCTTGCCAACCCTGTACTTGTGAGGAAAAAAGGGGGGAAGTGGCGGATGTGTGTAGACTACACTGGTCTCAACAAAGCATGTCCGAAGGTCCCCTACCCTCTACCTCGCATCGATCAAATCGTGGACTCCACTGCAGGGTGTGAAACCCTGTCTTTCCTCGATGCCTACTCAGGGTATCATCAAATCAAGATGAAAGAGTCCGACCAACTCGCGACTTCTTTCATCACGCCCTTCGACATGTACTGTTATGTCACAATGCCGTTCGGTTTGAGGAACGCGGGCGCAACGTACCAGCGGTGCATGAACCATGTGTTCGGCGGACACATCGGTCGCACGGTCGAGGCCTACGTCGATGACATCGTAGTCAAGACGAGGAAAGCCTCCGACCTTCTCTCCGACCTCGAACTGACATTCCGGTGTCTCAAGGCGAAGGGCGTCAAGCTTAATCCCGAGAAGTGCGTCTTCGGGGTGCCCCGGGGCATGCTTTTGGGATTCATCGTCTCCGAGCGGGGCATCGAAGCCAACCCGGAGAAGATCGCGGCCATCACAAACATGGGGCCCATCAAGGACTTAAAAGGCGTATAGAGGGTCATGGGATGCCTCGCGGCCTTGAGCCGTTTCATCTCGCGCCTCGGCGAAAGAGGCCTGCCCCTGTACCGTCTCTTAAGGAAGGCCGAGTGCTTCACTTGGACCCCCGAGGCCGAGGAGGCCCTCGGGAACCTGAAGGCGCTCCTCACCCAGGCGCCCGTCTTGGTACCCCCAGCTGATGAAGAAACCCTCTTGGTCTACGTCGCCGCAACCACTCAGGTGGTCAGCGCCGCGATCGTGGTCGAAAGGCAAGAAGAGGGGCATGCTTTGCCCATTTAGAGGCCAGTTTACTTCGTCAGCGAAGTGCTGTCCGAGACCAAGATCCGCTACCCACAAGTCCAGAAGCTGCTGTATGCAGTGATCCTGACGAGGCGAAAGCTGCGACATTACTTCGAGTCCCATCCGGTGACTGTGGTGTCATCCTTCCCCCTGGGGGAGATCATCCAGTGCCGAGAAGCCTCGGGACGGATCGCGAAGTGGGCGGTGGAAATCATGGGCGAGGCAATCTCGTTCGCCCCACGGAAGGCCATCAAGTCCCAGGTACTGGCGGACTTCATAGCCGAATGGGTCGACACCCAGTTGCCAACGGCGCCGATCCAACCGGAGCTCTGGACCATGTTTTTCAACGGGTCGCTAATGAAGACGGGAGCCGGCGCGGGCCTGCTCTTCGTCTCGCCCCTTGGGAAACACCTGCGCTACGTGCTCCGCCTCCATTTCCCGGCGTCCAACAATGTGGCTGAGTACGAGGCTCTGATCAACGGATTGCGAATCGCCATCGAGCTAGGGGTCCAACGCCTCGATGCACGCGGCGACTCGCAGCTCGTCATCGACCAAGTCATGAAGAACTCCCACTGCCGCGACCCGAAGATGGAGGCCTACTGTGACGAGGTTCGACGCCTGGAAGACAAGTTCTACGGTCTCGAGCTTAACCACATCGCCCGGCGCTACAACGAGACTGCGGACGAGCTGGCGAAGATAGCCTCGGGGCGAACGACGGTTCCCCCGGACGTCTTCTCCCGGGATCTGCACCAACCCTCCGTCAAGATAGGCGACACGCCCGAGCCCGAAGTGCCCTCGGCCCCGTCCGAGGCGACCTCGGCCCAGCCCGAGCCATCCTCGGCTCAACTCGAGGAGCCCTTGACCCCCGAGGACGAAGCACTGCACATCGAGAAGGAGCAGAGCGGGGCCATGCCAGATCAGGATTGGCAGACCCCGTACCTGCAATATCTCTGCCAAGGAGAACTGCCCCACGACCGAGCCGAGGCTCGGCGGGTAGCGCGACGCGCCAAGTCGTTCGTCTTGCTGGGCGATGAAAAGGAGCTCTACCACCGTAGCCCCTCGGGCATCCTCCAGCGATGCATCTCCATCGCCGAGGGTCAGGAACTCCTACAGGAAATACACTCGGGGGCTTGCGGCCATCATGCAGCACCTCGAACCCTCGTTGGGAACGCTTTCCGCCAAGGCTTCTACTGGCCGACGGCGGTGGCTGACGCCACTAGAATCGTCCGCGCCTGCGAAGGGTGCTAATTCTATGCGAAGCAGACCCACCTGCCCGCTCAGGCTCTGCAGACGATACCCATCACCTGGCCCTTAGCTGTGTGGGGTCTGGACCTCGTCGGCCCTCTGCAGAAGGCGCCCGGGGGCTACACGCACCTGCTGGTCGCCATCGACAAATTCTCCAAGTGGGTCGAGGTCCGACCCCTGAACAGCATCAGATCCGAGCAGGCGGTGGCGTTCTTCACCAACATCATCCATCGCTTCGGGGTCCCGAACTCCATCATCACCGACAACGGCACCCAGTTCACCGGCAAAAAATTCCTGGATTTTTGCGAGGATCACAACATCCGGGTAGACTGGGCCGCCGTAGCTCACCCCATGTCGAATGGGCAAGTAGAACGTGCCAATGGCATGATTCTACCGGGGCTCAAGCCTCGGATTTACAATGATCTCAACAAGTTCGGCAAGCGATGGATGAAGGAACTCCCCTCGGTGGTCTGGAGCCTGAGGACGACGCCAAGCCGAGCCACGGGTTTCACGCCGTTCTTCCTGGTCTACGGGGCCGAGGCCGTCCTACCCACTGACCTAGAATACGGCTCCCCGAGGGCGAGGGCCTACAACAAAGAAAGCAACAAAGCTAGCCGAGAAGACTCGCTGGACCAGCTGGATGAGGCTCGGGACAGGGCCTTACTACACTCGGCGCGGTATCAGCAGTCCCTGCGACGCTACCACGCCCGAGGGGTCCGACCCCGAGACCTCCAGGTGGGCGATCTGGTGCTTCGGCTGCGGCAAGACACCCGAGGGAGGCACAAGCTCACGCCCCCTGGGAGGGGCCGTTCGTCATCGCCAAAGTTCTGAAGCCCGGAACGTATAAGCTGGCCAACAGTCAAGGCGAGGTCTACGGCAACGCTTGGAACATCCAACAGCTACGTCGCTTCTACCCTTGAGATGTTTCCAAATTATTCATATACCTCGCACCCACGCAAAGTTTAGTCAACAAGGAAGGGTCGGCCTCGCCTCGGCAAAGCCTGACCCTCCTCGGGGGCTAAAAGGGGGGAAACCCCCTCTGCGTCAAAATTTTCCTCGAACAAAAAATCTCTTTTATCAGAATATCTTTCGTGCTTTTTGACTACTTCGAAAAGTGGGTCATGGAAACGACAGAGTACACGTAAGCAGCCAAGGCTGACCGAGCCGAGGGACTCCTACGCCTCCGGGATACGGATACCTCACTCATCACCTTCTGCGATAAGTAACTCGCGCTCGGATAAGGTGACTCCGCGGATCGAACAAGTCTCTACGTTCGGAAGCTCTTCTGTCAAAGCGATTCTTCAAGTTTTCCCGACTAAGTCGGTGATAGGACCTCATGGACGAGTAAAAGTGCGCGTAAGCGGCAAGGCCGACCGAGCCGAGGGACTCCCACGCCTCCGGGATACGGATACCTCACTCCTCACCTTCCGCGAGAAGCAACTTTCGCTCGCACAAATATCCCTGTTACCGACAAAAAGTCCAGATGCTTGGAACGAGAGGAAAAGAGACGCAGCTTTACGATGCAGCAAGGGTGTGTGTTCTGGCCTCGACGGCCGCACAAAGCACACGCTACAAGACAAGCTGATCCTGCAGGCTCAGGTCTTGGCGCGGGAAGGGGGCAGCGACACCCTCGGCATCAACAGCAACTTCGGCAAGGCCCGAACCAGCCTCGGACGGCGACGCGGTCCGAGGGCCTCCGCTCCAAAGGACGGCGTCATCACCACGCCCGGGCAATCGTTGTCAGGGACTTCTCCGGGAATCCGGCCCGAGCAGGGGCCTCGGCCAGCCACCTCCGGGGCCTCGGCCAACCGCCTTCCGAGGGCACGAGCCCGGTCCGAAGCCTCGGCTGACCAACTCCGGCGTCGGTCCTGCCAACGGACAACTCGGCTAGGCTCCGGCCAACCGGGTTTCATCCCCGAGCCAACTCCGCCCCTGCTCATGCTGATATCGCTACCCCCGGCCTCGGCTCGTCGAAGAGCGGCCGAGGGGTCTCTTTAACTAAGCTAGAGAAGCCTCGGACAACAGGGCCGACCGAGCCGAGGGACTCCTACGCCTCCGGGATACGGATACCTCACTCGTCGCCTTGACACGAGACGGCTCATGCTTGGTGAAGCAGTTCAGACAATCAGCAGACGAGTCTTAGTGCTCGGGAATGAAGAAAAAGCACGGCTCCGTGCCGTAGTTACATATATGTTCTGGCCCCGGAAGCCAAAATGAACAAAAAACCCGGCACTCGAAGTGCCATTACAAACGGAACTCCGGTTCCGTCCCCGCGGGTACGGACAACCTCCCCGCCAGGGAAGCCCGTGGAGCAACAAGCTCTGGGCGAATCACCAGCAAACGCGGGACGCCCCTAAGCACCCCGGCAGATCCTCGCAGTTGTCCTCGCCGCGAATGCGAGGAGGAAGACGGAATGTTGCATCCTAGCTGGGCAGCAACAGTTCTCCTTCCCCGGCATGACTGGAGGATGTCTCCGCCGTGGGGCTAAAAGGCGATTGCCACCACCAGAAGCTGGAAAATGAGGTGGCCCGCCGACCCGCGTAGGAGGTGGGGCCCCGGCTCGGCTCGCTCGCCGCCCCGGCGAGGATGACGAACACCCTCAACACTGAGGGCGGGGCCCGGACCGCAGCCCGGTTTGCCCCTCCCCATTCGGGAGCTGGAGGCCACCGTCTTGGGTGATCACCAGCGGAGGGGAGCCGCTGGGCTGTGTGATGAAAATCCCTGAAGCCGAACGATGGCCGAAAGGTACCCGCTCCCACGGAGTGGTATCCCCCGACGACGAGGCACGAAGACGGCGGTTCCCCCCATCCGGGGGCTTGAAAGGTAGAAAGACGCGATGCATAAGGGAGGAAGGAGACATGGCCGCCCTACGAAAGGGGTCGCCCTCCTTTTAAAGGCAACTCTCCGTGCTCGCGCCCCCAACCGTCACGGGCTGAGTCTTCTCCAACACACCTCCAAAGCCCTCCCCTGCGGCGCGGGGGCTAGGACCCACCTGTCAGGCGGACCGGCTCCGAGCAAAAGAAGCCGAACTACCGCGCGCGGCGTGCGCGCAACCACCCAGCGGTTACAAGTGACCCTCCACTTTTGCCCAGACCAACGGGCGAAGGGGGCGGGCAGCCATGCGGGCGGCATGCAACCGCGCCAAGTGGACGCGCCTCTCCGACTCCTGACAGGCCAGCATGAAGGCTCAAGCCCATGCGTCGCGCAACCGGCGCGCCGGACGCTGCATGTAAGCCACCATGCCACTTGCGCCACCACCGCACCTCCTCGGTTGCGGAACCAATACCGCGACCCAAGGCGGCCCAGCTGCGCCAACCTGACGCAGCGGTCAAACACGGTCAAAAGTAGGCCGGCAGTAATGACAGTGGCAGGCGCGCAAGAGCAGCGATCACGCTATCAGCCAGGCTCACGTCCCATCCGAAGGCAGCAAGAGAACCCCCTCTCTCTCACGGTGTGAAGACGACACGCCCGTGACCCGTTCCTTGAACGGCTCGCGCACGCACAACGACAGCCTCGCCAACTACTCGCCCCGGCGCATTAACTCCGCGGCTCGATGGGCGGCGCTACTGGCGGGAGCAGCTGGCAACGTTTCACCTTCGCCAAAACCACCGCACCGAAAAAGGTACGCCACGACGTTCAATTTCGCATCCTTTTTTCCCTTTTCCTCTTTCTCTATCTCTTGCAACAGGGACCGAGAAGGGGGATAACCCCAAAGGGATCCTTCCCCGTGAAGGAACTAGGCTCCGGGCCTCCTTACTGATCAGGGGTTCGAAGGCTGGCCCCCCGAAGGGTTCAACAGCCGCCTCAGATCGCGTGGGCCCGACACCCACTACTGGTCAGGGGTTCGAAGGTCGGCCCCCGAAAGGTCCCACGACCGCCTCAGGCTACTCGGGCTCCGCTCCCATTACTAATCAGGGGTTCGAAGGCTGGCCCCTCGAAGGGTTCACAGTCGCCTCAGACACCGAGCGAGGGATGACCAGGGGTACGTTCGATACATAACCAAGGCTCGGGCTGCGCTCCCGAGGTACCCTAGGACATTTCCGAGACCAGCGGGAACGACTCTGTAACGGAATCCCATCGGAGGGAGGCAACGAGCCCTCGGACCCCATCGCCAGGGGACCGGGTCCGGCAGATCACCCGCAGGTACTTTTGGGCGTGCCTCCGGGCCCCTAGCCGACCCCCAACGAACGGGGCACGGACGTCCACTCGGATTACCCGATCGCAGCTCACCGGAGACACCATGTTCGGTGCCCATCGAGGGTAACATGGCGCTCTCCCCCCCTCCTCCTTGCGGAAAGGCGACGTAGGGGCGTATGTAAAAAAGCCGAGTCTGTCCCTGATCGTCCTCTCGCTCTGTGCGGAGGCTCGGGGGCTGCTCTCGCAAACCCGGCTCTGGCCAAACCGTTGACAGCATCAACATACCAGCCCGAGAACTTGGGCCCCGACAGTGCACCTGGGCTACGGCCTGTTCGCATGAGGGAACCGCCAGACCAGCCGAAGCATTACGCAAGGCATTAAGACCTCGAAGGAGTGAAACCACTCCTCCGAGGCCTCGGGGGCTACACCCGGCGGGTGCGCTCGCGCGCACCCACCGGAACAAAGTGCAACCGAGAAAGGCTGGTCCCCTTGCAAAAAAGTGCGACAAAAGCCTCCAAGCGAGTGTTAACACTCCCTTCGAGGCTCGGGGGCTACTGTCGGGGACCATAATTAGGGGTACCCTCAAGACGCCTAATTCTCAGCTGGTAACCCCCATCAGCATAAAGCTGCAGAGGCCTGATGGGTCTGATTAAGTCAGGGATCAGTCCATACGAGCGACTTGATCATGCCACGCCCGAGCCTAGCCTCGGGCGAGGGCAGCCGACCCTGAGATGGTTCCGTCTCGCCTGAGGTCTCCTCTTTCACGGCAGACGCATCTCCGGCTCACCCGAGGCCATGCCTTCGATAAGAAGTAACCCTGACTAAATCACCGCGCCGACCGACCAAATCACTGGGGCCTTTAACGCAAAAGGTAAGACTGACGGGTAGCCAGGCTTGGCCGAAAGCGCCAGAGGAAGCTCCGCCCGACCCAGGGCTCGGACTCGGGCTAAGGCCCCGGAAGACGGCGAACTCCGCTCCGCCCGACCCAGGGCTCGGACTCGGGCTAAGGCCCCGGAAGACGGCGAACTCCGCTCCGCCCGACCCAGGGCTCGGACTTGGGCTAAGGCCCCGGAAGACGGCGAACTCCGCTCCGCCCGACCCAGGGCTCGGACTTGGGCCAAGGCCCCAGAAGACGACGAACTCCGCTCCGCCCGACCCAGGGCTCGGACTCGGGCTAAGGCCCCGGAAGACGGCGAACTCCGCTCCGCCCGACCCAGGGCTCGGACTTGGGCTAAGGCCCCGGAAGACGGCGAACTCCGCTCCGCCCGACCCAGGGCTCGGACTTGGGCCAAGGCCCCAGAAGACGACGAACTCCGCTTCGCCCGACCCAGGGCTCGGACTCCACCCTGGCCTCTGCCGAACGACCTCCGCCTCGCCCGACCCAGGAGCTCAGGTTCGGTCTCGGCCATGCAGGACGGACTCGACCTCGGCCTCGGAGGAGCCTCCACGTCGTCCGACCTAGGACACGAGCCCGCCACGTCGACAGGAAGCGTCATCATCACCCTACCCCGAGCCGACTCGGGCCGCAGGGAACAGGACCGACGTCCCATCTGGCTAGCCCCGCCAGATAGGCAATGATGGCGCCCCGCTGGACCATGACGACGGCGACTCTCAGCTCCCTTACGAAAGCAGGGAGACGTCAGCAAGGACCCAGCCACTCCGACAGCTGTCCCTCCGTCCGGCTCCATCGCTTCTCCGACAGCCACGACGCCACACTAGCTGGGTGCCAAGATCTCTCCGGCTGCCACCTTGGCATGTACTCAGGGCACTAGCTCTCCCCCGCTAGACACGTAGCACCTTGCTACACCCCAATTTGTACACCTGGATCCTCTCCTTACGCCTATAAAAGGAAGGACCAGGGCCTTCTTAGAGAAGGTTGGCCTCGCGGGAACGAGGGCAGGGGCAGGCGCTCTCTCGGGGCCGCTCGCTCCCCTCACCCGCGCGGACGCTTGTAACCCCTTACTGCAAGCGCACCCGACCTGGGCGCGGGACGAACACGAAGGCCGCGGGAATTCTCCGACTCCCTCACGACCCGGCTCCGGCCACCTCGCTCTCGCTCGCTCTCTCCCCCCTTCGCGCTTGCCCACGCGCTCGACCCATCTGGGCTGGGGCACGCGGCACACTCACTCGTCGGCTCGGGGACCCCCCGGTCTCGGAACGCCGACACTCTTCTATTGAGCCTTTCAGGGTAGAAGAGGCCTTGCTAGATCCGGACTGGGTGTTGGCCATGCAGGAGGAACTCAACAACTTCAAGCGCAATGAAGTTTGGACACTGGTGCCTCGTCCCAAGCAAAATGTTGTGGGAACCAAGTGGGTGTTCCGCAACAAACAGGACGAGCACGGGGTGGTGACGAGGAACAAGGCTCGACTTGTGGCAAAAGGTTATGCCCAAGTCGCAGGTTTGGACTTTGAGGAGACTTTTGCTCCTGTGGCTAGGCTAGAATCAATTCGTATCTTGCTAGCATATGCCGCTCACCATTCTTTCAGGTTGTACCAAATGGATGTGAAGAGCGCTTTCCTCAACGGGCCGATCAAGGAGGAGGTGTACGTGGAGCAGCCCCCTGGCTTCGAGGATGAACGGTACCCCGACCATGTGTGTAAGCTCTAAGGCGCTCTATGGACTTAAGCAAGCCCCAAGAGCATGGTATGAATGCCTTAGAGACTTTTTAATTGCTAATGCTTTCAAGGTTGGGAAAGCCGATCCAACTCTTTTTACTAAGACTTGCGATGGTGATCTTTTTGTGTGCCAAATTTATGTCGACGACATAATATTTGGTTTCACTAACCAAAAGTCTTGTGAAGAGTTTAGCAGGGTAATGACGCAGAAATTCGAGATGTCGATGATGGGCGAGTTGACCTACTTCCTTGGGTTCCAAGTGAAGCAACTCAAGGACGGCACCTTCATCTCCCAAACGAAGTACACACAAGATTTGCTAAAGAGGTTTGGGATGAAGGACGCCAAGCCCGCAAAGACGCCGATGGGAACCGACGGACACACCGACCTCAACAAAGGAGGTAAGTCCGTTGATCAAAAAGCATACCGGTCCATGATAGGTTCTTTGCTTTATTTATGTGCTAGTAGACCGGATATTATGCTTAGCGTATGCATGTGTGCTAGATTTCAATCCGATCCGAAGGAGTGTCACTTAGTGGCTGTGAAGCGAATTCTTCGATATTTAGTCGCTACGCCTTGCTTCGGGATCTGGTATCCAAAGGGGTCTAACTTTGACTTGATTGGGTACTCAGATTCCGACTATGCTGGATGTAAGGTCGATAGGAAAAGTACATCGGGGACGTGCCAATTCTTAGGAAGGTCCCTGGTGTCATGGAACTCTAAGAAACAAACCTCTGTTGCCCTATCCACCGCTGAGGCCGAGTATGTTGCCGCAGGACAGTGTTGTGCGCAACTACTTTGGATGAGGCAAACCCTCAGGGACTTTGGCTACAATCTGAGCAAAGTCCCACTCCTATGTGATAATGAGAGTGCTATCCGAATAGCAGAAAATCCTGTTGAGCACAGCCGCACAAAGCACATTGACATTCGGCATCACTTTTTGAGAGACCACCAGCAAAAGGGAGATATCGAAGTGTTTCATGTTAGCACCGAGAACCAGCTAGCCGATATCTTTACCAAGCCTTTAGATGAGAAGACCTTTTGCAGGTTGCGTAGTGAGCTCAACATCTTAGATTCGCGGAACTTGGATTGAAATGTAGCATACATGTGTTTATGCTTTTGATTATGTTCATTCTGCATTTTGTTGCTTATTGTGGTGCTCAAGTTGTACAAACACTCCCTGGACCTCACAAGTCCTGTTTGCATGTGATGCACATATTTAGGGGGAGCTGTGCTACAACTTGACCCTTTGAGACTAACCATGTACTTGAGTTTGGTTGTTTTAGTCTCCAAGGGGAGATTGAAAGGGAAAAGGTGGACTTGGACCATGCAAGACTTCCACTGCACTCCGATGAGAAAGAGTAACTTTTCCAAGTTCATCTTCATACTCTTTGCCTTTGTGTTCTTATTTGAAGATTTTGGTGAGGCAATGGGGTTAAAGGGCCAAGATTGATCCCGTTTTGGTGCTTGATGCCAAAGGGGAAAAAAATAAAGGCCAAAGCGATAAATGGATCAGCTACCACTTGAGAAATTTTGAAAATAGTAGAATAGAGCTTTTGGTTTGTCAAAACTCTTTTGTTGTCTCTCTTGTCAAAAGTTGGCTTCTTGTGGGGAGAAGTATTAATTATGGGAAAAAGGGGGAGTTTTTGAAATCTTAAATCAATTTCTCTTAGAATGACTCTCTTTATGTCTTAACATGTGTGTTTGACTTAGAGATAGAAATTTGTGTTTGATTTGCAAAAACAAACCAAGTGGTGGCATAGAGTGATCCATATATGTCAAGATTGAATCAAAACAATTTTGAGTTCTTATTTGATTTGATTTTGTACTTGTTCTACTTGCTTTATGTTGTGTTGGCATAAATCACCAAAAAGGGGGAGATTGAAAGGGAAATGTGCCCTTGGGCCATTTCTAAGTATTTTGGTGATTTAGTGTCCAACACAAGTGCCTAAGTGTAAAAAGGTGGACAAAGTACAAATCAAGAATTAAGGTATGTTTCTCACACTTAGTACATTGTTTTATGGACTAATGTATTGTGTCTAAGTGCTGGAAACAGGAAAAATCCAATTGGAAATATCTTGGCTCGAGCAGCCAAGAATCTGCTGAGTCTGGGAGCACCGGACTGTCCGGTGGTGCACCGGACAGTGTCCGGTGCGCCAGGCTGGCTCGAGCGAAGTGGCCGCTCTCGGGATTTCACAGGCGACGTACGGCTAAAATTCACCGGACTATCCGGTGTGCACCGGACAGTCCGGTGAGCCAACGGTCTGCCGGGCCAACGGTCGGCCGCGCAATCTGCGCGGGACACGTGGCCGAGCCAACGGCTAGAAGACGGCACCGGACTGTCCGGTGTGCACCGGACATGTCCGGTGCGCTAACGGCTCTCAGGCTGCCAACGGTCGGCTTCGTTATTTAAGGAAGGAAATCGGTCACCGGACAGTGTCCGGTGTGCACCGGACTGTCCGGTGCCCCCGACGACAGAAGGCAAGAATGGCTTTCCAGATTTGTGCTCAACGGCTCCTAGCTGCCTTGGGGCTATAAAAGGGACCCCTAGGCGCATGGAGGAGAACACCAAGCAACCTTAGAGCATTCTTGATCATTCACACTCAGTCTTTGCGCATTCGTTTGTCATTCTCAGTGATTCGAGCTCCGTTCTAGTGAGAACTTTGAGATAGTCTTTTGAGCTCGATTCTTGGCCGTGTGTGTGCGCATTTTGCTGTGGATTTGTGTGTGTTGCTTTCCTCCCTTACTCTGTATTTCTTGTGAATCTCAAGTGTAAGGGCGAGAGGCTCCAAGTTGTGGAGAATCCTCGCAAACGGGATATTGAAAGGCAAAGAAAAACACCGTGGTATTCAAGTTGGTCTTTGGACCACTTGAGAGGGGTTGATTGCAACCCTCGTCCGTTGGGACGCCACAACGTGGAGTAGGCAAGCGTTGGTCTTGGCCGAACCACGGGATAAACCACTGTGTCATCTCTGTGTTTGATCTCTTGTGGTATTGTGTTTTGTTGAGACTCCTCTCTAGCCACTTGGCGATTATTGTGCTAACACTTAACAAGTTTTTGTGGCTATAAGTTTAAGTTTCACAGGATCACCTATTCACCCCCCCTAGGTGCACTCAGGACGCCCATGCCCCGTTCGTTAGGGGTCGGCTGGTGGCCCAGAGGCGCGCTCCAAAAGTACCTGCGGGTGATTCGCCAGACCCAGACCCCTTCGACAGGGTTCGAGGGCTCGATGCCTCCCTCCGGTGGGATTCCGTTACAAATTGTTCCCATTGGTCTCGGAAATGTCCTAGGGTACCTCGGGAGCGTAGCCCGAGCCTCGGCCATGTATCGGACGTACCCAGAGTCATCCCTCACTCTGCATGCTCTGGGGGACTATTGAACCCTTCCGAGGGGCCAGCCTACGAACCCCTGATCAGTAATGGGCACGGAGCCCGAGCGCTCTAGGGCGACTGTCGAACCCTTCCGAGGGGCCAGCCTTCGAACCCCTGATCAGTACTCTGGGGCGGCTATCGAAACCCTTCCGAGGGGCCAGCCTTCGAACCCCTGATCAGTAGGAGGGCTTGGGGCCCGCTTCCTTCGCTGAGAAGGATCCTTTCCACAACATCCCCTTTCCCGGTCCCTGTAGCAAGAGAGAGAGAGGAGGAGGAGGGGAAGGATATGAATTTAAATAAGGTGGCGCACCTTTTTTGACGCGGTCATTATGGTGAAGGCGAAGCGACGCCCGCCTCGCCTGCCAGAGGTGTTGCCTGCTCCGCTGGGGAGTTAATGCGATAGGACGGGCGATTCGCGTGGCGCCCGTTGCACATGCGAGCTGTTCGAGGAACGGGAAGATCGCTTTACCTTCGAGTTTTGAATTTGCGGCGAGTTCGGGCGAAGTTTTGAACGGTTCTCGCCCGGGCCTTTATATACTCGGAAGGGGGGCCGGTAGTGGTTCGTCACTCTGCCATTTGTGCCTGCCTTTTGCTCTGGTTTTCGCAACCTAAGAGAATAGCTAGGGAAAAGGAAACCGCGCACCTCATCTCCTCCGCCTCCACCACCTCCGTTCGGTGATGGCTGACAGGGTGACCGTTGTCCCATCGCGCGACCCGTGGCCCTCCTCCACCATTGTCGTGAAGGATCTGGAGGCCCTCGTCGCTAATGGTCTGCTCCGTCCCCTCTCTGGTGGGGCGCAGCCGGAGTGGATGGCCCCGAGCGAGGCCGTCCCTTCCCCGCCGCCGGGGTACGTGGTTAGCTTCATCGCCTTCCATGAGCGAGGGTTTGGAGTGCCAGCGAGCCGCTTTATGCGGGCGCTCCTGCACCACTACAGGGTGGAGCTGCACAACCTCAACCCCAACTCCATTGCGCAAGCGGCCATCTTCACGGCGGTTTGTGAGGGTTTTCTGGGGATCGAGGTTCACTGGGATCTATGGACCCACCTCTTCTCCGCGGAGCTCTTCGCCTTAACGACGGATGCGAAGAAGGTCCGTATGGCGGTGCAGGCCGATGGCTGCACCCTCCAGCTGAGGCAGGGGCGCGCGCAGCAGTACATCCCTGCCATCCTTGTGTCTTCGAACAAGGGGTGGCAACACCGATGGTTTTATCTCCGGAACGACGACGAGAGGCTTCCGTCGTTTTCTCAACGAGTGGTGACCACCGCCGGCAGCAACTGGCGCTGGGGCGCCACACGCGAGAGACAGGAGAAGCTCCAGCCTATTCTGCAGGCTTTGCAGAAGTTACGAGATGGGAGCCTTACCGCTGCGGGGGTTGTTGCCGCTATCCATCGCCGGAGGGTACTCCCTTTGGCAGAGCGGCGACTGCAGCTCTCAGAGATGAGACTAGGGGTCGATCTGGAGGGCTCGCGGATGTCCTCGGCCCCCCTCTCCGACGATGACCTCCGCAAGCGGGTCGCGGGCACGGTAGGAAGGCTGGATGCCGGCACCCTTACCCAGCCTGTGATGCGTCCCTACCATGGGTATGTTTCCCTGGTAAGTATCCGATCCTTCTCCTGTACTGCGTCGTGTTGCCTTCGATTCCCACTGTTGGGATCTTTGCTCTTCCAGGGGTTAAGTTTTTATAAACCCTCCCTGCCGCGGGTCCCGGAGGACGCGGTGGACCAAGCCACGCGGAGGGTCGCCGCGGAGGAGAAGAAGAAGAAGGATGCGGAGAAGGCTCGGGCTCGCGAGCGGATGCGAGCTCGGGACGCCTTAGAGAAGCGTCGTCGGAGACAAGAGCGGGACGGGCTCCCGAGGGAGTCGTCGCCGGAGATGCCCGACGATGATGATGACGATGATGATGACGAGGATGACGACATGGTGGCCCATCTTGGCCTTAGCCCGGGGCCGGGCCAGGGGTTGCCGTGCCAGCCTCCAAGTGGTCTGGTACCATCAGTGCCCGAGGCCGAGACATCGGGGTCCCAGTCCGTGGAGCGGAGGCAGGCCGAGGGGGCACCTGACCCCTTGGCCGAGGTGGCTTCGTTGACTCCGGGGAGTCAGGACGACCCCTCTGTCCCTCAGGGGCAAGCGCCCGTGTCGGCTGTGCAGGAGGTCGATCCTCCGGCCGCTGCGGCGACGCCTGGGCAGGCCGCTCCTTCGGCGCCTCGGGCGCCCGAGGTGGGAGCGGCGCCTGTGGGGACCGAGGCCCGAGGGGCCTCCCCGCAGGCACGATTGGCCTTGGTTCGGAGCGGGTAGGTGTTTGAGAATGCCTCTGTTTTGGCTTCTTTCGTCGCGAGACTTGAACTTGCTTTCTTTCTCCCTTTCAGCAAGCGGAGGCAGGGCCCAACCGGCCTGGCCCCCACGAAGGCCCTTAAGACGGTGCCGGCTTCTGCCGCCGGTGCCGTGGCGCGCCATGCCGGTTGGCTGGTCTCCGCACAGGATGCTCCCGAGAAGGGGGTCCAGGCGGCACGAGCTACCATGGGGCAAGCCTCCCAGGCCGACCCCTCCGTCGGGGCGGTCGTCGTGCCGGGCGAGGCTGCTGACGCGGCCGTGGCCCTGAGCCCGCCTGATGTGTCGTCGGTGCCGGCGTCGACTTCTGCCGCGGTCGTGGCTGATTCGCCCGCGGAGCCGTCCACCGCCCCCGACGTCGAGATGGTTGGGGCGTCGCCGCTCGCGGTCGTCCCTGACCCCCCGTTCCTGGCCCTGAGGAGGGGGCGGACGCTGTTGTCGAGGTCGGTGAGAGCACCTAGAGGGGGGTGAATAGGTGATCCTGTAAAAACTTGAAACTTAAAGCCACAAAACTTGATTAGGAGTTAGCACAATGAAGTCAAGTGGCTAAGGAGAGCTCTTGTGAAGCACAATAGACATAGTGAGAACAAGCACAAGAGACACGAGGATTTATCCCGTGGTTCGGCCAAGTACAACACTTGCCTACTCCACGTTGTGGCATCCCAATGGACGAGAGTTGCACTCAACTCCTCTCAAGTGATCCAATGATCAACTTGAATACCACGGTGTTCTTCTTTTCTTTACTCTTTCCCGTTTGCGAGGAATCTCCACAACTTGGAGTCTCTCGCCCTTACAATAAGAATCAAAGTGAAAGCACTAGAGTAAGGGAGGGAAGCAACACACACAAATCCACAGCAATACGCACACACACGGCCAAGACTCGAGCTCAAATGAATATCACAAGGTTCTCACTAGAACGGAGCTCAAATCACTAAGAATGTCAAACGAGTGCGCAAAGACGGAGTGTGAATGATCAAGAATGCTCAAAGTATGCTTGGTGTGCTCCTCCATGCGCCTAGGGGTCTCTTTTATAGCCCCAAGGCAGCTAGGAGCCGTTGAGAGCAATCCAGGAAGGCAATTCTTTCCTTCTGTTGGTTGGTGCACCGGACAGTCCGGTGCACCACCGGACACTGTCTGGTGCTGATTTCTTTCCTATTTTGGCGCAGCCGACCGTTGAGGATTTGGAGCCGTTGGCGCACCTGACACTGTCCGGTGCCCCCATCTGACCATTGGCTCGGCCACGCATCACGCGCGGATTGCGCGGCTGACCGTTGGCCCGGCCAACCGTTGGCTCACCGGACAGTCCGGTGCACCACCGGACAGTCTGGTGAATTATAGTCGTACGCTGTTGACTTGATTCCCGAGAGCGGCGACTTCACCGCAGCCGACTCACCGGACAGTCCGGTGATTTATAGCCGCCGTCGAGACCCGAGAGCAGCCAGTTGACCAGATGCCAGCCTGGCGCACCAGACACTGTCCGGTGCCCCACCGGACAGTCTGGTGTACCCAGACTGAGCAGAGTCTTGGCTGCTCGAGCCAAGTTTTTTCCAATTGTATTTTCTCTGATTGTAGCACTTAGACAAATATGTTAGTACACAAAAACCAATGTACTAAGTCTAGAATCATACCTTTGTGTTGATTTTCACTTCATCCACCATTTGGCATAGTTTCACACTTAAACCATTTGTGTTGGCACTTGATCACCAAAATACTTAGAAATGGCCCAAGGGCACATTTCCCTTTCAATCTCCCCCTTTTTGGTGATTTATGCCAACACAACAAAAAAGCAACTAAAGGAAGTGCAACATCAATGCAAATGAGAACACAAATTTGTTTTGATTCAAATCTGGCATATTTGGATCATTCTTTGCCACCACTTGGTTTGTTTTTGCAAATCAAACTCAATTTCCTATCTCTAAGTCAAACACACTTGTTGAGGCATAGAGACAGGTATTCCAAGAGAAATTGATCAAGAATTCAAAAACTCCCCCTTTTTCCCATAATCAAACATTCTCCCCACAAGAGACCAACTTTTGACAATAAGAGACAATAAGAGTATTTTGACAAATCAAAAGCTCTAATTCTATTATTTTCAAAATTCTCAAGTGGTAGCTGATCCATTTCTTGCTTTGGCCTTATTTTCTCCCCCTTTGGCATCAAGCACCAAAACAGGATCAATCTTGGCCCTTAAACCCTGTTGCCTCACCAAAATCTTCAAATAAGAGTAAAAAGGCAATAAGAATATGGAGATGAACTTGGAGTGAGTTACCCTCTCATCAGAGTGCAGTGGAAGTCTTGCATGGTCCAAGTTCACCTTTCCCTTTCAATCCACCTTTGAGACTAAATTAAGAAAACTCAAGCACACGGTTAGTCTCAAAGGGTCAAGTTGTAGCATTTCTCCCCATAAATATGTGCATCGATCACACATGGACTTGTGAGGTCCGGGAGATCTTTTGGACAACTTGAGCACCATAAATAAGCAATAAATGCATAATGGAACATGATCAAAGACATAAAACACAGGTATGCTCTATATCAATCCAAGTTACGCGAATCTAAGACATTTAGCTCACTACGCAGCCTGCAAAAGGTCTTTTCATCTAAAGGCTTGGTAAAGATATCGACTAGCTGGTTCTCGGTGCTAACATAAAACACTTCGATATCTCCCTTTTGCTGGTGGTCTCTCAAAAAGTGTTGTCGGATGTCTATGTGCTTTGTGAGGCTGTGTTCAACAGGATTGTCCGCCATGCGGATAGCACTCTCATTGTCACATAAGAATGGGACTTTGCTCAGATTGTAGCCAAAGTCCCTGAGGGTTTGCCTCATCCAAAGTAGTTGCGCGCAACACTTTCCTGCGGCAACATACTCGACCTCAGCGGTGGATAGGGCAACGGAAGTTTGTCTCTTAGAACTCCACGACACCAGGGACCTTCCTAGGAATTGGTACGTCCCTGATGTACTCTTCCTATCGACCTTACATCCAGCATAATCGGAGTCTGAATATCCAATTAAGTCAAAGGTAGACCCCTTTGGATACCAGATCCCAAAGCAAGGCGTAGCAACTAAATATCTAAGAATTCGCTTAACGGCCACAAGGTGACACTCCCTTGGGTCGGATTGAAATCTAGCACACATGCATACGCTAAGCATAATATCCAGTCTACTAGCACATAAATAAAGTAAAGACCCTATCATAGACCGGTATGCCTTTTGATCAACGGACTTACCTCCTTTGTTGAGGTCGACATGTCCGTCGGTTCCCATTGGAGTCTTTGCGGGCTTGGCGTCCTTCATCCCAAACCGCTTGAGCAAGTCTTGCGTATACTTTGTTTGAGAGATGAAGGTGTCGTCCTTGAGTTGCTTCACTTGGAACCCAAGGAAGTAGTTCAACTCACCCATCATCGACATCTCAAATTTTTGAGTCATCACCCTGCTAAACTCCTCACAATACTTTTGGTTAGTAGAACCAAATATTATGTCATCGACATAAATTTGGCACACAAATAAGTCACCATCACATGTCTTAGTGAAAAGAGTTGGATCGGCTTTCCCAACCTTGAAAGCATTAGCAATTAAAAAGTCTCTAAGGCATTCATACCATGCTCTTGGGGCTTGCTTAAGTCCATAGAGCGCCTTAGAGAGCTTACACACGTGGTTGAGGTACCGTTCATCCTCAAAGCCAGGGGGTTGCTCCACGTACACCTCCTCCTTGATTGGCCCGTTGAGGAAAGCGCTCTTCACATCCATTTGGTACAACCTGAAAGAATGGTGAGCGGCATAGGCTAACAAAATACGAATCAACTCTAGCCTAGCCACAGGAGCGAAAGTCTCCTCAAAGTCCAAACCTGCGACTTGGGCATAACCTTTTGCCACAAGTCGAGCCTTGTTCCTTGTCACCACCCCGTGCTCGTCCTGTTTGTTGCGGAACACCCACTTGGTTCCCACAACATTTTGCTTGGGACGCGGCACCAGTGTCCAAACTTCATTTCGCTTGAAGTTGTTGAGCTCTTCCTGCATGGCCAACACCCAGTCCGGATCTAGCAAGGCCTCTTCTACCCTGAAAGGCTCAATAGAAGAGACAAAAGAGTAATGCTCACAGAAATTAGCTAATCTAGACCGAGTGGTTACTCCCTTGCTAATGTCACCCAAAATCTGGTCGACGGGATGGTTCCTTCGAATCATCACTCGAACTTGAGTTGGAGGGGCCTGTGTTGCTTCTTCCTCTTCAACTTGGACATCATGTGCTCCCCCTTGATCACACACCTCCTCTTGAGGTACCTGTTCATCATCTTGAGTTGGGGGGTGCACCGTCGTTGAGGAAGAAGGTTGATCTTGCTCCTCGTGTTCCTGTGGTCGCACGTCTCTAATCGCCATGGTACGAATTGCGTCCGTTGGAACATCATCCTCATCTACATCATCAAGATCAACTTGCTCTCTCGGAGAGCCATTAGTCTCATCAAATACAACATCGCTAGAGACTTCAACCAAACCCGATGATTTGTTGAAGACTCTATACGCCTTTGTATTTGAGTCATAACCTAACAAAAACCCTTCTACAGCTTTGGGAGCAAATTTTGAATTTCTACCTTTCTTCACCAGAATGTAGCATTTACTCCCAAAAACTCGAAAATAAGAAACGTTGGGTTTGTTACCGGTTAGTAGCTCGTATGACGTCTTCTTGAGGAGGCGATGAAGGTAGACTCGGTTTATGGCGTGGCAAGCCGTGTTCACAGCTTCCGACCAAAACCGCTGGCGTCTTGAATTCTCCAAGCATCGTCCTCGCCGTGTCTATGAGCGTCCTGTTCTTCCTCTCTACCACACCATTTTGCTGTGGTGTGTAGGGAGCGGAGAACTCGTGCTTGATTCCTTCCTCCTCAAGGTACTCCTCCACTTGAAGGTTCTTGAACTCGGACCCGTTGTCGCTCCTTATCTTCTTCACCTTGAGCTCAAACTCATTTTGAACTCTTCTTAGGAAGCGCTTGAGGGTCCCTTGGGTTTCAAATTTATCCTGCAAAAAGAATACCCAAGTGAAGCGGGAAAAGTCATCAACTATAACAAGACCATACTTACATCCTCCTATGCTTAGGTAGGCGACGGGTCCGAAGAGATCCATATGAAGTAACTCCAAAGGTCTTGACGTGGTCATCACATTCTTGATATGACGAGAGCCTCCCACCTGTTTACCTGCTTGACAAGCTGCACAAGGTCTATCTTTTTCGAAAGTCACATTTGTTAGACCTAACACATGTTCTCCCTTTAGAAGTTTGTGAAGGTTCTTCATTCCCACATGTGCTAGACGGCGATGCCACAGCCAGTCCATGCTAGTCTTAGCAATTAAGCATGCATCTAGATCGACCTCCTCTTTTGCAAAATCAACTAAATAGAGTTTACCGTCTAGTACACCCTTAAAAGCCAATGAACCATCACTCCTTCTAAAGACAGACACATCTACATTTGTGAATAAGCAATTATATCCCATATTACATAATTGACTAACGGACAACAAGTTATATCCGAGCGATTCAACTAAAAACACATTAGAGATGGAATGCTCAGAAGAAATAGCTATTTTTCCTAGTCCTTTAACCTTGCCTTGATTCCCGTCACCGAATATGATGGAGTCTTGGGAATCTTTGTTCTTAACGTAGGAGGTGAACATCTTCTTCTCCCCCGTCATGTGGTTTGTGCATCCGCTGTCGATAATCCAACTTGAGCCCCCGGATGCATAAACCTGCAAGGCAAATTAGGCTTGGGTTTTAGGTACCCAACTCTTGTTGGGTCCTACAAGGTTAGTTATAATCGTCTTTGGGACCCAAATGCAAGTTTTGTCTCCCTTGCATTTGACCCCCACCTTTTTAGCAATCACCTTTTTATTTTTGCATGAAAGAACAAATTTAGTATTGCATGCAAGAAATACAGTGGTAGATCCATTACACACATTCTTAGGTGCATGAGACACAGAGTTTCTCCTAGGCCTACCATTAGAACTTGAAGCGGTCATGGCATGTGATTCAAAAGCATTATAACTCCTATCATAACGAACATTTCTAGAATATTTCATAGCCATATTTCTACCATGCATAGAAGAACTAGAAGCAGTCATAGCATGTGAATCATAAGAATAATTCCTACAAGCATTTCTAGAGAATTTCCTATCGCTATAAATGAAGGCATGATTCTTTTGATTGCTACTAGTTATAGGAGCCTTCCCTTTCTCCTTAGCGGGGATGGGAGCCTTATGACTTGTTAAGTTCTTGGCTTCCGTCTTAAAGCCAAGCCCATCCTTAATTGAGGGGTGTCTACCAATAGTGTAGGCATCCCTTGCAAATTTTAGTTTATCAAATTCATTTTTGCTAGTTTTAAGTTGAGCATTAAGACTAGCCACTTCATCATTTAATTTAGAAATGGAAACTAGGTGTTCACTACATGCATCAACATTAAAATCTTTACACCTATTGCAAATTACAACATGTTCTACACAAGAGGTTGATTTATTAGCTATTTCTAATTTAGCCTTCAAGTCATCATTGATACTCCTTAAGCTAGAAATAGATTCATGGCACGTAGATAATTCACATGAAAGCATTTCATTTCTTTTAACTTCTAAAGCAAGAGATTTTTGAACATCTACAAATTTATCATGTTATTCATATAAAAGATCCTCTTGCTTTTCTAACAATCTGTTCTTCTCATTCAAGGCATCAATTAATTCATTGATTTTATCAATTTTAGTTCTATCTAAACCTTTGAATAAACTAGCATAGTCTGCTTCATCATCATTAGATTCATCATCACTTGAAGAAGCGTAAGTAATAGTATTACGAGTGCTTACCTTCTTCTCTTTTGCCATGAGACAGGTGTGATGCTCGTTGGGGAAGAGGGATGATTTGTTGAAGGCGGTGGCGGTGAGTCCTTCATCGTCAGAGTCGGATGAAGAGCAATCCGAGTCCCATTCTTTGCCAAGGTGTGCCTCGCCCTTTGCTTTCTTGTAAGTCTTCTTCTTTTCCCTCTTCTTCTCTTGATCTTGGTCACTATCATTATCAGGACAATTAGCAATAAAGTGACCAACATTACCACACTTGAAGCAGGAGCGCTTTCCCTTCGTCTTGCTTTTGTTGGGATGCTCCTTGCGACCTTTGAGCGCCGTCTTGAAGCGCTTGATGATGAGGGTCATTTCATCCTCGTTTAGCCCGGCCGCCTCAATTTGCGCCACCTTGCTAGGTAGCGCCTCCCTGCTACTTGTTGCCTTGAGAGCAATGGCTTGAGGCTCATGGATTGGGCCATTTAGCGCCTCATCAACATATCTCGCCTCCTTGATCATCATTCGCCCGCTCACAAACTTCTCAAGTATTTCTTCGGGCGTCATCTTGGTGTACCTAGGATTCTCACGAATAGAGTTAATAAGATGAGGATCAAGGACGATGAAGGACCTTAGCATAAGTCGGGCGATGTCGTGGTCCGTCCATCGCGTGCTTCCATAGCTCCTTATTTTGTTGACAAGGGTCTTGAGCCTGTTGTACGTTTGGGTTGGCTCCTCCCCCTGATCATCGTGAACCTTCCTAGTTTGCCTTCCACTAACTCCATCTTGGTGAGCATGGTGACGTCGTTTCCCTCATGCGAGATCTTGAGGGTGTCCCAAATTTGCTTGGCGTTATCCAAGCCGCTCACCTTATGGTATTCATCCCTGCACAATGACGTTAAAAGAACAGTAGTAGCTTGTGCATTTTTGTGAATTTGTTCATTGATGAACATGGGACTATCCGTACTATCAAATCGCATTCCATTTTCTACTATCTCCCATATACTTGGATGGAGAGAGAACAAGTGGCTACGCATTTTGTGACTCCAAAATCCGTAGTCCTCTCCATCAAAGTGAGGAGGTTTACCAAGGGGAATGGAAAGAAAATGAGCATTGGAACTTTGCGGAATACGAGAATAATCAAAGGAAAAGTTCGAATTAACTGTCTTCTTTTTCTCGTAGTTGTTGTCGTCGTCGTCCTTTTGGGAAGAAGACTCGTCGCTGTCGTCATAGTAGACGATCTTCTTGATACGCCTCTTCTTCTTCCCGTCCTTCTTCTTATGACTTGAGCCCGAGTTAGTGGGCTTATCGTCTTTTGGCTTATTGATGAAGGACTCCTTCTCCTTGTCATTGATCACCATCCCCTTTCCCTTAGGATCCATCCCTTCGGGCGATTAGTCCCTTTCTTGAAGAGAACGGCTCCGATACCAATTGAGAGCACCTAGAGGGGGGTGAATAGGTGATCCTGTAAAAACTTGAAACTTAAAGCCACAAAACTTGATTAGGAGTTAGCACAATGAAGTCAAGTAGCTAAGGAGAGCTCTTGTGAAGCACAATAGACACAGTGAGAACAAGCACAAGAGACACGAGGATTTATCCCGTGGTTCAGCCAAGTACAACACTTGCCTACTCCACGTTGTGGCGTCCCAATGGATGAGAGTTGCACTCAACTCCTCTCAAGTGATCCAATGATCAACTTGAATACCACGGTGTTCTTCTTTTCTTTACTCTTTCCCATTTGCGAGGAATCTCTACAACTTGGAGTCTCTCGCCCTTACAATAAGAATCAAAGTGAAAGCACTAGAGTAAGGGAGGGAAGCAACACACACAAATCCACAGCAATACGCACACACACGGCTAAGACTCGAGCTTAAATGAATATCACAAGGTTCTCACTAGAACGGAGCTCAAATCACTAAGAATGTCAAACGAGTGCGCAAAGACGGAGTGTGAATGATCAAGAATGCTCAAAGTATGCTTGGTGTGCTCCTCCAGGCGCCTAGGGGGCTCTTTTATAGCCCCAAGGCAGTTAGGAGCCGTTGAAAGCAATCCAGGAAGGCAATTCTTTCCTTCTGTCGGTTGGTGCACCGGACAGTCCTGTGCTGATTTCTTTCCTATTTTGGCGCAGCTGACCATTGAGGATTTGGAGCCGTTGGCGCACCGGACAATCCGGTGCCCCTATCTGACCGTTGGCTCGGCCACGCGTCACGCGCGGATTGCGCGGCCGACCGTTGGCTCACCGGACAGTCCGGTGCACCACCGGACAGTCTGGTGAATTATAGTCGTACGCTGTTGTCTTGATTCCCGAGAGCGGCGACTTTGCCGCAGCCGACTCACCGGACAGTCCGGTGCACCACCGGACAGTCCGGTAATTTGTAGCCGCCGTCGAGACCCGAGAGCAGCCAGTTGACCAGACGCCAGCCTGGCGCACCGGACACTGTCCGGTGCACCACCGGACAGTTCGGTGTACCCAGACTGAGCAGAGTCTTGGCTGCTCGAGCCAAGTCTTTTCCAATTGTATTTTCTCTGATTCTAGCACTTAGACAAATATGTTAGCACACAAAAACCAATGTACTAAGTCTAGAATCATACCTTTGTGTTGATTTTCACTTCATCCACCATTTGGCATAGTTTCACACTTAAACCATTTGTGTTGGCACTTGATCACCAAAATACTTAGAAATGGCCCAAGGGCACATTTCCCTTTCAGTCGGTGAACGGAAACCTGCCACCTTAGCCGAGGGGGAGCCCAGCGCGTCGATGGCAATGGTGCCCGACGTGTTGTATGCAGGGGAGCCCGATGCCTTGGCGGAGGAGCGCGTAACACCGTGGCCCGTCTCGGGGGGCGACATCCTCATCCCCGCACAGCGCAACCCCAATGAGTGGTGCGGGCAGGCGTTCCGGTTCTAGAGCCGCGGCGCCTCGAAACCCCTCCTCGTCCTCAACGATGAGCAGGAGGAGCAGTCTCGGGATGAGCCCCGCGAGTATGCTGAGGCGACGATGGGGTCGCTTCGATCGACCATGGAGATCCTTTCCAGGGACGTTCCCAGGGTCCTCCAGGTAAGGTTTTCAGGAGCATGCCCTGGGTGGCCAGGGCATTCTTTGTAATACCTTGTCTTCCTTGCTCAGGAACTAGCGGATGTAAGCACCGCCAAGTCGCTGTTCATCCGCCGTGAGAGCAGCGTCTGGGGTTCGCTACGGTCCCAGAGAGCTGCGCTTGCCAAGGCCGATGAGCGCCTTGCCCAACAGAGCACCGAGCTGGCGGACCTTCAGCTGCTCTTTGATGATCTGAAGGCGGAGGCAGCGGCGGCGCGGGCAGAGGCGGTGTTGGCACGGACGGAGGCACAGCGGCGGCAGCTGGAGCTTGGCCGGGCCATCGACGAGCGGGACCAGTCTTGGAGCTAGGCTGCCAAGGCCGTGGGCCGAGCTGAGGCCCTTGAGGGTCAGCTGGCCGAGGTGTCTGCTCGGGCCGGGGCCCTTGCGGTGGACCTGGCTGTGGCCGTCGGATCTGCCCAGTCTGCCCAAGTCGTGGCCTCACAGGAGCGTGCCCGGGCTGAAGGTATGTTTCACCTGCCTTGCGACTTCAATTCCGCTTCATTCTTCAACTCGTGTCTGAAGAATTTCGATCGACTATCTGCAGAGCTTGAGAGGGCTCTTAATGAGTCCGCCAAGGCGCACGCCTAGGCGGTTGAGCAGAATGAGGCCGACCGTGTGGCTATGTCTGAGGCTATCTCGGGCTTTTGCCGAGCCTTTGACCTCGACGACGTCCCCTCGGGTAGCTCCCCCCAGAGTCATCTGCGGGCCTTGGGCGGCCATGTGCGCAGCAGACTCCATGGGGCGCTGCATCACGGCGTTAGGCGGGTCTTCGCCGTGCTCGCTTCCCACTACGATGTGGACTTGGAGCCGGTCAGCGAGGGGTACTGTCTACCCGACGAAGACGAGGCTGCCTTAGCCAAGGTCTAGAGGCTTGACGCGGCCGCCAAGGGCCCGAGCGCGGTGCTGGCCTCCTCCTTCGAGGTGGAGATCCTTCCGCCTGCGTCGTCGTGTGAGGCTAGGCCAGACTTCACGGAAGGTGGAAATGGCGCCGAGGCGCAGCTGCTTCCCCTGCTGATGCCTGATCCTGCTGGAGCAGTTTATTTGTAGCATGCGTGTGTTCATTGCGGCCGCCGAGGCCTAAACACTTTCATCGTCGTATCATAAAGTTGCATTTTGTTTCCTCTTGTTTCGTGCGCCATGACTTGTTCGTTGGTAGCAGAACCACTTGTCCGAGCGAGAGTTACTTTTCGCGGAAGGTGATGAGTGGGGTATCCGTATCCCAGAGGTGTAGGAGTCCCTCGGCTCGGTCGGCCTTACCGCTTACGTGTACTCTCGTCGTTTTTAGGATCCCACTATCGATACAGAAGTCGAAAGCACGAAAGGTTGTTTTGGTAAAAAAAATTCCGAGGAAAATTTTGACGCAGAGGGTTTCCCCCCTTCTAGCCCCCGAGGGAGGGTCGGGCTTTGCTGAGGCGAGGCCGACCCTTCCTTGACGGTTAAACTTTATGTATGTAAACGAGGTACACGAACGACTTAAGACATCTTAATGGTAAAAGCGATGTAGCTGTTGGATGTTCCAAGCGTTGTTGTAGACCTCGCCTTGGTCGTTGGCCAGCTTGTATGTTCCGGGCTTCAAGATCTTGGTGATGATGAAGGGCCCTTCCCAGGGAGGAGTGAGCTTGTGGCGCCCTCGGGCGTCCTATCGCAGACGAAGCACCAAGTCTTCCACTTGGAAGCCTCGGGGCCGAACGCTTCGGGCGTGGTAGCGCCGCAGCGACTGCTGGTACCGTGCCGAATGTAGTAAGGCAACGTCCCGTGCCTCCTCGAGCTGGTCCAGCAAGTCCTCTCGGCTGGTCTGGTTGCTTCGGTCGTCGTACGTCCTGCTCCTCGGGGAGCCGTATTCTAAGTCCGTGGGGAGGATGGCCTCGGCCCTATAGACTAGAAAAAACGGCGAGAAACCCGTGGCGCGGCTCGGCGTTGTCCTCAGACTCCAGACCACCGAGGGTAGCTCTTTCATCCACCGCTTGCCGAACTTGTTGAGGTCGTTGTAGATCCTCGGTTTGAGTCCCTGCAAAATCATACCGTTGGCACGCTCCACCTGCCCATTCGTCATGGGATGAGCTACGGCGGCCCAGTCCACACGGATGTGGTGGTCGTAGCAGAAGTCCAGGAACTTTTTTCCGGTGAACTGCGTGCCATTGTCGGTGATGATGGAGTTCGGGACCCCGAATCGATGGATGATGTTGGTGAAGAACGCCACTGCCTACTCGGACCTGATGCTGGTCAAGGGTCGGACCTCGATCCACTTGGAGAATTTGTCAATGGCGACCAGCAGGTGCGAGACGCCCCCGGGTGCCTTCTGCAAGGGACTGATGAGGTCTAGACCCCACATAGCAAATGGCCAGGTGATGGGTATCGTCTGTAAGGCCTGAGCGGGCAGATGCGTCTGCTTTGTGTAGAATTGACACCCCCGGCAGGAGCTTACAATCCTAATGGCGTCGGCCACCACGGTTGGCCAGTAGAAACCTTGTCGGAAGGCATTTCCCACGAGGGCTCGAGGTGCTGCATGGTGGCCGCAAGCCCCCGAGTGTATTTCTCGCAACAGCTCTTGTCCTTGGGCGATGGATATGCATAGTTGGAGGATGCCCAAGGGGTTGTGGTGGTAGAGCTCCTTTTCATCACCCAGCAAGATGAATGACTTGGCGCGCCGAGCCAGCCGCCGAGCTTTGGCCTTGTTGAGGGGAAGCTCTCCTCGGAGGAGATATTCCAGGTACGGGGTCTGCCAGTTCGGATCTGGTGTGACCCCATTCTGTTCCTCCTCGACGGGCAAGGCCTCTTCCTCGATGGCCGAGAGTACCTCGGGTTCGGCCGAGGGTACCTTGGGCTGGGCTGAGGGTACCTCGGGCTAGGCCGAGGCTTCCTCAGGCTTGGGCGCGTCGTCGATCTTGACGGATGGTTGATGTAGGTCTCTGGAGAAGACGTCCGGGGGAACCGTCGTCCGCCCCGAGGCTATCTTCGCTAGCTCGTCCACAGTCTCGTTGTACCGTCGGGCGATGTGGTTGAGCTCCAGCCTGTAGACTTGTCTTCCAGGCGCCGGACTTCGTCGCAGTAGGCTTCCATCCTTCGGTCGCGATAGTGGGAGTTCTTCATGACTTGGTCGATGACAAGCTGCGAGTTGCCACGAGCGTCGAGGCGCCAGACCCCTAGCTCAATGGCGATGTGTAGCCCGTTAACCAGAGCCTCGTACTCGGCCACGTTGTTTGATGCCGAAAAATGGAGGCGCATGACGTAGCGGAGATGCTTTCCGAGGGGTGAAACGAAGAGCAAGCCAGCGCCTGCCCCTGTCTTCATGAGTGACCCATCGAAGTACATGGTCCAAAGCTCGGGTTGGATTGAATTTGTCGGCAACTGGGTGTCAGTCCACTCAGCCAGGAAGTCTGCCAAGACCTGGGATTTTATGGCCTTCCGAGGGGCGAATGATAGCGTTTCGCCCATGAGTTCCACCGCCCACTTCGCTATCCTACCCGAGGCCTCACGGCACTGGATGATCTCCCCCAGGGGGAAGGATGACACCACAGTCACTGGATGAGACTCGAAGTAGTGTCGCAACTTTCGCCGTGTCAGAATCACTGCGTAGAGCAGCTTCTGGATCTGCGGGTAGCGGATCTTGGTCTCGGAAAGCACTTCGCTGATGAACTAGACTGGCCTCTGGACGAGCAGTGCATGCCCTTCTTCTCGTCTCTCGACTACGATCGAGGAGCTGACCACCTGAGTGGTCGCGGCTACGTAGATCAAGAGGGCTTCTCCTGCAGCGGGGGGCACCAGGATGGGCGCGTTTGTAAGGAGCGCCTTAAGGTTTCCGAGGGCTTCCTTGGCCTCGGGGGTCCAAGTGAAGCGCTCGGCCTTCCTTAAGAGGCGGTACAGAGGCAAGCCTTTCTCGCCAAGGCGTGAGATGAAGCGGCTTAGAGCCGCAAGGCATCCCATGACCCTCTGTACTCCTTTCAAATCTTTGATCGGTCCCATGTTGGTGATGGCCGCGATTTTCTTCGGATTGGCCTCGATGCCCCGCTCGAATACGATGAATCCTAGGAGCATGCCTCGGGGGACTCCAAAGACACACTTCCCAGGATTGAGTTTCACGCCTTTCGCTCTCAAAAACTTGAATGTCGTTTCAAGGTCAGAGAGGAGGTTGGAGGCTTTCTTTGTCTTGACAACGATGTCATCGACGTAAGCCTCGACCGTTCTGCTGATGTGTTCTCCGAACACATGGTTCATGCACCTCTGGTAGGTGGCGCCTGCATTCCTCAAAACAAATGACATTGTGGTATAACAGTACATGCCAAAAGGTGTGATAAAAGAAGTCGCGAGCTAGTCGAACTCTTTCATCTTGATTTGGTGATAGCCTGAGTAGGCATCGATGAATGACAGGGTTTCGCACCCAGCAGTGGAGTCCACAATTTGATCGATGCGAGGTAGAGTGTGGCGGAACTGCCCGAATTAATCCAACTTAAGTGCCTAAGTCCCGCCTCAAAGGCTAGACCACACTTAAATGGGAATAACCTGTCAATCCCTCAGATCTAGTCCGACGAGGCCACTGACAGGATCAAGTACCACACTCTCACTCGATGGTGAGTCACAGAGCAAATACAATAAAGCATAAAACCATACATTAAGGAGTATTAAATTATTACATCATCATCGAAGTTTTTGCAAAAGTAGTCATTACTGTTCGAAGTGCAGCGGAATGAAACTAACGATAAATAAACAGAGAGATGGGGAAGCATGTCCCATCACACCTCATGCTCCTCCTCCGCCGAGGCAGGATCCCACTCGACTGTCCAACCCGGTGGCAAGATGGACGGCCAAGTCACTCCAGCAACCATGTCCTCCAGAGAACCTGTAAAATTATGCCACAAGCAAGGCTGAGTATACTAATACTCAGCTAGACTTACCCGGTGTAAGGAGTCTACTCCTCTACCTCTAGACATGCAGCTGTTTGGCTGTAGGGTTTGGTTGCCAAAAGCACTAGCTGAGTTTATAAATCAGGTTTTAGCTTTGTCAGGTTTAAGTGTGACTCTCTTAAGGCTAAATGTGTACTATCTATTCATTCATGGTATCAAACAGATTTAGCAATCAACATCTTATGTCGACTCATCACATTTCCATTTGTTACTCAATGTAGCAGCATGGATCAAGCAGTCTCATTAGCTGCGAGAAGCAGACGATTCGAATCGAGTTTTTATCCTTGCAAGGTAAACCTAAACACACGACATGTAGGGGCACTCCATCCCCACACACATCAACCGTCCCCATCGATTTCCCATCAGCAGATCAGGGCTCACTGCCTTGGCGTACAATGCCTCACTGACCCCGACTGCCGTCGTGCAGTGACCGCACTTGAACCCACCATAACCGGAATGGGAGACCACGTCTCAGGTCGCGTGAGGGGTAAAGTCCACTGCCAGGTTCAATCAGGTACTAGGCTTACCGATTTACCATATTTCTCGGCATGTGCTTAGTACGTTCAAACGCTTGACACACGGTACCACACCTTAATCCTTATTCCAATTTCTATCACGTGGACAACCAAACCCCATGGATTGTTGTCCACAAACCAGCATCATTATGATAAGAAGGTGGATACCACCAATTTTCCTGACCTCGCGCGAGTGCTAGAAAAATCACTCGACTTCTACTGAGATCCTAATTAATGAAGCGTCTACTCGACCTAGCATTCTAGTATTCATCTCAATCGGATTCCTGAGATCATGCAACTAGGGTTTCAAGCAACTCCTATACTTAAGTGCACATTCAATCCTACAATCATTAAGTGTATTAAAATATCATAGATAACAGATTATGCATAAAACCGGGGTTTGCCTTCCAAAGCTGTGGCAGGCAGATCCTCTGGTGCAGGCTCTGGTGCTGGATCCGGGGCTACCTCCTGAGCAACACCTTGCTCCGGCACGAGAACGTACTCTTCGTCAGCGAGGTTGCAATCTATCGAATGCAATGAATAGGAATATGCATGTCATGATTATGCATGATTCAACAACATTATGCTAAAGGAAGAAGAACTAAGTTCGTTAGCAACTTAGGGTTTCTTGGTCCTAGTGGCTTTTAGTGGTTTATGCCTATCACTCGAGGTTTAGGTGTTGTGGAGAATAAGCATAGTGGATTTATATTTTTCCTTTACATATTTCAGTGGGCAAATTAAAAAGGGTTTTGCTAGTTGGGTTAGGGTGACACAGTTTCCACTATCAATTTCCCCTTTTTCATTTCTAATTATGAATCCTAGTGTGGGCTTGAACTACAACAGTGGTTTAACTTGCTCCAACAATTCTATAAAAATTACAGTGGGTTGCCATTGGTTATTACAGTTTGTTCTATGAATTTGAGGTCCATCCTGAAAAGGGTATGCCTTGGACAAAAATAACAAAAGTTGGGCAAAAGGGGTCACTTTACACTACAACTCTTAACTAGGGGTGGGTTCTGTCTTAAGGATCATTTTTGTTGGTATCTAACAGTAATCACAAGTTTCTGTGCCAAAAATCACAGAAGGTTAATTGGTGGTTATTTAGTTGTGATTTTCTAAAGTTTTATGCCAAAAAAGTGCTTATAACTAACTTGTTATTTGAAAAATATCAAACAACAGATTTCATATTTTTCTTATGTTTATAATAACAACCCATTAGTTATCCCAAGGTTTGGGGTGTTTTCTCCTTGGGGTTATTTTTCTAGGGTTTTTATAAATTTTCCTTGTTTTCTTAAATTAAAAGGTATCCCAATTATTTTATACTCAACCAGGGTCTAACAAATTTTCTAGTGAACTATACTGCATAACTAGACTAACAAAAATATGGGTGCTCCCTGGTTCTTTATTTAAACCTCCATTAATATTTTCTCTAACTTTAGGCTAAAAGGATAAAAGGGGTAAACTTTACCTTAACTGGGTGTATAGAGTGGTTTATCATTTTTAAGAAGGTTGGTAGGTGATCAAGTACTTCTCTAAATTTTCTTAACTTCAGTTAAATAGTGTAACTATTTTTTTCTTATTTCTTTTAGCTTTTGGCCAGTTAATCATTTAATCCAAAACTCTAAAGTTTTTTGTAACACTGAGGGGTTTTATATTTTTCTTAAGTAGTTTACATTATTTAAGATCTGGCAAAATTGGTTTGATTCAATTTGGGTGAATAAAACAGAAGATATGAATTGTTTAAGCTCTGTTTGAATTTAAATCATATTTTTAAAAAGGTTTCCTGGAAAAACCACTTTGCACCGAAGTCCTCGGGCTCTTTCCAAACTAACTCTCTTAGTTATACCCCTGCGCTACTATTCCTCTGAGTCACTGACATTGCGCAAAACCCCCTAACCTTTTCTTCTTCTGCCCCGCGGTCCCTCCCTAGGTTTAAACAGTACCCGCGAAGAAGGAAAGGGCGGTGCGGCTTACCGGCGGCGAGAGAGGTCCGACGAGGGGCGGGGTTGGCTCCGGGAGGTCCTGGCGGTCACGACGGTGTACGGCTCGACGGCGGGGGTGGCCGGAATCGTCCGGTCCACGCGTGCAGGCGGGTGCTCTCGTCGGCGACGGTTGTTCCGGCCAAACCACGACGATCTAGTTCAATCCAATGGCACGGTGAGCTTCACGGGGTGACGTAGAGGCTATGTGCACAAGGAATCGAAGAATGGAGCAGAGGATTACCCGGTCTACGCTCACCGGCGATCGGGTGGAGTCCGGCGACCGTGGACTGGCTTCTCTGGTGAAGCAAACTCCGATTCCTTGCTCGGGTAGCTTCACCGAGGTGTGCACAGTCGATTCTAAGGATTGGACGGGGTTGAGAAGGGCTCTGTTGGCCGGTCTACGGTGGCGGGGGATCAGGCGGCCGCGGGCACGCCGTGCACGGGCAAACGCCGGTGGTTTTGGGCTCCGGTGAGGTCGAGCGCGTGCGGAGGGGTACGATCGAAGTCCCTGGGTGCTTTATAGGCGCGGGCGCGGGCCATGGCGCCGGCTGGGCTTTGGCGCGACGCGAGGCACGCGGGGCGCGCGTCGGGCGTGCTCTGGCGAGCCCAGAGCGCGTCGAACACGTGGCTGTTGCTTTCTGCCCTTGTTCTTGCACCTGCTGAGTAGCCAAACGTGCGAATCTTTCCATATGGCTTGTGTAAGATTTCTTCCCTGCGCCTAGGGCTACCTAGTTCATGTGAGTTCCAAGGGAAGATCGGGTCTGGTTTAGAAGATATGGTGGCGCCAAGTCTTGTGTGTCTGCACTGTTCAACCCGAGACAAAACAGGTGCCAACTTGTGTCAAACAGTCTTGGCTTGGGTTCAAACTCTTCCAGGGGGTTCCTTAGATAATTTGGCTCCTTTTTGCTATTTAGACCCTGGGGTTTTGGTGTCATTAGCTAGGTGAACACCCCTGATCTCTAAATTAGGGTTGATTTTGGACTTAGAAGGAATGGGGTGATTCCATAGTGTTTTCCACTTGGGGGCTGATTTAGGGGTCTTTTTGCAATGTTTCCTCTCCATATTTGTTGATTAATATGTTACTTAACTTTTTGCCAAAGGTTGGGTCATGATTTGCACATTTGCTTAATCTCTCCCCCCCTTCAACCATGGTTTTAGGAGATAGGGGTTCAAGAGAGGTCTAGGGTTTATTTTTCCCTTGCCTAGGGTGATAATTACATAATGCTTGAGTAATGCTTTTGGTCATTAACATTCTTGGTTAATACATGGTTCTTTAGGGTTTTATGGCTCCCTCTCCTCCACTTAACCACTTGGAATAACAGGTCATGGGTGCAAGTAGGGAGTCAGGGCCTTGGTAACACCTGGGGTGTTACAGCCCTCCCCCTTAAAGAAATCTCGTCCCGAGATTTTAGGTAGAGTCCCTTGGAGGGGTGCCATGAAGGTGTGCTGATGTGTGGTTTCTTCCTTTATCTAAGTTTCTCTAGTTAACTGCTCTTCGAATGTCATCCTCTTTGCAACTTCAGAAGGAAGTCCTTTTTGATTCATTTTTAGAGCTTACACTACCTTAAACATCTAAGTTTTTCTTATAATTAGATTCAAAGGGCAGGTGGGGGTGGGGTTTTGGGTTACGTACTGACTCCTTTGGGCAGAAAGTCGGGGAAGCAAGAACGTAGAAAATCCTTAGTCTCCCATGTAGCTTCTTCTACTGAATGGTGACTCCACTGAACCTTATACATTGTGATCGACCTTGCCCGCGTTGACCTCTCTTTCTGATCCAATACCTTGACGGGGTACTCTTGATAAGACAAGTCTGGTTCTATCTCAATTTCTGGTTCAGGTAATACTTCAGTGGGTAGGCGGACACATTTCCACAGCTGAGATACATGAAACACATTGTGAACTGCTGACATGTGTGGCGGCAACTTCAATTGATATGCTACTGGTCCACAAGTCTCCTTGATCTCGTAGGGTCCAATGTAGCGAGGAGCTAATTTGCCCTTGATTCCAAATCTTTGGACACCTTTGGTGGGTGATACCTTAAGATAAAAATGATCTCCCACTTCAAACTGTAGAGGTTTCCGCCTCTTATCATGATAGCTCTTTTGCCTGGCCTGAGCAGCTTCTAAGTTCTTCTTAATGACTCTAACCTTTTCCTCTGCTTCAAGTACCAAATTCGGCCCAAATATTTCCCTCTCTCCTGCTTGAGACCAATTCAGCGGGGTCCTACACCTTTTCCCATACAAGGCTTCAAAAGGTGCCATCTTTAGACTGGACTGGTAGCTGTTATTATAAGAAAACTCTGCTAAAGAAAGACACTTGTCCCAATCCTTTCCGTAGTGTAGCACACATGCCCTTAACATGTCTTCCAAAATCTGATTTACCCTTTCTGTCTGGCCATCTGTTTGAGGATGGTATGCTGAGCTTCGTATTACATGGGTCCCAAGTGATTCCTGCAATTGCTCTCAAAATCGTGCCACAAACGGTGCTCCTCTGTCTGATACTATAGTCCTTGGTATTCCATGCAAACGAACTATCTGGTCAATGTAGATTTCCGCATACTTCTCCGTCCTGTGGGTGGTGTGTACTAGCAAGAAATGGGCTGACTTGGTCAATCTGTCCACAATGACCCAGATGGAATCATGGTGTCGGGAGGTATTGGGCAATCCCACGATAAAATCCATGCAAATGTCTTCCCATTTCCAAGATGGTATGGGAAGGGGTTGCAAAGGGCCTGCTGTCTTCAAATGACTGGCCTTGATCCTCTGGCAGGTGTCACATTCTGATATATACTTAGCAATCTCCCTCTTCATTCTGGTCCACCAATATAGGGATCTGAGATCATGATACATCTTATCACTGCCGGAGTGCATGGAGAATTTTGAAAAGCGAGCTTCATCCAATATCTTCTTTCTGAGCTCAGGGTCCTTGGGAACAACCAATCGATCTCCAAACCATAGAATTCTCTTGCTGTCCTGACGGAAGCATTTGTATTTTTCTGCTTTCTGCTTGATCATTTCCTTGATGACCTGAACACCCTTGTCTTCAATCTGTGCCTTGACTATTTGCTCTTGTAATGTGGGCTCTACCGAGATATAATTCAAGGTACCCGAAGAAATAACTTCTAGGTTCAACTTGCACAACTCATCACACAGGGTGGTGACTTTTGCATCCATGCTCATACAATTGCACTGGGCCTTTCTGCTCAAGGCATCTGCCACAATATTGGCCTTACCAGGATGGTAATGCACCTCCAAATCATAGTCCTTGATTAGCTCTAACCATCTCCTCTGCCTCATGTTAAGATCTGCCTGAGTGAAAATGTACTTGAGACTCTTATGATCAGTGTAAATGTTACAGTGAGCTCCCATCAAGTAATGTCTCCATATCTTGAGAGCATGAACCACGGCTTCTAACTCCAGATCATGGGTAGGGTAGTTCTGCTCATGAGGTCTGAGTGCTCGGGAAGCATAAGCAATTACTCTGTTATCTTGCATTAAGACACATCCCAATCCAGTACTGGAAGCATCACAATAAACTTCAAAGGGCTTGGTGTTATCAGGTTGAGCTAGTACTGGGGCTGTTGTCGAATGCTGCCTTAGTGTATGGAAGGCATCTTCGCACTTTTGGCTCCAATTATACTTGACTCCCTTCTTCAACAGTTCAGTCATTGGCTTGGCAATTCTGGAGAAATCCGGAATAAATCGTCGATAATACCCTGCCAATCCCAGAAAACTCCGAATCTGCCTCACTGTAGTCGGGGGTTTCCAATCCATCACCTCTTGTACCTTCTCAGGATCAACAGATATCCCATCCTGAGAAATGGTGTGACCCAAGAATTTTATTTCCTTTAGCCAGAATTCACATTTAGACAACTTAGCATAAAGACGATGATCGCGTAGTCGCTGAAGCACGGTGTGTGCTCAGTATGTTCGTCTTCATTCTTGGAATAGACCAGAATATCATCAATGAAAACAACCACGAACTTGTCCAACTCTGGCATGAATACTGAGTTCATTAGGTACATAAAATAAGCCGGGGCATTGGTCAGCCCAAAAGACATCACCAAAAACTCATAGAGCCCATATCTGGTAGAGAAGGCAGTCTTTGGAATATCACTGGCACAGATCTTGATCTGATGGTAGCCCGAGCGAAGGTCTATCTTGGAGAATACCTTGGCTCCCACCAACTGATCAAACAAAACATCAATGCGGGGTAGTGGGTATTTGTTCTTGATAGTCACCGCATTGAGAGGGCGGTAATCAACACACATTCTCAGACTTTCATCCTTCTTCTTTACAAACAAGGCTGGGCATCCCCATGGTGAAGTACTTGGGCGAATGAACCCCTTGTCCAACAACTCCTGCAGTTGCTTTTTCAGTTCTGCCAGTTCCGCGGGAGGCATCCTATAGGGTCTCTTGGAGATAGGAGCAGTCCCGGGTTGCAATTCGATTACGAACTCGATGTCTCTGTCAGGTGGCATCCCTGGAAATTCATCCGGAAAAACATCTGGGTAGTCATAGACCACTGGGATCCGTTCCACTGGGGATTCTATCATAACGAAGGCACACGAACGAGTACAACCCTGGTCGGGCAAATATAGTGTGGTTTCACCACAAGTCGGTGAGTGCACCTCAATGGCCCTAGCTGCAATATCAATAACTGCCTGATGCCTTGTTAACCAGTCAGTTCCCAATATGATATCCACGCTATCCAAACCCAATATGAGGAGGGTGGTTTTAATTATTAGACTACCAAACTTTATGGGCACATGCCTGCTGATTTGATTGGTGGCAATCCTGCCCCCGGGTGTAGAAATGGTGATACCCCCATTAGTGTGGTGAAAAGGTAGCTGACACTTGGCGCTAAATTTGGCACTGATAAAACTATGCGATGCACCAAAATAAAAAAGAATAATAGCAGGGTAATTCAAAACTGTAAAGATACCAGTCAAGACGGGTGCTCCCTCTAGAATATCAACCATGGTGGTGAAGTTCAGCTTGCCCTGCCTCACTTGCACTTTTTGCCTCTTGCCTTGGTTCTGGTTGGCATTCTGCCCCTGCCTCTGCTGGTTTCTGGGGCAATTCTTGGCATAATGTCCGGTGTTACCACAAGTGAAACACCTGTTGTCATTGGCCTGACGAGGTTGCTGCTGCTGCTGATTGTTCCTCTGAGCTGGAGACTAGGTGCGGTTGGGTGCCTGCTGCTGCTGTGGTCGGATCACCCAACGCCCTTGCTGCTGCTGAGGTCCCCTGTTCTGAGTGTCAGACACAATCTTGAAGCGCTGCGGCGGAGCTGAAGGTCCTGCCACAGTGGTCTTCCTCTTCTTCTCTGCCTGACGAGCTGTGATACAGTCCTCCTGGGAAATGGCCATGTTGACTAACTCATTATAGCTGTTGGCCCTGACGGTGTTGAGACGGTCACGGAGCTTAGTGCTGAGCCCTCTCCTGAACCTGTCCCTCTTCTTCTCGTCTGTGTCTGCGTGATATCCGGCATACTGGCACAGGTCATTGAAGGCCTGAGCATACTGTAACACTGTCCTGTTTCCCTGAGTGAGTGCCAGAAACTCGTTGAGCTTTCGGTCCATAATGCCTACTGGTATGTGGTGCCCTCTGAAAGCTGCCTTGAACTCTCTCCATTCCACCTCTCGGTCATCCGGCTGCATAGCAAGAAAATGGTCCCACCAAGTCCTTGCGGGTCCACGAAGCTGCTGGGTGGCAAACCTGACCTTAGTCACTTCAGAACAAACTCCATTGAGTAGTGGGAATTTAGATTCCACTACCCTCAGCCATACATCAGCATCAAGTGGGTCCTCTGCCCTGGTGAACAACGGTGGCTGAGTACTGAGGAACTCCTGGTAAGTAGCTACGGCCGGGTGACGCTGATGGTCACCACCACCATAGTGCTGAGGTGGCGGCTGACGCTGAGCTAGCTGTCTCAAGATCTCGTTCTGCTGAGCCATCAGCTCCTGCAGAGTAGGCGGTGGTGGCGGTGGTGGGGGAATGCGCTCATTCTGTCCACGACGCGCTCTTCCAGCCATCTGAAAAATCATGTATATTCTCAATATCACAACTTGAGGTTCAAGGTTTAATCGCGATGGAAGAGTCAAAAGGCGAAACTGATAGATTCTTGTATAAACATAAAGGATTTCACAAGGCATAAACTTTTCTTCTCAAATTATGACTAACATCATCCATCAACCATGCTTCCAAAAGAAGTTTATCGCGATTACATCAATAGCCCAAAAGACTCAACTCTTCCTAGCCTAGTACCCTAGGGGTGCAAAAGCTAAGCTAGTTTCGAGGAGTTCTATCCTCACAGACTTCTACTCTATCCCTGCGACCTAGTGAGCGAACGAGGCAACACTCGACTCGGGGGAAGGTGGTCTCCCTGAGCCCGCAGTGTCCAAACTGGAGGCAGGCTCCTCTCCTCCCTCGATGTCGACATCCTCGTTGGCCCCCATATCCTGAATCTCCTGGTGATGCATATCCAGGTGCTCGTTAGCCTCGGCAAGCTGCTGCTGGGTGTTAATAAGCTAATCCTCGAGAACCTCGATGGTGTTCTCCCTGGTTCCCACTAGCTCCTCAAGCTCGTGAATTTCATCTGACAACTGCTCCACTTGTAGATCTTTTTCTACCATCTCAGTGGACAAGTCAACCACAAGCTCCTCTCTGTTGTCCAAGGTGATCTTGGTTGCCTCCAATAATGCCATCAGATGGGACATTGCCTCACCACGCATCACTTGCAAACGATACAGGGCATTCATACACCGCACCATCAAGTGAGCAGTCTGGCCTGGGTAGAGAGCCCAGATGTCCTTGGCATGCTCCACTCGGTCCTTCCACATTGGGTCGTCCTCCTTCTCAGCGGGGAACAAGCCAATGGGGTGGGTGGATAGCTCCAAGGGGTGGAATCCGCAGAAAGTGGTCAACCCGTGCAGAGCAATCGCCTCGATCGTATCCTCAGCCCGGTACCCAAAAGACTCAGAGTCCAGCGAACACCATCCTGGCTGTAGGGGATGAGGCTCTAGGGTCATCCTCACCCTACAACGGGGCACTCGGTGCTTCTCGAACTGCAGCACCGCGTACTGGGGAGGTGTCATGTAACCAGCTCCCTGAAGTACCTCCCACAAAATACGGGGAAAGCCCTCTCGTGCAAGCCTGTCAGTGTGGGACAGTGCATTCCCTTCGTCCGAGGATCCGTGGGAAGTCATCTGTGTATGGTTTAAACGTAAGTAAAAGAAAAAGAATTATAAAAAAGAAAAAGGAACCACAACTCAGCCTCTCTCTCTAACTACAATAATGGTACTGGGGTACTTAGTTGGTCATCATTTTGTATTAAAGTCCTTACCCAATTATCTATTAGTTTAATTAAGAATGCATGCATGCTCGTCCTGAACGACCTCACATCAACGTAAAGGGAATAGGGAAGAACTCCCATCCCTTATAGTAGCCTGTAGGGCTTACTTACTTAGCCACCTAACTACCCCTCTATCATCCTAAGGCTTCCGTCCTAGGTCTTATCCTGATCGTCCTACGATCTATCCAACATTTGTTTCTATCAAGTTTTACTTTGGAAAAGGATGGTATTTATAGTTTATTGATTCCTCTGTGGTGGTACAAGCTCCGATACTAGCTGTGGCAAAATTGCCCGAATTAATCCAACTTAAGTGCCTAAGTCCCGCCTCAAAGGCTAGACCACACTTAAATGGGAATAACCCGTCAATCCCTCGGATCTAGTCCGACGAGGCCACTGACAGGATCAAGTACCACACTCTCACTCGATGGTGAGTCACATAGCAAATACAATAAAGCATAAAACCATACATTAAGGAGTATTAAATTATTACATCATCATCAGAGTTTTTGCAAAAGTAGTCATTACTGTTCGAAGTGCAGCGGAATGAAACTAACGATAAATAAACAGAGAGATGGGGAAGCCTGTCCCATCACTCCTCATGCTCCTCCTCCGCCGAGGCAGGATCCCACTCGACTGTCCAACCCGATGGCAAGATGGACGGCCAAGTCACTCCAGCAACCATGTCCTCCAGAGAACCTGTAAAATTATGCCACAAGCAAGGCTGAGTATACTAATACTCAGCTAGACTTACCCGGTGTGAGGAGTCTACTCCTCTACCTCTAGACATGCAGCTATTTGGCTGTAGGGTTTGGTTGCCAAAAGCACTAGCTGAGTTTATAAATCAGGTTTTAGCTTTGTCAGGTTTAAGTGTGACTCTCTTAAGGCTAAATGTGTACTATCTATTCATTCATGGTATCAAACAGATTTAGCAATCAACATCTTATGTCGACTCATCACATTTCCATTTGTTACTCAATGTAGCAGCATGGATCAAGCAGTCTCATTAGCTGCGAGAAGCAGACGATTCGAATCGAGTTTTTATCCTTGCAAGGTAAACCTAAACACACGACATGTAGGGGCACTCCGTCCCCACACACATCAACTGTCCCCATCGATTCCCTGTCAGCAGATCAGGGCTCACCGCCTTGGCGTACAATGCCTCACTGACCCCGACTGCCGTCGTGCAGTGACCGCACTTGTACCCACCATAACCGGAATGGGAGACCACGTCTCAGGTCGCGTGAGGGGTAAAGTCCACTACCAGGTTCAATCAGGTACTAGGCTTACCGATTTACCATATTTCTCGGCATGTGCTTAGTACGTTCAAACGCTTGACACACGGTACCACACCTTAATCCTTATTCCAATTTCTATCACGTGGACAACCAAACCCCATGGATTGTTGTCCACAAACCAGCATCATTATGATAAGAAGGTGGATACAACCAATTTTCCTGACCTCGCGCGAGTGCTAGAAAAATCACTCGACTTCTACTGAGATCCTAATTAATGAAGCGTCTACTCGACCTAGCATTCTAGTATTCATCTCAATCGGATTCCTGAGATCATGCAACTAGGGTTTCAAGCAACTCCTATACTTAAGTGCACATTCAATCCTACAATCATTAAGTGTATTAAAATATCATAGATAACAGATTATGCATAAAACCGGGGCTTGCCTTCCAAAGCTGTGGCAGGCAGATCCTCTGGTGCAGGCTCTGGTGCTGGATCCGGGGCTACCTCCTGAGCAACACCTTGCTCCGGCACGAGGACGTACTCTCTGTCAGCGAGGTTGCAATCTATAGAATGCAATGAATAGGAATATACATGTCATGATTATGCATGATTCAACAACATTATGCTAAAGGAAGAAGAACTAAGTTCGTTAGCAACTTAGGGTTTCTTGGTCCTAGTGGCTTTTAGTGGTTTATGCCTATCACTCGAGGTTTAGGTGTTGTGGAGAATAAGCATAGTGGATTTATATTTTTCCTTTACATATTTCAGTGGGCAAATTAAAAAGGGTTTTGCTAGTTGGGTTAGGGTGACACAGTTTCCACTATCAATTTCCCCTTTTTCATTTCTAATTATGAATCCTAGTGTGGGCTTGAACTACAACAGTGGTTTAACTTGCTCCAACAATTCTATAAAAATTACAGTGGGTTGCCATTGGTTATTACAGTTTGTTCTATGAATTTGAGGTCCATCCTGAAAAGGGTATGCCTTAGACAAAAATAACAAAAGTTGGGCAAAAGGGGTCACTTTACACTACAACTCTTAACTAGGGGTGGGTTCTGTCTTAAGGATCATTTTTGTTGTTATCTAACAGTAATCACAAGTTTCTGTGCCAAAAATCACAGAAGGTTAATTGGTGGCTATTTAGTTGTGATTTTCTAAAATTTTATGCCAAAAAGGTGCTTATAACTAACTTGTTATTTGAAAAATATCAAACAACAGATTTCATATTTTTCTTATGTTCATAATAACAACCCATTAGTTATCCCAAGGTTTGGGGTGTTTTCTCCTTGGGGTTATTTTTCTAGGGTTTTTCTAAGTTTTCCTTGTTTTCTTAAATTAAAAGGTATCCCAATTATTTTATACTCAACCGGGGTCTAACAAATTTTTCTAGTGAACTATACTGCACAACTAGACTAACAAAAATATGGGTGCTCCCTGGTTCTTTATTTAAACCTCCATTAATATTTTCTCTAACTTTAGGCTAAAAAGGATTAAAAGGGGTAAACTTTACCTTAACTGGGTGTACAGAGGGGTTTATCATTTTTAAGAAGGTTAGTAGGTGATCAAGTACTTCTCTAAATTTTCTTAACTTCAGTTAAATAGTGTAACTATTTTTCCTTATTTCTTTTAGCTTTTGGCCAGTTAATCATTTAATCCAAAACTCTAAAGTTTTTTGTAACACTGAGGGGTTTTATATTTTTCTTAAGTAGTTTACATTATTTAAGATCTGGCAAAATTGGTTTGATTCAATTTGGGTGAACAAAACAGAAGATATGAATTGTTTAAGCTCTGTTTGAATTTAAATCATATTTTTTAAAAAGGTTTCCTGGAAAAACCACTTTGCACCGAAGTCCTCGGGCTCTTTCCAAACTAACTCTCTCAGTTATACCCCTGCGCTACTATTCCTCTGAGTCACTGACATTGCGCAAAACCCCCTAACCTTTTCTTCTTCTCCCTCGCGTCCCTCCCTAGGTCTAAACAGTACCCGCGAAGAAGGAAAGGGCGGCGCGGCTTACCGGCGGCGAGAGAGGTTCGGCGAGGGGCGGGGTTGGCTCCGGGAGGTCCTGGCGGTCACGACGGTGTACGGCTCGACAGCGGGGGTGGCCAGAATCGTCCGGTCCACGCGTGCAGGCGGGTGCTCTCGTCGGCGGCGGTTGTTCCGGCCAAACCACGGCGATCTAGTTCAATCCAATGGCACGGTGAGCTTCACAGGGTGACGTAGAGGCTATGTGCATAAGGAATCGAAGAATGGAGCAGAGGATTACCCGGTCTACGCTCACCGGCGGTCGGGTGGAGTCCGGTGACCGTGGACTGGCTTCTCCGGTGAAGCAAACTCCAATTCCTTGCTCGGGGAGCTTCACCGAGGTGTGCACAGTCGATTCTAAGGATTGGACAGGGTTGGGAAGGGCTCTGTTGGCCGGTCTATGGTGGCGGGGGATCGGGCGGCCGCGGGCACGCCGTGCACGGGCAAACGCTGGTGGTTTTGGGCTCCAGTGAGGTCGAGCGCGTGCGGAGGGGTACGGTCGAAGTCCCTGGGTGCTTTATAGGCGCGGGCGCGGGCCATGGCGCCGGCTGGGCTTTGGCGCGACGCAGGGCACGCGGGGCGCGCGTCGGGCGTGCTCTGGCGAGCCTAGAGAGCGTCGAACACGTGGACGTTGCTTTCTGCCCTTGTTCTTGCGCCTGCTGAGTAGCCAAACGTGTGAATCTTGCCATATGGCTTGTGTAAGATTTCTTCCCTGCGCCTAGGGCTACCTAGTTCATGTGAGTTCCAAGGGAAGATCGGGTCTGTTTTAGAAGATATGGTGGCGCCAAGTCTTGTCTGTCTACACTATTCAACCCGAGACAAAACAGGTGCCAACTTGTGTCAAACGGTCTTGGCTTGGGTTCAAACTCTTCCAGGGGGTTCCTTAGATAATTTGGCTCCTTTTGCTATTTAGACCCTGGGGTTTTGGTGTCATTAGCTAGGTGAACACCCCTGATCTCTAAATTAGGGTTGATTTTGGACTTAGAAGGAATGGGGTGATTCCATAGTGTTTTCCACTTGGGGGCTGATTTAGGGGTCTTTTTGCAATGTTTCCTCTCCATATTTGTTGATTAATATGTTACTTAACTTTTTGCCAAAGGTTGGGTCATGATTTGCACATTTGCTTAATCTCTCCCCCCTTCAACCATGGTTTTAGGAGATAGGGGTTCAAGAGAGGTCTAGGGTTTATTTTTCCCTTGCCCAGGGTGATAATTACATAATGCTTGAGTAATGCTTTTAGTCATTAACATTCTTGGTTAATACATGGTTCTTTAGGGTTTTAGGGCTCCCTCTCCTCCACTTAACCACATGGAATAACAGGTCATGGGTGCAAGTAGGGAGTCAGGGCCTTGGTAACACCTGGGGTGTTACATAGAGGGTAGGAACTTTTGGACATGCCTTGTTTAGACCAGTGTAGTCTACACACATCCTCCATTTCCCATCCTTCTTCCTTACAAGAACAGGGTTAGCTAACCATTCGGGATGGAATACCTCTTTGATGAACCCTGCCGCGAGTAGCTTGTGGATCTCCTCGCCTATGGCCCTGCGCTTTTCTTCGTCAAAACGACGCAGGGTTTGCTTCAAGGGTCGGGCTCCAGCTCTGATGTCCAGTGAGTGCTCAGCGACATCCCTCGGTATGTCGGGCATGTCCGAGGGACTCCACGCAAAGACTTCGGCGTTTGCGCGGAGAAAGTCGACGAGCACTGCTTCCTATTTAGGGTCAAGCTCGGAGCTGATCCGAACTTTCTTGCTGGCGTCGTTGCTAGGGTCGAGAGAGACGGACTTGACCGCCTCGACTGGTTCGAAGTTGCCGGCGTGCCACTTCGCGTCGGGCGCCTCCTTGGAGAGGCGTTCCAGGTCGGCGGTGAGGGCCTCAGACTCGGCGAGGGCCTCAGCGTACTCCAAGCACTCCACGTCGCATTCGTACACGTGGCGGTACGTGGATCCGACGGTGATGATCCCGTTCGGGCCTGGCATCTTGAGCTTGAGGTAGGTGTAGTTGGGGATGGCCATGAACTTGGCGTAGCATGGTCTTCCCAACACCGCATGGTAGGTTCCTCGGAACCCGACGACCTCGAAGGTGAGAGCTTCCTTTCAGAAGTTAGAGGGAGTCCCGAAGCAGACGGGTAAGTCGATCCGTCTGAGGGGTAGGATTCACTTCCCGGGCGCGATCCCGTGGAAGGGTGCCGCACCGGCCCGGATCTCGGACCTATCAACCCCCAAGAGTTCCAGGGTCTCGGCGTAGATGATGTTTAGGCTGCTGCCTCTGTCCATGAGGACTTTGGAGAGCCTAACGTTGCCGATGATCGGATCGACGACGAGCGGGCACCTTCCTGGGCTTGGCACGAAGTCGGCGTGGTCGCCTCGGTCGAAGGTGATAGGCTTGTCGGACCAGTCTAGGTAGACTGGCGCTGCCACCTTCACCAAGCAGACCTCCCGGCGCTCCTGCTTGCGGTGCCGAGCCGAGGCGTTCGCCGCCTGCCCGCCGTAGATCATGAAGCAGTTGTGGACCTCCGGAAACTCCTCTTCCTTGTCGGCCTCCTTCTTGTCGTTGTCATGGCCCTTGCCATCTTCCGCCGCGGGCCCGGTCTTATGGAAGTAGCGCCGGAGCATGACACATTCTTCGAGGGTGTGCTTGACGGGCCCCTGGTGATAGGGGCACAGCTCCTTGAGCATCTTGTCGAATGCGTCGGCCCCTCTAGGAGGTTTCCGAAGGTTCCTGTGCTCGGCCGCAGTGACGAGATTCGCGTCAGTGGCGTCGCTCTTCGCTTGCGACTTGTTCTTGGCCTTCTTCTTCGTGCCCCGCTGGGCGGACGCCTCGGGAGCATCTTTCTTCGGCTCTCCCTAAGACTGCTTGTCCTTTCGGAAGATGGCTTCGACCGCCTCCTGACTCGAGGCGAACTTGGTGGCGACGTCCATCAGTTCGCTTGCACGGGTGGGAGTCTTGCGCCCCAGTTTGCTCACCAGGTCTCGGCAAGTGGTGCCGGCGAGGAAAGCCCCAATGACATCCGAGTCGGTAACGTTGGGCAGCTCGGTGCGCTGCTTCGAAAACCGCCGGATGTACTCTCGGAGGGACTCCCCTGGCTGCTGGCGGCAGCTTCGGAGATCCCACGAGTTCCCAGGGCGCACGTACGTGCCTTGGAAGTTTCCCGCGAAAGCCTTGACCAGATCGTCCCAGTCGGAGATCTGCGCAGGAGGCAGATGCTCCAGCCAGGCTCGGGCGGCGTCGGAGAGGAAAAGGGGTAGATTACGGATGATGAGGTTGTCATCATCCACCCTCCCAACTGGCATGCCAGTCGGTAGTCCGCAAGCCACAGCTCCGGCCTCGTCTCCCCCGAGTACTTGGTGATGGTAGTCGGGGCTCGGAAACGGGCAGGGAACGGCGCTCGTCGTATGGCCCGGCTGAAGACTCGTGGACCGGGTGGTTCGGGCGAAGGACCGCGATCCTCCTCGCTGTTGCAGCGTCCCCTACGCCTGGGATGGTAGCCTCGGCGCACCTTCTCGTCGAGGTGGGCTCGGCGGTCAAGATGGCGGTGCTCGTTGCCAAGGCGATCCCAGGCGGCAGGCGCCTCGTCCTGCGTGCGCTCGGGATGGACCGAGGCTTCTCGAATGCGTCGGGAGGACACCGCGTGATGCTCCGAGGGGTCAGCTCGCCTGTGGGAGGCGGAGCTCTCGGCTCGTCGAACCGCGGCGCCTTCCAGGAGATCCTTGAGGTCGCCCTGGATACGCCGTCCCTCGGTGGTGGATGGCTCCAACATAGCTCGAAGTAGCACCGCCGCTGCAGCTAGGTCCTGGTCGGACCCGCTGACGGCCGGGGGCAGCGCTGCCCTGGCATTGTCGACGATGCAGCGCCGGATGTCCTAGGCCCGATGACAGGCTCCTCCGACGAGTGTTCGGCCTGCCCACTCCTGTTCGATGTTCTGTCAGAGCTGCACAAGCCGGCCTGCTTCCCCGTCGACCCGGGCCTGCATCTCACGGATTTGCTCGAGCTGTATGTCCTGACCCCCCGCAGGGACTGGGACCACAGCTAGCTCCCGCAGGATGTCAACGCGAGATGCGGGCCCAGGGGGATCGTCAACCTCCGGCATACCGAGGTGGTTGCCTTCATTGTGATCTCCCTGATCGACGTGGAAACATTCACGACTTGGGCCGTAACCTTTGTCGTCAAGGTCATGGCCATCGTCAGAACAACCGGAGAGGCAGCGGTCACATGCGGACATGAAGTCCCGCATGGCACCGGGGTCATTGAGGCCAGAGAAATCCCAACCGGAGTCGGGGTCGTCCTCTTCCTCGGAACCCGCTGGTCCGAAGGTTGAGACGGCTGTCAGTCGGTCCCAGGTCGACCACATGTGGTACCCCAGAAGGTTTGGATACGCCTTTACGAAAGCGCTCACCGTAGCGGGGTCGCTAGGTGGATCGAAGCTGAACCGAAAAGGTACGGGATGGAAAACGGTCGGTACCTCTTGGTCGATGGACGGTGGTGAAGTCACGTCGGGGGCGGAGCACACCGTCATCTTAGGTACGAGGGTAACGCCCAGCAGGTCCTTTGCGAGGGTGCTGGCGTCATTAGTCCGCTTGGGGCTGACACATCGCGGGGAAGTGACACCCGCTGTCGTCTCAGGTGCGAGGACAACGCCCGATATGTCCCCCGGGGGAGTGCCGGCATCGTCGACTTGCTCTGGTGCGACAGCCGACAAGGTGCTGCCTCCTGCGTGGCCATGGTTGCCTCATCTCCGCCTCCTCCGGCGAGGAGGGTGGCGGGGACGACTGGAGTGCCCCTCTTCTGCCGCGGGGAGATGCTATCACCGAGCTCGCCGCCGCCGGGCGAGTTGAAGACCGTCGTTGTCGTCGCGCCGCGGGGGGAGGAGTACCATGTCGTAGCTGCCATCGAGGGACATGAACTCAAGACTCCTGAAGCGGAGCACCGTCCCGGGCTGAAGAGGTTGCTGAAGACTCCCCATCTGGAACTCAACGGGAAGGTGTTCGTTAACACGCAGCAGGCCCCTACCTGGCGCGCCAACTGTCGGCGTTTCGGACCCGGGGGTCCCTTGACCGACGAGTAAAATCGCTGCGTGCCCCTGCCCAGATGGGTTGACGCGGGATGGAACACAAGATGTGGGGCAAGCCTTGTATTATCCTGCACCGGGGTGCTGCTCGTAGTAGAGGTTACAAGCACGTCGCGAGAGGGAGAGAGAGAGAGAGAGGGAGCCCGTTCGTCCGCTCCTTCCCTCGCGCGAACCACCCTCAGGATGGCCCTGGACCTCCCTTTTATAGACGCAAGGAGAGGGTCCAGACGTACAACGGGGGGCGTAGCTATGCGCTAACGTGTCCGGCAGAGGAGTGCCTACGCCTTGTGTACATGCCAACGTGGCCATCGGGGGAGAGCTTGAGCCCTGTACACGTGATAGCGTGGCCGTCGGAGGAGCGCCTGAGTCCTATAGGAGCACAGCTGGCAGTGCGACAAGGATCCTGCTGACGTCTCCTTGCCGCCGTAAGGGGCTGAGAGCCACCGGCGTCATGGTGCACGCGGGGCACCATCATTACCCGTCGTCGGGGTAAGCCAGATGGGACACCGGTCTTGTTCCTTGTAGCCTGAGCAGGCTAGGAATAGGGTAATGATGTATCCCCTGTTGGTGCGGTCGGTCCGAGCTCAAGGTCGGGCGAGGCGGAGACTTCTCTTGAGGCCGAGGCCGGGGTCGGGCGAGGACGCGATTCCTCCCGAGGCCGAGGTTGAGGCCGAGTCCGGGGGTCGGGCGAGGCGGAGACCTCCTCCCGAGGCCGGAGCCTGAGGTCGGGCGAGGCAGAGACCTCCCCCCGAGGCCGGAGCCTGAGGTCGGGCGAGGCAGAGCTTCCTGTTGCGCCCGAGGCCGACCTCGGTGGTTGATCGTGACTTGTTGTCAGTCTTCGCCTGGGTGGTCGGCACGGCAGTCGGAGCGGAGCGAGCGGCGCTGTTTTTCTGTCATATCGGATAGTAAAAGAGAGGGGCGAAGTGACTGCGGTCACTTCGGCCTGGCCGACTGAGGCGCGTGTGTCAGGATACGGCGTCAGGCATCCCCTGCATTGAATGCGCCTGCGAAGCGGTCGGTTGGTGAGGCGGTCTGACCAAAGTTGCTTCACAACGAAGCCTGCCCGAGCCGGGCTTCGGGAGAGCCGATGGGGCGCCTGCTGCCTGAGGAGGCCCTCGGGCGAGGCGTGAACTCGTCTGGGACTACTGCTCCAACCCGAGGCTAGGCTCGGGTGAGGTCGCGTCCCTTGGGTAGACGAAGTCTTGACTTGGACCGCGCTCGTCAGTGGGTCTGAGGATGTTTACCAGCCGTGATTAGGAGTATTGGGGGTACCTCTAATTATGGTACCCGACACTAGTGAAGAAGCTTACACCAAGCTGAATAGAGTCTAATAAGTTGTTGTTTTTATGTGTTATCCAATATTATAGTTCTCCTAATAAGCTGTTGCTGGGAGATGAACCAGTCAAGGATTTTTAGTCGTTTTCTTTGTCGTGCTAGTTACTTTGGACAAAATGTGTGCTGTTATGCGACTGTTATGCTCAACAATTCCAATTTTCTATGGCATCGTTAATGTGGTAGTTCACCTGTTGTTGAATCTCTCGCGAAAATGTGTGCTGTTATGCGATTTTTAGTCGTTCTCTCGCGAAAATGTTGAATCTGTTACATGCAAGATGGAACCAGCTGTTGAGCTGCAGATAGCCAGTCCGAAAAACCCAAACCAAACCACAGCTGCAAGTGAATTGGTGAAACATGATTGAGATCTGGCTTCCAAAGCAGTTGTTAGTGTGCACAGGTTCAGGCGTTCAGCGGCCAGTGCTGGGATGTGGAGTTGAGCGGCGGTGCTTTTGTCCAAAAGCAAAGGCGTCCCGTCAAATGTTTACAGTACACGAAGAAGTTGCTAATAACCCCTAAATGATAATAACCTCTAAATGATATTTTGTCTGACGTATTAAAGAAGTGTGTTTCTATAATGACATCCGACCGAATCCTAAATTCCAATTTTCTCGCCGGACCCAAGGCTCGCCTTCCTCCGCTCGGAGGTCTACGACCTCAAGGTCTCCCCCTCCCATAAATCATCGCCACGGCCTCCCTATAGGGAACAGTGCCAGGTGTTAGAAGAGCTAAGAAGCGGCCTTGCTCTTGCTGGAGACGCTCCGGCAGCCGTGGATATAGCGCATCCGTGGCCGCAGTGGGTTGCGCTGATGGAAATCCTCCTCCGTCGGGGCCATGTTGACCCCTCCGCCTTCGCCGCCGCCTCGCTGTCTTCTAAGCACGCCAACGCTGTCCGCACCGCCTGCCTCCGATTCGGGCGCCAGCGACCGGAGCTCATCCGGTGAGGTAGCCGTGCTCGGAGTAGTCGTTTTGGGCTTGGTTTCCTGACCTGGGTTGGTGTTCACATTGATGGCAATATCTCTGTTGGGGCTATGATTTTAGCTGAAACCTAGGTGTTTGTTGAAATGTGCTAGCCATTGCGTTACTTTTGTTTTTCTTTCAGGCACTCCACCTGTGCATGTAAAGGTAGTTGCGTCATTGCGTATTTACCATGAAGGGCACAAACTTTGGCGGTTGTTGCAACATTTTGGCTAATTGCATGTGTCGGACTTTAATAGCAACTCGCGGAGCAAAGCTTGCCTAGTACTAGTAGTAACCATTTTTGGGGATACCGTACAGCAACTCTTAGATGTGTGCGATTACAAAGCATTGTTTCAGCACGTAGAGTAGTACTGCTTTGGTTTGTTTTCATGAGTCTCAACTTTTGACTAAATGACTTGGACGCTGGAAGCAAGTTGAAAGTCTTTTGTTGCAGGCATATATCAAGATGGGATATTCAGGTTGCCCTACGATGTGGTTGTCCCAGCATTGACAGGAAGGTTGTAAACTCTGGGAGGCGACTGCGGGCTTATGTACGGCTTGATGAAGGAGAGGTAACTAGATGGAAATGTGCATTGAAGATTTCCCTTGGTGCACTGCATTTTGAAATTTTTATTTTAAAATTACCATAAACATTAAATATTCTGAATATGAACTCACGTTTTTGTGTAGGATGTACACATCAACACTGAATTATAGACACAAAAAGAATAATAGACCAGCTTATGCACAAGCAGAAGCTTTATTAGGCTTGTGTATGGTAATAGAGTTGTTGTGATCTTAATATGTTTGCTTTCCTGTTTTTAAGTCGTCGACTAGTCGGTGACTAGTCGTCCGGTCGGTCCTGGGAGCTCAACTTGGGGTGCCGGCTCGACTTTTCTAGCAAGTCGGACGACTTGTCAACGACTGTAAAGTTGCCCGACTTGCCAGAAAAGTCGAGCCGGCACCCCAAGTCGAGCTCCCAGTACCGACCGGACGACTAGTCGACGACTTGAAAACAGGGCAAACTATGTGCACGAGAGTTGTGCTACTTCAGTTACTGTACGATTTGTAAGTGTAGTCAATAGGGTCTTCGAGGTTCCAAGTACAAAAATCACCATGATTCAAAACGTCTGGCAATAGCCCTGTAACCGTTGCATTTAGAAAGTGCACACCCAATTTAGGAAGAGTTCGGTTAGCATCTGGTCAGCATTTTTATTATATCAATCAAATGTGTATCATGGTGTTTATCAGGATGGTTGACAGTTTTGCTTCCGTTCTGCAATTGGCCTTACCCTTAATGCCTTTTTCTGCCTCACTTGCCCTAAAAGCTTGCAAAGAAGCTTCATCCAGACACGAATAAAGGTGACGCTGATGCAGAACCGAAGTTTCAAGAGGTTCAGCGAGCTTATGAGGTACTTGATGTCTGTTTAGTTTGATGCGCTTATACCTAACTTAAAGGCGGTGTAGGTTATGTGAATTCTGATGCATATGTTTTTGCCGTCAATGTAGACTTTAAAGGATGAACAAAAAAGATCATTATATGACCAGTTAATGATTCAACCGTTTTGATGACATATGTTTACATTTCTACTACTCTTCCTTAGCACAAGTTCATTGATGATTCATAAGTGGTCGAATGTTTAAATCTTGGTTTTTAAGAAACTAGGAATCTAATTTCTATAAATTAGGATATAAACTGGTATGTTTGGAACCACTCTAGTTTCTTTTTTCTCGAACACATGGGAGAACCACGTATCAATATATTAAGAAGATAAGAAAAAAGGTCTAGAAAAGACCCAGTACAAAGGTGCCAAGAAAGCACCCTAGGAAATAAAAACCAAAAATCAAACTACAGCCAAACCTGCCTAAGAGCAGCAGCCCCACCAAGACCCCATAACAAGGCCTCATCATGGACGGACAACAAAATTGCGTGAATGTTTGGGGAAGCATTGTCAAACGCACACGCATTTCTATGCTTCCAAATCTGTCAAGCTACTAAAATTACAATAGAGTTGAAACCTTTTTTCTTATGCTTAGACACCAGTCTTTCTGCCTCACTCCACCATCTTGAAACCCTGTAGCATCAGACGTAGGAGCAAGATGTTGCAAACCCAGCCTGCTTAGTGTTCTAAACCAAACTTCCCTCATAGAGACACAAGCCACCAGCATGTGATGCACTGTCTCATCCTGCTGATCACACAAGGGACAACTATCTGGATGATCCATTCCATGACGTGCCAGTCGATCAGCCGTCCAACATCGGTTGAGAGATGCAAGCCAAATGAAATACTTGCAACGCGGGGGGGGGGGGGGGGGGCAAGTCTTCCAGATTCTTTTAGCAGGCTCAAAGGTTGTTGCACCACCATGGAAGCGCAAATAAGCAGAGCTGGCTGAATACAGCCCCGAGGAGGATGGCAACCACCGATGCTGATCCTCAATATTAAGATGCAGCTGCACCTCTTGGAGTAAATCCCAGACCAACAAAAACTCAAACAGCACCTGCGCCGTAAGGCTTCCAGAGATATCATGCACCCATCCATTGGCTGTTAAGGCTGCTTGGACTGATCTGCGCCTCCTTATTTTCGCGGGCACCCGATTTATTAGAGCGGGAGCAATCTGGAGCAAAGATTGGCCCTGAAGCCATTTATCTGTCCAGAAGAGAGTGTTTGCCCCATTACCAACCACCGAACACACAGAGGCTGCGAAGAGAGCTGAAGCAAATCTGTGCACCTTTATTTTAAAATCCGCCCAAGGCCTAGCTGGTTCAGTTTTCTGGAGCCAAAGCCATCTCAAATTTAAAGACCATCCCATCACTTCCAAATTGTGAATTCCCAACCCACCAAGAGAGGGGACGACAGACCTTGGACCACCCAACGACACAATGTCCTCCTCTAATGTTAGTTCTTCCTTTCCAAAGAAAACCCCTACGAATCTTATCTATTGCCTTGATTACCCACCTTGGACATTGCAAAGTAATTAGGTGATAAATGGGAATAGTAGTGAGCACAGCTTTAACCAAAGTTGCCCTTCTGGCCGGGTTAAGATTAGCAGCTTTCCAGCCAGGAAGCTTTGCTGCCACCTTGTCAATAAGCTCCAGAAAGGATCTTCTAGGGAGCTTTTTAACAGAGAGAGGAAGACCTAGATATTTACATGGGAAAGGAACAACATTGTAGGGTAACATCTGTTGAGCAGCAGCAATGATATGCTCGTCGCACTGAATAGGTGTCATACTGCATTTATTTATGTTTGTGATCAGCCCTGATGCCTTGCCAAACATCCTCAACAGCTCCTTGACCACACTCAGCTCATTACTGTTAGGCTGAACAAATAAAACAACATCATCTGCGTAAAGAGACCCGCTGACCCCCTCCCCTTCTTAACAAAGGTCCCAAGAGCCCAACCTTATTTGCTTTCTGAAAAAGAGAGTTCAGCACATCCATTACTAATATAAAGAGCATAGGGGAGAGAGGATCTCCCTGCCGCAGGCCTTGCTGGTGACAAATGAGATCTCCACCACTCTAGTTTCTATAAACTAGTTTCTTAAAAACCAGGTGCTTCCAAACAGGCCCTTAGTTGTTGGTTTGATTTTCAACTTCATACAATATATATCACTTGACCACACAGAAAAACTCAAGTTTTATTGAAGCTCATTTCATTTTACATTCTTATTTCATGTACCATATTTGATCTAAATAGAAACATGTGTTTACCAGGCATTGTGATTTATTCTACTTCAAGTCCATAACTGATTTAAAATCAATACTGGATGATTTTATTTTATACAATATACAGGAAAGAACTATTAGTTTCTTGCATTCGTTATTTGTAACTTATTTCCTTGTTGGTTATTTGGGTATCATATTTCTATTTCCTGTTTTCATTACTTTATGTTACAATTTAAGAACCGATGACTTTTAGTTGGTGTGTCTATTTCAGTTCTCTTCTAAATCTGCTAAAACTAATTTTATTTTTTTATATTTGTTCGGTATGAAGTTCTTTAGGAACATTTTCAGGGATAGGGATTTTGGAAGCCGTGATATTAAGGTGATTTCTGCACTAATTTTCGCTGTACATTAAGCTATACCCTGTGAATTGCGGTTCCATTCCCATTTTGCAGGTTGCACTTGAACTATCATTTATGGAAGCAGTTCAAGGATGCAGCAAAACAATCAACTTCCAAACGTCTGTCACGTGCGAAACCTGCAGTATGTAGATGCAGTTTTATCTCATGTCTCCATTTTTAGGTATTTAGCCTTCTGTTTTTTTATTGTGATGAGATATTTTTCAGATGGAGCCGGCGTGCCTCCTGGAACCAAACCTGAAACATGTCTAGCTTGCAGGGGTTCAGGATTTGTTAGTTCTTCATTACATTGCTTTTGTCTATCCAGTTTAACTAGTATTCTTATTTATGTTAGTTTTTAAAAATATTGTTGGCAGATGTTCATGCAAACCGGACCCTTCAGGATGCAATCAACTTGCACAAAATGTGGTGGTTCTGGGAAGACTGTGAAGGTAGGGTTTCCCTCTTAATGACATATATCAGCTGCAACAAAAAAAAATAGATTATGTAGCACAGTTGTAGTATCAGGCCCCCTATGCCATGAATCATTATAGTACACCCTTGGCACAGGTATTTCACTGAGGCTGATGATCTTGAAGTATGAATTACTTTTCATCACCATATTTTATTCTACTAGTCATGAATGATTTATTTCCTGATTGCATGTAAAGTCAGCTCTATCATGTTAACTAACTGAGTTACCCTGTAATTGACTTCCTATATAGAGCAGCTTATGAATTCTGATTAATCACCACAACACTGGTTATGCTTCTATGTTATTCCTTTAGGATTTCTGCCGGTTCCTCGGGCGGGCCTCGCCTGGTCGCCCTGTTATGTGTAGCCAGTGGCTGCCTGCTTCTCCCTCCTCAAGGCGCAGCGTAGCACAGCGGCTGCGTTGCTGGCGGCCAAAGATGATGGCGCGTCGCGATGTACAACTTCTGGTGGCACGGGGGATCTCCTCATCACCACGCCTTTCTCGGAGGATCAACCAAACGGGTGAGGCGTGTCTTTCTTCTTTCACTTATTTTGGTTTTCTAGCTCGCTTTCAAGAAATTTCAGATAGTGTCAGTACGCTGGCTATCAGTGTCGTGCATAGGTGTGCTTAGCACATTTTTGGATTTTGCATGAAGTTTTAATAAGAACTAGATTGATCTTAGTAAGGTTGGATTTATAGAGCTCATTCAAAATTGAAAGCAGTGTAGTGGTAGTGGGGCTAGGAAGTTGGGATGGATGTAGATTTGCGTTGGGAAGCATGCTTTCAAATACCTGGTCTATCCAAAAGTAAAAAACGATGGGTTCTTTTGATATGTCACCCGAATGCTGGATAGAAATTGGTGAGGAGTCGTGATGTACTGTATATGCAGCAAAAACTGTATTGCAGTTTGTTTTTATTTGGGTTTCTGTTAGAGTTTGTGGGAATTTCCAACCTCAGCTTTATAATTGCAAAAAGGGAAGATGTTACTGAAGGTAGATTTGGTGAATTGCTGACAGATAATATGTCTGTTGATATTTAGTAATGTAATGTTAAATTTGCTTTGTTTAGTACTCCATTCCAAATTATAAGACATTTTGGCTTTTTTCTTTGTATTTAGGAATACACTATGTCTAGATACATAACAAAAAACTATGTATCTAGTAAAACCAAAATCTCTTACAATTTGAAACAAGGGGAGCATGAATAAATTAATTCATATGTTCAATCTGTACAAGAAACCAAGTAGAATGAATTTCCTACTAACATAGTTCACAAGTTGCCCTTCCAGATTAGAAGCTGATGCGTATCTTGATTTGACGTGTTTTTTTGTTAGTTTTTAGTTCTAAGCAGAAAAAAGAAGCTTTCTAATGATGACTGAAATGCCACATTTTTTTGTACTATCTTTTCTCCTATCCTTGACCACTGTTAATTTTTTGTCTTTCAGAAAGTGAAATTGTTCGGATGTTTCATCCTCCAATTCGTAAGAGTGAGGAAGCAATAGCAACTATTGTGCCAAGATACACACATTCTGTGCGTGTCTTGGATGAGAGGTTCATTAGGATCCTGAAGATATTCAAGTGGGGCCCTGATGCTGAGAAGGCGCTGGAGGTTCTCATGCTTAGAGTTGATCACTGGTTGGTACGAGAGGTTATGAAAACTGACGTTGGGGTCAATGTGAAGATGCAGTTCTTCAGATGGGCTGCAAAGCGGAGGAATTATGAGCATGACACATCCACTTACATGGCATTGATACATTGTTTGGAAGTAGTGGAGCAGTATGGTGAGATGTGGAAGATGATCCAAGAAATGGTACGGAATCCCATTTGTGTTGTTACCCCAACAGAACTTTCAGATGTAGTTCGAATGCTGGGGAATGCTAAGATGGTCAGACAGGCAATTACAATCTTCTACCAGATCAAAACGAGGAAGTGTCAGCCAATTGCACAGGCATATAACAGCATGATAATAATGTTGATGCATGAGGGCCAATATGAGAAAGTCCATCAACTATACAATGAGATGAGCACTGAGGGTCATTGCTTCCCAGACACTGTGACATATAGTGCATTGATTTCCGCCTTTTGCAAATTAGGTCGACGTGATTCAGCAATTCAGTTGTTGAATGAGATGAAGGAGATTGGTATGCAGCCAACTACTAAGATATATACAATGTTAATAGCTTTGTTCTTCAAATTCAATGATGCTCATGGAGCATTGAGTTTGTTTGAAGAAATGAGGCATCAGTATTGCCGACCGGATGTGTTTACTTACACTGAGCTAATCAGGGGCCTTGGTAAAGCTGGTAGAATAGATGAAGCATATCACTTCTTCTGTGAAATGCAGCGAGAAGGCTGCAGGCCAGACACAGTTTTTATGAATAATATGATAAATTTCTTAGGCAAGGCTGGCCGTTTGGATGATGCTATGAAGCTGTTTCAGGAGATGGAAACATTGAGGTGCATTCCTAGTGTGGTGACATACAATACTATCATAAAAGCACTTTTTGAATCAAAATCTCGTGCTTCTGAGGTTCCATCTTGGTTTGAGAGAATGAAGGAAAGTGGAATATCCCCAAGTCCGTTCACCTATTCTATCCTTATTGATGGATTCTGCAAAACCAACAGGATGGAGAAGGCCATGATGCTACTGGAAGAGATGGATGAAAAGGGTTTCCCTCCATGTCCAGCGGCATATTGTAGCCTGATTGATGCTCTTGGAAAAGCTAAGCGTTATGATCTTGCTTGCGAGCTTTTTCAGGAACTAAAGGAAAATTGTGGCTCGTCTAGTGCTCGGGTATACGCAGTTATGATTAAACACTTAGGAAAGGCTGGACGGCTTGATGATGCTATAAATATGTTTGACGAAATGAACAAACTTGGTTGTGCTCCTGATGTTTATGCGTACAATGCTCTCATGTCTGGATTAGCAAGAACAGGCATGCTTGATGAAGCTCTTAGTACGATGAGAAGAATGCAAGAGCATGGGTGTATTCCTGATATCAATTCATACAATATTATCCTTAATGGGCTGGCAAAAACGGGAGGACCTCACCGTGCAATGGAAATGCTTTCTAACATGAAACAATCTACAGTAAGACCTGATGTAGTCTCGTATAATACTGTCCTTGGTGCCTTGAGTCATGCTGGCATGTTTGAGGAGGCATCAAAGCTGATGAAAGAGATGAATACATTGGGGTTTGAGTACAATCTTATTACATATTCATCTATACTTGAGGCCATTGGAAAGGTTGATCATGAATGTACTGGCCAAGGTTTATCATGAATGTGACCCTCAAGGTTGGAGGCGTATCCTGTGCAATCACTCATTTGGTGCAAGCATGCGATCAAACCATCCAAAACATTCAATCTAGATCCAGCGGTTTCATATGGAAGAGATTAAACCAAAAATAGGCACTAGGTTTCAGTAAATGTAAATAGCCGTCACCATTGGATTTTGATTAGATGTACCAGATCGTTTGATTGCACACTTATATCAATATGATTGATTGCATTGTATATCTTCCCCTCAAGGTCAGTCCTCATCGTCTCTTACAGTTTAGTAACATAGATGATGACAAATGAGCGAATATAATTAACCTTTGGCTACTTTTTCTCCAGGTTCGTGAGGATCATCCTGTATTTTGAAGAGTGAAAGGTGATATTCATGTTGGTGCTGTCCTGAATGTGACACGGGTAATTTGGTGCATTTTCCAACAATCTGTTCATTTTGCACCCTATGACTATAGTTAAAACGATGAAGTGTCCATATGGTGCTAACCACCTTTCCATAGTGCTATGATGTGAACTTCATTCTGATACATGAATACATCAGCTTGCAAAAGAAAGAAAAGAGAAGAAAAGGTTTCTTTATGACCACTCAGACACCCAGCAATATTCTTCGATCACACTGGCTTGATCAAGTCACTGCTACCGACATGGTGCTTGGGATTTTGTAGCTGGAATAATGCTGGACCGCCCTGCCTGATGTGTAATCATGCACGTAAATGCTATCAGTCGTGCAGGGACTCTTGTAGTACAACTTTGTGGGGGTGACCATGTAAAGAACACACGGTACCTGTGTCAATTCATGTTTTCTGTTGAGGTTTCATCTTTTAATTAAGGTAAACTAGTGTAGTGTCTGGCTAAACTTTGTCCTTGTTCTTGACGAATGATGTAATTCTGATCGCTTTTTACATGTTTCCATCTTCCAAGAACGTGCACATATTTCCTTATTATTAAAGCCGGATGGAAACGGTGCCTCGGAGCCTATCCACGTCGCTCCAAAATTTCATAGCCGTTAGATTTGTCTTCAACGCTTAGGATTTCAGACGTGGGTTTTCCCGGCGTTTAAATCTTGCCTACTCCAGTCTCCTCGTGGACTCCGTACGACCATGCCTATCCCCATCCTCCTTCGCCGTCGCCGATGAAGCTGAAGCCCAATCCATCCGGCGAGGTGACAACCTTGACCACCTGCTGCTCCAGTCACTCCTGCGTCGCGTGGACATGATCGAGTACGCCCTTCCCTGCTGGTTCCGGTCCTCACATCCGGCTTGCCGACTGGTACACTTGAACTCTCGCCCGCGCCGTATGGTCAGCTACCACGAGCAAGAGGTGGACGACGATGAATCGGAGACAGAATACTTGCCCTCCCCTCGGTTATCATGGCCATGGCGACCGGCGCACACGTGTTTGGTTTTGTTTTCTTTTCCTTAAATTTAGTGTGGTTGCCAAGAGAAAATAGGAGAAGACAAAAAGATATGGTCTACTGTGATAGAATTGACATCTTAAATTTCTGTAGTTGATAACTGCCTTTCGAGGTTGATTTTGTAGCTACCAACCATTAAAGTGCTTGAAGATAACTTCTCTTCTTTGACTTGCTTCGACAGAACCTCAACTTTCCCTATTACATTCATAATATTATCCTCGATTTGTTTCTTGGCCATCATACTACACCATTAATTGAATTTGTGTTTATGCAGCAAATATTGTCACTTCAGCCCTGTTAACCAGTTACCATTTATTCAGTGCCACATATTTACCTGAATTTAGTTTCCTCAAATAATTTCTACATATTTAAGTGTGATTAAGTAATACCATGTAAATATTGGATTCTTTACTGATGTTGCGCTACATTATTCTGATATAAAAACAATGTAAGCAGCTTTGTGATTAAGCATTGTATGCCATGCTTCGATAAGTCGTCATCATTCTTTCTATCAATTTTTACACAAACAATAATGGTCTATGAAAAATATTATAGTCATTTATCAACCTATATTTGGTTCTCACTGAGTCTCCTACCTGGTATCACTACAATTTATTTGGCCAGAATGGTCATGGAGGGTGATTCTGCTTGCTGTCTACTATTACAAGTTTACATCGTCACATTCTTCGCTGGTTGTATATGTTAAGAATTGTTCTACTACTGCTTATATATTATAAATTTGAAATTAGAGAGTATGTCGTGAGGCGAGGTCGGCCCACAAAGAGTATTTTAAATAGTTTTAGGAAATGAAAACAAGAAACTATTAGAAAACTAGTCCATTTTTAACCCTTAATATTTTTGAGAGATCCTAATTTAAAAATATTGGAAGACTAATTATTAGGAGTTATTGAAAGTCGTCTAGAGGAGGTGGATAGACGAAACCTAAAAATTATAACTTTACACCCCACCTAGATCCCTTGATTAGTGGTTAGAACAAGATATACAATTATCGGAGTATAAAAACTAAGTCCTTGCTTGTAAAGAGTATTACTTTCAAATAATGCGGAATTGATAAAACAATACAACTAATAGGTCTATGAGAATAAAGCAACGGGGCTTAGATAAGAAGAGCAATAACCCAAGTTCTTTCTTGCAAGGTGTTGCTTTACTAAATGAGAGTTTAACTTGAAGCAACACCAAATGATATTAGCAAAAAATAGTGCAAGAAAAACTTAGAAAGGGAAGAACAAACAAATCACAAGCAATAAGCACACGAGACATGGGTGATTTATTTTACCGAGGTTCGGCCCTCGAAGGCCTAGTCCTAGTTGAGGAGTCCACTAAGGACGGGTCTCTTTCAACCCTTTCCCTCTCTCCACCAATCACCAAAGACCGGCGAGCTCTTCTTCTTCTCAAGGATCACTTAAGACCCCGCAAGGATCACCACACTCTTTGGTGTCTCTTGCTAGCTTTACAAGCCTCCAAAACTTTGGAGAAAGTTCAATGGGAGTCAAAACACCACGCGCAAATGAACACAAAGATGTAGCACACACTATCTCTCAATGAATCTCACAAGGCACTAGTGCTAAACTCAAATGAGTAGCTCTCTCTTGCTTGCTCTCTCTTTTGTGGCACTTGTGTTGGTTGTAGTGGTCTAAATCTTGTGTATAGGATGGATCAATGAATAGAAGTGGTTGGGAGGGCTTGAATCTGTCAACAAGATGACTTGGAATGTTGCTTGGGCTCCCACACCTTGAAGTGGCCGGTTGGGGTGGTATTTATAGCCACCAACCAAATTGTAGCCGTTGGAGAAGGCTGCTGGCGATGGGCGCAACGGACAGTCCGGTGCGCCACCGGACAGTGTCCGGTGCGCCGCCACGTCATCCTCCCGTTAGGGCTTGGAGCTGGTCGACCGTTGGAGGCTTTGTCCTCATGCGGCACTGGACAGTCCGGTGCGACACCGGACAGTCCGGTGCCCCTCTGACCAACTGCTCTAACTTCTGCCGCGTTCACTGTGCTGCACTGTTCACTGTCAGAGTCGACCGTTGCGCGCAGATAGCCATTGCTCCGCTGGCCCACCGGACAGTCCGGTGGCCCACCGGACAGTCCGGTGAATTATAGCGGAGCTACGCCTGAGAAACCCGAAGCTGAAGAGTTTGAGGTCGATCCTCCCTGGTGCACCGGACACTGTCCGGTGGCACACCGGACAGTCCAGTGCGCCAGACCAGGGAGCACATCGGTTTCCTTTGCTCCTTTCTTTTGAGCCCTTTCTTTTGACTTTGTATTGGTTTGATGTGAACCTTTGGCACCTGTAAAATATTTATTCTAGAGAAAACTAGTTAGTCCAATTATTTGTGTTAGGCAATTCAACCACCAAAACCATTTAGAAAAAGGTTTGACCCTATTTCCCTTTCAATCTCCCCCTTTTTAGTGATTGATGCCAACACAAACCAAAGCAAATATATAAAGTGCAGAATTAAACTAGTTTGCATAAAGTAAGTGCAAAGGTTGCTTGGAGTTAATCCAATATATTATTTTTACTAAATATGCATGGATGGTTTTCTTCTCATTATTCAAGATTTTGGACCATGCTTGCACCACTAGTTTTGTTTTTGCAAATTCTTTGTAAAATTCTTTTTAAAAACCTTTTGCAAATAGTCAAAGGTACATGAATAAGATTGAAAGAAGCATTTTCAAGATTGGAAATTTTCTCCCCCTGTCTCAAATGCTTTTCCTTTGACTTAAACAAAACTCCCCCTCAATGAAATTCTCCTCTTAGTGTTCAAGAGGGTTTTTTAGACTTTTGAAGATACTTTCTCCCCCTTTTTGAACACAATAAGATATTAATTTGAAAACTTCATTTTAAAATTTGGTGGTGGTGCGGTCCTTTTGCTTTGGGCTAATACTTTCTCCCCCTTTGGCATGAATTGCCAAAAACGGATACTTGTGAGTGAAATATAAACCCTTTTACTTTCTCTCCAATGGCAAACAAATAGATATGAGTGAAGATTATACCAAAGTGGAGAACTATGCGGAATACCAGCAAAGAGTGGATAATACTGATGGAGTTGAGTGGAAGCGCCGTCTTTGCCGAATACTCCATTTCCCTTTCAATTCTATGACTAAGCATAAGATTACACTTGAAGACACATTAGTCATAGACATAAAGAGATATGATCAAAAGATATATCAATTAAGCACAATCATAGTTCTATATAATATAGATTGCTCCCCCTAAATACGTGCCTTGAGAGGAATACAAATTTTGGCCTTAAATGCCAGGTGCACATAGTTAGGTTAATGAGATCATGTCTATATCATAGAGAATGTGAAGTGCATTGTGTCATAGTATAAGTGTGACACTCATGATAGTTTATGCACTTATGAAAGCATGTTATAAACATCTTAAGCATTTTCCCTTAAGGATTTCAAAGAGGCTTAAGGACCATCCACCTTTGGAACAAAGGTAGCTCATCCTCATTACAAGGTTAAGCTTTAAGCTCTTTGACAATAAAATTACTTCACCTAGTTTCAACAAAGATGCATTAATGCAGGAATGAAATTTTAAGAGGTTAAACTAGGTATGAAGCAGGGATAATGCATGGACATGCTTTCTCTTCCTTTTATACAAGATATGCAAGGAATGTATAGAAAAGGAAGATTTAGGTACATGTATAAATGAGATGCAGTTTTACCCTTTTGTACCTTCACATAGAGACGCTCTCTTCATTGTGCTTTGTCCTTAGTCTTAGATGCTTAAGACCTATACTCAAGACAATATATGGAAATATTTTACACAAGAGAGAGTTTTATAACTAGTAATCCTTTTTCTAAGTCATTGTCAGTATATATCAAATGGATCACAAATTGCATAGATGTATCATGAATTCTCCTTTTAACTTAGTGCATATCAAGAGAGATATCGATTAATAGTATATAAGGCACTAAGAAACATAAGTGTTAATTAAAGTTATTCAATGATCAAACAAATAATAGATGTGATCAAAAGAACAACATATGCATTCGATAAGATAGGAGAATCCAGTAGATATGCTACTTTAGCAATGAAAGCTACAATCCTTGATAAAGATGATATTATTCTAACAAGATGGATTGATTTGTAGTAGCATACTTCATGAGAATCTTATTCTCATACTTGAGATTAAATGAGATTACTAAGATAAAGTGTTAGTCTCAACATGATCAAGATATAGAAATAGACTCCCCCTAAAGATATGCATCAAGAATTTGAATGAGATGAATAGATGCATTCATTTTAGAGACGTGTAGGGAGAAGCATTATACATCTTGATCAAGACTTATAAGATTTGCAATAAACAACTTATCCCTGATATTCTCATAATGAAAAGGATTTAGAATACTCACAATCACACCATTAATTGTTTTGTAGAAGTAGGTGGTGTTGTTCTTGATGCCTCCTCTTTCATTTGAGAGTCCTCCCTTTGCAGTGGCTTCTTTTTCCTTCCAAACTTATTGAAAATACTCAAGAAAGATGTTAATAGCACAAGGGAGTATATAATGAAGGATGATTTCTTTAGATAGGAAATAAACATAATTCATCATCCATAATTCACATATACATGAAGTAAATTCCTTAACGTTAGTGCTCATCATTAGGAAAGAGGAATATGCACCCTTTAAACATTTTGATCAATCATAGGAAATTTACTTCTTCATATTAAATTTATTAATCATTACTTAGAAGCAAATCAATATGAGAATATGTATAGCAAAGGCATGGAATAGATTCTGATGGACTAATGCATTTATGAGAACGAGATTGAATGTACACCTAGCAAAAATAAAGTCCAATAAAGAATCTATTCTTCATATGGGTAGAATAAGATAATTTGGAGTAAATAACCATTGATGGGAAAAAGAGTTCCCATACCTTTGCTTTTACCTTTCTTCCTTAGGGTGAAGAGTAACCCTAGAGGCTTGTGACTTCAGACATGCACTTTCTCTTTTGTAGATTTCCATAGGTAAGCTCAAAAGATACATGGTTAGTAACACAAGCACAGGTTCCCCTTTTTGTAATCATTTTGACAAGGAATGAAAAGTGGATTACTAAAGCGAGGAAACTTCATAATATGAACTAGATTATTCCAAGATATAAGCTTAGTTTTAACTTATAAAACAAGCATAGTTAATTCTTCAAGATTATGGGAATAAATCCAATTCATAATATGGAGAGTGATGAATGTAGAAGAATCATATCCAATTTAAGCAAGAAGCAAGACAACATAAGTCATTGGATTGATTTTTCTTTTTATGTTAGATTACGCATGTTGGGGGCCTTCGTCCTCCGAAGGTCCTCAAAAACATGATTTCACAATGTTTTCCAAGTGGATTATATGAACAGGTATTTTCGGATTCAGAATTATGGATATGGAGCACGACCAGGACGAAGCCTGAACCAGACGAAGGTCGAGGGCAGCCGAAGCTGTGCGCAGGAAAGCTTCGGCGCGATGGCATAAGGGGGAACCGACTTAAAGATGAAAAGACTTCGGGGGCCTCGACAGATTTCCATAAACCGTTAACAAATGTAATGGACATGGATGTAATTTTACGTGGGCTGCGTCCCACGTCTATAAATAGATGAACAGTACTCCCGTACTGTTCACGCTGACTTGGCATTGGCTTTTGCGTCACGTTTGTACTTCTACCTTCTCTCAGGACCGAAGGTACATTTGTAATTTGAAATCATTTCTATTTCTCCGTGTTAATAAAATAGAAATGATTCTATGTTGATATTTATATTTCATGCTTTATATGAATCCTTCGGCATTATTTATTATATTTACGAAGGTATGTTTCTTGTGACCTTCGTCCTAAAGCATTATTTCCCGAAGGGGCGTAATGTTTCGAAGGACGAAGGACCTTAACGTTTAATATCTTCTATGTTGCCTCGTTCTTAACTCTTAGCATTTGAGAACAAGTCCCTAACATTGGCGCCCACCTCCGGTGAACTCACTTCCACTTCGAGTTTTTGTGAACACCTTCGGAAGCTATAGACCTTCGCTATGGCGCCGAAGAAAGCTTCAGCGACTGGGGCAGGAGCACTACAACCGCTAGACCACAACCAAGAGACCGTCTCTCTTCGGGAGGCCCGAAGCCAGAAGAGAAAAGCCGTCAGCCCGACGCTTGAGGAAGAAGAGCTAGACTAAGAAATCAGAGAGATGGAGATGCTACATCAACAAGTGCAGAGGAAAAAGGAGAAGATGGCCCGCCTAGCTGAGTTGCAAAGGCAAATAGACGAAGCCTCTGAGGAGGTTCGCCATCTCACTCACGATGAGCAGAACAGAAGGCCTCATCAGAAAGACCTTCATCAGGAGGGCTTCGTCAACGAAGATGACTGGTATGATAATTTCCATCAGGGAAATTTTGTTTTCGATGATGCTTCTCCTCTGTCTGCTGAGCTGCAGGCTACACCTTGGCCTCCATCCTATAAGCCACCCCAGCTTCCCATGTTTGACGGCCACTCCGACCCGAAGCAATTCTTGATGAGCTACGAAGCAACAGTGTCTTCGTATGGGGGCAATGCTGCAGTCATGGCGAAGTCTTTCGTTATGGCCGTCAGGAATGTTGCTCAGACTTGGTATTCCTCTCTTCGGCCAGGAACAATCACTTCATGGCAGAAGCTGAAGGATATGTTACTGACCAGCTTTCAAGGATTTCAAACGAAGCCGGTCACAGCTCAAGCCCTTTTCCAGTGTATTCAGGATCACGAAGAATACCTTCAGGCGTATGTCCGAAGGTTCTTACGATTGAGGGCGCAGGCACCAACGGTGCCCAATGAAATCGTTATCGAAGCCATGATCAAGGGGCTTCGTCCTGGACCTGCAGCTCAATACTTTGCTCGGAAGCCTCCTCAGACCCTGGAGAAATTGCTCCAAAAGATGGATGAGTACATTCGTGCTGACAATGACTTTCGCCAAAGAAGGGAGGAGGCCTTCAGATTTTCTGAAATGACCAGGGGCTTCGGAGGAAGATACTACCCGAGGCATGTTCGTTCCATCCACAACACTCAGAATGATGATAAGGGGAGTCAGCAAAACAGGCCACAGTGCTCCTCACAGGCTTCGGGGCAACAACAAACCTCCTTCCGGCCACCAGCTCCAAGAGGCAGAGGCGCCAGGGGCTTCGGCGGAAGATTCGGAGATCAGCCAAGGAGACTGTTTTGCTTGTTCTGTGGAGAAGGCAAGGGCCATACCACTAGGACGTGCCATGTTACAATCCAGAAGCAAAAGGAATAGCCGAAGCTGCATCTCAACAAGCTCAACCGAAGCAGGTCATGCATACTGCTTCGTATCATCCGCCTTATATCCCACAATACATAGACAACCACCCTGCAGCTTCTGTAGCTTCGGCAAGTCAACCTCAAGCTTCCTGGCAGCAGCTTCCGCCTCCACCTCCATTGCAGCAAGGTCAACAGCCAGAAGGGAGTCAATACGCTCCACATCAGAGGGACTTCAGAGAACAGTCCGAAGCTCGAACAGTCAACAGCACTGTGCCAGAGTCGAAGCACATTTATTGACATATCCTACCTTTGATAGCAGTCTTTTCTATTCAGTTTTATTTTCTGTGAAGCAAAAAACATTGATAGTTTTCATGTAATAATTTCGTTGTTTCCTACGAGGAAAATTTATTTGTTCCACAAGCCTAAGTTGCTGAAGCCTAAAACTTTCTCCGTTACCAAGGAGTACCTTCGGATCAAAAATCCTTCGGAGTAGCAGAAAGTCGTTCTAAGGAACGCAGAGTAAGTTTATGAAGTCACAAAAAGCCGTTCCAAAGGGAGCGCAGTGTAAGTTTTCTGCTCAGAAGTCGTTCCTAAAGGAATGCAGAGCCCACAGCGAAAAGTCAACGCTGATACCGCCTAAGTAAAAGGCGAAGAAGCTCCTAAGGGAGGCTTACAGCGAAAAGTCAACGCTGATACCGCCTAAGTAAAAGGCGAAGAAGCTCCTAAGGGAGGCTTACAGCGAAAAGTCAACGCTGAAACCGTCTAAGTAAAAGACGAAGAAGCTCCAAAGACGTTCCTAAGGGAATGCAGAGCTTACGAATATATTTTATGTGTATCTTCGGAACAAATGACACATGCATAACATAACATCATCACATCATTTTGCATAGCATAAGCATCATACATCATATTGCATTTGGCAAGAGAAGGGGATACTCTCAACCTTCGAAAAGGATGCTTTGAGAAAGTGACATCGAAATTGTATAGCTTCGGAATACAGTTTCGAAGAATATTTTTACGAAACATGGGCGAATTTTATCAAATCAATATCAAAGTTGTATAGCTTCGGAATATAGCTTCGGAGAATGTTTTCACGAAGCATGGATATCAATCATCAGAGTAATTTTAACGAAGAATGTCTTCTTCACGAAGCATGAAAAGAAGGGAAGGTGTTTTTTCGCCGAAGGCTCAAAAATGGTATGTATTTAAAGTTTCATGCATCGTAAAGAATTCAATAATGAAAAGAGACTTGTATATTACATTCAAATGTACAAAGTGTTGCATAGATTACACTTTAAATGTTTTTTCCAAATAGTATCTAATCTTCTCTTAATACTGCTTCGGCGGCTTCATTCAGAAGTTGGTCAACAACCTTGTCCATGATAGTTTCGGCCATCTGTTTAATTTCTTCATCCCCTTTTGTGTGGGGGTCGGCAGTTGGTTCAACAGTTTCTGAGCGAAGAGAACACTTCTTCATTACTTTTACAAATCGCGAGCAAAGTTTAAAATGAAAATTACAACGCAACAAGAACGACTAATTGGTACCTAATTGTCTTTCGGGCTCCGTACTCCTTTCGGCAGCTTCTGCTACTTTTCTAGCATCATGAATGCCTTTTTCGCTTCTTTGGATGATCTCTTGCGCCATTCCTCGGCCGCCGTCGTTCCAGATATCAGTAAAAAATTTGCCACCAACCACGCTTGCTTCGGCCGAGGGGTCCTTGATATCTTCGGAAGATAAGGTAGCTTCGGACTGAGCTAAAAATTTTATATGCCCGCAACCTTTCTTCTCTAAGACAGAAGCAATTCCTCTGGCGCCCGAAAAAGCGCATATGTCGCCACGACTGTTTAGAATCTCTTCGAAGGCCTCTGCTTCGTGGCTAATCCATTCCAGCGGATCTTCGGGATTGCCTCGAGAAAAATTCTCTTCGCTGGAAAAGGCGCCGACGCTAGCAAAGCTGGTTTTAATTTTATTCACGCATTCTATAGATTTAACATAGCATTTCCCCTGAGATGTGCGAAGCTCCTTAACTCTTGATTCCAATTTGCTGACCATAAAATCACTAAGTTCTCGTTTCGTTTCCTCAAGCGCGCGCTCCTCTTTAGCTCTAGCCAGCTGTTTCTGAAGATCTTTAATCTCGCGTTTTTGAGCTTCGGTTTGGGCCTTTGAAGCAGCTTCGTCTCTTTTCACTTTATCTACCAGTGTAAGCAGAATTTTATCTTTTTCCAAAGCTTCGTTTCTCAGTTTGATAACTTCGGAGCGTAAATTATTAAACGCAATTTCATAACTTTCATCTTCGGCGCTCTTTTGCGCTCTTAGTGCGTTGCTTAGGATCAGGCCCTATACGAAAAAAAATTCATATAAGGAAAAAGGAATGAGTTGCGTAAAAAATAATAATAAGGGGGTTTTTTCAAGCGTTTAATTCTCGTACCTTCAGGCTGTTGTACGCAAGACTGTCTGCGAGATCTTCTTTCGTCATGGCGCTTAATCCAGATTCAAGCTTCGGGAAACCAATACTCCTGGCCATCTCTCGGCAGACAGATAGCTCTTTGTTGTCGGGCAGGCAGTATAAGAAATCATCTTCATTTGTCCCATTGAATATTACTGCCCCCTTTGGATATTTTAGCTCCTTTGCATAATGGTTAGCTTCATGAGTTTCTTCTTCAGATAGTTTTTTCCCCGAAGCATGTCGTATGATGTAACCACACATGCTGGCAGGCGCTTCGGGGATGGCAGTGTCAGTTTCTTCAACTAAAATTGGTTCTGGTATTTTTATTGCTTCGGCTTCCAAAGTTTGCTCCTTGAAGGGCTCTGAAGGCCCAGCTTCAGCTTCAGCTTGTTGCGTCGGAGCTTCAGAAGGAGCTTCAGCAATTTCAACACTCTTTTTTGGAGTTGTGCTTGAAGACTTAATTGTCTCCAAGACATCTAGTACATTTACCATTCTCTTCCTTTTTGGGGTCACCATTGTACCCTTTTGGATTTTTGCTGCTTCGACATTTGCTACAGGACTCAAAATTTCTGATGCTTTTTCCTTAGTCGGATTTTTCGTTTCTTCCATTTTTTCTGTGAACGGCGCTTCGGCCATCTCTGCAATTTCTGGCAGCAAGGTTGGCTGTTCAGCTTCGGCGGCCGAAGAAATTTCTCCGGTGAACTCAGGCACCGAAGCTGGTTCAATATGGCGTGGTCGGTGTGTGAGGACCTTCAACCTTTTTCCTTTCGGTTCTGGCTCGCTAGGAGCAGTTGCAGCTTTTTCTTTTTCAGAGGTTATGTTTTTCCTTTTTTGCCTTCGGATGGGATAACGATAATCAGGGTAGAAGAACCCGACTGCATCAAACACTCGGTTGAGTCTCTTCTTTTTTCGGCCTCCGAAGGCTGCTGATAGTGCAGTATTTTCAGCCTTCGAATATGCCCCAAGTAATTCATCACTTAATGTTTCAATGCTTTTCAGCCAGTCATCATCAGGTTCAATAAATTTATCTGCATATTTGAATGTGTACTTTAATCTGACTAGTCCGCCTTCGTCGGACTCTTTGATGGTTTCCTTCGGCATTTCCCACTTTTCTGCAAGTGGCCATACCCTGAAGGCAATGTGTTCTTGGACCAAGTCCCTTGTCCCAATAAACGAGCAGACTACCCCGAAGGCTCTTTGGCATTCTTCGGCGGCTTCGTCCATTTCGACCTTCGGCCTTCGAAGACCGAAGCGTTGCCAGATTGGGTGCATAATGATACTCTTCACATTCTCTTGAGCTGTTAGATCATTCTTTACATAAAACCATTCAGTCATCCAGGCTCCGGGCCACCTCTTCCGAAAGGTCGGCACAGGGCAGCTTGACCCGGAGCGGGCGCCGAAGCTGTAGCACCCAAAGTTGTTGTGGTATTGCTCCTTTCCCCAGGGCTTCGTCTCGTATAATAACTCATGAATGTTGCAGAAGCTTTTAGCGTTCGGTTCCAAACCTTGGCTCCTCGCAGCCCAGACAAACACTCCCATTCTTATGATGGCTTCGGGAGTGATTTGATGCAGATAGACTTGAAATGTCTTTAGTACCTCAACAACAAAGTTGCTCAGGGGGAATCGAAGCCCAGCCTTGAGGAAGCTTCGGAAAATCACAACTTCATCTTCTTCGGGGGTGGGAGAAGTTTTTTCCCCGGCATCAGCTCTCACAATAGATATGTCTCGGAAATATCGCCCCCTCATATTATCAATGTGACTCTGCTTGATGGTCGTTTTCCCAAAAACTGTGTGGCTTGGTCGCCACGGTCGATCTTCGGCCTCTTCCCCACCACTTTCCACATCATAGCTGTCACTGTCATCAGTATCTTCGGACAAACCTTCGAGAATCTCCTTCGTGATTTTCTCTGTATTGGTCTCTGCCATCGCTATCAGGAACCCCAGATTCTTCTCCTCCTCGAGACTCAGCTTCGTCTCAGCAGGGATCTTCAGCTTCGTCTCAGCAGGGATCTTCTTGCCTTCAGACATCTTCGGGAACGCTAAAAAATTGTTCCCGAGGCCGAAGCTTCGAAATCAAAAAGACCAGCAAATCTTAACGAACAAGAGCTAAAAATTTTAGTGGGCCGAAGCAAAAGGCAAGTGTGCGTACCAAATGAGTTCGCGATGTGATCTTATTTATACGCCTAGGGCGTTGAAAATTGAAAGGCCCCGCTTGTCAGTGAATGTTGCTATTCTAGCAAAGGGAAGGTGTTTTTTCGGACCTTCGGCTCAAGGCCTTCGTCCATATCGCAATCTGAATTTATTATTTACAAATTAATATTGCGAGGGGCTACTGTTGGGGGCCTTCGTCCTCCGAAGGTCCTCAAAAACATGATTTCACAATGTTTTCCAAGTGGATTATATGAACAGGTATTTTCGGATTCAGAATTATGGATATGGAGCACGACCAGGACGAAGCCTGAACCAGACGAAGGTCGAGGGCAGCCGAAGCTGTGCGCAGGAAAGCTTCGGCGCGATGGCATAAGGGGGAACCGACTTAAAGATGAAAAGACTTCGGGGGCCTCGACAGATTTCCATAAACCGTTAACAAATGTAATGGACATGGATGTAATTTTACGTGGGCTGCGTCCCACGTCTATAAATAGATGAACAGTACTCCCGTACTGTTCACGCTGACTTGGCATTGGCTTTTGCGTCACGTTTGTACTTCTACCTTCTCTCAGGACCGAAGGTACATTTGTAATTTGAAATCATTTCTATTTCTCCGTGTTAATAAAATAGAAATGATTCTATGTTGATATTTATATTTCATGCTTTATATGAATCCTTCGGCATTATTTATTATATTTACGAAGGTATGTTTCTTGTGACCTTCGTCCTAAAGCATTATTTCCCGAAGGGGCGTAATGTTTCGAAGGACGAAGGACCTTAACGTTTAATATCTTCTATGTTGCCTCGTTCTTAACTCTTAGCATTTGAGAACAAGTCCCCAACAACGCACTTCCAAAGAGAAACTTATTCTCTACAAGTGAGACTACTTGGGTTACTTTGATAAAAGCATTAGTCTCACTCTTTTAGTTATAGAGAGAATTTTCCTTTTATAAGTGTCCTAAGGATTTGAATTCCTTATATGACACCTTATTCTTTTAAGAACATGGAATATCTCTTTATATCTAGATCATGGCAATAATAGAATGACTAGCTAAAAACATGCCATGAGGTACTTACAATAATTTAAATCATGTAGATTGTCATAGCATAGAATAGATGAATAAGCAATCTACCATATGAGAGGAATTTCTTCAAAGAATGGTGACATAAGTTAAAACAATTTAAGTGCTTTCTTTTTCTATGTGACTACACAAGACACATGAGAAATGGCAATTTAAGATGCGTGTACTTAAAACATAAGTGTTACCATCCTTTGGCTTTCCTCCATGTTGTAGGTCTTGATCTTTTCGCATAGGATAATTCGTTATTTCCTACAACATCAATATCTTCCCCAAGATGATATGAGTTTTGAATATAATAAATTTAAATAACTTTGGGTCAATCTTGGATATATAGATCATTGAAGATTGATAGCTTGAGTTAATAAAAATTGAATTGACTCTCTCAAGCACCCCCAAAGCTTTCATATCATCTCCTTCTCCTGCAAAGCTTGTCAAGCATATTTTGGTACCCATCGCTTGATGGGTCCATCAAGGTTAGTCAACAAAGATCTAGGAACCCAAATGTCCTTTGTGTTAGCACTAGGTAAACTCATTACCTTTCTAGCACAAGTTGCAATTTTGGGTTGCCTAGTTACATGAGAATTAATTGACAAGCTAGGAGTGGGATAGTTACCAATGGGACAATCCTTGCATTGATGTCCCTTCTTTCGGCATATGTAGCATAGGCGATCTTCAAGCCTTGAAGATTTCTTCCTTCCTTGTTTCTTGCTTGCTACATGGTTAGTGGATATTTTCTTTTCTAACCCTATGCCTTTTTATTTCAAATAGGGACAAGACTTAATTGAGTGTCCCTTCCTTGAGCTTTTAAAACAAAGTTTATTTTCCTTATTAATAATCAAGTCATTTTTAATATAGGGACATGACCTAATCGAGTGTCCCTTTTCAAAGCATTCACTACACTTCTTACTTCTCTTAGTATGAAATGTGGCTTGATTATTACCTTGGATGTTACCTTTTATGGAGGCATGGTTGAGGCTTTTAGAGGAGGCATTGATTTTCATCTTTTGTTCCTTCCTCTTGGCAAACCTCAAGTACTTGACATTTTCTTCAAGGGATTTAGTGCATGCCACGGTTGTTCCTGTCTCAAGCTTTTTCACCATGTGATCACGGTTATCTTGAGAAGGTTGAGCAATGCACTTCCCTTTTAGTCGTGTCAAGATCATTTTTAGCCTCTCATTTTCTTCTTTGAGCTTTTGATATGTATCATCTTTCGTTCCTGCGAATTCTAGCTCAAAGGAAGATTTGCTTGTCGACGGACAACAAGCATTAGCACATGGTAATGTAGTTTCAATTTGAATACATGTGCATGAGTGAGGTTGTTGGAATTTTAAGTTTTCCATCACAACCTCATGAGTAATATTTAATATGATATGATCATCCATAAGATTTTCATGAGAACATAGAAGCATATCATATTTTTCTTGAAAAGCTAGATTTTCAAATTTTAGCTTTTCTACTTGGTCCTTAAGTAAGGCATTCCTATTTACTAATTGAGCGATACAATGTAAAGAGTTATCTTGCTCAATTGAAATAGTTTCATACCTTTGGACCAAATCAACATGAGAGCACTTTAGCTCCTCATGTTCTTTAGTCAACTCGTCAAAGCTTAGTATTTTTATGGAGAGAATATCTTCTAGCCTTTGACGAGCTTCGCTTTGCTCTCTCGCTCTTTTTAGAAGTTTGAGCATGACCGCCTTATCTTCTTGGCTTAGGCGAGCGTAGAGTTGCAAGAAGCTTCTTTCTTCCTCCTCGTCCTCATTTGTGCTTCCGCTATCATTTTCATTAGCCACACAACATATGTGGGAATCGAAATGGGAAGACAAACCTTTTGGAGAGGTGGATTCATCGTTTGATCACCATCGTTCATTTTCTTCTTCTTCCTTCAAAGGGTTAGTTTCACAAATACCAAAGGAAGTAGAGGCACAAATTGAACTATCATGTTTGGACTCATCAAATTTGCTTTTAATTCTAGTCCAAATATCTTGCACATCACAAATAGGTTTATCATATTTTATTATGAAGGCATGATAATCTTCTTTTCTAAGGGATTTACTTAAGATGTCATAAGCTAGATAGTTTAAGCGTATACATCTTAGATCTTCCTCGAAAGTGAGAGCACCTAGAAGGGGGGTGAATAGGTGATCCTGTAAAAATCAAATACTTGCAGCCACAAAACTTGGTTAAGTGTTAGCTCAAAAGAATCAAGTGGCTAAGGATCAAACTCTTGTGAAACACAATGGTCACGAAGAAGACAAGCACAAGAGACATGGTGATGTATCCCGTGGTTCGGCCAAGTATAACACTTGCCTACTCCACGTTGTGGCGTCCCAATGGACGAGGGTTGCACTCAACCCCTTTCAAGTGATCTAATGATCAACTTGAATACCACGTTGTTTTCCTTTCTTTTACTATCTCCCATTCGCGAGGAATCTCCACAACTTGGAGCCTCCCGCCCTTACAATTGATGATCACAAGGAAGCACAGAAGTAAGGGAGGGGAGAGCAACACACACAAGACTCAAAGCACGAGCACAAACACGCACGCAAGCCACAACTTGAGCTCACAACACAATGCGAGGAGTTCTCTACTCAACTAGAGCTGAAATCGCTACCACAAAGAATCAAATGCGCGAGAAAGGAGTCTTGGTGCTTAGAGATGATCAAAGAATGCTTGAGTAACTCCTCCATGTGCCTAGGGGTCCCTTTTATAGCCCCAAGGCAGCTAGGAGTGGTTAGAGGCATTCTGGGAAGGCAATTCTTGCCTTCTGTCAGGTGGTGCACCGGACAGTCCGGTGCACCACCGGACAGTCCGGTGCACCACCGGACAGTCCGATGCACCACCGGATAGGCACTATTCATGGTCTGGTGCAGATCTCCTTCCTAAAATGGTGCAGCCGATCGTTGCAGGATTGTAGCCGTTGGCGCACCGGACACTGTCCGGTGCCCCCTGCCGACCGTTGGCGCGCCCACGCGTCGCGCGCGGATTGCGCGGCCGACCGTTGGCGCAGTCGACCGTTGGCTCACCGGATAGTCCGGTGCCTCACCGCACCGTCCGGTGAATTTTAGCCGTACGCCGTTGAATGATTCCTGAGAGCGACGACTTCGCCGCAGACGGCTCACCGGACAGTCCAGTGTACCACCGGACAGTCTGGTGAATTATAGCCATACACCGCCGTCAGTTCCCGAGAGTGGCCTGTTCACCGGAGGCTGGCCTGGCGCACCGGACACTGTCCGGTGCACCACCGGATAGTCAGGTGTGCCAGACTGCGTTGAGTCTTGGCTGCTCCAGCCAAGACTCTTCCTTTTTCTCTTTTCTTTGATTCCAGCACTTAGACAAATATATTAGTACACAAAAACCAATGTACTAAGTCTAGAATCATACCTTAGTGTTGATTTGCACTTCATCCATCATTTGGCACATAATTACTCACTTAATTTGTGTTGGGCACTTAATCACCAAAACACTTTGGAAATGGCCCAAGGGCACATTTCCCTTTCAATCTCCCCCTTTTTGGTGATTTATGCCAACACATCAAAAAGCAACTAAAAGAAGTGCAACATCAAAGCAATTTAGAACAAGAATTGTTTTTGATTCAAATTTGGCATATTTGGATCATTCTTTGCCACCACTTGGTTTGTTTTTGAAATCAACCTCATTTTCCTATCTCTAAGTCAAACACACTTTGTTTAGGCATAAAGAGAGGTATTCCACGAGAAAAATTGATCAAGAGCCAGAAACTCCCCCTTTTTCCCATAATCCTTCATTCTCCCCACATGAGGCCAAATTTTGCACATAAGAGAATTTTGACAAATCAAAAGTGCTAACTCTACTATTTTCAAATTTCTCAAGTGGTAGTTGATCCATTTGCTTTGGCCTTTAATTTCTCCCCCTTTGGCATTAAGCACCAAAATGGGATCATTCTTGGCCCTTAAACCCCATTGCCTCACCAAAATCGTCAATTAGGAGTAAAAAGGCAATAAGAGCATGGAGATGAACTTGGAGTAAATTACCCTCACATCGGAGTGCAGTGGAAGTCTTGCATGGTCCAAGTTCACCTTTCCCTTTCAATCCACCTTTGAGACTAAATTAAGTAAACTCAAGCACACGGTTAGTCTCAAAGGGTCAAGTTGTAGCATTTCTCCCCCTCAATATGTGCATCATTCACACATGGACTTGTGAGGTCCGGGGATCCCTTGCACAAATTGAGCACCATAAATAAGCAATAAAATGCATAAAGGAACATGATCAAAGACATAAAGCACATGTATGCTATAGATCAATCCAAGTTACGCGAATCTAAGACATTTAGCTCACTACGCAGCCTGCAAAAGGTCTTCTCATCTAAAGGTTTGGTAAAGATATCGGCTAGCTGGTTCTCAGTGCTAACATAAAACACTTCGATATCTCCCTTTTGCTGGTGGTCTCTCAAAAAGTGATGCCGGATGTCTATGTGCTTTGTGCAGCTATGTTCAACAGGATTGTTCGCCATGCGGGTTGCACTCTCATTGTCACATAGGAGTGGGACTTTGCTCAGATTGTAGCCAAAGTCCCGGAGGGTTTGCCTCATCCAAAGTAGTTGCGCGCAACACTGTCCTGCGGCAACATACTCGGCCTCAACGGTGGATAGGGCAACAGAAGTTTGTTTCTTTGAACTCCAAGACACCAGGGACCTTCCTAGGAATTGGCACGTCCCTGATGTACTCTTCCTATCGACCTTGCACCCGGCATAATCGGAGTCTGAATATCCAATCAAGTCAAAGGTGGACCCCTTTGGATACTAGATCCCGAAACAAGGCGTAGCAACTAAATATCGAAGAATCCGCTTAACGGCCACAAGGTGACATTCCCTTGGGTTGGATTGATATCTAGCACACATGCAAACGCTAAGCATAATATCCGGTCTACTAGCACATAAGTAAAGCAAGGAACCTATCATAGACCGGTATGCCTTTTGATCAACGGACTTACCTCCTTTGTTGAGGTCGACATGTCCGTCGGTTCCCATTGGAGTCTTTGCGGGCTTGGCGTCCTTCATCCCGAATCGCTTGAGCAAGTCTTGCGTGTACTTCGTTTGGGAGATGAAGGTGCCATCCTTGAGTTGCTTCACTTGGAACCCAAGGAAGTAGTTCAACTCGCCCATCATCGACATCTCAAATTTCTGTGTCATCACCCTGCTAAACTCTTCACAAGACTTTTGGTTAGTAGAACCAAATATTATGTCATCGACATAAATTTGGCACACAAATAGGTCACCATCACAAGTCTTAGTGAAAAGAGCTGGATCGTCTTTCCCAACCTTGAAAGAATTAGTAATTAGAAAATCTCTAAGGCATTCATACCATGCTCTTGGGGTTTGCTTAAGTCCATAGAGTGCCTTAGAGAGCTTACACACGTGGTCGGGGTACCGTTCATCCTCAAAGCCAGGGGGTTGCTCCACGTACACCTCCTCCTTGATTGGCCCATTGAGGAAAGCACTCTTTACGTCCATTTGGAACAACCTGAAAGAATGGTGAGCGACATAGACTAACAAAATGCGAATCGACTCTAGCCTAGCCACAGGAGCAAAAGTCTCCTCAAAGTCCAAACCTGCGACTTGGGCATAACCTTTTGCCACAAGTCGAGCCTTGTTCCTTGTCACCACCCCGTGCTCGTCCTGTTTGTTGCGGAACACCCACTTGGTTCCCACAACGTTTTGCTTGGGACTTGGCACTTGTGTCCAAACTTCATTTCGCTTGAAGTTGTTGAGCTCTTCCTACATGGCCAACACCCAGTCCGGATCTAGCAAGGCCTCTTCTACCCTAAAAGTCTCAATAGAAGAGACAAACAAGTAATGCTCACAAAAATTAGCTAGACATGAGCGAGTAGTTACTCCCTTGCTTATATCACCCGAAATCTGGTCGACGGGATGATTCCTTTGAATCGTCGCTCGAACTTGAGTTGGAGGGGCCTGTGTTGCTTCTTCCTCCACAACTTGGTCTTCTTGTGCTCCCCCTTGATCACACGCCTCCTCTTGAGGAACCTGTTCATCATCTTGAGTTGGGGGATGCACAAATGTTGAGGAAGAAGGTTGATCTTGCATTTGGTGCTCCTGTGGTCGCACATCTCCAATCGCCATGGTGCGAATTGCATCCATTGGAACATCATCTTCATCTATATCATCAAGATCAACTTGCTCTCTTGGAGAGCCATTAGTTTCATCAAATACAACGTCGCTAGAGACTTCAACCAAACCCGATGATTTGTTGAAGACTCTATACGTCTTTGTATTTGAGTCATAACCTAGCAAAAACCCTTCTACAGCTTTGGGAGCAAATTTGGAATTCCTACCTTTCTTCACTAGAATGTAACATTTACTCCCAAATACACGAAAATAAGACACGTTAGGTTTGTTACCGGTTAGAAGTTCATACGACATCTTCTTAAGGAGGCGATGAAGGTAGACCCGGTTTATGGCGTGGCAAGCTGTGTTCACAGCTTCTGACCAAAACCGCTCGGGCGTCTTGAATTCTCCAAGCATCGTCCTCACCATGTCTATAAGAGTCATGTTCTTCCTCTCTACCACATCGTTTTGCTGTGGTGTGTAGGGAGCGGAGAACTCGTGCTTGATTCCTTCCTCCTCAAGGAACTCCTCCACTTGTAGGTTCTTGAACTCGGACCCGTTGTCGCTCCTTATCTTTTTCACCTTAAGCTCAAATTCGTTTTGAGCTCGCCTTAGAAAGCGCTTGAGGGTCCCTTGGGTTTCTGATTTATCCTGCAAAAAGAATACCCAAGTGAAGCGGGAAAAATCATCATCAACAACAAGACCATACTTACTTCCTCCTATGCTGAGGTAGGCGACAGGTCCGAAGAGGTCCATGTGAAGTAGCTCCAAAGGTCTTGATGTGGTCATCACATTCTTGCTGTGATGAGTGCTTCCCACCTGTTTGCTTGCTTGACAAGCTACACATGGTCTATCCTTTTCGAAAAACACATTCGTTAGACCTAACACATGTTCTCCCTTTAGAAGTTTGTGAAGGTTCTTCATCCCAACATGTGCTAGACGGCGATGCCACAGCCAGCCCATGCTAGTCTTAGCAATTAAGCATGCATCTAGATCGGCCTCCTCTTTCGAAAAATCCACTAAATAGAGTTTGCCATCTAGTACACCCTTAAAAGCTAGTGAACCATCACTCCTTCTAAAGACAGACACATCTACATTTGTAAATAGACAATTATAACCCATGTGGCACAATTGACTAACAGACAGCAGATTATAGCCTAGCGACTCTACTAGAAATACATTAGAGATAGAGTGCTCATTAGTGATGGCTATCTTGCCTAAGCCTTTGACCTTGCCTTGATTCCCATCTCCAATATGATTGTATCTTGGGAATCCTTGTTCTTGACGTAGGAGGTGAACATCTTCTTCTCCCCCATCATGTGGTTTGTGCATCCGCTGTCATTAATCCAACTTGAGCCCCCGGATGCATAAACCTGCAAGGCAAATTAGGCTTGAGTTTTAGGTACCCAACTCTTGTTGGGTCCTACAAGGTTAGTTATAATAGTCTTTGGGACCCAAATGCAAGTCTTGTCTCCCTTGCAATTGGCCCCCAACTTCCTAGCAATCACTTTCTTATTTTTACTACAAATTGCAAAAGAAGCATTGCAAGCATGGTAAATTGTAGAAGGTTCACTACTTACTTTCCTAGGCGCATGAATAACATTTTCCTAGGCATATTTCTACCATGCACAAAGGAAGAACTTGAAGCAATCATAGCATGTGAATCATAAGCATAACTCCTATGAGCATTTCTAGAAAATTTTCTATCACTATAGACACTACAGGAAACACCTAAATTTTCGTGGGCCAAAAGCCCACGAAAATAAGCCTAAACCGACGAAAATAGACTATTTTCGTCGGCAAGCCGCCGAAAATAAGTTCGACGAAAATAGGCACCTATTTCCGTCGGTACCGACGAAAAATACCTATTTTCGTCGGCTTTCCCAAGACCGACGAAAATAATTGGTCGACTGACTATTTTCGTCGGCCCGGTGCTGGCCGACGAAAATATGTGCCCAGGCTATTTTCGTCGGCCAGGTTGGGCTGACGAAAATACATCCCCGATATTTTCGTCGGCCCGCTGATGGCCGACGAAAATATGTTCCCAGGATATTTTCGTCGGCCACCACCGAGGCCGACGAAAATTGATGGTTCCCCCCCCCCAAAACAGATTTTTCTGCACCTATTAATAATTCACAGCAAAATACACAATATCACAATTCACATATATACAGATTCACAATCAAAATACATAATTCACAAAACACATTCACATATACATATCACAAAACACATTGACATATACATATCACAAAACACATTCACATATACATAAATAGTCCATAGTCCATAGTCCATAAGTCCATAGTCCATACATAGTTTCAATACCATAAGTCCATAGTTTCAAACAAACTCACTACTCACTAATCACTCCTGCGCGGGCTATGGGAGTTTTGGCCACTCCCTCCTCCACCACCAGGAAGGTGGCCACTCCCTCCAGAACCATGGACGAGGAAGTCGTGGACGTTGACAGCACCCTCCTGAGCATGTGACGCTGAACCCTGCAATTCATCAATCATTCAAATAAGGCTGTGTTTTGCTATCCCTATACCTATACTGGCTATGTTTGGTCACTATTTGCATAAAACTAAACATGGAACGTCACCTGTGATCCATGGTGATAAGGTGGCTGTGCATGCATCCACGGGTACTGTTGTGCTGGCCACCCCTGAGGTGGTGGCACCCACCCCGTCGGTGGCGGTGCCATCCACGCTTGAAATGGCTGTGATCCTTGGGGTGGTGGAGGCGTCCAAGTGCCTGGAGGTGCCTACGTCCACCCAACACCGGTCCACTGTGGCTGCGACGCTGGAGCTTGTCCTGGCCACTGTCCCCATCCTTGTGCCTACGAGCCATTTTTGATAATAAAAAAAGAGTTGCTATGGAATTGAAGTGTTCAGATAGTGTTACCTGGGGAGGGCGAAAAGCAGGCAAGTTCATATCAGGGCCGAGTCGAGAAGTCATTTCCTGCAAATGGATGAAACGTTAGAATCGCAAAACTATACTTTGAATTCAATGACACGTGATGAGATAGACGAATTACTTGAAAATAAGAAGTCATATACTGCGTCAGCTGTCCGACCTGCTCCTGCGCTGCTCGAGCCTGCTCCTGTGCTGCTCGAGCCTGCTCCTGTGCTGCCCGAGTCTCCTCCTCCAGCTGAGCCTCTCGAGCAGACTTGGAGGAGCGAGAACTCCCTGCCGAAGACGATGCCTTCCCTTGACCTGTGGTCCTGTTGTACTCCACAACGCCGGTGCCAAAGGCAAACCTGCATGATACACATAGTTGAGCCATTAAGTGGACACATTCTTGTTAATGAAATTGTCGAATCAAAGACAACCACCTCACCTGCCATGCTTTCTACCCCCACCACTATGGTACAACGCCGAGGCTTCTAAGTCTGAATGCATCCAGTCGAAATCAGGCCCATGGCGTTGAGTCATTTCCTCCCCATATGCATTCTGCAAAGAAAGTTAGAGTTGGAGTTAGACACAAAACATGCAATTTAATTCGTAAATACAAACTTGTTTACCATTTTCTCCCTTGCCGCCTTGCTGCATAGCTCATCAGGGTTCGCCGGATCAGGGCCACGGTGACCATGGACGTAAACCTCCATAAAACTTGGAGCAACTCCACTTTCAGCTTCCTGCATGAAAAAGAAGAGTTAAACCATAGAATTGTAATAGATGTAACATACAAGTTTGATTTATACACTTACCATGCGGCATGCGGTACCAAGGTGTCCATCGGCGCCGTACCTGTGCCCCGGTCCTTCAGTGCCACGGTTGGCACGGTGCTTGTTGGACTCTGCAATCGACTCAGGCGACGCCCATCTCTTAGCCAACCACCTCTAGGCTTCCATGTCCTTCACCAGCCAATCCACAACGCTCTCCAAGTACTGCTCCTCTGTGAGGTAGATATCATTGGCCCCTAATGCTTTGCTCATTTTCTGCCCCTTTATCTTCTTGTAGTAGTAGTTGACGGCCGTGATGCGAGCATTGTACATGGCATCCTTGATGACCTTATCAGCGCACTTCCGAAAGTGTCTCTTCACACGTGCCCACTGAGCCTGATCCGCCTCGATGTCATCCGGCAATTGGAACCTCCCCTACATATCAATGGAGAAGTTAAGTTAAAGTAAGATTAGGAGAAGCAATAATGCAGTGAATTGCTTATATACGAAAGTAAACTCACCCAGAACTCGTCCCACACAGCCACCTGACAAGTCCTTGGTTTTTGTTCTGAACTTCCCCCTCCGCTACTGCTTTCCCCTAGCTCCCCTGGCTGGACATAGTCCTTCAGACCCCAGTCGGCCCACTGCATAGCCGCGAACCTCTCGCCATTGAGCTCCACCATGCCAGGGTAGTAGAAGCGACAGAGGCTACCCAACACCGCGTTCACCTTGGGACGTCTGCCTGTACCGTCCCAAGTCAAGTCTTCCCATGACCTACAAACATTAATAAAACAAGTAAACTAGTGCAATCACGTTCATATTAAAAAATTAACACAACAGAAATAAGCCCCACCATTCTCCATGTGGCCGGATGAGCCTCCTCTCAGCAGGCCTCGGAATACATAGCTTAATTGATTAACTAAAAGAAACATACTAATCAAAAGTCATCCGCATCCGATGATGCTTCTTCGGCTCGTTGTTTATTCATACGCTCTTGATTTCGTTGGATCCTTACTGATCTTCTAACGATGACAGGTCATTTGCGCTTTGACCTAGGTTCTTCAATTAAGTCGCTTGAATTGCAACAGAGATTTTCTAGGCCTTCTCCATTGGTCACATGGAATCGGTGAGCTATGTCTTGATTCGACGCCGCTTCTGGTTGAAAAACAGCATCATCGTTGTCCCTGCTCGTACTCACGTAGTCAGCACTCTCTGGAGCGATGACTTGTGGGTTGACTTTGATTGCAACCCACCAAGCCCTAAGGCTTGGGTGAGGATATGGCAGGTAGTACACCTTGTTGGGGCGAAGGCGAAGACGCCACCCTTCGCTCGGGACCTTCGCCGTAGTCGTTGGTCCAATGGAGACAAGACAACGGGCAGGGACACCCTTCGCCCCATACGACATCGGACGAAGACCCGTGACGAGGTCATCCCACCATGCGGCCTCATCCAGCATGGAGGCCCACGTGTGATCCGGCCCATTGTAACGGGCCCTGCATGGTCGCTGCGTGTTACGGGCCTAATTTGTAAAGGCGTCCCTGTAATTACAGTCTGTAACCCCACTTTTTGGGAATATTCCGGGGATAACCTAGGTGTCTGAGGGCACATGCGTCCTTAACACAGGACGCTGGGCACTCAGATATCTATAAATACCCCCGCAAAGTGCCCTTGAGAGGCTAGATGAATAGAGCTTTTGCCATCACGTGTTGAAACCCTGTTTGCGCTATTACTCCCCCCCCCCGTTGGATCAACTTGCGCCAGTGAGCAAGTCCCAACATTTGGCGCCCACCGTTCGTGCTACAAAAAAACCACCCGCGACGGCACCCAAGAAAGCTAGCTCGAAGGCTGACGAGGCTGCGAAGGCAGCACTGCTGGCCGCAAAAAAGGGCAAGGCCCTCGCACTCACCCACTCCACCCACCAAGAGGCTGCTGAATACGATGTTCCCCGCACCTGCGAAGACGACACTCTCCGCACCTGTGGCCTTGAAGGACAACCGCAACCTCCCCCAGGCTTCGCCCTACCGGAGGGCGCGGACCTCATCGAGGACAGTGAAGTCCTTGGCTTCGCCCCACCGGAGGGCGCGGACCTCACCGAGGACGGTGAAGTCCTCGGCGTTTCAGCGGAAGAACAGCTACAGCTGCGCGCCCTGCGCCTCAAGAACCGCAATCTCCAGAGGCAAAAAGAGATACTGGAGGCCAAGCGCCAGCGCGTGTTTGCACTAGCCAAGGTGCGGCAAATGGTACGCGACGAAGAGTAGAAGGCCCAGGACCTCGAGCGGGAGATCACGCTGATGCAGCGCGAAGGCCACCTCGGCTCGCAGCACGGGCCACCCCTGCAACAGCGCGCGCAAGTGGAAGACCCGCACTTCCCCCAGCGCGACTACGCCTTCCCACACGCCGCGCCATTTCAAGGGGTCAACTACCTCGATGAGCGAAGTCCCCTGGCGCCACATCTGCAAGTGACACCCTGGCCTGCCAACTTCCGGGCAGGGACCTATCCCAAGTACAACGGCAGCACGGACCCAGCACAGTACATCATGAGTTATCAGGTCGCTGTTGCATCTTCCGGAGGGGACGACGCCACAATGGCCAAGTCTTTCATCATCGCCCTCGAAGGCCCAGCTCTCACCTGGTTCACCAGGTTGCCCCCGCTGTCCATTGACTCCTGGAGAAGCCTAAGGGACAAATTCCTGCTCAACTTCCAAGGGTACCGCCCAGACACCGACGCCTTGGCCGAACTCTCACTCTGCAAGCAGCTAGAAAAAGAGACTCTGCGGGAGTATTACCGCAAGTTTCTAACACTCAAGTCACAGCTGCCCTCAGTTGATGACCAGATCGCCATTGACTACGCCATCAGTGGCCTTCGCGCCGGCGTCCTTTACAGCCACTGCATCAGGGACCTGCCCAAGAACCTCCAGGAATTATATCAACTATTTGAAAAATATGCCAAATCCGAAGAGCTCCACCAGCGCAAGGTTGAGTCTCAGAGGAAACCCAAAGATGCTCCACAGTCCAGCCGCACGTGGACGAGGACTCCGCAGCCAGACTCCGGCCGAGACGGCCGTAATCAGCAGCAGGTGCACAACATTGCCAACCAGCACCCCGCTGGTGATGCCACTCGCCGCCAGGAATATCCCCCCCAGGGCCGCAGAAGTGGAACTCGCGGTAGGGGCCGGGGACGCGCGCAGCCGCCGCACCGATTCTACTGTCTCTTCCATGGCGAAGACTGTGCCCACCAAACCAAAGACTGCCCAGAGACGAAGGCCACCAGAGACAGGATGGCACGGGCGCAACCGGCAGACAACCCAAGAGTCGTCGCGCACACTTATCAGCAACACCCTCCACCATACATCCACGCCCCCGCCCCGCATCCACCGCACCACGCTTACCAACACCATCAGGAAGTACAAATCGTACCTCCCCCACCCCCGCCTCCACACCAGCAACAACAAAACATCCCCCACCCCCACGCCCCCAAGCAAGAAGACTTCGCCGATCAGCCGTATCGCGGAGTCATTCATATGATCACTGGGGGGTCCAGTGTCGACTTCGACACCAAGCGACAGAAGCGGGACCACTACCACAGCATCAACCACGTCGCCATCACCGGCCCAGTCGTGCAGACGAAGTGGTCCCATGTACCGCTAACTTTCGACGCCCGAGACGTCGACCTGCGCAGCGCCCCCCATATCGACGCCATGGTCATCAACTGCAGCGTGGCAGGCTGGGACCTGCACAAAGTCCTCGTCGACAATGGCAGTTAGGCAGACATCATTTTCCTCCATGCCTTCGACCGCATGGGCATAAGCCACAGCTTGCTCAAGCCTTCAGACAATCCGTTGTACGGCTTCGGCGGCAAGGGCACTTTTCCTGTCGGCAAAATAGAGTTGCCTCTCTCCTTCGGTGTAGCGCCCAATGCCCGAAGTGAGCAAATAACCTTTGACATCATCGACATGGTGTATCCGTACAACACCATCATGGGTCGGTGCTCCATCAACAAGTTTGAGGCAGCCATTCACGGATTGTACCTGTGCATGAAGATACCAGGTCCGTTAGGTGCCATCTCGGTCTACGACAATCAGCAGACTGCGCGCAATATAGAGCGGGACTTTGTCCCCGGGCAAAGAAATGTCCACTGCCTCACGTCCCAGCGCGAGGTCCCAGCGCCCGCCAGCCCAACTGAAAAACAACACAAGGCGCAGCTGCAAAGCATCGACAGGACCAAGACTGTCCCCCTCGACCAGGCCACGCTGAAGCAAACAATCATGATCAGCGAAGGCCTCACTTCGCATGACGAGGAAAAACTCCTGTGCTGCTTGTCCAACAACAAGGACGTCTTCGCATGGTCAGCCCTCGACCTAGTAGGGGTCAGCCGATCCATAATTGAGCACAGCTTGGGCATCGACCCCTCGGTGAGACCGAAAAAACAACAGTTTCGCAAAATGTCCGACGAGAAGGCAGAGGCCGCCAAGGCAGAGGTACACTGCCTCCTGGAAGCCAAATTTATCGAGCCAGTGGCTTACCCCACGTGGCTCTCCAACGTGGTAATGGTGCAGAAAAGAGCGGCAAGTGGCGAATGTGCATAGACTTCACCAGCCTCAACAAGGCCTGCCCAAAGGACAACTTCCCGCTGCCCCGGATCGACAAAATAGTCGATAGCGCGGCCGGGTGCGAGGTCATGTCACTCCTCGACTGCTTCTCCGGTTATCATCAAATATACATGAAGGAGGAGGACAAGGCTAGCACCAGCTTCATAACACCCTTCGGCACATATTGCTTTATCAGAATGTCGGAGGGACTCAAGAACGCCGGGTCCACCTTCTCCCGGCTCACTAAAATAGTGCTCGAAGGGCAAGTCGGCAGAAACGTATTCACATACGTGGATGACATCGTCGTCGCCAGCAGGAATAAAGAGGACCATCTCGCAGAGCTCGCCGAGACATTCATGAACATGCGGGACGCACGACTTCGCCTGAACCCCGATAAGTGCGTCTTCGGTGTTCGCCAGGGGAAAATATTAGGTTATCTGGTATCACACCGCGGCATCGAGGCCAACCCAACCAAAATCCAGGCCATTATCAACATGACGCCCCCGCAGTCAGCCAGAGAGGTCCAGCGTCTGACGGGCAGATTGGCCGCCCTCAACAGGTTCATTTCCAAATCTGCTGAGCGAAGTCTTCCCTTCCTCAAAACACTCCGCGGCGCAAAAGACTTCGCTTGGGGACCAGAGCAGGCGGCGGCCTTCGCCTCACTAAAACAGTACTTGATGGAGTTGGCCGTTCTTACGAGCCCCGACTCCTCGCTACCACTGTTGCTTTACATTGCGGCTTCGCCGCACGCGGTCAGTGCGGCACTGGTTCAGGAGCAGACAGTAGAGGGCGTGATCAGCCAGTGCCCAGTATATTATGTCTCCGAAGTGCTCACACCGTCAAAATGTAACATGACGGAGCTCAAAAAGATTGCATATGCAGTTGTTATGTCTTCGCGCAAATTGTGCCACTACTTTGAAGCATTCAAGGTCCGCATCACATCAGATAGGGGACTCGGCGAATTATTCAGAAACCCGGAGGCATCGGTACGGATCGCCAAATGGGCGGCCGAACTCTTCGGCTACCACATCACTTTCGAGCCTAGGACAGCGATCAAGTCACAAGTTCTAGCAGACTTCGTCGTCGACTGGACCGGGCCAATAACACAGCCGGATCCGTCCGCAGAGAAGGTTTGGACAATCCACTGCGACGGCGCTTGGTGCCACGCGGGGGCAGGCACTGCTGCAGTCATCACCTCACCCGCCGGGATCAGGCACAGATATGCGGCACGCTTAAGCTTCGCTCTGGAATCTGACAGATGCACAAACAACATAGCAGAATACGAAGCTGTCATCCTCGGCCTCCGCAAATTAAGAGCCCTCGGCGTCACCACCTGTATAGTCCGAACAGACTCCAAGGTAGTCGCCGGCCAAGTCGAGAAAGACTATGCAGCAAAGGACCCCGCACTTATGCAGTACCTCGCGGCCATCCGAAGTCTCGAGAAACAATTCAAGGGATTCACATTGCAGCATGTGGACCGGGCCAAGAATGAAGAAGCTGACGCATTAGCCAAGGCAGCCGCCAGGGGTGAAGCCCTACCCTCCGACGTGTTCTATCACGTCATCGGCACGCCAGCCGTCCGCAGCCCTGAAGGGCTCCAAATAACCAACGACAGCGAGGGCCACCGCATGATCAACCTTATCATGACCGAAGACTGGCGGGCGCCAATAACCCTGTACCTGCAGGGGTACTATCACCCAGTCGACAGCAACGAGGCCAAGCGCCTCCACCACCGAAGCTGGGACTTCGCATTGATCGAGGGCCAACTTTACAAAAAGGGGGTCAGTCAGCCGATGCTTAAGTGCGTCACCGAGACCGAAGGCGTTCAAATCCTGCGCGAAGTCCACAGGGGGACCTGCGGCTCCCACGCAGGCCCCAGGGCCCTAGCGGCAAAGGTGATACGCCAAGGTTTCTACTGGCCCGCCATTATCTGCGCTGCAAATCGGGTTGTCAGATTCTGCGAGGCCTGTCAGAAATTTTCCCCACGCTCGGGACGCCCCTCGCAGTTCACGAAGCTGATCGCCCACACGTGGCCCCTTCAGCGCTGGGGCCTAGACATTGTCGGGCCCCTGCCCATGGCTCAGGGGAACCTCAAGTTCACCTTTGTAGCCGTTGAATACTTCACCAAATGGATTGAAGCGAGGGAAGTATCCACCTTCACATCAAAGACGGCCCAGAAATTCTTCTGGCAAAATATTGTTTGCCGCTTCGGAGTACCATCCGAACTCACGGTCGACAACGACAAGCAGTTCGACAACCAAGATTTCAAAGACTTCTGCTTCTCCATCGGCACCAAGCTTGCCTTCGCCTCCGTGTACCACCCCCAGTCCAACGGAGTCGTGGAGCGCGCCAACGGCAGAATTTTCACAGCTGTCAAGAAAATGCTCCTCGACGACCGAAAAGGCAAGTGGCCCGACCTGTTACCCGAAGTGGTCTGGGCACTGAATACAACCGAGTGCAGGGCGACTGGGTTTACCCCCTTCCGCCTATTATACGGATCGGAGGCCATGACTCCGCAAGAAATAAAGCATGGGTCGCCTCGGACAGTCGCGTCGGCCGTCCCAGACGTAGACGAGCCGACTTCGAAGGATCTCATCGACGGAGACTGCGTCTTCGCCCTACAGGCTCTGGACAAATACCAAGCCCAGACAAAAGCATGGCGCGACCAAGCAGTCATCCCAAGGGAATTCAGCGAAGGGGACCTCGTACTCGTCCGGACAGCCCGAACAGAGTCCAGAGGAAAGCTGGAACCCATGTGGGAAGGCCCTTACATTGTCAAGTCGAAGGCTTCCCCCAGCGCATACAGGCTCGCAACGCCAAACGGCGAAGACTTAGAGCATTCCTGGAACATTGATAATCTTCGCAAGTTTTTTGTTTGACTCATCAGGGCCAGCTCGCCCTTGTAATTTGCAAAAACAATTTTGTTCTGGCCTGCACTCTTTTCCTCCCGGGGGGTGAGGTTTTTAACGAGGCGGAGTCATGTAATATACAAGAGAAAAATCCCCCGCAAAATCTACGTCGAAAAAAGACCGCACCGACGGTCTTCAACATTCGACCAATACAAAGTCACCGCGAGGACCAGCGGCAGCCGCCCTCGCGTGCAACAACTCCGCGCAGAAGTCGCCTAAGGGTGCAGCCGGATTAGCACAACAAGTGCGAAAAATCGAAGTCTTCCACGAAGACTATCCGCGCAGAAGTCGCCTAAGGGTGCAGCCGGATTAGCACAACAAGTGCGAAAAATCAAAGTCTTCCACGAAGACTATCCACGCAGAAGTCGCCTAAGGGTGCAGCCGGATTAGCACAACAAGTGCGAAAAATCGAAGTCTTCCACGAAGACTATCCACGCAGAAGTCGCCTAAGGGTGCAGCCGGATTAGCACAACAAGTGCAAAAAATCGAAGTCTTCCATGAAGACCATCCGCGCAAAAGTCGCCCAAGGGTGCAGCCGGATTAGCACAACAAGTGCGAAACACCGAAGTCTTCCACGAAGACTATCCCCGCAGAAGTCGCCCAAGGGTGCAGCCGGACTAGCTCAACTAGTGCGAAAAATCGAAATCTTCCGCGAAGGCTATCCGCGCAGAAGTCACTACAAATACGAAAAATCGATGTCTTTCGCGAGACCTACCCGTGCAACAATCGCCTACGGGTGCAGCTAGACGAAGCTCAGCAAGTGCGAAAACGACTACACCAAAACTGTCCGCAAAAAGACCGACTGCACGCGCACCAGACCAACATAACAAACACACCAGACCCAGCACTTAACGCCTTCGTGCGCATAACCGAATGTGCGAAGGCACACAACCCCATCATACAAGCCATTACTTATGCACAAGCGAGGGCATCACACTTTACATCGGCTCAACCTTCGGAATAATTCCCATCTCCCTATAGTTAAACAACATTATCCTCAGCTCCTCACCCGCAAAAAGACTTCGCAGCTCCCCCTCACCTGCACTCACAGCGGCCGGCAAGGACAACAGTTCCTGCCTGCCAGCCCTACTCACACGAAGCCGACCACCGTCCACCTCACTCACTCTATGCTTCGCGACCGCCCTCTGCCGCCTACGCCCAGCACTCGAACCAGGCACAACTTCAGCATCCGCAGCATGCGGCGAAGCCTCCGCCGCTGCCACATCCAAGGCCGCAAAATAGTCCAAGTCCTCATCCGACGACTCTTTGGCCCACTCAACAGAGCTCCCAGAGTCACCAAACTCGGAAAATTTAGATGCAGACTCATCTGATTTATTCCCATCATCCACGGTCGAAGCCGCCCAAAAATTAGCAGTAGCGGTTGCATGCGCAGGCCCAAAATCTTGAACCTGCGCAGCAACCAAGGTTCAGCAACAATATCCAAAATTTCCTAACTACCCACACCCACTAGGCCACCTGCGAAGACCCAGCCGTCGCGGGAGCCTCCGCTGTCGCCTCCGCAGCCACCGTCACAGGATCCTCAGCCCTCGGCGCAGCAGTTGGCGACGGGCCTCCGCCGGCCGCAGTGGCTGCAGGGGCATCAGGAACGCCTTCGGCGGTCTCCGGGGGCGGGCCTCCACCGGCCGCAGCGGCTGCGGGGGCATCTGTAACGCCTTCGGCGGTTTCCGGGGGCGGCTCCAGGGCGGCCTCGGGCACAACCGCCGCCGGGTTCGGCTCCGGGTCAGGCAGCGCGCTGTTCAAAGCCCCGAAGTCATCCACCCTCTCGCCACGCGCCGCCTGACACAGCACACAGATTCAGCAAACCCACATTTAACCCACATTCAACAAACACCAAACAAAATCCAAACATTACCTGACCCCTCGCCATCTCAGCCCGCTCCCTGACCACCTCCCGACCGTGGGGGCCCCACATCCGGTCGTAGAGGGCTCCCGCGGACTCCTTCACCACAGGGTCCTCGACCTTGTAAATATCGCGCTCGAAATCCTCATCAGCTTGGTCGAAGACCTCATAGTGTCGGCACCCTTCGCGAGATAGCGCGTTCATCGCCCCCTCGCAGGTGACCAGGGAGGCATAGGACATAAACCCCTCCACAATAGTGGGGAGCGCCAGCAGCTCTTCCTGTATCCACTCGAAGCAGTGAAGTCCGGGCTCTCGGTCCGGCACTTCGAAGTCAGCGGTCCGCGCGCCCAGCTCATGGTATGAATCCACAAGCTGTTTGCGTGTCCGCTCAGCCTCCGAGCGCGTCGAAGCCTCGGCCCTCTCCACTCGGGCCTGCAGAGCATTGAGCCGCCCCTCCAACTCCTCGGCGCGCTGCCTAGCAAGACTGCCCTCCGCCCGCGCCAAATTGGCTTCCGCCTGCACAGACTGCGCCATGGCGAGGGCCTCATTAGCCTCCTTCCTTTCCTCCGCCAGTTGGCGCCGGAGGTCAGTCCTCTCACCCTCCAGCGCGGCCACCTTATCCGCCAGCTTGCGGCATTTACTGTCGGCGGCCGACTTCTCCCGGACGGCGTCAGCATGTTGCGTCCGAAGTCTCTCGACTTCGGTAGACACAACTGCCGTCAGGGCCCCCGATGCCGTGCGGTCAGCGAAGTCAGCCGCCTACAAGACACACATAAGACCACAGCCCTAGCAAAGCCGGTAAAAAACCGAAGTCCAGCTCCACGTACCTGATTTAGTGCCTCCTTCAGCTCCTTCAGCCGGCGGGACACAGCACCCGCCTCGTCCCTGACCGCAGCGAGCGCCAGAATCTCGCCACCGGCACTAAAAGCACCGCCCTTCGCCCCGGCAGGCGAAGCAACAACAAGTTGGCCTTCGTCCGACCATGCAACATATCAACTTATTAACAAAAAAAAACTCTCGAGCCAGCGACTTACCAACAAGATAATCTTCCACACTAATGTCGGTGGCGAAGTCAGCGATGCGCTTGCCCGGCGGCGGCAACTCTCGGGCCGCCTTCGCAGCCTCCGGCACCCCGCTGGGCACAGGGGCGGCCTTCACAGACTTGGAACCACCGTCGGCGGCCGCCTTCGCAGCCTCCGGCGCCCTGCTGGATGCAGGGACGGCCGACTTCGCCGCCAGCGGCGGCTGGCCTCCGCCGGGGGCAGTAGCCTTCGCAGCCCCCCATTGCCTCTTCGGCCTGGCTTCATGAAGCCTAACGACCGCCTGACGCTTCTGTGCAGCTCCCTGGCGATCCTTGTCCATCACTGCCGACACAACAACAGCAATATTCCGCCCGTAAGGAAACACTTTCCAATCACGAACCATGCGAGATGTAAAAAAGTCTTCGCCGGCCGCGCGGGGGATAGGAACATTCTTAGGCCACCAACCCCCGGTAACCCTCAGCATCTGCGCCGAAGACTCCCGGAGCTCGGGCAAAGACATCCTTCCCCCCGGGGCCGCGCATGTCCTCATCAATTCTCTAGCAAAACCATCGGAAACCCCAAGTCCTCCCACAGCAGTACCTAGTTTCCTCTTCTTAGAGGACGGGGCAGCCGCCGGTGCGGGGTCGTCTCCAGACTCTACCACCGGTTTCTTCCCGCGACGATCCACATTGTCTTGGCCGGGATAACCGCCATACAGCAGACGATTCAACTCAAAAACCCTGTTCAAGCGGTCATTTGACCCGCGAATGTCCCAGCTACGCTGGCCCTCTGTCCTCGGCACGTACTGACCAACGATCCACACCGCCCCATCCTCCGCCTCACGCACAAAGGCGGCCGGATCGCGGCTATGCAGATCCAGCGCGAAGGCAGGACTTCGCACCAGCTTCCCACCGTGGGAAGGCATCTGGCGAGGGCACACTTCGCCCAGCGCCCAGCCATGCGCCAAAGGCCATACCCCGTACGCCACAAACTCCTCAACCAAATCACGCCCGCTGCTTAGGCCGGCGGCGCACCGAAGGGCCCCTTCGTCCGCATCCTCCTCCACCACTTCAAAAGGCGGGTATGCTGAGTAAAAATGCGAGCACATCTCGGACACGGGGAGCCCCAGATGGTCTTTGACTGTACCCTCCGTGACGTAGAACCAAACTCATGACAATTGCCCCACTTGTTGCGGGCGCAAGGAACCAACTCAACTACCTCCATCGTGGTCTTGCCGGTCTTCGGCGTAAATGTACAGGACCCAAACTGGGCAACTTCGTTTCCAATCATCCTCTTCTGCCAGTGCAGGCAATAGTACTTCACGAAGACTTCGACTGATGGCTGTCCGCCGTACGAAGTCGTCGCCCAGACGTACTTCGACAGAGCCACCACGGCATTCGGAGTCAGCTGATGGATCTGAACGTTAAATCTGCGCAGGACTTCTCCAACAAATCGGTGCGCAGGCAGGCGGAGACCAGCGGCAAAGAACGCCTCGAACACAACCAACTCGCCTTCCGGCTCGGGGACTTCCTTCGTCCCCGGGACACGAGCGACTCCGCCTCTAAAGTAACCAAGCCGCTGCATATCTTGCACGCGGACCGACGACATCCGCGACACACCAAAATCCACCGTATCGCCGGCGCGCAACTCCTCCGCCGCCACAGTACTCAGCGTTTCCTCAGACGACGCGTCGGCCGGCGGCGTAGCAGCAGTAGAAGAAGAAGAGGTCGGCATCGCTATGTACCGTCGGCGGTGGTGGGCGGTCTGCTTCACTCGAGCCAGATCTCCGGCGAACAAGAGCAAGGAGGGCAGACGAGCAGCAAGATGGTGGAAAAGGTGGCTAGGGTTTTCACGGAGCGCGGAAGGATAAAGTTCAAAACGCGCCGCCCCCCGCCCCCTTTTATACACAGGGCGCGGCGCTTCGGGAAACCCGCAGTCCAACAGTACGGTGTCAATCAACGGTCATGTCAAAAACCCTCGCGGAACCACTTCGAGCGAGGGCAGCGTCTCCGCCATCCAGCGACGTCTTCGGCACCAGATGACTTAGTCGAACTGGTCCCTCGGAGGGCAAATGTTGGGGCGAAGGCAAAGACGCCACCCTTCGCTCGGGACCTTCGCCGTAGTCGTTGGTCCAACGGAGACAAGACAACGGGCAGGGACACCCTTCGCTCCATACGACATCGGACGAAGACCCGTGACGAGGTCATCCCATCGTGCGGCCTCGTCCAGCATGGAGGCCCACGTGTGATCCGGCCCATTGTAATGGGCCCTGCGTGGCCGCTGCGTGTTACGGGCCTAATTTGTAAAGGTGTCCCTGTAATTACAGTCTGTAACCCCGCTTTTTGGGAATATTCCAGGGATAACCTAGGTGTCTGAGGGCACATGCATCCTTAACACAGGACGCTGGGCACTCAGATACCTATAAATACCCCCGCACAGTGCCCTTGAGAGGCTAGATGAACAGAGCTTTTGCCATCACGTGCTAAAACCCTGTTTGTGCTATTACTCCCCCCCCGTTGGATCAACTTGCGCCAGTGAGCAAGTCCCAACACACCTATTTTGCCTGATTTGCAAGGACAACATCGCACATACTGCTCGGAATCCTAGAGCTATGCTTCACCTCAACATTACCATACTTGTCGACACGAGTCCCACTATGAGCATCAAACCAGTCGCACTCGAAAAACACGACTTTAAGTTCCTTGGGGCCATCGAAAATCAACTGTACAATGTTTTGAAGAACACCGTAATAGTCCACTACTTTGTCATCATCAACATATGAACTTGCCAACACACCACTATTGGTGGTGGCTGCCAATGGTCGACTCTTCTCTAATTTCGCGGTTCGGAAGCAATATCCATTTACATCATAGCGAGTATAGTTCCGGACGGACACAGAGGTATGTGCCATTTGCTGCAAGTCCGGGTGCACAGAGTTTTTGGAAACCTATACAAGGAATTAGTATATGCATTATATCTTCCAAGTCCAAAATTCAAATATTAAGTATGGACAATGAGAGAACGACAATTACTAACATAATTACGAAACCACTGCACGAAGTTTGGTCCACCTTTCAACCCATCACGTCGAAGATTTTCTAATTGGATGGCCGTAGGTTTACTAGTAGATTTCCAACATTCTTCATCAAACATGCTGGACTAGAGATGTCAATGGGTAATTCCCCACCGGGTTATAGCATCCCATCCCCATCCCCATCATGTTTGATACATCCCCATACCCATAGCCATACCCATCATGGGTACAAAACTCATCTCATACCCATCCCCATTCGGGTTTCGGGTTCCCAATGGGTCCCCATCCCCAATTAAGGGATAACTAGGTACTAACATCTAGCGCAAACTATCCAAATTTCATACATCACCACATCGGTAAGCACTCATCCATGAACCATGATCCATTCATCCATCCATCAGAAAAGAAATCAGTACTTGGGACCAATATAAGAAATGGAGTCTGCCGGGTTTGATGGCCGACTCGGCCTCAACTCATTCATACAAACAGGACAGGTGTACACGTATGAAATACCCATGGGTAATCGGGTTCGGATTATTGCTTCCCAAACCCATACCCGTTTACCCAATGGGTGGAGATTTTGTCCCATATCCATACCCATGGGGACAATTTTTGTCCCATACCCGTACCCTAATAGGGGAATTCCCCATGGGTTATCGGGTATCGGGTCCCCATTGACATCTCTATGCTGGACATATTAGAAACATGGAGATTACACACTATAGAAATTATGAGATGAGAAAATCGACGTAAATATGAGGAAAACTTACTCAAACGCCTCATGTGTGCTGTCAATATTGCTATACATATATAGCATTAGCGTGTTCAAATCTGATCCTTCAATGTGACATACACTCCCTTTTCCATCTGCTTTACCCGGATTCACAAAAATTTGAAGGGTGCTTTGGGGTGATTCATTTTCGACATGAAGTCGCACTGAAGGCGCAAACACATTGTTGGCTCGAGCGAAATACCTGGTTGAGAATTGAGATATCTCCTTAAGGGCAAAAGCCTCCGCAATACACCCTTTGACTCTAGCCTTGTTGCGAACAGACGCCCTGAGCTTTTTCAACGCCCTTTCTATAGGATACATCCACCTGAATTGCACTGGTCCGCCTACCAAAGCTTCCCAAGGCAAATGCACAATTAGATGTTGCATCACATTGAAGAATCCTGGCGGGAAAACCTTTTCAAATTTACAAATAAGAATTGGAATTTCTTTCTCAAATTTCTGCATCAACCTCTTCGATACCGTCTTTGCGCATACTTCCCTATAGAAGTAACTCAGCTCTGCAAATATGCTCCAAAGCTCATCCTTAAAATAGCCTCGAAACATCACGGGCATCAGCCTCTCCATAATAATATGGTAGTCATGGCTTTTCAAACCGATCAATTTACCGGTCTTCATATTGATTGCCCGTTTCAGATTTGCCACATATCGATCTGGAAATTTCAGATTCTTCAACCACTTAAATATTTCTTTCCTTTCATCCGGCTTGAGGCAGTAATCAGCTCGCGGCCTACTCTCATGCCCTTTATCGCTTACTTTCAACTCGAGCATCGGCCTCTTACAAATTTCAGCCATGTCTTTTCTTGCCTTCATATTATCTTTCGTTTTATCAGTCACATCGAAACATGTGCTTCTGATGCTTTCAGCAACGTTACGCTCTTGGTGCATCAAGTCTATGTTGTGCGGCATGATCAAGGCTTTTGCATATGGAAGCTCCCATATTGATGAAATATGGGTCCAGTTGTGGTCCTCCCCGTAGCCTTGGAACCTATCATTTTCTCCTTGCTTCAGACAAGCATGCCATGCCATTATGTGCGGTGCAGTTTGCCTCTTTGGTGGCCCATTTCTGATTTTGGCTCCACTTCTGAATGCAGTAAGCGAACTCCTGAAATCATGCTTGAATGGAGTCCAACGTCGATGAGCATCAAAGAATGACACTTTCCCACCATGCTTCAATCTGAATGCATCCGTATCATTCATACATATGGGACAACACAACCGACCATGAACACACCATCCATACCAATCTCCATACGCCAGCAGATCATGCACTGACCACAAATAAGCAGCGCGCATGGTAAACTCCTTTTTAGTATGGCTGTCATAAGCCTTCACACCTCTCCACAATTGTTTCAGCTCTTCAATTAAAGGGCGAACAAACATATTCAGCTTTGGCCCTGGATGCTCGGGGCCTGGGATGACTAGTGCAAGGAACATGAACTCTTCTTTATTGACCAACTCAGGAGGAAGATTATATGGCACAATGAAGACAGGCCAACACGAGTAAGGGCTTGCACTGGTATTGAAAGGTGTGAATCCGTCCGTCGATAGACCAAGCCGTACACTCCTAGGGTCGTTTGCAAATTTGGGATCAAACTCGTCAAATGCCTTCCACGCATCACCGTCCGACGGATGGACCATTATGTCTGGATCAGTGATGAGACATACACCATTCTTTGGCCACGTCATATGCAGAGCTATTTCCTTGTTGAGGAACAACCTTGAAAGCCGAGGAATGATGGGCAACCGACGAAGTTGCTTAGCTGCGACCTTCGTAACTACCAATTCACCCTCATCATTTGTCACCTCGACATATCTAGAAGCTTCGTAATGCTTACAACGGTCCAGCTTGTCATCCTCCTCAAAGAATAGCATGCAACTGTTGGGACACACGTCGATCTTCTCATATGTCATCCCAAGACCAGCCAACATCTTCTTTGCGAAGTACATATTCTTTAGCAACTTATGATTCTCCGGGAGAACCTCGCCCATCAGTTGGACGATGTCGTTGTAAGCACTGTTTGAAATATTGTGCTTTGACTTTATTGCCATTAGTCTTGTGAGAGTCCCAAGAACTGACATCTGAGTGTGCTTGTGCAGTCTCTCTTCTCCCGCGGCGAGTAGCCGGAAGAATTCCTGAGCATCGCGTGGAAGCTGCCCCGGCTCCTCAGCGTTCATTTCAACATCCCTACCAAGATCATGCAACATGTCGTCCATCCTATCATGATCGTCATCAAGTTCCACCTCCACGTCAACGTGTCTAATAGACTCTCCATGCCGGTACCATACAAGGTAGTTCGGCATAAACCCACTTTTGCAAAGGTGTTTCTCCATTTCTTCTATCTTCTAAGGCCACTTGTTCTCGTAGCGATTGCAAGGACAATTCACTAGACGACTTGTTCTATCTTTGAAAGCGTGATCAAGAAAAGCCTTTGTTACACCCATCCATTCATTCGAATGTGCTCCATCCTTTCTCCACCCGTCATACATCACCCTCCGATCACCGTCCATTTCAAAGGCTAAACAAAAGACAAAGAACATCAACGATCGTCCGTGGCTTAGGTGAACTCCCTATTAGGTAAAGGCCCTAAACCCACCTAAGAGTGTAGGTCGATGCTTGTGATTTGTGACGTGTACCCTACGATTGCCACGAAATTTCGGCAACATAACCCCGCTGCTCTCCAAGCACACGCCTAAACATGGTGTGTTGGAGAACAACTGGGTTATACAACCGAAATTCTGCGTCAATCGTAAGGCACATGTCACAGATCACAAGCATCGGCTTACACTCTCAGGCTGTCCAAAATACGTGGACAATTCCGGAACGGCGAACCTCACAAGCCAATGTGACGTTCGCCGTTCCCGAACGGGTGACGCATACGGTTCGCTACGGTTAACGATCACTGTCCATAATAAATAACTTAAACAAAAGACAAATAACATTCATGGTCGCCACGGCACGCCGCATGTGACGGAACCTCCCAAGTAATTAGGCCCACCTACAGTTGTCCTTGTCTAGCAGACATCAGACACCCTGTAGATGTTCCTAAGTCACTTGACAAGCTCGGTATCTTTTCCGACCTCACCAGGAACGTTTCACCCGTCTTGCAGACATTACAGAACATCGGAGATAAAGAAATGCGGAAGCGAATTACATAAACTTACATTTATTTCAAAAGCAAGCTCAAGTTATTTTATTACAGACCAGACTAAAGTGAGTGCATAGAAGTAATAATTATACAAACCAAGGGAGACACAAACTTCTCCCGAGAAGCTAAAAAAAACAAAGATCCTAGGTGGAGGACCGAGTCCTCCCGCACTTCAGTCTTGTTTTTCTTCTTTGGGAACCACCTTGGCACAGAAGCAACAAAAGTCTGCTACTTCCTCACCTAAAAACAACGAAGGGATAAACCCTGAGTATGGAATTACTCAGCAAGTCTTACCCGACTAAGGAAAAGACTCTCAAGGGTATGCTGGATAAATAGGAGTCAAGGAGAGGCTTTAGCAAAAATCAACTTATACTTTTGCAGAAGTAGCTTACTAAAGTGAGTCCTTACTTTCAATCTTTTAACGCCATATTAGGTATTAATAGACTCTATTTGCATCTAGTCTAATTTCACATCACAACAAGACAACATCATTTTTATCCATAGTGTTCACGTCCTGACTTTAGGTTGCAGGGAAGTGACCAAGTCTTCATAACCGCGAAGGTACGGCGATCCGAATCGATTATACTCAGCTGAGGATCTCCAATCACACGACATATGTAGCACTTAACCCTTGCATATGTCAACCCGCCACCGGGGTTCTTAAGACCGGATCAGGTTCACGCAAACCGAGAGCACAGATACACCACCGTCCAGCCTCTTGCCACGGAGGGTACACGCTACTCTCGCCACCGCTCCACTCCCATTTCGTGTTATCTTATTCCGGCCTTAGTCTGCCCGAGGCAAGGCTTACCCATGACGAGGCATGTGACCAGTTAAAGGGTCCTCGGTCAGCACGCCTACATACGCGTTAATCCTTAACCAACCTAGGTAGAACATCACCTGTTCCTACCCCCAAGTCTCAATTTACGTATTTCCATCCTTAGGATTGTGTCTGTTCCTTAGGATGAAAGAGCATCACAGGGAACTTTGCAGTAAGATCCCATCATTGCTCCAAATGAAAATATTCTTGCAGGTAGAAGCCGTCCTTTCTCGAGTTAAATTAAGGACAACCTCTATCCACAAGATCTAAGCAAGGCTAAGCATTTTTGTAAATCATAATTTTGATACTTCACAGAAGTATCTATAAAGGTATGGATATCAAGGAAAGCAATGCATCAAAGGGTTTCAAGTAACTCCTATGAACCTAATGCACATTTCACTAGACTTAAATGTGCGAAAAGTATTTGAAAACACAAGGAAAAGGGTTGCATGCACCGGGGCTTGCCTTTGTTATCAGGTGAGTCCTGCTCGGATCCACAAATATCGAAATAAAAGCAGTTGCCTGCTTGAGGATCTGAGGTTGGTGGAGTTCCCTCTTCAGTGACTTCTTCTTCTTCTTCGTGTTCTAACATAACCATATATATGCATAAGAATGGATGCCATGGGGTGCTCATGAGGATGCAAAGATAATATAAACTTATTATCTAAGTCTTGAGTACAACTTTCCTTCACGGTACTCCGAGAACCTAGGGTTTCCGGAGTCAGTAAAGGAGTTCATAGGGCAGGGGGGTGGTTTTGGGTTCTAGTTATCAAACATGGTCCAAATCACTTCAAACTCTACCCAAGGCTTCAAAATATTATAAGGAACTCATATAACAATTCTGAACATTTTTGGGATTACCATTTAACTTTTAAAAATCCAGAACTACTTCTTTAAACTCCTTAAAATGCCCTAAAATTCCCAATTTAAACTAAAAATCATGAAACTATTTTTATTAAATACTATGGAAAATAAGAAGCCTAAGAAAATTGGTTTCACAATTTTAGGATTTTTCTATGATTTTCTAGAATTCTTTGAACTTTGACAAAAAAAGAAAAGGAAAAGAGATGCACAGTTTTGGGCTGATTCAGGCCCAAACCAGCCCAATCCAGAGGGAACAGCGCACGCGCTCGCGCCCGCGCTGACGGTTTTACAGAAAGATCCCCGACGTTTTAAGGATTGTTTTAAGAATCCTCGGCCACTATACAAGGTCTCGCTGACAGCTTTCACAAAAGACCCTGCACTTTCTTTTCTTCTCCGAATAAGTCCCTACCCTCGGCGCGTTCGCCGTGCACCACCGACGCCGCATGGACTGGCCCTGGCCGGCGACGGAGGCTAAGTTGAGCGACAAGGTAAGTATGACCTACCCGAGGTGACCTAGGAACGTGCGTTAATTTAGGTGGAACACTAGAAGAATGGTCTGCCCACGTGCATGGCGGACACCGAGCTTATGAGCTCACGTTCCCGTCACACAAGAGTCGATTAGAGCAAACGGACGCCACTGTGAGCAACACAAGCATGGAGAGGTTCGGAAACAACACATGAATTGAATGGCGACTCACCCGAATAGGCTGGCCACGGGAGGGCTATTCTTCACGGTGCGGCGGACTGATTTGGGGAAAAATCGTGCCGCGGCGTTCACGAGTGAAATTGAGGGCTGGGCTTGGGGCTATACGGGCCTAAGGGGTTCTAGTTTTACTGCGCACAATCAATTTGGGACGAGGGGGAAGAGAGCAGTGAGAATTTCTAGTTGTACTCGAGCTTACTTGAAGAACAGCGAGCACCACGCCGTGAATTCAACGGCTATTTATAACCGTGGTGGTCCGGCGATCACCACGCTGCCACGGATAACATTGCTATGGCATGTCGACCACGCCGGTAGGAGGTACAGTGAGGGAGAACTACGACATGTGCGCCACCGCGGCAGAAATTTACTGAGTCATGGCGGCCGACGGTGAGTAACTCCGGCCGAGTTCAAGGGATGGTGCCACGTACGCGCGACCCCTCCCCGACGCTATCCACTCCATACTGCCCTCGAATCAGAACGGCGGCGGCACTAATTTTGGCGCAAAAAGGGTCGCCGGCGGTGAGATTCTTTTGCCGCGGTCGAGCTGATCCATTTGGTTACTGTACCATGGGGAGATGGTATTCAGTCTCTCTGACAGGCAAAGTTTGAACCACGTTTTCTCTCGAATTCACATGGCAACACATCCAGTGACCTATAGAAAAGTTGAAGAGCTACTAACCAGCTATAATTCGATTATAGGGATCAAGCTGAGTTGAGCACTGGATCATGCTTAGATTTGAGCTGGAAGTTGGTGTCAGTCATCTGCTATTCTGAATTTCAGATCAAAACAACCTGACAGCCAGACTTCTGGCTTGATTATCTCCATATTTCTCACAAGAGCATGGTTTGCACTCTTAAGCAATATTGTTCTCCTTTGATTGGGCTACAATTTTGATGTGATGCCCTAAGGCAAAAACCCTCTACTATGAAAGTTATAAAGGCTCAAAGTTGTGCTCCTGACACTGAAATTCAGACTTAGAGTTGATTTTCAACTTAGGGTCTTTTTGCAAATTGGTCCCAAAACTTAGGGTTTGACTTGCAAATCACCCAAAATGTGAACCATGGGACTTTATATGTCTTGACATTGTAGTTTTTACACTTTAGTCCAAAAGTGCCCACTTTTTGCACATAGGCCCCTAGGGTTTGGTTTAGGGCTTTCCAGGGTTCCAATTAGGGTTTCTGGTATCCCAGGGGTATAAATGTGATTCAACTTTGTTGTTGGGGTCATTTTATGACTTTTACCCTAAATCTTTTAGGTTTTCTCAACTTAGGTTAAGTTTTACCCCTTTAATCACTATTTAGGGTTAAGTCCTTTAACCAGGGTCCTATTTGTAAAACATTAAAGCAATACAACTTGTTTGAAATTTTTGCCTAGTGAATGCACTCTAGGTGTGTCAAACATATGCAAAACCAATGTTATGATGTCATGCTCAAGTTTTAGTTATAGTAACACCAGGAGTGTTACACCGCACGCGAACGGCACGCCACGGCACGCGGCACGCGCACGGCACGCCGCACGCGCACGGTCGCCACGGCACGCGCACGGCCGCGCGCCCGGCACGCCACGGCAAGCATCAAATATGTCGGGAAAGAAGGAAGACGGGGAGGCTCACCGCGGGGAACGACGATGACGTGGACGGATGGCACGGCGTGGACGAACGGCTGCCGTGGACGAACAGCGTGGACGGCGGGCACGGCGTGGACGAGTCTGCTCCTATGAACGGCGTGGACGAACGGCGAGCCACTCGCGGCAGCGCGGAGCGGCGAGGGCGCGCGCGCGGGCCACGAGCGGCGGCGCGTGCGGTCGGGCGCGTGCCCCAGGGCGGCGCGTGGAGAGCGGGCGGGCGCGGGTGGCGGTGCGGCGAGGGAGGGCGGCCGGGCGGGCAGGCGCGGACGCCGGCGCGCGATGGCGTACGACGGCGCGGCGATGGTGGACGGGGGCGCGGCTATGGTGGGCGGCGCGGGAGGGCGGGTGTGCGGGCGGGCGCTGACGGCGGCGCGGCGCGTGGAGGGACGGTGTGCGGGCGGCGCGGCGAGGGAGGACGGGCGAGCGGGCGCCGACGGCGGCGCGGCGACGGAGGGCGGGCGGGCGGCAGCGCAAAGACGAGCGAGAGTTTGACGAGCGAGAGAGAGAAAGTGCGCTGAGGCCGATTAACGGGCCTCTATTTTCGTCGGCCTCACTGAGGCCGACGAAAATAGTGGTCAGTTAATGCCTTATTTTCGTCGGCCGGGAGAAGGCCGACGAAAATAATTGACTTATGTTCGTCGGCCTGGCTATGACCGACGAAAATACAACTTATTTTCGTCGGCCTCGGGGCCCACGAAAATATCGTTCCTATTTTCGTGGGTAGGCCGACGAAAATATGTACTGGCCCACGAAAATAAGCCAAATTTTCGTCGGTCCCGAGGGCCGACGAAAATAACTATGTATTTTCGTGGGCCGACCGACGAAAATAGCCAGGCCCACGAAAATTTATGCGTTTCCTGTAGTGAGATGAAAGCATGATTCCTTTGAGCACTATTAGCCATAGGGGCCTTCCCTTTCTCCTTGGCGGAGATGGGAGCCCTTTCACTTGTTAAGTTCTTGGCTTCCCTTCGAAAGCCAAGCCCATCCTTAATAGAGGGGTGTCTACCAACAATGTAGGCATCCCTTGCACATTTTAGTTTATCAAGGTCATTTTTGCTAGTCTTAAGTTGGTCATTGAGATTAGCCACTTCACCATTTAATTTTGTAATAGAAGTAAGGTGCTCTACACATGCATCTACATCAAAATCCTTACACCTATTACAGATAATAACATGCTCTACACAAGAACTAGATTTATTAACTACTTCTAGCTTAGCATTCAAATCATCATTAATACTCCTTAAGCTAGACATAGTTTCATGACATGTAGATAATTCAGAAGAAAGCATTTCATTTCTTTTCACTTCTAAAGCAAGAGATTTTTGTACACTGATAAACTTGTCATGCTCTTCATATAAAATATCTTCTTGCTTCTCTAACAATATATTCTTCTCATTTAAAGCATCAATCAATTCATTGATCTTATCAATTTTATTTCTATCTAAACCTTTGAATAAACTTGTGTAGTCTACTTCATCATCACTTGAAGAAGCATACGTAGGGGTATCTCGAGCGCTTACCTTCTTCTCTTTTGCCATGAGGCAGGTGTGATGCTCGTTGGGGAAGAGAGACGACTTATTGAAGGCCGAGGCAGCGAGTCCTTCGTCGTCGGAGTCAGACGAAGAGCAATCCGAATCCCACTCTTTGCCAAGGTGCGCCTCGCCCTTCGCCTTCTTGTAGTACTTCTTTTTCTCCCTCTTCCCGCTCTTTTCTTGTCCCTGGTAACTATCATTATCGGGACAGTTAGCAAAAAAGTGACCAGTCTTACCACACTTGAAGCAGGAGCGCTTTTCCTTCGTCTTGCTTTTGTTGGGATGCTCCTTGCGACTTTTTAGCGCCGTCTTGAAGCGCTTGATGATGAGGGCCATTTCATCCTCGTTTAGCCCAGCCGCCTCAACTTGCGCCACCTTACTAGGTAGCGCCTCCCTGCTGCTTGTTGCTTTGAGAGCAACGGTTTGAGGCTCGTAGATAGGCATTGGGCCATTCAATGCCTCATCAACATATCTTGCCTCCTTGATCATCATATGCCCGCTTACAAACTTTCCGAGTATTTCCTCGGGCGTCATCTTTGTGTACCTAGGATTCTCATGGATTGAATTCACAAGATGAGGATCAAGAACAGTGAAGGACCTAAGCATAAGTCGGACGACGTCGTGGTCCGTCCATCACGTGCTTCCATAGCTCCTGATCTTGTTGACCAGGGTCTTGAGCCTGTTATAAGTTTGCGTTGGCTCCTCTCCCCTGATCATTGCGAACCTTCCTAGTTCGCCTTCCACCAACTCCATCTTGGTGATCATGGTGGCATCGTTCCCTCATGAGAGATCTTGAGGGTGTCCCAGATTTGCTTGGCGCTGTCCAAGCCGCTTACCTTATTATACTCGTCCCTGCACAAGGATGCTAACAAAACAGTGGAAGCTTGTGCATTTTTATGGATTTGCTCATTAATGAAAATGGGGTTGTCAGTACTATCAAAAAGCATTCCGTTTTCAACAATCTCCCAAATACTTGGATGGAGAGAGAATAGGTGACTTCACATTTTGTGACTCCAAAATGGGTAGTCTTCTCCATCAAAGTGCGGTGGTTTTCCAAGTGGAATTGAAAGTAAATGAGCATTGGAGTTAAATGGAATACGACAATAATCAAAAGAAAAGTTTGAGTTGACCGGTTTCTTTTTCTCGTCGTAGTCGTCGTCTCTTTGGGAAGAAGACTCGTCACTGTCGTAGTAGACAATCTTCTTGATGCGCCTCTTCTTCTTCACGTCCTTCTTCTTATGACTTGAGCCAGAGAGGGCTTATCATCTCTTGGCTCGTTGACGATGGATTCCTTATCCTTATCGTTGACCACCATCCCCTTTCCCTTAGGATCCATCTCTTCGGGTGATTAGTCCCTTTTGTGAAGAGAACTGCTCTGATACCAATTGAGAGCACCTAGAGGGGGGTGAATAGGTGATCTTGTAAAAATAAAATACTTGCAGCCACAAAACTTGGTTAAGTGTTAGCTCAAAAGAATCAAGTGGCTAAGGATCAAACTCTTGTGAAACACAATGGTCACGAAGAAGACAAGCACCTAGATCCCTTGATTAGTGGTTAGAACAAGATATACAATTATCGGAGTATAAAAACTAAGTCCTTGCTTGTAAAGAGTATTGCTTTCAAATAATGCATAATTGATAAAACAATACAACTAATAGGTCTATGAGAATAAAGCAAGGGGGCTTAGATAAGAAGAGCAATAACCCAAGTTCTTTCTTGCAAGGTGTTGCTTTACTAAATGAGAGTTTAACTTGAAGCAACACCAAATGATATTAGCAAAGAATAGTGCAAGAAAAACTTAGAAAGGGAAGAACAAACAAATCACAAGCAATAAGCACACGAGACACGGGTGATTTGTTTTATCGAGGTTCGGCCCTCGAAGGCCTAGTCCCTGTTGAGGAGTCCACTAAGGACGGGTCTCTTTCAACCCTTTCCCTCTCTCCACCGATCACCAAAGACCGGCGAGCTCTTCTTCTTCTCAAGGATCACTTAAGACCCCGCAAGGATCACCACACTCTGTAGTGTCTCTTGCTAGCTTTACAAGCCTCCAAAACTTTGGAGGAAGTTCAATGGGAATCAAAACTCCATGCGCAAATGAACACAAAGATGTAGCACACACTATCTCTCAATTAATCTCACAAGGCACTAGTGCTAAACTCAAATGAGTAGCTCTCTCTTGCTTGCTCTCTCTTTTGTGGCACTTGTGTTGGTTGTAGTGGTCTAAATCTTGTGTATAGGATGGATCAATGAATAGAGGTGGTTGGGAGGGCTTGAATCTATCAACTAGATGACTTGGAATGTTGCTTGGGCTCCCACACCTTGAAGTGGCCGGTTGGGGTGGTATTTACAACCACCAACCAAATTGTAGCCGTTGGAGAAGGCTGCTGGCGATGGGCGCACCGGACAGTCCGATGCGCCACCGGACAGTGTTAGGTGCACCACCGGACAGTGTCCGGTGTGCCACCATGTCATCCTCCCGTTAGGGCTTGGAGCTGGTCGACCGTTGGAGGCTTTGTCCTCATGCGGCACCGGACAGTCCATTGCGACACCAGACAGTCTGGTGCCCCTCTGACCAACTGCTCTGACTTCTGCCGCGTTCACTGTGCTGCACTGTTCACTGTCAGAGTCGACCGTTGCGCGCAGATAGTTGTTGCTCTGCTAGCACACCGGACAGTCTGGTGGCCCATCGGACAGTCCGGTGAATTATAGCGGAGCTGCGCCTGAGAAACCCGAAGCTGAAGAGTTTGAGGTTGATCCTCCCTGGTGCACCGGACACAATCCGGTGCGCCAGACCAGGGAGCATTTCGGTTTCCTTTGCTCCTTTCTTTTGAGCCCTTTCTTTTGACTTTGTATTGGTTTGATGTGAACCTTTGGGACCTGTAGAACATTTATTCTAGAGCAAACTAGTTAGTCCAATTATTTATGTTGGGCAATTCAACCACCAAAATCATTTATGAAAAGGTTTGACCCTATTTCCCTTTTAGTTATTGGAGATGCTCTTAGTCACCTCCAATTTCTTTGCTCCCAAACAAGCCCTAAGAACGAGAATACCAGAGAGGGATTTGTTGGCGCTGATCCAGGCGCCAATCACTGCGTTGAGAACCTACGGCGGTGCTCTCTGCACAGGCGCAGACGGTGGGTCGAACGGTCCATGACCTGGCGCAGGGCGCGGGTTTCCTGCCTGACGGGCCGGACGGTCCACGCCTAGAGGCCGGACGGTCCGCGTGTGCGCAAGGGCGGCGGAGTTCGTTGGCGGCGCCTGAATCTCGCTTCCGGGAGGGACCCCGTCGGGGAGGAGAGATCCTAGGCTTCGTCTAGGGTCGGCAGGCCACCCTAGACACCTCTAATCGACGTAGAGCTAAAGAGAAGCGAAGAATTTGGGGTAGGGAAAGGCTAACCTAGAGCTAAACTAGAACTACTCCTAATACATAAGTAAACCAAGAAATAGACTTGATTGATCGATTGTGTGGGGTTCAATCGGTCGTAGCCTTTCATCTATATAAAGGGAGAGGTCTGGATCCGCTACAAGTTGTTTCCCGAGCTAATCCCGTGGTTTTAGCTAACAAATCTCGCGAGAAACTCGGAACCCTAACTGACTCTGCGCAGGCGCGGACTGTTTGCGCCATCACCGCGGACCATCCGGCCTCAGGGCCGGACCGTCCGCGATTACATTTCTGGTGCTCAACATATGCCCCCTTCCTTTTGGTGGTGATTGACGAACCAAAAGCATATGAACTAATCCTGATGCAAGCCACAAGCTTTTTCAATCTAATATTGAAAGGGAAATAGGATTAACCTTTTTCTACAATTAATTTTGGTGATCGAATGTCCAACACAAATATATGGACTAACTAGTTTGCTCTAGCATACATGTTCTACAGGTGCATAAAGGTTCAACACAAACCAATAAATATTCAAGTTAGGGATCAAATTCAAAGGAGCAAAAGAAACCAAGTGTGTTGTGGTCTGGCGCACCGGACTGTCCGGTGTGCCACCGGACAGTGTCCGGTGCACCAGGTCCGTACAGGGCTGAACTAGCCACTCTCGGGTTTCTTCGGGCGCACTCCGCTATAATTCACCGGATTGTCCGGTGTGCGCAAGGGCGGTGGAGTTCACCGGTGGCGCCTGAATCTTGCTCCCGGGAGGGACCCCGTCGGGGAGGAGAGATCCAAGGCTTCGTCTAGGGTCGGCAGGCCACCCTAGACACCTCTAATCGACGTAGAGCTAAAGATAAGCGAAGAATTTGGGGTAGGGAAAGGCTAACCTAGAGCTAAACTAGAACTACTCCTAATACATAAGTAAAACGAGAAATAGACTTGATTTGATCGATTATGTGGGGTTCAATCGATCGTAGCCCTTCATCTATATAAAGGGAGAGGTCTGGATCCGCTACAAGTTGTTTCCCGAGCTAATCCTGTGGTTTTAGCTAACAAATCCCATGAGAAACTCAGAACCCTAACTGACTCTGCGCACGCGCGGACCGTTTGCGCTTGCGCCATCACCGCGGACCAACCGGCCTCAGGGCCAGACCGTCTGCGAGTACATTTCTGGTGCTCAACATATGCCCCCTGCCTTTTGGTGGCGGTTGACGAACCAAAAGCATATGAACTAAGCCTAATGCAAGCCACCAGCTTTTTCAATCCAATATTGAAAGGGAAATAGGATTAACCTTTTTCTACAATTAATTTTGGTGGTCGAATGTCCAACACAAATATTTGGACTAACTAGTTTGCTCTAGAATACATGTTCTACAGGTGCATAAAGGTTCAACACAAACCAATAAATATTCAAGTTAGTGATCAAATTCAAAGGAGCAAAAGAAACCAAGTGTGTTGTGGTCTGGCGCACCGGACTGTCCGGTGTGCCACCGGAAAGTGTCCGGTGCACCAGGTTTGTACAGGGCTGAACTAGCCACTCTCTGATTTCTTCGGGCGCACTCCGCTATAATTCATCGGACTGTCTGGTGTGGCACCGGACTGTTCGGTGCACCAGCGGATCAACGACTAAATCGTGCAACGATCGACTGCAAAAGCTGATGAATAGATCAACAGTGCGCAACAGTGCATGGCAGAGTCAGAGCACAGAGTCAGTGGCGCACCGGACAATGAACAGGAGCTGTCCGGTGCCACAAGAAGACAACGCCGCCAACGGTCGACTGCTCCCAAACCCTAACGGTTGGGTGACGTGGCGGTGCACCGGATAGCCTATAGTGCCTGTCCGGTGGCGCACTAGACTGTCTGGTGCACCCATCGCCAGCAGCCTTCCCCAACGACCATTTGGTGGTTGAGGGCTATAAATACCCCCAACCACCACCACACCATGCATCCAAGCATTCTGAACATTGCATTCAATACAAGAGCAAAAGACTCCACTCCAAGGCACAAATCAAAGCGATCGATCCACTCAAAGTCCCAAATCAACTCTATTGCATTAGGACTTGTGAGAGGATCTCTTGTGTTTCTTTGTTGCTCTTGTTTGCTTGGCTTGACCTTCTTTTTCTTTTCATTTCTTACTCTCAAGTGCTTTGTAAGCAAGGCAAGAGACACCAATTGTGTGGTGGTCCTTGCGGGGTCTAAGTGACCCGTGAGATTAAGGAAGAAGGCTCACTCGGTCTAAGTGACCGTTTGAGAGAGGGAAAGGGTTGAAAGAGACCCGATCTTTGTGACCACCTCAACGGGGACTAGGTTCTTTAGAACCGAACCTTGGTAAAACAAATCACCATGTTCACTCGCTTTATTTCTTGGTTGATTTGTTTTCCCTCTCTTTCGGACTTGACTTTAATTCTAACGCTAACCCCCGCTTGTAGTGTGTGCTTAAGTTTATAAATTTCAGGTTTCGCCTATCCACCCCCCTCTAGGCGACTTTCAATTGGTATCAGAGCCCGATGCTTCATTTAGAGTATAACAATTCGAAGTGATGTCGGGAGATCACGCCAAGAGGGAGATTGTGACCGGCGACAAACCCGCAAGCTCGGGGAGGACTCTCTCAAGGGAGTCCGGCAACAAGCACAAGGAGGAATCCTCTTCCTCCATCAAATCCCATTGTAGAGGCGACAAGAAAAAGAAGATGAAGTAAGTGGTCTACTACGAGACCGACTCATCGTCGCCTTCCACATCAAGCTCCGACTCGTCCGTCGCTTCTAAGCGCCATGAGCGCAAGAAGTATAGTAAGATGCCCCTTTGATATCCCCGTATTTCTAAGTGCGCTCCTCTATTTTCCGTTCCATTAGGCAAGCCACCATATTTTGATGGTGAAGATTATTCTATGTGGAGTGATAAAATGAGGCATCATCTAACCTCACTCCATGAAAGCATATGGAATATTGTTGAGTTTGGAGCACAGGTACCTAAGGTAGGGGACGAGGGCTATGACTCGGACGAAGTTGCCCAAATTAGGCACTTTAACTCCCAAGCCACAACTATACTCCTTGCCTCCTTTTGTCGAGAGGAGTATAATAAGGTGAAAGGTTTAAAGAGTGCCAAAAAAATTTGGGACATCCTCAAGACGGCGCACGAAGGGGACGAGGTGACAAAAATCACCAAGCGGGAGACGATCGAGGGGGAGCTCGGTCGTTTCATCCTCAACAAAGGAGAAGAGCCACAAACAATGTATAACCGACTTAAAACAATGGTGAACCAAGTGCGCAACCTCGGGAGCACCAAGTGGGATGACCATGAGATCGTCAAGGTTATTCTAAGATCCCTTGTTTTTCGCAATCCTACTCAAGTGCAATTAATTCGTGGGGATCCTAGATACAAATTAATGTCTCCCGAGGAAGTGATAGGCAAGTTTGTGAGCTTTGAACTAATGAATGAAGACTCCAAACACATCTTTAACTTAGAGCAAGGCGCCACCTCCACACCCAAGGTGCAACCCGTTGCATTCAAGGCGACGGAAGAAGAAAAGAGGGAGTCTACACCAAGTAGGCTTCTAATCGACGCCTCCAAGCTTGACAATGAGGAAATGGCGCTCATCATCAAGAGCTTCCGCCAAATCATCAAGCAAAGGAGGGGGAAGGACTACAAACCCCACTCCAAGAGGGTGTGCTACAAGTGTGGTAAGCCCGGTCATTTTATTGCTAAATGTCCAATGTCTAGTGATAGTGACAGGGGCGATGACAAGAAGGGGAAGAAGAAGGAGAAGAAGAGGTATTACAAGAAGAAGGGCGGCGATGCCCACGTGTGTCGGGAATGGGACTCCGATGAGAGCTCCACGGACTCTTCCTCCGACGAGGACGCCGCCAACATCGCCATCAACAAGGGCCTCCTCTTCCCCAACGTCGGCCACAAGAGCTTCATGCCAAAGGACGGCAAAAAGAAGAAGGTACAATCTAGAACCACCCCTAAGTATACTACATCTAGTGATGAGGGTAGTTCTAGTGATGATGAAGATGATTTGCTTACTCTTTTTGTCAACCTTAACATGCAACCAAAAGAAAAATTAAATGAACTAATAGGAGCTATTCATGAGAAGGATGAACTTTTGGATAGCCAAGAGGAATTCCTTATTAAAGAAAACAAAAAACATGTTAAGGTAAAGAATGCTTATGCTCAAGAAGTAGAGAAATGTGAAAATTTGACTAAGGAACTTAGCATTTGCCATGATTCAATTATCGGTCTTAGAAATGAAAATGCTAGTCTAAATGCTAAGATTGATGAATTGAATGATACAATTTCTAGCCTTAGAAATGAAAATGCTAGCTTAATTTCTAAGGTTTTTGCAATGATTCAATTTCCTGTCTTAGAGATGAAAATGTCATGCTAAAATCTAAGATAGATGAATTAAATGTTTGCAAAACCTCTATATCTACTGTCGAGCATGTTTCCATTTGCACTAGACGTAGAGATATTAATGTTGAAGCTATTAATGATCACCTTGCTCATATTAAACAACAAAATGATCATATAGCTCAACTAACTGCTAAAATTAATGAGCATGAAATTGAAAATAAAAAGTTTAAATTCGCTAGAAGCATGCTCTATAATGGGAGACGCCTGGCATCAAGGATGGCATTGGTTTTCAATAAGGAAGCAATGTCAAGCTTAATTCCCCTAAAAAATTGTATAATTTTGTTAAGGGCAAGGCTCCCATGGTTCAGGATAATGAAGGCTACATTTTATATCCTGCTAATTATCTTAAGCATAAAATTAGGAAAATTAATGCTAGGAAATCTCATTCTATTTCTCACCATGCTTTTATGTACAAGAATGAGGCATCTAGCTCTAGGCATACCACACATGTTAAAATGCCTAGAAAGAAAATTCCTACTGCATCAAATGAACATAACATTTCATTTAAGACTTTTGATGCATCTTATGTTTTAACTAACAAATCAGGCAAAGTAGTTGCCAAATATGTTGGGGCAAACACAAGAGCTCCAAAACTTGTGTTTGGGTACCCAAGGTGCTTGTTTTTAACGTGAAAGGACCCAAGACTATTTGGGTACCTAAGAACAAGGCCTAAAATTGTTTTGTAGGTTTATGTATCTGGGGGCTCAAGTTGGATAATTGACAGCGGATGCACAAACCACATGACTGGGGAGAAAAGAATGTTCTCCTCCTACGAGAAAAACGGAGATCCCCAACGAGCTATCACATTCGGGGATGGAAATCAAGGATTGGTCAAAGGTTTGGGTAAAATTGCTATATCACCTGACCATTCTATTTCCAATGTTTTTCTTGTAGATTCATTAGATTACAATTTGCTTTCCGTTTCTCAATTATGCAAAATGGGCTACAACTGTCTATTTACAGATATATGTGTTACTGTCTTTAGGAGTGATGATTCAGTAGCATTTAAGGGAGTGTTAGAGGGTCAGCTATATTTAGTTGATTTTAATGATAACAAAGCTGAACTCGACACTTGCTTAATTGCTAAGACTAATATGGGTTGGCTCTGGCATCGCCGACTTGCCCATGTTGGGATGAAGAATCTTCACAAGCTTCTAAAGGGAGAACACATTTTAGGACTAACAAATGTTCATTTTGAGAAAGACAGGATTTGTAGCACATGCCAAGCAGGGAAGCAAGTTGGCGCTCATCATCCACACAAGAACATCATGACAACGGATAGACCACTCGAGTTGTTCCACATGGATCTATTCGGCCTGATCGCTTATATAAGCATCGGCGGGAGTAAGTACTGTCTAGTTATTATGGATAATTATTCTCGCTTCACTTGGGTGTTCTTTTTGCAGGTAAAATCACAAACCCAAGAGACTTTAAAGGGATTCTTGAGACAGGCTCAAAATGAGTTTGGATTGAGAATCAAGAAGATAAGAAACGATAATGGGATGAAGTTCAAGAATTCACAAATAGAAGGATTTCTTGAGGATGAGGGCATCAAGCATGAGTTCTCTCCTCCCTACACATCTCAACAAAATGGTGTAGTGGAGAGGAAGAATATAACTCTACTAGACATGGCATGAACCATGCTCGATGAGTACAAGACACCGGACCGGTTTTCGGCCGAAGCGATTAACACCGCCTGCTACTCCATCAACCGGCTCTACCTTCACCGAATCCTCAAGAAAACATCGTATGAACTCCTCACTGGTAAAAAGCCCAATGTTTCATATTTTAGAGTCTTTGGGAGTAAATGTTTTATTCTTGTTAAGAGAGGTAGAAAATCTAAATTTGCTCCTAAAGTTGTAGAAGGCTTTTTACTTGGTTATGACTCAAACACAAGGGCATATAGAGTCTTTAACAAGTCCACTGGACTAGTTGAAGTTTCTTGTGACATTGTGTTTGATGAGGCTAACGGCTCCCAAGTGGAGCAAGTTGATCTTGATGAGCTAGATGATGAAGAGGCTCCGTGCGTCGTGCTAAGGAACATGTCCATTGGGGATGTGTGTCCTAACGAATCCGAAGAGCCTCCACAAGCACAAGATCAACCATCCTCTTCCAATCAAGCATCTCCACCAACTCAAGATGAGGATCAGGCTCAAGATGATGAAAATGAAGATCAAGAGGATGAGCCACCTCAAGAAGAGGTCAATGATCAAGTGGGAGATGAAGACAAGGAAGATGAGCAAGAAGTTCAGGGTCAAAGACCGCCACACCCAAGAGTCCACCAACCAATTCAACAAGATCACCCCGTCAACTCCATCCTTTGTGACATTCATAAGGGGGTAACCACTAGATCTTGAGTTGCTCATTTCTGTGAACATTACTCTTTTGTTTCCTCTATTGAGCCATACAGGGTAGAGGATGCATTAAGAGATTCAGATTGGGTGGTGGCTATGCAAGAGGAGCTCAACAACTTCACGAGGAATGAGGTATGGCATTTAGTTCCACGTCGTAATCAAAATGTTGTAGGTACCAAATGGGTATTCCGCAACAAGCAAGATGAGTATGGTGTGGTGATAAGGAACAAAGCCCGACTTGTGGCCAAAGGTTATTCACAAGTCGAAGGTTTGGATTTCGATGAAACTTATGCACCCATAGCTAGGCTTGAGTCAATTCGCATATTACTTGCCTATGCTACTTACCATGGCTTTAAGCTTTATCAAATGGACGTGAAAATCGCCTTCCTCAATGCACCAATCAAGGAAGAGGTCTATGTTGAGCAACCTCCCAGCTTTGAAGATAGTGAGTACCCTAACCATGTTTACAAACTCTCAAAGGCGCTTTATGGGCTCAAGCAAGCCCCAAGAGCATGGTATGAATGCCTACGAGATTTCCTTATCACTAATGGCTTCAAAGTCAGAAAGGCCGATCCTACTCTCTTTACTAAAACTGTTGCAAATGATTTGTTTGTATGCCAAATTTATGTTGATGATATTATATTTGGGTCTACTAACAAATCTACTTGTGAAGAGTTTAGTAGGATCATGGTACAAAAATTCGAGATGTCTATGATGGGGAGTTGAGATATTTCTTAGGATTTCAAATCAAGCAACTCTAGGATGGCACCATCATCAGCCAAACCAAGTACATTCTAGACATTCTTAAGAAGTTTGGAATGAAGGATGTCAAACCCATCAAGACACCCATGAAAACCAATGGGCATCTCGACCTCGACATGGGAGGTAAATCCGTAGATCAAAAGGTATACCGGTCGATGATAGGATCTTTACTCTATTTATGTGCATCTCAACCGGATATTATGCTTTCTGTATGCATGTGTGCAAGATTTCAAGCCGATCCTAAGGAAGTTCACCTTAGGGCCATAAAGAGAATCATGAGATACTTAGTTCACACTGAAAGTTCCCTATGCCTAGGAACAGGATCTGGATGTCGCCTAGAGGGGGGTGAATAGGCGAATAATAATTATCACTTTAAAACTGGAAATTCTTACTCTACTCGAAGGCTGGATCGAAGTGGAATGAAAGACCCTTCGAGTAGGTTGCAGCGGAATTGAAGTTCCTGTCTTAAAATACCCTGCACTTCGAAGACAGCTTGTACCACATATAAATATAGAAATGCAAGTATAAACAACAAATAAGACAGAGAAACAGCACACATCACAGAGCAGAGCATACAGACACAGGGATTTATCTCGAGGTTCGGCCAAGCCTAAAATGCTTGCCTAGTCCTCGTTGGAGTTAGCCACACCTTGGCTTGGAGTCTATTTCAACTCCTTCCTCCGTTTGCTCAGATTTGTTAGTGCGACAGATAGAGCCTTCCACTATGTTGATATCAGTTACAACGATGTCGTGGATAATTACAATCTTCTCGACAGCACTTCGGCAGAGTAACAATGCGCTCAAGATATTGCTTTAGCTCTCAGCAGCACTTCCCCTCTCTCTAAAGGCTTATAACTTTGCCTCTACACAAACTAGAGAGATACACAAGAGAGGGAGAGAGAGAATTGATCCAAATGATGTATGCACTTGTTGGCTGCACTTGTGTACTTGTTTGAGGCGCCTAGGGGTCCCTTTTATAGCCCCAAAGGGCCTAGGAGCCGTTGGAGCTTCATTTGGAAGCTCCTAGCCTTCCCTGGTTGCGGGTGCACCGGACTGTCCGGTGGCGCACCGGACAGTGAACAGTAACAGATCTGATTAACAGTTTCCTTCTCTGGAACAGCTAGCCGTTGGTGCACCGGACAGGTTACTATTCACTGTCATGTGCATCGAACGGGTCACTATTCACTGTCATGTGCACCGGACACAGCTACTATTCATTGTCCTGTGCACCGGACATAGCTACTATTCACTGTCCTGTGCACCGGACACAGCTACTATTCACTGTCCTGTGCATTGGACAGGTCACTATTCACTTTCATGTGCACCGGACAGAGTTACTATTCACTATCCTGTGCACCGGACAGCTACTATTCACTGTCATGTGCACCAGCCAACAGCACACTAAGTGATTTTTCCTCCGTTCTTTCTCCGTTTGACTTCAACTTTTGGGAGGATTTTCCTAAGACTTAAACAAACACATTTGGAGTATAATCCAATTGATTTAGTCCTAGAAACTTACATCTTTCTTGTTCTTCTCCTAGCTTTTCTGTTTCTCCTCCAGCAGAGCTCAGAATGGTACTTTCTCTACAGAAAGAGTTAGAGAGCAAACCAAAGCACCAAACTTGTAGTAAGAGGTGTATGCAACATGGTTGAACACTCAAACCTTACATACTTAACCTTTTTCATCGTTTTACCCAATTTGGCATGTTTGAGGTCGATGTTGGACTCTAAACCATTAAGTCAACTTGACTTGATCTAGATTGACATATCTGAGCTCCAACTCCCTTGTTCATTTCTCGAGCTTGATCTTGAGCCTTATGACTTACACCACATAACTATAGATGTTACCTCATTGGTTGTAAGTCATGTCCTTATGTAGTGATCCTTGATGCACCATAACTCTTAACTCGATCAACCTTGACTTTGCAAGTCTTCTTCTTCACCCCTGGTTTTGGGTTCCTGGTCTCCTTGACCTTCTCCCGTGCACTCAGTACCTCGAAGCTCTTCTTGCCTCCATCCTTGGCTTGATCGGTTGTCTCTGAGTTACGCACACCGAGTCTCACTTAAGCAGTGTTCATTATCTATAGATAATTCAGTCTTTGGACCATCACACTTGTTCACTTGTGTTGAACCCTATTAGCTTTGCATTAAGCACCTGTTCAACACTTAGCACATTTGTTACTCCTTTAATTGGGTTGTCATCCAAACACCAAAACCCACAAGAGAGCTTTCAATCTCTCCCTTTTTGGTGATTGATGGCAACACAATTAAAGCTTACACAAGAATAAGATTTAAAGCACAAATTTTGAATCCTAAGTTTATAGAATGCTCCCCCTAAATATGTGCTTACATTAAAATCTTAACTTTGGCCTTATATGCCAAATTGCACATACTTAGGCTAATTCGAAGCATTACTACACCTTAGCACATGTGGGATGCATTGTGTCAATAATTAAACCGTGATGCGTATAACACACAAATGCACAGAATTAGTGTTAAACACCAATTAAATGGATATACCACAGGAATATCAACCTACCACTATTCACCATTAAGATACCAATTTAAAGCACCAGAAACAAATGGATATCTATTATAGGACAAACACAATAGATATCAATTGATTTGTATCATCGAAAGCACTAATTATGTATTATCACCATATAATACAACAAGAAGCATATGATCAGTATTATCAAAAAAAACTAACACATTCTTACCAATTGATTCATATCATCGGAAGCACTAATTATGTATTATCACCATATAATACAACAAGAAGCATATGATCAGTATTATCAACAAAACTAACACATTCTTCCTTAAGATCATACGACCTCAAGGAAACCCCTTTGAGTCCTTTAGCACACATAAAAATTAATCTTCACCCTCTTCACACTTAAGATAAGTTTTCCTCTCAGGTCGAGGTAAGCTTTAATGCACAAATTCTCCCCCTTTGACATCAAACACCAAAACCATATTCAAGCAAGAACATAGGATGATGTCAAGGGACAGCAGGGTTGAACCAAAACCATCACACTTGTTCACTTGTGTTGAACCCTATTAGCTTTGCATTAAGCACCTATTCAACACTTAGCACACTTGTTAGTCCTTTAATTGGGTTGTCATCCAAACACCAAAACCCACAAGAGAGCTTTCACACACTCCTAAGTAGGGCTTTGGTATCCTAGGGGATCCACCTTTGATTTAATAGGTTATTCCGATGCCGATTGGGCAGGGTGTAAAATTGATAGGAAGAGCACATCCGAGACTTGTCAGTTTCTGGGAAGATCCCTGGTGTCATGGGCTTCAAAGAAACAAAACTCTGTAGCTCTTTCCACCGCCGAAGCCGAGTATATTGCCGCAGGCCATTGTTGTGCGCAAATACTTTGGATGAGGCAAACCCTTAGGGACTATGGCTACAAATTGAGCAAAGTCTCTCTTCTATGTGATAATGAGAGTGCTATCTGCATGGCAGATAATCCCGTTGAACACAACCGCACTAAGCACATAGACATTCGTTATCACTTTCTGAGAGATCACCAACAAAGGGGGATATCGAAATAGCTTATGTCAACACCAAATATCAATTAGCCGATATCTTTACTAAGCCATTAGATGAGAAAACCTTTAGCAAACTTAGGAATAAGCTAAATATACTTGATTCTCAGAATTTTGGTTGAAACATTGCACACGTAGCTCATTTATATACCTTTGATCATATCTCTTTCATTTGGTACAAATACATATTTCTTATCATTTTGTGCCAAGGCTAAGACTAATGTGTTTTCAAGTATATTTGTATCCTTAGTCTTAGATTGAAAGGGAAATGGAGTATTCGACAAAGACAATGCTTCCACTCAACTCTAATGGTATTATTTACTCTTTGCTGGTATTCCGCCATCTCTCCACATGGTATAATCTTTCACTCATATTCATCTTATCAATGGGGGAGAAAAGTTAAAAAGGGCTCCAACGTTCTTCGTCTTTGGCAACTAATGCCAAAGGGGGAGAAAATATTAAGCCCAAAGCAAAAGGACCGCACCACCATTTCAAAATTTTTGAAATGAAGATTTAATTGTTTTCACAAATGTTTGTTTTTTAATTGATATCAATTGGTATCTATTATTATGAAAATAAGATTTCAAAATTGGTATCCATTTAAAAACTCTCTTGAAAGCTAAGAGGAGAATTTCATTCAGTGGGAGCTTTTATTTCGTCAAAGAAAAAGCATTTGAAACAGGGGAGAAATTTCCAAATCTTGAAAATGCTTCTTACAATCTTATTCATAAACCTTTGACTATTAGCAAAAGATTTTGAAAAGATTTTCCAAAAGGATTTGCAAAAACAAAACAAGTGGTGCAAATGTGGTCCAAATTTGATAAATAAAAGAAAGCAATCCATTCACTCTTATTCATATGTAATAAGACTTTCAATTGGTTTAATTCCAAGTAACATATGCACTTACCATATGCAAACTAGTTCATTTCTGCACTTTATATATTTGCTTTGGTTTGTGTTGGCATCAATCACCAAAAGGGGGAGATTGAAAGGGAAATAGGATTAACCTTTTCCTACAATTAATTTTGGTGGTCGAATGCCCAACACAAATATATGGACTAACTAGTTTGCTCTAGAATACATGTTCTACAGGTGCATAAAGGTTCAACATAAACCAATAAATATTCAAGTTAGGGATCAAATTCAAAGGAGCAAAAGAAACCAAGTGTGTTGTGGTCTGACGCACCGGACTGTCCGGTGCACCAGGTCCGTACAGGGCTGAACTAGTCACTCTCGGGTTTCTTCGGGCGCACTCCGCTATAATTCACTGGACTGTCCGGTGTGCCACCGGACTGTCCGGTGCACCAGCGGAGCAACGGCTAAATTGCGCAACGGTCGACTGCAAAAGCTGATGAACAGATGAACAGTGTGAGGCAGAGTCAGAGTGCAGAGTCAGTGGCACACCGGACAATGAACAGGAGCTGTCTGGTGCGGCACCGGACTGTCCGGTGCCACAAGAAGACAACGGCGCCAATGGTCGACTGCTCCTAAACCCTAACAGTTGGGTGACGTGGCGGCGCACCGGATAGCCTACAGTGCCTGTCCGGTGGCGCACTGGACTGTCCGGTGCGCCCATCGCCAGCAGCCTTCCCCAACGGCCATTTGTTGGTTGAGGGCTATAAATACCCCCAACCACCACCACACCATGCATCCAAGCATTCTGAACATTGCATTCAATACAAGAGCAAAAGACTCCACTCCAAGACACAAATCAAAGCGATCGATCCACTCAAAGTCCCCAAATCAACTCTAGTGCATTAGGACTTGTGAGAGGATCTCTTGTGTTTCTTTGTTGCTCTTGTTTGCTTGGCTTGGCCTTCTTTTTCTTTTCATTTCTTACTCTCAAGTGCTTTGTAAGCAAGGCAAGAGACACCAATTGTGTGGTGGTCCTTACGGGATCTAAGTGACCCGTGAGATTAAGAAAGAAGGCTCACTCGGTCTAAGTGACCGTTTGAGAGAGGGAAAGGGTTGAAAGAGACCCGGTCTTTGTGACCACCTCAACGGGGACTAGGTTCTTTAGAACCAAACCTCGGTAAAACAAATCACCGTGTTCACTCGCTTTATTTCTTGGTTGATTTGTTTTCCCTCTCTTTCAGACTTGACTTTAATTCTAACGCTAACCACCGCTTGTAGTGTGTGCTTAAGTTTATAAATTTCAGGTTTCGCCTATCCACCCCCCTCTAGGCGACTTTCAAATATAGTGATCATTCAATTGAGCCCCAATGCATAAAGGTCGTTTAGGGTTGCATCATTATCCGCCGTGACCATTTTATTAATGGATCAAAAGGAATAGAATGGAGGTGCCCCCAGCCTGAATAGACAAAGGGAGTACGCATGTACCATGAGTTCATCGTCGTACCATTCCATATTTGAACAGGACAATACATCGATGATGAGTAGGTGGGTGGGAAGCATCCTAGCATGATAGGATGAACAGGCGATGCTTGTTGCATTGTCTTTCAGACCGTTTTACTCGGCCATTTTGTTTTAATGGGTGACTGAGGTTTCTTTGTTGGCCAATCGCGTAGAACGACCTTTTTGCTATCATATTTGGCTAGCAATTGATCGAAAGTAGTGTCGGCTTTTACTAGCCAACCATGTGTGTCATGTTGGCTTTGCCCTTGCGTCTCTTTCCTTGCTTTGTTTGGACGCTGACGCCTCTGGCCATGGGCAGACTGTCTGGCAGAGTCAGCCGGACTATCTGTCTGAGCACTAGACTGTCCGCATGTAGGTGTCGAATTGTCCGCGATGCTCGGGTCAGGTTGCCATGCTCAGCTCCTCAATTGAGTCTGCCCCCCCCCCCGGCGCCTCTGGACTTGTTAGTTTTCTTGTCCGGAGCCTTCCGAGCAATCTCTTCTTGTGATACATTTGACGTGCGAGGATCGCTAATGACGATGTTTTCGCCTTTGCCTTTATCGGTCACTTCGGGCTGAATCAAGACCTCTTTGCATGTGGGTTCTATGGTATTGACAGGAAATGACTGCGTGCCCACTTGCATGTACTGAAAAACCAATCGGCCCTCATTTATAGTCGATTGTATCTATCGAGGAAAAACATTACAATCATTGGTGGCATGGGAAAAAATTATGCCACTTACAATAAGCACGTCTCTTTAATTCATCCATAGGAGGAATACTATGAGTTAATTTAATGTTGCCATTTTTAGTAGTTCGTCAAATATCTTATCGCATTTGGCAACATTAAAGGTAAATTTAATCTCTTCTTGATTCTTTTGAACCGGCTGTAAAGAAGAACATGCAGAAGATTTGGCCTTTGTTGGCCAAACAAACTCAGCGGTATATACATCTGTAGATTCATCATCTGAATTATCATGCTCTACTAGATGTATAGTATGGGCGGCTGATTTTGATGTCTCTTTAAATCGACTTTCACAGGCTAAAGCCCGTTGATGTAGCTGAGCTATTGAAAAGAACTGGGTCCCATCTAATTTATCTCTTAAGTAGGATAGCAACCCATTAAAAACCAGTCCTGCTAACTCTTTATCTACGACATGGATCCGAAAGCATCGGTTTCTAGTGTCCCGGAACCTCTAGATATAATCGTTAACCGATTCTTCGCGTCCCTATTGGACTAAAGCTAAATCAGCTAGTCCTAATTCATATTCCTTGGAAAAGAAATGTTCATGAAATTCACTCTCTAAATCATTCTAGGAATTAATGGAATTAGGAGGCAGGACGGCGTACCATGCAAAAGCGGTACCAGTAAGGGATAAAGAAAATAAACGAACACGAAATGCTTCCCCATTGGCCAATTTGCCTAGGTGTGCAAGGAACTGGTTTATATGTTCGTGTGTGCTTCTCCCATTTTCTCCAGAAAACTTAGAAAACTCCGGTATCCTTGCCCCTTGTGGATATGGGACAGTGTCAAACCGGTGATTAAAAGGGAAATAGGGTCAAACCTTTTCCTAAATGATTTTGGTGGTTGAATTGACCAACACAAATAATTGGACTAACTAGTTTGCTCTAGATTATAAGTTCTATAGGTGCCAACGGTTCAACACAAACCAATAAAAAAGTCCAAGATAGGGTTCAAAAAGAAAGGAGCAAAACCCACCGAAGGATGCCCTGGTCTGGCTCACCGGACTGTCCAGTGTGCCACCGGACAGTATCCGGTGCACCAGGGAGATCAACTCTGAACTGCTCAGCTTCGGGTTTTTGGAGAGCCACTCCGCTATAATTCACCGGACTGTCCGGTGTAGCACCAGACTGTCCAGTGTGCCATGCGGAGTAACGGCTACAGGGCCAACGGCCGTCTGCAAAAGGTGAACAGTGTGTGAACAGTGCGCGGACAATTCGCGCAGAAGTCAGAGCAGCGCCAGAAGGCGCACCAGACAGTGAACAGTGACTGTTCGGTGCACCACTGGACTGTTCGGTGGCCCAGGCTAATAGAGCTCTAACGGTCGAACCCTAACGATTGGGTGACGTGGCTGGTGCACCGGATAATGTCCGGTGGCGCACCGGACTGTCCAGTGCGCCCACCGATAGACAACCTCCCCAATGACCATTTTGGTGGTTGGAGCTATAAATACCCCCCAACCACCACACTTCAAGGCATCCAAGTTTTCAGCTATTGCATTCAATACAAGAGCTCTAGACTTCACTCCAAGACATAAATCAAGAGATCAAATCCTCTCCAAGTCCCAAACTCATTCCAAAGACTTAGTGGCTTGTGAGAGAGAGAGACATTTGTGTTCATTTGAGTTCTTGTCGCTTGGATCGCTTTTCTTCTTCCTCCATTCTTGTTCTCAAGCAACTTGTAATCAAGCAAGAGACACCAAATTGTGGTGGTCCTTGTAAGGGGTCTAAGTGACCCGTTGATTAAGGAGAAAAGCTCACTCGGTCTAGGTGACCGTTTGAGAGAGGGAAAGGGTTGAAAGAGACCCGGTCTTTGTGACCACCTCAACGGGGAGTAGGTTTGCAAGAACCGAACCTCGGTAAAACAAATCACCGTGTCACTCGCTTCATTTGCCTTTGATTTGTTTTTCACCCTCTCTTTCGGACTCAATTTTAATTCTAATGCTAACCCTGGCTTGTAGTGTGTGCTTAAGTTTATCATTTTCAGATTCTGCCTATTCACCCCCCTCTAGGCGACTTTCAATTGGTATCGGAGCCCGGTACTTCATTAGAGCTTAACCACTCGAAGTGATATCGGGATATCACGCCAAGAAGGAGGTCGTGACCGGCGAGAAGCCTGCCATAAGCCACAGGAAGACTCCATCGTGAGAGTCCGACAACAAGGTGAAGGGATCCCCTTCACACACCAAGTCGCATCGAGCGGCGACAAGAAAAAGAAGATGAAGAAGGTGGTCTACTACGAGACCGAATCTTTGTCGCCATCTACCTCTGGCTCCAGCGCGCCGTCCGTCACTTCTAAGCGCCATGAGCGCAAGAAGTATAGTAAGATGCCACTTTGTTATCCCCGTATCTCTAGACGTACTCCTTTACTTTCCATCCCACTAGGCAAACCACCCGTTTTTTAGGGTGAAGATTATAACATGTGGAGTGATAAAATGAGGCATCACCTAACCTCACTCCATGCTAGTATTTGGGACATTGTTGAGTTTGGAGTGCAGGTACCATCGTCGGGGGACGAAGGCTATGACTCGGACGAAGTCACCCAAATCCGGCACTTCAACTCCCAAGCCACTACTATACTCCTCGCCTCTCTAAGTCGAGAGGAGTATAATAAGGTGCAAGGGTTGAAGAGTGCCAAAGAGATTTGGGACATACTCAAGACCGCGCACAAAGGAGATGAGGTGACCAAGATCACCAAGCGAGAAACGATCGAGGGGGAGCTCGGTCGATTCATGCTCAACCAAGGGGAGGAGCCACAAGCCATGTACAACCGGCTCAAGACCTTGGTGAACCAAGTGCGCAACCTCGGGAGCACAAAATGGGATGACCATGAAATGGTCAAGGTTATTCTAAGATCACTTGTTTTTCTTAATCCTACACAAGTTCAATTAATTCGTGGTGATCCTAGATACAAGCTAATGTCTCCCGAGGAAGTTATAGGAAAGTTTGTGAGCTTTGAATTGATGATCAAAGGCTCCAAACAAATCATCGAGCGAGGCGCCACCTCAACACCCGAGGTGCAACCCGTTGCCTTCAAAGTGAGAGCACCTAGAGGGGGGGTGAATAGGTGATCCTGTGAAAACTTGAACTTATAGCCACAAAAACTTGTTAAGTGTTAGCGCAGATAATGCCAAGTGGCTAGATAGGAGTTTCCACAAAACACAATAACCACAGAAGATCAATCACAGAGATGGCACAGTGGTTTATCCCGTGGTTCGGCCAAGACCAACGCTTGCCTACTCCACGTTGTGGCGTCCCAACGGACGAGGGTTGCAATCAACCCCTCTCAAGCGGTCCAAAGACCAACTTGAATACCACGGTGTTTTGCTTTGCCTTTCAATATCCCGTTTGCAAGGAATCTCCACAAATTGGAGTCTCTTGCCCTTACAAGTATATGATCACAAAGAAGCACAGAGTAAGGGAGGGAAGCAACACACACAAATCCACAGCGAAATGCGCACACAAACAGCCAAGAGTCGAGCCCGAATGACTATCTCAGAGTTCTCGCTAGAACGGGGCTCGAATCACTTAGAATCACAAACAAACGCGCAAAGAATGAGTGTGGATGATCAAGAATGCTCTAAGGTTGCTTGTGTATCTCCTCCATGCGCCTAGGGGCTCCTTTTATAGCCCCAAGGCAGCTAGGAGCCGTTGAGAGCAAATTTGGAAGGCCATCCTTGCCTTCTGCCGTCGGGTGCACCGGACAGTCCGGTGTACACCGGACACTGTCCGGTGCCCGATTTCTTTCCAAAAATGGCGCTGCCGACCGTTGCAGACCGTTGCAGATCTGGGAGCCGTTGGCGCACCGGACATGTCCAGTGCACACCGGACAGTCCGGTGCCGTCTTCTAGCCGTTGGCTCGGCCACGTGTCCTGCGCAGATTGCGCGGCCGACCGTTGGCCCGGCCGACCGTTGGCTCACCGGACAGTCCGGTGCACACCGGACAGTCCGGTGAATTTTAGCCGTACGCCGTCGGCAAATTCCCGAGAGCAGCCAGTTCGCGCCGAGTCAGTCTGGCGCACCGGACACTGTCCGGTGCACACCGGACAGTCCGGTGTGCCAGACCGAGCTGAGTCTTGGCTGTACACAGCCAAGTCTCTTTCTCCTCTTTTCTTTTCTGCTTCTTTCTGTTTCTAACACTTAGACAAGTATATTAGTACACAAAACCATTGTACTAAGGCTTAGAAACATACCTTTATCCTTGATTTGTACTTTGTCCAACATTTTACAATTAGGCACCTGTGTTGGGCACTAAATCACCAAAATACTTAGAAATGGCCCAAGGGCACATTTCCCTTTCAATCTCCCCCTTTTTGGTGATTTATGCCAACACAACATAAAGCAAGTAGAACAAGTACAAAATCAAATCAAATAAGAACTCAAAATTGTTTTGATTCATTTTTGACATATATGGATCACTCTATGCCACCACTTGGTTTGTTTTTGCAAATCAAACTCAAATCTCTATCTCTAAGTCAAACACACATGTTGAAGCATAAAGAGAGTCATTCCAAAAGAGATTGATCAAAGATTTCAAAAACTCCCCCTTTTTCCAATAATCAATACTTCTCCCCATAAGAAGCCAACTTTTGATAAGAGAGACAACAAAAGAGTTTTGTCAAACAAAAAGCTCTATTCTACTATTTTCAAAATCTCTCAAGTGGTAGCTGATCCATTATTGCTTTGGCCTTTATTTTCTCCCCCTTTGGCATCAAGCACCAAACCGGGATCAATTTTGGCCCTATAACCCCATTGCCTCACCAAAATCTCCAATTAAGAGCAAATAGCAATAAGAGTTCATTAGATGAACTTGGAATAGGTTACCCTCTCATCGGAGTGCAGTGGAAGTCTGTCATGGTCCAAGTCCACCTTTCCCTTTCAATTCTCCTTTGAGACTAAAGCAAGCTCAAGCAGATGGTTAGTCTCAAAGGGTCAAGTTGTAACACATCTCCCCCTAAAACTGTGCATCACTTTGCAACGGACTTGTGAGGTCCAGGGAGTGTTTGTACAACTTGAGCACCATACTTAACAACAAAATGCAAAAAGGAACATGATCAAACGCATAAATACATGTATGCTACATTTCAATCCAAGTTCCGCGAATCTAAGATATTGAGCTCACTACGCAACCTGCAAAAGGTCTTCTCATCTAAAGGCTTGGTAAAGATATCGGCTAGCTGGTTCTCGGTGCTAACATAAAACACTTCGATATCTCCCTTTTGCTGGTGGTCTCTCAAAAAGTGATGCCGGATGTCAATGTGCTTTGTGCGGCTGTGCTCAACAGGATTTTCCGCTATTCGGATAGCACTCTCATTATCACATAGGAGTGGGACTTTGCTCAGATTATAGCCAAAGTCCCTGAGGGTTTGCCTCATCCAAAGTAGTTGCGCACAACACTGTCCTGCGGCAACGTACTCGGCCTCAGCGGTGGATAGGGCAACGGAGGTTTGTTTCTTAGAGTTCCATGACACCAGGGACCTTCCTAAGAATTGGCACGTCCCCGATGTACTCTTCCTATCGACCTTACATCCAGCATAGTCGGAATCTGAGTACCCAATCAAGTCAAAGTTAGACCCCTTTGGATACCAGATCCCGAAGCAAGGCGTAGCAACCAAATATCTAAGAATTTGCTTCACCGCCACTAAGTGACACTCCTTAGGATCGGATTGAGATCTGGCACACATGCATACGCTAAGCATAATATCCGGTCTACTAGCACATAAATAAAGTAAAGACCCTATCATTGACCGGTATGCTTTTTGATCAACGGACTTACCTCCTTTGTTGAGGTCGGTGTGTCCGTCGGTTCCCATCGGCGTCTTTGCGGGCTTTGCGTCCTTCATCCCAAACCTCTTTAGCAAATCTTGCGTGTACTTTGTTTGGGAGATGAAGGTGCCGTCCTTGAGTTGCTTCACTTGAAATCCAAGGAAGTAGTTCAACTCGCCCATCATTGACATCTCGAATTTCTGCGTCATCACCCTGCTAAACTCTTCACAAGACTTTTGATTAGTAGAACCAAATATTATGTCATCGACATAAATTTGGCATACAAAAAGATCACCATCGCAAGTCTTAGTAAAGAGAGTTGGATCGGCTTTCCCAACCTTGAAAGCATTAGCAATTAAAAAGTCTCTAAGGCATTCATACCATGCTCTTGGGGCTTGCTTAAGTCCATAGAGCGCCTTAGAGAGCTTACACACGTGGTCGGGGTACCGTTCATCCTCAAAGCCAGGGGGTTGCTCCACGTACACCTCCTCTTTGATCGGCCCGTTGAGGAAAGCGCTCTTCACATCCATTTGGTACAACCTGAAAGAATGGTGAGCGGCATATGCTAGCAAGATACGAATTGATTCTAGCCTAGCCACAGGAGCAAACGTCTCCTCAAAGTCCAAACCTGCGACTTGGGCATAACCTTTTGCCACAAGTCGAGCCTTGTTCCTCGTCACCACCCCGTGCTCGTCCTGTTTGTTGCGGAACACCCACTTGGTTCCCACAACGTTTTGCTTGGGACGAGGCACCAGTGTCCAAACTTCGTTGCGCTTGAAGTTGTTGAGTTCCTCCTGCATGGCCAACACCCAGTCCGGATCTAGCAAGGCCTCCTCTACCCTGAAAGGCTCAATAGAAGAGACAAAGGAGTAATGTTCACAAAAATTAACTAGTCGAGATCGAGTAGTTACTCCCTTGCTAATGTCACCCAAAATTTGGTCGACGGGATGATCCCTTTGAATCATCGCTCGAACTTGGGTTGGAGGTGCCGGTTGCGCTTCTTCCTCCATCACATGATCATCTTGTGCTCCCCCTTGATCACACGCCTCCTGTTGATGAACCTGTTCATCGTCTTGAGTTGGGGGATGCACCGTTGTTGAGGAAGAAGGTTGATCTCGTTCATCTTGTTCCTGTGGCCGAACGTCTCCAATCGTCATGGTTCGTATTGCGGCCGTTGGAACATCTTCTTCATCTACATCATCACAATCAACAACTTGCTCTCTAGGAGAGCCATTAGTTTCATCAAATACAACGTCGCTAGAGACTTCAACCAAACCCGACGATTTGTTGAAGGCCCTATACGCCTTTGTATTTGAATCATAACCTAATAAAAACCCTTCTACAGCTTTGGGAGCAAATTTAGAAGTTCTACCTTTCTTCACAAGAATATAACATTTGCTCCCAAATACACGAAAATAAGACACATTGGGTTTGTTACCAGTTAGTAGCTCATACGACGTCTTCTTGAGGAGGCGGTGAAGGTAGACCCTGTTGATGGCGTGGCAAGCCGTGTTCACAGCTTCCGACCAAAAGCACTCGGGGGTCTTGAACTCTCCAAGCATTGTCCTTGCCATATCGGTCAGCGTCCTGTTCTTCCTCTCTACCACACCATTTTGCTGTGGTGTGTAGGGAGCGGAGAACTCGTGCTTGATCCCTTCCTCCTCAAGGAACTCCTCCACTTGAAGGTTCTTGAATTCGGACCCGTTGTCGCTCCTTATCTTCTTCACCTTGAGCTCAAACTCATTTTGAGCTCTCCTGAGGAAGCGCTTGAGGGTCCCTTGGGTCTCAGACTTATCCTGCAAAAAGAACACCCAAGTGAAGCGGGAAAAGTCATCAACAACAACTAGACCATACTTACTTCCTCCTATGCTTAGATAGGCGACGGGTCCGAAGAGGTCCATATGTAGCAGCTCCAGGGGTCTTGATGTGGTCATCACATTCTTGTTGTGATGCGCTCCTCCCACCTGTTTACCTGCCTGACAAGCTGCACAAGGTCTATCTTTTTCGAATTGTACGTTAGTCAATCCTATCACGTGTTCTCCTTTTAGAAGCTTGTGGAGGTTCTTCATCCCCACATGTGCTAAGCGGCGATGCCACAGCCAGCCCATGCAAGTCTTAGCCATTAAGCATGCATCTAGACCGGCCTCTTCTTTTGCAAAATCAACTAAGTAAAGCTTGCCGTCTAGTACACCCTTAAAGGCTAGAGAACCATCACTTCTTCTAAAGACAGACACATCTACATTTGTAAAAAGACAATTATATCCCATATTGCATAGTTGACTAACAGATAGCAAATTGTAACCAAGAGACTCAACTAAAAACACATTGGAAATTGAGTGCTCATTAGAAATTGCAATTTTACCTAATCCTTTTACCTTGCCTTGATTCCCATCACCGAATATAATTGAATCTTGGGAATCCTTATTTTTGACGTAGGAGGTGAACATTTTCTTCTCCCCCGTCATATGGTTTGTGCATCCGCTGTCGATTATCCAGCTTGAACCCCCGGATGCATAAACCTGCAAGACAAATTTAGGCTTGGGTCTTAGGTACCCAACTCATGTTGGGTCCTACAAGGTTAGCACATATATCCTTAGGGACCCAAATGCAAGTTTTATCTCCCTTGCATCTTGCCCCTAACTTCCTAGCAATTACCTTCTTACCCTTTCTACAAATAGCAAAGGGAGCATTGCAAGCATAATAAATGGTAGAAGGTTTGTTCACAACTTTTCTAGGAACATGAGCAAAATTTCTCCTAGGCATATGCACAACATCTCTCCTACACATATCTCTATCATGCTTATAGGAAGAACTAGAAGCAAACATAGCATGAGAATCATAAACATGTGAATCAAAATCATTATAAGCATTTCTAGCATGTCTCCTATCATGGTATAAGAAAGCATGGTTCTTTTTAGCACTACTAGCCATAGGGGCCTTCCCTTTCTCCTTGACGAAGATGGGAGTCTTATGGCTTGTTAAGTTCTTGGCCTCTCTCTTGAAGCCAAGACCATCCTTAATTAAGGGGTGTCTACCAACCGTGTAGGCATCCCTTGCAAATTTTATTTTATCAACTTCACTCTTGCTAGTCTTAAGTTGAGCATTAAGACTAGCCAATTCATCATTAAGTTTTGAAATTGAAACTAGGTGTTCACTACAAGCATTAACATCAAAATCCTTACACCTAGTGCAAATTGTAACATTTTCAACACAAGAGTTACTTGCTACTTCTAGTTTAGCGGTTAAAACATTAATTTCACCTTTCAAAGAAGAAATGGTTTCATTACAAGTAGAAAGTTCACAAGAAAGAATTCCATTTCTTTTAACTTCTAGAGCAAGTGAATTTTGTGTACTAACAAATTTATCATGCTCTTCATATAAAAGATCTTCTTGTTTTTCTAAGATTCTATCCTTTTCATTCAAGGCATCAATTAATTCATTAATCTTAGCTATCTTAGTTCTATCCAATCCCTTGAATAAACTAGAATAATCTATTTCATCCTCACTAGACTCATCATCACTAGAAGAATCATAAGTATTAGCATTACTAGTGATTACCTTCTTCTCCCTTGCCATGAGGCAAGTGTGATGCTCGTGGGGGAAGAGAGCCGATTTGTTGAAGGCAGTGGCGGCGAGTCCTTCGTCGTCGGAGTCGGACGAAGAGCAATCCGAGTCCCACTCCTTTCCAAGGTGTGCTTCACCTTTGGCCTTCTTGTAAACTTTCTTGTTCTCTCTCTTCCCATTTTTCCCTTGCTCCTGGTCACTATCATTTTCGGGACAGTTAGCAATAAAATGACCAACCTTACCACATTTGAAGCATGAGCGCTTCCCCTTTGTCTTGGTCTTGCTTGTCTGCCCCTTGCGACCATTTAGCGCCGTCTTGAATCTCTTGATGATGAGAGCCATCTCTTCATCATTGAGCCCGGCCGCCTCAACTTGCGCCACCTTGCTAGGTAGCGACTCCTTGCTCCTTGTTGCCTTGAGAGCAATGGGTTGAGGCTCGTGGATTGGACCGTTCAACGCTTCGTCGACGTATCTTGCCTCCTTGATCATCATCCGCCCGCTTACGAATTTTCCAAGTACTTCCTCGGGCGTCATCATCGTGTACCTGGGATTCTCACGAATATTGTTCACAAGATGAGGATCAAGAACGGTAAAGGACCTTAGCATTAGGCGGACGACGTCGTGGTCCGTCCATCGCGTGCTTTCGTAGCTCCTTATTTTGTTGATAAGGGTCTTGAGCCGGTTGTACGTTTGAGTTGGCTCTTCTCCCCTTATCATGGCGAATCGTCCAAGCTCGCCCTCCACCAACTCCATCTTGGTGAGCATGGTGATGTCGTTCCCCTCGTGAGAGATCTTGAGGGTGTCCCATATCTGCTTGGCATTGTCCAAGCCGCTCACCTTATTGTACTCTTCCCTGCACAAAGATGCTAAGAGAACAGTAGTAGCTTGTGCATTTCTATGAATTTGTTCATTTATAAGCAGAGGGCTATCCGAGCTATCAAATTTCATTCCATTCTCCACAATCTCCCATATGCTTGGATGGAGAGAGAATAAGTGACTACGCATTTTGTGACTCCAAAATCCGTAGTTCTCCCCATCGAAGTGTGGAGGTTTGCCAAGAGGAATGGAAAGCAAATGCGAATTCGAACTATGTTGAATACGAGAATAATCAAATGAAAAGTTCGAATTTACCGTCTTTTTGTAGTCGTTGTGGTCGTCCTTTTGGGAAGAAGTAGACTCATCGCTGTCGTCGTAGTAGATGATCTCCTTGATGCGCCTTGTCTTCTTCTTCTTCCCTTCCTTCCGTCTATGGCCCGAGCCAGAGTCGGTAGGCTTGTCGTCCTTCGGCTCGTTGACGAAGGATTCCTTCTCTTTGTCGTTGATCACAATTCCCTTCCCCTTAGGATCCATCTCTTCGGGTGGTTAGTCCCTTTTGTGAAAAGAATGGCTCTGATACCAATTGAGAGCACCTAGAGGGGGGGGTGAATAGGTGATCCTGTGAAAACTTGAACTTATAGCCACAAAAACTTGTTAAGTGTTAGCGCAGATAATGCCAAGTGGCTAGATAGGAGTTTCCACAAAACACAATAACCACAGAAGATCAATCACAGAGATGGCACAGTGGTTTATCCCGTGGTTCGGCCAAGACCAACGCTTGCCTACTCCACGTTGTGGCGTCCCAACGGACGAGGGTTGCAATCAACCCCTCTCAAGCGGTCCAAAGACCAACTTGAATACCACGGTGTTTTGCTTTGCCTTTCAATATCCCGTTTGCAAGGAATCTCCACAAATTGGAGTCTCTTGCCCTTACAAGTATATGATCACAAAGAAGCACAGAGTAAGGGAGGGAAGCAACACACACAAATCCACAGCGAAATGCGCACACAAACAGCCAAGAGTCGAGCCCGAATGACTATCTCAGAGTTCTCGCTAGAACGGGGCTCGAATCACTTAGAATCACAAACAAACGCGCAAAGAATGAGTGTGGATGATCAAGAATGCTCTAAGGTTGCTTGTGTATCTCCTCCATGCGCCTAGGGGCTCCTTTTATAGCCCCAAGGCAGCTAGGAGCCGTTGAGAGCAAATTTGGAAGGCCATCCTTGCCTTCTGCCGTCGGGTGCACCGGACAGTCCGGTGTACACCGGACACTGTCCGGTGCCCGATTTCTTTCCAAAAATGGCGCTGCCGACCGTTGCAGACCGTTGCAGATCTGGGAGCCGTTGGCGCACCGGACATGTCCAGTGCACACCGGACAGTCCGGTGCCGTCTTCTAGCCGTTGGCTCGGCCACGTGTCCTGCGCAGATTGCGCGGCCGACCGTTGGCCCGGCCGACCGTTGGCTCACCGGACAGTCCGGTGCACACCGGACAGTCCGGTGAATTTTAGCCGTACGCCGTCGGCAAATTCCCGAGAGCAGCCAGTTCGCGCCGAGTCAGTCTGGCGCACCGGACACTGTCCGGTGCACACCGGACAGTCCGGTGTGCCAGACCGAGCTGAGTCTTGGCTGTACACAGCCAAGTCTCTTTCTCCTCTTTTCTTTTCTGCTTCTTTCTGTTTCTAACACTTAGACAAGTATATTAGTACACAAAACCATTGTACTAAGGCTTAGAAACATACCTTTATCCTTGATTTGTACTTTGTCCAACATTTTACAATTAGGCACCTGTGTTGGGCACTAAATCACCAAAATACTTAGAAATGGCCCAAGGGCACATTTCCCTTTCACAAAGCAACGAAGGAAAAGAAAGAAGAGTCTACATCAAGTAGGCTCCCCATCGACACCTCCAAGCTCAACAACTAGGAAATGGCGCTCATCATCAAGAGCTTCTGCCAAATCCTCAAGCAAAGGAGGGGGAGGATTACAAGCCCCGCTCCAAGAAAGTTTGCTACAAGTGTGGTAAGCCCAGTCATTTCTTTGCTAAATGTCCATTATCTAGTGATAGTGACAGGGGCGACGACAAGAAGGGAAAGAGGAAGGAAAAGAAGAAATATTACAAGAAGAAGGGCGGTGATGCCCATGTATGCCGGGAGTGGAACTCCAACGAGAGCTCTACCAACTCCTCCTCCGACGAGGACGCCGCCAACAACAAAGGCCTCCTCTTCCCCAACGTCGGCCACAAGTGTCTCATGGCAAAGGACGGCAAGAAGAAGAAGGTAAAATCTAGAGCCTCTACAAAATATGTAACATCTAGTGATGAGGCTAGTTCTAGTGATGATGAAGATAACTTGCTTGCTCTTTTTGCCAACTTAAACATGCAACAAAAAGAAAAATTGAATGAATTGATAGGTGCTATTCATGAGAAGGATGAACTCTTGGATAGCCAAGAGGAATTCCTTATTAAGGAACATAAGAAGCATGTTAAAGTAAAAAATGCCTATGCTCAGGAAGTAGAAAAATGTGAAAATTTGTAGTGAGCTTAGGAATTGCCATGATTTGATTCCCAACCTTAAAACTGAGAATGCCAATTTATTTGCTAAGGTTGAGAAGTTAAATGTTTGTGATGATTCAATTGTTAGTCTTAGTAATGATAATGCTAGTTTAATTACTAAGATTGACAAGTTGAATGAATCAATTGCTAGCCTTAAGATTGAGAATGATAAATTAATTGCTAAGGCTAAGGAAGTAGATGTTTGCAATGCTTCTATTTCCAATCTTAAAAATGAAAATGCTATTTTACATGCTAAGATTGATGAATTAAATACATGCAAACCCTCTACATCTACTGTTGATCATGTTTCCATTTGTACTAGATGTAGAGACATTGTTGGGGACTTGTTCTCAAATGCTATGAATTAAGAACAAGGCAACATAAAATGTTAAATATTAATGTCCTTCGTCAGCTGAAGCATTATCTCTCCAAGGATTTAATGAACTTCGGACGAAGGCCATGAGCAAAATATTACGAAGGTCACACCTTCGTAATCAGACTTATAAAACAATGAAACACAAAATATAAAATATTAGAGAAAAATATACCAAAGACAGATAATATCATTCACATATTTTATTGTACACACCTAAATATTATACATAATATTTAGGTATATTTATACCTTCGCCTTGGCAGAAAACAATAATTCTAGCGTAAAGTGTCAGCGATTACAAGATTGCGTGAACAGTATAGGGATACTGTTCACCTATTTATAGGCACAGGGCGCATCCTGTGTAAAATTACATTTATGCCCTTTACAATCGACTACAATAATGACACAAAACATCATGGGTCTTTAAGTCATTTCATCTTTAAGTCAGTTCACCCCTTCGTCTTGAGATCTGTCACTGTGCCGAAGCTTTATAGGTGATAGCTTCGGCGCTGCTTCTGAGAGGATCTACCGAAGGTGTTCTCTTTCTTTAGGATCTTCGGCTACGAAGCATACCCCCAACAGTAGCCCCTTCGCGGTGCTAGATCGTTTTTCGTAACGAGCTTGATCCGTGAAAAAGTCTTCTTGGCTTCGGGATGCCGAAGATCCGAAAAACACCTTCCCTGAGCTCGTTGGCGAGAAACGATTAAAATAATCGGCGCGCGAAGTGGCCTCATCTTGCAGCAGTTACGTGCGCCCTGGCGATTCACCTTCTCGGACCCTGCGGCCCACCGTTCAGTGAGTGCGGGTGGTTGTTTGTCTGGTGCAGAAGACCTTGATGATTCACATTCCCACCTGCGGCACTATATAAACAGATGGGTAGGTATGAAGTTACCACAGCATTCATTGCTATTGCACTGTTTTGCTGCCGAAATATTGACCAAAACCGAAGGTTGTTTGCTGCATCCTCAACCGAAGCTATTTACTTTGCTCAAGCTTCGTAACAAGAAAGAGCTTCGGCAAAATAAAGAAAAATTTTCAACTTCATTGAAAAAACAAGAAATTCAATCATCAGATGGCTAGAGTGCGTTCCACAGCTAGGGTTACGCGCGACGGAGAGGAAGCCAAAGGTGCTGAAACTGCCCCAATCTCCAAAGTGATGAAGCGCTCAGGGCTGGTAGCATCGGAGGATGCACCTGCTGCTGAAACAGAACAGACTGATGTTGAGGAGACTGAGTCTGAAGATGATTACAGCGCGGTGCCAAGTAAACCTAGCCACCTGGATTTCGGGAAATCCACCATCTCCGAAGATGATTTGCCTAAGCTGTTGAAATTGGGCTATTTCAGTGAAGCGAAGAAAGAGCTGGTTCATTTTGGTGGGGAAGAGACTACTTCGAAGCCAGGAAAGGATGAAGTGGTAGTCTTCAAAAGTTTCTTTAAGGCTAGCTTAAGATTTCCTTTGAACAAGATGATTGCTGATGTATTGAAGAAGTTTGGGATCTACCTTCATCAGCTAACTCCTAACGCTATTGTCCGGCTTAGCGTTTATATCTGGGCTCTCCGAAGCCAAGGGGTGGAGCCATTTGGCGAAGGCTTCTGTCAAGTGCACGAGCTTCATTATCAGACGAAAGCTAGAGGAGATGGGCTACATGAAAATTTTGGCTGCTACAATTTTGCCTATCGCAAGAACACAAAATTTCCAGTGATTAGCTACCGAAGAAAGTGGCCAGCTGGCTGGAAGTCTGAGTGGTTTTACGTCAAAGTTGACGAAGACAAGGAGAAGCTAGTCCAGAGTCCGCTAGAATTGATCTTCGGAGAGACCAGACCCCGGTGCAACATGACACCAGGGAGTCCAAGCCAAATTGCCCTGGCTGAATTTCGAGTTATTGCAGATCATATCGGCACTAGGGACTTAGTGCAAGAATTTTTGGCCTTCAGAGTGTTCCCAACTTTGAAGGAGTGGGACATGCCGAAGCTGAAGGGGGAAAAGAAGAAGGGGGAATTTATTCGGTTGCCTTACCATTATAAATTCAAGAAACATTTCAAAGTGCCTTGCCAAGAGTGGCTGGACACGATCGAAGTAATGTGCAATGAAATACTAGGTAATTACTCTAAAAAAGAAGATCAATTGATGAATGCGGCCTTCGGCACCCGTCCGAAGCGAAGGCTAAACCGAGTAATGGATGCTCTGGACTTCGAGTATCCCGACTATGAGCGGTTAGACAAGGATGCCGAAGGGCAAAAGAGAAAGAGAGTGGCTGGTGCTCTGAATAAATACGATGAAGAACAATTAAAAAAGAAAAAACTGAAGCCTGAGCCACAAACAGATGCTTTGAAGAAGAGAAAAGCTACAGCTCCGAAGCAGAATGCAATTGATCAAGATGAAGAAACTGCTACAACACCCTCTGCCACCGATGTGGAGGAAATTCTAAAGGTAATGACTGAATCTTTGCCTATCAAGCTAAGTCCACTGGGGCCACATCTGACGAAGCTTTTTCAGAAGGAAAACGAGCCCACAAAAACGAAGAAGGCAGCTAGGCCAAAAAAGCAAAGAATCATTACAGTGACAGAAGTCATCGAAGGGACGCCACCAGGAGCTTCAGCTCTGAATGCACCAGCTGTTGAGAGCACGACAGCCACCGAAGCTGCACCTTCGGAAGCCACAACTACCGAAGCTGCCACAGCCGAAGATATTCATTTAGAGAGCACGATTGCCGATATTGATAGGATACTGCTAAACATGGCCGCAGAAGAAGCTATTGCAGCCACCAAAGAGACTATGACCCCAGAACCCGAGAAGGAGAAAGAAATAGCCGAAGACACTTCGGAAGATGAAATTTTTAACTTTCAAAACTTAGTTGGTCAAGAGCTGACAAAGGCTAAAAAAGAAGAGCTAAAAGAATATGCTATATCTTGCGAATATCAGCTGGGAGCACTTCTCTTCGGTGGCATCGATGATGAAAAATTGGGCTGCATCCAGGATCAGACCGGAGCGAAGGTTATCGGTACTCTATCAAAGAGTATTGGTTTCCGAAGCTCGAAACAGATATTAGCCGCTACCGACGACAACACATCGTCGGTAGTTTATTCTATTCCAATTTCAAGGTAAACTTTTCTTTAACTTTTATTATTTCAATAACGAAGATGTTTCCTAATGAAGGTTGTTTGTATGCAAAGTATGCTACTGAGTAAAGCTTTGAAAATGCAGCAAGATTTGGAAGATAAAAAACACAAAGTTATAACTGAAAATTTAGAAAGCAAGATAAAAGACCAATCAGCTGCTCTTGAAAAGAAAGACTTCGAGCTTCAGACAACTGAAGGCTTATTGGCAGAAGCTGAAGCTAACATAGCAGAATTAAACACGAAGCTTCTCACCCAGTCAGAAAGCTTCGAACAAGAAAAGCAGAAGCTTAATGCAAAATTTGAGGCCGAGGTCCAGAAAAGTTCAGATTTGAAAAAATCATTGACAAGCCTTTAAAACAAATGTCTGGAGTTCAGTAATCGATGTGTTCAACGGCTGAAGCAAGTCTTCTATTCGGTTGGAGCCAACAACGAAAAATTTAATCCTTAGTCTGAAGACCTGCCAGGGGCCTTCGAACATATCGAAGGTGAAATTGATGACCTTGAAGAAGTTATAGCTGGACATGGTGACTTTTGTGCCCTGGTAGCTTCTCGGGGCACAGCTGTCGCCTTCCTGAAATCTGGCTACGAACATGGAAAGGTTATCAATAGACCCAATTTCAGCTTATCACCAGCAGACCTGGATAATATTCCCAACCTTGCCCGAAGCATAGCAAATAGATTTATAAAACTGGTATGGACAAAGAGTGGATGAAGCAAAGCTGGTGATGAAGCTCGGAGTCATCTTAAGCCGGTAACAAAATCATACCTTGTGCTTACCTCTTCCTTCGAACTTGAATTTTCCTTACAATACTTGAATACGTACAGGATGACGAAGCCGAGGCCGAAGCTAAAGAGTAAGAAGACAAAGCCAAAGTTTAATGGATGACGAAGTCGAAGCCGAAGCCGAAGCTCAATGGATACTAATGAAGCTTGAATAGATAACTGTAGAAAAAACTCTAAAAACCCTTGTAATAACCTTTGTAAAGAAAAATGTAATTAATTTTTACTTTGTAAACTTTTTCCATACCTTGTAATATATTCTTACCTTTCCATCAATGTATAAAGTGCTTTGGTGTGAACGAAATTAGCATTTTTGAGCCAAAGGCGAAAAACACCTTCCCTTCTTTTCGTACACAGCGAAGCATAAAGACTGCTTCTTTTTCTTTTTGCCGAAGCCTTATCTTTAGAACCGAAGCAACTGCCTGTGTTATGATGGTGATGATCCTATGTATGTCTAAATGAATGTTTATGAATGCAAATGTATGATGTAATGTATGGTGCAAATGAATGTCCAAACACACACATACGAAGCCACAACCATATCCTTCATTCCCTTAGGAATAACCAAAGTCTCTTTGCCGTTTATTTTTTGGCTTCACCGCTTATTTTTCGGTGTATCAGCGCTGACTTTTCGCTATAAGTTCTGCATTCCCTTAGGAACGTCTTTTGAACTTCTTCGCCTTCTATTTCGGCGGTATCGCGTTGACTTTTCGCGCTTCGCCTTATATTTCGGCGGAATCAGCGTTGACTTTTCGTTGTAAGCTCTGCATTCCCTTAGGAACGACTTTTGAGCAGAAAACTTACACTGCGCTCCCTTAGGAACAGCTTTTTGTAGCTTCGTCGTGCTCTGCATCCCCTTAGGGATGTCTTTCAAGCCTCTCCCTGCTTTTTCTTTTCTCTTTGCACTCAATGGTGCATGCTCAGCTTTTACATTTACATCTTTGGGGGATATTGCTCTTGTAGAGCTGAAATAAGAAAAAGAGAAATTACATGCTATGGCCCCATTAAAAACCTTTCTCCCCCTTTGGAAAGGAAAAGGGTGCCATAGGAAAAAATAAAAAGATTACATCAAGCTACACATAATATCGCCGAAGCTCATCTGCATTCCAAGATCTAGGAATGCCGTTGCCGTCCATATCCTTCAATCTGTAAGAACCGGGTCTTGACGAAGATACTACCAGAAAAGGTCCTTCCCACTTCAACTGTAGCTTGCCTACTGTATCTGGGTTGGCAACTCTCCGAAGTACCAAGTGCCCTGGCCTGATATTTTTTAACCAAACTTTTTTGTCATGCCATTTTATTGTTTCGGCTTGATATTTATTGATGTTCTCCACAGCCTGAAGCCTGATCCCTTCTATAGCATCTTTTGCCACAGAATAATCAGCTTCGTCCTCTGCCGCAGCCGCTGTTCTTATTGATCCTACTTTAGCTTCTTCCGGGGTTATTGCTTCGTCACCAAACAGTAATTTGAATGGTGTAAAGCCTGTTGACCTTGACATTGTTGTGTTGTGGCTCCACACCACTTTGATCAATTCATCTGGCCACTTTCCTCTGGGCTGATTGAAGATTAACTTCATTATTCCCGTCATTATAATGCCATTAGCTCTTTCGACAAGTCCATTTGACTCCAGATGTCTAACCGATGCAAAATTGATCTTCATGCCAATTTGTTCACAAAACTCTTTGAAAGCTTTGGCATCAAACTGTGTTTTGTTGTCCACAGTAATAGCCTTCGGCACTCCGAAGCGACAAACAATATTTTGCCAGAAAAATTTCTGAACAGTGACCGAAGTTATTATGGCTAAAGGCTTCGCCTCAATCCATTTGGAAAAATATTCTACCACCACCACAACATATTTTAAATTTCCTTGTGCTGGTGGAAGTGGGCCTAACAAATCAAGGCCCCACCTTTGCAACGGCCAAGTGGGTTGTATTAGCTGAGTCAGAGATGAAGGCTGTTTTTTGATCTTTTGCACATTTTTGACAACCTTCACACTTTTGGACTAATTCTGCTGCATCCGAAGCTGCCTTCGGCCAATAAAATCCTTGACGAAAGACTTTTCCCAGCAAGGGCCTAGATCCGATGTGAGAACCACACAGACCTGCGTGTATTTCCTTTATCAATTCTATACCTTCAGCTCTGGATAAACATTTGAGCAATGGAGAGCAGACTCCATGTTTGTATAACTCCCCTTCTATTATTACATATGGTCGGGCTCTTGCCTCTATTCTATTATTATAAGCTTCGTCATCTGAAAGGCAATTGCCCTGGAGAAAGGATATAATCTCAGTTCTCCAATCTTCACTATGAACAGGAGATATATTGAGCACTGCTCTTTCAAGAAGTTCCACTGAAGGTGCTCTTATTGTCTCAAAGAATACTTCCGAAGGTAAAGGTAGCCCCTGTGCCGCTGACTTGGCTAGCAGATCAGCATGCTCATTTTCTCCTCGTGGAATATTCTTGACAGAAAACCCTTCGAAAGAAGCTTCAAGTCTTCGAACTGTATCCAAGTATTTCTCAAGCTTCGGGTCTCTTGCTTTACAACTCTTGTCAACATGACCAGAAATAACTTGGGAATCGATTTTAAGAACCGCCCTTCTTGTCCCCATTGCCTTTAACTTCCGAAGCCCCAAAAGCAAAGCTTCGTATTCAGCAATATTATTTGTGCAACTGAAATCAAGTTTCACTGCATAGCATGTTCTGACTTTGGAAGGTGCAACTAAAACAACAGCTGCACCTGCCCCGAAGGTTCCCCAGGAACCGTAGCAGAACACTGTCCAAGCTTCAGCATCTTTATTTGCTTCTTCTTCTTGAGCCCCTAGCGTCCAGTCAGCGATGAAGTCTGCTAACGCCTGGGACTGGATCGAGGATCTATGCACATAATCAATGCTGAATTCGTTGAGTTCCACAGCCCACTTTTCCAATCCTTCCAGTAGCTTCTCTGTTCCTCATAATATCCTTCAAAGGCTATGATGAAGGAACAATTATATGGAATGCTTGAAAGTAATGCCGAAGCTTCCTGGAGGCCATTAAGACAGCATATAGCACCTTCTCCAAATCTGTATAATTTTTCTTTGATAAACTGAGAACTTCGGAGACAAAGTATACTGGAGCTTGCTTTTTAGTTTGTCCTTCAAGCTTCTCCTTGACAAGTGTCGTACTCACTGCAGAGTGCGAAGCTGCCACATATAACAGCAGAGGAGCCCCTAGCGCGGGTGGAGTTAGCGTCGTTAGATCTATCAGGTACTGCTTGAGTTCTTCGAAGGCTTTCTGCTGAGCTGATCCCCATTGAAAGACTTCGACTGACTTCAGCACTTCAAAGAATGGTAAATTTCTCTCTGCTGATCTAGATATGAATCGGTTCAAAGATGCCAGTCTTCCTGTCAGTCGCTGAGCTCCCTTTTTTGTGCTTGGCGGCTCCATCCGAAGAATAGCTTCGATTTTATTCGGTTTAGCTTCGATTCCTTTTGTTGAAACTAGACAACCAAGGAATTTTCCCTTCTTTACTCCGAAAACACATTTTTCTAGATTCAACTTTAGGTCAGCTTGCCTAAAGTTGGCAAATGTTTCCTGCAGATCAGCAATGTGATTTTCTTGCTTCGTGCTTTTTACTATGATATCATCAATATATGTTAGCACATTTCTGCCTATCTGAGAATGAAGGACTTTCGCTGTCATTCTGCTGAAGCTTCCTCCAGCATTCTTGAGCCCCTCAGGCATCCAAAGATAACAATATGTACCACTGGGGGTTATGAAGCTAGTTTTTGGCTCATCTTCCTTCTTCATCCAGATTTGATGGTAGCCTGAATAACAATCTAGTAGACTCATGAGCTCTGACAAAGCCGCTGCATCTACTAGAGAATCTATCCTTGGTAATGGAAACTCATCCTTCGGACATGCCTTATTAAGATCAGTAAAATCGATGCACATTCTCCATTTACCATTGGCCTTCTTCACCATAACAGTGTTAGCTAGCCATTCTGGGTATCTTACTTCTCTGATGACTCCAGCACTAAGAAGTCTTTTCACTTCATTATGAGCACCTTCGGCTTTGTCATCAGACATTTTCTGAAGCCTCTGCTTTCTGGGTCTGAAGGATGGATCGACATTGAGCGAGTGTTCAATGACATCCCTGTTGACACCACAGAGATCGTTGGCGGACCATGCGAAGACATCTTTGTTATTGAACAGAAACCTTGTTAGGTTTTTCTCCTGTTCCTCAGACAATTGAGATCCCAGCAACACCTTCTGCTCTGTTATATCTTCACATAAGAGCATGGGCTTCGGCTGATCGGCCGAAGCAGCCTTCTCCCTTCTGTACTTGTATTGCTCACAAGCTTCGGCTCCATCTATATTATGGATTGCTTTTGAATCTGTCCAGTTTCCTTCGGCCTTTCTGGCAGCTTCCTGGCTTCCATGAATAGCAATAGGCCCTTGATCTGAAGGTATCTTCATGCAAAGATATGCTGGATGAAGAATTGCTTCAAAATTATTGAGTGTCCCACGACCAATGATTGCATTGTAGGGGTACTCCATGTCGATAATATCAAACACAACTTGCTCAGTTCTTGTATTGTTGACAAATCTGAAGGTCACTGGCATCGTGATTTTGCCGAGCGCTACAATCTGTCTTCCTCCGAAGCCACAAAGAGGGTGTGTAGCATCATGAATCTTATCCTCTGGCTCTTGCATCTGTCTGAAGGCCTTAGCAAATATAATATCCGCTGCACTGCCTGTGTCAACCAGAACATTGTGAACCAGAAATCCTTTGATAACACAAGAAATAACCATAGCATCATTGTGAGGGTAATCCCTGAGCTAAAGGTCCTCTTGGGAGAAGGTAATTGGGATGTGAGACCATCTTGACTTGATGAAAGGTCCCTGCACCCCGACATGTTGTACCCTTCTCTATGCCTCCTTCTTCTGCTTCTTGTTGGCCGGCTCTGAGCATGAACCGCCTGTTATCGGGAGTACCAGCTTCGAAGCCGAAGCAGCTCTAGCTTGGTTGTTGAACGAAGCCATCAGCTCAAAAAGTGGAAGTGAGTTCACCGGAGGTGGGCGCCAATGTTGGGGACTTGTTCTCAAATGCTATGAATTAAGAACAAGGCAACATAAAATATTAAATATTAATGTCCTTTGTCCGCTGAAGCATTATCTCCCCAAGGATTTAATGAACTTCGAACGAAGGCCATGAGCAAAATATTACGAAGGTCACACCTTCGTAATCAGACTTATAAAACAATGAAACACAAAATATAAAATATTAGAGAAAATATACCAAAGACAGATAATATCATTCACATATTTTATTGTACACACCTAAATATTATACATAATATTTAGGTATATTTATACCTTCGCCTTGGCAGAAAACAATAATTCCAGCGTAAAGTGTCAGTGATTACAAGATTGCATGAACAGTATAGGGGTACTGTTCACCTATTTATAGGCACAGGGCGCATCCTGTGTAAAATTACATTTATGCCCTTTACAATCGACTACAATAATGACACAAAACATCATGGGTCTTTAAGTCATTTCATCTTTAAGTCGGTTCACCCCTTCGTCTTGAGATCTGTCACTGTGCCGAAGCTTTATAGGTGATAGCTTCGGCGCTGCTTCTGAGAGGATCTGCCGAAGGTGTTCTCTTTCTTTAGGATCTTCGGCTACGAAGCATACCCCCAACAGACATTAATATTGATGCTATTCATGACCACCTAGCTTTAATTAAACAACAAAATGATCACATAGCTCAACTTAGTGCTAAAATTAATGGGCGTGACTTAGAAAATGAAAAATTTAAATTTGCTAGAAGCATGCTCTATAATGGGAGACGCTATGGCATTAAGGATGGCATTGGATTCCAACAGGGAGGCAATGTCAAGCTTAATGCCCCTAAGAAATTATCTAACTTTGTTAAGGGCAAAGCTCCCATGGTTCAGGATAACGACGGTTACATTTTATATCCTGCTGGTTATCCCAAACAAAAAATTAGGAGAATTCATTCTAGGAAGTCTCACTTTGCCTCTCATCATGCTTTTATGTATAAGAGTAAGGCATCTAGCTCTAGGCAATCCACTCATGCTAAATTGCCTAAGAAGAAAACTCCTACTGCATCAAATGAGTCAATTATTTCATTTAAGACTTTTGATGCTTCATATGTGCTCACTAACAAATCAGGCAAAGTAGTTGCCAAATATGTTGGGGCCAAACACAAGGGGTCAAAGACTTGTGTTTGGGTACCCAAGGTGCTTGTTTCTAATGTCAAAGGACCCAAGACCATTTGGGTACCTAAGAACAAGGCCTAAACTTGTTTTGTAGGTTTATGCATCCAAGGGCTCAAGTTGGATCATTGATAGTGGGTGCACAAACCACATGACTAGGGAGAAAAGGATGTTCTCCTCCTATGAGAAAAACCAAGATCCCCAAAGAGCTATCACATTCGGGGATGGAAATCAAGGTTTGGTCAAAGGACTTGGTAAAATTGCTATATCACCTGACCATTCTATTTCCAATGTTTTTCTTGTAGATTCATTAGATTACAATTTGCTTTCAGTTTCTCAATTATGCAAAATGGGTTACAACTGTCTTTATACAGATTTAGGTGTTACTGTCTTTAGAAGAAGTGATGATTCAGTAGCATTTAAGGGAGTGTTAGAGGGTCAGCTATACTTAGTTGATTTCAATAGAGCTGAACTCGACACTTGCTTAATTGCTAAGACTAATATGGGTTGGCTCTGGCATCGTCGACTAGACCATGTTGGGATGAAGAATCTTCACAAGCTTCTAAAGGGAGAGCACATTTTGGGACTAACCAATGTTCATTTTGAGAAAGACATGATTTGTAGCGCATGTCAAGCAGGAAAGCAAGTTGGTACCCACCATCCACACAAGAATATCATGACGACCGACAGGCCGCTTGAGCTACTCCACATGGATTTATTCGGCCCGATAGCTTACATAAGCATCGGCGGGAGTAAGTATTGTCATGTGATTATGGATAACTATTCTCGCTTTACTTGGGTATTCTTTTTGCAGGAAAAATCTCAAACCCAAGAGACTTTAAAGGGATTCTTGAGACGGGCTCAAAATGAGTTCGGATTGAGGATCAAGAAAATAAGAAGCGACAATGGGACGGAGTTCAAGAACTCTCAAATTGAAGGCTTCCTTTAGGAGGAGGGCATCAAGCATGAGTTCTCTTCTCCCTACACACCTGAACAAAATGGTGTAGTGGAGAGGAAGAATAGAACTCTACTTGACATGGCGAGGACCATGCTTGATGAGTACAAGACACCGGACCGATTTTGGGTCGAGGCGATTAACACCGCCTGCTACTTCATCAACCGGTTATATCTACACCGAATCCTCAAGAAGACATCATATGAACTCCTCACGGGTAAAAAGCCCAAGGTTTCATATTTTAGAGTCTTTGGTAGCAAATGTTTTATTCTTGTTAAAAGAGGTAGAAAATCTAAATTTGCTCCTAAGGCTATAGAAGGCTTTTTACTTGGTTATGACTCAAACACAACGGCATATAGAGTCTTTAACAAGTCCACTGGACTAGTTGAAGTTTCTTGTGACATTGTGTTTGATGAGACTAATGGCTCTCAAGTAGAGCAAGTTGATCTTGATGAGCTAGATGATGAAGAGGCTCCATGCGTCGCGCTAAGGAACATGTCCATTAGGGATGTGTGTCCCAAAGAATCCGAAGAGCCTCCAAAAGCACAAGATCAACCATCATCTTCCATACAATCATCTCCACCAACTCAAGATGAGGAACAGGCTCAAGATGATGAAGAAGAAGATCAAGAAGATGAGCCACCTCAAGAGGAGGACAATGATCAAGGGGGAGATGACAATGATCAAGACAAGGAAGATGAACAGGGTCAAAGACCGCCACACCCAAGAGTCCACCAGGCGATTCAAAGAGATCACCCCGTGAACACCATCCTCGGTGATATTCATAAGGGGGTAACCACTCGATCTCGAGTCGCTCATTTTTGTGAACATTACTCTTTTGTTTCCTCTATTGAGCCACATAGGGTAGAGGTGAAGGATTACGGGGAGGCTACGCTAGCGCAAAACAAAATTTTCAACCCCATAAAACCAACCAAGAACTACTGCGGTTATAGGTCATGGAATTACCACTAGACGCGCAGAGCAGCGGAAGACGTCTCGATGTAGACTAACGCGTCGAGCAGTGCCGTACAGTCGTTGGCGTCCTTCACGTCCTCGCACGGTTCGTCCTAGTGCTCCAGATGCAGCACCTCCGAGGTATCCACACGTACAGGGAGGAAGCACCGCGTACCGAACTGCTAGGTTCGCGACGGCGGCTTGGCGAGGGCGAGAGGCGAGCGACTACTCGTTTGCTGGTGGCGAATTAGGGTTAGCCTAACTGCGCCCCCGCCCCTCATTATATAGGCGTTATGGTGGGCTTCTGACACCGAGGCCCATCAGTAACCCTAAAGCCCAGTCTAATTTTGGATCTAATCCGAGTTAGGCTTCCTTCCCCTTAAGTGTGTGACCCTATAGGTTCACGTACAAATAGACATAGCCCGAGTACTCTTACTTGGCCCAATAATTGACAGCGGCCTCTAGCAAGACATGTCAACTCCTATGCGCACGTAAAGATCATATCAGACGAACCATTGCAACATTACGTACATGTTGTTCCCTTTGTCTCACGATATTTGGTCTGACTCTAAGCTGACCTCTCTATCTCGATACTGTGAATTGGAATCCTTTCAATGGTTAACTCTTAACCCTAGCACGGCCATGCATTTCTTGATCCAATCACTCGAGGGGCCCAGAGATATCTCTCTCACAAAGAGAGGGACAAATTCCATCTTGACTGACCATGCCTCACAGCATGCTTCCTGACAAACCCAAAACTACCTTTATAACTACCCAGTTACGGAATAGCGTTTGATAGTCCCTAAGTAAGTCAATTCACATCTTGAGAACATGCGATAATCTCAGGTCTAAGGATACAGTATTCATGTTGCAAAAAGAGAACTATATTACAATATCTCACATTGGGTCGGTCCAGCCTCATGTCATACATGCGCCCACATTATTAGTTTAACATCTCCATGTTCATGACTTGTGAAATGTAGTCATCAACTAATACATGTGCTAGTCATCGACTCTGACTAGGGACATCATTTAGAATAACCATATAAGTAAACAATCTCACAAACAATTCACATAATTGCTAATCAATACAAGGTGCCTTCCATGGATATTCAATTAAGCAATATATATATCATGGATACAAAGAAATATGCTCATCTCTATGATTATCTCTAGGGCATATTTCTAACAAGAGGATGCACTTAAAGATTCGGATTGGGTGCTGGCGATGCAAGAGGAGCTCAACAACTTCACGAGGAATGAGGTATGGCATTTGGTTCCACGTCCTAATCAAAATGTTGTAGGAACCAAGTGGGTATTCTACAACAAGCAAGATGAGCATGGTGTGGTGACAAGGAACAAAGCACGACTTGTGGCCAAGGGTTATTCACAAGTTGAAGGTTTGGATTTTGGTGAAACCTATGCACCCGTAGCTAGGCTTCAGTCAATTTGTATATTACTTGCCTATGCTACTTACCATGGCTTTAAGCTATATCAAATGGACGTGAAGAGTGCCTTCCTCAATGGACCAATCAAGGAAGAGGTCTATATTGAGCAACCTCCCGGCTTTGAAGATAGTGAGTACCCTAACCATGTTTACAAACTCTCAAATGCGCTTTATGGGCTCAAGCAAGCCCCAAGAGCATGGTATGAATGCCTTCGAGATTTTCTTATCACTAATGGCTTCAAAGTCGGAAAAGCCGATCCAACTCTCTTTACTAAAACTATTACAAAAGATTTGTTTGTATGTCAAATTTATGTTGATGATATCATATTTGGGTCTACTAACAAATCTACATGTGAAGAGTTTAGTAGGATCATGGTTAAAAAATTCGAGATGTCTATGATGGGGGAGTTGAAGTATTTTCTAGGATTTCAAGTCAAGCAACTGCAAGAGGGCACCTTCATCAGCCAAACAAAGTACATTCAAGATATACTCACCAAGTTTGGAATGAAGGATGCTAAGCCCATGAAGACACCCATGGGAACCAATGGGCATCTCGACCTCGACACGGGAGGTAAATCCATAGATCAAAAGGTATACCGGTCGATGATAGGATCTCTACTCTATTTATGTGCATCTCGACCAGATATTATGCTTTCCGTATGCATGTGTGCAAGGTTCCAAGCCGATCCTAAGGAAGTTCACCTTAGGGCCGTAAAAAGAATCTTGAGATATTTAGTTTATACTCCTAAGTTTGGTCTTTGGTACCCCAAGGGATCCTCTTTTGATTTATTAGGATATTCAGATGCTGATTGGGTAGGGTGCAAAATTGATAGGAAGAGCACATCAGGGACTTGTCAGTTTCTGAGGAGATCCCTGGTGTCTTGGGCTTCAAAGAAACAAAACTCAGTAGCTCTTTCTACCGCCGAAGCCAAGTATATTGCCGCAGGCCATTGTTGCACGCAATTGCTTTAGATGAGGCAAACCCTCAGGGACTATGGCTACAAATTTAGCAAAGTTCCTCTCCTATGTGATAATGAGAGTGCAACCCGCATGGTGGATAATCCCGTTGAACACAGCCGCACTAAGCACATAGCCATTCGGTATCACTTTTTGAGAGATCACCAACAAAGGGTGGATATCGAGATAGCCTATATTAACACCAAAGAACAACTAGCCGATATATTTACCAAACCACTGGATGAGAAAACCTTTACCAAACTTAAGAATGAGCTAAACATTCTTGATTCTCGGAACTTTGATTGATACTTTGCACACATAGCTCATTTATATACCTTTGACCATATCTCTTCTATGTCTATGACTAATGTGTTTTCAAGTGTATTCTTATGCTTAGTCATTGAATTGAAAGGGAAATGGAGTATTCGGCAAAGACGACGCTTCCACTCAACTCCATCGGTATTATCTACTTTTTGCCGGTATTCCGCCATCTCTCCATATTGGTATAATCTTTCGCTCATATATTGTTTGCCAAAGGGGGAGAGAAGTTACTAAGGGCTCATATTTCACTCAAAGTATCTATTTTTGGTGATTAATGCCAAAGGGGGAGAAAGTATTAGCCCAAAGCAAAAGGACCGCACCACCACGCTGATTTCAAAATTTTTCAAAACAAGTTTAAGTTTTTAAATGTTTTTAATTGGTAAATTTGAAATTAGCATTCCTCTAAGAAATTCTATCTCAATTGGTAAAACCCTCTTGAACACTAAGCGGAGAATTTCATTAAGGGGGAGTTTTGTTCAGTCAAAGGAAAAGCATTTGAAACAGGGGGAGAAAATTTCAAAATCTTGAAAATGCTTCTCAAAATCTTACGTATATACCTTTGACTATTTGCAAAAAGACTTTGAAAAGAATTTCAAAAACAAAACAAGTGGTGCAAATGTGGTCCAAAATGTTAAAAGGAAGAAAGCAATCCATGCATATCTTTTGAAAGGTTAAATTGGTTTAATTCCAAGCAACCTTTGCACTTACCTTATGCAAACTAGTTCAATTATGCACTTATATATTTGCATTAGTTTGTGTTGGCATCAATCACCAAAAAGGGGAAGATTGAAAGGGAAATAGGGTCAAACCTTTTCCTAAATGATTTTGGTGGTTGAATTGCCCAACACAAATAATTGGACTAACTAGTTTGCTCTAGATTATAGGTTCTACAGGTGCTAAAGGTTCAACACAAACCAATAAAAAAAGTCCAAGATAGGGTTCAAAAAAAGGAGCAAAACCCACCGAAGGATGCCCTGGTCTAGCTCACCGGACTGTCCGGTGTGCCACCGGACTGTGTCCGGTGCACCAGGGAGATCAACTCTGAACTGCTCAGCTTCGGATTTTTGAAGAGCCACTCCGCTATAATTCACCGGACTGTCCGGTGTAGCACCGGACTGTCCGGTGTGCCATGTGGAGTAACAGCTACAGCGCCAATGGTTGTCTGCAAAAGGTGAACATTGCGTGAACAGTGTGTGGACAGTTCGTGCAGAAGTCAGAGCAGCACCAGAAGGCGCACCGGACAGTGAACGGTGACTGTCTGGTGCACCACCGGACTGTCCGATGGCCCAGGCTAACAGAGCTGCAACGGTCGAACCCTAATGGTTGGGTGACGTGGCTGGCGCACCGGACAGTGTCCGGTGGTGCATCGGACTGTCCGGTGCGCCCATCGACAAACAGCCTCCCCAACAGCCATTTTGGTGGTTGGAGCTATAAATACCCCCCCCCAACCACCACACTTCAAGGCATCCAAGTTTTCAGCTATTGCATTCAATACAAGAGCTCTAGACTTCACTCCAAGACACAAATCAAGAGATCAAATCCTCTCTAAGTCCCAAACTCATTCCAAAGACTTAGTGTCTTGTGAGAGAGAGACATTTGTGTTCATTTGAGTTCTTGTCGCTTGGATCGCTTTTCTTCTTCCTCCATTCTTGTTCTCAAGCAACTTGTAATCTAGCAAGAGACACCAAGTTGTGGTGGTCCTTGTAAGGGGTCTAAGTGACCCATTGATTAAGGAGAAAAGCTCAATCGGTCTAGGTGACCGTTTGAGAGAGGGAAAGGGTTGAAAGAGACCCGGTCTTTGTGACCACCTCAACAGGGAGTAGGTTTGCAAGAACCGAACCTCGGTAAAACAAATCACCGTGTCACTCGCTTCATTTGCCTTTGATTTGTTTTTCACCCTCTCTTTCGGACTCAATTTTAATTCTAACGCTAACCCTGGCTTGTAGTGTGTGCTTAAGTTTATAATTTTCAGATTCCGCCTATTCACCCCCCTCTATGCGACTTTCAGTGATCATATGGCTTCTGATATGATTGCCCCACTCTTGTTACACTAACTCTGAGCCTATCTTGAAATATTTTAGCCATCTCTTCCCTAATTTTTTCCATTACGCCTGGTGGCAGACCACCGGACCTAGGCTGTGGGGCTCATTCGGTCGGGCATTGTTATGCCGACCATCTTGTCGTGACCTATCGATAATGTTGATCGGCCTGTGATCGTATGGCGTGTTGTGGTTTAAATATGTAGGGGGCGGAACGTACCGCTGCTGTGGTGTGTAATAATTTGGTGCATAGTGTGTGACAGTAGGTTCTGCGTATGCGAATCCGGTATGTCCGGTGGTACATCCAAACTGGTCGGTCATGTTCGCTATTATTGGGGTGCCACACGGTAGCCCTGGTGCGGTCCTGGACTGTCCGGCAGGGAAAGCCGAACGGTCTGCGTAAGCGCCAGACTGTCCGGGCAAAAGCTCGGATGGTCCGATCGTGTCCACAGGCACCGATCTGCCAAGCAGGGACGACGGTGATGGTATTTGTCATGGATATGAGTTCACCGGCATACCATATAATGGCTGGGGCTACGATATTATGCTTTCTGTATGCATGTGTGCAAGATTTCAAGCCGATCCTAAGGAAGTTCACCTTAGGGCCATATAGAGAATCATGAGACACTTAGTTCACACTCCTAAGTTTGGGCTTTGGTATCCCAGGGGATCCACCTTTGATTTAATAGGTTATTCCGATGCCAATTGGGCAGGGTGTAAAATTGATAGGAAGAACACATCCGGGACTTGTCAGTTTCTGGGAAGATCCATGGTGTCATGGGCTTCAAAGAAACAAAACTCCATAGCTCTTTCTACCGCCGAAGCCGAGTATATTGCCGCAGGCCATTGTTGTGCGCAATTACTTTGGATGAGGCAAACCCTCAGGGACTATGGCTACAAATTGAGCAAAGTCCCTCTTCTATGTGATAATGAGAGTGCTATCCGCATGGCGGATAATTGAAGCGTCCCGATCCTTTGAGACTCAAATGTGATACAATTACTAGTCCCAGGAGGCTAGTAACCACATTCCTTACTTCAAATAGTAAAGTGTTCGAATAAAGGTTATTACAATACCAGAGTACAAGCTCGAGAGAGAGCCAGAATTTCAAAGCGCAGTAGAAGATAAACTAGCCCAAGCCACAGGCAGAACTGGGTGCAGACACAGCCCCCTTAATCAAGCATAGCGGAAAAGAAGTCTTCAGCTACTGAAAAACATAAATAAATCTAGGTGAATACACTAGGTATTCTGCAAGCCCATCCCGCTCCCGTAAAGAGAAAGGGACCTATATAATACATGCTTTATATGGTGGAGTTGAAGTCACTCTTCTTTTTCTCAGAGAAAGGCAATACTTTGATGGTTTTTCCCAAAGAAGGAAATAGCACTTTTTCACACTCAACCATCACTGAGCTACCCGCTCCCGTGGCATTGGTTTCATTTCCAAAAACACACCCACTCACACTTTTCCCTGTTCCTGGAGGTTGTAAAACACTAATTGTCATACCACACCAGACTCGTCCATTCCAGTGGACACGGACTATTCGAATAGGTTTGAACTCTACGCAGAGGGGTACACTTTACCCACTAGTCCGGTTTCTGTGATCTCACTGTCGTGAGACCCGAATGCCGAATCTCTTTCTTTCCTCGCACGTCCTTACCTTAACGGTTATACCAAAAGGAGTTAGGCCACCGCCATGTCCAAACCGGACAGAACATTCCCCCTCCTTATCCTCCCGGTGCTCCCCAGCCTTCATAACCCTGGGGTTTGGACCGTACGAGTTCACATTGAGTGACTGCTCATACAGTCTCGAGTGGTTGTACTTATCATGAGTACAGGTAGTGAAGGATGACAAACCGGTCCTTATATGAGGGGACAATCCTTCTGCTCACACCTAAACCGGCTGAGCCATCACCTTAGGCCCTCCCCTAAACCAGGGAGTCCCTAATCATCCCACTCACGAGGTGATGAGGGTGAATACCCTTCATCATACACTTTTTGAAAACATCGCTTAGTAAAAACACTGCCCTTTTCCCATCCCACATTTTATACTCAAAAGATGTTTGTTAATGCGGGCTATCTCTCTACTCACAATGCAAAAGATCCATCCCTTAATCCAAGCTTAGGTAGTGGTAGAAAGAATAGGTAATTTATGCATCAAGGGAAGAATGGACTTGCCTTCGTCAAAGTTCTCCTAGCACAAAAGATCTATTTCGGAGGGGTCGGGTTCCTGCCCTTCTTCCGGAGCTACAAATTCCGGAGGATCGGATCCCTCTTTTTCTAGCAAAAATAGGTAGAAAACAGTACATCAATCATGGTGACTTGGTGGGGTGTGCCAATTATTAGACATTATCATTTTGTGCCCTAAAATTTATTTAGACTATTTTTGGTGCATAAAATATCAACATATATACATATATATACATATAAATAGAAAGGGAAAAAGGAAAAAGAAAAAGAAAAGAGAATTCCTTAGCTAGCTGGGCCGGGGGAATTTCGGCCCAGCCGAGCATGGGCGCGCGCGGCCACGTGGGCAGGCGGCCCACTTGGCCCGCCAGCGGGGAAACGGCACGGGGACGGCGCGGGGACGGCGCCGTGGGCACGTGCCCATGTGCCAGAGGGAGGGGGAGGCTGACGGCGCTAGGAGGGGGTGACGGGGGGCGAACCGGTCGGAGCCCGACCGCCGGTGAGGTCCGCGGCGGTTCTCCATCGGGGTCTCGGTTCTATGACGATGGAGTGGTAGCAAGGCACGGGCGGGGGTAGGGGATCACGGTGGTAGGGCCAATTTGGCCGGAGGGCACTTTGGATGGCTGGTCCACAGTGAGGTGGCGGGCGCCCGTGGTGGGGGGATCGCCGGTGAGGCTGCCGGGTGTAATAGGGAAAGGGGGTGGGTGTGTTGTGCTCACGAGGACATGGCGAAGCTCAAAGCTACAACAATTGGACTAGAATTCAACGGAGAGGGGAGGGCGGGACTCACCGGAGCGGAGGAAGGGCGCGGCGGCGCTGGCTCAATTGAGCTCGGGGAAGGGAAGAGGGAGTGGCCGAGGCCGGTGTGGAGAAAGAGGGAGCTCGGGCGGTCCTTTTATAGGCGCCCGGGGCGGGGAAGGGGGCGAGAGGTGGCGAGCACCGGCGAGCTTGCCACGGCGGGGATGGTGGCGCATAGTGGCAATGACGGGACGGCTCGGGCAGCGGGGTGACGGGATGGCTTGGCTGGCGCAAGGGGACAGAGGCACAAGGCGCCAACCGGGCAGGCGAGCGAGTAATGGTGAGACGACGGGGCGGTGGCGACCTACAGCGATCGTGTCGCTAGCCCGGTCACGGGCGTGAGGAAGGCGCTGACAAGCAGGACCCGCTTGCTAGAGAGAGAGATCGCGAGAGAGCGAGGGGAGTGTGGGCTGACGGGTGGGGCCGAGCTGGCAGCGGCAGAGGGGAGAGGAGCGTGGGTGCGTGGGCGATGGGCCACTTGGGCCGCGAAAGGGGGGGAGTGCGGGCACGCGCGAGAGAGAGGGAGGGTTTGGGCCGGAAACGGCCCAGCCGAGGGGGGAGTTTTTCCTTTTTCTTTTTCTATTTTCTATTTCCTATTTCTATTTCTTATTTCTATTTCTTTTATCTCTTTTTCTTTTGAACAAATAATTAGCTAAATAATCTTAGGTGTTAAAAAATATTCTATGTGAGGTGCTTCTAACAATCATAGTGTATGTAAATGATGAGATGTCCTATGAGGTGGAGTCTAGGGAGAGATTAAGGGGGGGTTAGGAGATTAAGGTTCCAAACCTTGGGTTAAATTTTGGGATGTTACAAACCTACCCCACTTAAAGGAATCTCGCCCTCGAGATTCAGACTGGGCTTGAGAAAAGGTAAGGGTATTCCCTTCTCAAGGAATCCTCACTCTCCTAGGTAGCTTTCTCTTCTCCTTCTCTGCTCCACTGAACTTTACAGAGTCTCACTTCTGAGTTGCGGGTTTTTCGGACTGCCGAGTCAAGAATCTTTACTGGCTTTTCTCGGTACTGAAGATCCTTCTGAATCTGGATTGCCTCTTCTTCGATGTGATTTTCTAGCATTTGCGGAGCTGGGACACGTGAAACACATTATGGATATCTGACATAGATTCTGGCAATTCAAGGCGGTATGCTACGGATCCTACTCTGCCAATGATAGGATAGGGGCCGATGAACCGCAGGGCTAGATTCCCCTTCACTTGAAACCTTTTGACTCCGCGCATCAGGGAGACCTTGAGGTAGACGAAGTCTCCTTCCTCAAATCTGAGTTCTCTCCGCTTGTTGTCCGCAGAACTCTTCTGCCGACTCTAAGCTTCAAGTAATCTTTTGCGGATTAGGGCAACCTTCTCCTCTGCCTCTTTAACGAAGGTAGGTCCTTCTAGTGTCTTTTCCCCTATGTTGGACCACATTAGAGGGGTCTGGCACTTCTGTCCATACAATGCTTCGAATGGTGACATCTTGATACTGGCCTGGTAGCTGTTGTTATATGAGAACTCTGCATAAGGCAAAATGGACTCCCAATTTCTGTCAAACGTCAACACATAGGCTCTTAATAAATCCTCGAGGACCTTGTTGACCCTTTCTATCTAACCATCTGACTGGGGGTGATAGGCGGTGCTAAAGTCTAGCTTGGTGCCCATAGCTTGCTGAAGGCTCATCCAAAATTTTGAAGTAAACTTTGTTCCCCTGTCTGATACTATCTTCCGTGGAATACCATGGAGTCTGACTATCTCCTTAAGATATATCTAGGCAAGGGTGGCTCCTCCGAAGGTAGTTTTCACTGGGATGAAGTGGGCTACCTTGGTAAGACGGTCTATTATCACCCAGATAGAGTCGTTCCCTTTTTTGCATTCGGGGCAGTCCAGTTACAAAATCCATGCCTATTTCTTCCCACTTCCATTCGGGCACTGGAAGGGGTTGCAATAGGCCTGCAGGCTTCTTATGCTTGGCCTTAGTTCGTTGGCAAGTGTCACACCGGGCCACATACTGTGCTATCTCTTTCTTCATCCCTCTCCACCAATATCTGGTTTTGAGGTCTAGGTACATCTTGGTGGTCCCTGGTTGGATAGAGTAGGCTGAGTTGTGAGCTTTGTCAAGCAGAACTTCTCGTGCCTCTCCTTTTGGTACACAGAGATGGTTCTTGAACCAAAGGACTCCTTCCTCATCTGTCCTAAAGTCCGGAAGTGGTTCCTTGCGAGCTTTTTTCATAAGACCTGTTGTCTCACTGTCCAGGCGTTGAGCGTTGCATATGAGGCATTCTAGCATTGGCTTGACTTCTAGGCTGTCATTGTCTCCCAGACATGCATTCAGCTAAGCTGATTCTTCCTTCCAATCTTCTAAGAAGTTGGGTCCTTTCTTCCCGAAAGGTTTTTGGCTGAGGGCGTCTGCTACCACGTTGGCCTTCCCGGGGTGGTAGTGGATCTCAAGGTCATAATCTTTGATCAATTCCAGCCATCTTCGCTGATGGAGGTTGAGGTCTGGCTGAGTGAAAATATACTTCAGACTCTTGTGATCGGTGAAGATGTGACATTTGTTCCCAATTAGGTAGTGCCTCCATATTTTTAGGGCATGCACTATGGCTGCCAATTCCAAGTCGTGTGTGGGATAATTCTGCTCGTGTGGCTTTAGTAAGCATGATGCATAGGCAATGACTTTCTCATTTTGCATAAGTACACACCCTAAGCCTTGCCTTGAAGCATCACAGAAGACGACGAAATCCTGATGGATGTCTGGCAGTGTCCAAAACAGGTGCGGTTGTGAGCTTCTTCTTTATGATTTGGAAGCTTTCTTCACACTTCGGGGTCCACACAAACTTATTGTCTTTCTTGAGGAGCTCGGTCATTGGTCTTGCTATGTTGGAGAATCCTTTGATAAAACGACGGTAATATCCTGCCATTCCCAAAAAGCTTCGAACTTCACTAACGTTGGATGGCTGCTTTCATTTGGATACTGCTTCTACCTTGGACGGGACTACTTCTATTCCTTCTGCAGTCAAGATATGCCCAAGGAAGGCTATCTTTTCTAACTAGAATTTGCATTTGCTGAGCTTAGCATAGAGTTGGTGTGCTCTGAGTCTTTCAAGGACAATCCGGAGGTGATGCTCATGATCTTCTCGACTCTTGGAGTAGATAAGGATTCGTCAATGAAGACTACGATAAACTTATCCAGCTCTTTCATAAATACCTTATTCATGAGGTTCATGAAAAAGGTGGGTGCGTTGGTTAGTCCGAAGGGCATTACTGTGAACTCATACTGTTCGTACCGGGTGACAAATGCAGTCTTCTGAATATCTGCTTCCTTGATTATTAGCTGGTGATATCCTGACCTTAGGTCTATCTTGGAGAAATACATAGCCCCTTGAAGCTGGTTGAAGAGGTCGTCGATCCGAGGGAGTGGATACTTATTTTTGATTGTAACTTCATTTAAGGATCGGTAATCAATACACATCCTCATACTTCCATCCTTTTTGTTGACGAAAAGGACTGGTGCTCCCCAAGGAGATGAGCTGGGATGAATGTACCCTTTTTATTGAAGCTCTGCGATCTGGAGTTTTAATTCTGCTAACTCGGTGGGAGCCATGCGGTATGGTCTCTTTGTGATGGGTGCAGTGCCAGGGATTAGATCTATGTAGAACTCCACTTCTCTTTCTGGCGGCATTCCTGGCAATTCTTCTAGAAATACATCCATGAATTCTTCTACCACAGATATGCTTTCTACTGCTAGATTAAACACCATTAGATCCTTGGCGGGTGGCTGAGCCTGACATGAAACTAACTTTCCTTGGTGGTCCGTGAGAAGAACGGTCTTATTTGCGCAACTTATGATGCCCTTGTGTTTGGTTAACCAATCCATTCCTAAGATCACATCAATCCCTTAGGATGGCAAGACGATTAAGTTTGCCGAGAACACTACCCCACTTAAAAGAATTCTGACTTGGGAGCATTTAAGCTGGCACAAAAGGTCTGACCCTGGGGTTCGGGTGACCAAGGGAATTTCTAGGTGGGTAGAGGGAATGCCATGCTTTTCCATAAAACTAGTGGCTATAAATGAATGGGATGCACCTGAATCAAAAAGTACAGTAGTGGGAGTAAATTCAACAAGGAACTCACCGAGCACTACTCCCGGGACTTGCTGAGCCTCTTGAGCATTGACATGGTTTACTCGTGCCCTGCCATGATACTGGGTCTTGCTCTGCTGGCTGATGGAGGAGGGTGCCCTAGAGGCAGGCGCTGGGGTATTCTTGGGGCCATTCACCGAGTTGGAGTAAGTAGGTCCTGATTCCTTTAGCTGGGGGCAGTTATTCTTGAAGTGACTGGGGTCTCCATAGTGCCAACAGGCATTAGCTGGCGGTTGGTTTCTTGCGACTGAGGGGGCCTAAAAGGAGCTCTGACTCTGCTGACTGAAACGTGACGGAGTGAGTCCAGCTGGTCTATTGAAGCTTGGTCCCTTGGGTGGAAACCCAAAGGATCGAGTTCTCTGATGCCGGTCTTGCTGCTGAGCTCGGAGGACTTGGAATTTCCTCTTGAGGTGACCTTTTTCTTCTTCCCTTGCCCTCTCCACTTGTATGGCTTTATTTGAGAGGTGCGAGAAGCTGAGGAAATCTTGGCTGGCGAGGATGGTCTTGAGTTCTGGTCTTAGCCCTTTCAAAAAGCGGGCCATCTTCTTAGCTTCTGTGCTGACGTCGTCAGGCGCGTAACGAGAAAATTCTGTGAATTTGTGCACGTATTCACTGACAGATCTTCCACCTTGAGTTAGTTCTCGAAATTCATCTTCCTTGAGCTGAACGATCCCCTGGGTACATGATGTTCTCGGAAAGCAGTTTCAAATTCTACCTAGGTAGCATCTCTGACGGCAGCGCTGAAGGTATCCCACCAGGTTAGGGCCATCCCGGAAAGTTGATGAGCAGCCAATTGAACATGCTGATTCTCAGGGCATCTGATGGCTTCTAACTTCCTTTTTATCATGTGCAGCCAGTCATCAGCATCGAGGGGATTGCTGGATCCAGCGAATGTCAGAGGCTTGAGCCTCAGAAAATCTCCCATCCTATCCTGTGGTCTTCCACCATTCGGGCGCTGACTCTCCAGACTTCTAGTGAGGACTTCAATGAGTTGGGTTTGGTTGGCTAGAACTTGGGCTAAATCTAATGGCAGCTGTGGAGGTGCGGGGAGGTGGGTCTCACTCCCTTCTCCGTCGGCTTCTCCTTTAGCTCCTAGGGGAAACCCTGCTCCAATCCCAGAGGCGGTAAGCATGGTTTTATCCGAAGCCATCTACCAGGGGGGAGAGAGTTACTACTATGTATATGCCAATTTTTTTAACTGTGTTATTTTATTCATCACACAAGTTCATTACAAGCATACAGTTATCACAAGTCGCACTACACGCGAGCGCTTTCTAAGGTACTTCCAAACTCCCTTTCTAAAGTGTCCCCAAATTCCTTGAGAAGGTCGTCAAGGATAGCTAAGGACATATCCTCGACGTCGGACAAATTCTCTATCCTAGAGGGAGGTAGCGCTGGAGGGGCTTCCTTCTTCCGCTCAGTCTCACATCCTTGGCTCTTGGTCTTCTTTCGGATTTTCTTCATGGGGGCGAGCTTCTTTAGCTTCTTATCGTAATCCATCTTCGGGGTTCGGTAGGCCTCACGAGTGTTGGCCTCTTCACCTTTTGCTATTTCGAGACCCTCTTGGAGGGATGCCTTCTCCTTCTTAAGTTCCTTGACCTGTTGCTCTAAGCTTTCCACCCAGGAGTTTAGGTGGGTGCAGTGGGAGGAAAGGTCATCATAGTTGTTATCAAGAGTGTGGAGATATCCGGCCATGTAGACGATGGTGGGGTCATCCTCAATAGGATCTCTTCCTAAGAGGGCCTGAAGTCTTTTCCTCCAGGTAGGGGTATTTTTGTTGCTAGGTGGGAAGTAACGAAGGGGGGTTTCAAAGACCTCTCTGCTGTAGTTTTGGCATAGCTGTCGGAGGGCTTTTTGGGCAACATTTTGGCAAGTGTCTAGGAAGCGGTGTCCGATGAAGGTGACTTGGAAAGGAGGGTGGTTCGGGTAGCTTTGGCTTTCTCCCAGGTAGACCGCCATAGAGCACTTCTCAGTTCCATTCTCATGGTATTCTTTCCAGACATACTTCGGCTTCTTGCGGATCCCTATGCGAAGTGTGCAACTCCGCAAGAGATGAGGGAACCCTTCCACCTTCGAGCAGTAGGATGTCCTAATGACCAAAGATCCTTCCATCTGGTAAAAGAAAAGAAGGGTCTATTAATATCAGGGGAAAGGAGAGAAGATTTTTCTTAGAGGTAAGAGGTATTTTCTTTTAAGGCAAACTTTTAAGGTCGGGGCTGCGATCTATAGCCAGTCCTATGGGCTCTGATACCACCTGAAGCGTCCTGATCCTTTGGGACTCAAATGTGATACAATTACTAGTCCCAGGAGGCTAGTAACCACATTCCTTACTTCAAATAGTACAGAGTTTGAATAAAGGTTATTACAATACTAGAGTACAAGCTCGAGAGAGAGCCAGAATTTCAAAGTGCAGTAGAAGATAAACTAGCCCAAGCCACAGGCAGAACTGGGTGCAGACACAGCCCCCTTAATCAAGCATAGCGGAAAAGAAGTCTTCAGCTGCTGAAAAACATAAATAAATCTGGATGAATACACTAGGTATTCTGCAAGCCCATCCCGCTCCCGTAAAGAGAAAGGGACCTATATAATACATGCTTTATATGGTGGAGTTGAAGTCACTCTTCTTTTTCTCAGAGAAAGGCAATACTTTGATGGTTTTTCCCAAAGAAGGAAATAGCACTTTTTCACACTCAACCACCATTGAGCTACCCGCTCCCGTGGCATTGGTTTCATTTCCAAAAACACACCCACTCACACATTTCCCTGTTCCCGGAGGTTGTAAAACACTAATTGTCATACCACACCGGACTCGTCCATTCCAGTGGACACGGACTATTTGAATAGGTTTGAACTCTGCGTAGAGGGGTACACTTTACCCACTAGTCCGGTTTCTGCGATCTCACCGTCGTGACACCCAAATGCCGAATCTCTTTCTTTCCTCGCACGTCCTTACCTTAACGGTTATACCGAAAGGAGTTAGGCCACCGCCATGTCCAAACCGGACAGAACATTCCCCCTCCTTATCCTCCCGGTGCTCCCCAGCCTTCATAACCCTGGGGTTTGGACCGTACGAGTTCACATTGAGTGACTGCCCATACAGTCTCGAGTGGTTGTATTTGTCATGAGTTCAGGTAGTGAAGGATGACAAACCGGTCCTTATATGAGGGGACAATCCTTCTGCTCACACCTAAACCGGCTGAGCCATCACCTTAGGCCCTCCCCTAAACCAGGGAGTCCCTGATCATCCCACTCACGAGGTGATGAGGGTGAATACCCTTCATCATACACTTTTTGAAAACATCGCTTAGTAAAAACACTGCCCTTTTCCCATCCCACATTTTGTACTCAAAAGATGTTTGTTAATGTGGGCTATCTCTCTGCTCACAATGCAAAAGATCCATCCCTTAATGCTGGCTTAGGAAGTGGTAGAAAGAATAGGTAATTTATGCATCAAGGGAAGAATGGACTTGCCTTCGTCGAAGTTCTCCTGACACAAAAGATCTATTTTGAGGGGGTTAGGTTCCTGCCCTTCTTCCGGAGCTACAAATTCCGGAGGATCGGATCCCTCTTTTTCTAGCAAAAATAGGTAGAAAACAGTACATCAATCATGGTGACTTGGTGGGGTGTGCCAATTATTAGACATTATTATTTTGTGCCCTAAAATTTATTTAGACTATTTTTGGTGCATAAAATATCAACATCTATACATATATATATAGGAAGGGAAAAGGAAAAAGAAAAAGAAAAGAGAATTCCTCAGCTAGCTGGGCCGAGGGGGATTTTGGCCCAGCAGAGTGCGGGCGCGCGTGGCCGCGTGGGCAGGCGGCCCACTTGGCCTGCCAGCGAGGAAACGGCGCGGGGACGGCGCCGTGGGCGCGGGCCCACGTGCCAGAGGGAGGGGGAGGCTGATGGCGCTAGGAGTGGGTGACGGGGGGCGAACCGGTCAGAGCCCGACCGCCGGTGAGGTCCGCGGTGGTTCTCCGCCAGGGTCCCAGTTCTGTGACGACGGAGTGGTGGCAAGGCACGGTGGTAGGGCGCGCGCGAGAGAGAGGGAGGGTTTGGGCCGGAAACGGCCCAGCTGAGGGGGGGAGTTTTTCCTTTTTCTTTTTCTATTTTCTATTTCCTATTTCTATTTCTTATTTCTATTTCTTTTATCTCTTTTTCTTTTGAACAAATAATTAGCTAAATAATCTTAGGTGTTAAAAAAATATTCTATGTGAGGTGCTTCTAACAATTATAGTGTATGTAAATGATGAGATGTCCTATGAGGTGGAGTCTAGGGAGAGATTAAGGGGGGTTAGGAGATTAAGGTTCCAAACCTTGGGTTAAATTTTGGGATGTTACAATAATCCCATTGAACACAGCCGCACTAAGCACATAGACATTCGGTACAACTTTCTGAGAGATCACCAACAAAGGGGGATATCGAAATAGCTTATGTCAACACCAAAGATCAATTAGTCGATATCTTTACTAAGCCATTAGATGAGAAAACCTTTAGCAAACTTAGGAATGAGCTAAATATACTTGATTCTCGGAATTTTGATTGAAACATTGCACACATAGCTCATTTATATACCTTTGATCATATCTCTTTCATTTGGTAGATATACATATTTCTTATCATTTTGTGCCAAGGCTAAGACTAATGTGTTTTGTAGTATATTTGTATCCTTAGTCTTAGATTGAAAGGGAAATAGAGTATTCGACAAAGACAACGCTTCCACTCAACTCTAACGGTATTATTTACTCTTTGCAGGTATTCCGCCATCTCTCCACATGGTATAATCTTTCACTCATATTCATCTTATCAATGGGGGAGAAAAGTTAAAAAGGGCTCCAACCTTCTCCGTTTTTGGCGACTAATGCCTAAGGGGGAGAAAATATTAAGCCCAAAGCAAAAGGACCGCACCACCATTTCAAAATTTTTGAAATGAAGATTTAATTGGTTTTCACAAATATTTGTTTTTTAATTGATATCAATTGGTATATATGATTATGAAAATAAGATTTCAAAATAGGTATCCATTTAAAAACCCTCTTGAAAGCTAAGACGAGAATTTCATTCAGTGGGAGCTTTTATTTAGTCAAAGAAAGCATTTGAAATAGGGGGAGAAATTTCCAAATCTTGAAAATGCTTCTAACAATCTTATTCATATACCTTTGACTATTAGCAAGAGATTTTGAAAAGATTTTCCAAAAGGATTTACAAAAACAAAACAAGTGGTGCAAATGTGGTCCAAAATTGATAAATAAAAGAAAGCAATCCATTCACTCTTATTCATATGTAATGAGACTTTCAATTGGTTTAATTCCAAGTAACCTATGCACTTACCATATCCAAACTAGTTCATTTCTGCACTTTATATATTTGCTTTGGTTTGTGTTGGAATCAATCACCAAAAGGGGGAGATTGAAAGGGAAATAGGATTAATCTTTTCCTATAATTAATTTTGGTGGTCGAATGCCCAACACAAATTGTCGGTGTTTCGGACCCGGGGGACCCTCAATCGGACCGACTAGTGAATTTGTTGCTGCGTGTCCCTGCCCAGATGGGTTGATGCAAGATGGAACACAAGAGGGAAATGAGGCTTATGTTATCTTGCACCGGGGTGCTCGTAGTAGGGGTTACAAGCATTGCGGGAGAACGAGAACGAGAGAGAGAGAGAGAGAGAGAGAGAAAGAGAGGGTTCGGCCTTGAGGCGAGCTATCTGAGGCTGCCTCTACCACGTCTCTCCTACTCTGCCTGCCTCCGCTCGTCTACGTCGTGCGTTCGTGTTAAGGTGAACCTGAACGTCTGTCCCCTGAACGTCTGTCCCATGCCTTAGGAAGGCCCTAGACATCCCCTTTTATAGATACAAGGAGATGCCTAGCTGTACAATGGGGTGTAGCCATGCGCTAACGTGGCTGGCGGAGAGGTTCCTTGTGCCTTGTGCATGTACCAACGTGGCCGTCGGAGAAGTGCCTTGAGCCCTGTAGAAGCACAGCTGGCGGTGCGGCATGGATGCTGCAGACGTTTCCTTGCTTCCGTAGGAGGTTGAGACAATCCGACGTCACGGGCGCACATGGGGAACCATCATTGCCTGTTGCCGGAGTAACCTTGGATGGGACACCGGTCTTGTTCCTTCATAGCCTGATGTAGCTAGCTAGGAGTAGGGTAATGATGCATCCCCTGCAGCGTAGTCGGTCCGAGGCCGAGGTCGGGCGAGGCGGCGACTCCTCCGAGGCCGAGGCTGAGGTCGGGCGAGGCGAAGTCCTTCCCCGAGGCTGAGGTCGGGCGAGGCGGAGTCCTTCTCCCGAGGCCGAGGCTGAGGATGAGGTCGGGCTCGGTCGAGGCAGAGACCTTCTCCTGAGACCGAAGCCGAGGCCGAGGCCCGGGTCGGGCGAGGCGGAGCTCCCTGTTGCGCCTGAGGCCGTACTCGGGAAAGGCCATGACTGTTGTTAGTCTTTCCCTGGTGGCTGGCACAGTTGCCGGAGCGGGGTTAGCAGCGCTGTTTTCCTGTCAGAACGGTCAGTAAAGGGGCGAAGTGACCGCGGTCACATCGACCTTGCCGACTGAGGCAAGCGTGTCAGGATAAGGTGTCAGGCGATCCCCGCATTAAATGTGCATGCGATATGGTCGGTTGGTAAGGCGATTTGGTCGAGGTCGTTGCACGACAAAGTCTGCCCAAGCTGGGCTTCGGGCGAGCCGGGGTGCGCCCACTGCCTGGGGAGGCCCTCGGGCGAGGCGTGAATTCGTCTGGGACTACTGTTCCCGCCCGAGGCTGGGCTCGGATGAGGTCGCGTCCCTCGGTAGGCGTGGCCTTGACTTGAACCGTGCCTTATCAGCTGTGTATGGTTTGTTTTGAAGATGTTTTCCAGCCGGATTAAGGAGCGTTGGGGGTACCCCTAATTACGGTCCCCGACAGTAGCCCCCGAGCCTCGAAGGGACTGTTGGTACTCGCTTGGAAGTTCTGCCGGATTTTTTGCAAGGGGACTGGCCCTTCTCGGTTATGCTTTGTTCCGGTGGGTGCGCGCGAGCGCACCCGCCCGGTGTAGCCCCCAAGGCCTCGGAGGAGTGGTTTGACTCGTCTGAGGTCTTAATCCTTTTTGCGATGCCTCGGTCAGCCTTGTTGTTCCCTCATGCGGCCTGGCCGCAGCCCGGGTGCACGGTTAGGCTCTGAGTTTTTTATGCTGGTGTGTTGACGTGGTCAACAGTTTGGCCGTGGCCTGGCGTGAGAGCAGCCCCCGAGCCTCTGCATGGAGCGAGAGGACGATCAAGGACCGTCTCGACTTTTATTGTACGCCCCTTTGTCGCCTCTCCGCGAGGAGGAAGGGGGGTAAAGCGCCATGTTACCCTCGAAGGGCACTGAACATGGTGTTTTTGATGAGTTGCTAGCAGGTGATCCGAGTGGACGCCCGAGCTCCGTTCGATAAGGGTCGGCTAGTGGCCTAGAGGCACGCTCCAAAAGTACCTGCAGGTGATTTGCCGGACCTGGACCCATTCGATAGGGTCCGAGGGCTTGATGCCTCCCTCCGGTGGGATTCCGTTACAAAATTGTTCCCGCTGGTCTCGGAAATGTCCTAGGGTACCTCGGGAGCGTAGCCCGAGCCTTGGCCGTGTAACGGACGTACCCAGGGTCATCCCTGACTCTACGTGCTATGGGGCGGCTGTCGAACCCTTCCGAGGGGCCAGCCTTCGAACCCCTGATCAGTAAAGGGCTCGGAGCCCGAGTGCTCTAGGGCGGTTGCCGAACCCCGGAGGGCGCAACCTTTGAACCCCTAATCAGTAGGAGGGCTCGGGGCCCGTTTCCTTCGCCGAGAAGGATCCTTCTCGCAATATCTCCTTTCCCGGTCCCTGTGGCAAGAGAGAGAGAGAGGAAAAGGAAAAGGATATAAATTTAAATAATGTGGCGCACCTTTTATGACGCGGTCATCATGACAGAGACAAAAACGGCGCCCGCTTCTCCTGCCGGAGGTGTCGCTTGCCCTGCCAAGGAGTTAATGCGACAGGACAGGCGATTCGCGGGGCGTCTGTTGCGCATGCGCGAGCCATTCAAGGAACAGAAAGACCGTTTCACCTTCGAGTTTGAATTCCACGGCGGGTTCGAGTGAAGCCTTCGGTGGATCTCGCTCGGGCCTTTATATACCCGGAATAGGGGCCGGTGGTGGTTCTTTACCCTGCCATTTGCACTTGCCTTCTGCTTTGGTTTCTGCAACCTAAGAGAGCAGCCAGAGAAAAGGAAACCACACACCTCATCCCTTCCGCCTCCACCACCTCCGTTCGGCGATGGCTGACAAGGTGACCGTCATTCCACCGCGCGACCCGTGGCCTTTCTCCACCGTCGTTGTGGAGGATCTGGAGGCCCTCGTTGTCGATGGTCTGCTCTGTCCCCTCTCTGATGGGCCGCAGCCAGAGTGGATGGCCCCCGCGAGCGAGGCTGACCCGACTCCGCTGCCGGGGTATGTGGACAGTTTCATCCCCTTCCATGAGCGGGGGTTTGGAGTGCCAGCGAGCCACTTCATGTGGGCGCTCCTACACCACTACAGGGTGGAGCTGCATAACTTCAACCCCAACTCTATCGCGCAAGCGGCCATCTTCGCGGCGGTTTGTGAGGGTTTTCTGGGGATTGACCCTCACTGGGACCTGTGGACCCATCTCTTCTCCGTGGAGTTCTTCACCGCGACGACGGAGGCGAAGAAGGTCCGTATGGCGGTGCAGGCCGGTGGCTGCACCCTCCAGCTGAGGCCGGGGCGTGCACAGCAGTACATCCCTGCCTCCCTTGCTTCTTCGAACAAGGGGTGGTAGAACCGGTGGTTTTATCTCCGGAACGACGGCGGGATGCTTCCGCCGTTTTCTCAACGAGTGGTGACCGCCGTCGGCACTAACTGGAGCTGGGGGGCCATGCGCGAGAACCAAGAAAAGCTCTAGCCTATTCTGCAGGCCTTGCAGAAGTTACGAGATGCGGGCCTTACCGCTGCGGGGGTCGTTGCCGCTATCCATCGTTGGAGGGTGCTCCCTTTGGCCGAGCGGTGGTTGCGGCTCGCGGAGATGAAGCCGGGGGTCGATTCGGAGGACTCACGGATGTCCTCGACCTCCCTCTCCACCGACGACCTCCTCAAGCGGGTAACAAGTATGGTAGGGAGGCCGGATGCCGGTGCCCTTAGCCAGCCCGCGATGCGTCCCGACCGCGGGTATGTGTCCCTGGTAAGTGTCCGATCCTCCTTCTGTTTTGCGTCGAGTTCCCTACGCCTTTGATTCTTACTATTGGGATTTCTGTTCGTCCCCAGGGGTTGAGGATTTATAAACCCGTCCGGCCACCGGTCCCGGAGGATGCGGCGGGCCGAGCCACGCGGAGGCTTGCCGCGGAGAAGGAGAAGGAGAAGCAGGACGTGGAAAAGGCCCGAGCTCGCGAGAGGATGCTAGCTCGGGAAGCTTTGGAGAAGCGTCGTCGGAGGCAGGCGAGGGACGGGCTCCCGAGGGAGTCATCGCCGGAGACACCTGACGACGATGATGATGATGACGATGACGACGAAGACGACAACATGGCGGCCCGGCTTGGCCTCAGCCCGGACCCGAGGCTGGGCCAGGGGTCGCCGAGCCAGCCTCCAAGTGGGCTGGCACCATCAATGCCTGGGGCCGGGACACCAAGGTCCCAATCCGAGGAGCGGAGGCAGGCCGAGGGGGTACTTGACCCCTTGGCCGAGATAGTTGTTGTGACTCTAGGAGGTCAGGCCGATCCGCCTACCCCCAAGAGCAGGTGCCCGCGCCGGCTGCACAGGAGGCAGGTTCCTCGGCCGTCGTGACGACGAGTGGGCCGGCCGCTCCCTCGGTGCCTCGGGTGTCCGAGGCAGAAGTGGTGCCGAAGCCGACGGCGGGGCAACCTTCGGCAGCGCCTGCGGGGATAGGGGCCCGAGGGGCCTCCCCACAGGCACGATTGGCCTTGCCCCGGAGCGGGTAAGTATCTGAGGATACCTTTGTTTTGGTTCTTTCATTGTGTGTCCTGACCTTGCCTTCTCTCTCTTTCAGCAAGCGAAGGCAGGGCTTGGCTGGTCTGGCCCCCACGAAGGCCCTTAAGACGAAGCCGGCCTCGGCGGCCGGTGCTGCGGTGCGCCATGCCGGTTGGTTGGCCTCCGCACAAGGCGCCCTCTAGCAGGGGGCCCAGGCAGCGCGCGTTGCCATGGGGCAAGCCTCCCAGGATGACCCCCCCGTTGGAGCGGCCATCGTGCCGGGGGAGGCTGCTGACACGGCCGTGGCCCCAAGCCCTCCTGACTTGTCGTCGGTGCCGGCATCGACTCCTGCTGGGGCCATCGCTGATTCGCTCGCGGAGCCGCCCGTCGCTGCCGACGTCGGGATGGTTGAGGTGCCACCGCCCGTGGTCATTCCTGACCTCCCCGTTCTCGGCCACGAGGAGAGTGCGACCGTCGTTGCCGATGCTGGTGATTGGAGGCCCGCCACCTTAGCCGAGAGGCCCAGTACGTTGACGGTGGTGGTACCTGACGCGTCGGCTGCAAGGGGACCCGACGCCTCGGTGGACGGGGGTGTAGAACCGTGGCCTGTCCTAGGGAGCAGCGGCCTTATCCTTGCGCAGCTCAATCTCAATGAATGGTGCGGGCAGCCGCTCCGGTTCTGGGGCCGTGGCACCTCGGAGCCCCTCCTCCTCCTCAACGATGAGTTGGAGGAGAAGGCTCGAGATAGTTTCCGCGAGTATATCGAGGCGATGATGAGGTCGCTTCGGTCGACCATGGAAACCCTTTCCAGGGACGTTCCCAAGGTTTTCCAGGTAAGGACTTAGACGTACATCTTGCGTGACCAGGGCATTCTTTGTGACATCTCATTTTCCTTCCTCAGGAGCTTGCGGACGCGAGCACCGCCAAGTCGCTGTTCATCCACCGCGAAAGTGACGTTTGGAGGTCGCTGCGATCCCAGTGGGCCGCGCTTGCCGAGGCCAATGAGTGCCTTGCCCAACGGAGCGCCGAGGTGGTGGACCTTCGGTTGCTCTGCGACGGGCTGAAGTCGGAGGCAGCAGCGGCACGGACAGAGGCGGTGTTGGCACGAGCAGAGGCTTCGTCGGCCCGGGAGTAGGTGGCTTCCCAGGCCAAGGAGATGCGGCAGCGGCAGCTGGAGCTTGGCCAGGCTATCGGTGAGCGGGACCAATCTCGAAGCCAAGCTGCCAAGGCCATGAGCCGGGCTACGGCCATTGTAGAGAGCCTGGCCGAGGCCGTTGGGTTTGCCCAGTCCGCACTAGCCGAGGCCTCGCAGTAGCGTGCCCGGGCTGAAAGTATGTTTTGCCCGTTTTGTGACTTTGTTTTTGTCTCCATTCTTCTCCTTGCGTCTGAAGAATGTTGTCCTGCTGTCTGTAGGGTTCGAGACGGCTCTTGACGAGTCCGTCAAGAACTGCAAGGCGCTTGCCGAGGTGGCTGAGCAGAAGGAGGCCGACCGCGTGGCTATGTCCGAGGCCATCTCGGCTTTCTGCCAGGCCTTTGGCCTCGACGGCGTCCCCTCGGGTAGCTCCCCCTAGAGTCATCTGCGGGCCTTGGGCGGCCATATGCGCAACAGACTCCGCGGAGCGCTGCACCACGGCGTTAGGCGGGCCTTCGCCATGCTCGCTTCCCACTACGACGTGGATCTGGAGCGGGTCAGCGAGGGGTACTGCTTACCCGACGAGGAGGAGGCTGCCTTAGCTGAGGTCCAGAGGCTTGACGCGGCTGTCGAGGGCCCAAGTGTGGTGCTGGCTTCCTCCTTTGAGGTGGAGGTCCTTCCACCCGTGTCGCCGTCTGAGGCCGGGCCAGATTCTGCCGAGGGTGGAAATGAGCCCGAGCGTGCTGCTCTTCCCCCTGCCGATGTCTGAGCCTGCAGGAACAGTTTGCTTGAAGTATGCGTATGTTTTTTTGTGGCCGCTGAGGCCTAAACATTTTAATTGTTGGCCTATAAAGTTGTGTTTTCTTTCCTCTCGTTTCGTGTGTTAGGACCTGTTCGGTAGCAGAATCGCTTATCCGAGCATGAGTTACTTTTCGCGGAAGGTGATGAGTGAGGTATCCGTATCCCGGAGGCGTAGGAGTCCCTCGGCTCGGTCGGCCTTGCCACTTACGTGTTCTCCCATCGTTTTTAGGATTCTGTTAGTGACGCAGTCGAAAAGGCATGAAAGCTGTTCTGGCAGAAAAGTTTTCGAGCGTTAGGACTTGTTCGGTAGCAGAATCGCTTATGCGAGCGTGAGCTACTTTTCGCGGAAGGTGATGAGTGAGGTATCTGTATCCTGGAGACGTAGGAGTCCCTCGGCTCGATCGGCCTTGCCGTTCAAGGTCCCTCTCGCTCGTCTTTAGGATTCTGTTATCGACGCAGTCGAAAAGCGCGAAAGACGTTCTGGCAGAAAAGACTTTTCCGAGGAAAGTTTTTGACGCAGAGGGGGTTCCCCCCCTTCTAGCCCCTGAGGGAGGGTCGGGCTTTGCTGAGGCAAGGCTGATCCTTCCTTGACGATTAGACTTTATTTATGCATGTAAAGAAAGCGAGATACATGAACGACTTGAAACATTTTAAGGGTAAAAGCGACGTAGCTGTTTGATGTTCCAAGCGTTGCTGTAGACCTTGCCTTGATCGTTGGACAGCTTGTATGTCCCGGGCTTCAAAATCTTGGTGATGATGAAGGGCCCTTCCCAGGGAGGGGTAAGTTTGTGGCGCCCTCGGGCGTCTTGTCGCAGCCGAAGTACCAAGTCTCCCACTTGGAAGTGTCGGGGCGTGGTAGCGTCGCAGAGACTGCTGATATCGCGCCGAGTGTAGTAAGGCCACGTTCCGAGCCTCTTCCAGCTGGTCCAATGAATCCTCTCGGCTGGTCTGCTGCTTTGGTCGTCGTAAGCCTTTGTCCTCGAGGAACCATATTCCAAGTCTGAGGGTAAGATAGCCTCGGCCCCATAGACTCGGAAAAACGGCGTGAAGCCCGTGGCTCGGCTCGGCGTCGTCCTCAGACTCCAAACCACCGAGGGTAGTTCTTTTATCCATCGCTTGCCAAACTTGTTGAGGTCGTTGTAGATCCTCGGCTTTAGTCCCTGCAAAATCATACCGTTGGCGCGTTCCACCTGCCCATTTGTCATTGGATGCGCTACGGCGGCCCAGTCCACACGGATGTGGTGGTCCTCGCAGAAGTCCAGGAACTTTTTCCCAGTGAACTGCGTGCCATTGTCGGTGATGATTGAGTTTGGGACCCCAAAGCGATGGATGAAATTTGTGAAGAACGCCACCGCCTGCTCGGACCTGATGCTGGTTAAGGGTCGGACTTCGATCCACTTGGAGAATTTATCGATGGCGACCAGCAGGTGCGTGAAGCCCCCGGGTGCCTTCTGCAAGGGACCAACGAGGTCCAGACCCCACACGGCAAACGACCAAGTGATAGGTATCGTCTGCAGGGCTTGAGCGGGCAGGTGTGTCTGTCTCGCATAGAATTGACACCCTCGGCAGGAGCGTACAATCCTAGTGGCGTCGGCTACCGCGGTTGGCCAGTAGAAACCTTATCGGAAAGCATTTCCCACGAGGGCCCGAGGCGCCGCATGGTGACCGCAAGCCCCCGAGTGTATTTCTTATAACAGCTCCTGTCCTTGGGCAATGGATATGCATCGTTGGAGGATGCCGAGGGGCTGCGGTGGTATAACTCTTTTTCATCACCCAGTAAAACGAACAACTTGGCATGCCGAGTCAGTTGCCGAGCTTCAGCCTTGTCGAGGGGCAGCTCTCCTCGGAGGAGATATTCTAGGTACGGGGTCTGCCAGTTTGGAACCGGTGTGACCCCATTCCGCTCCCCCTCAACGCGCAGGGCCTCACCCTCGGCGGTCGAGGGTACCTCGGGCTAGGCCGAGGCCTCCTCGGGCTCGGGCGCGTCATCAATTTTGACAGATGGCTGATATATATCCTTGGAGAAGACGTTTGGGGGAACCGTCGTTCGCCCCGAGGCTATTTTCGCCAGCTCGTCTGCGGTTTCGTTGTACCGTCGAGAAACATGGTTGAGTTCCAGCCCATAGAACTTATCTTCCAAGCGCCGAACTTCGTCGCAGTAGGTCTCCATTTTTTGGTCGCGGCAGTGGGAGTTCTTCATGACCTGGTCAATGACGAGCCGCAAGGCATCCCATGACCCTTTGTACTCCTTTCAAATCTTTGATTGGCCCCATGTTGGTGATGGCCGCGATTTTCTCCGGGTTGGCTTCGATGCCTCGTTCGGAGACGATGAACCCTAAGAGCATGCCTCGGGGGACTCCGAAGACACACTTCTCAGGATTGAGTTTTACGCTCCTCGCTTTTAGGCAACTGAATGTTACCTCAAGGTCAGAGAGGAGGTCAGAGGCTTTCCTTGTTTTGACGACGATGTCATCGACGTAAGCCTCGACCGTTCTGCTGATGTGTTCTCCGAACACATGGTTCATGCACCTTTGGTAGGTGGCCCCTGCATTCCTCAAGCCAAATGGCATTGTAGTGTAACAATACATGTCAAAAGGTGTGATAAAAGAAGTCACGAGTTGGTCGGACTCTTTCATCTTGATTTGGTGATAGCCTGAATAGGCGTCGAGGAATGACAGGGTTTTGCACCCAGCAGTGGAGTCCACAATCTGATCGATGCGAGGCAGAGGGTAGGAAACCTTCAGACATGCTTTGTTTAAACCAGTGTAGTCTACGCACATCCTCCACTTCCCACCTTTTTTCTTTACCAGCACAGGGTTAGCTAACCATTCGGGATGGAATACCTCTTTGATGAACCCTGCAGCCATCAGCTTGTGGACCTCCTCGCTTATGGCCCTGCGCTTTTCTTTATCAAAACGGCGCAGGTGCTGCTTCACGGGTCCGGCTCCAGCTCGGATGTCCAGTGAGTGCTCGGCGACATCCCTCGGTATGCCTGGCATGTCCGAGGGACTCCACGCAAAAACTTCAGCGTTTGCGCGGAGAAAGTCGACGAGCACTGCTTCCTATTTGGGGTCGAGCTCGGAGCTGATCCTAACTTTCTTGCCGGCGTCGTTGCTGGGGTTGAGAGAGACGGACTTGACCGCCTCGGCCGGCTAGAAGTTGTCGACGCGCCGCTTCGCGTCGGGCGCCTCTCTGGAGAGGCAATCAAGGTCGGCGATGAGGGCTTCGGACCCGGCGAGGGCCTCGGCGTATTCCACGCATTCCACGTCGCATTCGTAAGCGTGGCGGTACGTGGGTCCGACGATGATGACTCCCTTGGGGCCAAGCATCTTGAGCTTGAGGTAAGTGTAGTTGGGGATGGCCATGAACTTGGCGTAGCACGGTCTTCCCAGCACCGCGTGATAGGTCCCTCGGAACCCAACTACCTCGAAGGTGAGGGTTTCCTTTCGGAAGTTGGAGGAAGTTCCGAAGCAGACGGGCAAGTCAACCTGTCCGAGGGGCAAGATACGCTTTCCGGGTGCAATCCCGTGGAAGGGTGCTGCACCAGCCCGGATCTCGGACCGATCAACCCCCAAGAGCTCCAGGGTCTCGGCGTAGATGATGTTGAGGTTGCTGCCTCCGTCCATGAGGACCTTGGAGAGCCTAACGTTGCCGATGATCGGGTTGATGACGAGCGGGTACCTTCCTAGGCTCGGCACGAAGTCGGGGTGGTCGCCTTGGTCGAAGGTGATAGGCTTGTCGGACCAATCTAGGTAGACCAGCGCTGCTACCTTCACCGAGCAGACTTCCCGGCGCTCCTGCTTGCGGTGCCGAGCCGAGGCATTCGCCACCTATCCGCCATAGATCATGAAGCAGTTGTGGATCTCCAGGAACTCCTCTTCCTTATCGCCCCCTGGTTGTTGCCTTGGTCTTTGCCACCTTCTGCCGAGGGTCCAGCCTTGTTGAAGTAGCGCCGGAGCATGTCGCACTCTTCAAGGGTGTGCTTGACGGGGCCCCGGTGATAGGGGCAAGACTCCTTGAGCATCTTGTCGAACGCGTTGGCCCCTCCGGGAGGCTTCCGAGGGTTCCTGCGTTCGGCAGCAGCGACGAGATCCGTGTTGACGGCGTTGCGCTTCGCTTGCGCCTTCTTCTTGGCCTTCTTTTTCGTGCCACGCTGGGCAGACGCCTCGGGGGCGTCTTCCTTCTGCCCTCCCTGAGGCTGCTTGTCCTTCCGGAAGATGGCTTCGACCGCCTCCTGACCAGAGGCGAACTTGGTGGCGATGTCCATCAATTCGCTCGCCTTGGTAGGTGTCTTGCGTCCTAGTTTGCTCACCAGGTCTCGGCAAGTGGTGCCGGCGAGAAAAGCCCCGATGACATCCGAGTCGGTGAAGTTGGGCAGCTCGGTGCGCTGCTTTGAAAACCGCCGGATGTACTCTCGCAGAGATTCCCCGGGCTGCTGGCAGCAACTTCGGAGATCCCATGAGTTCCCAGGGCGCGCGTACGTACCCTGGAAATTTCCAGCGAAAGCCTTGACCAAGTCGTCCCAGTCGGAGATCTGCGCAGGAGGCAGATGCTCCAGCCAGGCCCGGGCAGCGTCGGAGAGAAAAAGGGGAAGGTTGCGGATGATGAGATTGTCGTCGTCCGCCCCTCCCAACTGGCACGCCAGCCGGTAGTCCGTAAGCCACAACTCCGGCCTTGTCTCCCCTGAGTACTTGGTGATGATAGTCGGGGCTCGGAACCGGGCCGGGAACGGCGCTCGTCATATGGCCTGGCTGAAGACTCGCGGACCTGGTGGCTCGGGCGAGGGACTTCGATCCTCCTCGTTGTCGTAACGTCCCCCGCGCCTGGGGTGGTAGCCTCGGCGCACCTTTTCCTCAAGGCGGGCTCGACGGTCGCGGTGGCACTGATTGTCACTGAGGCGATCCGGGGCCGCAGGTGTCCCATCCCGTGTGCGCTCGGTGTGGACCGAGGCCTCCCGCACGTGTTAGGAGGGCGTTGCGCGATGCTCTGAGGGGTCTCCTCGCCTCCGGGAGGCAGAGCTCTCGGCTTGCCGGACAGCGGCGTCTTCCAGGAGGCCCTTGAGCTCGCCCTGGATACGTCGCCCTTCAGTGGTGGATGGCTCCAGCATCGTCCAAAGCAACATTGCTGCTGTGGCTAGGCTCTGGTCGGCCCTGTTGAAGGCCGGGGGCGGCATTGCCCTGGCATCATCAACAATACGGCGCTGGACGTCCCGGGCCTGATGACGCGCTCCTTCAGCGAGCGCTTGGCCTGCCCATTCCTGCTCGATGTTTTGCCAGAGCTGCACAAGTCGCCCCGCTTCTTCGTCGAGCTTGGCCTACATCTCGCGGAGTTGCTCAAGCTGTGTGTCCTGACCCCCTACAGGGACTTGGACCACAGCTAGCTCCCGCGGGATCTCAACGCGAGACGCAGGTGCAAGGGCGCTGTCACTTCCTGGCATACCAAGGTGGTTTTCTCCGTCGTGATCCTCCTGATCGATGTGGTAGCACTCGCGAGTTGGGTCGCAACCCTCGTCATCAAGGCTATGACCATCATCAGAACAGCCGGAGAGGCAGTGGTCGCATGCGGACATGAAGTCGCGCATGGCACTGGGATCTCGGAGTATGGAGAAATCCCAACTGACGTCGGGGTCGTCCTCTTCCTCGGAACCCGTGGGTCTGGAGGTTGAGACGGTCGTCAGTCGGTCCCAAGTTTACCACATATGGTACCCCGGGAGGTCAGGATATGCCCTAACGGAAGCGCTCACCGAAGCGGGGTCGCTTGGTGGATCGAAACTGAATCTAAAAGGAATAGGGTGAAAAACGGATGTACCTCTTGGTTGATGGACGGTGGCGAAGTCGCATCGGGGACGGACTGCACCGTTATCTCAGGTACGAGGCTAACGCCCAACAAGTCCTTTATGAGGGTGCTGGCGTCATCAGTCCGCTCGGGGTTGGCACGTTGCTGGGAAGCGACGCCCGTCGTTGTCTCAGGTGCGAGGACGACACCTGACATGTCCCCCGCGAGGGTGCCGACGTCGTCAACTTGCTCTGGTCCGACAGCCGACGAGGTGCCGCCTCCTGCCTGGCCACGGTTGCCCCGCCTCCTCCTCCTCCGGCGAGGAGGGTGGCGGGGTAAACCCGGGTGTTCCTCCTCTGCCGCGGGAGGAAGTCATCGTCGGGTTCGCCTTCGCCGGGCGAGCCGACGACCATCGTTGTTGTCGTGCTGCGAGGGGAGGAGTACCATGTCGTAGCTGCCGTCAAGGGACATGAACTCGAGATTCCCAAAGCGGAGCATCGTCCCGGGCTAAAGAGGCTACTGAAAGCTACCCATCTAGAACTCAACGGGAAAGTATTCGTTAACACGCAGTGAGACCCCTACATGGCGTGCCAACTGTCGGTGTTTCGGACCCGGGGTACCCTCAACTGGACCAACTCCTCTGAAGCTGAGGCTGAGGTCGGGCGAGGCGGAGTCCTTCCCCGAGGCTGAGGTCAGGCGAGGCGGAGTCCTTCTCCCGAGGCCGAGGCTGAGGCTGAGGTCAGGCTCGGTCGAGGCGGAGACCTTCTTTGAGACCGAAGCCGAGGCCGAGGCCTGGGGTCGGGCGAGGCGGAGCTCCCTGTTGCGCCCGAGGCCGTACTCGAGAAAGGCCGTGACTGTTGTTAGTCTTTCCCTGGTGGCTGGCACAGTTGCCGGAGCGGGGTGAGCAGCGCTGTTTTCCTGTCAGAACGGTCAGTAAAGGGGCGAAGTGACTGCGATCACTTCGACCTTGCCGACTGAGGCACGCGTGTCAGGATAAGGTGTCAGGCGATCCCCGCATTAAATGTGCATGCGATACGGTCGGTTGGTAAGGCGATTTGGTCGAGGTCGCTGCACGGCAAAGTCTGCCCGAGCTGGGCTTCGGGCGAGCCGGGGGTGCGCCCACTGCCTGGGGAGGCCCTCGGGCGAGGCGTGAATTCGTCCGGGACTACTGTTCTCGCCCAAGGCTGGGCTCGGATGAGGTCGCGTCCCTCGGTAGGCGTGGCCTTGACTTGAACCGTGCCTTATCAGTCGTGTATGGTTTGTTCTGAAGATGTTTTCCAGCCGGATTAAGGAGCGTTGGGGGTACCCCTAATTACGGTCCCCGACACAAATATACGGACTAACTAGTTTGCTCTAGAATACATGTTCTACAGGTTCATAAAGGTTCAACATAAACCAATAAATATTCAAGTTAGGGATCAAATTCAAAGGAGCAAAAGAAACCAAGTGTGCTGTGGTCTGGCGCACCGGACTGACCGGTGCACCAGGTCCGTATAGGGCTGAACTAGCCACTCTCGGGTTTCTTCGGGCGCACTCTGCTATATTTCACCGGACTGTCCGGTGTGCCACCGGACTGTCCGGTGCAACAGCGGAGCAACGGCTAAATCGCAACAATCGACTGCAAAAGCTAATGAACAGATGAACAGTGCGCGGCAGAGTCAGAGCGCAGAGTAAGTGGCGCACCGAACAATGAACAAGAGCTGTCCGGTGCGGCACCAGACTGTCCGTTGCCACAAGAAGACAATGGCGCCAACGGTCAACTACTCCCGAACCCTAACGGTTGGGTGACGTGGCGGCGCACCGGATAGCCTACAGTGCCTGTCCGGTGGCGCACCGGACTGTCCGGTGCGTCCATCGCCAGCAGCCTTCCCCAACGGCCATTTGTTGGTTGAGGGCTATAAATACCCCCAACCACCACCACACCCATGCATCCAAGCATTCTGAACATTTCATTCAATACAAGAGCAAAAGACTCCACTCCAAGACACAAATCAAAGCGATTGATCCACTCAAAGTCCCCAAATCAATTCCAGTGCATTAGGACTTGTGAGAGGATCTCTTGTGTTTCTTTGTTGCTCTTGTTTGCTTGGCTTGGCCTTCTTTTTCTTTTCATTTCTTACTCTCAAGTGCTTTGTAAGCAAGGCAAGAGACATCAATTATGTGGTGGTCCTTGCGGGGTCTAAGTGACCCGTGAGATTAAGGAAGAAGGCTCACTCAGTCTAAGTGACCGTTTGAGAGAGGGAAAGGGTTGAAAGAGACTCAGTCTTTGTGACCACCTCAACGGGGACTAGGTTCTTTAGAACCAAACCTCAGTAAAACAAATCACCGTGTTCACTCGCTTTATTACTTAGTTGATTTGTTTTCCCTCTCTTTCGGACTTGACTTTAATTCTAACGCTAACTCCCGCTTGTAGTGTGTGCTTAAGTTTATAAATTTCAGGTTTCGCCTATCCACCCCTCTCTAGGCGACTTTCAAATATAGTGATCATTCAATTGAGCCCCAATGCATAAAGGTCGTTTAGGATTGCATCATTATCGGTCGTGACCATTTGATTAATGGATCAAAAGGAATAGAATGGAGGTGCCCCCAGTCTGAATAGACAAAGGGAGTACGCATGTACCATGAGTTCATCGTCGTACCATTCCATATTTGAATAGGACAATACATCGATGATGAGTAGGTGGGTGGGAAGCATCCTAGCATGACAGGATGAACAGGCGATGCTTGTTGCGTCGTCTTTCAGACCGTTTTACTCAGCCATTTTGTTTTAATGGGTGACTGAGGTTTCTTTGTTGGCCATTCGGTATCTCTTCTTGTGATATATTTGATGTGCGAGGATCGCTAATGACGATGTTTTCGCCTTTGCCTTTATCGGCCACTTCGGACTTAATCAAGACCTCTTTGCATGTGGGTTCTATGGTATTGACGGGAAATGACTGAGTGTCCACTTGCATCTACTGAAAAACCAATCGGCCCTCATTTATAGTCGATTGTATCTATCGAGGAAAAACATTACAATCATTGGTGGCATGGAAAAAATTATGCCACTTACAATAAGCACATCTCTTTAATTCATCCATAGGAGGAATACTATGAGTTAATTTAATGTTGCCATTTTTGGTAGTTCGTCAAATATCTTATCGCATTTGGCAACATTAAAGGTAAATTTAATCTCTTCTTGCCAATTCTTTTGAACCGGCTGTAAAGAAGAACATGCAGAAGATTTGGCCTTTGTTGGCCAAACAAACTCAGTGGTATATACATCTACAGATTCATCATCTGAATTATCACGCTCTACTAGATGTATAGTACGGGCAGCTAATTTTGATGTCTCTTTAAATCGGCTTTCACAGGCTAAAGCCCGCTGATGTAGCTGAGCTATTGAAAAGAACTGGGTCCCATCTTATTTCTCTACTACTTCTGCCATTCCGTGTTCTGCCACCATTCTCATTCCCATTCTTTGTTCTGTCTTTCTCATTCCCCCCTCCTCATAAAGTCCATTCCCATTCTCATTCCCCCATACAGCCCACGTCTAGCTAAAATTAAAAAAACACACATGTCCTCAAGGGGATTTGAACTCATGACCTCTCAAGCAAAGGCCAAGGGTAGCAACCACTACACCACATGTGTGTTTATGTTTGCATCTATGACAGGAAACACATCTACTACATCTCTCACCAAGCTCACTTGCTATCATTGCACAATGCATAGTAGTAGATAAGTATCACTGAGATTCTTAAATTATATTTTTGGATGGAGGTAATATTATTTAAAGAAGAGCTTTGCATGCAATTTCTTTTGTTTGAATAATGTTTTATACTTAAATTCCCTTTTTTGTGCATGTGTGACATTTATTCTTCGTAATATTTTTCCATGGATCAGACTTGTGAGTCATTTTCATAAACCAAAGTCAAGCATGAATCCATGTTTCTTACTTGAAACCCCAAACAAACACCATGAGCAGGAGGCACTCGCGTTGGTGTCGCTCATCAATGACGAGAAGAAGCTTGGCGACTATCAGTTCGACTTCTAGAAGCAGTCCTACGTGGTCGCATGCGCCGTTGTGTACGACAAGCTTTCGCGAAGCCGCCGCTTGGACGCGGTCCAGAGCAGCTGTATCGTGCTGTCCATCGTTAAGCAGGGGGGCCTCATGGTTGTCGCCAACGTCGACGACTCTCGGGTTATTCTAGACACCGCATCCAACGACGACGCCATCACATCGTCCAGCTCATCGTCCACCTGAAGCCCAACCTGCCACGTAAGTCGCTACTGACTGGACATGAATTCTTGTGCACTGGGACGATGGATGTTGCTGACATTGTGTGAGTGTCCTCGAACATGATGTATGCAGTGGAGTAGCGTATCCGGTGGTGCAACGGCCAGGGGTACCACCTCGCTGATGAGCCCGGGGTGCACTTCATTTAGCAGCCCAACCAAGAGTCATCGGTACTCGTCATGTCACGCGCGTTCAACGACTACTATATCGAGGATTGTGGCGTCATCATGGCACCGGAGGTGACGTAGAGGAGGATCGACAACAGCGACCAGTTCGTCATCCTCGCTACCGTCAGGGTAGCTTTTGTGCCGGCCTGCCTTTAATTCTCTTCGCAAACACACACACTTATCTTTTTGTTTAAGCAAGAGCGTATGGTGGTGCGTGTCTGATGACTAACGATGTACGAGAGAATTTCTTCCGGCATGTGTGGAACGTGCTCTCCAATGATGAGACCATACAAATCGTGGCATATATCGAAGTCTGCATGATACTGATGGTTGCAATGTAGTGGTGAAACAACTAGATTAAAATAACAAAATTTATGTATGGCTAGGATCACAAATTGATTATGAAACATTTTCTCATAACAGTATAACACACATTTTGTATATAAGTTATCGTAGTATACTGGTATTATATATTCCCGTTGCAACGCACGGGCACTCAACTAGTATCTCTTAAGTAGGATAGCAACCCATTAGAAGCCAATCCTGCTAGCTCTTTATCTGCGACATGGATCCGAAAGCATCGGTTTCTAGTGTTCCGGAACCTCCGGATATAATCGTTAACCGATTCTTCGCGTCCCTATTGGACTAAAGCTAAATCAGCTAGTCCTAATTCATATTCCTCAGAAAAGAAATGTTCATGAAATTTACTCTCTAAATCATTCCAGGAATTAATAGAATTAGGAGGTAGGGCGACGTACCATGCAAAAGCGGTACTAGTAAGGGATAAAGAAAATAAATGAACACGAAATGCTTCCCCATCGGCCAATTTGCCTAGGTGTGCTAGGAACTGGCCTATATGTTCGTGTGTGCTTCTCTCATTTTCTCCAGAAAACTTAGAAAACTCTGGTATCCTTGCCCCTTGTGGATATGGGACAGTGTCAAACCGGTGATCATATGGCTTCTCATATGATTGCCCCACTCTAGCTACACTAACTCTGAGCCTATCTCGAAATATTTTAGCCATCTCTTCCCTAATTTTCTCCATTGCGCCCGGTGGTAGACCACCGGACCCTAGGCTGTGGGGCTCATTCGGTCGGGTATTGTTATGTCGACCTTCTTGTCGTGACCGATCGATAACGTTGATCGGCCTATGATCGTATGGCGTGTTGTGGTTTAAATATGTAGGGGGCGGAACGTACCGCTGCTGTGGTGTGTAATAATTTGGTGCATAGTGTGCGACAATAGGTTCTACATATGCGAATCCGGTATGTCCGGTGGTACATCCAAACTGGCCGGTCATGTTCGCTATTATTGGGGCGCCACGCGGTAGCCCTGGTGCGGTCCCGGACTGTCCGGCAGGGAAAGCTGAACGGTCTGCGTAAGCGTCGGACTGTTCGGGCAAAAGCTCGGACGGTCCGACTGTGTCCAGAGGCGCTGATCTGCCAAGCAGGGACAGCGGTGATGGTATTTGTCCTGGATATTAGTTCACCGGCATACCATATAATGGTTGGGGCTGCAAATCCCCATTTGTCGCTGATGTATTAGACATAGACATCTTGTTACTAGTTTCATATGATGGAAAACTAGGAGCAACAGATTTCTCCAACATACGTGTTAATTTTCTAATTGATTCTTCTAACCCTCAAATCTGTTGTTTCATTTGATTCTGCTGATGATCTACATATTGTTTAATAAATTGGATGTCGTCGGGTTTACTTACGTCGGGAACTTGAAGCGAAGATAGAAGAGACGCGGCGTCGGTCTCTCCATGTTTGACAACTTTCTGGTAGCGATCCACCGTGTATTGTGACAAGACTTTCTCCTTTGCTTGCCACAAGTAGTCCTCGTATTGTTGTTGCTCATCGGCCATCAGACTTTCAACAACCGGCTTCAGGATATTGTCCTGGGAGATATCGGTGTGATCTTTAGAACCGGCCATTTGAGGGTCTGATTTTTAGTAGATCTAGACACATGTTCCCCAGCGGAGTCGCCGAAAAGTGTGTTGGCATCGATCCGGGCGCCAATCACTATGTTGAGAACCTACGGCGGTGCTCTCTGTACAGGAGCGGACGGTCCGCGGTGGGGGGGGCGGACGGTCCGCGACCTGGCGCAGGGCTCGGGTTCCTTGCCTGACGGGTCGGACGGTTCGCGCCTAAAGGCCGGATGGTCCGCGCGTGCGCAGGGGCGGCGGAGTTCGCCGGCGGCGCCTGAATCTCGCTCCCGGGAGGGACCCCATCGGGGAGGAGAGATCCTAGGCTTCGTCTATGGTCGGTAGGCCACCCTAGACAACTCTAATCGATGTAGAGCTGAAGAGAAGCGAAGAATTTAGGGTAGAGAAAGGCTAACCTAGAGCTAAATTAGAACTACTCCTAATGCATAAGTAAAACGAGAAATAGAGTTGATTTGATCGATTGTGTGAGGTTCAATCGGTCGTAGCCCTTCATCTTGATAAAGGGGAGGTATGGATCTGCTACAAGTTGTTTACCAAGCTAATCCCGCGGTTTTAGCTAACAAATCCCGCGAAAAACTCGAAACCCCAACTGACTCTGCTCACGCGTGGGCCGTCTGCGCCATCACCACGGACCGTCTAGACCGCGGACTGTCCTCAGGGCTGGACCGTCCGCGAGTATATTTCTGGTGCTCATTAGGATTAAAGGATTTTAGTGCTCTAATATCCTTCGGTATCCGTGTGTTTCCAAACAAGCTCCAAAAGAATACTATTTCTATTAATTCCAATTTCCTTGCTCACAATTCGATTATTTTAGATAGAAGGAATACTTATCTCAGTTTTTAATTATACCAATTTCATTTATTTTTAGCTCTGAGTTCTGACCCTGTCTCTCTGTTGTATCTAGTCCTGTAAGTTTGGGTCATGTCTGCTAGGCCAGCACGAGCCCGACACGAAATTAATGGCACGAAGCCCGGTCTAGCACGATCAAAAATACTCGGGCCAGCACGGTACGTTATGCGGGCTGGGCCGTGCTCCGGCTTTCGGCCCGACGGCTCAAGTAGCCCGGCACGCCATAGTGGGCCGTGCTCGGGCCAGTCCGGCACGATTTAGGGTTAGGGTTATTTTTTGGACGCCTCACGCAGCAGTCACGCGGTTACAGCCTCCGTGTCGCCGCTCGCTCATTTAATTCACCCTTACGCTGCGGCTCCTCGGTTCCCTGTGACTCCGTGCACTCCTCGCCTCCTCGGTTCTGCGGTTGTAGTTGAGTGGTTGCTTGGACATGGGCGGGGTCCACTCGCTTTTCCCGTCGCCGCCGTCTCATCGGATGTGCTGTAGTAACCAGGGGAGCCGAGCTTGGTGTGGACTGTAGTGACTGCTGAGCTTGCTTGTGTGGAGGTGGGAAAGAGGGAAGAGTCAGAGAGGGAGACAGAGGTGGCTTAGTTCATCTGCAACAGTCGCCATCTCTAACTGCTTTCCAGCTCCTTTGCTTGCTTTCTCTGTCCATCTCTTTTGTTCTGGCCTGCCCTCTCCATCCCGTCCAACTCTCTATCCTTCCTCCTTTTGCTTTTTCACATCTTTGCTCCAATAATGATTGCGGGCCGGGTCTAGGCCAGTACAGCCTGATGCAAGCCCGTCGTGCTTTAGGACCGTGCTGGACCTAACGTTTTAGGAGGTGAGCATATTTTGGTTCGGTCCGAAAGAAATTCGTGCTAGCATGGTCTGAAGTATTTAAGCCCGAAGCACGACGGGCCCGTGTCAGGTTGGCCTGGCCCGGCCCAACTTGCAGGACTAGTTGTATCTTTCCCCTGTCTCTGCAGCAGAGCAGTTCCTTTCTTGTTGTCTTGCTCTACTCCCCAGTCCCCAGTCCCCCACTCGGACCTGGGCATCGCACCGAGGACGACCTCACGCGGAGGCGGGGCTTGGTATATTCCTTCTCCTCCCTGCTCGGTTTAGCACGCCCGCTTCCAGCACGCATCCTCCCCTCCTCCCGTCTCAAGGGATAGCAGGGTGCAGCGGCTCGAAGCTGGAGGAAGCGGACGGGTTCGTCATGGGGTCCGAGGGATCCTCGGGTCCAGTTGTCGGTGAGTAGCATTCTCTGTCCGTCATTTCTCCCGAGTTTGCATATGATGTGTTTGTGTGCTCGTCGGTCCGCGAATTCGAGTGGAGACTGGAGAGGTGGGATCTGTGTGGCCAACAAGGCATGGCTGCCTGGATCCCCGATCGGATGCGGCCGCCCGTTGATTAAGGGAAGAAGGAGCTTGGTGGGAGTGGGCTCAGGATCACATGGGGCTGCTTGGGGAATCCGATCCGGCATTGCCTCTGATTGGAATTGACACCACATCAAGATTGCTGTGCGCGACTTAGGTGCAGAGTTACCATTTCCACTGCCATGTAGTCAACAGCCTCTTGGGCTAAAGATAGGTATATCGGGAACTAGGGTTGCCTTCGGATGGAATTGCAGATTTGTAGTGCCGAGTTGGAATGTCAGGGTAAGTTTAGCATCTCGCTGTAGTTGGTGAGCCCCGGTTGATCTTTCCATGTAAATGAGAATTATGTAGGTTTTGGTCGAGACTTGGAAGTTTATTCCTTTAAGGATAAACAAAGAAGAGTTCGGTTACTCGACTGTTGGTGCAATTCTTGATGGATTGATTGGTTAGGAATTTGGCTGGACCACCTGAACTTGTTGTGAAGTCACACTCATCTGTTGATGGGAATCATTGCTCTTGAAATAGTTTTATAAGACTGCGATTAGACTTGTTATGTTGTATGGTGCAGAATGTTGGTCTAAAAGAGACGACATGTTTAGCATATAAGTATTATGGAAATGAGTATGTTACGTTGGATCTATGGCCATACAAAAACGGATCGGGTCCGGAACGATGATATATGTGATAAGCTAGGGGTAGCACCAATTGAAATAAAGTTTGTCAACACCGGTTGAAATGCTTTGGAAATGTCCAACGAAAATTTGCAAAGGCACCAATGTGTAGTGGGATCCTAAGGCACAGTAGCAATATGAAGTGAGACAAGAGAAAGCTGAAGTTGAGGCAGTAAAAGGAGACTTGAAAGGATGAAATATACCCAAAGAATTAGCCTTAAATATGATTGAATTAAAAACAGCTATCCATGTGCCTAAACCTTGACTTGTGGTTTTGGTTAGGTTTCAACACTAGTCTACCCTAACTTGCTTGGGACTAAAAGACTTTGTTGTTGTTGTTGTTGTAGAGTTATTTCTGTAAAAGTTTCTGGACAGTTGAATCACATTATTGATTGGAGCACTTGTAACTGGTGTGGTACTGAACTAGCATGTGTGTTACCTTTATCCAGCAGGAATGCCCATTAATCCACAATCTGGTAAAGGGATTCAAGTTTCAAATATAGTATTCTAGTGGTTATAGATCCTTATGTGTAGCTGCAGTAATTGTATTCAGAATTGAGTCAAGGTTAGCTATTTCTGACCGCCATGCCTCAACTAGTCAAAAGATATTTTTCCAGATTGTAAAGGATTAAAGCTGAAATTACTCCTAATGGTTTTTTAACAGTTAAATGGGGGGGCATGCTTGCTCTTCTTGTCAGTGATGCCGATTCTAGTATTAGTCTTTACCTACTAGTTAGTCATACGCCTACCCATGGCCCATCTTATCATTTCCCTTCATTTCATTTTAGATTTTGTTAATTGTTCCTTGATGTAAATAGTACAAGTCCATAACTCACCTTGATCGACTGAATTTCCTGAAGCTAGCCAATGTGTGACCTTGCTTACATAGAAGAGCCTCTATGAGATATTGCTGAAAGATTTGCACCTACTTGCTTAAATTGTATAGATTGACATTCACTAGCTATGAGCTAAAGAGCAGCTTTCCATGAGGACAAGAGTAGTGAGGTAACATGAATGTACTTTGGTTTAGAGTTGTTGATTTGGTATTTTCAATAGAACTAGTCAATATAATTCAAAATTATGTGCACACCAATGTTATCAAGTCGTCTAACCAATCCCTGTCACCATGGGACTGACTAGGTGACTAGTCATCGTCTCATCGACTAGGACGACTTGCCTTAGTCAGTCCTAGTCGTCCTATATATCAGGACTAATATACCAAATATATACTACTCCCTCCAGCCTAGTATATAAGCTGTAACCACTTTTTATTCTAGCCCCACAATACAAGGTGTGCTCTCTCTAAATACACGTACATCGATACAATAGTACTAGTGTTGATAGAGAGAATTAAATACATTCTTTGGTCTTTGAACCAGATGTGGTTACGCCTTATATACTAGGACGGAGGGAGTAATATACTATATGTTCTAGACAGTTGCGTACCATCCTTGGATGGTAGAGGCTGAAACTCTGTTCCTTTATTTAAAAAATACTAAATGTTCTAGAGTACAAATCAAGCATGAAGATAACTTTACCGTGGTGGCTGCATGTAGAGTTGCAAATTGGGCTGAAAAACATGTGCCCAAGTGGCCTAAGCCATCCCAGATGCAGTCCATGTTCTCAGCTGCCCAGCAATTCCATTTTTGTTTCTTGTCGTTTGACTAATCATGATTATTGAGTCGTAGCGCCTAATCATGTCCAGGATATCGAGTTGGATTACTAAGCTTGATTAATCGGACGGCTTGATAACACTGGTGTGCACATGCACAGATGTTTGCTTCAGAGTGGGTGGGGTGTTCAATGGCCCTAGTCAATAATCTTCTTTTAAACCCAATATCACAATTTTACAACTATACTGAGTAACTGATCATCATCAAGCAGATTCCAGTCAAACATATTTTCATACCATCTATCCATGTTCACTTCCACCAGTCCTTTTTCATCTGTTTGTTTGGCCTTTTTTCAGCTTCTGGCCACCAAAAGCTGCTGCAGACCGCCAAACGCCCCAGCTTTTCAGCCAACATCTATAAGAACCGCTTTGGTAAAAACCGTCCAAAATCAACATGAACACAAAATCGGTCGAGTCGTCACGATAGTAGGAATCCGTCGCTTTCTAGATACTGAAACCTTTGGACCACTTCATCTTCCTCCGCACATAATCCCTACGATACTCAGACTCTCTCCACAGCTAGATTCTCTCCACAGCCAGATTCTCAGAAAAGCTGGTTAGAAAAAAGCTAAACCAAACAAGCCCATATGTGAGATCATCAGTTCATCACATAATAACCTGTCAGCCTGCTATAGCTGACCGTAGGTACCTGGTTGCACATACTCAAAGATGTCAGCAATGTTGATTTCACTGATTACACAATTAGCGTTGGGACATGTTTAATGGGCCTGTATGTCAGTATGTGGCCTATTTACTAAGTTGAAGCTCGTTCCCTACTCCCTCTGATCTTTTCTATTTGTCGCGGTTTAGTTCAAAAGTGAAATAGCGAGCGACAAATATTCGAGAATGGAGGTAGTAGTTCTTTTCAGACAGCCTATTAAGCTTCGAGTGTCAAAATAGTTGTTAGAAGACTGGGATTGTTCAAGCGCACTCGTAAGTTGATTGGGAATTACATGGTTGGGCCTTCATCTTTATTTTAGAGTAGCTGCAAATTTTGCTTTCCTGAAAAAGGTAAACCTATCAGGTACCTGTATATAATCTGACCAAGCCTCCTATATTGCCCCAAATATGTACCAGTTTTTTGTGGTACTGTTTTTTCTTGGGGGGGGGGGGGAGCTTGGTTCTTACAAAAGGATGCCTTGCAATCTGTGGGAAAAGGAGGAAATGATTTCTAACTTTAATGTCTCCAGAAGTCCAGATCATGTTCTTTGCAACTATTCTTCCCTTAGCTTTCTTGCATTAATCAGTTCATTGCTTTCTATGTTTATATATGGCACTTTTTCTCAAAAGTATTGGAATATGCTATTGTACACATAAAGCATGCTCAATATAACAGGCTGATATCTGTGTTCTCCTACCGTATGTTTTATTTTTAAAATTTCATGTCAGGGCCTAAGGAGGCCCACGGAGGGGCTGCGGCAGCAGCAGCCATGGGCCCTCCAAGGGGGATTAGATAAAGATAATTAGAGATAAGATTAGAAGATTAGTTGAGATTATTTAGGAGATTAGTTGAGATTATCTAGGAAGGTTATCAGTTAGTAGTTTGTTGAGAGTTTTTAGGAGATAAGGATCTCTAGCTAGATAGGGGCGGCCCACCGGCCTATTTATGTAATCAATGGATGAGAAATAAAGCATGCAAGAATTATAAGGGAGAAACCCTCCTCTTGCTTGGCCGTGGGCAAAGGCCCCTGGCCGACGCCCTGTGAACAGTAACCGCGAGTACTGTTCATGCACGAACAGTACCGCACCACCTCCACCAGCAGCTCCAACCATCGAATTCCCTCTTCAATCCCTCACCGATCTAGTGACCATAACATCTGGTATCAGGGCCTAAGGAGGCCCACGGAGGGGCTGCGGCAGCAGCAGCCATGGGCCCTCCAAGGGAGGATTAGATAAAGATAATTAGAGATAAGATTAGAAGATTAGTTGAGATTATTTAGGAGATTAGTTGAGATTATCTAGGAAGGTTATCAGTTAGTAGTTTGTTGAGAGTTTTTAGGAGATAAGGATCTCTAGATAGATAGGGGCGGCCAACCGGCCTATTTATGTAATCAATGGATGAGAAATAAAGCAGGCAAGAATTAGAAGGGAGAAACCCTCCTCTTGCTCGGCCGTGGGCAGAGGCCCCCGGCCGGTGTTCCTGCCCATCGATACCCCTCTTCAATCCCTCACCGATCTAGTGACCATAACATCTGGTATCGGCTAGCTTGGGTTTCGATCTGATCCCATGGCTTCTGCTGCCAATTTCGTGGCGTCATCCTAGCAATCGGCGTCCCCATCTCCATGGACAGCGCCGCATGTCACCTTCGTCACGCCGTCCTGGCAACCGACGTCCCTATCTCCATGGGCAGCATCGCCTGCCAATTTTGTCACCACATCCTGGACGCCGGCGTGCCCATCCCCAGGGACAACGCCAAATTTCATCACATCATCTTCGTTGACGGTGTCTCCGTCCCCATGGGCGACGCCACTAGGGGCAGCCACGACTCAGCAACTACTAGCTCCATCAATGGGGGATTTGTGGACCAACATAAGGGCTGATCTCACAAAGATGCAAGCCACGCTCCAGAAGGTTGAGCAAGGGCTGCTGCAAATCAAGGCAGCAGTGCAACATGAGCAACACCAGCTGGCGTTGTCCACACGGCTCCGGACGTCGGCGGCTGTGGGCATACAAGCTGCTGCTCGTGGCTTCCTTGCACGACGGAGAGTGCGGGAGATGCGCCGGCAGATGCTCGAGGCAGCCTTGGTGACGGTTGACCTCGGCACACGGGGGCGCGACCTTGCCCTGTCGGACGGCCATCAGCAGTGGCACCGGGCCGCTATCTCCAAGTGCGAGCATGGTACGTGTCCCGCGGGCGACGAACTTCAACTCTACGACAGCGGCGGTAGGGAAGGCACTAACCTCGTCATCAACAAGGGCGCACTATTTAGCTCCACCACATTCCGCTACCGGCCGCCACGAGGGCGCCTCCGCTGGTTATTGTTGCGACCTATTCTAGGTGCCCATTCATGTGCTCCCCTTTCATGCAGATGGCGTCCATGGGATCCAGGTGGTTGCACACGTGCGTGTCCGCCTTATCTTATGGGGTAAAAAAATCAGATTCGGAATAATAAGATAAGCCGAGATGTAAAAGGTTTGTCTTCTAGGTGTCTGGTTTTGGGTCAAGTAGACTTAGCCTTTGAGCATCCGTTATGCGGCAGCTCGAGGACGAGCTGCTTGTCCAGGAGGGGTGTAGTGTCAGGGCCTAAGGAGGCCCACGGAGGGGCTGCGGCAGCAGCAGCCATGGGCCCTCCAAGGGGGATTAGATAAAGATAATTAGAGATAAGATTAGAAGATTAGTTGAGATTATTTAGGAGATTAGTTGAGATTATCTAGGAAGGTTATCAGTTAGTAGTTTGTTGAGAGTTTTTAGGAGATAAGGATCTCTAGCTAGATAGGGGCGGCCAACCGGCCTATTTATGTAATCAATGGATGAGAAATAAAGCAGGCAAGAATTAGAAGGGAGAAACCCTCCTTTTGCTCGGCCGTGGGCAGAGGCCCCCGGCCGGTGTTCCTGCCCATCGATACCCCTCTTCAATCCCTCACCGATCTAGTGACCATAACATTTCAAGTCTCGTGGGTAATCAAACTAAAATCCAGTGAATCATGAAAATTCATTGCTCTTTAATTTTGTTCACAAGAACAATGAATTTGAACTCTGAATATCTGCTATTCATGTTTGCTTGATAATAATTTAGATCATACTTTGTTCTATGGCGTTTTCTGCAGTTCCCAGAAACTTTAGGCTGCTAGAAGAACTAGAACGTGGTGAGAAGGGCATTGGTGATGGAACTGTGAGCTATGGGATGGACGATGCTGATGACATATTTATGCGGTCCTGGACAGGAACTATAATTGGTCCTCCCAACGTATGCTACAGAAATACCCATAACTAGATACATAATGCATTGTTTTGTTATTCTCAAACCTGAGAGGTTTTACTGCTTTTTTCGCAGACTGTTCACGAGGGACGAATCTATCAGTTAAAGCTGTTTTGTGATACAGATTATCCAGATAAACCACCGACTGTCCGATTCCAGACTCGGATCAATATGACATGTGTGAACCAAGAAACTGGATTGGTACTCGTGCATTTTTTTTTTGTTTCTTATAGCTTGCAACCTGCCAAGGCAATTTATGAATGATAGTAGGCCTATTACTTAACTAGCACCTTTTCTAGGTTGAACCAAGTCTATTTCCTATGCTTGGAAAGTGGGAAAGGGAACATACGATGGAGGACATTCTGACCAGCTTAAAAAGGGAGATGTCAACTCCACAGAATCGCAGGCTGTACCAACCTCATGAAGGTTTTTTTTTTCTGTTCATCCCTCCAGTACCTTATATGCTGACATTGTTGTTTAACTGTAGCCACTCGAAGTAATCTGTCTTGAATATCCAAAACTCTTGCCCAGACTAGATTGTCAAGCCAAAAACATTACTCGCTTCTTGGAAAATGACTAGAAAACATCCATAGTTGAATTTTTTTTATTGCCGAAAGCTGGCAGCAGGGCCAGATACAGGAACCAAATGAGCATGGCCATCAGCAATCTTCTGCGCTATGCACTGTAATTAACATTTAGTTAGGCCCTGTTTGTTTCCTTACAGGATTATACAATCCAGCTTATGGATTATATAGGCACTTATTGACCTGCTTATGGGTTACCACAATTTAGTTATCTAAATTATATAATCCACCTAATAATCTATGTTTCTGTTTACCTCTCAACCTATTGACCTCCCCATCTTGAAAAAAGTGCTCCGTTTGAACTGCCCTGCTGGTTGGTTTCTTCTCTGCAGGCAATGAAGACCAAAGAGTAGAGCAGAAAGGGGTGTCTCTTAGATGTGTCATCATGTAATCTATGTGCGTTGCAATGTACAGCATTATTGAATTGAGCAGCGAGATGCCGAGGTGAGAGACCCTCTCAGGAAATCATGTGGTTCGCCTTAATGTTAATGGTGCCACCATCGCAATAAAAGCGTCGATGATTGTTAAAGTGCCTGCACACCATGTAACGTGTAACCCAGTTCGTTCAGATTCTGTGAAAGACAACGAGTTCAGTGTCTGTTTGTTAAGGGCTGGCTCTAGGCCTGGTTATTTTCTCGAGGAAACACCGTGCTCTTTCGACCATGCGTAACGAATTGTACCGATTCTGAACAAGTCGCGAAAGGCTGATAAAGTACCAGAGACACGCACGCATCACCTTGAGAAGTCGGGATGAGCTGAGTTAGGCTTGTTCGTTTGTGCCGGATTGGTGGATCGGAACGATTTTTATCTAGATTGTTTCTTTAATTTATATAAAATTTAATTAGCTGGAACGGTTTTAGGTGTAATCCGATAGAGATAGAAACGAAGGCCTTAGTAGTATTCATTCATTCCGACCAGCTATTTGTGTGCCTCTGAAAAGCTGTCCACGTCCATCTAGACATGGACGGAGAGGAGGAAAGGACGGTCGGTCGAAAAAAAGGCGCGCCCCCGAAAGGCATGGGAACATGTTGCATTCACGCCAAAAGCCCCCCACAGCACGAACAGAAGAAAGCGAGATGTTCCCGCACCGCGCTGGTGCTTCCCCTCATCATCTCACGCTGCAAGCCTGCGAAGCTGACGACGCATCCTATATGGAGATGGAATCAACGCGCGCCGTGGTCGACTGTACCGTCGTTTGCTAAGCGCCTCAGACTGTGCGCAATGATGCCCGCCGTGTACCCCCTCGCCGTGACGGCAACAGTATCCCGCTAGAGCGTTCATTGATGCCCCTACCACTGCTACAATGATAGCGCTTGGCACATCAACTCGCTAGATGAAGGGCGCGGCTGCTGGCCCCCTTCTCTCGTTATTAGTGCACACATGTATTTATTAGTTGAGAAAAAATTGATAATAAATAGTGAATATGTATGAAAATTGATATTTTATCATTATAGTGGGGCATAGGGGAAGGATTTAGGGGGAACCACGGTACAGGGTGAAGATATAGGGGGAAGAGAACGCTGACGTGACACGTGAGTGGGATACAGAGGAAGAAATTTAGGGGTAACCGCTGAACACAGTCTCAGCTCCTAATGAGCACATGTCTGTCGCACAGAAATTATCTTAGAAACTGCCAACTGGTAGCTAAGACTGTGTTCAACGCATCCCGCCGGAAGCCCCCCTCCCCTACGGTAGCGGCTACAGGAGCACGCTAAAACCTTCAACGGTTAACTCTATCCCATCCCCTACGGTAGCGGCTAGCGCTACTATTTTCTCTCTCCCCCCAAATGCAGCGTGCTCTCTTTTCCTCCCCTATATACTGTGTTGTGGGCTCAAGATTAATTATTAGTTGATGAAAAATTGGTAGGAGGTGAAAAGTAGGTATAGAAAATAATATTTTATGGTTGTAGTGGGGTATAGGGGAAGGATTTAGGGGGAACCGTTGTACAGAGTGGAGATATAGGGAGGAAAAGAACGCTGACGTGGCACGTGAGTGGGAGAAATTTAGAGGTAACCGCTGAACACAGTCTAACGACTATAGCTACGGACATGAATCTTTTCGGCTAGTATTGTGTAAGTGTCGATCCTCTCTGCTCTCTCCTCTCCTTTCATCGCGCCACCCTATCAATAAAGTATCACTGGCAGGTGTCGGTATAGGTGTACATTTGTGCTGTGCCTAATAGGCCGGCTGTCGGCGTTTCGAGACCGGGGGGTCCCTAAGCCGACGAGTGAATGTCGCCGCGTGCCCCAGCCCAGATGGGTCGACGCGAGGCCGAGCGCGAAGGGGGGAAGTGAGGTGGCTGGAGATGGGCGTGAGAGAGGTGGAAATCCCGCGACCTTCGTGTTCGTCCCGCGCCCAGGTCGGGTGCGCTTGCAGTAGGGGGTTACAAGCGTCCACGCGGGAGAGGGAAGCGAGCGGCCCCAAGAGAGCGCCTGTCCCGTCCTTGTCCCCGCGCGGCCAACCTTCTCTAAGAGGGCCCTGGTCCTTCCTTTTATAGGCGTAAGGAGAGGATCCAGGTGTACAATGGGGGTGTAGCAGAGTGCTACGTGTCTAGCGGGGGAGAGCTAGCGCCCTAAGTACATGCCGATGTGGCAACCGGAGAGATTTTGGCACCCAGCTGGTATGATGTCGTGGCCGTCGGAGGAGCGACGGAGCCTGGCGGAGGGACAGCTGTCGGGGCGGTTGAGTCCTTGCTGACGTCCTCCTGCTTCCGTAAGAGAGCTGAGAGCCGTCGTCGTCACAGAGCATGCGGGGCGCCATCATTGCCTATCCGGCGGAGCTAGCCAGATGGGACACCGGTCTTGTTCTCTGCGGCCCGAGTCAGCTCGGGGTAGAGTGATGATGGCACTTCCTGTTGACGTGGCTGGCCTGCGCCCTAGGTTGGGCGACGTGGAGGCTCCTCCGAAGCCGAGGTCGAGTCTGTCTTCCATGGCCGAGGCCGAGTCTGAGCCCCTGGGTCGGGCGAGGCGGAGGTCGTTCGGCAGAGGCCAGGGCGGAGTCCGAGCCCTGGGTCGGGCGGAGCGGAGTTCGTCGTCTTCTGGGGCTGAGCCCGAGTCCGAGCCCTAGGTCGGGCGAAGCGGAGTTCGTCGTCTTCCGGGACATAGCCCGAGTCCGAGCCCTGGGTCGGGCGGAGCGGAGTTCGCCGTCTTCCGGGACTTAGCCCGAGTCCGAGCCCTGGGTCGGGCGGAGCGGAGTTCGCCGTCTTCCGGGGCTTAGCCCGAGTCCAAGCCCTGGGTCGGGCGGAGCGGAGTTCGCCGTCTTCTGGGACTTAGCCCGAGTCCGAGCCCTGGGTCGGGCGGGGCGGAGTTCGCCGTCTTCCGGGGCTTAGCCCGAGTCCGAGCCCTGGGTCGGGCGGAGCGGAGTTCGCCGTCTTCCGGGGCTTAGCCCGAGTCCGAGCCCTGGGTCGGGCGGAGCGGAGTTCGCCGTCTTCCGGGGCTTAGCCCGAGTCCGAGCCCTGGGTCGGGCGGAGCTTCCTATGGTGCCTTTGGCAGGGCCTGACTGCCTGTCAGTCTCACTCTGCCAAGCGGTACTGCGGTCGGAGTGGCGCAGGCGGCGCTGTCCTTCTGTCAGGCCGGTCAGTGAAGCGGTGAAGTGACGGCGGTCACTTCGGCTCTGCCGGGGGGCGCGCGTCAGGACAAAGGTGTCAGGTCACCTTTGCATTAAATGCCCCTGCGACTTGGTCGGTCGGTGCGGCGATTTAGTCAGGGTTGCTTCTTGGCGAAGGCAGGGCCTCGGGCGAGCCGGAAACATGTCCGCCGTTGGAGGGGGGCCTCGGGCGAGACGGAAATCCTCCGGGGTCGGCTGCCCTTGTCCGAGGCTAGGCTCGGGCGAGGCGTGATCGAGTCGCTCGAATGGACTGATCCCTGACTCAATCGCACCCATCAGGCCTTAGCAGCTATATGCTGATGGGGGTTACCAGCTGAGAATTAGGAGTCTTGAGGGTACCCCTAATTATGGTCCCCGACAGTAGCCCCCGAGCCTCGAAGGAGTGTTAGCACTCGCTTGGAGGCTTTCGTCGCACTTTTTTGCAAGGGGACCAGCCTTTCTCGGTTGCATTTTGATCCGGTGGGTGTGAAAGTCGCCTAGAGGGGGGTGAATAGGGCGAAACTGAAAATCACAAAATAATCACAACTACAAGCCGGGTTAGCGTTAGAAATATAATAGAGTCCGCGAGAGAGGGCGCAAAACAAATCGCAAGCAAATAATGAAGTGAGACACGCCGATTTGTTTTACCGAGGTTCGGTTCTCTCAAACCTACTCCCCGTTGAGGAGACCACAAAGGCCGGGTCTCTTTCAACCCTTCCCTCTCTCAAACGGTCCCTCGGACCGAGTGAGCTTCTCTTTCTCAAATCACTTGGGAATCAAACTTCCCGCAAGGACCACCACACAATTGGTGTCACTTGCCTCAATTACAAGTGAGTGTTTGATCACAAGAAAGAATGCCAAAGAAAAAGAAGCGATCCAAGCGCAAGAGCTCAAATGAACACTACAAATCACTCTCACTAGTCACTAGGGCTTTGTGTGGAGTTGGGAGAGGATTTGATCTCTTTTGGTGTGCTTTGCAATGAATGCTAGCTCTTGTATAGTGGTTGGAAGTTGGAAAACTTGGATGCAATGAATGGTGGGGTGATTGGGGTATTTATAGCCCCAACCACCAAACTTGACCGTTGGTGGAGGCTGTCTGTCGATGGCGCACCGAACAGTCCGGTGCACACCGGACATGTCCGGTGCCCCCGCCACGTCATCAGTGCCGTTGGATTCTGACCGTTGGAGCTTCTGACTTCTGGGACCGCCTGGGTGTCCGGTGCACACGGACAACCACTGTTCATTGTCCGGTGCGCCAGCATGGGCGCACCTGACATCTGTGCGCGCTGCGCGCGCATTAAATGCAGCGCAGGTAGCCGTTGGCGCCGAAATAGCCGTTGCTCCGCTGGTACACCGGACAGTCCGGTGCACACCGGACATGTCCGGTGAATTATAGCGGAGCGGCTACCGTGCGAACCCGAGGTTGTCGAGTTGCGGAGGCCGCGCTTCCATGGAGCACCGGACACTGTCCGGTGTACACCGGACAGTCCGGTGAATTATAGCGAAGCGGCCTGAGAAATTCCCGAAGGTGGCGAGTTCGAGTTGGAGTCCTCTGGGCGCACCGGACACTGTCCGGTGTACACCGGACAGTCCGGTGCCTCCAGCCAGAGGTGCCTTCGGTTGCCTCTTTGCTCCTTTGTTGAATCCAAAACTTGATCTTTTTATTGGCTGAGTGTGAACCTTTTGCACCTGTATAACTTATACACTAGAGCAAACTAGTTAGTCCAATATTTGTGTTGGGCAATTCAACCACCAAAATAATTTAGGAACTTGGTGTAAGCCTAATTCCCTTTCAATCTCCCCCTTTTTGGTGATTGATGCCAACACAAACCAAAGCAAATATAGAAGTGCATAATTGAACTAGTTTGCATGATGTAAGTGCAAAGGTTGCTTTGGAATTGAGCCAATATAAATGCTTACATGATGCGCATGGATTGTTTTCTTTGTTTTTGACATATTGGACCACATTTGCACCAAAAGTTTTGTTTTTGCAAACTCTTTTGTAAATTCTTTTCAAAGTCCTTTTGCAAGATAGTCAAAGGTAAATGAATAAGATTTTGCAAAGCATTTTCAAGTTTGAAATTTTCTTCCTTTGTTCAAAATGCTTTCCCTTTGACTAAACAAAACTCCCCCTCAAATAAGGTCTCCTCTTAGTGTTCAAGAGGGTTTTAAGACATCAAATTTGAAAATACTACTTACTCCCCCTTTAGAACACAAAGAGATACCAATTTTGAAATTTACCAATTGAAAATCATCAATTTTAAAATTAGGGGTGGTGGTTCGGTCCTTTTGCTTTGGGCTCATATTTTCTCCCCCTTTGGCATGAATCGCCAAAAACGGAAATATTAGAGCCTAATGAAGTACTTTCTCCTCCTTTGGTCATAAAATAAATGAGGGAAGATTATACCAAAGATGGAGAGTGATGCGGAGCGACGGCGAGGAATGAGTAGTAGAGCGGAGTGGAAGCCTTTGTCTTCGCCGAAGACTCCAATTCCCTTTCAATATATCTATGACTTGGTTTGAAATACACTTGAAAACACATTAGTCATAGCATATAAAAGAGACACGATCAAAGGTATTCTTATGAGCTATGTGTGCAAGTTTAGCAAAAGAAATTCCTAGAATCAAGAATATTAAGCTCATGCCTAAGTCTGGTAAAAGATTGTTCATCAAGTGGCTTGGTAAAGATATCGGCTAATTGATCTTTAGTGTTAATGTATGAAATCTCGATATCCCCTTTTTGTTGGTGATCCCGAAGAAAATGATACCGAATGGCTATGTGTTTAGTGTGGCTATGCTCAACGGGATTATCCGCCATGCGGATTGCACTCTCATTATCACATAGAAGAGGAACTTTGGTTAATTTGTAACCGTAGTCCCGCAGGGTTTGCCTCATCCAAAGCAATTGCGCGCAACAGTGGCCTGCGGCAATATACTCGGCTTCGGCGGTAGAAAGAGCGACCGAATTTTGCTTCTTTGAAGCCCATGACACCAAGGATCTTCCCAAGAACTGGCAAGTCCCCGATATGCTCTTCCTATTAATCTTACACCCCGCCCAATCGGCATCCGAATAACCAATCAAATCAAAAGTGGATCCCCGAGGGTACCAAAGCCCAAACTTAGGAGTATAAGCCAAATATCTCAAGATTCGTTTTACGACCGTAAGGTGTGATTCCTTAGGGTCGGCTTGGAATCTTGCACACATGCATACGGAAAGCATAATGTCCGGTCGAGATGCACATAAATAAAGCAATGAACCAATCATCGACCGGTATACCTTTTGATCCACGGACTTACCTCCCGTGTCGAGGTCGAGATGCCCATTTGTTCCCATGGGAGTCTTGATGGGCTTGGCATCCTTCATTCCAAACTTGCTTAAAATGTCTTGAGTATACTTTGTTTGGCAAATGAACGTGCCCTCTTGGAGTTGTTTGACTTGAAATCCTAGAAAATACTTCAACTCCCCCATCATAGACATCTCGAATTTCTGTGTCATGATCCTACTAAATTCCTCACATGTAGATTTGTTAGTAGACCCAAATATAATATCATCAACATAGATTTGGCATACAAACAAATCATTATCAAGTGTTTTGGTGAATAAAGTAGGATCGGCTTTGCCGACTTTGAAGCCATTTGCAATAAGGAAATCTCTAAGGCATTCATACCATGCTCTTGGGGCTTGCTTGAGCCCATAAAGCGCCTTAGAGAGCCTGTAAACATGGTTAGGGTACTCACTGTCTTCAAAGCCGGGAGGTTGCTCAACATAGACCTCCTCCTTGATTGGTCCATTGAGGAAGGCACTCTTCACGTCCATTTGATAAAGCTTGAAGCCATGGTAAGTAGCATAGGCCAATAATATACGAATTGACTCAAGCCTAGCTACGGGTGCATAGGTTTCACCAAAATCCAAACCTTCGACTTGTGAATACCCCTTGGCCACGAGTCGAGCTTTGTTCCTTGTCACCACACCATGCTCGTCTTGCTTGTTGCGGAAGACCCACTTGGTTCCTACAACATTTTGATTTGGACGTGGAACTAAGTGCCATACCTCGTTCCTTGTGAAATTGTTGAGCTCTTCTTGCATCGCCATCACCCAATCCGAATCCTGAAGTGCTTCCTCTACCCTGTGTGGCTCAATAGAGGAAACAAAAGAGTAATGTTCACAAAAATGTGCAACACGAGATCGAGTAGTTACCCCCTTATGAATGTCGCCGAGGATGGTGTCGACGGGATGATCTCGTTGTATTGCTTGGTGGACTCTTGGGTGTGGCGGCCTTGGTTGTTCATCCTCCTTGTCTTCATCATTTGCATCTCCCCCTTGATCGTTGCCGTCATTTTGAGGTGGCTCATCTTCTTGATCTTCTTGTTCAACATCTTGAGCCTCATCCTCAATTTGAGTTGGTGGAGATGCTTGCATGGAGGAGGATGGTTGATCTTGTGCATGTGGAGACTCTTCGGATTCCTTAGGACACACATCCCCAATGGACATGTTCCTTAGCGCTATGCATGGAGCCTGTTCTTCACCTGTCTCATCAAGATCAACTTGCTCTACTTGAGAGCCGTTAGTCTCATCAAACACAACGTCACAAGAAACTTCAACAAGTCCTGAGGACTTGTTAAAAACTCTATATGCCCTTGTGTTTGAGTCATATCCTAGTAAAAAGCCTTCTACAGTTTTAGGAGCAAATTTAGATTTTCTACCTCTTTTAACAAGTATAAAACATTTGCTACCAAAAACTCTAAAATATGAAATATTTGGCTTTTTACCGGTTAGGAGTTCATAGGATGTCTTCTTGAGGATTCGGTGAAGGTATAACCGGTTGATGGCGTAGCAAGCGGTGTTGACCGCTTCGGCCCAAAACCGATCCGGTGTCTTGTACTCATCAAGCATGGTTCTTGCCATGTCCAATAGAGTTCGATTCTTCCTCTCCACTACACCATTTTGTTGTGGAGTGTAGGGAGAAGAGAACTCATGCTTGATGCCTTCCTCCTCAAGGAAGCCTTCAATTTGAGAATTCTTGAACTCCGTCCCATTGTCGCTTCTAATTTTCTTTATCCTTAAGCCGAACTCATTTTGAGCCCGTCTCAAGAATCCCTTTAAGGTCTCTTGGGTATGAGATTTGTCCTGCAAAAAGAACACCCAAGTGAAGCGAGAATAATCATCCACAATAACTAGACAGTACTTACTCCCGCCGATGCTTATGAAAGCGATCAGGACGAATAGGTCCATGTGTAGGAGCTCCAGTGGCCTGTCACTAGTCATGATGTTCTTGTGTGGATGATGAGTGCCAACTTGCTTCCCGGCTTGGCATGCGCTACAAATCCTGTCTTTCTCAAAATGAACATTGGTCAGTCCTAAAATGTGTTCTCCCTTTAGAAGCTTATGAAGATTCTTCATTCCAACATGAGCTAGTCGGCGGTGCCAGAGCCAACCCAAGTTAGTCTTAGCAATTAAGCAAGTGTCGAGTTCAGCTCTATCAAAATCTACCAAGTATAGTTGACCCTCTAACACTCCCTTGAATGCTATTGAATCATCACTTCTTCTAAAGACAGTAACACCTATATCAGTAAATAGACAGTTGTAGCCCATTTGACATAATTGGGATACGGAAAGCAAATTGTAATCTAGAGAATCTACAAGAAAAACATTGGAAATAGTGTGGTCAGGTGATATAGCAATTTTACCCAATCCTTTGACCAAACCTTGATTTCCATCCCCGAATGTGATGGCTCGTTGGGGATCTTGGTTTTTCTCATATGAGGAGAACATCTTTTTCTCCCCTGTCATGTGGTTTGTGCACCCGCTGTCGAGTATCCAACTTGAGCCCCCGGATGCATAAACCTACAAAACAATTTTAGTTCTTGACTTTAGGTACCCAAACGGTTTTGGGTCCTTTGGCATTAGAAACAAGAACTTTGGGTACCCAAACACAAGTCTTGGAGCCCTTGTGTTTGCCCCCAACAATCTTGGCAACTACCTTGCCGGATTTGTTAGTTAAAACATATGATGCATCAAAAGTTTTGAATGAAATAGCATGATCATTTGATGCATTAGGAGTTTTCTTTCTTGGCAACTTGGCACGGGTTGGTTGCCTAGAGCTAGATGTCTCACCCCTATACATAAAAGCATGGTTAGGGCCAGAGTGAGACTTCCTAGAATGAGTTCTCCTAATTTTGCTCTCAGGATAGCCGGCAGGGTACAAAATGTAACCTTCGTTATCCTGAGGCATGGGAGCCTTGCCCTTAACAAAGTTAGATAAATTCTTTGGAGGGGCATTAAGTTTGACATTGTCTACCCTTTGGAAGCCAATGCCATCCTTGATGCCCGGGCGTCTCCCATTATAGAGCATGCTTCTAGCAAATTTAAATTTTTCATTTTCCAAGTCATGCTCACTAATCTTAGCATTAAGTTGTGCTATGTGATCATTTTGTTTTTTAATTAAGGCTAGGTGATCATGGATAGCATCAACACTAATATCTCTACACCTAGTACAAATAGAAACATGCTCAACATCAGATGTAGAGGGTTTGCAAGATTTTAGTTCTACAACCTTAGCATGTAACAAATCATTTTTAGTTCTAAGGTCGGAAATAGTAGCTTTGCAAACATCAAAATCCTTAGCCTTAGCAAGCAATTTTTCATTCTCAATCTTAAGGCTAGCAAGAGACTTATTCAATTCCTTAATCTTAGCAAGCAGATCATCATCATTATTTCTAAGATTGGGAATTGAATCAATACAAACATGAGAATCAACCTTAGCAATTAAATTAGCATTTTCATTTCTAAGGTTGGCAATAGTGTCATGGCAAGTGCTTAGCTCAATAGATAATTTGTTACATTTTTCTATCTCTAGAGCATAAGCATTTTTCACCTTAACATGTTTCTTGTTTTCCTTGATTAGGAAGTCCTCTTGGGAGTCCAAGAGATCATCCTTTTCATGGATGGCACTAATTAGCTCATTTAATTTTTCTTTTTGTTCCATGTTAAGGTTGGCAAAAAGGATACGCAAATTATCTTCCTCACCACTAGCATTATCATCACTAGAAGATTCATATTTAGTGGAGGAGTTAGATTTAACCTTCTTCCTTTTGCCGTCTTTTGCCATGAGGCACTTGTGGCCGACGTTGGGGAAGAGGAGTCCTTTGGTGACGGCGATGTTGGCGGCGTCCTCGTCGGAGGAGGACTCGGTGGAGCTCTCGTCGGAGTCCCATTCCCGGCAAACATGGGCATCGCCGCCCTTCTTCTTGTAGTATTTCTTCTTTTCTCTCCTCTTTCCCTTCTTGTCGTCGCCCCTGTCACTGTCACTAGACATAGGACATTTTGCAATAAAATGACCGGGCTTACCACACTTGTAGCAAACCTTCTTGGAACGGGATTTGTAATCCTTCCCCTTCCGTTGCTTGAGGATTTGCCGAAAGCTTTTGATGATTAAGGCCATCTCCTCATTGTCGAGCTTGGAGGCGTCAATTGGTTGTCTACTTGGTGTAGACTCCTCCTTCTTCTCCTCGGTTGCCTTGAAGACCACCGGTTGCGCCTCGGATGTGGAAGGTTCGTCAAGCTCGTTGATCTTCTTTGAGCCCTTAATCATGCATTCAAAGCTCACAAAATTCCCGATAACTTCCTCGGGGGTCATTAGTGGATATCTAGGATTACCACGAATTAATTGAACTTGAGTGGGGTTAAGGAAAATAAGAGCTCTTAAAATAACCTTAACCACCTCGTGGTCGTCCCACTTTTTGCTCCCGAGGTTGCGCACTTGGTTCACCAAGGTCTTGAGCCGGTTGTACATATCTTGTGGCTCCTCCCCTTGGCGAAGACGAAAGCGACCGAGCTCCCCCTCGATCGTTTCCCGCTTGGTGATCTTGGTGAGTTCATCACCCTCGTGCGCCGTCTTGAGTAGGTCCCAAATCTCCTTTGCGTTCTTCAACCCTTGCACTTTGTTGTATTCCTCCTTGCTTAGAGAGGCAAGGAGAATGGTTGCGGCTTGGGAGTTGAAGTGCTCGATTTGGGCCACTTCATCCGTGTCATAATCTTCATCCCCTATTGATGGTACCTGTACTCCAAACTCAACAACATTCCATATACTTTTGTGGAGTGAGGTTAGATGAAATTTCATTAAATCACTCCACCTAGCATAATCTTCGCCGTCAAAAGTTGGCGGTTTGCCTAATGGAACGGAAAGTAATGGAGTATGTCTAGATGTACGGGGATAGTGTAAGGGGATCTTACTAAACTTCTTGCGCTCTTGGCGCTTAGAAGTTACGGACGGTGCATCGGAGTCGGAGGTGGACGTTGATGAAGTGTCGGTCTCGTAGTAAACCACCTTCCTCATCCTCTTGTCGCCTTTCCGATGCGACTTGTGAGAAGAAGATTTTTCCTTCTTCTCTTTGTGGTGAGAAGAGGAAGATCTTTTCTCCTTCCGTTTGGAGGAGTCCTTCTTCTTCTCCCTCCTCTTGGTGCGGGACTCTTCCGATGAAGTGCTCCCTTGGCTTGTAGTGGGCTTGTCGCCGGTCTCCATCTCCCTCTTGGTGTGATCTCCCGACATCACTTCGAGCGGTTAGGCTCTAATGAAGCATCGGGCTCTGATACCAATTGAAAGTCGCCTAGAGGGGGGGTGAATAGGGCGAAACTGAAAATCACAAAATAATCACAACTACAAGCCGGGTTAGCGTTAGAAATATAATAGAGTCCGCGAGAGAGGGCGCAAAACAAATCGCAAGCAAATAATAAAGTGAGACACGCCGATTTGTTTTACCGAGGTTCGGTTCTCTCAAACCTACTCCCCGTTGAGGAGGCCACAAAGTCCGGGTCTCTTTCAACCCTTCCCTCTCTCAAACGGTCCCTCGGACCGAGTGAGCTTCTCTTTCTCAAATCACTTGGGAATCAAACTTCCCGCAAGGACCACCACACAATTGGTGTCACTTGCCTCAATTACAAGTGAGTGTTTGATCACAAGAAAGAATGCCAAAGAAAAAGAAGCGATCCAAGCGCAAGAGCTCAAATGAACACTACAAATCACTCTCACTAGTCACTAGGGCTTTGTGTGGAGTTGGGAGAGGATTTGATCTCTTTTGGTGTGCTTTGCAATGAATGCTAGCTCTTGTATAGTGGTTGGAAGTTGGAAAACTTGGATGCAATGAATGGTGGGGTGGTTGGGGTATTTATAGCCCCAACCACCAAACTTGACCGTTGGTGGAGGCTGTCTGTCGATGGCGCACCGGACAGTCCGGTGCACACCGGACATGTCCGGTGCCCCCGCCACGTCATCAGTGCCGTTGGATTCTGACCGTTGGAGCTTCTGACTTCTGGGACCGCCTGGGTGTCCGGTGCACACCGGACAACCACTGTTCATTGTCCGGTGCGCCAGCATGGGCGCACCTGACATCTGTGCGCGCTGCGCGCGCATTAAATGCAGCGCAGGTAGCCGTTGGCGCTGAAATAGCCGTTGCTCCGCTGGTACACCGGACAGTCCGGTGCACACCGGACATGTCCGGTGAATTATAGCGAAGCGGCTACCGTGCGAACCCGAGGCTGTCGAGTTGCGGAGGCTGCGCTTCCATGGAGCACCGGACACTGTCCGGTGTACACCGGACAGTCCGGTGAATTATAGCGAAGCGGCCTAAGAAATTCCCGAAGGTGGCGAGTTCGAGTTGGAGTCCTCTGGGCGCACCGGACACTGTCCGGTGTACACCGGACAGTCCGGTGCCTCCAGCCAGAGGTGCCTTCGATTGCCTCTTTGCTCCTTTGTTGAATCCAAAACTTGATCTTTTTATTGGCTGAGTGTGAACCTTTTGCACCTGTATAACTTATACACTAGAGCAAACTAGTTAGTCCAATATTTGTGTTGGGCAATTCAACCACCAAAATAATTTAGGAACTCGGTGTAAGCCTAATTCCCTTTCAGGGTGCGCGCGAGCGCACCCGCCGGGTGTAGCCCCCGAGGCCTCGGAGGAGTGGTTTCACTCCTTCGAGGTCTTAATGCCTCGCGTAATGCTTCGGCCGGTCTGGTCGTTCCCTCATGCGAACTGGCCGTAGCCCGGGTGTACGGTCGGGGCCCAAGCTCTCGGGCTGGTATGTTGACGCTGTCAACGGTTCGGCCGGATCCAGGTTTGCGAGAGCAGCCCCCGAGCCTCCGCACAGGGCGAGAGGGCGATCAGGGACAGACTCGGCTTTTTTACATACGCCCCTGCGTCGCCTTTCCGCAAGGAGGAGGGGGGAAAGCGCCATGTTACCCTCGATGGGCGCCGAACATGGTGTCTCCGGTGAGCTGCAAGCGGGTAATCCGAGTGGACGTCCGTGCCCCGTTCGTTAGGGGTCGGCTAGGGGCCCAGAGGCACGCCCAAAAGTACCTGCGGGTGATCTGCCGGACCCGGTCCCCTGGCGACGGGGTCCGAGGGCTCGATGCCTCCCTCTGATGGGATTCCGTTACAAGATCGCTCCCGCTGGTCTCGGAAATGTCCTAGGGTACCTCGGGAGCGCAGCCCGAGCCTTGGTTATGTATCGAACGTACCCCTGGTCATCCCTCGCTCGGCGTCTGAGGCGACTGTGAACCCTTCGAGGGCCAGCCTTCGAACCCCTGATCAGTAATGGGCGCGGAGCCCGAGTAGCCTGAGGCAGCCGTGGAACCCTTCGGGGGGCCGGCCTTCGAACCTCTGACCAGTAGTGGGTGTAGGGCCCACGCGATCTCAGGCGGCTGTTGAAACCCTTCGGGGGGCCAGCCTTCGAACCTCTGATCAGTAAGGAGGCTCGGAGCCTGGTTCCTTCACGGGGAAGGATCCTTTTCGGGGTATCCCCCTTTCCCGGTCCCTGTTGCAAGAGATAGAGAAAGAGGAAAAAAGGAAAAGGATACGAAATCGAACGACGTGGCGTACCTTTTTCGGCGCGGTTTTTTACGGCGAAGGCGAAGCGTCGCCCGCTTCTCCTGCCAGAAGCGTCGTCTATCCCTCCGCAGAGTTAATGCGACGGGGCGAGTTGTTGGCAGGGCGGCCGTTGCACGTGCGTGAGCCGTTCGAGGAACGGCTGTTTCGCTTCGCGTTTTTTTTTGAATCCCGCATCCGGTCCGGGCGGAACGTCGGAAACGGCTTCGCCTTGGTCTTTATATACCTGGGAGAGGGTCCGGTGACGGTTCTTCGCTCTGCTTCCTGCCTCCTTCTTGGGTTTTCGCAACCCGAGAGACTTTAGCCAGAGAAGAGAAATCCGTCCTTCCAGCCCCTTGCGCCGCCATCCCTTCCGTCTGGTGATGGCCGACCGGGTGACCATCGTCTCGCCGCGCGATCCATGGCCCTCTTCCACGGTGACGGCGAGCGATCTAGAGGATCTGGTCGGCGAGGGTTTGCTCCGCCCACTCACCGATGAGCAGCGACCAGAATGGATACCTCCCGCGGGCGGAGCCGCTCCATCCCCTCCGCCAGGGTACGTCGTGAGCTTCGTCTCCTTCCACGAGCGGGGATTCGGTGTGCCAGCGGGCCACTTTATGCGGGCGATCCTGTACCACTATGGGGTGGAGTTGCACAACCTCACCCCCAACTCCATCTTACAGGCCGCTATCTTTGTAGCGGTGTGCGAGGGGTATTTGGGGATCGCCCCCCATTGGGATTTGTGGACCCATCTCTTTTTCACGGAGCTTTTTGTCTCGCCGACGGGGGAGAGGAAGGTCTGCGCGGCGGTGCGGGCCGGCGGCTGCACCCTCCTGCTGAGGCAGTCGCGGGCGTCGCAGTATATTCCTGCCATCCTCGCGTCCTCGAACAAGGGGTGGCAGCGCCGGTGGTTCTACCTCCGGAATGACGGTGAGTTGCTTCCACCGTTCTCCCATCGAGTAGTCACCACCGCCACCGACGCTTGGCGCCACAGGACCCCGCACGAAAGACAGAAGAACCTCGAACCCCTTCTTCAGGCCTTGGAGGCGTTGCGGGAGGGAGGACTCACCGCTGCGGGAGTGATTGCCGCCATCCACCGTCGGAGGGTGCTTCCCTTGGCGGAGCGACGACTGTCGCTTTGGGAAATGACCCCGGAGGCCGACTGGGAGGGCTCGCGGATGTCCCCTGATCCTCTTCCCTTCGACGCCCTCCAATGGCGGGTGTCGGCTGCGTTGGGGAAGCCGGACCTCCACGCCTTCTCCCAGCTTCTGATGCGCCCCGACCAGGGGTGCGTGACTCTGGTGAGTGTTCGCTCCCTCCTTCTTCATACATTGGGTTGCTTCTGGTTCTTACGATCGGGTTTCCTTCCCCTCCTTCTTCAGGAGGTGGGGTGGCACAAACCTTCCCTGCCACGGGTTCCGCAGGATGCGGTGGCCCGAGCAGCGCGGCGGGTCGCCGCGGAGGAGAAGAAGAGGAAGAAGGACGCGGGGAAGGCCCGGGCCCGTGAGCGGAGGCGGGCTCGAGACGCCTTGGAAAAGCGTCGTCGCCAGCAGGAGAGGGAGGGACTCCCGAGGGAGGCGTCGCCGGAAACGCCCGACGACGACGACGACGACGATGATGATGATGATGAGGAAGACGACATGGCCGCCCGCCTCGGCCTCAGCCCCGGCTTGGGGTGTGGCCAGGATTCGTCGAGCCAGCCCCCGAGCGGGCCGACGCCGTCAGTCCCCGGAGTCGGGGCGTCGGGGTCCCGGCCCGAGGTACGAGGGCAACCCGAGAGGGCACCTGACCCCTCGGCTGGAGGAGCTGAGGTGACTCCGGGGGGCCAGGCCAGGGCGTCTGCTCTCCGAGAGCCGCCGCTCGCGCCAGCAGCGCATGGAGGTGACTCTCAAGTCACCGTGACAGTGCCTGGGCAATCTGCTCCCCGGGCATCCAAAGCAAGGGTGGCGCCGAAGTTGTCGGCGAAGCGGACCTCGGCGGCTGTTCCGGGAGCTGGGATCCAGGAGACTTCCCCCCAGGCGCGGTGGATCATGGCCCGGAGCGGGTAGGTAGCTCGGAATGTCCTCGTCTTGGCTTTCCCTTCATATGTCTCGGCCGTGATTTTCCTTCTTCCTTCAGTAAGCGGAGCCATGGCCAGACCGACCTGGCACCCCGGAAGGCCCTTAAGACGGCGTCGGCCTGTGCGGCCAGCGCCGCCCTGGGCCTTGTCGTTCAGCCGACCCTCTCGCAAAGCGTCCCGCCGCAGGGGGCTCGGGCGGCACCTGTCGCTGTGGAGCAGGTTCCTGAGGCTGGCTCTTCTGCCGAGGCGGCCATCGTGATAGGGGAGGCGGGCGACGCTGGCGTGGTCCCGGAACCACCTGTCGTGTCGGCCATGCCGGCGCCTGCCGCTACCGAAGTCGCCGTCGTCCCAGTCGGGGAGCGACCGGTTGCTGCCGGCGTCGAGACGGCTGATGCGTCGGCGCCCAGTGCCTCGGAAGAGGTGAGCGTGGACGCGCGATCCGTCCCACCGGGCGGCAGCCTCATCGCTGTGCGGCGGAGGCCCGGGGCCCGGCGCCAATTGCTCCGGTTTCGGACCCGCGAGGCCTCGGACCCTGTTTTCATTCTCAACGATGAACAGGAGGACCAGTCCTGGGATGAGCTCCGCGAGTGTGCTGAAGCAACGGTGGGGTCGCTCCGGTCGTCGCTGGAGGTTTTCTGCAGGGACGTCCCCAAAATCCTCCAGGTAACGGTTTCAGGCATACCTTTTCTCTTCTGTGAATGAGGCGTTCTTCGTGACGCCCCGTTTCCTTCCCCCAGGATCTGAAGCATCGGAGCGCCGCCAAGTCGTCGTTCATCCGCCGCGAGGCCGATGTCTGGGGCTCGCTGCGATCCCTGAGGACCTCGCTCGCCGGGGCTACTGCGCGCCTTTCTCAGCAGGATGCCAAGGTAGCGGACCTCCAGTTGCTCTGCACTGACCTGAGAGCCGAGGCGGCAGCGGCGCGCGCGGAGGCGGCAGCGGCGCGCGCAGAGGTGCAACGGCAGCGGTCGGAGTTCGTCCAGGTCGTCGAGGAGCGGGACCAATCTCGGAGCCGGGCTGCCGAGGCCGAAAGTCGGGCTGAAACCCTCGCGGCCGACTTAGCCGCAGCCTAGGTCGCGGCCTCGGAGCAACGTGCCCGAGCCGGAGGTACGCCTTGGCCGTCCTTGGTTCTTGTTCTTGCCCGTTTCCTCTGCTTGTGTTTGAGATCTTTCTTCTGGCTGTTCGCAGAGCTCGAGTCCGCCCTCGGCGAGTCCGCCAAGGCGCTTGCCGAGGCACTTGCCGGAGCTGTCGAGCAACGGGAGGCCGATCTCGCGGCCATGTCCGAAGCCGTCTCGGACGTTTATCGGACCCTTGGCTCCGGCGACGTCCCTTCAGGAAGCTCCCCTCAAAGCCGCCTTCAAGCCTTGGGTGATCACGCGCGCGGCAGAGTCCGCGAGGCGCTACACCACGGCGTCAGGCGGGCCTTCGCCGTGCTCGCTTCCCACTACATTGTGGACCTGGAGCGGGTTAGCGAGGGGTGTTGTCTTCCTGATGAAGACGATGCTGCCCTGGCAGAAGTTCAGCGGCTCGACGCAGTCGCCGCGGGTCCGAGCGCAGTGCTGGCGACCACCTTTGAGGCGGAGATCCTTCCCCCTGCGCCATCGCCGGAAGCTGAGATGGTCCTCACCGAAGGCGGGGACGAAGCTGAAGGCGCGGCTCCTTCCCGAGGCGACGCCTAACTCTTGTCGGGATAGTTTCTGTTGGACGTGCGTGTGTCCTACTGCGGCCGCTGAGGCCTGAACACTTTGTTTTCATTGCATGAAGTCGCACTCTTCTTCCTTTTATTTTGCGTGTCCGGCTTAGCCTGTCAACCATAGGGTGGCTTCCCGAGCAGGGTCATTTTTCGTGGCGGGTGATGAGTGAGGTGTCCCTAACCCGGAGGCATAGGAGCTCCTCGGCTCAGTCACCTTGCCATTTACATGCACCCACGTTCGCTCCTCGGGGCCCTGCTCCTGACATAGCCGGGAGAACGCAAAAGCCTTTTGATCGAAAATTTTGGATGCGGAGAGGTACACCCAATCTTGACGCGGAGGGGTTCCCCCTTCTTAGCCCCCGAGGGAAGGTCGGGCTCCGCCGAGGCGAGGCTGATCCTCCCTTGACGACCGAGACTTGCGTGGGAGCGAGGAATACGAACAGCTTGAAAACATCTTAAGGGTAGAAGCGACGTAGCTGTCGGACGTTCCAAGCGTTGCCGTAGACCTCGCCCTTACGCCCGGCCAGCTTGTATGTTCCGGGCTCCAGAACGTCGGTGGTGACAAGCAGCCTTTCCCGGGGGTGTGTGCAGCCCCCGGGTACTCCCAGCAAGGGCTCGGGGTGCTGTGCGATGGTCGGGGTCTTCTCCTGGTTGGCTTTGATGCCCCGTTTGGAGATAACGAACTCCAAGACCATGCCCTGGGGCGCCCCGAGGACCCACCTTTCAGGGTTGAGCTTAACGCCTTTCGCTTCTTTTCGCTTGTGGATCTCCTCGCCTATCGCTCTGCGCTTCTCCCCGTTGAATCGGCGCAGAGGCTGCTTGACGGATCGGGCTCCGGCCCGAATATCCAGTGAGTGCTCGGCGACATCCCTCGGTATGCCGGGCATGTCTGAGGGACTCCACGCAAAGACGTCGACGTTCGCGCGGAGAAAGTCGACGAGCATTGTTTCCTATTTGGGGTCGAGCCCGGAACCGATCCGGATCTGCTTGGAGGCGTTGCCGTTGGGGTCGAGGGGGACGGCCTTAACCGTCTCCACTGGCTCGAAGTTGCCGGCATGACGCTTCACGTCTGGCACCTCTTTGGAGAGGCTTTCCAGGTCGGCGATGAGGGCCTCGGATTCGGCGAGGGCCTCGGCGTACTCCACGCACTCCATGTCGCATTCGAACGCGTGTCTGTACGTGGGGCCGACGGTGATGACCCCGTTGGGGCCCGGCATCTTGAGCTTCAGGTAGGTGTAGTTGGGGACGACCATGAACTTCGCGTGGCATGGCCTCCCCAGTACCGCGTGGTAGGTTCCTCGGAACCCGACCACCTCGAACGTAAGGGTCTCCCTTCGGAAGTTGGAGGGCGTTCCAAAGCAGACGGGAAGGTCGAGTCGTCCGAGGGGCTAGACGCGCTTCCCGGGAATGATCCCGTGGAAGGGCGCAGCGCCTGCTCGGACGGAGGACAGATCGACGCGCAGGAGCCTGAGGGTCTCGGCGTAGATGATGTTGAGGCTGCTGCCCCCATCCATAAGGACCTTGGTGAGCCTGACGTCACCGATGACAGGGTCGACGACGAGCGGGTATTTCCCCGGGCTCGGCACGTGGTCGGGGTGATCAGCTTGGTCGAAGGTGATGGGCTTGTCGGACCAGCCTAGGTAGACTGGCGCCGCCACCTTCACTGAGCAGACCTCCCGGCGCTCTTGCTTGCGATGCCGAGCCGAGGCATTCGCCGCATGCCCTCCGTAGATCATGAAGCAGTCGCGGACCTCGGGAAACTCTCCTGCTTGGTAATCTTCCTTCTTGTCGTCGTCGCGGGCCCTGCCACCCTCCGCGGGTGGCCCGGCCCTGTGGAAGTGGCGCCGAAGCATGACGCACTCCTCAAGGGTGTGCTTGACGGGCCCCTGATGATAGGGGCACGGCTCCTTGAGCATCTTGTCGAAGAGGTTGGCACCTCCGGGGGGCTTCCGAGGGTTCTTGTGCTCGGCGGCGGCGACAAGGTCCGCGTCGGCGGCGTCGCGTTTCGCTTGCGACTTCTTCTTGCCTTTCTTCTTGGCGCCGCGCTGAGTAGACGCCTCGGGTGCATCTTCCGGTGGGCGGCCCTAGGGCTGCTTGTCCTTTCGGAAGATAGCCTCGACCGCCTCCTGGCCAGAGGCGAACTTGGTGGCGACGTCCATCAGCTCGCTCGCCCTGGTGGGGGTCTTGCGACCCAACTTGCTCACCAGGTCGCGGCAGGTGGTGCCGGCAAGGAACGCGCCGATGACATCCGAGTCGGTGATGTTGGGCAGCTCGGTGCGCTGCTTCGAGAATCGCCGGATGTAGTCCCGGAGAGGCTCTCCCGGCTGCTGTCGGCAGCTTCGGAGGTCCCAGGAATTCCCGGGGCGCACATATGTGCCCTGGAAATTGCCGGCGAAGGCCTGAACCAGGTCATCCCAGTTGGAGATCTGCCCCGGAGGCAGGTCTCCAACCAGGCGCGAGCGGTGTCGGAGAGGAACAGGGGGAGGTTGCGGATGATGAGGTTGTCGTCGTCCGTTCCACCCAGCTGGCAGGCCAGGCGGTAGTCCGCGAGCCACAATTCCGGTCTCGTTTCCCCCGAGTACTTTGTGATAGTAGTCGGGGGTCGGAACCGGGTCGGGAACGGTGCCCGCCGGATGGCCCGGCTGAAGGCCTGCGGACCGGGTGGTTCGGGCGAGGGACTCCGATTCTCCCCGCTGTCGTAGCGTATGCATGTGTGCTAGATTTCAATCCGATCCTAAGGAGTGTCACTTGGTGGCGGTGAAGCGAATTCTTAGATATTTAGTCGCTACGCCTTGCTTCGGGATCTGGTATCCAAAGGGGTCTAACTTTGACTTGATTGGGTACTCAGATTCCGACTATGCTGGATGTAAGGTCGATAGGAAGAGTACATCGGGGACGTGCCAATTCTTAGGAAGGTCCCTGGTGTCATGGAACTCTAAGAAACAAACATCTGTTGCCCTATCCACCGCTGAGGCCGAGTATGTTGCCGCAGGACAGTGTTGCGCGCAACTACTTTGGATGAGGCAAACCCTCCGGGACTTTGGCTACAATCTGAGCAAAGTCCCACTCCTATGTGATAATGAGAGTGCTATCCGAATAGCGGAAAATCCTGTTGAGCACAGCCGCACAAAGCACATTGACATCCGACATCACTTTTTGAGAGACCACCAGCAAAAGGGAGATATCGAAGTGTTTTATGTTAGCACCGAGAACCAGCTAGCCGATATCTTTACCAAGCCTTTAGATGAGAAGACCTTTTGCAGGCTGCGTAGTGAGCTAAATGTCTTAGATTCGCGGAACTTGGATTGAATTGTAGCATACATGTGTTTATGCCTTTGATCATGTTTATTCTGCATTTTGTTGCTTATTATGGTGCTCAAGTTGTACAAACACTCCCTGGACCTCACAAGTCCGTTGCAAAGTGATGCACATGTTTAGGGGGAGATGTGTTACAACTTGATCCCTTGAGACTAACCATATGCTTGAGTTTGTTTGATTTAGTCTCAAAGAAGAATTGAAAGGGAAAAGGTGGACTTGGACCATGCAAGACTTCCACTGCACTCCGATGAGAGGGTAACTTATTCCAAGTCCATCTCATTAACTCTTAATTGCCATTTGCTCTTAATTGAAGATTTTGGTGAGGCAATGGGGTTAAAGGGCCAAGATTGATCCCGTTTTGGTGCTTGATGCCAAAGGGGGAGAAAATAAAGGCCAAAGCAATAAATGGATCAGCTACCACTTGAGGAATTTGAAAATAGTAGAGTTTTTGGTTTGTCAAAACTCTTTCATTGTCTCTTTTGGCTTCTTGTGGGGAGAAGTAGTAATTATGGGAAAAAGGGGGAGTTTTTGACATCTTTGATCAATCTCTCTTGAAATGATTCTCTTTTTGCTTCAACATGAGTGTTTGACATAGAGATGGAGATTTGAGTTTGATTTGCAAAAACAAACCAAGTGGTGGCAAAGGATGATCCATATATGCCAAAATTGATTCAAATTAAATTTAAGTTTTATTTGAAGAGAGTTTGCACTTGTTCTAGTTACTTTATGTTGTGTTGGCATAAATCACCAAAAAGGGGGAGATTGAAAGGGAAATGTGCCTTTGGGCCATTTCTAAGTATTTTGGTGATTGAGTGCCAACACATGTGCTTAATTGTGAATTTATGTACATGGGTGAACAAGGTGCAAATCATGAAGTAAAGGTACGTTTCTAAGCCTTAGTACATTGGTTTTGCGTACTAATATATTTGTCTAAGTGTTAGAAACAGAAAGAAGAAGAAGAGAGAAGAGGAGAGAAGACTTGGCTGTGTGCTGCCAAGACCCAGCTCGGTCTGGAGCACCGGACTGTCCGGTGTGCACCGGACAGTGTCCGGTGCGCCAGGCTGGCTCGGAGCGAACTGGCCGCTCTCGGGAAACTGGCCGACGGCGTACGGCTATAATTCACCGGACTGTCCGGTGTGCACCGGACTGTCCGGTGAGCCAACGGTCGGCCGGGCCAACGGTCGGCCGCGCAATCTGCGCGGGACACGTGGCGGAGCCAACGGTCGGAAGACGGCACCGGACTGTCCGGTGTGCACCGGACATGTCCGGTGCGCCAACGGCTCCAGATCTGCCAACGGTCGGCAACGGTCGGAAGCGCCAGATATGGAAACAAATCGGGCACCGGACATTGTCCGGTGTGCACCGGACTGTCCGGTGCCCCCGACGACAGAAGGCAAGGATGGCCTTCCGGATTTGCTCTCAACGGCTCCTAGCTGCCTTGGGGCTATAAAAGGAGCCCCTAGGCGCATGGATGAGATACACAAGCAACCTTTGAGCATTCTTGATCATCCACACTTAGTCTTTGCGCTTTCATTTGTGATTCTAAGTGATTCGAGCTCCGTTCTAGTGAGAACTTTGTGATACTCTTGTGAGCTCGATTCTTGGCCGTGTGTGTGCGCATTTCGCTGTGGATTTGTGTGTGTTGCTTCCCTCCCTTACTCTGTGTTTCATTTGTGATCATATACTTGTAAGGGCAAGAGACTCCAATTTGTGGAGAGTCCTTGCAAACGGGATAGTGAAAGGAACAACAAAACACCGTGGTATTCAAGTGGGTCTTTGGACCGCTTGAGAGGGGTTGATTGCAATCCTCGTCCGTTGGGACGCCACAACGTGGAGTAGGCAAGCGTTGGTCTTGGCCGAACCACGGGATAAAACCACTGTGTCACCTCTGTGCTTGATTTTTCTGTGGTACTGTGTTTTGTTGAGACTTCACCTTAGCCACTTGGCAATAATCGTGCTAACACTTAACAAGTTTTTTGTGGCTTAAGTTTGAAGTTTTTACAGGATCACCTATTCACCCCCCCCCCTCTAGGTGCTCTCAGTTCTGAGGGGTATCCTTGCCTTCGGGAGGCAGAGCTCTCGGCCCGTCGGACCGCAGCGCCTTCCAGGAGATTCTTGAGCTCCCCTTGGATTCGCCGACCCTCGGTGGTTGATGGCTCCGGCATTGCGCGGAGAAGCATCGCTGCTGCAGCCAGGTTCTGACCGACCTCGCTGGATGCGGGTGGCGGCCTGACCCTGACGTCGTTGGCGACGCGGAGCGGGAGACCCTGGGGCAGGTGACGTATTTCTCCGGCCGGGGGTTGGCCCGCCCATGCCTGCCCGACGTCCCGGCGGATCGGCTCAAGCGCTCCTGCTCCCTCGTCGAGCCTGGCCTGCGCCCCGCGGACTTGCTCGAGCTGTGGGTCGTGACCCCCCGCCGGAACGGGGACCACAGCTAGCTCCCGCGGGATGTCAGCGCGGGGCACCGGCCTAGGGAGATCACCGTCCTCCGGCACGCCGAGATGATTGCCTTCGGAGGGACCCCCTAAATCGACGTGGAAACATTCGCGGCTTGGGCCGCAGTCCTCGTCGTCGAGGCTGCGGCTACCGTCGGAACAGTCGGAGAGGTAGTAGTCACATGCGGTCATGAAGTCCCGCATGGCACTAGGGTTGCCAAATCCAGAGGAATCCCAACAGATGTTGGGGTTGTCATCTTCCTCGGACCCAGAGGGCCCGTAGGTCGAGACGTCCGTCAGCCGGTCCCAAGGCGACCGCATGCGAAACCCCAGAGGGTTTGACCTCGCCTCTACGAGAGCGCCCGCCAAAGCAACGTCGCTAGGCGGGTTGAGGCTGAATCTAAATGAGATGGATCCTAAGGGGAAGGGTATTGTGATCAATGACAAAGAGAAAGAATCCTTCGTCAACGAGCCGAAGGACGATAAGCCTACCGACTCCGGCTCGGGCCAAAGACGGAAGGAAGGGAAGAAGAAGAAGACAAGGCGCATCAAGGAGATCGTCTACTACGACAGCGACGAGTCTACTTCTTCCCAAAAGGACGAGGACCACAACGACTACGAGAGAAGGAAACCGGTTAATTCGAACTTTTCTTTTGATTACTCTCGTATTCCGCAAAGTTCACATTCTCATTTGCTCTCCATTCCACTCGGCAAGCCCCCACACTTTGATGGAGAGGACTACGGATTTTGGAGCCACAAAATGCGTAGTCACCTATTCTCTCTCCATCCTAGTATATGGGAGATTGTAGAGAGTGGAATGCACTTTGATAGTTCGGATAGTCCCATGTTCATTAATGAACAAATTCATAAGAATGCACAAGCTACTACTGTTCTTCTAGCTTCCTTGTGCAGGGATGAATACCATAAAGTGAGCGGCTTGGATAACGCCAAGCAAATCTGGGACACCCTCAAGATTTCTCATGAGGGGAACGACGTCACCTTGCTCACCAAGATGGAGTTGGTGGAGGGTGAGCTTGGACGGTTCGCAATGATAAGGGGCGAGGAGCCGACGCAAACATACAACCGGCTCAAGACCCTTATCAACAAGATAAGGAGCTATGGAAGCACACGATGGACGGACCACGACGTCGTCCGCCTAATGCTCAGGTCATTTACCGTTCTTGATCCTCATTTGGTGAACAATATACGTGAAAATCCCAGGTACACCAAGATGTCGCCCGAAGAAGTTCTTGGGAAATTTGTTAGCGGGCGAATGATGATCAAGGAGGCGAGGTATGTGGACGACGCCTTGAATGGTCCGATCAACGAGCCGCAACCCCTTGCTCTCAAGGCAACACGAAGCAAGGAGGCGCTACCTAGCAAGGTGGCACAGATTGAGGCGGCCGGACTCAATGATGAAGAGATGGCTCTCATCATCAAGAGATTCAAGACGGCGCTAAATGGTCGCAAGGGGCAGCCAAGCAAGACCAAGACAAAGGGGAAGCGCTCATGCTTCAAATGCGGTAAGCTTGGTCATTTTATCGCTAACTGTCCCGATAATGAAAGTGACCAGGAAAAGGGGAACAAAAGAGAGAAGAAGAAGCAATACAAGAAGGCAAAGGGCGAGGCGCATCTAGGGAAGGAATGGGACTCGGATTGCTCCTCCTCCGACTCCGACAATGAAGGACTCGCTGCTACTGCCTTCAACAAGTCCTCCCTCTTCCCCAACGAGCGTCTCACATGCCTTATGGCAAGGGAGAAGAAGGTGAGTACTAAAGACTCCACTTATGCTTCGTCTAGTGATAATGAGTCTAGTGATGATGATGACATAGATTATTCATGCTTGTTCAAGGGCTTAGATAGATCTAAGATAGAAAAAATCAATGAATTGATTGATGCATTGAATGAAAAGGATAGGCTTTTAGAAAAGCAAGAGGATCTATTGTATGATGAACATGATAAACTTGTAGAGGCACAAAAATCATATGCTTTAGAAGTGAAAAGAAATGAAATGCTTTCTAGTGAATTATCTTCCTGTCATGAAACCATCGATATCTTAAGAAGTGTTAATAATGATTTAAGTGCTAAACTAGAAGTAACTAGTAAATCAAATTCCTGTGTTGAAATTTGCACTAGGTGTAAGGATTTTGATGTTAATGCCTGTAGTGAACACTTAGTTTCAATTTCTAAACTAAGTGATGAATTGGCTAGTCTTAATGCACAACTTAAGACTAGCAAAAGTGAATTTGACAAGTTAAAATTTGCAAGGGATGCCTATACAATTGGAAGACATCCCTCAATTAAGGATGGGCTTGGCTTCAAGAGGGAAGCCAAGAACTTAACAAGCCATAAGGCTCCCATCTTCGTCAAGGAGAAGGGGAAGGCCCCTATGGCTAGTAGTGCGAAAAAGACCCATGCCTTTATGTATAATGATAGGAGAAATGCTAGAAATGCTTATAATGATTTTGATTCACATGTTTATGATTCTCATGCCATGGTTGCTTCTAGTTCTTCTTATAAGCATGATAGAGATATGCGTAGGAGAAATGTTGTACATATGCCTAGGAGAAATATTGCTCATGTGCCTAGAAAGAATGTTATTCATGCTCCTAGGAAAGTAGTGAATGAACCTTCTATAATTTATTGTGCTTTAAACACCTCCTTTGCTATTTATAGAAAGGATAGGAAAATAGTTGCTAGGAAGTTAGGGGCAAAATGCAAGGGAGACAGGACTTGCATTTGGGTCCCTAAGGACATTTGTGCTAACCTTGCAGGACCCAACATGAGTTGGGTACCTAAGACCCAAGCCTAAATTTGCCTTGCAGGTTTATGCATCCGGGGGTTCAAGCTGGATTATTGACAGCGGATGCACAAACCATATGACGGGGGAGAAGAAGATGTTCACCTCCTACGTCAAGAATAAAGATTCCCAAGATTCAATAATATTCGGTGATGGGAATCAAGGCAAGGTAAAAGGGTTAGGTAAAATTGCAATCTCAAATGAGCACTCAATTTCAAATGTGTTTTTAGTTGAGTCTCTTGGTTACAATTTGCTATCTGTTAGTCAACTATGCAACATGGGATATAATTGCCTTTTTACTAATGTAGATGTGTCTGTCTTTAGAAGATGTGATGGTTCACTAGCTTTTAAGGGTGTACTAGACGGCAAGCTTTACTTAGTTGATTTTGCAAAGGAAGAGGCCGGTCTAGATGCATGCTTAATGGCTAAGACTTGCATGGGCTGGTTGTGGCATCGCCGCTTAGCACATGTGGGGATGAAGAACCTCCACAAGCTTCTAAAGGGAGAACACGTGATAGGTCTAACAAATGTTTATTTCGAAAAAGATAGACCTTGTGCAGCTTGTCAGGCAGGTAAACAAGTGGGAGGAGCACATCACAGCAAGAATGTGATGACCACGTCAAGACCTCTGGAGCTGCTGCATATGGACCTCTTCGGACCCGTCGCCTATCTAAGCATAGGAGGAAGTAAGTATGGTCTAGTTATTGTTGATGACTTTTCCCGCTTCACTTGGGTGTTCTTTTTGCAGGATAAGTCTGAAACCCAAGGGACCCTCAAGCGCTTCCTCAGGAGAGCTCAAAATGAGTTTGAACTCAAGGTGAAGAAGATTAGGAGCGACAACGGGTCCGAGTTCAAGAACATTCAAGTAGAGGAGTTTCTTAAGGAGGAAGGGATCAAGCACGAGTTCTCCGCTCCCTACACACCACAGCAAAATGGTGTGGTAGAGAGGAAGAACAGGACGCTAATCGATATGGCAAGGATGATGCTTGGAGAGTTCAAGACCCCCGAGTGCTTTTGGTCGGAAGCTGTGAACACGGCTTGCCACGCCATCAACAGGGTCTATCTTCATCGACTCCTCAAGAAGACTTCGTATGAGCTACTAACCGGTAACAAACCCAATGTATCGTACTTTCGTGTATTTGGAAGCAAGTGTTACATTCTAGTGAAGAAGGGTAGAAATTCTAAGTTTGCTCCCAAAGCTGTAGAAGGGTTTTTATTAGGTTATGATTCAAATACAAAGGCGTATAGGGTCTTCAACAAATCATCGGGTTTGGTTGAAGTCTCTAGCGACGTTGTATTTGATGAGACTAATGGCTCTCCAAGAGAGCAAGTTGTTGATTGTGATGATGTAGATGAAGAAGATGTTCCGACGGCTGCTATACGAACCATGGCGATTGGAGACGTTCGGCCACAGGAACAAGATGAACGAGATCAACCTTCTTCCTCAACGACGGTGCATCCCCCAACTCAAGACGATGAACAGGTTCATCAAAAGGAGGCGTGTGATCAAGGGGGAGCACAAGATGATCATGTGATGGAGGAAGAAGCGCAACCGGCACCTCCAACCCAAGTTCGAGCGATGATTCAAAGGGATCATCCCGTCGACCAAATTCTGGGTGACATTAGCAAGGGAGTAACTACTCGGTCTCGACTAGTTAATTTTTGTGAACATTACTCTTTTGTCTCCTCTATTGAGCCTTTCAGGGTAGAGGAGGCCTTGCTAGATCCGGATTGGGTGTTGGCCATGCAGGAGGAACTTAACAACTTCAAGCGCAATGAAGTTTGGACACTGGTGCCTCGTCCCAAGCAAAATGTTGTGGGAACCAAGTGGGTGTTCCGCAACAAACAAGACGAGCACGGAGTGGTGACAAGGAACAAGGCTCGACTTGTGGCAAAAGGTTATGCCCAAGTCGCAGGTTTGGACTTTGAGGAGACTTTTGCTCCTGTGGCTAGGCTAGAGTCCATTCGTATCTTGCTAGCATATGCCGCTCACCATTCTTTCAGGTTGTACCAAATGGATGTGAAGAGCGCTTTCCTCAACGGGCCAATAAAGGAGGAAGTGTACGTGGAGCAACCCCCTGGCTTCGAGGATGAGCGGTACCCCGACCATGTGTGTAAGCTCTCTAAGGCGCTCTATGGACTTAAACAAGCCCCAAGAGCATGGTATGAATGCCTTAGAGATTTCTTAATTACTAATGCTTTCAAGGTTGGGAAAGCCGATCCAACTCTTTTCACTAAGACTTGTGATGGTGATTTGTTTGTGTGCCAAATTTATGTCGATGACATAATATTTGGTTCTACTAATCAAAAGTCTTGTGAAGAGTTTAGCAGGGTGATGACGCAGAAATTCGAGATGTCGATGATGGGCGAGTTGAACTACTTCCTTGGGTTCCAAGTGAAGCAACTCAAGGACGGCACCTTCATCTCCCAAACAAAGTACACGCAAGATCTGCTAAAGAGGTTTGGGATGAAGGACGCCAAGCCCGCAAAGACGCCGATGGGAACCGACGGACACACCGACCTCAACAAAGGAGGTAAGTCCGTTGATCAAAAAGCATACCGGTCAATGATAGGGTCTTTACTTTACTTATGTGCTAGTAGACCGGATATTATGCTTAGCGTATGCATGTGTGCTAGATTTCAATCCGATCCTAAGGAGTGTCACTTGGTGGCGGTGAAGCGAATTCTTAGATATTTAGTCGCTACGCCTTGCTTCGGGATCTGGTATCCAAAGGGGTCTAACTTTGACTTGATTGGGTACTCAGATTCCGACTATGCTGGATGTAAGGTCGATAGGAAGAGTACATCGGGGACGTGCCAATTCTTAGGAAGGTCCCTGGTGTCATGGAACTCTAAGAAACAAACATCTGTTGCCCTATCCACCGCTGAGGCCGAGTATGTTGCCGCAGGACAGTGTTGCGCGCAACTACTTTGGATGAGGCAAACCCTCCGGGACTTTGGCTACAATCTGAGCAAAGTCCCACTCCTATGTGATAATGAGAGTGCTATCCGAATAGCGGAAAATCCTGTTGAGCACAGCCGCACAAAGCACATTGACATCCGACATCACTTTTTGAGAGACCACCAGCAAAAGGGAGATATCGAAGTGTTTTATGTTAGCACCGAGAACCAGCTAGCCGATATCTTTACCAAGCCTTTAGATGAGAAGACCTTTTGCAGGCTGCGTAGTGAGCTAAATGTCTTAGATTCGCGGAACTTGGATTGAATTGTAGCATACATGTGTTTATGCCTTTGATCATGTTTATTCTGCATTTTGTTGCTTATTATGGTGCTCAAGTTGTACAAACACTCCCTGGACCTCACAAGTCCGTTGCAAAGTGATGCACATGTTTAGGGGGAGATGTGTTACAACTTGATCCCTTGAGACTAACCATATGCTTGAGTTTGTTTGATTTAGTCTCAAAGAAGAATTGAAAGGGAAAAGGTGGACTTGGACCATGCAAGACTTCCACTGCACTCCGATGAGAGGGTAACTTATTCCAAGTCCATCTCATTAACTCTTAATTGCCATTTGCTCTTAATTGAAGATTTTGGTGAGGCAATGGGGTTAAAGGGCCAAGATTGATCCCGTTTTGGTGCTTGATGCCAAAGGGGGAGAAAATAAAGGCCAAAGCAATAAATGGATCAGCTACCACTTGAGGAATTTGAAAATAGTAGAGTTTTTGGTTTGTCAAAACTCTTTCATTGTCTCTTTTGGCTTCTTGTGGGGAGAAGTAGTAATTATGGGAAAAAGGGGGAGTTTTTGACATCTTTGATCAATCTCTCTTGAAATGATTCTCTTTTTGCTTCAACATGAGTGTTTGACATAGAGATGGAGATTTGAGTTTGATTTGCAAAAACAAACCAAGTGGTGGCAAAGGATGATCCATATATGCCAAAATTGATTCAAATTAAATTTAAGTTTTATTTGAAGAGAGTTTGCACTTGTTCTAGTTACTTTATGTTGTGTTGGCATAAATCACCAAAAAGGGGGAGATTGAAAGGGAAATGTGCCTTTGGGCCATTTCTAAGTATTTTGGTGATTGAGTGCCAACACATGTGCTTAATTGTGAATTTATGTACATGGGTGAACAAGGTGCAAATCATGAAGTAAAGGTACGTTTCTAAGCCTTAGTACATTGGTTTTGCGTACTAATATATTTGTCTAAGTGTTAGAAACAGAAAGAAGAAGAAGAGAGAAGAGGAGAGAAGACTTGGCTGTGTGCTGCCAAGACCCAGCTCGGTCTGGAGCACCGGACTGTCCGGTGTGCACCGGACAGTGTCCGGTGCGCCAGGCTGGCTCGGAGCGAACTGGCCGCTCTCGGGAAACTGGCCGACGGCGTACGGCTATAATTCACCGGACTGTCCGGTGTGCACCGGACTGTCCGGTGAGCCAACGGTCGGCCGGGCCAACGGTCGGCCGCGCAATCTGCGCGGGACACGTGGCGGAGCCAACGGTCGGAAGACGGCACCGGACTGTCCGGTGTGCACCGGACATGTCCGGTGCGCCAACGGCTCCAGATCTGCCAACGGTCGGCAACGGTCGGAAGCGCCAGATATGGAAACAAATCGGGCACCGGACATTGTCCGGTGTGCACCGGACTGTCCGGTGCCCCCGACGACAGAAGGCAAGGATGGCCTTCCGGATTTGCTCTCAACGGCTCCTAGCTGCCTTGGGGCTATAAAAGGAGCCCCTAGGCGCATGGATGAGATACACAAGCAACCTTTGAGCATTCTTGATCATCCACACTTAGTCTTTGCGCTTTCATTTGTGATTCTAAGTGATTCGAGCTCCGTTCTAGTGAGAACTTTGTGATACTCTTGTGAGCTCGATTCTTGGCCGTGTGTGTGCGCATTTCGCTGTGGATTTGTGTGTGTTGCTTCCCTCCCTTACTCTGTGTTTCATTTGTGATCATATACTTGTAAGGGCAAGAGACTCCAATTTGTGGAGAGTCCTTGCAAACGGGATAGTGAAAGGAACAACAAAACACCGTGGTATTCAAGTGGGTCTTTGGACCGCTTGAGAGGGGTTGATTGCAATCCTCGTCCGTTGGGACGCCACAACGTGGAGTAGGCAAGCGTTGGTCTTGGCCGAACCACGGGATAAAACCACTGTGTCACCTCTGTGCTTGATTTTTCTGTGGTACTGTGTTTTGTTGAGACTTCACCTTAGCCACTTGGCAATAATCGTGCTAACACTTAACAAGTTTTTTGTGGCTTAAGTTTGAAGTTTTTACAGGATCACCTATTCACCCCCCCCCCTCTAGGTGCTCTCAGTTCTGAGGGGTATCCTTGCCTTCGGGAGGCAGAGCTCTCGGCCCGTCGGACCGCAGCGCCTTCCAGGAGATTCTTGAGCTCCCCTTGGATTCGCCGACCCTCGGTGGTTGATGGCTCCGGCATTGCGCGGAGAAGCATCGCTGCTGCAGCCAGGTTCTGACCGACCTCGCTGGATGCGGGTGGCGGCCTGACCCTGACGTCGTTGGCGACGCGGAGCGGGAGACCCTGGGGCAGGTGACGTATTTCTCCGGCCGGGGGTTGGCCCGCCCATGCCTGCCCGACGTCCCGGCGGATCGGCTCAAGCGCTCCTGCTCCCTCGTCGAGCCTGGCCTGCGCCCCGCGGACTTGCTCGAGCTGTGGGTCGTGACCCCCCGCCGGAACGGGGACCACAGCTAGCTCCCGCGGGATGTCAGCGCGGGGCACCGGCCTAGGGAGATCACCGTCCTCCGGCACGCCGAGATGATTGCCTTCGGAGGGACCCCCTAAATCGACGTGGAAACATTCGCGGCTTGGGCCGCAGTCCTCGTCGTCGAGGCTGCGGCTACCGTCGGAACAGTCGGAGAGGTAGTAGTCACATGCGGTCATGAAGTCCCGCATGGCACTAGGGTTGCCAAATCCAGAGGAATCCCAACAGATGTTGGGGTTGTCATCTTCCTCGGACCCAGAGGGCCCGTAGGTCGAGACGTCCGTCAGCCGGTCCCAAGGCGACCGCATGCGAAACCCCAGAGGGTTTGACCTCGCCTCTACGAGAGCGCCCGCCAAAGCAACGTCGCTAGGCGGGTTGAGGCTGAATCTAAATGACGTAGGATGGGAATCGGTCGGTACCTTTCGGTCGACGAGCAGCGACATAGTCACGTCGGGGGCTGATTGCACCGTCGTCTCAGGTACGAGGGCGACGTCCTGCAGGCTCTCCGCGAGCGCACTGGCGTCGTCCACTTGCTCGGGATTGGCGTGTCACGGGGAGACGGCGCTCGCCTTCGTCTCCAACGCGAGGTCGACGCCCGACGCGCCCCCCGTTGGAGCGCCGGGGACGTCGACTCGCTCGACAGCCGACGAGGCGCGGCCTCCCGCTTGGCCTTGGTTGCCCCGCCTCCTCCTCCGTTGTCGGGGGAGAGAACGGGGCGAGCTCGAATGTTGTTCTCCCACCACGCGGGGAAGACGTCGTCGATTCCGCCGCCGGCGAGCGGGCTGTCGGCCGCCATCGTCGTTGTCGCGCGGCGGTGGAAGGAGTATCATGTCGTAGCTGCCGTCGAAGGACATGAACTCAAGACTCCCGAAACGGAGCACCGTCCCGGGTTGGAGAGGTTGCTGGAGACTGCCCATCTAGAGCTTGACGGGAAGCTGTTCGTCAACACGCAGCAGGCCCCTACCTGGCGCGCCAACTGTCGGCGTTTCGAGACCGGGGGGTCCCTAAGCCGACGAGTGAATGTCGCCGCGTGCCCCAGCCCAGATGGGTCGACGCGAGGCCGAGCGCGAAGGGGGGAAGTGAGGTGGTCGGAGATGGGCGTGAGAGAGGTGGAAATCCCGCGACCTTCGTGTTCGTCCCGCGCCCAGGTCGGGTGCGCTTGCAGTAGGGGGTTACAAGCGTCCACGCGGGAGAGGGAAGCGAGCGGCCCCAAGAGAGCGCCTGTCCCGTCCTTGTCCCCGCGCGGCCAACCTTCTCTAAGAGGGCCCTGGTCCTTCCTTTAATAGGCGTAAGGAGAGGATCCAGGTGTACAATGGGGGTGTAGCAGAGTGCTACGTGTCTAGCGGGGGAGAGCTAGCGCCCTAAGTACATGCCGATGTGGCAACCGGAGAGATTTTGGCACCCAGCTGGTATGATGTTGTGGCCGTCGGAGGAGCGACGGAGCCTGGCGGAGGGACAGCTGTCGGGGCGGTTGAGTCCTTGCTGACGTCCTCCTGCTTCCGTAAGAGAGCTGAGAGCCGTCGTCGTCACAGAGCATGCGGGGCGCCATCATTGCCTATCCGGCGGAGCTAGCCAGATGGGACACCGGTCTTGTTCTCTGCGGCCCGAGTCAGCTCGGGGTAGGGTGATGATGGCGCTTCCTGTTGACGTGGCTGGCCTGCGCCCTAGGTTGGGCGACGTGGAGGCTCCTCCGAAGCCGAGGTCGAGTCTGTCTTCCATGGCCGAGGCCGAGTCTGAGCCCCTCGGTCGGGCGAGGCGGAGGTCGTTCGGCAGAGGCCAGGGCGGAGTCCGAGCCCTGGGGTCGGGCGGAGCGGAGTTCGTCGTCTTCTGGGGCTGAGCCCGAGTCCGAGCCCTGGGTCGGGCGAAGCGGAGTTCGTCGTCTTTCGGTACATAGCCCGAGTCCGAGCCCTGGGTCGGGCGGAGCGGAGTTCGCCGTCTTCCGGGACTTAGCCCGAGTCCGAGCCCTAGGTCGGGCGGAGCGGAGTTCGCCGTCTTCCGGGGCTTAGCCCGAGTCCGAGCCCTGGGTCGGGCGGAGCGGAGTTCGCCGTCTTCCGGGACATAGCCCGAGTCCGAGCCCTGGGTCGGGCGGAGCGGAGTTCGCCGTCTTCCAGGGCTTAGCCCGAGTCCGAGCCCTGGGTCGGGCGGAGCGGAGTTCGCCGTCTTCCGGGGCTTAGCCCGAGTCCGAGCCCTGGGTCGGGCGGAGCGGAGTTCGCCGTCTTCCGGGGCTTAGCCCGAGTCCGAGCCCTGGGTCGGGCGGAGCTTCCTGTGGTGCCTTTGGCAGGGCCTGACTGCCTGTCAGTCTCACTCTGCCAAGCGGTACTGCGGTCGGAGTGGCGCAGGCGGCACTGTCCTTCTGTCAGGCCGGTCAGTGGAGCGGTGAAGTGACGGCGGTCACTTCGGCTCTGCCGGGGGGCGCGCGTCAGGACAAAGGTGTCAGGTCACCTTTGCATTAAATGCCCCTGCGACTTGGTCGGTCGGTGCGGCGATTTAGTCAGGGTTGCTTCTTGGCGAAGGCAGGGCCTCGGGCGAGCCGGAAACATGTCCGCCGTTGGAGGGGGGCCTCGGGCGAGACGGAAATCCTCCGGGGTCGGCTGCCCTTGTCCGAGGCTAGGCTCGGGCGAGGCGTGATCGAGTCGCTCGAATGGACTGATCCCTGACTCAATCGCACCCATCAGGCCTTAGCAGCTTTATGCTGATGGGGGTTACCAGCTGAGAATTAGGAGTCTTGAGGGTACCCCTAATTATGGTCCCCGACACCGGCCCAAAGCACACAATTTCTGGCACGGCCCATATCTGGCACGGCCCAACCTAATTGTGGGCCTGGGCCGGCACGGCCCACATTGTGGGCTGTGCCTGGGCCTCAAGTCAAGCCCACGGACCGGCCTGGCACGACCCATTTAACTAAGGCACACCGAGGCCCACTAAATATAGACTCAGTATTTAACTAAGGTTCGTCAAAGCCCACATGACTAGCATAACTTGGAGAATCTAGAGCTTCATTAAGCCATCGAGAACCAATACCTAGATATGGATAGTGAATAGTGATGATGATCATTGTATATGTATTCTGTATGGATGTATAGTACTCAATTAAACACTAAACAGAGAACTGAATATTATTTGTGAGCTAGTTGTAATATTTTTTCTTTCTGACCAAAGGTTTATAATGTGCATCCACAAAACATCTTAGTTTTATTTTGGTCATATATATATTATACTTTTTGTTGATATATTACTGTTGTATGTATATGGGCCGGTCTGGCACATTAAGGTATTTTGGGCTATTTGGGCCGGCCTGGCACACATAACTAATTGTGGGCCGTGCCGTGGGCCGATGACTGGGCACACGTGCTGGCACGGCACGGCCCATAATTAGATATGTGCTTTTGTGGGCCGTGCCTTTGTGGGCCGTGCTTTTGTGGGCTTGTGCCGTGCCGGGCCAGGCCGGCCCACATGTACATGTATAGGTGTCGGATGTTAGGTATGCAGGTAGTGTAGATGTAGCTACTGAGAATGACTAAGCTTAGCAATTCCCGTCCGTTTCCAGATGGCATTACAAGCGTAGCATTCGCAAAGACTGTCGATCCATCTCCATCCCATCCCAAACAATTAAAAGTCACCACTCACCATCACCTTTAATGGCCCAATAACCTACTACTATTCGATGCGACTACTGTACTATGCGAGAGAGCTGCGTGTCTGTACTTTCTTTTTTTTTTTTCCTAGAGCGTCTTTGAGACTTTGACACAGGCCCGATGTGGCGTGCATGCATGCCGGAAAAGAGTGGCCTCTGTCGCTCTCTCAGCTTGAGCCTGCGAGCGTCGCCTTTGGCCAACAACATCCTCGCAGCAGCTCGGTGGTAGGAGAAGGACACATGACACACGACGACGACGGCGACGCCACATGACACATTATCATATGCTTTTCTTCGTATCCTTTTTTTCATTTGAACGATGTTTTGCATGCTTTTTCGTGATGACATGTGTGCATGTTTTTCTCTCCGAATAATCCTTCTGGTCAAGTCAATTTAGCGGGTCCGAAGTTTCTAGTAACTCTGACCCGGAGATGAGTATGTAGCGGCGTGGTGCGGCAAAAACCAGATGCTCAAAAAGACTCCTGCTTTTGTTTACGCATTTTTTTTTTCCTTTTCGTTTTCTTGCGTTATATTGTAAGGAATGATTCTAGAAGACGTCGATGTGCTTTCCTTGACTCCTTGTAGTATTTGATTGAGACGGTTTTTTTCTTTCTTCATAGATAGATATTTGAGTGGAGCGGTGTTAGAAATTAACTAGAGTGGAATACATACAGGGGGAGTATAATGTATTGTGCTTCTTACTACCTGTCTGCGAATCTTGGATGGTTCGGTTCAGTTTACTTGTAGGAGTGAGGAGGAAGAGATGCCATCTTCTTGTTATGAAGTCAAGGGTCCAAAACCAAAGCTGGTTATTAGGTAATTACTAGACAGGAGAAAAGATAGTACCATCCGGCGGAAGTTGGCTTGCGCGCGTAAGTAAAGGCTGATTTGATGAACAGGGATTACGAAGAATTCATGGGAGAGGAATCTACTTGTCATTCTCATTCAAGGGGAGATTTTTTTTCCATGGATGGTCTCCCCGTGCGTAGGCGCTGCTTAATATTCCTACTTAACACTGGTAGAACAATCTTGGTGTGGTACTAGTAGTCGATAGAGGCGTGAATGTTTCTTAACCAAAACCTGATGCGCTTCGTTCGGTCAACTTCTCACCCACCTACGTGTCCATATTAGCTGCTTCGGGTCTGGAAGTGGAAGCTCGATTCTTCCAGCTAAACAAAAGAAGAATATGCTCAGCACTGCGTGGACGACGCGGCCGGCATACTGCTCGAAGTAAAAAAAAGCGAAGTTGATGCATCCATAGCCAATAGCCATAGGATAGGCGCACCGTTCAAATTTGTTCCATGGCGGCAAACACGCACGCCACGCCCGATACTAGGCTACTAGTACTAGCTAGCCTGTGTAGGGGAGGAGGAGGCAGGGGCCCGTGATCCGCGACGACGAAGCGCTCACGTATCAGTCTACGATGCGCGGTCCCCGCAAACAAAAAAACCGGTGGACCGGAGACGAGCGATCCCGCTCCGCTCCGCTGCTTGCGGCTTGCCTGCTTCTGCTCCACACGACCGCACGGCCGGCCGGTCCCCAGATCTCGTGAGCCGGTCTGGTACCGCGTGCTCTGTGGAGTGGTACCGTGGTGGCGCCGAGCCGATACGGATCACCGCATGTGACGGACGGGATGGGAATGGGACCAGAGTACCACCATACCATGGGAGCACGGCACGGGACTGACTTCCTTTCAGATTTGGCGGGGGTCGCCTCGCCCCATGCCCCCGTGGTCCGCCTAGCAGTAGCCACTAGGCAGTAGCGCCGAGACGCCGGAGCCGGACGGGACAAGAATGCAGCTGACCTACCACGGAACGGAAGAACGGGTGAGAGCTCCGTCTCGTGCTGCCGTCCACATCGCATACGCTCTTGGTGAGAAAAAATCGGGCAGTTAGCTGAGCTCCTAGCTCTACCAGGACCAGCAACTCGGGTCTCGGGGGAGGGAAATCAGGAAAGCATCATGCCCTTGCCTCGCCAGTTTGCTCAGCAATTTCGACGAGCGCCGCTAGAATTTCGTGCGTACTGATGAATTCTGGGGGCGGGGCGGGCCGCGGGCGTCGTAGGCCCACCCGCCTTCAATTATCAGCGAGTACCATGTCAGCTACTATCAATGAACAAACGCCAAGCAGTGCTCGTCCACAGCCACATCACTATACTGCACATCGAGATATCAAACCGGGGCCTGCAGCGCAGACCGACCAATCACTCCAGTTTCGAAATAGCCTCGCTGAAGACAAGATCCGTGGCACCAGGTCTCACAACTCACAGCTGCATGACAATGACAGTGCCGCCATCAATCAGCTGCCACCGTAGCACCAGTGGTTAACAGTAGACCACCAAAACTTTTCCCAAAAGCATATTTGGTCCCACTGAAATCACATTGCCAAGCAGCTAAGGCAAATCAAACGAGAGATTAATCCGGCAAAAAGTGAAAAACAAATCCAAACGCTAGATGAGGGGCTTGAGTAATTACACATGGATAGCCGAAAGACAAGCAGCAGCAGCAGCAGCAGCAGCAGCTACAAGCTAAAACCAACCTGATCAAGGCTAGAATGAGCACAGCAATTGAGCAATCTCACACTTTAGAACTGGTCCCTAAACACACCACCAATCACCTTCCGCAGCACAGGGTGCGACTGTCGATCACCCGTGCTGCTTAGTGACGATCAGGTTAACCGTTAAATCCAACAGGCTAAAGATGCACAAAAAAAAAACAGTCGACTCAGTCGAAGATAGGATTCATCGAATGCGTGAATCGATTGAATGCAGGCTAGAGTTATAGCAGATTCTCTCTCTCAGGTCAACTCAGATCAAGTAGCAAACGGATTGGTCGGCGCCGCCTCCGATTCAGCCTTTGAAGATTGATCATCAACTTGTTCAATGTTAGGGGTCACGCTTGACTTCTTGATCTCCTCTATCCGCATGACAACATGCGCCATTGACGGCCGGGCCTCTGGGACTTGTGCTGTGCAGTCCATAGCAAGCAGCACGAGCTGAGCCATGGGCTCCTCACCAGTCTGATGTCTCATGAGCTCCATATCAAACACTAGTGAACCCCACTCCGAGCGGTTAACTGACTGCACCCATCTGGGCAGGTCGACACCCTCGTCGTTGAGAGCAGCCTGGCTGGGGGCCTTCCCTGTGACCAGCTCAAGCAACAGAACACCAAAGCTGTACACGTCTGCCTTCTGGGAAACCCTCCGGGAATCAATAACCTCAGGTGCGCGGTATCCGGTGGTGCGAGACGATGAAGATGATGGACCAACAAGAGTGGTAAGGCCATTCTCTGATACACGTGCTTGATATGATTTTCCCAGGAGGACATTGGATGACTTGATGTTACCATGGGAAACCGTTGAGGTCGTTGAGTGGATGTACTCGACACCACGGGCTGCAGCTAGAGCAATGCTTGACCTTAAATCCCAGTTAAGTGGTGTCCTGCCAGAACTTACGTTGCCTGTTCAATAAAAATGAGATGCAGACAGTTTAAGTGAGGCCAAGTCACGACCAATTGCTGTATTCATGGTCAGCGAAGACGATTGAGAACAATACATTAGGGGGATCAAAGAACAACTTGATCATATAGCACCATTCACAAGCTACAATGACCCCAACTGATTTTCTTCTTTAATCAAACCAGAATATTCTACCAGTAAAGCAGAGGGCAAAGATAACTAAAATGAAAAATCCAAGAACATACAACCAATGATGACCAAGTAATCAATGATTCGGAAAGTTTCTCAGAACTAGTAAGCGACCAATTAGTGAAAAGGGAGGCATGATAACAAATATTTTATTAGAGGTTCCATGTTGACATCGACAAAGTTAACACATAAATCTGAGTCAGAACTGAATAAAGCTTTCCTAGTAATAGTGTAATACCCAGTAAATAATCACATATAATTCAAGTGCTTTGGATACCAAGCAAGATAAATAACACCTCGATCCCACTGATTTTGACTTGGTCTCCTTAGACCATGACAAAGAAATCAAGTCCTATTCACAGGACAGTAGAGAGTACGGGTATTATTAAAACGGAAAAACAATTTGGAGTACCTTCTAACCAACACGAGCCTTAAACATTAGAAAATGAAGCAATACTCTACCCCTACCACCCAAGAACATGCAATGCACATGGTACTCACAAGCACACGTACAGCAAAATGGTGATGCTACTAGCATAAACAGATAATATGCAACAGAAACCTGGGGGGTTAAGATCTCACCGTGCAGGACTGCAGACAGGCTCCCCATGGGCATGAAGTCGTAAACAAGTAGCTTCTCATCTTTGCTGTAGTAGTAAGCACGGAGTGGCACAATGAACTCGTGCTGAAGCTCACCAATCTCGGAAATGCGTTCACGGAACTCAGCTTCAGATAGAGTCACGTCCTTGAGGCGCTTCACGGCCACAGTTGCCCCAGACTCGAGCACTGCCTTGTATGTCGTCCCGAACGCTCCTTTCCCGAGCACCTCAGCCGACGCGCGCAGCAGGTCCTCCAGATCGAAAGGTGCCACGGCAGCCGCTGACCCAAAGAAGACCAGCTTCTTACCGGACGTCGACTGGCCGATAGGAGCGTTGGGGTGGCCTATTGTGGTCAAGGGCGCAACAGCAGCGCCGCTGGTCATCTCGGGAGGTTTCCTGCCGCCAGCAGCAGCAGCAGCAGCAGCAGGCGCTTCAGGTGGCGGCATCTCCAGAGACCGCGTCCTGGTGCCCCCCGACCTGCGACAGAGGCAGACGAGGAGGAAGAGGAGAAGTCCGGCGCCCAAGGCGGAGCCTATAGCGATTCCGGCAATGGCGCCACCGGAGAGCTTCTTGTTCTTGTGGCCACTTTCTCCCCCATTTCCACCGATGGTCCCGCCGCTACCACTACCGCTACCGTTACCGCCACCGCCACTGGGAACAGGCGTCAGCGACGGTGTCTGCCCCGCTGGAGCTGGGGAAGGGGAAACCTCGCCAGGGCAAGGCCCCAAGGGTCCGCCGCACAAGCCCGTCCCCAGGAACGCGGAGCGCGGCTGCGACCGAAGTGAAGCCGGGATGGATCCGTTCAGCTGGTTGAACGAGACATTGAACTGCTGCAGCGGCGGTAGCTTGACATCCGAAATCTCGCCGGAAAAGCGATTGTTCTCCAGGAGAAGGACCCTGAGGTGCGTGAGGCTGCCGAGCTCCGCAGGGATGGGCCCCGACAGGTCGTTCCCGCCGAGCGAGAGCCTGACGAGCGCCGGGAGCGCGAGAATCGCCTGCGGGAACCCGCCGGACAGCCTGTTCCCGTTGAGGAAGACGTTCCGAAGCGCGGCGGCGGAGGCGAGGTCGGCCGGGAGCGCGCCGGAGAGCCCGTTGAGGCGGAGGCTGAGCGTGTGGAGCGCCGTCAGGTTCCCGAGCGTCCCCGCGGGGACTGCCCCCGAGAGCGTCGCCCCGGGGAGCCGCAGCACCGCCACGCGGCCGTTCTCGCAGGAGACCCCCGTCCACGAGCACGCCCCCGCGACGTCCGAGGCGTTCCACGTCAGGCGCCGCCCCACGGCGTCGCGGAACGCCAGGAGCGCCCGCGCGTCGCTCGCGAGGTCGTCGGCCCCCGCCCGCGCCGCCAGCGCCGCGACGAAGAGCAGGAGCATGGGGAGCGGGGAATGGAGGCGCCGGGCGCGCCACGGTGGGGGCGGCGGCGACCGCATCTCGGCTGGGGTGGCGAGAGCCGGAACGGGCCGGAGCGGAGCGAGACGAGGCGGGGAGAGGGGTGGCGTCCGTTTCGGGGGGGAGGGGGTGGTGTGCTTTGTTGTGTTGTGTGGGCGGAGATGGAGTCTCTAGCGTGCGGGAGGAGAAAACCCCCCAAAAAACTCCCGTGGTCGTTTGGCGGAATGGGCCTCGGGGTGTTGGGGTAATTCGCGGGCGGGATTTATCCGGGTGTTGGGAGGTTGCGCCTCTGGGGGTTGGTGGGGCCGGACGACAGGGACGGGAACACGAAGCAGCAAACGAACGTGTGGCAAGAGGGTCTGAGTGGGAACGGGAATGGGAATGGGTTTCTAACCGGGAGAGGATCCGATGAACGGGGACGGGAGTGTGCGTGCGTAGCACAGTAGCACTGCGGCCTGCGCCTGCGGGAATGAGAGCGCGACGGTGCGTGAGCGCTGGCGCACTGCCGGCGTGCCCGGTGGGTGGTTGGGTTCAGAGTTCAGACTCCAGAGAGTGCCTGGGGGACGGTGCCGTGCTGATGCGTTGGGCGGGCTCGGGCCAGACCTGTTCGTTTTTTTTTATTTAACAAACAAACCGACAAATGCCGTGTTGTTTCGCGTGCCGGCCTGCCGAGGGTTCTGACATCTGGGCCCACCACCGGGCGGGCTGGGCAGATTGTTATGGCAGGTTTTGCTGGTACTGGCTTTTTTTTTCTTTTAGCCGCGGGTTGGACAGCTGGATTTACATAACGGCCATAAATACGCTCCGTTTTGAGGAACCACGCGTTTTATGACTAGGAATAAATATTGATTTCCGTTTATTCGGTCCTCGAAATTTAGTGGCGCCAGGCTTGGTTCGCCAAAAAATAAAAGAAAATGAATTCACATGCTCCCTTCGCTGAAATCGCGTTCCCGACTTCCCGTATTGAACATGGCCTTGCGCCCCTTGCCTGGGCCGAAACCGCATGGGTCGCTAGCGTGCCGTGCCGAATCCACGTACTACCAGACTACCAAAGGTTTCGTTCCTTCCCGACAAGCAACCAGCCACCAGGTCTCAGGTGGTCGATGGTGCGGCCGGCGCCCGGTAGGCGAGGGCCGTTCACTTACCGGTGTGTTCCAAACCATTTTCGTAAGACGGCTGCCGCTCAATGATGGCTGAGATCATCGTCGGCCACCGCCCTCGTATACGACACACGTTTGCGGTTTGCCGCTGATGAATTTGGTAGTAGGAATGGACCATGGCACGTTGACACGTCTCGTTCCTGGGCCCGTTCCGGCGAATTAGTTCGCCCACCAAAAGTGACAATCTTGGCTGACTGGTAGTACTAGTTCCTTCTATCTGCTTGCGGCTCTGCATCTTCTCTGTAGCTACAAGTCAATATTTCTTCGTGTGTCTAGCTATTTAAAAATGGCATAATTTGGCGAGCGGGGGATGGAGCAAATACAAATATTTGGACTGGATCGTGCATCTCTCATAGGCCATTACAAGCAGACCAATAAAATGCACGGTTAGGAGAATCATTTTAAAAGGTAATCATACTATCATGACGCTAATCCGAAGACATAATCTACTCTTAGGTGTTCGATGTAGAAGCTCTTGAGGTGTTTAAAGGTGTAATTGCAAAGAAAAATCTTAGAGCCGTCTCTCCGTGAAGAGACACATCTGGCTCGTAACCTAAGTAGCAACAGACGTCTCACTTCCCACGGTATGAATTTATCGTCTGTTCTATCGATCTGATGTTTTACAAATGCATTTAATTTTGTATTTATTAATAGACTACATTTATAAACATTCTATTGTATAATAGAGTCTCTTGGTTGTCTCTTGCTTGGAGAACTGTTTTGATGTCTCTCCACTATACATGCTCTTATATCTGATACTCAACATGTGTAATGTCCTAACCTGTAAGTAGCTTGGTCCTAAACATTTATTTGGTTGCTCCTTCATTTGCTCCAAGAAATCCATGGCCAAGGTCTTTTCCTATCACCAGCAAAGTCGAGGCATCGGAGTTATTAAAAGACGACCCGTTTTGCTACGCTCTCCGGGCTTCACGGGTGTCACTGCGCATCACATCGTGACACGCGTCTATGTCTATCGTTCGGACCCGAAATCCTTATGCAGCTGAGCTCTGAAGTCCGAACCTCCTCCGCTCTCTTTCTCTCCTGCACCAGACAGTGAGCCAGCGCCTCCCACGCTCCACCTGGGTCTTCACACCGTAGCTGCAGGACACCGCGCGCCCACTTTTTCTCCCTCCCCTCGCTCTCAGCATCGGCGAGCGAGATCTCTCGCCTTCAGGGAAGCTCCCCCCGGCGTCTATCTGTGACATTAGGCACCTCCGCGTCTTGCTCCTCTATAAGGCATCAACGCCCCTCCACCTCACGCCCTCTGAGGCGACCACACTCAGCCACCCCCGTGTTCCGTCTCTCCACCGCCGACTCGGAGGTATGCGACACATCAGACGAGCTGCTGCACCAGGTGGATGCCCGATTCGAGGGTAGGCCCCGCGTCGCGTCGCGGAGGTCGCCGAGCTGGTGCGGCTGCAATAGGGCAGCGCAGAAGCGGCTCCTCGAGGGCATGCCGATGAAGGTGGTGGAGATGGTCAAGAAGGGGAAGAAGTCCAGGAAGGGGAGGAGTAATATAGGAGGTTGCTAAGGACAGGAGTCTCGGCAAGTGGCACAGGGACGTAATGTAGTTGATGTTGGAGCACACAAGGATGGAGGAGACCCTCATCTTCCTTGACATACAGAGGGCATCTCTTCTAGGTTTATTCGGGTTTGATCTATTTTATTTTATGCAGCATTGCATTATGCTCTTAATTCCCCTTGATGTGCATGGAGGTTTAGGGAATTTGTATGTATTGTTTGTTTTCATTTTGATGCAGATGCAGCTCATCGCGATAGTCCGGAATCCATTCATTGTGGAGTACAAAGATTCCTACATGGAAAAGATAGGCAAAGGACCAAAATAAAGTGTATTAATGGTACTGCTTTAAATAATTAGGTGAAAGCCTTTCCTTGTTATGCACCTTAGGCGCTTACAAAAATTCAGGGTTGCTACATTTGCATTGTTATTGGAAATTGTGAGGGAGGAGACATGTATGTATCTGTTGGACAATGTTTTTCATATCTAGAAACTTTGCAAGCGGCTTGTGTAAGTGTGCGACTTCTCATGGCTCTTGATTATCTGCATGCAAATCACATTCTTCATCGAGACATGAAGGTCAGTAGCAGTGCTCGACTAATTTGAAGTACATGGTATTTCCCCTCCTTCCTAAGGCATGTAATTAGCCCCAATTGAAACTTCTTGGTTTATTTCAGTGCTCCAATATATTTATTGCCAGAGATAAAAGCATATGCCTTGGTCAGTGACTTAAGCTTAGGAAAAGTACAGTACTTTATGTATGAATTCAGAAATCCCAATGATATTCATTCTAAATATGTGCAAATGCAGGTGACTTTGATCTTGCCAATATATTGACATCAGATGATCTTGCGTCTTCTGTAAGTATACTTGAAAAATTTTGAATCTTGCATTTATTTGCTGGTGTTTCTTGTTACCGTATTTTCTCCAACAAAGGTGGTAGTAACACCAAGTTATATGTGCCTAGAACTTCTTGCTGATATACCATATGGTACTAAATCCGATATTTGGTCTCTAGGTGTGTACCACTTCAGTGTCATAAATTATGTTTCTACACCTAGATAGAATGAGTTTGCGATCTAATACTTGAATTTTACAGGATGTTGCATCTGACAAATGACTACTCTCAGGCCTGCAAACTGCACATTACAACGTGAAGTTGGTTATTGAAAGGTATGCTATGCTCATCTCCTCTCCTACCTACCCCTCTTTTGGTTTATGAAAAATTTATGTGAAAGGACAGACCACATTTCATATTGGCTACTTGAGGTTTGTTATTGAGAACTTGCCAAAGTAAGAATTTTGGGGTGATGGTGGGGGTTTGCGGTATCTGTTCACCGAGTTTCCAGTCGTTCGTTGCAAGATTTTCATTTTTTAGTCGTGGAGTGTGTTGTCAAGCTCCGAGTATCTGGTATCTTGTTCTACTATTACTCCTAACCTGATTCCTGATCACCCATGAACTCGATATAGTGCTTACCCTATATATTTAGTGCAAACTTTCTCTTTTAATATATAGCTTATGACCTTGCCATCAGATGTTTTGATGTATTCTCGTGCTTCCCAATTTTATATTGTTAACTGTATCTGTTTTTCTTACATATTTACTTATCATTTTCCCATTGTATGATTTATTCCCCTGCATTTCTCTATCCTCCATTTGGTACTTGATTACCTGTTAGAAGGTGCAAATCAACTCCTCGATTGCTGGGAGATCAATACAGTTTAATCATTAATGATTATCTTTTATTACACATTATTTAGTATGTATAGTTTCCGCATATTTCTAGCACACATCCTATTATTGTGGGTGGCTTCCAGACACTAGGTACATCGAGTCCTCCAATATGAGTTGAAAAGCTTAAGAGTGTTCTCTGGAGTATGCTTAAGTGTTAATAGTATCAATTTCTTGCAAAAAAGGAAGGGCTAATAATTTCAAGATCTTTTCATCTCATTCTATAATTGGCATAAACACGACCACGGGATAAACCACTGTGCCATCTCTGTGATTGATCTCCTGTGGTTATTGTGTTTTGTTGAGACTCCTCTCTAGCCACTTGGCATTATTGTGCTAACGCCTAACCAAGTTTTGTGGCATTAAGTTTTCAAGTTTCACAGGATCACCTATTCACCCCCCTCTAGGTGCTCTCACATGTATCATAGAGACCTCTCAAGAGACTCTTTATTTAATTAGGTCGTACATACCCTTGTACTATTGTCATGTCCATACAAATGTTTTCCCTATTTTGGCCATACAATCTTATAGAATCATCGGTCTGGCCACCTCTGTTTTAGGGCATGCACAATCCAGATCCCTGGGTTCATTTTTCTAAGTGTACAAAATAGTTAAGAGATTGTATAATACAACTTATAACCCCTATATCATAAATACAGTTAAGAGACAATATATATAAAGAGTTGTAGAGATGAGCTCTTCGCGAAAAGTTTATCTCTTGATATTTTTTTCACTTACCCTTAAAAAACCTTTAGTGCTGATTTGGTGACAAGAAAAATTGAGAAGATCTATAAAGGAGGAATCCTCTTGCTATTTAAGAGCTTTTTCGTCAATATCAAGGAGATATCTCCTCGTGATCCACTCCATTTCCATGGTCACCAAAAAGCACTTAAGAGATCCCGAGTTGTACAGAATAGTTTACAAGGAGTATGAAAAGCTCGAGCGCCTCTGGACACATTTGGATTCCATTCCAGTGAAAAGTCGAAAAGGTGAACAGCCCGTCACTAGCTTTTTTTCTACGTGAAGTCAGGAACCCACTTCGCTAAAACCATAGTAATAAAAAAGTAAAATATTCTTAAGTGGAAAAGGGATAAAGTGAAAGACGACGACAGGAGGCCCAGTTCCGGGTCACGTTCTCCGCAATGGGCCGGCCATTACGAGTCGAGGGACATGACGGCACGAGCCGAAAAGCCTTGGAAAGTGCACTCCCCTGCAGCGAATCGCGAGGCGTACGTACGGTGTACTAGCACAAAGCTGCACAGGCGCGCCGCGCACGGCGACGTCGACCCGACGCCGTCGCGCCGCGAGGCCCGACGACGACGACGACGAGCGCCTCGTTCCGCGGCCTCGCGCCCCCTTCCCGCGTGGCGTGGATCCTCAAGCAGGAACGGTGACCGACCGACCGGAACAGGTGGGCCGTGGGCGGCGTCTCGGTGCACGGGCAGCGAAAAACAATGGCGGCTCGTCGCGGCAAACGCGTAACGCACGGCATGTCGGTACGAGGCATTCGCGAAACAGCGGCCGACCCAGTCCAAACTGGCCGACCGGAACAGCCCTCTTCGTGGTCGCGGGTCGCCTACGGCGTACCGGTAAATAAATAACGGAACATGTCACGGATCAATGCTGCCTCCAAGAGCTTTTCTTGCTGGTGGTTGTCCGTCTGGATTGTGCGGCTCCACGTGGTAGCCTCTCGAAATACTCCAACAAGCTCGTCGCACACGTGACACGTGCACAGCAAACCGGCGTTCGATCGTGCGGCATCTCGCAGACCGGCATGTACACACCACACCTTCGAGAGTTGCTGGATTCGGCGGTGTTCGTCCGACACTGCGAGTCTGCACACGGGGACGAGGTGTCTTGCCTGCCCACGCGGTCATGCCGGTTCGTGCCAGCGTGGCATTACTGTCCGGTGCTGCGTTGTTCGGCCTCCGATGCGTTCCCCGGTTGCCAAACACGACCTGTGGCACCGTCACGTGCTGGCTTATTTACGCAGAACGGCAGAAGACAGCGATGTATGACTGGGCGAGTCGTACCGTCAGAGCGTCCTCCCTTCCTGCACGAGTACGGTGTGTGGTAGCCGACTGACTCCCTGTCCCCTCCAGGATCGCTAGTCGCTGCCCGTCTTGGGCTACGTTGTTTCCGTTCCGCCCTGGCATGCGGCCTGCATTTGGGTTGCTGGCTTCCTGCTACTTACAGGTCGCACGCAGTAGCAGTACGTAGTAGAACCATAAGTTAACTAGTGATTTTACGCGTGCCCATGCACGCGTAGAGCCGCTTCGTCTGTTTTGGTTTTCTACGCGACATGAGAATGTAAACGATATGCATCGCATACTGTGATCAGGTTTATCGAGAAACTGGCAATATGGGTAGGACTGTAATTTTCTAGCACAACTACACAAGCAACAAATACATCTTGATAAACCATTAGCCATCAGAACATTGCCAAATTGGTTGATGAATATGGATATTGCAATGATGGTTTGGTAAGTCCACATCCTAGTAAGTACATGTTTTACATCACATAGAGGACGTCCCCTGATTATCAGTATATATGCAATGCCATTATCCAAAGCAATAATGCTGTAATTTATAACCAGGATGAGCATTAGTGTCAGTTCACCATATATAGAGGAAGAGTAAAGAGTATATTTTCTAATCTAAAATACCATCTCTCTACTATGCTAGCCAGATGCAGTACTGTATTTCTAAAAGCATCCAAAGTGATCCTTTTTTTCCATAGCAAAATATAGATGTGTCTTCAAATTAAAAGGACTGTTCTTTCCTAGATGAATCACTTATGATATTGGAAGTCTTGTATAGCTGCAATTAATGTGATTTTATTTTGTTTGGTTAGATGGAGATAAATTGAGCTAGAGAATTAACCTCGATCGCTTCATTCTATAATTCTATAATTGAGGAAGCTTTATATGAGGCTTTTTTTTTGTGCCTGCAACACCTACGTAATCTTTAATTAAACAGTCATTGCTTGATCACTGCTCTGACCCACAGACTAGCTGGTTTGGTTTGCTGCCTAATTTATCATAGTTTGTCTCGATTTTTCAGCATAAGGTTAGTTTTTTTACTAACCTTATATAAGCTATAGCGCGGTTAGCTAATAACCAAACACTAGCTGCTCGCCAAAGTTGCCTAGATACACACATAAATTGGAGATTAGAATCGCTGAACTTGTTTGGATCATCAAACTTTATTGGGCCGGGCTTCAATCCCGCACGAGGACAAAGGTCCGGTAGCCTATGTGCTGTGTGCAGCTAACGCAGCCGATCAACATTTTCAGCTATGCTCCGGCTTCCCCAGCACAGCAGGCCTCTCCGAAGACAATGGCAACTCTAATTCTGTACAATTTTTAATACATCATGTGGCTAAATTTTTTCAAAGTAAAAAAAACGAACAACACATTTTTTCTATAGATTTATTTTTACCACGAATCTCCTCCTAACTCCTATTTACTTATATTAATTAAATCCTAAAGACTGTTCATGTCATATTGTTATTGTAAATCTAGTTTTAATAAAAGTTTTATTTGCATTTAATAAACAGTTGTATAAGCCTTTTTATGGCGTGGATTTTTTTTGTTTAACAAAGTAAAGTTTGATGATAATGGATTTCTTATAGTACTGTCACCAACTATATTTAAGTCATAAAATCGTAGAATAAAACTTCAAACTAAAAATAGATATTTTGTCTATATTTTATTTTGTTTTATATAATATAATATTCTAAAAACAATGGAACAAAAGCGTCACAAAACCATCTAAGAGCATCTCTACTAGTTTCAAAACAAATCCCTAAAACTGATTTAAAGTGTTATTAGCCAAAAGTCATCCTCCAGCAGCTTTTTAAATGAGATTCTCAAACATACCAGCTTCATAAATATCCCTAATTACTCTCCAGACTAGGGAGTTGTTTTACACTTTCAATAGCTTATTTCACGCGTCAATCACACAGTGGACACTTACCCGCCATCGAGTCCACGCACGTGCACAAGTGATGCACTTTGAATGATTTAAGCTACAGAAAGATTGAAATTTATCATCACGCTTGACAAGTCAAAAGATGACCCATTAAAAAAATTAGAGGAAAACGTCCGACCGTGATTCATAAAATAATAATCAAAAGAAGAATGATGTATATTAAACTTTATCGTATAGATGAAAACAAGCTTGAATCTACAAGTAATAATTAGAAAAGATGAGTTAGTGTAATTGAAAATTATTTAATAACCTAAGAATTGGAAACTCTTGAAGCCTAAGGTAGTTTTTGTTTCCAATATGTATTTAACAATTTGCTAAATTTAAATTTAGAGAGTTTTTTTAGGGAGCTAAGAGAGATGCTCTAAACAACAGGTTGTTGCCTTTTAAGGTCAGGCTCGCGAGTCTCCTGTTTGCTTGTTTTTCGAATGGTCAGCTCCATCAACGTCTGTGTCAATGCCTAAGGACATGTACGACCTATAGAGCAAGAGACGACTAAAAAACTGTATTATAAATTCTAAATCTTTAAATCATAAATATAGTTAAGAGACGATATATATATATATATATATATATATATATATATATATATATATATATATATATATATATATATATATATATATATATATATATAGTTTATATATTAGGAGCCATGTGCTTCCAATAACTAAAGGAAGTCTAGGTCGGACGGTGCATTTCGGTCGAGCCGGACCATATCCGGACGTCTATAAAATAAGACCCGGAGTGCTAGGGTTCAGTTTTTTACGCTCCACCCCAATTCATTAGCTACGCCACGTGCGACGACGGCGGTTGCCCCAGAGCGTGCGCGGCGGTGGACCCCCAGCCGGTGGCCGCAGCTCCATGACCTCGACGTGCGGTGGCGGAGGTTCCTCGATCTGGAGTAGTGGCGGCGGTTCCTAGGTCGGTGGCGGCAGCTCCCCGATCCAAAGGGCGAGCGACAGCGGGGCCCTTGTGCGGGCAAGCGGCGGCGTCCCAGAGGTCCCGAGGAGGCGGTACTTCTAAAGCCGGCGAGCAAGCAACACCCGTCGACGTGCGAGTAGCGATGGCGACGCATGAAGCGCGATGTTCGAGCGAGCGGCGTCACGAAAGTCCTGAGATACGCGCAGCGATGATCCCGCGTGACATCCTCCGATCCGGCGCAGTTTTCTTTTTGATTTTTGTGTTTTATGCCTACCACATGTATTATTTACGCCAAAAACTGTACGAGTTTATGCTTAAACACGGAGTTCGTATGTCAGTTTACTGCATGCACATTGGAAAGACAATTCCTTGATTTATGATGTTCGTAATTTGCGCGCATGCAATGGAAACTCCCACGATTTTTGCCATAATTTTTGGATCTCTATAAAAATAGAAACCGCATGCATACGGCTGCCATGTTTTCGGATCTATCATAAAAATATGATAGTAATAACAACCTACTAGAGCTATCAACCTCTCACATTGACTCGGTATTTACGCTTATAATTGAGGGATTTTATGCTCAAAACTTAAGGTTTTTACGCTCTACCCGGAGATGCGTCCACCAGTGAACAACATGCCAGATTTTTTACACAGTGTAACGAATTGCATAAATACCTATATCGTGTAGTATAATTTGTATCAATATATATCATAAACTAGTTCTAATGCGTTTAGCTGCATGGCTGTTGGAGGGATCCTATATTTACGAAGAAAATAAAACATTAAATGCGATTTTTTGTTTCTATGCATGCAATTCATTTCCTTTCATTGCATATTCTTTCCATCATAAATTCGTGTGAATGCAGTTGGTAACATATTTTTACGCAGTATACCGAATTGCATAATTATCTATACAGTGTGGCATATTTAGTATCAGTATATATTATAAAATAGTCATTACGAATCTAGCTGCATGGCTGTTGCAGCGATCCTAAATTTATGGAGGAAATAAAGCATTTAAAATAGAAACCGCCACACATATCTTTCCTAAATTTACGTACATGCAAGGGAACGTGTTTGACTCATGCATGCATTTTGCCATAATTTTTGGATCTGTATAACCGCATGCATGTGACTGCCATGTTTTTTGGATCTGCCATAAAAATAGGATCGCAATAACAACCTACTAGAGCTATCAACCTCTCACATTGGCTCGATATTTACGCTTATAATTGAAGATTTTTTTGCTTAAAACTTAAGGTTATTACGCTCCAACCCGGAGATGCGTCCACTAGTGAACAACATGCCAGATTTTTTATGCAGTGTAACGAATTGCATAAATAGCTACACCATGTAGTATAATTTGTATCAATATATATCATAAACTAGATCTAATGTGTTTAGCTGCATGGCTGTTGGAGGGATCCTATATTTATGAAGAAAATAAAACATTAAATACGATTTTTTTGTTTCTATGCGTGCAATTCATTTCCTTTCATTGCACATTATTTTCATCATAAATTCGTGTGCATGCAGCAGGTAACAGATTTTTACGTAGTATACCGAATTGCATAAATTCGTGGTGCACCGGACAGTGTCCGGTGCGCCAGGCTGACTCTGGCGAACCTGCTACTCTCGGGAGTTCGACGATGGTGTACGGCTATAATTCACCGGACTGTCCGGTGGGCCGTTCACAGGCGAACTCGTCGCTCTCGGGAGATGATTAACGGCGTACGGCTAAAATTCACCGGACTGTCCGGTGGTTCACCGGACTGTCCGGTGGTTCACCGGACTGTCCGGTGGTTCACCGAACTGTCCGGTGAGCCAACGGTCGGCCGCGTGATCTGCGCGGGACACGTGGCCGAGCCAACAGCTAGAAGGAGGCACCGGACTGTCCGGTGTGCACCGGACAGTGTCCGGTGCGCCAACGACTCTCAAATCCCAACGGTCGGCTTCGCCAAATAAGGAAGGATATCCGCACCGGACAGTGCCCGGTGGTGCACCGGACTGTCCGGTGCGCCAGGCGACAGAAGGCAAGATCAGCCTTCCTAGAATGCTCTCAACGGCTCCTAGCTGCCTTGGGGCTATAAAGGGGACCCCTAGGCGCATGGAGGAGCACACCAAGCATTCCTTGAGCACTCTTGATCACTCACACTCCATTCTTGCGCACTTGTTCGACATTCTAGTGATTTGAGCTCCGTTCTAGTGTGCTAGTCTTTTGAGCTTAAGTCTGGGTCTTGTGTGTGTATTTGCTGTGATCTTAGTGTCTTGTGTGAGTTGCTAATCCCTCCCTTACTCCGTGCTTCTTTGTGAACTTCAAGTGTAAGGGCGAGAGGCTCCAAGTTGTGGAGATTCCTCGCGAACGGGATTAAGAAAAGCAAAGCAAAACACCGTGGTATTCAAGTGGGTCTTTGGACCGCTTGAGAGGGGTTGATTGCAACCCTCGTCCGTTGGGACGCCACAACGTGGAGTAGGCAAGCGTTGGTCTTGGCCGAACCACGGGATAACCACTGTGCCATCTCTGTGATTGATATCTTTGTGGTTATTGTGTTTTGTTGAGACTCCTCTCTAGCCACTTGGCGATTATTGTGCTAACACTTAACCAAGTTTTTGTGGCTTAAGTTTCAAGTTTTACAGGATCACCTATTCACCCCCCCTCTAGGTGCTCTCATTACTTGTATAGTATCCGTGATTTCCTTTCATCCGAAAAAACACCACAAAGCCTGCATAACTATTTGGAGGTGGAGATGGCCGGCTCTGGAGAGTCGCCGGCGATGGTAGGAGATGGCGTTCGTCTTGATCTAGAGACAGAGGGAGTAGTTGATGGTAACTCACTGGTCACACCACCTCCTGCTCTACTGGGTCCTGTAATCGACGAGATGAGCATAGGGGAAGAAGGAGAACAAAGGGTTCGACCTCCTATGTCCAATATTAGCTTCAGGGAGATGGATACGCCTCAAATACTTCATTCACATGTAAGTCCAATTGTTGTATTTGATTCTTGATTGATTAGATTGTTATGATCATATTCCATGGTACAAACAACAATGTCAATGAATTAGTAGAAAGAAAACATTGATCCAACTATAGTGCCAACGGTAGGGATGACTTTCAAGGATGTTGATGATGCATATAAATTCTATAAAAGGTATGCATATGAAGTTGGATTTCCACTGAAGAAATACAGAGAGAAGACATTCAGTAAGTGGATAAATTGTTCACGTGAAGGTAAAAGTGCACCAAAATCAAATGATACACCTAGGATGAGGAATAGGACTTCGGGGCGTACGCAATGTAAGGCTGGAATAAAATTAAAAAATATGATGATGAAAAAAAATGGTTGTAGCTGCAAAAATTGAACTGGTAAACTTGGAGCATAACCATGAGTTCATAACTAACGAAGCAGAGAAACAACATTTACGTTGCAACAAAAGTAGGGATGCTGAGTTCATAAATTTTGTTGATGCAATGCATGATAGCCGAGTGCCGCAGCATTGCATAGTTGATTTTATATCAGAAATGCATGATGGGCCAGAGAACGTACCGGTAACTGCTCAAGATCTGAAAAACATGTAAGCAATATTTTTATGTTTCATGTGTATATATTAAGTGCCATAAATATTACTATAGTAAATGTTTGTATAATCATTTTTGTGCAAACAAATGTAGGAGGGCAGCAAGGAGACGAGAAAACTGTGCAAATGATGTAGCCAAACTTTTGGCTTTCTTTACAGAATGCAAGAAACAGAATCCACAATTTTTTGTGATTTTCAGTTAGACAATGATGGGAAAATAGTGAGTATTTTTTGGTCACACGCAAGTATGCAGGGGGAATATGCAGATTATGGGGATGCTGTGACATTTGATACAACACACAAGACAAATATATATGATAAACCACTGGGCATGTTTGTTGGAGCTAACAGCCATCTGCAGTGTACAGTGTTTGGATTTGTTTTGTTGGGAGATGAAACAGTGCAGACTTGAATGGGCTTTCAATTCATTCAAAACATGTATGGGATGCGAGGGTCCGAGAGTTATGCTAACAGGTATGTGGTATGCCAATTTGTTATGCAAAAAAGTGAATTAATTTATTGTGAAAGTAAATTAATAGTTTGTGAGCAATTGTAGATCAAGATCCTGCAATGCCAATTGCTCTAAGAACTGTATTTCCAAAAACAGTTCACAAACTGTGTTTATGGCATGTCCAGAACAGATTTATGCCATTCTTAAATGAGATATATGCAAGGTTTGCTGATAAGGATTTTAAAACAACATTCCAATCTATTATACATCATCCATTAACTCCTCATGAGTTTGAATGTGCCTAGGAAATGATGCTAGAGGAGTTCAATCTTCATGAAGATATGACTCTATGCAAATTATATGAAATAAGGAAAGAATGGATACCAGCATTTTTTAAAAATGACTTCTGTGGGGTAATGGTATCTACACAACGAAGTGAGAGCATGAACAGATTAGTGAAGCAATCACATGTAGATGCGAACACCCCTCTGCATGAGTTCGCTAAACAAATGATGAAAATGTTGCATAGCAGGAAAATGAAAGAATCAAAGGAGGCATTGATGAGCAAGGTATGTCATGCTTGTTATCAATAACATATGGCATACATGTTTATGTAAATACTTTGTTTAATTATGATAATAACGTCTTATAGGGACCAAGGACAACAGATACATTGTATAGGTTCGAAGTGAGAGTCTCTAGAGCATACACCAGAGCTGTTATGAATAGATTTGAGGAATCAATGAAATACGCCACTGCATACAAAATATTAAAGGACACATACGGTTGTGATAAAGATTGGATCGTACAACATACAAAAAGGTCTAATAAAATTGTGTGGGGACAACATCAATTCAAGATAACAGCGGACATAGATGCTGGGGAGTATACATGCGAGTGCAAACAGTGGGAACATACAGGTTTGTACATATTGTGTTGATTAAAATAATAAATTTGCATACTAAATAATTTGTTGATTGTAGTACAAATTAATGTATATCGTTAAAAAATAATGGTTGGATTTCATGTTTTAAGGTCTATTGTGTGTTCATCTTTTAGGAGCCTTCATGCATCTTCAAGTTGAAAAGATACCTTCAAAGTATATATTGCAAAGGTACACTGTCTCGTCAAGAAAAGATGTACCGTTTGAAAGAATTGATAAGAGCTTCAGGGGAAAGGATGGAGTTACTAAATCATACAGACAGAAAATGTTGCTAACGAAAATAATGAAAGTGGTTCGCCAGGCGTGTATGTCAAAAGCAGGGTACGACAAGGCAATGGATGTGTTGGATGAGCTCGATGGCGTTCTATGCCGATTAGAGCCAGATATTGGATGTAATGAGTCATGTGATGTTAGTGATGATGAGGAAAACCAGGTAATAAGATTCCAGTTTTTTAAATGTTATACTATTTGTAACATATAGTATGCATAGTAACATATTATTTGTACCAGGAAGGAGAATTAAATAATAATAATGTTGCCGATGGGATGGAAGATGACAATACAATTACATGCCATAAAATGGTATGTAAAAGATAAATATATAATCTTGCATGAAGTATTGTATATAATGAATATATAAAATCAATGAACTAGGCAAATTTTATTTTGTAGGATGAGGATAAAACCATGACTGGATGTGAACATGCGTTAACATTAATAACAGCTGGTAACCAGGTATATATTTAAAAAATATTGTTTGGTATATAACGAAAATATATGTTTATGTTGCATGGAAATGTTGATGTATTTGGGTTGGGCTATATAGGTGGACAACATGAGAATTCCACCTGAGGTTGGTGATACAAGTTCTCCGTGTCACGTAGCACATGAACAAATGGAACATATTGGTGCATCCTCAGAAGCTAAAAAGGTGAGCATTGAGAAATGCTTTTACTGATTGGTAGAAAGATACTTTATGTAAATATTTGTATACTAATTAATAACTTCTTTTATTATACAGAGGTTGAATTTTAATGTGGATGTTATAAATCTGAGTGTGCCGGATCGTGCAAGACCAAAAGGACGGACAATAAAAAATACAGAAGATAGGATTATGAAACTAGGTGCGAAAGGAGAAAAAAGAAGAATAGGAGATGCCAATTGTGTGGAATAGCAGATGGACATAACAACAGAACATGTCTGTCTGTGGAAGAGAACAAAGCAAGACTAGCAAAACTGGCTAATCGAAAGAGAGGACGACCAGCCAGATCAAGACTAAACAATAAAACAACTGCTCCACAGTGGAATGAAACAGCGACTGCTAAAAAACATCGTATTGATGAAGAAGTAGAAAATGAATAAGCCGCTGAGCATATGGAATTGGGTGAATAATTTGAAGTGTGACTAAAGAGTGGTCGATGTAGTATAAATTTGTAATAGCACAATGACCTATGTTTTAGTTTTTGGAAATTAATAGTTTGCATGACTGGGTTATATAATGCGTTGATATAATACTATAATATGTTGCGTAAAACTAGACCATTACACAAATTATGAAATTGAATATATACCAAAAATTGGCATTGAACGTTTAGCAATCGGCCGATCTGGACATAAATGGTATATAAACTCAATACACTTAACATAACTAAGCAAATGGGAGTACATACTTCAGGTTTCACACTACATCTACACCAGAAAGGTTGTAGCATAGGCACTGGTCACAGTTATCATAATTAGCATGGTAAATGTGTAAAAAAGGAACCTAATGTATATAAAATAAAGAAGTATATAGGTTGCATAAAACTTGAATATTAAAGATAATATGATAATAGAAATACGCCAAACATTGGACGAAAACGATTAACCATCTCACAATCTGGAAATGAAAAGCATATAAGTTCATAACAGATAGCATAACTAGACAGTCCGGTAACACTTATGTTTTACACACTTGAAATAAAAACTGATACAAAGTAGCATAGACACTGGACACATCGAACATAAGTGTCATATGGAGTATCATACACATGAGCAACACCTGACATAAGTGACTTAAGAAGTAACATAAACAGTTTGGGGATCCCATAGGGAATCATGTTCAGCTATGATATCTAAGTCTTGGCTTTCAAACAACGTCGTTTCCTTGGAACATACTTGAAAGGCAGCAGTTCTGCAGGGAGAGGGTAAACCCTGTTGTTGCGATGAAAGGTCAGGTAATGTAGAACAAAAGCACGTTGGTCCAATGGTTCATCCTTGTCGGCGTTTCGAGACCGGGGGGTCCCTAGGCCGACGAGTGAATGTCGCCGCGTGCCCTAGCCCAGATGGGTCGAGCGCGAGGGCGAGCGCGAAGGGGGGAGAGCGAGGCGACCAGAGACCAGCGTGAGAGAGGTGGGAATCCCGCGGCTTTCATGTTCGTCCCGCGCCCAGGTCGGGTGCGCTTGCAGTAGGGGGTTACAAGCGTCCACGCGGGAGAGGGAGCGAGCGGCCTCCAGCGAGCGCCTGTTCTCGTCCTCGTCCCCGCGCGGCCAACCCTCTCTAAGAGGGCCCTGGTCCTTCCTTTTATAGGCATAAGGAGAGGATCCAGGTGTACAATGGGGGGTGTAGCAGAGTGCTACGTGTCTAGCGGAGGAGAGCTAGCGCCCTAAGTACATGCCGTTGTGGCAGCCGGAGAGATTTTGGCACCCAGCTGGTGTGATGTCGTGGCCGTCGGAGGAGCGATGGAGCCTGGCGGAGGGACAGTTGTTAGAGCGGTTGAATCCTTGCTGACGTCCTATTGCTTCCATAAGGGGGCCGAGAGCCGCCGTTGTCACTGAGTATGCAGGGCGCCATCATTGCCTATCTGGCGGGGCGAGCCAGATGGGACGCCGGTCTTGTTCCCTGCGGCCCGAGTCAGCTCGGGGTAGGGTGATGATGGCGCCTCCTGTTGACATGGCTGGTCTACGCCCTAGGTTGGGCGATGTGGAAGCTCCTCCGAAGCCGAGGTCGAGTCTGTCTTCCGTGGCCGAGGTCGGGTTCGAGCCCCAGGTTCGGGCGAGGCGGAGATCGCCGGCTGGTGCCGAGGCGGAGTCCGAGCCCTGGGGTCGGGCGAAGCGGAGTTCGTCGTCTTCTGGGGCTGAGCCCAAGTCCGAGCCCTGGGTCGGGCGAGGCGGAGATCGTCGTCTTCTGGGACTTAGCCCGAGTCCGAGCCCTGGGTCGGGTGGAGTTCGCCGTCTTCCGGGACTTAGCCCGAGTCCGAGCCCTGGGTCGGACGGAGTTTGCCGTCTTCCGGGACTTAGCCCGAGTCCGAGCCCTGGGGTCGGGTGGAGTTCGCCGTCTTCCGGGACTTAGCCCGAGTCCGAGCCCTGGGTCGGGCGGAGTTCACCGTCTTCCGGGACTTAGCCCGAGTCTGAGCCCTGGGTGGGGCGAAGCGGAGCTTCCTATGGTGCCTTCGGCAGGGCCTGACTGCATGTCAGTCTTACTCTGTCAAGTGGCACCGCAGTCGGAGTGGCGCAGGCGGCGCTCTCCTTCTGTCAGGCCGGTCAGTGGAGCGGCGAAGTGACGGCGGTCACTTCGGCTCTGCCGGCTGGGGGGCGTGCGTCAGGATAAAGGTGTCAGGCCACCTTTGCATTAAATGCTCCTGCGATTTGGTCGGTCGGAGCGGCGATTTGGTCAGGGTTGCTTCTTGGCGAAGGCAGGGCCTCGGGCGAGCCGGAAACATGTTCGCCGCTGAAGGGGGGCCTCGGGCGAGACGGAAATCCTCCGGGGTCGGCTGCCCTTGTCCGAGGCTAGGCTCGGGCGAGGCGTGATCGAGTCCCTTGACTGGACTGATCCCTGACTTAATCGCACCCATCAGGCCTTTGCAGCTTTGTGCTGATGGGGGTTACTAGCTGAGAATTAGGAGCCTTGAGGGTACCCCTAATTATGGTCCCTGACAGTAGCCCCTGAGCCTCGAAGGGAGTGTTTGCACTCGCTTGGAGGCTTTCGTCGCACTTTTTTGCAAGGGGACCAGCCTTTCTCGGTTGTGCTTTGTTCCGGTGGGTGCGCGTGAGCGCACCCGCCGGGTGTAGCCCCCGAGGCCTTGGAGGAGTGGTTTCACTCCTTCGAGGTCTTAATGCCTCACGTAGTGCTTCGGCTGGTCTGGTCGTTCCCTCATGCGAGCTGGCCGTAGCCCAGGTGCACGGTCGGGTCCCAAGTTCTCGGGCTGGTATGTTGACGCTGTCAACGGTTCTGCCGGAGCCGGGTTTACGAGAGCAGCCCCCGAGCCTCTGCATAGAGCGAGAGGGCGGTCAGGGGTAGACTCGGCTTTTTTACATACGCCCCGGCATCGCCTTTCCGCAAGGAGTAGGGGGGGAAAGCGCCATGTTGCCCTCGATGGGCGCCGAACATGGTGTCTCCGATGAGCTGCAAGCGGGTAATCCGAGTGGACGTCCGTGCCCCGTTCGTTAGGGGTCGGCTAGGGGCCCAAGGGCACGCCTAAAAGTACCTGCGGGTGATCTGCCGGACCCGGTCCCCTAGCGACGGGGTCCGAGGGCTTGATGCCTCCCTCTGATGGGATTTCGTTACAAGATCGCTCCCGCTGGTCTCGGAAATGTCCTAGGGTACCTCGGGAGCGCAGCCCGAGCCTTGGTTATGTATCTAACATACCCATGGTCATCCCTCGCTCGGCGTCTGGGGCGGCTGTGAACCCTTCGGGGGCCAGCCTTCGAACCCCTGATCAGTAATGGGCGCGGAGCCCGAGTAGCCTGAGGCGACCGTGGAACCCTTTCGAGGGGCTGGCCTTCGAACCCCTGACCAGTAGTGGGTGTTGGGCCCACGCGATCTGAGGCGGCTGTCGAACCCTTCTGGGGGGCCAGCCTTCGAACCTCTTATCAGTAGGGGGGCTCGGAGCCTGGTTCCTTCTCGGGGAAGGATCCTTTTCGAGGTATCCCCCTTTCCCAGTCCCTATTGCAAGAGAGAGAAAGAGGAAAAACGGAAAAGGATACGAAATCGAATGGTGCGGCGTACCTTTTTTGACGCGGTCATTACGGCGAAGGCGAAGCGTCGCTCGCTTCTCCTGCCAGAGGCGCCGCGTGTCCCGCCGCGGAGTTGATGCGACGGGGCGAGTAGTTCGCAGGGTAGCCGTTGCGCGTGCGTGAGCCGTTCGAGGAACGGGTCACGGGCGCGTTGTCTTCACGCCGTGAGAGAGGGTTCTCTCGCTGCCCCCGGATGGGACGTAAGCTTGGCTGACGACGTGACCGCTGCACCTGCCCGCCTGCCACCGCCATTACTGTCGGCTCGTCTTCGGCCGTATTGACCGTCGCGCCAGGCTGGAGCCGCTGGGTCGTGCGCTGGGTGGCCTCGAATCGCGGTATTGGTTCCGCAGTCGAGGAGGCGCGGTGGTGGCGCAGGTGGCGATGCAGTTACTCACACGTAGCAACCGGCGCACCGGTTGCATGACGCGTGGGCCTGGGCCTCCATGCTGGGCGTGTTGGGAGTCGGAGAAGTGCGCCCACTTGGCGCGGTTGCATGCCGCCTGCACGGCTGCCCGCCCTTTCGCCCGTTGGTCTGGGCAAAAGTGGAGAGTCGCTTGTAACCGCTGGGTGGTTGTACGCACCGCGCACGGCAGTTTGGCCTCTTCTGCTCTGAGCCGGCTTGCATGACGCGCGGGACCCAGCCCCCGCGTCGTAGGGGAGGACCTTGGAGTGTGTTGGAGAAGACTCAGCCCGTGACGGCTGGGGACGCGAGTAGGGAGAACCGCCCTTAAAAGGAGGGTGACCCCCTTGGAAGGCGACCATGTCTTCGCGCTTGATAGTCGCCTAGAGGGGGGGGGTGAATAGGGCGAAACTGAAAATCTCAAAAATAATCACAACTACAAGCCGGGTTAGCGTTAGAAATAAAATAGAGTCCGCGAGAGAGGGCGCAAAACAAAACGTAAGCAAATGAAGAGTGTGACACGTGGATTTGTTTTACCGAGGTTCGGTTCTCGCAAACCTACTCCCCGTTGAGGAGGCCACAAAGGCCGGGTCTCTTTCAACCCTTCCCTCTCTCAAACGGTCCCTCGGACCGAGTGAGCTTTTCTTCTTCTCAATCAAACGGGAACAAAACTTCCCCGCAAGGGCCACCACACAATTGGTGCCTCTTGCCTTGGTTACAATTGAGTTTTGATCATAAGAACAAGTGAGAAAGAAAGAAAGCGATCCAAGCGCAAGAGCTCAAAAGAACACGGCAAATCTCTCTCGCTAGTCACTAGAGGCTTGAGTGGAATTGGAGAGGATTTGATCTCTTTTGTTGTGTCTAGAATTGAATGCCTAGCTCTTGTAAGTGGTTGGAAGTTGGAAAACTTGGATGCAATGAATGGTGGGGTGGTTGGGGTATTTATAGCCCCAACCACCAAAAGTGACCGTTGCTGGAAGCTGTCTGTTCGATGGCACACCGGACAGTCCGGTGCACACCGGACAGTCCGGTGCCCCCGCCACGTCACCATTGCCGTTGGATTCTGACCGTTGGAGCTTCTGATTTCTGGGCCCGCCTGGGTGTCCGGTGCACACCGGACATTTACTGTTTGATGTCCGGTGCACCGGTATGGGCACGTCTGACGTCTGCGCGCGCTGCGCGCGCATTAAATGCACCGCAGGGAGCCGTTGGCGCCGAGAAGAGCCGTTGCCCCGCTGGTACACCGGACAGTCCGGTGCACACCGGACAGTCCGGTGAATTTTAGCGGAGCGGCTGCCGCGCGAACCCGAGGCTGGCGAGTTCTGGAGACCGCGCTTCCTTGGAGCACCGGACACACCGGACAGTCCGGTGAATTATAGCGCGCCGGCTTCCGAGAATTCCCGAGGGCGAAGAGTTTGAGTTTGAGTCCTCTGGGCGCACCGGACACTGTCCGGTGCACACCGGACAGTCCGGTGCCTCCAGCCAGAGGTGCCTTCGGTTGCCTCGTTGCTCCTTTGTTGAATCCAAAACTTGGTCTTTTTATTGGCTAAGTGTGAACCTTTTGCACCTGTATAACTTGAGTACTAGAGCAAACTAGTTAGTCCAATATTTGTGTTGGGCAATTCAACCACCAAAATTATTTAGGAACTAGGTGTAAGCCTAATTCCCTTTCAATCTCCCCCTTTTTGGTGATTGATGCCAACACAAACCAAAGCAAATAGAGAAGTGCATAATTGAACTAGTTTGTATAAGGTAAGTGCAAAGGTTGCTTGGAATTGAGCCAATATATACTTATATGATGCGCATGGATTGTTTTCTTTGTTTTTGACATATTGGACCACATTTGCACCAAGAGTTTTGTTTTTGCAAATTCTTTTGTAAATTCTTTTCAAAGTCATTTTGCAAGATAGTCAAAGGTAAATGAATAAGATTTTGCAAAGCATTTTTAAGTTTTGAAAGTTTCTTCCTTTGTTCCAAAATGCTTTCCCTTTGACTAAACAAAACTCCCCCTCAAATAAAGTCTCCTCTTAGTGATCAGGAGGGTTTTACATTAATTTTGAAAATACTATTTGCTCCCCCTTTAGAACACAAAGAGATGCCAATTTTGAAATATACCAATTTGAAAATCATCAATTTTTTTAAAAATAGGGTGGTGGTGCGGTCCTTTTGCTTTGGGCTAATATTTTCTCCCCCTTTGGCATGAATCGCCAAAAACGGAATCATTAGAGCCCAATGAAGTCCTTTTCTCCCCCCTTTGGTCATAGAATGAATGAGTGAGGATTATACCAAAGTTGGAGAGTGATGCGGAGCGACGGTGAAGGATGAGTAGTAGAGTGGGGTGGAAGCCTTGTCTTCGCCGAAGACTCCAATTCCCTTTCAATATACCTATGACTTGGTTTGAAATACACTTGAGAACACATTAGTCATAGCATATATAAAAGAGACATGATCAAAGGTATATTTATGAGCTATGTGTGCAAGACTAGCAAAAGAAATTCCTAGAATCAAGAATATTGAGCTCATGCCTAAGTCTGGTAAAAGATTGTTCATCAAGTGGCTTGGTAAAGATATCGGCTAATTGATCTTTAGTGTTAATATATGAAATCTCGATATCCCCCTTTTGTTGGTGATCCCGAAGAAAATGATACCGAATGGCTATGTGCTTAGTGCGGCTATGCTCAACGGGATTGTCGGCCATTTTGATTGCACTCTCATTGACACATAGCAAAGGGACTTTGGTTAATTTGTAACCGTAGTCCCGCAGGGTTTGCCTCATCCAAAGCAATTGCGCGCAACAATGACCTGCGGCAATGTACTCGGCTTCGGCGGTAGAAAGAGCGACCGAATTTTGCTTCTTTGAAGCCCATGACACCAAGGACCTTCCCAAGAACTGGCAAGTCCCCGATGTGCTCTTCCTGTTAATCTTACACCCCGCCCAATCGGCATCCGAATAACCAATCAAATCAAAAGTGGATCCCCGAGGGTACCAAAGCCCAAACTTAGGAGTATAAGCTAAATATCTCAAGATTCGTTTTACGGCCGTAAGGTGTGATTCCTTAGGGTCGGCTTGGAATCTTGCACACATGCATACGGAAAGCATAATGTCCGGTCGAGATGCACATAAATAAAGCAATGAACCAATCATCGACCGGTATACCTTTTGATCCACGGACTTACCTCCCGTGTCGAGGTCGAGATGCCCATTTGTTCCCATGGGTGTCTTGATGGGCTTGGCATCCTTCATTCCAAACTTGCTTAGAATGTCTTGAGTATACTTTGTTTGGCTAATGAAGGTGCCCTCTTGGAGTTGCTTGACTTGGAATCCTAGAAAATACTTCAACTCCCCCATCATCGACATCTCGAATTTTTGTGTCATGATCCTACTAAATTCTTCACATGTAGATTTGTTAGTAGACCCAAATATGATATCATCAACATAAATTTGGCATACAAACAAATCATTGTCAAGAGTCTTAGTGAATAAAGTAGGATCGGCCTTGCCGACTTTGAAGCCATTAGCAATAAGGAAATCTCTAAGGCATTCATACCATGCTCTTGGGGCTTGCTTGAGCCCATAAAGCGCCTTAGAGAGCCTATAAACATGGTTAGGGTACTCACTGTCTTCAAAGCCGGGAGGTTGCTCAACATAGACCTCCTCCTTGATTGGTCCATTGAGGAAGGCACTCTTCACGTCCATTTGATAAAGCTTGAAGCCATGGTAAGTAGCATAGGCTAATAATATGCGAATTGATTCAAGCCTAGCTACGGGTGCATAGGTTTCACCAAAATCCAAACCTTCGACTTGTGAATATCCCTTGGCCACGAGTCGAGCTTTGTTCCTTGTCACCACACCATGCTCATCTTGCTTGTTGCGGAAGACCCATTTGGTTCCTACAACATTTTGATTAGGACGTGGAACTAAATGCCATACCTCATTCCTTGTGAAATTGTTGAGCTCCTCTTGCATCGCCATCACCCATTCCGAATCTTGAAGTGCTTCCTCTACCCTGTGTGGCTCAATAGAGGAAACAAACGAGTAATGTTCACAAAAATGTGCAACACGAGATCGAGTAGTTACCCCCTTATGAATGTCGCCGAGGATGGTGTCGACGGGGTGATCTCGTTGTATTGCTTGGTGGACTCTTGGGTGTGGCGGTCTTGGTTGATCATCCTCCTTGTCTTCATTACTTGTATCTCCCCCTTGATCGTTGCCGTCATTTTGAGGTGGCTCATTTTCTTGATCTTCTTGTTCAACATCTTGAGCCTCATCCTCAATTTGAGTCGGTGGAGATGCTTGCATGGAGGAGGATGGTTGATCTTGTGCATGTGAAGACTCTTCGGATTCCTTAGGACACACATCCCCAATGGACATGTTCCTTAGCGCTATGCATGGAGCCTGTTCTTCACCTATATCATCAAGATCAACTTGCTCTACTTGAGAGCCGTTAGTCTCATCAAACACAACGTCACAAGAAACTTCAACAAGTCCTGAGGACTTGTTAAAGACTCTATATGCCCTTGTGTTTGAGTCATATCCTAATAAAAAGCCTTCTATAGTTTTAGGAGCAAATTTAGATTTTCTACCTCTCTTAACAAGAATAAAACATTTGCTACCAAAAACTCTAAAATATGAAATATTTGGCTTTTTACCGGTTAGGAGTTCATAAGATGTCTTCTTGAGGATTCGGTGAAGATATAACCGGTTGATGGCGTAGCAGGCGGTGTTGACCGCCTCGGCCCAAAACCGATCCGGTGTCTTGTACTCATCAAGCATGGTTCTTGCCATGTCCAATAGAGTGTGATTCTTTCTCTCCACTACACCATTTTGTTGTGGAGTGTAGGGAGAAGAGAACTCATGCTTGATGCCCTCCTCCTCAAGGAAGCCTTCAATTTGAGAGTTTTTGAACTCCGTTCCGTTGTCGCTTCTAATTTTCTTGATCCTTAAGCCGAACTCATTTTGAGCTCGTCTCAAGAATCCCTTTAAAGTCTCTTGGGTATGAGATTTGTCCTGCAAAAAGAACACCCAAGTGAAGCGAGAATAATCATCCACAATTACAAGACAATACTTACTACCGCCGATGCTTATGTAAGCGATCGGGCCGAATAAATCCATGTGTAGGAGCTCCAGTGGCCTGTCGGTAGTCATGATGTTTTTATGTGGATGATGGATGCCAACTTGCTTCCCGGCTTGGCATGCGCTACAAATCCTGTCTTTCTCAAAATGAACATCGGTTAGTCCTAAAATGTGCTCTCCCTTTAGAAGCTTATGAAGATTCTTCATTCCAACATGGGCTAGTCGGCGGTGCCAGAGCCAACCCAAGTTAGTCTTAGCAATCAAGCAAGTGTCGAGTTCAGCTTTATCAAAATCTACCAAGTATAGCTGACCCTCTAACACTCCCTTGAATGCTATTGAATCATCACTCCTTCTAAAGACAGTAACACCTGTATCAGTAAATAGACAGTTGTAGCCCATTTGACATAATTGGGATACGGAAAGCAAATTGTAATCTAAGGAATCTACAAGAAAAACATTGGAAATAGTATGGTCAGGTGATATAGCAATTTTACCCAAACCTTTGACCAAACCTTGATTTCCATCCCCGAATGTGATAGCTCGTTGAGGATCTTGGTTTTTCTCATATGAGGAGAACATCCTTTTCTCCCCTGTCATATGGTTTGTGCACCCGCTGTCGAGTATCCAACTTGAGCCCCCGGATGCATAAACCTACAAAACAAGTTTAGTTCTTTGTTTTAGGTACCCAAATGGTTTTGGGTCCTTTGGCATTAGAAACAAGAACTTTGGGTACCCAAACACAAGTCTTGGAGCCCTTGTGTTTGCCCCCAACAATTTTGGCAACTACCTTGCCGGATTTGTTAGTTAAAACATAAGATGCATCAAAAGTTTTAAATGAAATGGCATGATCACTTGATGCATTAGTAGTTTTCTTTCTAGGCAACTTGGCATGGGTTGGTTGCCTAGATCTAGATGTCTCACCCTTATACATAAAAGCATGATTAGGGCCAGAGTGAGACTTCCTAGAATGAGTTCTCCTAATTTTGCTCTCAGGATAGCCGGCAGGGTACAAAATGTAACCCTCGTTATCCTGAGGCATGGGAGCCTTGCCCTTAACAAAGTTAGATAAGTTCTTTGGAGGGGCATTAATTTTGACATTGTCTCCCTTTTGGAAGCCAATGCCGTCCTTAATGCCAGGGCGTCTCCCATTATAGAGCATGCTTCTAGCAAGTTTAAATTTTTCATTTTCTAAGTCATGCTCTCTAATCTTAGCATTAAGTTGTGCTATGTGATCATTTTGTTTTTTAATTAAGGCTAGGTGATCATGGATAGCATCAACATTAATATCTCTACATCTAGTACAAATGGAAACATGCTCAACATTAGATGTAGAGGGTTTGCAAGATTTAAGTTCAACAACCTTAGCATGCAACATATCATTTTTGGTTCTAAGGTCGGAAATAGTAGCATTGCAAACATCAAAATCTTTAGCCTTAGCAATTAGTTTCTCATTCTCATTTCTAAGGCTAGCAAGAGAAATATTCAATTCTTCAATCCTAGTAAGCAAATCATCATTATCATTTCTAGGATATGGAATTGAAACATTGCAAATATGAGAATCAACCTTAGCTATCAAATTAGCATTTTCATTTCTAAGGTTGTCTATAGTCTCATGGCAAGTACTTAGCTCACTAGACAATTTTTCACATTTTTCTATTGCTAGAGCATAAGCATTTTTAACCTTAACATGCTTCTTATTTTCTTTAATAAGGAAGTCCTCTTGAGAGTCCAAGAGATCATCCTTCTCATGTATAGCACTAATCAATTCATTTAATTTTTCTTTTTGTTGCATGTTGAGGTTAGCAAAAAGAATACGTAAGTTATCCTCCTCATATTTATCATCATCTTCATCACTAGATGTTTCATATTTAGTGGAGGACCTTGATTTTACCTTCTTTTTGCCGTCCTTGGCCATGAGACACTTGTGGCCGACGTTTGGGAAGAGAAGGCCCTTGGTGACGGCGATGTTGGCGGCGTCCTCGTCGTCGGAGGAGTCGCTTGAGCTTTCGTCGGAGTCCCACTCCCGACAAACATGGGCATCGCCGCCCTTCTTTTTGTAGTACTTCTTCTTTTCTCTCCTCTTTCCCTTCTTGTCGTCGCCCCTGTCACTGTCACTAGACATAGGACATTTTGCAATAAAATGACCGGGCTTACCACACTTGTAGCAAACCTTCTTGGAATGGGATTTGTAATCCTTCCCCTTCCGTTGCTTGAGGATTTGCCGAAAGCTTTTGATGATTAGGGCCATCTCCTCGTTGTCGAGCTTGGAGGCGTCAATTGGTTGTCTACTTGGTGTAGACTCCTCCTTCTTCTCCTCCGTTGCCTTGAAGGCCACCGGTTGCGCCTCCGATGTGGAAGGTTCATCAAGCTCGTTGATCTTCTTGGAGCCCTTAATCATGCATTCAAAGCTCACAAAATTCCCGATAACTTCCTCGGGGGTCATTAGTGGATATCTAGGATTACCACGAATTAATTGAACTTGTGTGGGGTTAAGGAAAATAAGAGCTCTCAGAATAACCTTAACCACCTCGTGGTCATCCCATTTTTTGCTCCCGAGGTTGCGCACTTGGTTCACCAAGGTCTTGAGCCGGTTGTACATGTCTTGTGGCTCCTCTCCTTGGCGAAGACAAAAACGACCGAGCTCCCCCTCGATCGTTTCCCGCTTGGTGATCTTTGTGAGTTCATCACCCTCGTGCGCCGTCTTGAGTAGGTCCCAAATCTCCTTTGCGTTCTTCAACCCTTGCACTTTGTTGTATTCCTCCTTGCTTAGAGAGGCAAGGAGAATGGTTGCGACTTGGGAGTTGAAGTGCTCGATTTGGGCCACTTCGTCCGTGTCATAGTCCTCATCCCCTATAGATGGTACCTGTACACCATACTCAACAACATCCCATATACTTTTGTGGAGAGAGGTTAGATGAAATCGCATTAAATTACTCCACATAGCATAATCTTCACCATTAAAAGTTGGTGGTTTGCCTAATGGGACGGAAAGTAAAGGTGTATGTTTAGGAATGCGAGGGTAGCGTAGGGGAATCTTACTATACTTCTTACGCTCTTGGCGTTTAGAAGTGATGGATGCCGCGTCGGAGCCGGAGGTGGATGTCGATGAAGTGTCGGTCTCCATCTCCCTCTTGGTGTGATCTCCCGACATCACTTCGAGCGGTTAGGCTCTAATGAAGCACCGGGCTCTGATACCAATTGATAGTCGCCTAGAGGGGGGGGTGAATAGGGCGAAACTGAAAATCTCAAAAATAATCACAACTACAAGCCGGGTTAGCGTTAGAAATAAAATAGAGTCCGCGAGAGAGGGCGCAAAACAAAACGTAAGCAAATGAAGAGTGTGACACGTGGATTTGTTTTACCGAGGTTCGGTTCTCGCAAACCTACTCCCCGTTGAGGAGGCCACAAAGGCCGGGTCTCTTTCAACCCTTCCCTCTCTCAAACGGTCCCTCGGACCGAGTGAGCTTTTCTTCTTCTCAATCAAACGGGAACAAAACTTCCCCGCAAGGGCCACCACACAATTGGTGCCTCTTGCCTTGGTTACAATTGAGTTTTGATCATAAGAACAAGTGAGAAAGAAAGAAAGCGATCCAAGCGCAAGAGCTCAAAAGAACACGGCAAATCTCTCTCGCTAGTCACTAGAGGCTTGAGTGGAATTGGAGAGGATTTGATCTCTTTTGTTGTGTTTAGAATTGAATGCCTAGCTCTTGTAAGTGGTTGGAAGTTGGAAAACTTGGATGCAATGAATGGTGGGGTGGTTGGGGTATTTATAGCCCCAACCACCAAAAGTGACCGTTGCTGGAAGCTGTCTGTTCGATGGCACACCGGACAGTCCGGTGCACACCGGACAGTCCGGTGCCCCCGCCACGTCACCATTGCCGTTGGATTCTGACCGTTGGAGCTTCTGATTTCTGGGCCCGCCTGGGTGTCCGGTGCACACCGGACATTTACTGTTTGATGTCCGGTGCACCGGTATGGGCACGTCTGACGTCTGCGCGTGCTGCGCGCGCATTAAATGCACCGCAGGGAGCCGTTGGCGCCGAGAAGAGCCGTTGCCCCGCTGGTACACCGGACAGTCCGGTGCACACCGGACAGTCCGGTGAATTTTAGCGGAGCGGCTGCCGCGCGAACCCGAGGCTGGCGAGTTCTGGAGACCGCGCTTCCTTGGAGCACCGGACATGTCCGGTGCACACCGGACAGTCCGGTGAATTATAGCGCGCCGGCTTCCGAGAATTCCCGAGGGCGAAGAGTTTGAGTTTGAGTCCTCTGGGCGCACCGGACACTGTCCGGTGCACACCGGACAGTCCGGTGCCTCCAGCCAGAGGTGCCTTCGGTTGCCTCGTTGCTCCTTTGTTGAATCCAAAACTTGGTCTTTTTATTGGCTAAGTGTGAACCTTTTGCACCTGTATAACTTGAGTACTAGAGCAAACTAGTTAGTCCAATATTTGTGTTGGGCAATTCAACCACCAAAATTATTTAGGAACTAGGTGTAAGCCTAATTCCCTTTCAGCGCTCCCTTATGCATCGTGTCTTTCCACCTTCCAAGCCCCCGGATGGGGGAGATCCGCCGTCTTTCCGCCTCGTCGTTGGGGGAACGCAACTCCGTGGGAGTTGGCACCTTTCAGCCATCGTTCGGCTTCAAGGATTTTCATCATGCAGCCCGGTCGCACCCCTCCACCGGCGGTCACCCAAGATGGTGACCTCCAGTTCGATGGTGGGGGAAAGCGAGCCGGGCTGCGGCCTCTGCCCCTCCCTCAGCCCCAAGGATTTTCATCACTAGTGCTGGGGAGGGGAGTGTGCCGAGTTGGGGTCGGCCCCTGCGTGGGCGGTGGCCCGCTCCTTCCCTCAGTGATCGGGGGGAAGGGTGGGAGTCGTCCGTGGCGCTGACAGCTGCACCGTGCCCAGCTCTCTGAGCCGAGCGGCTTCGGAGCCGCTCCCGGTGCCGCCTCCCGCCACGGCAGCTGGAAGAGGTTCCGCCGCCGACGAGTTTGCCGGCGCCACCCGCGGACCGACCTCCAACTCTACGGCCTTCTGCCCGTCCTTGCCTCTCGAGTTTGGGCACGGGCGGGGGCCTCCTGACAGCAGCATCCGCCCTGAGGTCATCGCTGCTGCTGTTCGGACCCCCGGAGCAGAAGTCGTCGTCGTCGCCGCTGCTGGGGCGGGCGACGACAAGCCGTTCGTCGGTCTTCTGTTGCTCCGCAGGCCCCTCCCCCGTCGAGTGGGGTTGTTCGTACCTGCGGAGGTGGAACCGGAGTTCCGTTTGTAATGGCACTTTGAATGCCAGTGTTTTTGTTCATTGTGGCTGTCGAGGCCTGAACATGTATGTATTTTCGGCACCGAGCCGTGTTTTTTCCTCATTTTCGAGCACTAAGACTCGCCTGTTGGTTGTCTGAACCGCTTCACCAAGCGTGAGTCGCCCCGTGTAAAGGTGACGAGCGAGGTATCCGTATCCCGGAGGCGTAGGAGTCCCTCGGATCGGTCGGCCTTGTTGCCCGAGGCTTCTCTAGCTTAATTAAAGGAACTCCTCGGCCGCTCTTCGATGAGCCGAGGCCAGGGGTAGCGGCGTCAACATGAACCGAGGCAGAGTTGGCTCGAAAAGAAAACCTGGTTGGCCGGAGCCTGGCCGGGTCGTCCGTTAGCGGGACCGACGCCGGAATTGACCAACCGAGGCCTCGGGTCGGGTTGACGTCCTTGGAGGACGGCTGGCCGAGGCCCCGGGGTGACCGGCTGAGCCGCCTGCTCGGGCCGGATTCCCGAGAAGACCCTGGCAGCGATGGCCCGGGCGTGGCGATGACGTCGTCCTTCAGAGTGGAGATCCTCGGACCGCGTCGCCGTCCGAGGCTAGGTCAGACCTCGCCGAAGGTGTCGTCGATGCCGAGGGTGCTGCTGCTCCCTTCAGCCGTCAGGACCCGAGCCTGTAGGATCGGATTGTCTTGTAGCGTGTGTTCCCTGCGGCCGCCGAGGCCAAAACACACCCTCGCCGTATTGTAAAGCCGCGTCTCCTTTCCTCTTATTTCGAGTATCTGGACCTTTTTGTTGGTAACAGAAATGTTTGTGCGAGCGAGAGTTGCTTCTCGTGGAAGGTGATGAGTGAAGGTATCCGTATCCTGGAGGCGTAGGAGTCCCTCGGCTCGGTCAGCCTTGCCGCTTACGCGCACTCTTACCCGTCCATGGGGCTCTGTTCCCGACGCAGTCGAGAAGGCTCGAGAAATCGCTTCGGCAGAAGAGCTTCCGAACGTGAAGACTTGCTCGGTCCGCGGGATCACTTATCTGAACGTGAGTTACTTATCGCAGAAGGCGACGAGTGAGGTATCCGTATCCTGGAGGCGTAGGAGTCCCTCGGCTCGGTCAGCCTTGGCTGCTTACGTGTACTCCGTCATTTTCAGGATCCACTTTTCGAAGTAGTCAAACAACCCGAAAGACCTTCTGGCAGAAAAGATCTTTTTTCGAGGAAAATTTCGACGCAGAGGGGGTTCCCCCCCTTTTAGCCCCCGAGGGAGGGTCGGGCTTTGCCGAGGCGAGGCCGACCCTTCCTTGACGACTAAACTTTCGCTGGGCGCGAGGTATATGAACAACTTGAAAACATCTTAAGGGTAGAAGCGACATAGCTGTTGGATGTTCCAAGCGTTGTCGTAGACCTCGCCTTGACTGTTGGCTAGCTTGTACGTTCCGGGCTTCAGAATTTTGGCGATGACGAAAGGCCCCTCCCAGGGAGGCGTGAGCTTGTGCCGCCCTCGGGCGTCTTGTCGTAGCCGAAGCACAAGGTTGCCCACCTGGAGGTCTCGGGACCGGACCCCTCGGGCGTGGTAGCGTCGCAGGGACTACTGGTATCGCGCCGAGTGTAGTAAGGCCTTGTGAAAGGGAAATGTGCCCTTGGGCCATTTCTAAGTGTTTTGGTGATTTAGTGCCCAACACAGGTGCCTAATTGTAAAATGGTGGACAAAGTACAAATCAAGGATAAAGGTATGTTTCTCAAACTTAGTACATTGTTTTATGGACTAATGTATTGTGTCTAAGTGCTGGAAACAGAAAAAATCAAGTTGGAGAAGAGATAGCTCGAGCAGCCAAAGTCTGCCCAGTCTGGGTGCAACGGACTGTGTCCGGTGCGCCAGGCTGGCTTAGGCAAAATGGCTGCTCTCGGGACTTCGACGGCGGTGTACGGCTAAAATTCACCGGACTGTCCGGTGGGCCGCTCACAGGCGAACTCGTCGCTCTCGGGAAACCATCAACGGCGTACGGCTAAAAATCACCGGACTGTCCGGTGTGCACCGGACTGTCCGGTGAGCCAACGGTCGGCCGGGCCAACGGTCGGCCGGGCCAACGGTCGGCCGCGCAATCTACGCGGGACACGTGGCCGAGCCAACGGCTAGAAGATGGCACCGAACTGTCCGGTGTGCACCGGACATGTCAAGTGCACCAACGGCTCCCAGGCTGCCAACGGTCGACTGCGCTGTTTATGGAAAGAAATCGGGCACCGGACATGTCCGGTGTGCACCGGACTGTCCGGTGCGCCAGACGACAGAAGGCAAGAATTGCCTTCCCAGATTGCTCCCAACGGCTCCTAGCTGCCTTGGGGCTATAAAAGGGACCCCTAGGCGCATGGAGGAGAACACCAAGCATCCTTTGAGCATCATTGATCACTCACACTTCATTCTCGCGCACTTGTTTGACATTTTAGTGATTTGAGCTCCGTTCTAGTGTGCTAGTCTCTTGAGCTCAAGTCTGGGTTTTGCGTGTGCGTATTCGCTGTGATCTTTGTGTCGTGTGTGAGTTGCTAATACCTCCCTTGCTCTGTGATTCTTCGTGAACATCTTGTGTAAGGGCGAGAGGCTCCAAGCTGTGGAGATTCCTCGCAAACGGGATTAAGAGAAGCAAAGCAACACCGTGGTATTCAAGTTGGTCTTTGGACCGCTTGAGAGGGGTTGATTGCAACCCTCGTCCGTTGGGACGCCACAACGTGGAGTAGGCAAGCATTGGTCTTGGCCGAACCACGGGATAACCACTGTGCCATCTCTGTGATTGATATCTCTTGGTTATTGTGTTGTGTTGAGATCCTTCTCTAGCCACTTGGCATATTACTGTGCTAACAAGTAACCAAGTTTTGTGGCTTAAGTTATTGAAGTGTTACAGGGTCACCTATTCACCCCCCCCTCTAGGTGCTCTCAATTGGTATCGGAGCCGTTCTCTTCAAGAAAGGGACTAACCGCCTGAAGAGATGGATCCTAAAGGCAAGGGGATGGTGATCAACGACAAGGAGAAGGAGTCCTTCGTCAACGAGCCCAATGATGACAGGCCCACCGACTCAGGTTTGGGCCACAAAAGAAAAGACGGGAGGAAGAAGAAGACAAGGCGCATCAAGGAAATTGTCTACTACGACAGCGACGAATCTTCCTCCTCCCAAAAGGACGATGACGACTACGATAGACGAAAGACGGTTAACTCAAACTTTTCTTTCGATTATTCGCGCATCCCGCATAGTTCAAATGCTCAATTGCTCCCCATTCCACTTGGCAAGCCCCCTCACTTTGATGGAGAGGATTACATATTTTGGAGCCACAAAATGCGTACTCACCTGTTTTCTCTCCATCCAAGCATTTGGGAGATTGTGGAAAGTGGAATGAAATTTGATAGCTCGGATAGCCCTGTGTTTATTAATGAACAGATTCATAAAATGCACAAGCTACTACTGTGTTGCTAGCCTCTTTGTGCAGGGACGAGTATCACAAGGTGAGCGGCTTGGACAATGCCAAGCAGATCTGGGACACCCTCAAGATCTCTCATGAGGGAAACGACGTCACCTTGCTCACCAAAATAGAGTTGGTGGAGGGCGAGCTTGGACGGTTCACGATGATAAGGGGCGAGGAGCCGACACAAACATACAACCGGCTCAAGACCCTTATCAACAAAATAAGGATCTACGGGAGCACGCGATGGACGGACCACGACGTCGTCCGCCTAATGCTATGGTCATTTACCGTTCTTGATCCTCATTTGGTGAACAATATACGTGAAAATCCCAGGTACACCAAGATGTCGCCCGAAGAAGTTCTTGGGAAGTTCGTAAGCGGGCGAATGATGATCAAGGAGGCAAGATACGTGGACGACGCGTTGAACGGTCCTAGTCATGAGCCTCAACCCATTGCTCTCAAGGCAACAAGGAGCAAGGAGGCGCTACCAAGCAAGGTGGCACAAGTTGAGGCGGCCGGACTCAATGATGAGGAGATGGCCCTCATCATTAAGCACTTCAAGACGGCGCTTAAAGGTCGCAAGGGGCAGCCTAGCAAGACCAAAGCCAAGGGGAAGCGCTCATGCTTCAAATGCGGTAAGCTTGGTCATTTTATTGCTAACTGTCCCGACAATGATAGTGATCAGGACCAAGGGAACAAGAGGGAGAAAAAGAAGCATTACAAGAAGGCCAAGGGCGAGGCACATATCGGAAAGGAGTGGGATTCGGATTGTTCCTCCTCCGACTCTGACAATGAAGGACTCGCCGCCACAGCCTTCAACAAGTCATCCCTCTTCCCCAACGAGCGTCACACTTGCCTCATGGCAAGAGAGAAGAAGGTAAGCACTCATACTAGTACTTATGCTTCTTCGAGTGAAGATGAGTCTAGTGATGATGATGAGATAGATTACTCATGCTTATTCAAGGGATTAGATAGAACCAAGGTAGACAAAATTAATGAATTAATTGATGCCTTGAATGACAAGAATATGCTTTTAGAAAAACAAGAGGATTTGTTGTATGAAGAACATGACAAATTTGTAAAAGCACAGAAATCTCTTGCTCTAGAAATTAAGAGGAATGAAATGCTCTCTAGTGAATTATCTTCTTGTCATGAAACTATTGCTAAGTTAAAAAGTTTTAATGATGATTTAAATGCTAAACTAGAAGTAGCTAGTAAATCTAATTCTTGTGTAGAAATTGTTGAAACTTGTAATAGGTGTAAAGATTTTGACATTGATGCTTGTAGTGATCATTTAGTTTCAATTTCCAAATTGAATGATGAATTAGCTAGTCTTAATGCCCAACTTAAGACTAGCAAGAATGAATTTGACAAGCTAAAATTTGCAAGGGATGCCTACACGATTGGTAGACACCCCTCAATTAAGGATGGACTTGGCTACAAGAGGGAAGCCAAGAACTTGACAAGCCATAAGGCTCCCATCTCCGCCAAGGAGAAAGGGAAGGCCCCTATGGCTAGTAGTGTGCAAAAGAACCATGCCTTTATGTACTATGATAGAAGACAACCTAGAAATGCTTATAGGAGTTGTAATGTATATAATGCCTTTGATTCTCATGCCATGGTTGCTTCTAGTTCTTCTTATGTGCATGATAGAAATGTTGGTAGGAGAAATGTTATTCATAATATGCCTAGGAGAAATGTCGTTAATGTTCCTAGGAAAGTTAATGAACCTTCTACAATATATCATGCTTTAAATGCTTCTTTTGCTATTTGTAGAAAGGATAGGAAGATAGTTGCTAGAAAATTAGGGGCAAGATGCAAGGGAGACAAAACTTGCATTTGGGTCCCTAAGGATATTTGTGCTAACCTTACAGGACCCAACATGAGTTGGGTACCTAAGACCCAAGCCTAAATTTGCCTTGCAGGTTTATGCATCCGGGGGTTCAAGCTGGATTATTGACAGCGGATGCACAAACCATATGACGGGGGAGAAGAAGATGTTCACCTCCTACGTCAAGAATAAAGATTCCCAAGATTCAATAATTTTCGGTGATGGGAATCAAGGCAAGGTAAAAGGGTTAGGTAAAATTGCAATCTCAAATGAGCACTCTATCTCTAATGTGTTTTTAGTAGAGTCTCTTGGATATAATTTGCTATCTGTCAGTCAATTATGCAATATGGGATATAACTGTTTGTTTACAAATGTAGATGTGTCTGTCTTTAGAAGATGTGATGGTTCACTAGCTTTTAAGGGTGTACTAGACGGCAAGCTTTACTTAGTTGATTTTGCAAAAGAAGAGACCGGTCTAGATGCATGCTTAATGGCTAAGACTTGCATGGGCTGGCTGTGGCATCGCCGCTTAGCACATGTGGGGATGAAGAACCTCCACAAGCTTCTAAAGGGAGAACACATGATATGTCTAACCAATGTTCATTTTGAAAAAGATAGACCTTGTGCAGCTTGTCAAGCAGGGAAACAGGTGGGAGGCTCTCATCACACCAAAAATGTGATGACAACATCAAGACCCCTGGAGCTGCTACATATGGACCTCTTCGGACCCGTCGCCTATCTGAGCATAGGAGGAAGTAAGTATGGTCTAGTTATCGTTGATGACTTTTCCCGCTTCACTTGGGTGTTCTTTTTGCAGAATAAGTCTGAAACCCAAGGGACCCTCAAGCGCTTCCTAAGGAGAGCTCAAAATGAGTTTGAGCTCAAGGTGAAGAAGATAAGGAGCGACAACGGGTCCGAATTCAAGAACCTTCAAGTGGAGGAGTTTCTTGAGGAGGAGGGGATCAAGCACGAGTTCTCCGCTCCCTACACACCTCAGCAAAATGGTGTGGTAGAGAGGAAGAACAGGACGCTCATAGATATGGCGAGGACTATGCTTGGAGAATTCAAGACCCCCGAGTGCTTTTGGTCGGAAGCCGTGAACACGGCTTGCCACGCCATCAACAGGGTCTACCTTCACCGCCTCCTCAAGAAGACGTCATATGAGCTGCTAACCGGTAACAAACCTAATGTATCGTATTTTCGTGTTTTTGGGAGTAAATGCTACATTCTAGTGAAGAAGGGTAGGAATTCCAAATTTGCTCCCAAAGCCGTAGAAGGATTTTTATTAGGTTATGATTCAAATACAAAGGCGTATAGGGTCTTCAACAAATCATCGGGTTTGGTTGAAGTCTCTAGCGACGTTGTATTTGATGAGACTAATGGCTCTCCAAGAGAGCAAGTTGTTGATCTTGATGATGTAGATGAAGAAGACGTTCCAACGGCCGCAATACGCACCATGGCGATTGGAGATGTACGGCCTCAGGAACATTTGGAGCAAGATCAACCGTCTTCCTCAACTATGGTGCATCCCCCAACCCAAGATGACGAACAGGTACCTCAAGTGGAGGCACATGATCAAGGGGGAGCACAGGATGTTCAAGAGGAAGAAGCACCTCAGGCACCTCCAACCCAAGTTCGAGCGACAATTCAAAGGGATCATCCCGTCGACCAGATATTGGGTGATATTAGCAAGGGAGTAACTACTCGCTCAAGATTAGTTAATTTTTGTGAGCATTACTCTTTTGTCTCTTCTATTGAGCCTTTCAGGGTAGAAGAGGCCTTGCTAGATCCGGACTGGGTGTTGGCCATGCAGGAGGAACTCAACAACTTCAAGCGCAACGAAGTTTGGACACTGGTGCCTCGTCCTAAGCAAAATGTTGTGGGAACCAAGTGGGTGTTCCGCAACAAACAGGACGAGCACGGGGTGGTGACGAGGAACAAGGCTCGACTTGTGGCAAAAGGTTATGCCCAAGTCGCAGGTTTGGACTTTGAGGAGACTTTTGCTCCTGTGGCTAGGCTAGAATCAATTCGTATCTTGCTAGCATATGCCGCTCACCATTCTTTCAGGTTGTACCAAATGGATGTGAAGAGCGCTTTCCTCAACGGGCCGATCAAGGAGGAGGTGTACGTGGAGCAGCCCCCTGGCTTCGAGGATGAACGGTACCCCGACCACGTGTGTAAGCTCTCTAAGGCGCTCTATGGACTTAAGCAAGCCCCAAGAGCATGGTATGAATGCCTTAGAGACTTTTTAATTGCTAATGCTTTCAAGGTTGGGAAAGCCGATCCAACTCTTTTTACTAAGACTTGCGATGGTGATCTTTTTGTGTGCCAAATTTATGTCGACGACATAATATTTGGTTCTACTAACCAAAAGTCTTGTGAAGAGTTTAGCAGGGTGATGACGCAGAAATTCGAGATGTCGATGATGGGCGAGTTGACCTACTTCCTTGGGTTCCAAGTGAAGCAACTCAAGGACGGCACCTTCATCTCCCAAACGAAGTACACACAAGATTTGCTAAAGAGGTTTGGGATGAAGGACGCCAAGCCCGCAAAGACGCCGATGGGAACCGACGGACACACCGACCTCAACAAAGGAGGTAAGTCCGTTGATCAAAAAGCATACCGGTCCATGATAGGTTCTTTGCTTTATTTATGTGCTAGTAGACCGGATATTATGCTTAGCGTATGCATGTGTGCTAGATTTCAATCCGATCCGAAGGAGTGTCACTTAGTGGCTGTGAAGCGAATTCTTCGATATTTAGTCGCTACGCCTTGCTTCGGGATCTGGTATCCAAAGGGGTCTAACTTTGACTTGATTGGGTACTCAGATTCCGACTATGCTGGATGTAAGGTCGATAGGAAGAGTACATCGGGGACGTGCCAATTCTTAGGAAGGTCCCTGGTGTCATGGAACTCTAAGAAACAAACCTCCGTTGCCCTATCCACCGCTGAGGCCGAGTAAGTTGACGTAGGACAGTGTTGCGCGCAACTACTTTGGATGGGGCAAACCCTCAGGGACTTTGGCTACAATCTGAGCAAAGTCCCACTCCTATGTGATAATGAGAGTGCTATTCGAATATCGGAAAATCCTGTTGAGCACAGCCGCACAAAGCACATTGACATCCGGCATCACTTTTTGAGAGACCACCAGCAAAAGGGGGATATCGAAGTGTTTCATGTTAGCACCGAGAACCAGCTAGCCGATATCTTTACCAAGCCTCTAGATGAGAAGACCTTTTGCAGGCTGCGTAGTGAGCTCAATATCTTAGATTCGCGGAACTTGGATTGAAATGTAGCATACATGTGTTTATGCCTTTGATCATGTTCATTCTGCATTTTGTTGCTTATTGTGGTGCTCAAGTTGTACAAACACTCCCTGGACCTCACAAGTCCTGTTTGCAAGTGATGCACATATTTAGGGGGAGCTGTGCTACAACTTGACCCTTTGAGACTAACCATGTACTTGAGTTTCGTTGTTTTAGTCTCCAAGGAAAATTGAAAGGGAAAAGGTGGACTTGGACCATGCAAGACTTCCACTGCACTCCGATGAAAAGAGTAACTTTTCCAAGTTCATCTTCATACTCTTATTGCCTTTGTGTTCTTATTTGAAGATTTTGGTGAGGCAATGGGGTTAAAGGGCCAAGATTGATCCCGTTTTGGTGCTTGATGCCAAAGGGGGAGAAAATAAAGGCCAAAGCGATAAATGGATCAGCTACCACTTGAGAGATTTTGAAAATAGTAAAATAGAGCTTTTGGTTTGTCAAAACTCTTTTGTTGTCTCTCTTGTTAAAAGTTGGCTTCTTATGGGGAGAAGTATTGATTATGGGAAAAAGGGGGAGTTTTTGAAATCTTAAATCAATTTCTCTTAGAATGACTCTCTTTATGTCTTAACATGTGTGTTTGACTTAGAAATAGAAATTTGAGTTTGATTTGCAAAAACAAACCAAGTGGTGGCATAGAGTGATCCATATATGTCAAAATTAAATCAAAACAATTTTGAGTTCTTATTTGATTTGATTTTGTACTTGTTCTACTTGCTTTATGTTGTGTTGGCATAAATCACCAAAAAGGGGGAGATTGAAAGGGAAATGTGCCCTTGGGCCATTTCTAAGTGTTTTGGTGATTTAGTGCCCAACACAGGTGCCTAATTGTAAAATGGTGGACAAAGTACAAATCAAGGATAAAGGTATGTTTCTCAAACTTAGTACATTGTTTTATGGACTAATGTATTGTGTCTAAGTGCTGGAAACAGAAAAAATCGAGTTGGAGAAGAGATAGCTCGAGCAGCCAAAGTCTGCCCAGTCTGGGTGCACCGGACTGTCCGGTGCGCCAGGCTGGCTTAGGCAAAGTGGCTCCTCTCGGGACTTCGACGGCGGTGTACGGCTAAAATTCACCGGACTGTCCGGTGTGCACCGGACTGTCCGGTGGGCCGCTCACAGGCGAACTCGTCGCTCTCGGGAAACCATCAACGGCGTACGGCTAAAAATCACCGGACTGTCCGGTGTGCATCGGACTGTCCGGTGAGCCAACGGTCGGCCGGGCCAACGGTCGGCCGCGCAATCTGCGCGGGACACGTGGCCGAGCCAACGGCTAGAAGATGGCACCGGACTGTCCGGTGTGCACCGGACATGTCAAGTGCACCAACAGCTCCCAGGCTGCCAACGGTCGACTGCGCTGTTTATGGAAAGAAATCGGGCACCGGACATGTCCGGTGTGCACCGGACTGTCCGGTGCGCCAGACGACAGAAGGCAAGAATTGCCTTCCCAGATTGCTCCCAACGGCTCCTAGCTGCCTTGGGGCTATAAAAGGGACCCCTAGGCGCATGGAGGAGAACACCAAGCATCCTTTGAGCATCATTGATCACTCACACTTCATTCTCGCGCACTTGTTTGACATTTTAGTGATTTGAGCTCCGTTCTAGTGTGCTAGTCTCTTGAGCTCAAGTCTGGGTTTTGCGTGTGCGTATTCGCTGTGATCTTTGTGTCGTGTGTGAGTTGCTAATCCCTCCCTTGCTCTGTGATTCTTCGTGAACATCTTGTGTAAGGGCGAGAGGCTCCAAGCTGTGGAGATTCCTCGCAAACGGGATTAAGAGAAGCAAAGCAACACCGTGGTATTCAAGTTGGTCTTTCGACCGCTTGAGAGGGGTTGATTGCAACCCTCGTCCGTTGGGACGCCACAACGTGGAGTAGGCAAGCATTGGTCTTGGCCGAACCACGGGATAACCACTGTGCCATCTCTGTGATTGATATCTCTTGGTTATTGTGTTGTGTTGAGATCCTTCTCTAGCCACTTGGCATATTACTGTGCTAACAAGTAACCAAGTTTTGTGGCTTAAGTTATTGAAGTGTTACAGGGTCACCTATTCACCCCCCCCCCTCTAGGTGCTCTCACCTTGTCCCGAGCCTCCTCCAGCTGGTCCAGCGAGTCTTCTCGGCTAGCTTGGTTGCTTTGGTCGGTGTAGGCCCTCGCCCTCGGGGAGCCGTATTCTAGGTCTGTGGGCAAGGCAGCCTCGGCCCCGTAGACTAGGAAGAACGGCGTGAAGCCCGTGGCTCGGCTTGGCGTTGTCCTCAGACTCCAGACCACCGAGGGGAGTTCCTTCATCCATCGCTTGCCGAACTTGTTGAGGTCGTTGTAGATCCGAGGCTTGAGCCCTTGTAGAATCATGTCGTTGGCACGCTCTACTTGCCCATTTGACATGGGGTGAGCCACGGCGGCCCAGTCCACCCGGATGTGATGATCCTCGCAGAAGTCCAGGAACTTTCTGCCGGTGAACTGGGTGCCGTTGTCGGTGATGATGGAGTTCAGGACCCCGAAGCGATGGATGATGTTGGTGAAGAACGCCACCGCCTGCTCGGACCTGATGCTGTTTAGGGGTCGGACCTCGATCCACTTGGAGAATTTGTCGATGGCGACCAAAAGGTGCGTGTAGCCCCCGGGTGCCTTCTGCAAGGGGCCGACGAGGTCTAGACCCCCACACAGCAAAAGGCCAGGTGATGGGTATCATCTGCAGAGCCTGAGCGGGCAGGTGGGTCTGCCTTGCGTAGAACTGACACCCTTCGCAGGTGCGAACAATTCTAGTGGCGTCGGCCACCGCCGTCGGCCAGTAGAAGCCTTGCCGGAAAGCATTCCCGACAAGGGCTCGAGGCGCTGCGTGATGGCCGCAAGCCCCCGAGTGTATCTCTCGCAGGAGTTCCTGACCTTCGGCGATGGAGATGCACCGCTGGAGTATGCCGGAGGGGCTGCGGTGGTAGAGCTCCTTCTCATCTCCCAGCAAGACGAACGACTTGACGTGCCGCACCACCCGCCGAGCTTCGGCTCGGTCGGAGGGTAGCTCTCCTCGGTGGAGATATTGCAGGTACGGGGTCTGCCAGTTTTGATCAGGCATGACCCCGCTTTGCTCCCCCTCGACGTGCAGCGCCTCGCCCTCGGGGGCCGAGGGTACCTCGGGTTGAGTCGAGGATGCCTCGGGCCGAGCCAAGGGTGCCTCGGGATGATCCGAGGATACCTTGGGCTGGGCCGAGGGTGCCTCGGGCGGTGCCGAGGGTGCCTCGGGCTCGGGCGCGTCGTCGATCTTGACGGAGGGTTGATGCAGATCCCGGGAGAAGACGTCCGGGGGAACCGTCGTTCGCCCCGAGGCTATTTTAGCCAGCCCATCCACAGTCTCGTTGTAGCGCCGAGCGATGTGGTTGAGCTCGAGCCCATAGAACTTGTCTTCCAGGCGCCGAACCTCATCGCAGTAGGCTTCCATCTTCGGGTCGCGGCAGTGGGAGTTCTTCATGACTTGGTCGATGACGAGCTGCGGGTCACCGCGAGCGTCGAGGCGTTGGACCCCTAGCTCGATGGCGATCCACAACCCGTTGACCAGAGCTTCGTACTCAGCCACATTGTTGGATGCCGGGAAATGGAGGCGTAGCACGTAGCGTAGGTGCTTCCCGAGGGGCGAGATGAAGAGCAGGCCTACGCCGGCTCCTGTCTTCATCAGCGACCCATTGAAGAACATGGTCCAGAGCTCCGGTTGGATCAGAGCCGTCGGTAGCTGGGTGTCGACCCATTCAGCTACGAAGTCCGCCAAGACCTGGGACTTGATGGCCTTCCGAGGAGCGAACGAGATCGTCTCGCCCATGATTTCCACCGCCCACTTTGCAATCCTACCCGAGGCCTCTCGGTACTGGATGATCTCCCCCAGGGGGAAGGATGACACCACAGTTACCGGATGAGACTCGAAGTAGTGTCGCAGCTTCCGCCGCGTCAGGATCACCGCGTACAGCAGCTTCTGAACTTGTGGGTAGCGGATCTTGGTTTCGGACAGCACCTCGCTGACGAAGTAGACTAGCCTCTGAACGGGCAACGCATGCCCCTCTTCTTGCCTCTCGACCACAATCGCGGCGCTAACCACCTGAGTGGTCGTGGCGATGTAGACCAGGAGGGCTTCTCCGGCAGCTAGGGGCACCAAGATAGGCGCCTTTGTGAGGAGCGCCTTCAGGTTCCCGAGGGCTTCCTCGGCCTCAAGGGTCCAAGTGAAGCACTCGGCCTTCCTTAAGAGGCGGTACAGAGGTAGACCTCTTTCGCCGAGGCGTGAGATGAAGCGGCTCAGAGCCGCGAGGCATCCCATGACCCTCTGTACGCCTTTCAAGTCCTTGATGGGCCCCATGCTGGTGATAGCTGCGATCTTCTCCGGGTTGGCTTCGATGCCCCGCTCGGAGACGATGAACCCTAAGAGCATGCCTCGGGGTACTCCGAAAACACACTTTTCGGGATTAAGCTTGACGCCTTTCGCTTTAAGACATCGGAATGTCGCTTCAAGGTCGGAGAGGAGGTCGGAGGCTTTCCTCATCTTGACTACGATGTCGTCGATGTAGGCCTCGACCGTGCGGCCAATGTGTTCGCCGAACACATGGTTCATGCATCGCTGGTACGTCGCGCCCGCATTCCTCAAGTCGAACGGCATGGTGACATAGCAGTACATGCCGAAGGGTGTGATGAAAGAAGTCGCGAGCTGGTCGGACTCTTTCATCCGGATTTGATGATACCCTGAGTAGGCATCGAGGAAAGACAGGGTTTCGCACCCAGCAGTGGAATCCACGATTTGGTCGATGCGAGGCAGAGGGTAGGGAACCTTCGGACATGCTTTGTTGATACCAGTGTAGTCTACACACATCCGCCATTTCCCCCCTTTCTTTCTCACAAGCACAGGGTTGGCAAGCCATTCGGGATGGAATACCTCTTTGATGAACCCTGCCGCCATTAGCTTGTGGATCTCCTCGCCTATGGCTCTGCGCTTCTCCTCGTCGAATCGGCGCAGTGGCTGCTTGACGGGTCGGGCCCCGGCTCGGATGTCCAGCGAGTGCTCGGCGACATCCCTCGGTATGCCAGGCATGTCCGAGGGACTCCACGCGAAGACGTCGGCGTTTGCGCGGAGAAAGTCGACGAGCACTGCTTCCTATTTGGGATCGAGTCCGGAGCTGATCCGGATCTGCTTGGAGGCGTCGCCGCTGGGGTCAAGGGGGACGGACTTAACCGTCTCCGCTAGCTCAAAGTTGCCGGCATGACGCTTCATGTCTGGCACCTCCTTAGAGAGGCTCTCCAGGTCGGCGATGAGGGCCTCGGACTCGGTGAGGGCCTCGGCGTACTCCACGCACTCCACGTCGCATTCGAACGCGTGTTTGTACGTGGGGCCGACGGTGATGACCCCGTTAGGGCCCGGCATCTTGAGCTTCAGGTAGGTGTAGTTGGGGACGGCCATGAACTTCGCGTAGCATGGCCTCCCCAGCACTGCGTGGTAGGTTCCTCGGAACCCGACCACCTCGAATGTCAGGGTCTCCCTTCGGAAGTTGGAGGGCGTTCCGAAGCAGACGGGAAGGTTGAGCTGTCCGAGGGGTTGGACGCGCTTCCGGGGAATGATCCCATGGAAGGGCGCAGCGCCTGCCCGGACAGAGGACAGATCGGCACGCAGGAGCCCGAGGGTCTCGGCGTAGATAATGTTGAGGCTGCTGCCTCCGTCCATGAGGACCTTGGTGAGCCTGACGTCGCCGATGATGGGGTCGATGACGAGCGGGTATTTCCCCGGGCTCGGCACATGGTCGGGGTGATCGTCTCGGTCGAAGGTGATGGGCTTGTCGGACCAATCTAGATAGACTGGCGCCGCCACCTTCACCGAGCAGACTTCCCGGCGCTCTTGCTTGCGGTGCCGAGCCGAGGCGTTCGCCGCTTGCCCACCATAGATCATGAAGCAGTCGCGGACCTCGGGGAACTCTCCTGCTTGGTGATCTTCCTTCTTGTCGTTGTCATGGGCCTTGCCACCCTCCGCGGGTGGCCCGGCCCTGTGGAAGTGGCGCCGAAGCATGACGCACTCCTCAAGGGTGTGCCTGACGGGTCGCTGGTGATAGGGGCACGACTCCTTGAGCATCTTGTCGAAGAGGTTGGCACCTCCAGGGGGCTTCCGAGGGTTCTTGTACTCGGCGGCGGCGACAAGGTCCGCGTCGGTGGCGTCGCGTTTCGCTTGTGACTTCTTCTTGCCCTTCTTCTTGGCGCCGCGCTGAGTTGACGCCTCGGGAGTATCTTCCGATGGGCGGCCCTGGGGCTGCTTGTCCTTTCGGAAGATAACCTCGACCGCCTCCTGGCCGGAGGCGAACTTGGTGGCGATGTCCATCAGCTCGCTCGCCCTGGTGGGGGTCTTGCGACCCAGCTTGCTCACCAGGTCGCGGCAGGTGGTGCCAGCGAGGAACGCGCCGATGACATCCGAGTCGGTGATGTTGGGCAGCTCGGTGCGTTGCTTCGAGAATCGCCGGATGTAGTCTCAGAGAGACTCTCCCGGCTGCTGTCGGCAGCTTTGGAGGTCCCAGGAATTCCCGGGGCGCACGTACGTGCCCTAGAAATTGCCGGCGAAAGCTTGGACTAGGTCGTCCCAGCTGGAGATCTGCCCCGGAGGCAGGTGCTCCAACCAGGCGCGAGCGGTGTCGGAGAGGAACAGGGGGAGGTTGCGGATGATGAGGTTGTCATCGTCCGTTCCACCTAGTTGGCAGGCCAGACGGTAGTCCGCGAGCCACAGTTCCGGTCTCGTCTCCCCCAAGTACTTTGTGATTGTAGTCGAGGGTCGGAACCGGGTCGGGAACGGCGCCCGTCGGATGGCTCGGTTGAAGGCTTGCGGGCCGGGTGGTTCGGGCGAGGGACTCTGATCTTCCCCGCTGTCGTAGCGTCCCCCACGCCTGGGGTGGTAGCCTCGGCGCACCCTCTCATCGAGGTGGGCCCGACGGTCGCGGTGCTGGTGCTCGTTGCCGAGGCGACCCGGGGCCACGGGCGCGGTGTTGCGCGTGCGCCCGGTGTAGACCGAGGCTTCCCGCATGAATCGGGAAGTCGCGGCATGAGGTTCCGAGGGGTACCCCTGCCTTCGGGAGGCGGAGCTCTCGGCCCGTCGGGCCGCGGCGCCTTCCAGGAGATTCTTGAGCTCTCCCTGGATTCGCCGCCCCTTGGTGGTTGATGGCTCCGGCATTGCGCGAAGAAGCATTGCTGCTGCCGCCAGGTTCTGGCCGACCCCACTGGATGCGGGTGGCGGCCTGACCCTGACGTCGTCGGTGATGCGGTGCTGGAAGCCCTGGGGTAGATGACGTATTTCCCCGGCCAGAGGTTGGCCCGCCCATGCATGCCCGACGTCCCGACAGATCGGCTCAAGCGCTCCTGCTCCCTCGTCGAGCCTGGCCTGCATCCCGCAGATTTGCTCGAGCTGTGGGTCATGACCCCCCGCCTGAACGGGGACCACAGCTAGCTCCCGAGGGATGTCAACGCGAGGCACCGGCCTAGGGAGGTCACCGTCCTCCGGCATGCCGAGATGGTTGCCTTCGGGGGGACCCCCTAGATCGACGTGGAAGCATTCGCGACTTGGGCCGCAGTCCTCGTCGCTGAGGCTACGGCTACCGTCGGAACAGTCGAAAAGGCAGTAGTCGCATGCGGTCATGAAGTGCCGCATGGCACTGGGGTTGTCAAGTCCAGAGAAATCCCAACAGATGCTGGGCTCGTCGTCTTCCTCGGACCCAGAGGGCCCGTAGGTCGAGACGTCCGTCAACCGGTCCCAAGGTGACCGCATACAAATCTCCAGAGGGTTTGGACTCGCCTCAATAAGAGCGCCCGCCAAAGCGGGGCCGCTAGGCGGGTCGAGGTTGAATCCGAAAGACGTGGGATGGGAATCGGTCGGTACCTTTTGGTCGACGGGCGGCGATGAGGTCACGTCGGGGACTGACTGCGCCGTCGTCTCAGGTACGAGGGTGACGTCCAGCAAGCTTTTCGCGAGCGTGCTAGCATCGTCCGCTTGCTCGGGATTGGCGTGTCGTGGGGAGACGGCGCTCGCCTTCGTCTCAAACGCGAGGTCGACGCCCGGTGCGCCCCCCGTTAGGGTGCTGGGGCCGTCGACTCGCTCGACAGCCGACGAGGCGCTGTCTCCTACTTGGCCTTGGTTGCCCCGCCTCCTCTTCCGTCGGCGGGGGAGAGGACGGGGTGAGCTCGAAGGTTGTTCTTCCACCATGCGGGGAAGACGTCGCCGATTCCGCCACCGGCGGGCGGGTTGTCGGCTGCCACTGTCGTTGTCGCACGGCGGTGGAAGGAGTATCATGTCGTAGCTGCCGTCGAGGGACATGAACTCAAGACCCCCGAAACGGAGCACCGTCCCGGGTTGGAGAGGTTGCTGGAGACTGCCAATCTAGAGCTTGACGGGAAGCTGTTCATCAACACGCAGCAGGCCCCTACCTGGCGCGCCAACTGTCGGCGTTTCGAGACCGGGGGGTCCCTAGGCCGATGAGTGAATGTCGTCGCGTGCCCCAGCTAGATGGGTCGAGCGCGAGCGCGAGCGCGAAGGGGGAGAGCGAGGCGGCCGGAGACCGGCGTGAGAGAGGTGGGAATCCCGCGGCCTTCGTGTTCGTCCCGCGCCCAGGTCGGGTGCGCTTGCAGTAGGGGGTTACAAGCGTCCACGCGGGAGAGGGAGCGAGCGGCCTCCAGCGAGCGCCTGTTCTCGTCCTCGTCCCTGCGCGGCTAACCCTCTCTAAGAGGGCCCTGGTCCTTCCTTTTATAGGCGTAAGGAGAGGATCCAGGTGTACAATGGGGGGTGTAGCAGAGTGCTACGTGTCTAGCGGAGGAGAGCTAGCGCCCTAAGTACATGCCGTTGTGGCAGCCGGAGAGATTTTGGCACCCAGCTGGTGTGATGTCGTGGCCGTCGGAGGAGCGATGGAGCCTGGCGAAGGGACAGCTGTTGGAGCGGTTGAATCCTTGCTGACGTCCTCTTGCTTCCGTAAGGGGCTGAGAGCCGCCGTCGTCACTGAGTATGCAGGGCGCCATCATTGCCTATCTGGCGGGGCGAGCCAGATGGGACGCCGGTCTTGTTCCCTGCGTCCCGAGTCAGCTCGGGGTAGGGTGATGATGGCGCCTCCTGTTGACGTGGCTGGTCTATGCCCTAGGTTGGGCGATGTGGAAGCTTCTCCGAAGCCGAGGTCGAGTCTGTCTTCCGTGGCCGAGGTTGGGTCCGAGCCCCAGGTTCGGGCGAGGCGGAGATCGCCGGCTGGTGCCGGGGCGGAGTCCGAGCCCTGGGGTCGGGCGAAGCGGAGTTCGTCGTCTTCTGGGGCCGAGCCCAAGTTCGAGCCCTGGGTCGAGCGAGGCGGAGATCGTCGTCTTCTGGGACTTAGCCCGAGTCCGAGCCCTGGGTCGGGCGGAGTTCGCCGTCTTCCGGGACTTAGCCCGAGTCCGAGCCCTGGGTCGGGCGGAGTTCGCCGTCTTCCGGGACTTAGCCCGAGTCCGAGCCCTGGGGTCGGGCGGAGTTCGCCGTCTTCTGGGACTTAGCCCGAGTCCGAGCCCTGGGTCAGGCGGAGTTCGCCGTCTTCCGGGACTGAGCCCGAGTCCGAGCCCTGGGGTCGGGCGGAGTTCGCCGTCTTCCGGGACTTAGCCCGAGTCCGAGCCCTGGGTCGGGCGAAGCGGAGCTTGCTATGGTGCCTTCGGCAGGGCCTGACTGCATGTCAGTCTTACTCTGTCAAGTGGCACCGCAGTCGGAGTGGCGCAGGCGGCGCTGTCCTTCTGTCAGGCCGGTCAGTGGAGCGGCGAAGTGACGGCGGTCACTTCGGCTCTGCCGGCTGGGGGGCGTGCGTCAGGATAAAGGTGTCAGGCCACCTTTGTATTAAATGCTCCTGCGATTTGGTCGGTCGGTGCGGCGATTTGGTCAGGGTTGCTTCTTGGCGAAGGCAGGGCCTCGGGCGAGCCGGAAACATGTTCGCCGCTAAAGGGGGGCCTCGGGCGAGACGGAAATCCTCCGGGGTCGGCTGCCCTTGTCCGAGGCTAGGCTCGGGCGAGGCGTGATCGAGTCCCTTGACTGGACTGATCCCTGACTTAATCGCACCCATCAGGCCTTTGCAGCTTTGTGCTGATGGGGGTTACCAGCTGAGAATTAGGAGCCTTGAGGGTACCCCTAATTATGGTCCCCGACAATCCTGAAATAGTCATAATAGTTGAATTAATGCTAAGAATAAGTATGAAGGAGTAATATATGCATGATCAAAACACTAATTTAGTAACATACGGGTACAAAAAATTCTGATAAGTCGCCATCATCAAAATCGTAGTATCAGAGGAAGTTTGCGACAAAAAAACCACAATCATTTGACCCTGGTAACATGGTTGGACAATTGGGAAGAAGCCCAATCTTGTAGTTGCCAAACTTTGGTAAACTTGTATCTGGTCGAGCTTCATGTAACGCAATGCTAAGTCTTCTCATTATTAATCTGGACCAAGGTATCTTCGTTCCATTTATCAACAATTGATCATTGTGGATTTGTTTCCAGGTAGTGCCTCCAAGCAATGTCCCATGAGGATTTGAATCTAAAATGTCTATTCGACGAAGTTGAAAGTTGATTGCATAAAGGGTCCAATGATTACGGCGTAGCATAGGAACCAGGATCTGTTAAGATATATGTATAAGTTTATGAATGAACAATAATAGGTGTAAGGAAAATTAAAGATAACGTAAAATATAACTTATGACCAACAAAACATTAAAATATTCTTACAAATAAAACTGATTGGGACTCACCAATTTTATTTGGTTCAGAACTTCATCTGGAGGAAGCGTCGGTTCTAGTTGTTCTTTAAGAACTGATGTTGAGAAGGGCTGGGGATTTGAACTGTGCTGTTCTGAAAGTTGCCTAGAGGGGGTGAATAGGGCGAATCTGAAATTTACAAAGTTTAAGCACAACTTACAAGCCGGGGTTAGCGTTAGAATTAAAATCGAGTCCAAGAGAGAGGGCGAAAACAAATCAAAACGAATAAGGAGTGTGACACGATGATTTGTTTTACCGAGGTTCGGTTCTTGCAAACCTACTCCCTGTTGAGGTAGTCACAAAGACCGGGTCTCTTTCAACCCTTTCCCTCTCTCAAACGGTCACTTAGACCGAGTGAGCTTTTCTTCTCAATCAAATGGGACACAAAGTCCCCGCAAGGACCACCACACAATTGGTGTCTCTTGCCTTAGTTACAATTGAGTTGATCACAAGAAGAATGAGAAAGAAAAGAAGCAATCCAAGCGCAAGAGCTCAAATGAATACAAATGTCACTCTCTCTAGTCACTATTTGATTTGGAGTGATTCCGGACTTGGGAGAGGATTTGATCTCTTTGGTTCTGTCTAGAATTGAATGTTATAGCTCTTGTAAGGTGTTGGAAGGTGGAAAACTTGGATGCAATTGAATGTGGGGTGGTTGGGATATTTATAGCCCCAACCACCAAAAGTGGTCGTTGGGAGGCTGTCTGTCGTATGGCGCACCGGACAGTCCGGTGCTCCACCGGACACTGTCCGGTACGCCAGCCACGTCACCCGACCGTTAGGGTTCGACCGTTGGAGCTTCTGTCTTCTGGGCCACCGGACAGTCCGGTGGTGCACCGGACAGTCACTGTGCACTGTCCGGTGCGCCTTCTAGCGCTGCTCTGACTCTGTCGCGCACTGTAGCACATTCAATGCGGTTGCAGACGACCGTTGGCGCTGAAGTAGCCGTTGCTCCGCTGGCACACCGGACAGTCCGGTGAATTTTAGCGGAGTGGCTCCCAGAATTCCCGAGACTAGCGAGTTCGGAGTTGGAGTTCCCTGGTGCATCGGACACTGTCCGATGGTGTATCGGACACTGTCCGGTGCGCCAGATCAGGGCTGCCTTCGGTTATCTTTTGCTCCCTTTGTTTGAAGCCTTTCTTTTGACTTGTATTGATTTATTGTGAACCTTTGGCACCTGTAACACTTATAATCTAGAGCAAACTAGTTAGTCCAATTATTTGTGTTGGGCAATTCAACCACCAAAATCAATTAGGAAAAGGTGTAAGCCTATTTCCCTTTCATGTTCGAACTCGTCGATATTCAAAACGGTCTGGAAAAAAAATATATTGATTAGTATTATATATTTATACAGTAAGGGTTGAAATATGATACAAAGTTGAAGAGAAAAAAATACCCAAACATTGACATTTAGTATTGGAGTGTTGATTATGGTATCTGGATTGTATAATACATCATCATCACGAATACAGTCGATAAATCCCTGCATGAAAATGTTCTCAAGGCATTTATTAGGGCCAAACGATTGGACAACATCCAGGACAGAACCTCCAAAACCTCCAAAATCAATGATAGTCCTAGAAAAAATGAAACTTTAATTACAAATCATCTAATTATACTTAATTGAAGTTGAATAACGAATACATACATGCTCAGATCTAGTTGTCCTGATAAAATGAACTTAAATAGTTGGCGAGCACATTCTTCACGTGATACCTGGGGAGGTTCAGCAACTGCAGATTTAGAGGAAATATCCTTTGCAACAAGTTCAGTAGTTGCCTGATATATATATTTGTTAGTAATCAATGGCATAAATAATTATGTATTGTAGTGTACATATATAAAAAATATAAGAAGATGAAATGACATGACTTACTTCTGTCAATGGGGTTTTGTCAAACTGTGGTGCACCAGATACGGGAGTATCATGTTTAACAGTTTTTGTCCTTCCTGAAAAACAATAAAATTATTAATATAAACGTAATCAAACATAGGTTATAACTAATATTAACATAATATGATGAAGGTATAAATACTGACAGTATTTATGTTTGGTGTTAATTCAGAAACATCAATCTTGTCTGTTGTGGGAGCCTAGTGAATAAAGTAAATAAAAACATGCATATATATTATTGTTACTTGCATAAGTTGTAATTGAAAATATAATAAATGTGAATAAAGGAAAACAAACATTTGATTTTGGAGTCTTGTCAAATATAGGGGCATCCATAACTGAATTTTTTTCACAAACGTTTCCACTGACAATCTGTAATGGTAACATAAGAAATTTGAGTAAACAATAACTTGTATGCTATATTTAATATATGATTTATATATAAAGTTTGTATGAAAAGACTTACCTGTTCTGATACTTTGATATCATCAGTAGGAACATGTATTTCCTGATCATGTTGCTGATTATCAGGGGTTGGAACAGGTGGAGTGGATACTGGAGCATTTGTTGGAGGCATTGAGGTAGTGGGGGGATATCTACTTTTGGAAAATATAATAATAAAGTAGTTGTTACTGAAATGTACCAGAAATATAAATGTATCGTTATAAAAAAATGGTTGAACATACACATCATCGCAAACTACATCAATATACTATCAGGATGCATAAAATAAATGAGGGTTTTCAAAATAAAATCAACTGAAAGGTGTTGGTGACTGTATGAGTGAAAATTAATGCATAAGTTATATATACAATGCTGCATAAAATAAAGTATTTGAGATCGTATAACTAAATATAATTTTCCCCGCAATAATTCGTGAGCTTGATTAATTTTAAAAAATAAACATAAATAATAAAATCTTCTTGCTGTGAATCGCGCTGCGTTGCAGCCCTCAGGACTTCATCGATCATTTCCCCAAATGTTTCAGATAGTTCAATCTACTTCGAAACAATCATCTGATGGCTCAGCTGAAGAGAATCATATTACTTATCCACCTCTTTGTCATGAGCATCAAACATTAATTCAAACATTGGTCAATGCTGGGAGGGCAAACATTTCAACTTGTTGCCAATCAAATGCCTGATACGTGGCACATATATGTTGAAAACGTCAGAAACGGGCCGTTCTGGTGCAATGACGTAACATGTTTCTGAACGGCTACGAAACTGTATAAAGCCCAGTTACAACTGTTAGCAGTAATTAAAATTGTAACATCTGCATAACAGGACAAAAAATGTTTATGTCTAACCTCTGCATGGCCGAATGGTTCACTAGTTTTATGGGGGGACGTCTGTCACCCCTAGCCAAATCTCTTATGGTCTCATTATCAAAAAACTTAATGCGGGGAGTACCATATTTGTTATCAGGAGACGCAGGGTGATGTAAGTGATCAAGATAGTGAATCTGAAAAAAATAATGCAAACAATATATAATTAGTACAAAACAAATATTTGCATATCATATATATGCACAGTAAACAAAAGAATTACTTACTAGAACAATGAGTAAACATCCATATATTGTTGCAGTAATATTTGTTTTGTTTCTTTTGTGACAACGTGTGGCAGCATCACACAAATCCATGTAAACTAGTTGACACCAGTCAATATCAGCGATTCGGGCCATGTTTGAAGTCATTAGTACCTCATTGTTTGTAATGCCCCATGAAGCAGATGGAAAAAGAAGTCGATTGAATAGAATCAGAAAAAAGCATCTGATTGATAACTCATCATCATTGCTAAGCACTATCTTGTCCTAAAGCTTGACAACATCAAATTCTTCTTTACCAACTTTGAGATCACGTCTCAGTTTTGCAGCAGCATCCACTTCACCATACCAATCAGTAAACTCCCTGCCCCCTCCAGCACATGGCAAACCCAAAATAAGACGAACCGTCTCTTTTGTTATCTTCAGTTCCTTGCCAGCCCCTGGGCGTATAGTCATGTCATGTGGATCCAATTTATCCATCAACCACCTGATGAGAGATCTGCTCTCTAAGGCATCAGTTCGCAAATCAAATATACTGGAAAATCCCAACCTAGCGACTGCATCGCGCTGCCGATCGCTCATTATCCAAGTTGAGACAATAACATCATAAGAAATGCAGCGGATATTCAATTTCTGAAAGCATAAATGAATATGCATTAATACACAAAGTATATATATTGTTATATCTAAGGATACTATATATACATACAAGTGATATTTATTAGAGACTTGTAAATAACTAGTCTACAACACTAAAAAAATAAACAGCATACTTTGAGATAATAATATACATAAATGTAACATGGGGGAAATACAAAATTGATTGGGCACCAAAATTAACACATAAATAAACAGAAATATATACATAGTACCTGGGATTTTCTAGGAGTCTTCTGTTTAGACTTGACATCTATATCAAACTTTGGACTGCTTTTCACACTCGGAACTTGTGGAGAAGGGACTTTTATCTTCTTTGCACTGTTTTTTTCTTAAGGGGAAGGTGAGGCTGATCTGAATTGACGCTTCAAAGATGGAGCATCCATGAAATCATCATCGGACAGCGTGGATGGAGCAGAAGGAGGATTTCTTTTTACACGACAAGCTAGTGCCTTTCTGCGAAAACGATGAACTGGTGCTGGTTGTGGCTCAGTCTGCTTCTGATTATGTGGATTATCATCTTGATGTGCTGAGCTGCTAGATCGAGTTCGTCTGGAAATGTCAACGGAAAAAACCTCCTGACTTGTCTCAATGGTTAGTCTTTTTGGATTAGTTGGAGGGCGATCAACAGATCTCATGATTAAACACTGAATAAATCTGTTGAAAAAAAGTTGTTTTTAAATACAATGATTTATGCATGAATATATTCGCCAAAAAATCTAATTTTTACTATAACTATCTACAATGCATACTACATAATACTAAATGGAGTTACATAACTTAAACTACCTTTTCCATTTATATGACAACATTTAATGAACAATGGTTATATACAAACATAAAGATTAATTTAATATTTCATATAATTGTAACTGGAGCATGATAAAATAAGTGCCTTTTTTGCATCAACTAACTATACAACATATTTTAATAACTGGTTCATAGTAATATACACATTTAGCTGATATTCAAACATGAATATTTAAATAACTTTAGCATAAATAACAGTATCTGTATGTATTTATATATAATAAACAGGAGTGTAAACTACTGATTCAAGTAGATAGAACAATGCAATTATGCTTATTATCTTGCCCAATGTTCATAAATATCTGTACAAATGAGCATAGACAGTATTGACAATATGCATATATATCAAATCCAATAAGTATATTTTATATATAATAAAACAGGTGTGTAAACTAATGATTCAAGTAAATAGAACAATGCAATTATGCATATTATCTTGACCAATATTCAAAACATTTGTACAAATGTGCATAAACATTATTGACGATATGCATATATATCAAATACAATAAGCATATACGCGTTACTAATATTGTGTAAAGGTACTCTCTGCAAACTCGTGAATAAATACCTGATCCACAGCTGTTGGGGACTTGTTCTCAAATGCTATGAATTAGGAAAAAGGCAACATAGAATGTCAGATGTTAAAGCCCTTCGTCTGCTGAAGCATTATTTCTCCAAGGATTTAATGAACTTCGAACGAAGGTTATGAATAATATATCACGAAGGTTGCACTTTCGTGAACAAAGATAAAACAATGCAAAATGAAATATAAAATATAAAACGTTACAGAATACCAAGAATAAATAACATTATTCAGTTATTTTATAATGTGAACTTAAATATCAAAACATAATATTTAGGTACATTTGTACCTTCGCCTTGGCAGAAAATAATAATTCCAGAGTACTGCGTTAGCAATTACCAGATTGCGTGAACAGTAAAGGAGTACTGTTCACCTATTTATAGGCACCGGACCCAACCTGTAAGAAATTACAATCATGCCCCTTACAGAAGATCACAATTATAACTCAGACTCTTATGGACTAAAAAGTCATTCCATCTTTAAGTCGGTTCGATCCTTCGTCTTTGGATACGCTATAGTGTCGAAGCTTTATGAGCGGTAGCTTCGGTATCACGTAAAAACATATTTGCCGAAGGTGTTTCTTCCTGCAGGACCTTCGGCGACGAAGCATGGTCCCAACAGTAGCCCCTTCGCGGCGCTAGATCGTTTTTTGTAACGAGCTTGACCCGTGAAAAAGTCTCTTAAGCTTCGAGTAGCCGAAGGTCCGAAAAACACCTTCCCTGAGCTCGTTGCTGAGAAACGATAGAACTTCCGAGCGCGGAGTAGTCCCACCATGCATATTTACCTTCTTGGGTTTTGTGGCCACTGTTCAGTGGATGCGGGCGACTGTTCGTCCGGTGTAGGAGACTTGACGATTCACCTTTTTACCTGCAGCACTATATAAACAGACAAGTAGGTGTAAAGTTACCACATCATTCGTTGCAATTGCACTGTTTTGCTACCAAAAATTTCACCATAGCCGAAGCTTGACCCTTGCACTCAAACGAAGCACCACTCTGGATTCTGCTTCGTCACAAGAAGAGCTTCGGAAAAAAGGTCATTAATTTCAAAAAACTTTAGGAATTCATAATCAAATGGCTAGATTGCGCTCCACTGCCAGGATTGAGCGTGAGGGAGACGAGGCCGAAGCCACTGAAATTGTTCCGATTTCCGAAGCAATGAGGCGTTCTGGGCTGGTTTCATCAGAGGACACACCTGCTGCCGAAGCAACACAAGTTGACGTTGAAGAAGATGAGATTGAAGATGATTATGGTGCAACGCCATCTAAACCCAGCCACTTGGAGTTTGGGAAATCTACTATTACCAAAGGTGATATGGCTAAGTTATTGAAGTTAGGCTATTTCAGCGAAGACAAGAAGGAGCTAATTCGCTTCGGGGGAGAGGAAGTTACCCCGAAGCCCGAAAAAGATGAAGTGGTGGTTTTTAAAAGCTTCTTCAAAGCAGGGCTAAGGTTTCCCCTGCATGGGATGATTGCAGATGTGTTAGGGAGATTTGGAATTTATCTTCATCAATTAACTCCCAACGTCATTGTTAGGCTTAGTGTTTACATCTGGGCACTCCGAAGCCAGGAGGCAGAACCACTTGCCAAAGGTTTTTGCCGGTCGCATGAGCTTCATTACCAGACAAAAGCTAGAGAAGACGGGCTGCATGATAATTTTGGCTGCTACAATTTTGCATATCGGAAAGATGCCAAGTACCCAGTTATTAGCTATCGTACGAAATGGCCAGCTGGCTGGAAGAGTGAATGGTTTTATGTTAAAGTGGATGAAAAGAAGGAAAAGTTGGTTCAGAGCCCTTTAAGGTTAACCTTCGGAGAAACTAGGCCTCAATGCGCTATGGATCCAGATAGCCCATGCCAGACTGCACTGATCGAATTTCGGGTTGTTGCAGAGCACATTGGCACCAGGGATCTGGTCCAAGAATTCTTAGCATTCAGAGTATTCCCAACTTTGAGGGTATGGGACATGCCAAAGTTGAGAGGAGAGAAGAAGAAAAAAGAGCTTGTTCGACTGCCTTATCATTTCAAGTTTAAAAAACATTTTAAAACACCTTGCCAAGAGTGGTTGGATACAATTGAGGTTATGTGCAACGAGATCCTCGACAACTATTCTAAAAAAGAAGATCAATTAATGACTGCGGCTTTCGGCACTCGTCCGAAGCAAAGAATGAATCGGGTGATGGATGCTTTGAATTTTGATTATCCTGATTATGAGCAGTTGGGCAAAGTTGCTGAAGGGCAGAAAAGAAAAAGAGTTGCCAGCGCTCTTGATAAAGAAGATAGCAAATTGGCTAAAAAGGACAAAGAAATTTCTGAGAAAAGAAAACTGAGCCCTGAGCCGAAGGTAGCTGCTCCAAAGAAAAGAAAAGCTGTATCCCCAAAACCAAAGACGTCGGGCCAAGAGGAGGAAGCTCCTGCGACACCTTCTGCTGCCGAAGTGGAAGAGATTCTAAAGGTAATGACTGAACCTTTGCCTATCAAGCTAAGTCCGTTGGCGCCAGAACTGACGAAGTTTTTTCAGAAGGAAAAAGAACCTTCGGCAACAGAAAGTCCTGCCAAGCCGAAGAAAAGAAGAATTATGCAAGTGGCCGATGTCATTCATCAGACACCGCCACCGACATCGGCGTCAAAAATAATTAAAAGTGCTGGCACTGCCGGAACCGCAGCCACCGGAGCCGAAGCCACCGGAGCAGCCACCGGAGCCGAAGCCACTGGAGCCGAAACCGAGACCGCCGAAGATCCCAATCTAGAAACCACACTTGGTGATATTGATAATATACTTCTAAAAATGGCTGAGGAAGAAGCTGCCGCGGCCGCAGTGGACACGACAATTGAGAAGGGAAAAGAGCATACTGAAGATACTTTGGAAGAGGAAAATTTCAATTTTCAAGATATACTGGGACAAGAGTTATCAGAAACTGAAAAAGAAGAGCTAAAGAAATATGCTGTATCCTGTGGGTACAAACCAGGGGCTCTGCTATTTGGCGGAGTCAATGAAGGGAAACTAAGATGCCTTCGGAATCGAACCGAGGCTAAAGTTGTTAGGACTTTCTCAAAGAATGTTGGGCTGCCGAAGATTGAAGCGGACTTGTGCAGGTACCAGCGACGGCATATTGTCGGTAGCTTGTTCTACGCTAATTTCAAGGAAATATTGCCGAAGATTGAAGCAGACTTTTTTTTTGAATTAAGATGTTTTCTGACGAAGGTTGTTTTGCCAGAGTATATTACTAAGTAAAGTGCTGAGGATGCAACAAGATCTTGAAGACGAGAAAAACGAAGCTACCATCAAAGATCTAGAAAATAAAGTCGAAAGTTATGAAGCTGCTTTGAAGAAAAAGGACTTCGACATTCAAGAACTTCAACATAAAGCTAAAGATCACGAAGCTGCCTTGGAGAAGAAGGACTTCGTCATTCACTCTATGGAAGGCTCGCTGGCTGAAGCTCAAGCTGAAATTGACAAATTAAACAGCGAATTACTCATACAATCAGAAAAATCTGAGCAAAAAAAGAAGAATCTTGAAACGAGTCTCAAGACCGAAATTGAGAAGAATTCAAATTTGCAGAAATCATTGAAAGAGCTTTAGGAAAAATGTTTAGATTTCGGCAACCGATGTGTGCAGCGGCTAAAGGATGTGTTTTACTCAATTGGAGCCAGCTCTGATAAGTTTACACCTTCAGCTGAAAACCTGTCAAGCATCTTTGAATACATTGAAGGCGAAGTTGATGCACTTGATGAAGTTATCGCTGGGCATGCCGATTTCTGCGCCCTGTTAGCTTCTCGAGGCACGACTACAGCTTTCCTGAAGGCTGGCTGCACACACGAGAAAATTGTTAATAGGCCAAACTTCAGTTTGTCGCGAGCAGATTTAATTGACATCCCCAGCCTAGCTCGAAGCATAGGAAACAGGTTTATGATTTAGATTTGGATAAACAGCGGGCGAAAAATGGGTGGTGACGAAGCTCGGAGCCACCTTAAGCCAGTGAGAAACTTATACTTGTTACTTTTACCTTCTCCTTGAACTCTACGCTTTTCTCATTTCGTTTTAATATGTACAGGATGATGAAGCTAAAGAATGACGAGATGAAGCCTTAACAGATGTTCCGAAAGACTTTGCTGCATAAGATTCTAGAGAAAATTTTGTAATATGATTGTAAAGAAACTTATGTAAATTTGTGCGTACCTTGTAATATATCTTTTCCCCTTTGTCCATGTACAATCTGCTTTGCTGTGGACGAAATTTTCTTTTTGAGCCGAAGGCGAAAACACCTTCCCTTCTTTTCGTACACAACGAAGCATAAAAATTTCTTCTTTCTGTTTTTCTCCGAAGCTTTATCCTCATAGCCGAAGCATCTGCCTTTTCTGTATGATATGATGATAATGATCCTATGTATGTCTAAATGAATGTTTATGAATGCAAATCTCATGATGTGATGTATCGTGCAAATGAATGTCCAAATATATATTCGAAGCCATAATCATAGCCTTCATTCCCTTAGGAATGACTCAAATTTTTTTGCCGTTTATTTTTCGGCTTCACCGTTTATTTTTCGGTGTATCAGCGTTGACTTTTCATTGTAAGCCTCCCTTAGGAGCTTCTTCGCCTTTTACTTCAGCGGAATCAATATTTATTTTTTGCTGTAAGCCTCCCTTAGGAGCTTCTTCGCCTTTTACTTCAGCGGAATCAGCGTTTATTTTTCGCTGTAAGCTCTGCATTCCCTTAGGAACGACTTTTGAGCTTCTCTCTGTTTTCTTTTCTTTTTTGTTTGCACTCAATGGTGCATTCTCAGCTTTTACATTTACATCTTTGGGGGATATTGCTCTTATAGAGCTGAAATAAGGAAAAAGAGAAATTACATGCTATGGCCCCATTAAAAACCTTTCTCCCCGTTTGGAAAGGAAAAGGGTGTCATAAGAAAAAATAAAAAAATAAAAAAAATAAAAAGATTACATCAGGTTACACATAATACCGCCAAAGCTCATCCGCATTCCAAGATCTAGGAATGTCGTTGTCGTCCATATCCTTTAACCTGTAGGAACCGGGTCTTGACGAAGATACTACCAGAAAGGGGCCTTCCCACTTCAGCTGTAGTTTGCCCACTGTGTCTGGGTTGGCCACTCTTCGAAGCACCTAATGTCCTGGCTTAATGTTCTTCAACCGAACCTTTCTATCACGCCATTTTATTGTTTCGGCTTGGTATTTATTGATGTTTTCCATAGCCTGAAGCCTGATCCCTTCTATAGCATCTTTGTCCACAGAGCAATCAGCTTCGTCTTTTACCGAAGCCACTGTTCTTATTGATCCTGCCTTAGCTTCTTCTGGGGTTATTGCTTCATCACCAAACAACAATTTGAATGGTGTAAAACCTGTTGACCTTGATATTGTTGTGTTGTGGATCCACACCACTTTGATTAATTCATCTGGCCACTTTCCCCTTGGCTGATTGAAGATTAACTCCATTATTCCTGTCATTATGATGCCATTAGCCCTTTCAACTAGTCCATTTGATTCCGGATGTCGAACTGATGCAAAATGGATCTTTGTGCCGATTTGTTCACAAAATTCTCTGAAAGCTTCGGAATCAAACTGCGTTCCATTGTCCACAGTGATGGCCTTCGGCACTCCGAAGCGACAGACAATATTTTGCCAGAAAAACTTTTGAATAGTAACTGAAGTTATTGTGGCTAAAGACTTTGCCTCAATCCATTTAGAAAAATATTCCACTGCCACTACAACATATCTTAAGTTCCCTTGTGCTGGTGGTAGCGGACCTAACAAATCAAGGCCCCACCTTTGCAATGGCCAAGTGGGTTGTATTAACTGGGTTAAAGACGAAGATTGTTTTTGATCTCTTGCACATTTCTAACAGCCTTCGCACTTTTGGACTAATTCCGCTGCATCCGAAGCTACCTTTGGCCAATAAAATCCTTGACGAAAAACTTTTCCCAGCAAAGGCCTAGATCCATTGTGAGATCCACACAGGCCTGCATGTATTTCCTTCATGAATTCTATACCTTCGGCTCTGGATAAACATTTGAGTAGTGGAGAATAGACCCCATGCTTGTACAGCTCCCCTCCTATTATAGCATATGGTCGAGCTCTTGCCTTTATTCTCTTGTTATAAGCTTCGTCATCTGAAAGAAAGTTACCCTGAAGGAAAGAGATGATCTCAGTTCTCCAGTCTTCACTATAAACAGGAGATATATTGAGGACTGCTCTTTCAAGGAGTTCAACCGAAGGTGCTTTTATTGTTTCGAAAAATATTTCCGAAGGTAAGGGCATCCCCTGTGCTGCTGACTTGGCTAGCAAATCAGCATGTTCATTTTCTCCTCGAGGAATATTTTTGACAGAAAACCCTTCAAAGGAAGCTTCAATCCTTCGGACCGTGTCTAAATATTTCTCAAGCTTCGGGTCTCTTGCCTTACAACTCTTGTCAATATGACCAGAAATAACCTGGGAATCAGTTTTAAGAACTGCCTTTCTGATTCCTATTGCCTTTAACTTCCGAAGACCCAAAAGTAAAGCTTCGTACTCAGTAATGTTATTTGTGCAGCTGAAATCAAGTCTTGCTGCGTAGCAAGTTTTAACTTTGGAGGGTGCGACCAACACAGCGGCTGCTCCTGCCCTGAAGGTTCCCCAAGAACCATCACAGAATACTGTCCATGCTTCGGCATCTTTACTCGCTTCTTCTTCCTGAGCCCCTGGCGTCCAGTCAGCAATGAAGTCTGCTAACGCCTGGGACTGAATCGAAGATATGTGCACATAATCAATGCAGAATTCATTGAGTTCCGCAGCCCATTTTCCAACCCTTTCAGTAGCTTCTCTATTTCTCATAATGTTCTTCAATGGTTGTGAAGAATGGACAATTATATTGTATGCTTGAAAATAGTGCCGAAGCTTCCTGGAAGCCATCAAAACAGCATACAACACCTTCTCCAATTCTATATAATTTTTCTTTGATAAACTAAGAGTTTCGGATACAAAGTATATTGGAACTTGCTTTTTGAGTTGCCCTTCAAGCTTCTCTTGGACAAGTGTCGCGCTTACCGCTGAGTGCGAGGCTGCCACATATAACAACAGAGGAGCCCCTGGCATTGGTGGAGTTAACGTCGTTATGTCTATCAAATATTGCTTCAGCTCTTCGCAGGCTCTCTGCTGAACTGGTCCCCATTGAAAAACTTTAGCTGATTTCAGCACTTCGAAGAATGGTAAATTTCTCTCTGCTGACCTAGATATGAATCTGTTGAGAGATGCCAATCTTCCTGTCAATCTGTGCTTGGTGGTTCCATTCGAAGAATAGCTTCGATTTTATTTGGATTAGCCTCAATCCCTTTTGTTGAAACTAGACAACCAAGGAATTTCCCCTTCTTTACTCCGAAAACACACTTTTCTGGATTCAGTTTTAGACCGGCCTGTCTAAAATTAGCGAAAGTCTCCTGCAGATCAGCAATGTGATTTTCTTGCTTCGTGCTTTTTACAATGATATCATCGACATAAGTTAGCACATTTCTGCCAATCTGAGAATGAAGAACCTTTGTTGTCATTCTGCTGAAGCTTCCTCCAGCATTTTTGAGCCCCTCAGGCATCCGAAGGTAACAATATGTTCCGCTAGGGGTTATGAAGCTGGTTTTTGGCTCATCCTCCTTCTTCATCCAAATTTTATGATAGCCTGAATAACAGTCCAAGAGACTCATAAGTTCTGATGAAGCTGCTGCATCAACTAGGGAGTCTATCCTTGGCAATGGAAACTCATCCTTTGGACAAGCCTTGTTGAGATCAGTGAAATCAATACACATCCTCCATTTGCCATTGGCCTTTTTTACCATAACAATGTTAGCCAGCCATTCTAGATACTTCACTTCTCTGATGACTCCGGCACTGAGGAGTCTTTTTACTTCATTTCGAGCACCTTCGGCCTTGTCATCAGACATCTTCCGAAGCCTCTGCTTTCTGGCGTGAAGGATAGATCAACATTGAGCGAGTGTTCAATAACATCCCTATTGACGCCACGGAGATCGTTAGCCGACCATGCAAAGACATCTTTGTTATTGAACAAGAACCTTATCAGGGTTTTCTCTTGTTCCTCAGACAATTGAGATCCCAGCAGCACCTTCTGCTCTGCGATATCTTCGCATAAAAGCATGAGTTTCGGCCGATCGGCCGAAGCGGCCTTCTCCCTTCTGTACTTGTACTGCTCACAAGCTTCGGCTTCATCTATATTGTGGATTGCCTTTGAATCAGTCCAATTCCCCTCAGCCTTTCTGGCAGCTTCCTGACTCCCATGAATAGCAATAGGTCCCTGATCCGAAGGTATCTTCATGCAAAGATATGCTGGATGAAGAATTGCTTCGAAAGCATTGAGTGTTCCGCGACCAATGATAGCATTGTAAGGATACTCCATGTCAACAATGTCAAACACAACTTGCTCAGTCCTTGTATTGTTGACGAATCCGAAGGTCACTGGCATGGTAATCTTACCAAGCGCTACAATCTGTCTTCCTCCGAAGCCACAAAGAGGGTGCATAACATCATGAATCTTGTCTTCGGGCTCTTGCATTTGTCTGAAGGCCTTAGCAAATATAATATCTGTTGCACTGCCTGTATCAACCAAAACATTGTGGACCAGAAATCCTTTGATCACACAAGAGATAACCATAACATCATTATGTGGGTAATCCTTGAGCTGAAGATCCTATTGAGAGAAGGTAATTGGGATGTGAGACCATCTTGACTTGATGAAGGGTCCTTGTACCCCTACATGTTGTACTCTTCTTTGCGCCTCCTTCTTCTGTTTCTTGTTAGCCGGCTCTGAGCATGACCCGCCTGTTATCGGGAGAATCAGCTTCGGAGCCGAAGCAGTTCCAGCTTGGTTCTTGAACGAAGCCATCAACTCAAAAAGTGGAAGTGAGTTCACCGGAGGTGGGCGCCAATGTTGGGGACTTGTTCTCAAATGCTATGAATTAGGAACAAGGCAACATAGAATGTCAGATGTTAAAGCCCTTCGTCTGCTGAAGCATTATTTCCCCAAGGATTTAATGAACTTCGGATGAAGGTTATGAATAATATATCACGAAGGTTGCACTTTCGTGAACAAAGATAAAACAATGCAAAATGAAATATAAAATATAAAACGTTACATAATACCAAGAATAAATAACATTATTCAGTTATTTTATAATGTGAACTTAAATATCAAAACATAATATTTAGGTACATTTGTACCTTCGCCTTGGCAGAAAATAATAATTTCAGAGTACTGCGTTAGCAATTACCAGATTGCGTGAACAAGTAAAGGAGTACTGTTCACCTATTTATAGGCACCGGCGCAGCCTGTAAGAAATTACAATCATGCCCCTTACAGAAGATCACAATTATAACTCAGACTCTTATGGACTAAAAAGTCATTCCATCTTTAAGTCGATTCGATCCTTCGTCTTTCGATACGCTATAGTGTCGAAGCTTTATGAGCGGTAGCTTCGGTATCACGTAAAAACAAATTTGCCGAAGGTGTTTCTTCCTGCAGGACCTTCGGCGACGAAGCATGGTCCCAACAACAGCTTTTGTCTAGGTCTATGAATGTCGAGCGATACAGTGGATCTAGAAGAAATGCAGATGCTCTAAGATCGGGGCTCCTGAACAAAAGAGAGATGCAATGAGCCGATTAGAGAGATATATAATCGGATACAAATCACACATTTAGCTGAAGAATAAGGGTTACAATAAATGATATTCAATCGACAAAAAATGCTTCAAAAATCGACGGAAACCCCGATGTATTTCAAGTTGGATTACCTGGAACTTCTGGGAAAGCATTGGCTCTTGAATCGGGCTCCAATGCTCGGAGATTGAAGGAGCTCAGCTGGATTGGAGCAGCGCTGGATTGGAGCAGCGGAAATCGTCTGGCGAGTCGCTTCAGACGCAAGGAAAGACGGCGCGGCCGCTGGGGTTTCCTTCCTATCGGCGCGGGTTTGTCTGAGTTGATTGCGCAAAGACGGTTTTAGAAACCGGGAAACATGAGAGACGTGGCTGGGCTGACGGGGGAAACGGTATAACGGCGCCGTGACTACGAACCGTTGACCAGGTCTGGTTCTATCCAAATAAGCATATTGACTAGCCTGAGCTTCCTCTATTATTAAAAGCTCAGGACTCTTAATATATAAATTATATATATATATATATATATATATATATATATATATATATATATATATAGAGAGAGAGAGAGAGAGAGAGAGAGTTGTCTAAGGACGATCTATTTGCATTTTTAATTAACCTACTATAGATTTCTAAAGAGACCATACATTAAATAAGTTTGTACAGATCTGCCCGAATTGCTAGTGCGACACTCGGATCTAACTGATTGCTGATCAGACCGCTGCATCTAACTAACATGTTAACGTGCTTTAAAAAAATCAGATACTCTAGCCGAAAAACCATGTTCACGAATCGTACATGGATTGATTTTTGGTATAATAATCAGATACCACGGGATAGGAACAATTCGTGTTGCACGACACTGTTGAGTACGTACATGGATTGATTTCTTTGTACATACAGTAATTTTGATATCCGTTTAGACCTTATTCGGCAGTTTGGAAGTAAAGCTATGTGCTTTCGTACTTGAAGAAAGGTGGTGTGCCACAAATCAGCAGCGGACAGCGGTGTGGGCCGCTGGCACTTATCTCACAGTTCGTTGCCTACCTAGATTTGTCTTTTACGTCTCTAGAGTATTCCTTGCTTTTGCTGAAAACAGCAAAGCACAGCTATAAGTACAGATGTCACTTGCTTTTACAAAAGAGAGAACCTAATTTCCATTTGCTGGGGAGGATTATATGCTTAAAAACAAGGTATTTTTTAATTATCCGAGGACTAACGGAGCTGTTACATAAGCCTATAACATAGCTCGGAATATTTGTAGCTGGTAAGGAATCTCATTTTTAAAGATATCATTGAATAAATTGTTATTTAAATAATAATCTTAATTTTAAGTTCTTAAAATGAGCATAAAGGTGTGAGGAATAAGTTTCAACTAGGCTCTTACAGATTAGGAACAAAATTTATTTTTTGGTTTTTTTGGATTTTTTGAGTTCGACAATACCACTCGATTAGCGATGACGCCATCCAAGCCGCCATGTCACCTGGGGCGGACGATGCCACTCGTCATCGCCCCATCGAAACCAGCCTTAAGAGTAAAATGCATCAGCAATCTTTGAACTTGACATGTCATATCGCTTGTATCATTGAACTCTCGCAATCAGGAAAACGGTTCGTCGAACTTGGTATGTCATCCAAAACCAGATTTGCTCAAGCCGATGGCGGCGTGACATGCCATGTTGAATACACTTGGATCTGGTGTCATGTTGTATTATTTGGGTCCCTGAACTCGATATTCTGTGTCACTTAGGTCTCCGAACCTGCCACTTTGGTCTCTGAACTTGTCATTCTGTATCACTTGAATCCCCCGAACTTTCAATAGTGTGCTCTGATGCAGCACACCATGTCAGTATTTAGTTTAAGCAAACTCAGTTTTGGATGTTTGACCAAATTCGAGGGCATGTTTTGCTCAGAGTTCGAGGCCCTAAATAACACAACATACCAAAGTTTAAAGAGTGCTGATGCATTTTGCTCGAGCCTTAACATACCCACATGCTAGAATATTGTATATACAACCCTAAACGATGTGAAACAACTCAAATTATTCAAGTTTTTAAATTCAGTCCGGTTTCTACATGTGCTATATTTAAAGTTACAGGTTAGAGTTTGGTTCCTAGCCTTTAAAATCTGAATAGACCACATAATCCAAAATATAGAAAACTTTTAGTCTGCGACAATATCATTATAGATTTATGAACCCATTCCTATTTAATTATTCATTGCATATATCTTAAAATAAACAATAGTCTTTCTATTTTTAGTCTATTCAGTAAATCGAATAGATCGAAACAAAAATTGTCGAGTCTATTTATAAAAAACTATTTAAAAAATTTCGGTTTTTATTTTTTAAAGCTGAAATTTTAGAAAGCCGATGCTAGAGATGATAATGCTCTCTCATTATTTTTTACTTATCATATTCTAGTTTAGAAATAAAGTAGCGGTCCATAAATATTCGAGAAGGTAGTACTACGTAAAAACCACGTCACCCTACCGCTGCGGGCTCCATCCGCATTCTTCACGTCCACAGGGAGCGCGATATACAAATCACCAAGGAAATCACTCCAGAATTTTGAAAAGGTGACGGAAATAGTGAGGAGCGGAGAACACCGGAATGATCCATCCTCTCGTGCTATCCCTGCCCTCCCCCGCTATAATATCGCGCCCTCGTCGCCATCGTCACCACACCACCACTCCCTCACTGCCCTCTCACTCCCGATCCCTGCACCACTACCGCCTCCTCCGCGTCACCCCTCTCGTCGCCTCTTGCGGCGACCGGCGGCGGATCGTCCGCGGCGCAAGCGCAACCATGGGGCTCTTCACCGTGACGAAGAAGGCCACCACCCCCTTCGAAGGCCAGAAGCCCGGTACCTCCGGCCTCCGCAAGAAGGTTCCCTTCCCGACTTTTCCTTATCTATCCCCCGATCTCCGGGCCCCAGTCCGGATCTCTCTGTTTCTGCGACGCGGCGGGTTCGTGCTCGATTCTGGTGCCTCGAATCCGCCGCGCGACAGCCTCGCTTCCCGCCACCTCGCGGATCTCGCCGGGCGGCTTTTCGTGCAGGATCTCGGGCTCTGTTCTATCCGTCCTTCTGCTTGGATCTACTGGGAAACCGTTGTCGGATGGGTGTTGTTCGGGGCATGCCTTGCCTGCTGGCTTCATCCGTTTGGTTCCTATAGGACATTGGACCTGCGCGGGGCTGGTATATGCTTGCATGGCTTTGATCCATACGATTTGTACTCAGTACTCGCATTAATCAGATTTTGCTAATTGTTACCGGATCTCGCTGATTCAATTACTGGCTTAGAAGATAACGATGCCCTCTGTTTTACTAGCTCCTGCACAATAGTGGATATGGTTTTTTAGTCTCTCAATGATAACTCCTCCATTCGAGATAATGTCCACATGAAAATTGTTTTAGTAGAATTAATGCATATGGTTGGGTTGGTTCGACATTCATTAAATTCAGGCTCATCGTATGTTCAGATTCATGGAATTCATTTCCCATCCTGATTCAGGTTTGAGTGGATCGTGTTCCCAAAATGGGATGAGAGGCAGAGTATTTTGATTATGTAGTTGCTACCCTTGGCTTATAAATGTAGTTCGACTTGGATTCATAAAGGTGGAAATTATGGTGCAAGTTATTTAAATTTGATATCGACCTTTTTGTTGATTGCATGTGTAGCACCACTCTGTAAATTTTGTGGCACGTCTCAAATTGCTTGAGGTGTGATCCGAGTATTTTGTACTAGTGTGTATGGATCTCCAGCGGCAGCAGTCATACAATACCCATTCTGAATTTTATCAATCTAATGTTTTCACACAATATTGATTGCCTTTACATGGTTGCATCTTTCTTGTTTAATTTAATTGTTATACATTATTAAGTAGGAAAAGATGAAAATAATACAATTTATTATTAGTGGTATAGATCAAAAAATTATTCCTCCAGTCAAAGTAGCCATGTCCATTATATCTGTCTGCACAGCTTGAACTGTGTAACTCCTAGTGTTTATGCACATGCATTATTTTCTTTGATGCTAGGCATATCATTTGTTCCTAGATAGTTAGCCTTCCTTTGATGGGAATTAATAAAGTGTATGTTAATCGGGATGAGTTTACTTCTACATCAAGGAAAAAAGCATGAATGATCACTGATTTCAGATGCAAACGATTTTGTCTACAGATACTTTGTTACTTTGGATGCTTGCTTTTTATCTAGAGTATATTACAATTATTATTGTTTTTCTTATAATTAATATTGTGTTAATTAATATTGCCAGGTTACTGTATTCCAGCAGCCTCATTATCTGCAGAACTTTGTCCAGTCAACATTCAATGCCCTTCCTGCAGACCAAGTAAAAGGTAACCTATTTATCAGATTATCAGTCCTGTTTCAAACAAGGTTTCCAGGATACCGCAAGGTTTAGTATAAATTATTATTGTGCACTTTTCATGTATATGTTGAAATTGTAAATGGGAAATGTAGTTGCCATAGCCAATTTTTTATGACCTCCGTTCTCTCTCTGCAGTTGTTGCTAATTAGTCATGTCTCCTTTCCTTTCTTATAGGTGCAACCATTGTTGTCTCTGGTGATGGCCGCTATTTCTCAAAAGATGCTGTTCAGGTGATTTAGAACAGTACCATCTCCCTTATATATTTTCTAACCCCATTTTATAATTTTTATACTGCTTTGATAGTAGCTATTGTAGACTTAAATTCCGATGCAGATGTAACATTGTTGTTTTCTCCCTGAGGTTGAGTTTTTTTAATAGACTTGGTGTTCATGAACTACATAGAATCCCATTGATTTTGCTTGTTACAGATCATAACAAAAATGGCTGCTGCCAATGGAGTAAGACGTGTTTGGGTTGGACAAAACAGTCTCATGTCTACTCCTGCTGTATCTGCTGTCATCCGTGAAAGAATTGGTGCAGATGTAAGTTTGATTTCTTAATGAAGGACAGTCTTTAGCAGTATGAATATTTACTTGTTATTCCTTTATACTGTCTAATGAATAACCTGACTGTTGGTTTATAAACACATGAACAAAAGGGATCAAAGGCTACTGGTGCCTTCATCTTGACAGCGAGCCATAATCCAGGTGGTCCTACGGAGGTACCAAGTTTACTGCTAGTATCTTTGTTGCAAATCAAGTGCCACACATGCTCTATGTTATTGAATACGCCTCACTGAACTTTCCAGGACTTCGGTATCAAATACAACATGGGAAATGGTGGACCTGCCCCTGAATCCGTTACCGACAAGATTTTCTCTAATACAACGACAATCTCTGAATACCTCATCTCTGAAGACCTTCCAGATGTATGATTCAGTGCCAACCTGCCAAGTATTTTCTCTGTTTCTTTGACAGGTTAGTGGAATATTCATTTTCTCCCACTTTACTACTGCAGGTTGATATTTCTGTTGTCGGTGTCACCAGCTTCAGTGGACCCGAAGGCCCCTTTGATGTGGATGTCTTTGACTCTAGTGTAAATTACATAAAGTTAATGAAGTGAGTAGCTTGTTCTTTCCTGTTTCGTTTCATTGAAGTGAGAATTCCATGCTTTATATCATTACTTGTTACTTGGATCATGTTATGTAGCAAGGGAACCTAATGATTTAATTACCACCATTAATTTCAGGACAATTTTTGACTTCGAAGCAATAAAAAAGCTGCTGACCTCCCCAAAGTTTACATTCTGGTATTCATCTATGACTGCAACCATGTTAACATTACCGTAATAGTATTATTGTAACACATCCAAAATCTTTCTTTGCACTTACAGTTATGATGCGCTCCATGGTGTTGCTGGAGCTTATGCCAAACACATCTTTGTGAAAGAGCTTGGTGCTGATGAAAGCTCACTGTTGAATTGTGTCCCAAAAGTAATGAGTTCTTCTATTGTCACAAGTTTCTACTTAAAATATGGCTTGGGAATTCATCACTTTTGTTTTTGCAGGAGGACTTTGGAGGTGGTCATCCGGATCCTAACCTCACCTATGCAAAAGAGTTGGTTGAACGGATGGGTCTTGGAAAGTCATCCTCAAATGTTGAACCTCCTGAATTTGGTGCTGCAGCTGATGGAGATGCTGACCGCAACATGATTCTGGGTAAAAGGTATGATCTGTACGAGTATGTTATTATGTAGAAAATTTGTTTTGGATTCTAGATAAGCTCAAGGAATTCATGATGCTTCCCCTTTGCCTTGTTATAGATTCTTTGTGACACCATCGGACTCTGTTGCCATTATCGCTGCCAATGCTGTTCAATCAATTCCTTACTTTGCTTCTGGCCTGAAGGGAGTTGCCAGGTAAAAAGCTCTCCTCCATATTGTGCTGCTAATATAGCATCTAGATATATTTTTACTGTAAGAACTCTCACTGTATGCACCAATCGGTAAGCACCACTGCAGTCTGCAATAAAAATGCATGTTTCCCTCTACATTGGTTCTGCATCTGTTTAAGTTCGGCAGCATTCTGCTCAATAAATCTGCTTAACATATCAGCAATAATACCATCTGGAACACAGTTTCTGTTAATGCCAACCTTTTGATCCCCACTTGTATGCAGCTATCTGACCTTAGATGCATTTAAAATTTCTCTATGCACTGATAGGCTACTTACGACAATCCAATGTTGTAAATGTAGGAGCATGCCAACATCAGCTGCCCTTGATGTTGTTGCAAAGAATTTGAATCTCAAGTTCTTTGAGGTAAAGTGTTAAAACCTTGGTTTGCAAGATTTTGAATGCCAGATAAATCTAACATAAAAAACATGTTTCAGGTGCCTACTGGGTGGAAATTTTTTGGGAATTTGATGGATGCTGGAATGTGCTCAATCTGTGGTGAAGAAAGCTTTGGCACTGGTAATATTTGGCTTCTGGCTATCATTTCTATACATGCCAATCACAGTAGTAAACATGTCACCACCTCTTGTATTGTCATGTTAGATGGGTAAATTGTGTTTGTCATGTGGTATATGAGTGGGGCAAATCACTTCTTGTGTTCTGACAGTGAGCTCTCTCGCCCTTTTATTGGGTTGGTGGTCATGAATCCAACCCATAGTAAAGTCAAGGACTTGTTGGTATTTGGTATAGACATTATTGAGATGTTTATATGTACTACTTTGGCTAGGGTCTGACCACATTCGTGAGAAAGATGGCATCTGGGCTGTGCTTGCATGGCTTTCTATTATTGCTTTCAAGAATAAGGACAACCTTGGAGGAGATAAGCTTGTCACTGTTGAAGATATTGTCCGTCAGCATTGGGCCACATATGGTCGCCATTATTACACACGCTATGACTATGAGGTACTTCCTTTTTTTCACATGTGCCTTGCATATATGTACCACATGTTTCAGATATATATCATTCTAAATACATTAGTTTGTTTTGTGAAGAATGTCGATGCTGGGGCTGCTAAGGAGCTGATGGCAAACCTAGTAAGCATGCAGTCATCACTTTCTGATGTTAACAAGTAAGTGGAACTTTTCCAAATGTACAGGAATCTCAAACTTGAACTTTTTAGAACCATGTCCAAGTACTCCCGTGTATATATCAACTTCAGAAAATTATGATAGTACTCCCATGTATATATCAATTCAAGCAATCGCAAACTTGAACTTTTTAGAACCATGTCTAAAGTATCTCTTTGTCAGGTTGATCAAGGAGATCCGGTCTGATGTTTCTGAAGTAGTTGCAGCTGACGAGTTTGAGTACAAGGATCCAGTTGATGGCTCTGTGTCCAAGCACCAGGGCATCCGATACCTCTTCGGAGATGGTTCACGACTGGTATGTAGACCTGTATTATTTCAGATATCCTCTATTTTATGTCTTGAACCAAAACAAAGGGTCTGGTGTGAAAACCTTGTTCCGCAGTCAACTGTACTTTTTTTTGCAATATTATCAGTCAGTACATGATAAGTCTGAGCCTTGGTCATGGATATATTTGAGATCTCTGGCTATATCATACTGGCCACAAGTTGTGCTGGTGAGCTAACATGGATTTTTGGCATTCTAGGTGTTCCGTCTCTCCGGAACCGGTTCTGTTGGTGCCACCATCCGTGTCTACATCGAGCAATACGAGAAGGATTCCTCCAAGACCGGCAGGGATTCACAGGAGGCCCTTGCTCCACTGGTAAGATAATTTCCCCGTCCTTTTGATTTACAGAGCTGAATATACTAGGGTGAAGAAACATTTGAATCGTCATCCATTACCACCCCTAAGAATCAGATTAGGATTGACCTCTATTCCTATTTATTTTTGAACTAAAATTAGAATTAGTTAAGGACCCTAACTTACTGTGAAAAAACATTTAGATCGTCATCCATTGCCACCCCTAAATATACCTTGGGCTTCTGTGAAACTGCATTAACTAATTTTGTGTTTCATCTCAGGTTGATGTTGCGCTCAAGCTCTCCAAGATGCAAGAGTACACTGGCCGCTCTGCCCCCACCGTTATCACATAAATTTTTGAAGAGTGATTTACAATGAGTTGAGGCGCTTACACAAATTTTCATCCAAGCCTCTTGTTTTATAGTTCTACTTCCTGTTGCATCTCACCAATGAATAAAATGTATGTATCAGACTCGTCCCGGCTTTTTTTGTCCATGTACTGCAGTGCAGAGTGCGGACTGAGCCGCTGGCACAGCATGCGGTAATAATCTTGTCACAGTGCTGTAATCGGGAGCGTGTTTCTTGTAATCTTGTTAGAAGTGTTTCTGGTTTTGTTTGAGCATTTGCTTATCATTTTTTTTTTGTTTCTGAAGAGTACTAAAAATAATTTACTCACATGTATGTATACCATGTCACTAATCTTTTGATGGCTGTTTAGTGAACCTGTGTGGTTATGGCAGGGGATTGTGACTGCCTGACTGGGTTGTGCGTTGGGATATGCGTCGGCGTTTGACTTGTTAGATGTGTTTAGTAGCACAACTGTGTTGGTTCAGCACCAGGATTACTTGTTCGAAGAAAGCTAAGAAAAAGTTCTTGGGTCTTATCCAACCCCAGAACGAGCACACTGCAGCTATTATTATGGTCATCTCAAGTTTCTGACAGAGTCAGTCCCATTTGCCATCTACGCAGGCCGGCTCACACACACAGCTCAGTCTCCCGCCCGGAGAATCAAATCAAGGAGCCGCGGCGCCCTTGCCGTCGCCGTTGGAGTGGCTGGGCTCCCACAGCATGGTTGTCTCCGCGATCAGCGAGGTCACCACGTACGGGTCCATGTTGGACGCCGGCCTCCGGTCCTCGAAGTAGCCTGACGCAAACCAACCAAGAAACCTCAGTCACAGGGTTCAGTTCTGACGCAAGGACCCAACCGAAGCAGCAGAAGACCCGCAAGGGGAAAGAACTAAAAATCGCTTTCGGCTTCCGCCTCTCACCTTTGCCTTCCTTCTCGGTGTCGCGGCCCACCCGCACCGACGCCCCGCGGTTCGCGACGCCCTGACAGGATGAGCCCGTTTTTGTTAGGCGAAGAAAGAGGAGGCGGGAGCAAGAGCTGTAAATGGTCTCGACGCGCTTACCCAGACGAAGGTGTTGATGTCGGCGGTCTCGTGGCGGCCGGTGAGGCGGCGCTCGTTGCCGTCCCCGTACGCGGCGATGTGCTCCCGGTGCCGGAGGCTCAGCTTGCCGATCGCCTTCTTGATCACCTCGTACCCGCCGTCGCTCCTCATCGACTTGGTGCTGCGTGCACAGCACACTCACGAGCAGGTTAAAACACACAATTCACGAGCAGTCAAATAAACACTGACTCTATTTATTTATACTGTGTTATCTTTTGATTGGTACTCCTACCTACCTGTAGTTGGTGTGTGCACCAGCGCCATTCCAGTCCCCCTGCAGTCACACGCATGCACAGATCCAGACGACATGAGACCAACAGGATAACAGAGAACCACATATCAAAACCCAAAATGTTTGGTAGCGAAATGGTCACCGGAATTGGCTTGGGGTCGAAGGAGACAACCACGCCGGCGATCTCGGTGATCCTCTGCCAGTCACAGGGAAAGAAGGACACGTCTCATCAGCAAAACACTTTGACACGGCAAAGCTGCCAAAGCACGCCATGTCTCGGTGGAAGAAGAACCGAACACAACCGGCAAGCGGCAGGTCTACCGTCTACCTCAAGAATGTAGCGAGCCACCCAGAGCTGGTCGCCGGCCGAGACGCCGACGGCAGGGCCGACCTGGAACTCCCACTGCATGTCCACGAACAAACCTGTGTCATCAGAGATAGCAGCATACTAGCTGTGCAGTGAAAGACAAGGTAGCTAGAGCAGCACGTTGTACCTGCCCCGGCATGACCTCCCCGTTGATGCCACTGATGTCGATGCCGGCGTAGAGGCAGGCCTTGTAGTGCGCGTCCACGATGTCCCGCCCGTAGGACTTGTCCGCTCCGACGGCGCAGTAGTAAGGTCCCTGCCAGGATCATTCCGTCAGCTGATCAAAGCCATCGATATGGCTGGAGCCTGGAGGCACGCAGATCTATCTAATCTACCTGAGGGCCAGGGTAGCCGCCCAGCGGCCAACCGAGAGGCCACTTGGTGTCCTTCTGGAGAAGGGTGTACTCCTGCTCAATCCCGAACCTGGATTTACACAGGCTCAGCGTAAGAAGAACCATTTCGACGAAATGTCTGTACGCAACAGGTCGGTTCATTTCGTGCAGGCAGGGGAAGGTACGGACCATGGTTCCTCAGCCTTGACTTCAGGGTGGCTAAAGATCTTCGCGGCCCCGTGCCGCTTGTTGCTCGGGATCGGCTCCCCGTTCGGCTCGTAGCAGTCGCACATGACCTACACACAGCTCAGAAAAAAAAATTAAAAATGGACGAATGGTCTCTCTCCATAGTCCATACCCATGATCAACTTTCATGCATGCAGTGCAGAGAATCTGAAGAAGGGTGGGTCTCTCTGGTTACCAGTATGTTCTGCCCCTTCCTGAACGGGTCCCTGAAGATGGCTCGAGGGCTTGACGCCAAAAGAAAAAAGAAAAAAAAAAGAGTCAAGGTGAATCAGCGCAACGTGGCATTAGCAAGGGCAGTGAGGCACACACGTCAAGGTGAGTGAAGACGGAGAGTGGACTGGAGAGAAAGCGCGCGGGTACCAAAGGATGACTTCGCTGTCGTCGCCCGGAGCTTGGCCGGTGCTGGAGCCGTCGAAGTTCCACTTCGGAAGCTTGCTGGGGTCATCAACAGGTCCGGACAGCGTCTGAGTACCCTCCCAAAAAAAAGGCAGGGTGAGATGTCATGCACTTTGACATTTTTCTTCGTGTGAAGAAGACGCCCATGAAAAGGGACACACTTGCAAAGGCACATATATCTATCTATCTATCTTCCAACAAAAGTACAAAAAAAATTTACACTACCAAGATAAGGATAAGATTGAAGGTGAACAAAAGCGTGTACTACTACTGACCCTGGCTTTGCTCCTGACGTCCATCCCGGAACCGCCAACCCTGCATCAGCATCAGCATCAAATCAGATCAGACGAGGTGCTTGGCAGTGGGTTAGTGTGCCTTGTAGTACGTTGTACGTGGCTGGCAATGGCATGCCGTGGTCATCGAGGGAGGAACTGGAGAAGGAATTAAAACGCCAGCAGTTTGAAATTGCTGCTAGTGTGTGTGTGTGTGTGTGTGTGTGAGCGATCTCTTCTACTCGCTTCCCATGTACTAGTAAAATATAAACACGAAACGGAGGAAAAGAGAATCCATGCACAAGATGGAACACAGCAAGCATCCCAAGGGACACCACGGAAAAAAAGGGGGGGGGGGGGCATCAGACGGAGACCGGGAGATCTCTATCTATTCGCACCAGATGTACTCGGCGATGATCTTCCCGGTGCGGTCCGAGAGGTCGAGGTTGATGAGGTCGGAGAGCAGAGCCATGGCAGTGACGAGAAGTTGGTTGGTCGATCGCCTGAAAAGGCAGAGCACGCACGAGCAGGAGAATGGCCGCGAGTGAGTGTGATTGATCCGTGTGTGCTTTCGCCACGGCTGTAGCCTGTAGCTGGCTCTGGCTGCCCCTCCATAAATAGTGCAGAGCCCGAGAGTGGTTGGTGTAATGGCTTTGGGCTTGGGAAGTGTTCTGCAAGGCGCCGTGGTACGGTTGTCCTCTCGACTGCATCCGCGGTCACTCGTGAATGCTGTACTGTAGTGATTGTGGTGAGAATATATCTATCTCTATATTATCTACTATTTATTTTCTCTCTATTTGTGCCTCTATACTTTTTTTATCTATATCTATCTCTTGCCAGCGTGCATATATCTGTTGCCTATCTATATCCTAATACATATATCTGTTGCTTATCTATCTCTTATCTATCTGCATTTATTTCTTAACTATCTAGTTGCTTGTGCACCGCTACGGTTTCTACATACTATATAGGCAAACATCGTTCAAATAAGATGGTTATTTAAACAAGATCTAAACTTCTAGATCAGTTGAGTGCGAATGGGACATGTGGTGTGAGGTCAGACAAGATGAAGGAGAATATACTAAGCTATAGATAACCAAATGAGCCTACGCACGACCTAAGACATGTCACATTTAATAATGTCACGGTTTGGCTCGATACGGTTTAAAGTGAAATCCGTGTCGTGTCCGGGCCATCTTCTTGACCGACAGTGTCGAGCCGGACCGGCATAGTTTTTTATTTTAAAATTATTAGCGTATGCTCCATCCATTCCAATCTATAATTCATTAGACCTTTTTAGTTTAAGTTTTAATCGGCTCACCTTATTCAAAAAAAAATATAGGAGTAATTATTTTTAATCGTTACTGTAATATTATTTAGCACATGATATACTCTAAAGTATGGCTTTCAAAAAAAATTCCCTAGAAATTTAAAATAAGATGAGCCGGTTAAATTTAGTGAAAAAGTGAAACGGATTATAAAATAGAAAGGGATGTATTATATATTTGTAGTAGTTATCCTTTATATACTATAAATCGACAAGTGGTGCAGTTGTTATTTTTCACAGTGGAAAAGCGCGCGTGGAGAGGGAAACCACTTGTGAAGGGTGAAACTCGTGTATTTAATTAATAGTAGTAGAATATTAATCAATAGTAGTAGAGATAGAGAGATCTGTTTGCGTGTATTTAATTAATAGTAGTAGAATATTAATCAATAGTAGTAGAGATAGAGAGATCTGTTTGCGTGAGCTCTCTAAGAGCATCTCCAACAATGCCTCAAACTAATGCCTCAAATCGAAATATAGGGCTCTACACAGGAAAAATCACTCCAATAGTGCCTCAATTCAACAAATTTTGTCAAAAAACTATAGGGCACCCTCTCAAGTGCCTCAAATATACTACACCGTAGTGGGCTGCCCTATAATCTAGATTTGGGGCTTTACTGTTGGAGCGGGGTGTTTTGTTGGTGCCCTAAATTCTATAAAATTTACTTATTTTTAAATCATAAGGCATTTTTATAGGTCACGTTGTTGGAGATGCTCTAATAACGAGGCCAAGCCTAACGGTATTTTCAAGCTTCAACTGCACCTGCGCGACGTCCGGTCATTCTTACGGTATTTTCGACGTCCGGTCATTCTGATACTACTTCATTTCGTTTTGTTTTATTTACATACAGAATTTTGCAATTTGCAAACAATAATCATGGAGCACGGTACAGCATGAGTATGACAGGGGGCAAAAGTCAAAAAGGCGCTCCGATCTCCGATCCAACCGTCCGTATCCGATCCGCATGATGAGTCGCTCCCGCCAGCCATGCTCTCCCGCCGCCGGAAGCATCGGCATCCGTTGAAGCCTTTGCCGGATTCCGATCGGGCGAGGCTAGGCTGGCCGCTGGTGTGTGTCACCGAGGAACTCGGACCACACAAGGCACAGCGCACTGCAGTTTCCCCGCGTATCCTGACCAGGCACAGGCAGTGTACAAGCTTGCACGGAAAAGCCAAGATCAGATCGACGATGAAGGCGACGCGCCCGTAGTGGCGTACAGGGGAGGATCGAGAACGTGCATCGTGAGTCGTGACCATGATGCTTGCATTGAAGGGTCACTGTTGACACCTTTTTGGAGGCGCCAATCACTTCAAAAGAACCAGCAGCGGTGCTCTCTGGTCAAGCGCGGACGGTCCGCGGCACAGGGCCGGACGGTCCGCGACCTGACACAAGAGCTAGAATTCTCTGCCTGACGGCCGGACGGTCCGCGCCCTAGGGCCGGACGGTCCGCGCGTGCGCAGGAACGGTGGAGGATCGCCGGCGGCGCCTGGATCTCGCTCCCGGGAGGGACCCGTCGGGGAGGAGAGATCCTAGGTGATGTCTAGGCTCGGGTAGACCGACCTAGACTCCTCTAATCGACGTAGAGTCGAGGAGAGACGGAGAATTTGGGGATTGGAAGGCTAAACTAGGGCTAAACTAGAACTACTCCTAGGATAAAATGCAAAATAGAAGTTGTATTGATTCGATTGATGATTACAAATCGGCCGTATACCTCTCTATTTATAGAGAAGGGGGCTGGACCCTTTACAAACTAATTTCCGAGCTTATCCCGCGATTTTAGCTAACAACCGTAGCACAAAACTCGAAACTCTAATCTGCTCTGCGCCCGCGCGGACCGTCCGCGCGCTCAAATTGGTGCTCAACATATGCCCCCACCCCCCTGCCTTTTGGTGGAGCTGAGCGAACCAAAAGCAACTAACTCGATGTTATCACATCAGTTTTCTTAGGCATCTTGCCACTTACTAGGATGGTACGCAGTCGTCTTGGTCTCGGACGTGACCCCTTTAGCTTTGATCGAACTGTCAGTCCCAACACCGTCGAGCGTCATACTGATCCTGACCAATCTGTCACCTAGTTTTTCCTAATTTTCCAAGTGTTCTGGCGTAGCTTCATAGTCGACCAGGTCTTCTCCTTGCAGGTCATCTTTCTCCATGGGTGTCGGTACATCGTCGGAGGTGTCTTGGTATAGTGCGGATGGTTCGGCCTCAGGGGTCGGACGGTCCGCGCCCTGTACGGTTGGTCCAGTCTTTATAGCCGAACTGTCTGCCATACCTGCAAAGAGCTGCACAGTTGTTGTTTTATTTTCTGTCTTTATGGCCGTTTGATTTTCCTCAACGGTCTTTGGTCTCCATCTCTTTTGTGGTGGCGGATACTGCGGATGCGTGTCATTGAATATTTTTTCCGCCTCCTTCTCCTGATTCTCCTTTGTCCTAAGGCGCTGTAATTTTCGCTTTTGCGATCGTGTCAATCCTGATGGGCACCATCGGGGCATGGAGTATTTTGGATCGGCTATTTTATTGACAGTCGTACTTTCTTTTTTGTTTGTGTTGGCCGATTCACCAAAAATCATCGACCCTTCGTTATTTTGTTGTATGACGACATCTGTCGTTCCTATTTTAATGACATCTCCCTTTTTCGTACTGTTGGAGGTTGTAGCTGTATGCCCCCCTGCCGGATTAGTCAGCCTTTGGGGCCGAGTTGTTCGGCAATCTTGCTGGGCCTGTGCTCGTGGACCAGATTGAGGGGCTCTCAATCGGTCTTGTACTGGAGGTGTCAACCTATTGAATACAGATGTTTGGGGTGCCCCCCAAGCGGGGTACTGTGGCATCCCAAATGGGTATAGTGGCATGCCCCACATTTGATTTGGGACATATAGTGGAGGTATGTATGTGTATGGATATGGCATAGTTGGATATGGTGGTGGAGGTGTCCATGCAGGTACGTTAGGTCTTAATTGAACATTATGACCTCCCGTCCTTTCCGATTGGTGTGGTGGTCCAATCGGCCTAACCTGCCATCGCACCTGGGTGGGTAAGCGAGGTCCCTTTGGTGGCCGGTCGCTGGGGTCAGCCTTCTTTTTCACATATTTAGACAATAGTTGATCAAAGGTCGGGCTAGATTTTACCAACCGACCAGTTGCCTTGAACGTGTTGGTTTTCCACGTACCTATTTCTGGTCGTCGTGGTTTGAAGGTACGTGGTCTCCGCGGCTCTTTGGCGTTGCCGGACCGTCCGCTGGAACGCTCTGGACCGTCTGGTGATGTTACGGACCGTCCGCGCCTGGACACCGGACCGTCCGCGATGCGTAGTATGGGTTCTCGCGCATATCCCCTGGTCTGCGCTTGCCCCCCAGTGCCGGAGTTTGTGATGGTTACTTTCAGTGTCTCTCCTCCATCAGGAGTCTTCTCGGCCACCACTTTCCTGCAAGAAATTTTGTTGTCTCCATCGGCCTCCCGTGAGTTGCCGATGATTTCTTTGTCTTTGCCCTTATCGGCTGTGCTGGGCCGAATTAGGACCCTTTTGCCCTTGAAGTCGATCATATTCATTGGAAAGGGCTCCGTGTCCTCCTGAAATTTCAATCGTCCTTTGTTAATGGCCGATTGGATTTGTCGTCGGAACACATTACAATCATTAGTGGCATGGGAAAATGAGTTGTGCCACTTGCAGTATGCGCGACGCTTTAGTTCGTCGGCAGGTGGAACGATATAATCAATTTTAATGTTACCATTTTTAGTAATTCATCGAATATCTTATCACATTTGCCGACATTAAATGTAAACTTAACCTCCTTCTGCCGTTCATTCCGAACTGACTGCAAGGAGGAGCAAGCCGAAGATTTGGCTTGCTCGGGCCAAACTATTTCGGCAGTGTAAACTTTCTTTGGTTCATCGTCCGAACTACTTTGATTGTGTTCTACTATATGGACATTATGATGAACCATTTTGACTAGTTCTTTGCTTCGGCTTTCACAAGCCGTAGCTCTCTGATGTAATTGTGCTAAAGTAAAGAACTAGATGCCTTCTAATCTCTCTTTTAAATAATAGCGCAATCCATCAAAGGCTATTTCCACCAGTTGTTTATCTGTTAAATGAATTTGAAAGCATCGGTTTCTCGTATCCCGGAATCTCCGGATATAATTACTAACCGATTCATCCTTTTCTTGTCGTAGAGCCACTAAGTCTACTAAATCTAGCTCATAATCGCCAGAGAAGAAATGTTCATGAAATTTTTGTTCTAAATCTCCCCACGACAAAATGGAATTAGGAGGGAGCGTGGCATACCATGTGAATGCAGTCCCTGTTAAAGATAATGAAAATAAACGCACATGGAATGCTTCGGTGTCGGCCAATTCTTCTAACTGTGCTAAGAACTGGTCTATGTGCTCACGCGTGCTCTTTTCTTGGTCACCTGAAAACTTTACGAATTCGGATATTTTGGTCCCCTGTGGGTATGGGAGTCGGTCAAACTTGCTATCATAAGGTCTCCGATATGACTGCCTCACGGGGACTATACTAACTCCGAGCTTATCTCGGAACGCCCCAGCTATTTCCTCCCTTACTATATCGATGGCAGCCGGTGGGAGACCACCGGCTCTTTGATCCAATATGGGTGAGTTTGTTTGGATGTTGGTGTGTTGTTTTCCTCCCCATTGGTTTGGGTTTTGCGGCACGTTAATGCATGCCCTATGAGGCTCATAGGACTGGCCATTCCTTTCTGGCCTTCTAGGGGCCGGAAAGTTCTCACTCTCACGGGTTTGATAGATTATATTATGATGCTGTTGTGTCGTATGGTGAGATGGGGAGTCTAGCTGGGACGGATACAGAGTTGGATATCCATCCTCCTTAAAAAAAACTCTATGCCGGACCGTCCGGTTAAATACGCGGACCGTCCGACATTATATTCGGGCTATCTGGCGTCATACGCAGACGGTCTAAATGGGTTATCTAGGGTTTGTACGACATGTGGCGGCTTGGGTGCAGGTCTCGGTAATTCGCTTCTAAAAATAGGATTAGCCGTCGCTGGCCCGGACGGTCCGCGCCCATGTGCAGACGGTCCGGACATGCGCATATCGGCAAATTTATCGCCGATGTGCGTGGGAGGCTGTCGTTGCCTAGGGTACATGTCCATCGGCATCCCATAAAGGGGTTGTGACTGGTCGTGCCAACCTGTAGCCGATGAATTATGTGTGTATTCCCTCCATTCAACCTCGTGCGAAGAAAGATTTGCCGTAGTAGACTTATCAAGCGCACACACTAGACGTTTATGATCATTTTGTATATCCCCTACGATACATTGCAACTATTCTCGCTGTTCGTCTATGTAAGCTTTAAGAGATTGGAGTTCGTTGGTGCTACTTACATTGGGGATATCTGGTGTGGGTCGGAACGAAGCCGGATCCGTCGCCCAATGTCGGACGACCTTGTTGTTCCTGTCCACTTTGAAGTTGGTCAAGAACTTTGCTTTTGCTTCTTGGATCAGCTGCTCCTGGCGCTCCTCGAACAGGAGCTGTTCTTCAGCCGGCAAGGTCTCCCATGTCGGTGTGATGATATTGCTGGTGGAAACCTCAGAGCTATCTTTTGAACCGACCATTGAGGGCCGATTTGATAGGTCTATATGTGTCGTCCCCAGCGGAGTCGCCAAAAAGTATGTTGACACCTTTTCGGAGGCGCCAATCACTTCAAAAGAACCAGCAGCGGTGTTCTCTGGTCAGGCGCGGACGGTCCGCGGCACAGGGCCGGATGGTCCGTGACCTGGCGTGAGGCGGCGGTGCTCTCTAGTTAGGCGCGGACGGTCCGCGGCACAGGGCCAGACGGTCTGCGACCTGGCACAGGAGCTAGAATTCCCTGCCTGACGGCCGGACGGTCCACGCGTGCGCAGGGACGGCGGAGGATCGCCGGCGGCGCCTGGATCTCGCTCCCGGGAGGGACCCCGTCGGGGAGGAGATATCCTAGGTGAAAGTCGCCTAGAGGGGGGGTGAATAGGGCGAAACTGAAATTCTCAAAAATAATCACAACTACAAGCCGGGTTAGCGTTAGAAATATAATAGAGTCCGCGAGAGAGGGTGCAAAACAAATCACAAGCAAATAAAGAGTGAGACACGTGGATTTGTTTTACCGAGGTTCGGTTCTCGCAAACCTACTCCCCGTTGAGGAGGCCACAAAGGCCGGGTCTCTTTCAACCCTTACCCTCTCTCAAACGGTCCCTCAGACCGAGTGAGCTTTTCTTCTCAATCACTTGGAACACAAAGTTCCCACAAGGACCACCACAAGATTGGTGTCTCTTGCCTCAATTACAAGTGAGTTTGATCGCAATGAAGAATCAAAGAAAGAAGAAAGCAATCCAAGCGCAAGAGCTCGAAAGAACACAAGCAAATCTCTCTCACTAATCACTAAGGCGTTGTGTGGAATTTGGAGAGGATTTGATCACTTGGGTGTGTCTAGAATTGAATACTAGAGCTCTTGTAAGTGGTTGAAGTAGGAAAACTTGGATCACTTGAATGTGGGGTGGTTGGGGTATTTATAGCCCCAACCACCAAACTAGCCGTTTGGCGGGGCTGTCTGTCGAATGGTGCACCGGACAGTCCGGTGCACACCGGACATGTTCGGTGCGACAGCCACGTCACCAGGCCGTTAGGGTACCGACCGTTGGAGCTCTGACTTCTGGGCCCGCCTGGATGTCCGGTGGCGCACCGGACATGTACTGTAGAGTGTCCGGTGCGCCACTACGCGCGTGCCTGACTTCTGCGCGCTCTGGCGCGCATTAATTGCTATTGCAGGTGACCGTTGGCGCGAAGTAGCCGTTGCCCCGCAGTTACACCGGACAGTCCGGTGTACACCTGTCGGCGTTTCGAGACCGGGGGGTCCCTGGGCCGACGAGTGAATGTCGCCGCGTGCCCCAGCCTAGATGGGTCGAGCGCGAGGGCGAGCGCGAAGGGGGGAGAGCGAGGCGGCCGAAGACCGGCGTGAGAGAGGTGGGAATCCCGCGGCCTTCGTGTTCGTCCTGCGCCCAGGTCGGGTGCGCTTGCAGTAGGGGGTTACAAGCGTCCACGCGGGAGAGGGAGCGAGCGGCCCCAAGCGAGCGCCTGTCTCGTCCTCGTCCCCGCGCGGCCAACCCTCTCTAAGAGGGCCCTGGTCCTTCCTTTTATAGGCGTAAGGAGGGGATCCAGGTGTATAATGGGGGGTGTAGCAGAGTGCTACGTGTCTAGCGGAGGAGAGCTAGCGCCCTAAGTACATGCCGCTGTGGCAGCCGGAGAGATTTTGGCACCCAGCTGGTGTGATGTCGTGGCCGTCGGAGGAGCGATGGAGCCTGGCGGAGGGACAGCTGTCGGAGCGGTTGAGTCCTTGCTGACGTCCTCCTGCTTCCGTAAGGGGGCCGAGAGCCGCCGTTGTCACAGAGTATGAGGGGCGCCATCATTGCCTATCTGGCGGAGCGAGCCAGATGGGACGCCGGTCTTGTTTCCTGCGGCCTGTGTCAGCTCGGGGTAGGGCGATGATGGCGCCTCTTGTCGACGTGGCTGGCCTGCGCCCTAGGTTGGGTGATGTGGAAGCTCCTCCGAAGCCGAGGTCGAGTCTGTCTTCCGTGGCCGAGGTCGAGTCCGAGCCCCTGGGTCGGGCGAGGCGGAGGCCGTCGGCTGAGGCCAGGGCGGAGTCCGAGCCCTGGGGTCGGGCGAAGCGGAGTTCGTCGTCTTCTGGGGCTGAGCCTGAGTCCGAGTCCTGGGTCGGGCGGAGCGGAGTTCGCCGTCTTCCGGGACTTAGCCCGAGTCCGAGCCTTGGGTCGGGCGGAGCGGAGTTCGCCGTCTTCCGGGACTTATCCCGAGTCTGAGCCCTGGGTCGGGCGGAGCGGAGTTCGCCGTCTTCCAGGACTTAGCCCGAGTCCGAGCCCTGGGTCGGGCGGAGCGGAGTTCGCCGTCTTCCGGGACTTAGCCCGAGTCCGAGCCCTGGGTCGGGCGGAGCGGAGTTCGCCGTCTTCTGGGACTTAGCCCGAGTCCGAGCCCTGGGTCGGGCAAAGCGGAGCTTCCTATGGTGCCTTCGGCCGGGCCTGACTGCCTGTCAGTCTCACTCTGTCAAGTGGCACCGCAGTCGAAGTGGCGCAGGCGGTGCTGCCCTTCTGTCAGGCCGGTCAGTGGAGCGGCGAAGTGACGGCGGTCACTTCGGCTCTGCCGGCTGGGGGGCGTGCGTCAGGATAAAGGTGTCAGGCCACCTTTGCATTAAATGCTCCTGCGATTTGGTCAGTTGGTGCGGCGATTTGGTCAGGGTTGCTTCTTAGCGAAGGCAGGGCCTCGGGCGAGCCGGAAATATATCCGTCGTTGGAGGGGGGCCTCGGGCGAGACGGAAATCCTACGGGGTCGGCTGCCCTTGCCCGAGGCTAGGCTCGGGCGAGGCGTGATCGAGTCGCTCAAATGGACTGATCCCTGACTTAGTCGCACCCATCAGGCCTTTGCAGCTTTATGCTGATGGGGGTTACCAGCTGAGAATTAGGAGCCTTGAGGGTACCCCTAATTATGGTCCCCGACAGTAGCCCCCGAGCCTCGAAGGGAGTGTTAGCACTCGCTTGGAGGCTTTCGTCGCACTTTTTTGCAAGGGGACCAGCCTTTCTCGGTTGCATTTTATTCCGGTGGATGCGCACGAGCGCACCCGCCGGGTGTAGCCCCCGAGGCCTCGGAGGAGTGGTTTTACTCCTTCGAGGTCTTAATGCCTTGCGTAATGCTTCGGCTGGTCTGGTTGTTCCCTCATGCGAGCTGGCCGTAGCCCGGGTGTACGGTTGGGTCCCAAGTTCTCGGGCTGGTATGTTGACGCTGTCAACGGTTCGGCCGGAGCCGGGTTTGCGAGAGCAGCCCTCGAGCCTCTGCACAGGGCGAGAGGGCGATCAGGGACAGACTCGACTTTTTTTATACGCCCCTGCGTCGCCTTTCCGCAAGGAGGAGGGGGGAAAGCGCCATGTTGCCCTCGATGGGCGCCGAACATGGTGTCTCCGGTGAGCTGCAAGCGGGTAATCCGAGTGGACGTCCGTGCCCCGTTCGTTAGGGGTCGGCTAGGGGCCCAGAGGCACGCCCAAAAGTACCTGCGGGTGATCTGCCGGACCCGGTCCCCTGGCGACGGGGTCCGAGGGCTCGATGCCTCCCTCTGATGGGATTTCATTACAAGATCGCTCCCGCTGGTCTCGGAAATGTCCTAGGGTACCTCGGGAGCGCAGCCCGAGCCTTGGTTATGTATCGAACGTACCCATGGTCATCCCTTGCTCGGCGTCTGAGGCGGCTGTGAACCCTTCGGGGGCCAGCTTTCGAACCCCTGATCAGTAATGGGCGCGGAGCCCGAGTAGCCTGAGGCGGCCGTGGAACCCTTCCGAGGGGCCGACCTTCGAACCTCTGACCAGTAGTGGGTGTAGGGCCCACGCGATCTGAGGCGGCTGTCGAACCCTTTCGGGGGGCCAGCCTTCGAACCTCTGATCAGTAGGGTGGCTCGGAGCCTGGTTCCTTCACAGGGAAGGATCCCTTTCGGGGTATCCCCCTTTCCCGGACCCTGTTGCAAGAGAGAGAAAGAGGAAAAAAGGAAAAGGATACGAAATCGAACGACGCGGCGTACCTTTTTTGGCGCGGTTATTACGGCGAAGGCAAAGCGTTGCCTGCTTCTCCTGCCAGAGGCGCCGCCTGTCCCGCCGCGGAGTTAATGCGACGGGGCGAGTGGTTGGCGAGGCGACCGTTGCGCGTGCGCGAGCCGTTCGAGGAACGAACACGGGCGCGTTGTCTTTACGCCGTGAGAGAGGGTTCTCTCGCTGCCCCCGGATGGGACGGGAGCTTGGCCGACGACGTGACCGCTGCTCCCGCCCACCTGCCGACGCCATTACTGCCGGCCCATTTTTGGCCGCATTGACCGCCGCGCTAGGCTGGCGCCGCTGGGTCGTGCACTGGGTCGCCTCGAGTCGCGGTATTGGTTCCGCAATCGAGGAGGCGCGGTGGTGGCGCAAGTGGCGGTGCGGTTGCATGCACGAAGCGTTCGGCGCGCCGGTTGCATGACACGTGGGCCTGGGCCTCATGCTGGGCGTGTTGGGAGTCGGAGAAGTGTGCCCACTCGGCGCGGTTGCATGCCGCCTGCATGGCCACCCGCCCCTTTCACCCGTTGGTCTGGGCAAAAGTGGAGGGTCACTTGTAACCGCTGGGCGGTTGTGCACACCGCGCACGGCGGTTTGGCTTCTTCTGCTCTGAGCCGGCTCGCATGACATGTGGGACCCAGCCCCTGCGCCGCAGGGGAGGGCCTTTGAAAGGGAAATGTGCCCTTGGGCCATTTCTAAGTATTTTGGTGATTTAGTGCCCAACACAAGTGCCTAATTGTAAAATGGTGGACAAAGTACAAATCAAGGATAAAGGTATGTTTCTCAGACTTAGTACATTGATTTATGGACTAATGTATTGTGTCTAAGTGCTGGAAACAGAAAAAATCAAGTTGGAGAAGAAATGGCTCGAGCAGCCAAAGTCTGCCCAGTCTGGGTGCACCGGACTGTCCGGTGTGCACCGGACAGTGTCCGGTGCGCCAGACTGGCTCGGCGCGAAAGTGGCTGCTCTCGGGAATTCACCGGCGACATACGGCTAAAATTCACCGGACTGTCCGGTGTGCACCGGACTGTCCGGTGAGCCAACGGTCGGCCGGGCCAACGGTCGGCCATGCAATCTGCGCAGGACACGTGGCCGAGCCAACGGTCGGAAGGGGGCACCGGACTGTCCGGTGTGCACCGGACATGTCCGGTGCGCCAACGGCTCCCAGATCTGCAACGGTCGGCAACGGTCGGCAGTGCTGTTTAAGGAAAGAAATCGGGCACCGGACAGTGTCCGGTGTACACCGGACTGTCCGGTGCACCCGACGACAGAAGGCAAGGATAGCCTTCCAGATTTGCTCTCAACGGCTCCTAGCTGCCTTGGGGCTATAAAAGGGGCCCCTAGGCGCATGGAGGAGACATCCAAGCAACCTTAGAGCATTCTTGATCATCCACACTCATTCTTTGCGCATTCGTTTGTGATTCTAAGTGATTCGAGCTCCGTTCTAGTGAGAACTTTGAGATAGTCATTCGAGCTCGATTCTTGGCCGTTTGTGTGCGCATTTCGCTGTGGATTTGTGTGTGTTGCTTCCCTCCCTTACTCTGTGCTTCTTTGTGATCATATACTTGTAAGGGCAAGAGACTCCAATTTGTGGAGATTCCTTGCAAACGGGATAAAGAAAAGAAAACAAAACACCGTGGTATTCAAGTGGGTCTTTGGACCGCTTGAGAGGGGTTGATTGCAACCCTCGTCCGTTGGGACGCCACAACGTGGAGTAGGCAAGCGTTGGTCTTGGCCGAACCACGGGATAAACCACTGTGCCATATCTGTGATTGATCTTCTGTGGTTATTGTGTTTTTGTTGAGACTCCTCTCTAGCCACTTGGCATTATTTGTGCTAACACTTAACCAAGTTTTGTGGCTTAAATTTGAAGTTTTACAGGATCACCTATTCACCCCCCCCCCTCTAGGTGCTCTCAATTGGTATCAGAGCCGTACTCTTCAAGAGGGGACTAATCGCCCGAAGAGATGGATCCTAAGGGAAAGGGGATGGTGGTCAACAACAACGAGAAGGAGTCTATCTTCAACGAGCCGAGGGATGACAAGCCTACCGACTCGGGCTCGGGCCACAAGCACAGGGATGGGAAGAAGAAGAAGACAAGGCGCATCAAGGAGATCATCTACTACGACGATAGTGATGAGTCTACTTCTTCCCAAAAGGACGACGACAACGACTACAGGAAGACGGTCAATTCGAACTTTTCATTTGATTATTCTCGTATTCCACATAGTTCGAATTCGCAATTGCTTTCCATTCCTCTTGGCAAACCTCCACACTTCGATGGGGAGGACTACGGATTTTGGAGTCACAAAATGCGTAGTCACTTATTCTCTCTCCATCCAAGCATATGGGAGATTGTGGAGAATGGAATGAAATTTGATAGCTCGGATAGCCCTATGCTTATAAATGAACAAATCCATAGAAATGCACAAGCTACTACTGTTCTCTTAGCATCTTTGTGCAGGGAAGAGTACAATAAGGTGAGCGGCTTAGACAATGCCAAGCAGATATGGGACACCCTCAAGATCTCTCACGAGGGGAACGACATCACCATGCTCACCAAGATGGAGTTGGTGGAGGGCGAGCTTGGACGATTCGCCATGATAAGGGGAGAGGAGCCAACTCAAACGTACAACCGGCTCAAGACCCTTATCAACAAAATAAGGAGCTACGGAAGCACGCGATGGACGGACCACGACGTCGTCCGCCTAATGCTAAGGTCCTTTACCGTTCTTGATCCTCATCTCGTGAACAATATTCGTGAGAATCCCAGGTACACGATGATGACGCCCGAGGAGGTACTCGGAAAATTCGTAAGCGGGCGGATGATGATCAAGGAGGCGAGATACGTCGACGAGGCGTTGAACGGTCCAATTCACGAGCCTCAACCCATTGCTCTCAAGGCAACAAGGAGCAAGGAGTCGCTACTCAGCAAGGTGGCACAAGTTGAGGCGGCCGGGCTCAATGATGAAGAGATGGCTCTCATCATCAAGAGATTCAAGACTGCGCTAGATGGTCGCAAGGGGCAACCAAGGAAGACCAAGACAAAGGGAAAGCGCTCGTGCTTCAAATGTGGTAAGGTTGGTCATTTTATTGCTAACTGTCCCGAAAATGATAGTGACCAGGAGCAAGGGAAGAGGGAGAACAAGAAGGTTTACAAGAAGGCCAAAGGCGAAGCACACCTTGGAAAGGAGTGGGATTCGGATTGCTCTTCGTCCGACTCCGACGACGAAGGACTCGCCGCCACTGCCTTCAACAAATCGGCCCTCTTCCCAAACGAGCATCACACTTGCCTCATGGCAAGGGAGAAGAAGGTAATCACTAGTAATGCTAATACTTATGATTCTTCTAGTGATGATGAGTCTAGTGAGGATGAAATAGATTATTCTAGTTTATTCAAGGGATTGGATAGAACTAAGATAGCTAAGATTAATGAATTGATTGATGCCTTGAATGAAAAAGATAGAATCTTAGAAAAACAAGAAGATCTCTTATATGAAGAGCATGATAAATTTGTTAGTGCACAAAATTCACTTGCTCTAGAAGTTAAAAGAAATGGAATGCTTTCTTGTGAACTTTCTACTTGTAATGAAACCATTTCTTCTTTAAAAGGTGAAATTAATGTTTTAACTGCTAAACTAGAAGTAGCAAGTAACTCTTGTGTTGAAAATGTTACAATTTGCACTAGGTGTAAGGATTTTGATGTTAATGCTTGTAGTGAACACCTAGTTTCAATTTCAAAACTTAATGATGAATTGGCTAGTCTTAATGCTCAACTTAAGACTAGCAAGAGTGAAGTTGATAAAATAAAATTTGCAAGGGATGCCTACACGGTTGGTAGACACCCCTCAATTAAGGATGGTCTTGGCTTCAAGAGAGAGGCCAAGAACTTAACAAGCCATAAGGCTCCCATCTTCGTCAAGGAGAAAGGGAAGGCCCCTATGGCTAGTTGTGCTAAAAAGAACCATGCTTTCTTGTACCATGATAGGAGACATGCTAGAAATGCTTATAATGATTTTGATTCACATGTTTATGATTCTCATGCCATGTTTGCTTCTAGTTCTTCCTATAAGCATGATAGAGATATGTGTAGGAGAAATGTTGTGCATATGCCTAGGAGAAATTTTGCTCATGTTCCTAGAAAAGTTGTGAACAAACCTTCTACCATTTATTATGCTTGCAATGCTCCCTTTGCTATTTGTAGAAAGGGTAAGAAGGTAATTGCTAGGAAGTTAGGGGCAAGATGCAAGGGAGATAAAACTTGCATTTGGGTCCCTAAGGATATATGTGCTAACCTTGTAGGACCCAACATGAGTTGGGTACCTAAGACCCAAGCCTAAATTTGCCTTGCAGGTTTATGCATCCGGGGGTTCAAGCTGGATTATCGACAGCGGATGCACAAACCATATGATGGGGGAGAAGAAGATGTTCACCTCCTACGTCAAAAATAAGGATTCCCAAGATTCAATTATATTCGGTGATGGGAATCAAGGCAAGGTAAAAGGGTTAGGTAAAATTGCAATTTCTAATGAACACTCAATCTCCAATGTGTTTTTAGTTGAGTCTCTTGGTTACAATTTGCTATCTGTTAGTCAACTATGTAATATGGGATATAATTGTCTTTTTACAAATGTAGATGTGTCTGTCATTAGAAGAAGTGATGGTTCACTAGCCTTTAAGGGTGTACTAGACGGCAAGCTTTACTTAGTTGATTTTGCAAAAGAAGAGGCCGGTCTAGATGCATGCTTAATGGCTAAGACTTGCATGGGCTGGCTGTGGCATCGCCGCTTAGCACATGTGGGGATGAAGAACCTCCACAAGCTTCTAAAGGGAGAACACGTGATAGGTCTAACCAATGTTTATTTCGAAAAAGATAGACCTTGTGCAGCTTGTCAAGCAGGTAAACAAGTGGGAGGAGCACATCACAGCAAGAATGTGATGACCACATCAAGACCTCTGGAGCTGCTGCATATGGACCTCTTCGGACCCGTTGCCTATCTGAGCATAGGAGGAAGTAAGTATGGTCTAGTTATTGTTGATGACTTTTCCCGCTTCACTTGGGTGTTCTTTTTGCAGGATAAGTCTGAAACCCAAGGGACCCTCAAGCGCTTCCTAAGGAGAGCTCAAAATGAGTTTGAGCTCAAGGTGAAGAAGATAAGGAGCGACAACGGGTCCGAATTCAAGAACCTTCAAGTGGAGGAGTTCCTTGAGGAGGAAGGGATCAAGCACGAGTTCTCCGCTCCCTACACACCACAGCAAAATGGTGTGGTAGAGAGGAAGAACAGGACGCTCATAGATATGGCGAGGACCATGCTTGGAGAATTCAAGACCCCCGAGTGCTTTTGGTCGGAAGCCGTGAACACGGCTTGCCACGCCATCAACAGGGTCTACCTTCACCGCCTCCTCAAGAAGACGTCGTATGAGCTACTAACTGGTAACAAACCCAATGTGTCTTATTTTCGTGTATTTGGGAGCAAGTGTTATATTCTTGTGAAGAAAGGTAGAACTTCTAAATTTGCTCCCAAAGCCGTAGAAGGTTTTTGTTAGGTTATGATTCAAATACAAAGGCGTATAGGGTCTTCAACAAATCATCGGGTTTGGTTGAAGTCTCTAGCGACGTTATATTTGATGAGACTAATGGCTCTCCAAGAGAGCAAGTTGTTGATTGTGATGATGTAGATGAAGAAGATGTTCCGACGGCCGCTATACGAACCATGGCGATTGGAGAAGTGCGGCCACAGGAACAAGATGAACGAGATCAACCTTCTTCCTCAACAACGGTGCATCCCCCAACTCAAGACGATGAACAAGTTCATCAAAAGGAGGTGTGTGATCAAGGGGGAGCACAAGATGATCACGTGATGGAGGAAGAAGCGCAACCGGCACCTCCAACCCAAGTTCGAGCGGTGATTCAAAGGGATCATCCCGTCAACCAAATTTTGGGTGACATTAGCAAGGGAGTAACTACTCGATCTCGATTAGTTAATTTTTGTGAGCATTACTCCTTTGTCTCTTCTATTGAGCCTTTCAGGGTAGAAGAGGCCTTGCTAGATCCAGACTGGGTGTTGGCCATGCAGGAGGAACTTAACAATTTCAAGCGCAATGAAGTTTGGACACTGGTGCCTCGCCCCAAGCAAAATGTTGTGGGAACCAAGTGGGTGTTCCGCAACAAACAGGACGAGCACGGGGTGGTGACAAGGAACAAGGCTCGACTTGTGGCAAAAGGTTATGCCCAAGTCGCAGGTTTGGACTTTGAGGAGACGTTTGCTCCTGTGGCTAGGCTAGAATCAATTCGTATCTTGCTAGCATATGTCGCTCACCATTCTTTCAGGTTGTACCAAATGGATGTGAAGAGCGCTTTCCTCAATGGGCCAATCAAGGAGGAGGTGTACGTGGAGCAACCCCCTGGCTTCGAGGATGAACGGTACCCCGACCACGTGTGTAAGCTCTCTAAGGCGCTCTATGGACTTAAGCAAGCCCCAAGAGCATGGTATGAATGCCTTAGAGATTTTTTAATTGCTAATGCTTTCAAGATTGGGAAAGCCGATCCAACTCTCTTTACTAAGACTTGTGATGGTGATCTTTTTGTGTGCCAAATTTATGTCGACGACATAATATTTGGTTCTACTAACCAAAAGTCTTGTGGAGAGTTTAGCAGGGTAATGACGCAGAAATTCGAGATGTCGATGATGGGCGAGTTGACCTACTTCCTTGGGTTCCAAGTGAAGCAACTCAAGGACGGCACCTTCATCTCCCAAACGAAGTACACACAAGATTTGCTAAAGAGGTTTGGGATGAAGGACGCCAAGCCCGCAAAGACGCCGATGGGAACCGACGGACACACCGACCTCAACAAAGGAGGTAAGTCCGTTGATCAAAAAGCATACCGGTCAATGATAGGGTCTTTACTTTATTTATGTGCTAGTAGACCGGATATTATGCTTAGCGTATGCATGTGTGCCAGATTTCAATCTGATCCTAAGGAGTGTCACTTAGTGGCAGTGAAGCGAATTCTTAGATATTTGGTTGCTACGCCTTGCTTCGGGATCTGGTATCCAAAGGGGTCTAACTTTGACTTGATTGGGTACTCAGATTCCGACTATGCTGGATGTAAGGTCGATAGGAAGAGTACATCGGGGACGTGCCAATTCTTAGGAAGGTCCCTGGTGTCATGGAACTCTAAGAAACAAACCTCTGTTGCCCTATCCACCGCTGAGGCCGAGTACGTTGCCGCAGGACAGTGTTGCGCGCAACTACTTTGGATGAGGCAAACCCTCAGGGACTTTGGCTACAATCTGAGCAAAGTCCCACTCCTATGTGATAATGAGAGTGCTATCCGAATAGCGGAAAATCCTGTTGAGCACAGCCGCACAAAGCACATTGACATCCGACATCACTTTTTGAGAGACCACCAGCAAAAGGGAGATATCGAAGTGTTTCATGTTAGCACCGAGAACCAGCTAGCCGATATCTTTACCAAGCCTCTAGATGAGAAGACCTTTTGCAGGCTGCGTAGTGAGCTAAATATCTTAGATTCGCGGAACTTGGATTGAATTGTAGCATACATGTATTTATGCTTTTGATCATGTTCCTTTTTGCTTTTTGTTGTTAAGTATGGTGCTCAAGTTGTACAAACACTCCCTGGACCTCACAAGTCCGTTGCAAACTGATGCACAGATTTAGGGGGAGATGTGTTACAACTTGACCCTTTTGAGACTGTCACACCCGGGTTTTAGGGGCACCAAGACCCGGGCACGAACATAAACACCAGGTGTGCTGGTACCAAGTCTCACACATATGATGTATAGTGGCACAGGATCGAATGTCACATCTTTATATATATAACAGGAATTCTATACAAAATAAATATTTACATTATAAGGAGACAACGGTCTAGCAACCCAAAGTTGACTGGGAGACGACGACCTAGACCTCTCACGAACACATCGCAGCATCCTCCATGAGCATCATCCTGCGGTACCTGTTCTTGACCTGTGGTGTGTGTGAGACAGCAAGAGTGAGCTCACATACGTTCATCGCTCAACAAGTTGTGGGGAATAATGTGCATGAACTCGCCAAAGGTGGGAGCTCACGTGAAGTGTAAGGCTTACCAAAGAAGATGGTTAGAGCTGAGCATTGCTTTTAAAGTTGGTCAAAATTTTATTAGCAGTTACTAGGTATAAGTAAATACCAACCCAGTTAAATAGTAGAACAAAAGTAACAACTTCACCTGCGATGCAATGCATATGACAAATTGAGTTTAAGTTCCATAATTTAATCATGTGAGTGTCCGAGCTGCTCATGACCGTGAGCACGGCTAGTATACCAGTTTTACACTCTACAGAGGTTGCGCATCTTTACCCACAAGTCGTGTATCCCATGTCGCCAGGGTTTGCAAGGCCCTTAGACACTTCCGAGGTGAATGGCTAGGGATCCACTACGAGGCCTTTACAAAGTTCCACTAGCTTCCGAAAACCCGCTACAGTTTATAGGAAGTTCCAATGCAGGAATCCCTTGCAGGACCGCCATCGCAGCAAAATCCTCCCGAGGGCCTCCCTACACTGACCACTCCCCTACTGCCCTTGCCCCTTTCGGGTAAGGTAGTCTTCCACTAGCTTTCCTAATTAATCAGCCAAGGGCGTCCCATTAAACCCTTGTGGTAGCACTGTTTTCCCGGGTGGTTCTCCATGTTCCAATTAACATAATGATCTTAACATGAACAATAAATAACCACTGATAACAAAAGGTATAATCATGAATAGTGTATCTCCATACCCAAAACCACATTTAGCACTAGCAAGTACTACCCAGAAAGTTCAGTGGTAAACAAGGTATAAAGATAGACAAACTAGGGTAACCTATTGGGTCCCATCAAAATTAACCTATGCAGATCATTATGATTAATTAGAACATGAGTAGGTGAAAAGAAGTGATCAAGGGCACAACTTGCCTGGGCCTTGAGAATCCAGGTACCAACTTGCTCTTCAGATGACACGTGACCTTGCTCTAGTCGTAGCAATACAAACAAACAGTGCAGGCAAAATTTAACATCACACCAAACATAAGAATAAAATACATAATAATAATCTAGGCATTAAACTAAGACCACAGGAACTGGAATCATTAAATTTGGAGGTGTAGATTTTAAGTTATGGATTTTCCAAAGTCTTATGCATTTAATATAGGATTAAGTGGGAAATAAATTTAAATGTGTATTTCATGTAAAAACAGTGGTACTATTTAATAGAGAATACTATTACAAAATTATAGGAACTGAAATGGATTAATTTGGACTAAATATGGATTTTCTATGAATTAAACAAGATTCTGGAATTATTTTAACAATAGAAATCATTTTCTAATTGAATTTTCTGAATTCCCTCGGATTCTGGACTGGGCGCATAATACTTAGAGAGTGCAGGGGCTCTGGTATAAAAGTTCGCAAGACACAAGCACAACCGCAAGGGACGGCGGGTTAATTCAACGAAACCCGAGGGGCTCTTTTAGAAAGTGACTGCGGCGAAGGGGTATCTCACGCCCTGGGCCGTGGGATAACAAAGCAATGGCCCAGATCACGCCAGCGCTTAAAGGAAACAGCGAACGACCGTGGCCCTCGGATTGCAGATCAACGCTTTTGGATTTAAAGTGGCGAGGGACACTCTCGCGCGTAGGATCAAGATCGGGCGGTCGAGAACAAGCTCAACCGAACCGGTACGTCAAAGCTAATCAGAGCCGTTCATCAGAGAATCAATGGCGCAAGATCCACCATCCCCCAATCTAATCGTGGCCGCCAGATTACGATCCTACGGCACAGAAGCTGTCTTCTATCTTCCGCACAGCCACGGCGGCGCTCCCTGGCCAACGGCGGATTCCACGCCGGCGTGCAGAGCCCTGGCGGCCCTGATGCCCTAATCGGACCCCAGAGAGGTGCTACACGATGCAGAGGAAAGGGCGAATCGGTATTGGGAGTTCTTACCGACGGTGGCGAAGCAGGAACACCTGGCCACGGCGCGCGGCGGACCGGCGGAGAAGCGTGCACGCCGGTGACGAATTCCGCGGTGCAGGAGCGCGATTCGACCCAAGAAAGGCGTCAACCACCTATCCTAGGCCTGAGCGAACCCCACCGGACACTTTTCGCGAGTATGGCTGAGCTGGGCTTGTGATTCCGGTGCGGCGGCGGTGGTCACAGGGAAAACGCGGCAATGGCACAAGGTAGATGACGAGAGAGAGAGAGGGGTCGCCTTTATACACAGGTGCAGGTGGAGTCCGTGCGAGGAACGAGGGAGTAGCGAGCTTTGCGGCGCTGACCGGCGAAGCATCCGCGGCGAGCATGGCGGGTTCTGTTGAGATGCGCACGGAGCAAGGAATAGGTGATGACAGGGCGGCCCCACCCGTAAGCGAGAGAGAAATCGGGAGTGCGTGTGAAAGAGACTGACAGGTAGGGCCCAATCGCCAGTGCTCCACCCGCGCAGGCACGAAGTCGGCCGCGCGCGAAGGGAGGCTGCCCAGTGGGACCCAGTTGTCAGCGCGCGGCGGGGGTGGAGTTGGGCAGCAGTGGAGGTAATCCGGTTGCTGGGCCGAATTTGGTGTTCTTGGCCCACATAAGGTTTTATTCCTTTTCTTTTTCTTTTCTTGTTATTTTGTTTTTATTTGATATCAAATTTCAAAATTGAGTTTGAATCTGCAGTTGAGATTTTAAATTTAGGTTTTTAATGCACAAACAAAAACACCAGTATAAACTTTGCCAATTTATTTATCTATTAATCTTATTAAGATATGCTTTCAAATATAAGATTCATACACACATAGAATGGGTATTTTAAGAAATGTAATCTCTAATATAAAATTCTTTTAGAGAATAATTATAAATATTCATTTCAACCAAGGAGTGACAAATTCATATAGAGATTCTTTTATTAGGAACGTGTTTGTTTTAGGTGATGTTGTTTTAAATGTAACAAAATTTTATTGGAAGGCATTCTAATATCAAAATCTTTGGAGAACTTTTACTAAACTTTCAAAGTAAGATTTTGGGTGTTACAGAGACTAACCATATGCTTGAGTTTGCTTGTTTTAGTCTCAAAGGAGAATTGAAAGGGAAAGGTGGACTTGGACCATGAAAGACTTCCACTGCACTCCGATGAGAGGGTAACCTATTCCAAGTTCATCTAATGAACTCTTATTGCCATTTGCTCTTAATTAAGATTTTGGTGAGGCAATGGGGTTATGGGGCCAAGATTGATCCCGTTTTGGTGCTTGATGCCAAAGGGGGAGAAAATAAAGGCCAAAGCAATAAATGGATCAGCTACCACTTGAGAAATTTGAAAATAGTAGAGTAGAGCTTTTGGTTTGTCAAAACTCTTTTACTGTCTATTTTGTCAAAAGTTGGCTTCTTGTGGGGAGAAGTAGTAATTATGGGAAAAAGGGGGAGTTTTTGAAATCTTTGATCAATCTCTTTTGGAATGACTCTCTTTATGCTTCAACATGTGTGTTTGACTTAGAGATAGAGATTTGAGTTTGATTTGCAAAAAACAAACCAAGTGGTGGCAAAGGATGATCCATATATGTCAAAATTGAATCAAGATAATTTGAGTTCTTATTTGAAGTGTTTTTTTGTACTTGTTCTACTTGCTTTATGTTGTGTTGGCATAAATCACCAAAAAGGGGGAGATTGAAAGGGAAATGTGCCCTTGGGCCATTTCTAAGTATTTTGGTGATTTAGTGCCCAACACAAGTGCCTAATTGTAAAATGGTGGACAAAGTACAAATCAAGGATAAAGGTATGTTTCTCAGACTTAGTACAGTGATTTATGGACTAATGTATTGTGTCTAAGTGTTGGAAACAGAAAAAATCGAGTTGGAGAAGAAATGGCTCGAGCAGCCAAAGTCTGCCCAGTCTGGGTGCACCGGACTGTCCGGTGCGCCAGGCTGGCTCGGCGCGAAAGTGGCTGCTCTCGGGAATTCACCGGCGACGTACGGCTAAAATTCACCGGACTGTCCGGTGAGCCAACGGTCGGTCGGGCCAACGGTCGGCCGCGCAATCTGCGCAGGACACGTGGCCGAGCCAACGGTCGGAAGGGGGCACCGGACTGTCCGGTGTGCACCGGACATGTCCGGTGCGCCAACGGCTCCCAGATCTGCAACGGTCGGCAACGGTCGGCAGTGCTGTTTAAGGAAAGAAATCGGGCACCGGACAGTGTCCGGTGTACACCGGACTGTCCGGTGCACCCGACGACAGAAGGCAAGGATAGCCTTCCAGATTTGCTCTCAACGGCTCCTAGCTGCCTTGGGGCTATAAAAGGGGCCCCTAGGCGCATGGAGGAGACATCCAAGCAACCTTAGAGCATTCTTGATCATCCACACTCATTCTTTGCGCATTCGTTTGTGATTCTAAGTGATTCGAGCTCCGTTCTAGTGAGAACTTTGAGATAGTCATTCGAGCTCGATTCTTGGCCGTTTGTGTGCGCATTTCGCTGTGGATTTGTGTGTGTTGCTTCCCTCCCTTACTCTGTGCTTCTTTGTGATCATATACTTGTAAGGGCAAGAGACTCCAATTTGTGGAGATTCCTTGCAAACAGGATAAAGAAAAGAAAACAAAACACCGTGGTATTCAAGTGGGTCTTTGGACCGCTTGAGAGGGGTTGATTGCAACCCTCGTCCGTTGGGACGCCACAACGTGGAGTAGGCAAGCGTTGGTCTTGGCCGAACCACGGGATAAACCACTGTGCCATCTCTGTGATTGATCTTCTGTGGTTATTGTGTTTTTGTTGAGACTCCTCTCTAGCCACTTGGCATTATTTGTGCTAACACTTAACCAAGTTTTGTGGCTTAAATTTGAAGTTTTACAGGATCACCTATTCACCCCCCCTCTAGGTGCTCTCAGCCTGGGAGCGTGTTGGAGAAGACTCAGCCCGTGACGGCTGGGGACGCAAGTAGGGATAGTCGCCTTTAAAAGGAGGGCGACCCCCTTGGAAGGCGACCATGTCTTCGCGCTCCCTTATGCATCGTGTCTTTCCACCTTCCAAGCCCCCGGATGGGGGATACCCGCCGTCTTTCCACCTCATCGCCGGAGGAGCGCAACTCCGTGGGAGTTGGTACCTTTCAGCCATCGTTCGGCTTCAAGGATTTTCATCATGCAGCCCAGCCACACCCCTCCACCGACGGTCACCCAAGATGGTGACCTCCAGCTTGATGGTGGGGGAAAGCGAGTCGGGCTGCGGCCTCTACCCCTCCCTCAGCCTCAAGGATTTTCATCACCAGGGCTAGGGAGGGGAGTGTGCCGAGTTGGGGTCGGCCCCTGCGTGGGCGGTGTTGTAACACCCGGATTTTAGGGGTCCAAAGCCCGGGCGCAACATAAACACCAGGTATGCTGGGACCAAGTCTCACACATATGATGTATAGTGGCACAGGATCGAATGTCACATCTTTATATATAACAGGAGTTCTATACAAAATAAATAATTACATTATAAGGAGACAACGGTCCAGCAACCCAAAGTTGACTGGGAGACGACGACCTAGACCTCTCACGAACACATCGCAGCATCCTCCGAGTGCATCATCCTGCGGTACCTGTTCTTGACCTGTGGGGATGTGAGACAGCAAGAGTGAGCTCACATACGTTCATCGCTCAACAAGTTGTGGGGAATAATGTGCATGAACTCGCCAAAGGTGGGAGCTCACGTGAAGTGTAAGGCTTACCAAAGGAGATGGTTAGAGCTGAGCATTGCTTTTAAAGTTGGTCAAAATTTTATTAGCAATTACTAAGTATAAGTAAATACCAACCCAATTAAATAGTAGATCAAAAGTAACAACTTCACCTGCGATGCAATGCATATGACAAATTGAATTTAGTTCCATAATTTAATCATGTGAGTGTCCGAGCTGCTCTTGACCGTGAGCACGGCTAGTATACCAGTTTTACACTCTGCAGAGGTTGTACCCTTTACCCACAAGTCATGTTACCCATCTGCCAAGAGACGGCCAATCCCGTACACCTCTACCGAGGAGGCGAGGCAGGGTAACACTACGAGGCCTTTACAAAGTTCCACTAGCTTCAGAAAACCCGCTACAGTTTATAGGAAGTTCCAGTGCAGGAATCCCTTGCAGGACCGCCATCGCAGCAAAATCCTCCCGAGGGCCTCCCTACACTGACCACTCCCCTACTGCCCTTGCCCCTTTCGGGTAAGGTAGTCTTCCACTAGCTTTCCTAATTAATCAGCCAAGGGCGTCCCATTCCACCCTTGTGGTAGCACTGTTTTCCCGGGTGGTTCTCCATGTTCCAATTAACATAATGATCTTATCATGAACAGTAAATAACAATTGATAACAAAAGTGTAATCATGAATAGTGTAATCTTCACACCCAAAACCACATATAGCACTAGCAAGTACTACCCAGAAAGTTCGGTGGTAAACAAGGTATAAAGATAGACAAACTAGGGTAACCTATTGGGTCCCATCAAAATTAACCTATGCAGATCATTATGATTAATTAGAACATGAGTAGGTGAAAAGAAGTGATCAAGGGCACAACTTGCCTGGCACTTGAGAATCCAGGTACCAACTTGCTCTTCAGATGACACGTGACCCTGCTCTAGTCGTAGCAATACAAACAAACATTGTATAGGCAAAATTAACATTACACCAAACATAAGTACAAACTGAATAATAATAATCTACGCGTTGCTACGAGATCGTAGGAACAGGAATCACTAAATTTGGAGTTATAGTTATTTAGTTATGAATTTCTGAAGTTATTAAGCACCTAGAGCGGATTAATTCAAATGAACAATTTTGCTTCAAGTTTCATGGCTAAACAGTGTTACTAGTTGATATACAATATTAAAATAAAATTATTGCAACTGGAATGACTCAATTTGGAGTTGAAATGAATTAAATATGAATTATACAAGTTTTAAGATTTATTTTTATACTAAAAATCAATTTTTTTATATTAATTATCTAATTTCTCTGTTATCTGGACTGGGCGCCAATATCTGGAAAGTCCAGGGACCCGCGCGCAAGTATCCCCAAGACTCATATTGACCCCGCGGTGGACTGCGGGTTGAATAAGAAAAAGCGCAGGGGTTCTTTATGAAGATTACCCACCGAAGGGGTATCCTTCAATCACAGCCGTTGGATCAGGTTTCAGTAGCCCAGATTAGTTTGCGTTGTGGTAAGTGATGAAGTCGATCCTATCCGTTGGTATCCAGATCCACGGCCTGAAATCACCCACGCCAAAATCTCACCCAAACCGATCGATCGCAATCTAACGGTTCCTGTTAACTCTATCCGAAGCATTACGCATGATATGATCTCGGCCGCCCATTCAGATCTAACGGCCGAACGGCCTCGCCCCTACCCCCGGCCAGCACGGGTGGCGCCGCCAATCCGCCACGGCGGAAGCTCGCCGGCGAATAGGTGGCCCGCGGCCCTGGCGCCCCAAGTCGCGATTCGAAAGGTTCTACGCGCAGAGGAGGAGAAGGCGAATCCGGGGAAGGAAGTCTCACCACGGTTGGTAGCGCGAACAGCTCTGGCCATGAGAACCTGCGGATTCACCAACACCGGCAAGGGATTTCGCGATCTCCGGTGATCTTCCCCTTCGATTGCGCCCACGCCCGACTTCAATGCGACCAGCACACCCAACTCGATTGACCCTGACCACCCAGCAGACCGCGACCGACGGCGAGGGTGGGGAACGGCGCCGTCAGCGGATCTTCAATCTCCCGCTCTCGATGGTTATGGCAGCAGAGAATGGGCAGCACGAAATTCATGCGGTAGGAAGGAGGGGGTCGTGGCCTAGATTTGTAGTCACAGGAGAAAGTCCGAGGGAGAGAAACGATCGGCGTGGGATGCGGAGGTGGGCGACGGAAGACCCGGAGGAGCCCAACGCACACGTCTAGAAGAAGCAGTTGACCCCTAGGCCCCACCTGGCGGTGAGCAGCGCGCGGCGCGGTAGCCATGTAGTTGGGCGGGCCCCGCAAGTCGGCGTGAGCGAGATTAGCGGGCAGTGGCTGTCAGCTGGGGCCGCAAACCTTGGAGCGGCCGTTACCGCGGCGCCCGACTCGTGCGTGGATGGTGGAAACGGATGGATCCGACATCCAGGGCCCATGCACCGGTGACCAAGCGTCCGTGAGCAGAAGGAAATCCGGATAACGCGGGGACCCCACACGTCAGTGCGAAGCACGCGCGCGAGGGATCAGCAGCTAGGCCGGCATGATGGGCCACGCAGGTGGGGATTAGGCCCAATAGCGCTGGTAGGTCTTTTCTATTTTTTTTCTATTTCTAATTTGAGATACTTAAACCAAATTCAATTTCTTGTTTTGAATTTCAGATTCCAAACTTCATTAAAAATCCCAATATAAAGATAACACCTATTATTTATTTGTTTATAATATATTTTATTTTATTCTCTTTTTTGTGTCTACTCATTTCTTACTTCTAGCTTATTTCCAAATTCAATTATTCAAGCTCAAATTTATACTCTTGTCTTAATTTTCAGATTTGCCAAATGTATCAATTGAAATACAAATGTGAATATAAACCACCTCATTTTAAATATTGCTATGTTATTCTCCTTCCCATATTTGTTTCTAACAATAGTTGACTCAATTACAAATTAATTTTCTCATTTCCCCAATGTACTATAATAACTATATTTGGTTATTTTAAAAAAAAAATTATACAAATTTTGGGTCTTACAAATCCTACCCCCCTTAAAAATAATCTCGTCCTCGAGATTTGTAAGAAAAGGGATGTATACTCATATTGTTCTCGGAACATATGCACAAACATAGGAATCTCGGCATGATGCATAATCTTTTAACAAAACATAGGTTTAATAGACCTTACTATTATCACTAAAATAGTAATAATACTAACTAATAGCTAAACTAATATTTAGGTCTTACGAATAGTAAATATATATATATATATATATGTATGTATCTATATCTATGTTTATCTCTCTATTCTTGTTGCTCGTTGACTTCTTCACCGACTATTTCATCTTCAACTGGCTCTTCTTCTTGAATTTCAAGTTCACCGGGTTCAGCTTCTACTTCTGCATGATGGGCATATCCCCGGTTGATAGATAGGGGCTGACTCTTTCCTGCCGAGGCTTGTCCTTGCTTCATCGGAGCCGGTGTAGTGTAGGCAGCTCTGTTGGGACAGTAGTTAGCGTAGTGTCCCGGTTGTCCACACTTGAAGCACGTCCTGATGGCGGTTGTGTTAGGAGCAACGGGTCCCACTGGAGTGCTTGCTTTTGGAGGAGCAGTTGGTGTTTGTTGAGTTTGTTGTCCAGAACTACCACTAGCTGGTGTACTTGGAGTGGTAGTATAGCGAGGACGGGAACTACTTCCAGCCTGCCCTTGGTTGACAACCTTTCTTTTCTCTCCAAATATACTCCTCTTATTTTCTACAGCAATAGCTTTGTCAAGTAGCCTTTGGAAAGATGGGAATGTGTGCGATACCAGTTGATATTGCAAGGGTCCAATCAAACCGTCCAGGAAAAGCTCCTGCTTTTGCTCATCATCCTCTACATCTCTAGGAGCATATCGAGATAACTGGATGAATTTGTCCCTGTATTCACTCACGGACATACTTCCTTGCTTGAGGGAGAGAAACTCCTTTCTCTTAATCTTCATGAGTCCAGCAGGAATATGGTAATTTCTGAATTGTGTGGAGAATTCTTCCCAGGTAATTGTATCGGCAGCAGCATGAGCTGCACAGTACGCATCCCACCAATCCGCAGCGGGACCAGCAAGACGACCCGATGCATAGAGTACTTTCTCTCGGTCCGAGCACTGAGCTATGTTGAGCATCTTCTCTATGGACTTTAACCAGTCATCTGCTTGTAGCGGATCTGCGGAGTTGGAGAAGGTTGGTGGTTTGTGGCTCATTAATTCCCGGTGCTTGTCCCGGGGTGGAACTGGTGGTGGAGGTGGAGGCAATGGCACTTGTTGTTGTTGCTGCTGTTGTTGAAGTTGTTGCTGCAGCTGCTGTTGTTGTACCCTTCTTTCCTGGCGTATCTCTTCCCGCTCTTGGCGCATTTCCCGACGTGCATCCTCTCTTTCCTGATGCATTTCTTGGCGTTCTTGCTGCATTTGGATGCGCATATCTGCCATAGTGTCAGCCATTTACTGCATCATCCTCATTTGAGCTGCAACTAGTGGATCGACTCCGCCTGATGGGGGATTAGGAGGATTCATCTCTGCTGGCTGTGGTTGGGGTTGTCGATATATCCACCGAGTGTGTCGATTAGCAGGTAAATCAATTCCACCACCCCGCCTGGTATTGACCATCTAAGTTAGAAGCATATGGTAAGATAGCTTTGCAAGGGAATCATTTAGTAGACAGAATGAATAAGCTAATAGTTGGTTATGTACTGAAACTTCTTTGGCAGGGCTGGGCCAGATATTCTATGCCAAGACTAGGGTAATTAGTTATACGAGGTGACTGTCCAAAGGTAAGATAGAATATGTCAAGATGAGATAGATACGGAATACTATATATACATATATTTTCTAAGGGGATAATCTAGATTGTCTAGTTATCTTACAAATGCTATCCTTTATACCTAGATGTATATGTAGATGTAATTGTGGACATTACTCCACAACCCTTCGCACTCAAACAAAGATCCAAATCAGACATATTTCATAAGAGCAAACATATAGACACTTATAAAAATAGTTTTGTTTTTTTTGTTCCTAGAATTAGGTCTCCTATTCCTAAAGGTCACTTTAGGCACAGGATTTCAAAGTGTGAAATCCAAGTTTGTCTTTAGAAGGAAAAGGTAAGGATAATCAGAGTAAAGCGGAATTAGATGAGAAAAGATTAATATAAGTTTAGAAAAGAATCAGAGTAGCAAAGATAAGGTTAATCAGAGTAGAACAGTAGAAGGTGAGACATGATCAAGATAAGTATAAAAAGAATCAGAGTAAGGTAAGTAGGTAATGGTTGTCCAGTTCTATCTAGGTTTCGTCCTACAGTCAACATTCCTCTGATACCACTTCTGTAACACCCGGATTTTAGGGGTCCAAAGCCCGGGCGCAACATAAACACCAGGTATGCTGGGACCAAGTCTCACACATATGATGTATAGTGGCACAGGATCGAATGTCACATCTTTATATATAACAGGAGTTCTATACAAAATAAATAATTACATTATAAGGAGACAACGGTCCAGCAACCCAAAGTTGACTGGGAGACGACGACCTAGACCTCTCACGAACACATCGCAGCATCCTCCGAGTGCATCATCCTGCGGTACCTGTTCTTGACCTGTGGGGATGTGAGACAGCAAGAGTGAGCTCACATACGTTCATCGCTCAACAAGTTGTGGGGAATAATGTGCATGAACTCGCCAAAGGTGGGAGCTCACGTGAAGTGTAAGGCTTACCAAAGGAGATGGTTAGAGCTGAGCATTGCTTTTAAAGTTGGTCAAAATTTTATTAGCAATTACTAAGTATAAGTAAATACCAACCCAATTAAATAGTAGATCAAAAGTAACAACTTCACCTGCGATGCAATGCATATGACAAATTGAATTTAGTTCCATAATTTAATCATGTGAGTGTCCGAGCTGCTCTTGACCGTGAGCACGGCTAGTATACCAGTTTTACACTCTGCAGAGGTTGTACCCTTTACCCACAAGTCATGTTACCCATCTGCCAAGAGACGGCCAATCCCGTACACCTCTACCGAGGAGGCGAGGCAGGGTAACACTACGAGGCCTTTACAAAGTTCCACTAGCTTCAGAAAACCCGCTACAGTTTATAGGAAGTTCCAGTGCAGGAATCCCTTGCAGGACCGCCATCGCAGCAAAATCCTCCCGAGGGCCTCCCTACACTGACCACTCCCCTACTGCCCTTGCCCCTTTCGGGTAAGGTAGTCTTCCACTAGCTTTCCTAATTAATCAGCCAAGGGCGTCCCATTCCACCCTTGTGGTAGCACTGTTTTCCCGGGTGGTTCTCCATGTTCCAATTAACATAATGATCTTATCATGAACAGTAAATAACAATTGATAACAAAAGTGTAATCATGAATAGTGTAATCTTCACACCCAAAACCACATATAGCACTAGCAAGTACTACCCAGAAAGTTCGGTGGTAAACAAGGTATAAAGATAGACAAACTAGGGTAACCTATTGGGTCCCATCAAAATTAACCTATGCAGATCATTATGATTAATTAGAACATGAGTAGGTGAAAAGAAGTGATCAAGGGCACAACTTGCCTGGCACTTGAGAATCCAGGTACCAACTTGCTCTTCAGATGACACGTGACCCTGCTCTAGTCGTAGCAATACAAACAAACATTGTATAGGCAAAATTAACATTACACCAAACATAAGTACAAACTGAATAATAATAATCTACGCGTTGCTACGAGATCGTAGGAACAGGAATCACTAAATTTGGAGTTATAGTTATTTAGTTATGAATTTCTGAAGTTATTAAGCACCTAGAGCGGATTAATTCAAATGAACAATTTTGCTTCAAGTTTCATGGCTAAACAGTGTTACTAGTTGATATACAATATTAAAATAAAATTATTGCAACTGGAATGACTCAATTTGGAGTTGAAATGAATTAAATATGAATTATACAAGTTTTAAGATTTATTTTTATACTAAAAATCAATTTTTTTATATTAATTATCTAATTTCTCTGTTATCTGGACTGGGCGCCAATATCTGGAAAGTCTAGGGACCCGCGCACAAGTATCCCCAAGACTCATATTGACCCCGCGGTGGACTGCGGGTTGAATAAGAAAAAGCGCAGGGGTTCTTTATGAAGATTACCCACCGAAGGGGTATCCTTCAATCACAGCCGTTGGATCAGGTTTCAGTAGCCCAGATTAGTTTGCGTTGTGGTAAGTGATGAAGTCGATCCTATCCGTTGGTATCCAGATCCACGGCCTGAAATCACCCACGCCAAAATCTCACCCAAACCGATCGATCGCAATCTAACGGTTCCTGTTAACTCTATCCGAAGCATTACGCATGATATGATCTCGGCCGCCCATTCAGATCTAACGGCCGAACGGCCTCGCCCCTACCCCCGGCCAGCACGGGTGGCGCCGCCAATCCGCCACGGCGGAAGCTCGCCGGCGAATAGGTGGCCCGCGGCCCTGGCGCCCCAAGTCGCGATTCGAAAGGTTCTACGCGCAGAGGAGGAGAAGGCGAATCCGGGGAAGGAAGTCTCACCACGGTTGGTAGCGCGAACAGCTCTGGCCACGAGAACCTGCGGATTCACCAACACCGGCAAGGGATTTCGCGATCTCTGGTGATCTTCCCCTTCGATTGCGCCCACGCCCGACTTCAATGCGACCAGCACACCCAACTCGATTGACCCTGACCACCCAGCAGACCGCGACCGACGGCGAGGGTGGGGAACGGCGCCGTCAGCGGATCTTCAATCTCCCGCTCTCGATGGTTATGGCAGCAGAGAATGGGCAGCACGAAATTCATGCGGTAGGAAGGAGGGGGTCGTGGCCTAGATTTGTAGTCACAGGAGAAAGTCCGAGGGAGAGAAACGATCGGCGTGGGATGCGGAGGTGGGCGACGGAAGACTCGGAGGAGCCCAACACACACGTCTAGAAGAAGCAGCTGACCCCTAGGCCCCACCTGGCGGTGAGCAGCGCGCGGCGCGGTAGCCATGTAGTTGGGTGGGCCCCGCAAGTCGGCGTGAGCGAGATTAGCGGGCAGTGGCTGTCAGCTGGGGCCGCAAACCTTGGAGCGGCCGTTACCGCGGCGCCCGACTCGTGCGTGGATGGTGGAAACGGATGGATCCGACATCCAGGGCCCATGCACCGGTGACCAAGCGTCCGTGAGCAGAAGGAAATCCGGATAACGCGGGGACCCCACACGTCAGTGCGAAGCACGCGCGCGAGGGATCAGCAGCTAGGCCGGCATGATGGGCCACGCAGGTGGGGATTAGGCCCAATAGCGCTGGTAGGTCTTTTCTATTTTTTTTTCTATTTCTAATTTGAGATACTTAAACCAAATTCAATTTCCTGTTTTGAATTTCAGATTCCAAACTTCATTAAAAATCCCAATATAAAGATAACACCTATTATTTATTTGTTTATAATATATTTTATTTTATTCTCTTTTTTGTGTCTACTCATTTCTTACTTCTAGCTTATTTCCAAATTCAATTATTCAAGCTCAAATTTATACTCTTGTCTTAATTTTCAGATTTGCCAAATGTATCAATTGAAATACAAATGTGAATATAAACCACCTCATTTTAAATATTGCTATGTTATTCTCCTTCCCATATTTGTTTCTAACAATAGTTGACTCAATTACAAATTAATTTTCTCATTTCCCCAATGTACTATAATAACTATATTTGGTTATTTTAAAAAAAAAATTATACAAATTTTGGGTCTTACAGGTGGCCCGCTCCTTCACTCAGTGATCGGAGGGAAGGGCGGTCGTCGTCCGTGGCACCGGCAGCTGCACCGTGCCTGGCTCTCGGACGCGAGTGGCTTCGGAGCTGCTCGCGGTGCCGGCGTCTGCCACGGCAGCTGGAAGAGGTTCTTCTGCCGACAAGATAGCCAGGGCCGGCCACGGACCGACCTCCAACTCTACGGCCTTCTGCCCGTCCTTGCCTCACGAGTTTGGGCATGGGCGGGGGCCTCTTGGCAGCAGCGTCCGCCCTCAGGTCAATGCTGCCGCTGTTTGGCCCCCCGGAGCAGAAGTCGTCGTCGTCGCTGCTGCTGGAGCGGGCGACGGCGCGCCGTTCGTCGGTCTTCTGTTGCTCCACAGGCCCTCCCCCATCGAGTGGGGTTGTTCGTACCTGCGGAGGGGGAACCGGAGTTCCGTTTGTAATGGCACTTCGAATGCTGGTGTTTTTGTTCATTGTGGCTGTCGAGGCCTGAACATGTATGTAATTTTGGCACGGAGCCGTGTTTTTTTTCTTTCTCATTTTCGAGCACCAAGACTCGCCTGTTGGTTGTCTGAACCGCTTCACCAAGCGTGAGTCGCCCCGTGTCAAGGTGACGAGTGAGGTATCCATATCCCAGAGGCGTAGGAGTCCCTCGGCTCAGTCGGCCTTGTTGTCTGAGGCTTCTCTAGCTTAGTTAAAGGGACCCCTTGGCCGCTCTCCGATGAGCCGAGGCCAGGGGCAGCGATATCAGCATGAACAGGGGCAGAGTTGGCTCGAAAAGGAAACCTGGTCGGCCGGAGCCCAGCCGGGTCATCCGTTAGCGGGACCGACGCTGGAGTTGACCAGCCGAGGCCTCGGGTCGGGCTGGCGCCCTTGGAGGACGGCTGGCCGAGGCCCCGGGGCGACCGGCCGAGCCGCCTGCTCGGGCCGGATTCCCGGAGAATACCCTGGCAGCGATTGCCTGGGCATGGTGATGACGTCGTCCTTTAGAGCAGAGATCCTTGGACCGCGTCGCCGTCCGAGGCTAGGTCGGACCTCGCCGAAGGTGTCGTCGATGCCGAGGGTGCTGCCGCCCCCTTCCAGCGTCAAGACCCGAGCCTGCAGGATCGGATTGTCTTGTAGCGTGTGTCTCCTGCGGCCGCCGAGGCCAGAACACACCCTCGCTGTGTTGTAAAGCTGCGTCTCTTTTCCTCTTGTTTCGAGTATCTGGACTTTTTTGTCGGTAACTGGGATGTTTGTGCAAGCGAGAGTTGCTTCTCGCGGAAGGTGATGAGTGAGGTATCCGTATCCCGGAGGCGTAGGAGTCCCTCGGCTCGGTCGGCCTTGCCGCTTACGCGCACCTTTACCTGTCCATGAGGCTCTGTCACCGACTCAGTCGAGAAAGCTCGGAGGATCGCTTCGGCAGAAGAACTTCCGAACGTGAAGACTTGTTCGGTCCGCGGAATCACTTATCCGAACGTGAGTTACTTATCGCAGAAGGTGATGAGTGAGGTATCCGTATCCCGGAGGCGTAGGAGTCCCTCGGCTCGGTCAGCCTTGGCTGCTTACGTGTACTCCGTCGTTTTCAAGATCCACTTTTCGAAGTAGTCAAAAGGCACGAAAGATATTCTGGCAGAAGAGATCTTTTTTCGAGGAAAATTTCAACGCAGAGGGGGTTCCCCCTCTCTTTTTTTCAACGCAGAGGGGGTTCCCCCTCTCTTTTAGCCCCCGAGGGAGGGTCGGGCTTTGCCGAGGTGAGGCCGACCCTTCCTTGATGACTAAACTTTGCGTGGGTGCGAGGTATATGAACAACTTGAAAACATCTTAAGGGTAGAAGCGACGTAGCTGTTGGATGTTCCAAGCGTTGCCGTAGACCTCGCCTTGACTGTTGGCCAGCTTGTACGTTCCGGGTTTCAGAACCTTGGCGATGACGAACGGTCCCTCCCAGGGGGGCGTGAGCTTGTGCATCCCTCGGGCGTCTTGTCGCAGCCGAAGCACCAGGTCGCCCACCTGGAGGTCTCAGGACCGGACCCCTCGGGCGTGGTAGCGTCGCAGGGACTGCTGGTACCTCGCCGAGTGTAGCAAGGCCTTGTCCCGAGCCTCCTCCAGCAGGTCCAGCGAGTCTTCTCGGCTAGCTTGGTTGCTTTGATCGCTGTAGGCCCTCGTCCTCGGGGAGCCGTATTCCAGGTGTGTGGGCAAGACGGCCTCGGCCCCGTAGACTAGGAAGAACGGCGTGAAACCCGTGGCTCGGCTCGGCGTTGTCCTCAGGCTCCAGACCACCGAGGGGAGTTCCTTCATCCATCGCTTGCCGAACTTGTTGAGGTCGTTGTAGATCCGAGGCTTGAGCCCTTGTAGAATCATGTCGTTGGCACGCTCTACTTGCCCATTTGACATGGGATGAGCCACGGCGGCCTAGTCCACCCGGATGTGGTGATCCTCGCAGAAGTCCAAGAACTTTCTGCCGGTGAACTGGGTGCCATTGTCGGTGATGATGGAGTTTGGGACCCCGAAGCGATGGATGATGTTGGTGAAGAACGCCACCGCCTGCTCGGACCTGATGCTGTTCAGAGGTCGGACCTCAATCCACTTGGAGAATTTGTCGATGGCGACCAGCAGGTGCGTGTAGCCCCCGGGCGCCTTCTGCAAGGGGCCGACGAGGTCCAGACCCCACACAACAAAGGGCCAGGTGATGGGTATCGTCTGAAGAGCCTAAGCGGGCAGGTGGGTCTGCTTCGCGTAAAATTGACACCCTTCGCAGGTGCGGACAATTCTGGTGGCGTCGGCCACCGCCGTCGGCCAGTAGAAGCCTTGTCGGAAAGCATTCCCGACAAGGGCTCGAGGCGCTGCGTGATGGCCGCAAGCCCTCGAGTGTATCTCTCGCAGGAGTTCCTGACCTTCGGTGACGGAGATGCATCGCTGGAGGATGCCTGAGGAGCTGCGGTGGTAGAGCTCCTTCTCATCGCCCAGCAGGACGAACGACTTGGCGCGCCACGCCACCCGCCGAGCCTCGGCTCGGTCGAGGGGTAGCTCTCCTTGGTGGAGATATTGCAGGTACGGGGTCTGCCAGTTTCGATCAGGTGTGGCCCCGCTTCGCTCCCCCTCGACGCGCAGCGCCTCACCCTCGGGGGCTGAGGGTACCTCGGGCTGAACCGAGGACGCCTCGGGCCGAGCTGAGGGTGCCTCGAACTGGGCCGAGGGCGCCTCAGGCTCGGGCGTGTCGTCGATCTTGACGGAGGGTTGATGCAGATCCCGGGAGAATACGTCCGGGGGAACCGTTGTTCGCCCCGAGGCTATTTTAGCCAGCTCGTCCGCAGTCTCGTTGTAGCGCCGAGCCATGTGGTTGAGCTCAAGCCCGTAAAACTTGTCCTCCAAGCGTCGAACCTCATCGCAGTAGGCCTCCATCTTCGGGTCACGGCAGTGGGAGTTCTTCATGACTTGGTCGATGACGAGCTGCGAGTCACCGCGGGCGTCCAGGCGCCGGACCCCTAGCTCGATGGCGATCCGCAACCTGTTGACCAGAGCCTCGTACTCAGCCACATTGTTGGACGCCGGGAAATGGAGGCGTAGCACATAGCGTAGGTGTTTCCCGAGGGGCGAGATGAAGAGCAGGCCTGCGCCGGCCCCCGTCTTCATCAACGACCCGTCGAAAAACATGGTACAGAGCTCCGGTTGGATCGGAGCCGTCGGTAATTGGGTGTCGACCCATTCGGCCACGAAGTCCGCCAAAACCTGGGACTTCATGGCCTTCCGAGGGGCGAACGAGATTGTCTCGCCCGTGATTTCCACCGCCCACTTTGCAATCCTACCCGAGGCCTCTCGGCACTGGATGATCTCCCCCAGGGGGAAGGATGACACCACAGTTACCGGATGAGACTCGAAGTAGTGTCGCAACTTCCGCCGTGTCAGGATCACCGCATACAGCAGCTTCTGAACTTGTTGGTAGCGGACCTTGGTTTCGGACAGTACCTCGCTGACGAAGTTAACTGTCCTCTGAACAGGCAATGCATGCTCCTCTTCTTGCCTCTCGACCACAATCACGGCGCTAACCACCTGAGTGGTCGCGACGATGTAGACTAAGAGGGCTTCTCCGGCAGCCGGAGGCACCAAGATGGGCGCCCTTGTGAGGAGCGCCTTCAAGTTCCCGAGAGCTTCCTCGGCCTCGGGGGTCCAAGTGAAGCACTCGGCCTTCCTTAAGAGGCGGTACAGTGGTAGACCTCTTTCGCCGAGGCGTGAGATGAAATGGCTCAGAGCCGCGAGACATCCCATGACCCTCTGTACGCCTTTCAAGTCCTTGATGGGCCCCATGCTGGTGATGGCTGCGATCTTCTCCGGGTTGGCTTCGATGCCCCGCTCGGAGACGATGAACCCCAAGAGCATGCCTCAGGGCACCCCAAAGACACACTTCTCGGGATTGAGCTTGACGCCTTTCGCCTTGAGGCATCGGAATGTCACTTCAAGGTCGGAAAGGAGGTCGGAAGCTTTCCTCGTCTTGACTACGATGTCATCAATGTAGGCCTCGACCGTGCGACCGATGTGCTCACCGAACACATGGTTCATGCACCGCTGGTACGTCGCGCCCGCATTCCTCAAACCGAACGACATGGTGACATAGCAGTACATGCCGAAGGGCGTGATGAAAGAAGTCGCGAGCTGGTCGGACTCTTTCATCCTGATTTGATGATACCCTGAGTAGGCATCGAGGAAAGACAGGGTTTCGCTCCCAGCAGTGGAATCCATGATTTGATCGATGCGAGGCAGAGGGTAGGGAACCTTCGGACATGCTTTGTTGAGACCAGTGTAGTCTACACACATCCGCCATTTCCCCCCTTTCTTTCTCACAAGCACAGGGTTGGCAAGCCACTCGGGATGGAATACCTCTTTGATGAACCCTGCCGCCATTAGCTTGTGGATCTCCTCGCCTATCGCTCTGTGCTTCTCCTCGTCGAATCGGCGCAGAGGCTGCTTGACGGGTCGGGCTCCGGCCCGAATATCCAGCGAGTGCTCGGCGACATCCCTCGGTATGCCGGGCATGTCCGAGGGACTCCACGCGAAGACGTCGACGTTCGCGCGGAGGAAGTCGACGAGCACTGCTTCCTATTTGGGATCGAGCCCGGAGCTGATCCGGATCTGCTTGGAGGCGTCGCCGCTGGGGTCGAGGGGGACGGCCTTAACCGTCTCCACTGGCTCGAAGTTGCCGGCATGACGTTTCACATCTGGCACCTCCTTGGAGAGGCTTTCCAGGTCGGCGATGAGGGCCTCGGACTCGGCGAGGGCCTCGGCGTACTCCATGCACTCCACGTCGCATTCGAACGCGTGCTTGTACGTGGTGCCGACGGTGATGACCCCGTTGGGGCCCGGCATCTTGAGCTTCAGGTAGGTGTAGTTGGGGACGGCCATGAACTTCACGTAGCATGGCCTTCCCAGTACTGCGTGGTAGGTTCCTCGGAACCCGACCACCTCGAACGTCAGGGTTTCTCTTCGGAAGTTGGAGGGCGTTCCGAAGCAGACGGGGAGGTCGAGTTGTCCGAGGGGCTGGACGCGCTTCCCAGGAATGATCCCATGGAAGGGCGCAGCGCCTGCTCGGATGGAGGACAGATCGACACGCAGGAGCCCGAGGGTCTCGGCGTAGATGATGTTGAGGCTGCTGCCTCCGTCCATGAGGACCTTGGTGAGCCTGACGTCGCCGATGACGGGGTCGACGACGAGCGGGTATTTTTCCAGGCTCGACACATGGTCGGGGTGGTCGGCTTGGTCGAAGGTGATGGGCTTGTCGGACCAGTCTAGGTAGACTGGCGCCGCCACCTCCACCGCGCAGACCTCCCGGCGCTCTTGCTTGCGGTGCCGAGCCGAGGCATTCGCCGCTTGCCCACCGTAGATCATGAAGCAGTCACGGACCTCGGGGAACTCTCCTGCTTGGTGATCTTCCTTCTTGTCGTCGTCGCGGGCCCGACCACCCTCCGCGGGTGGCCCGGCCCTGTGGAAGTGGCGCCGAAGCATGACGCACTCCTCAAGGGTGTGCTTGACGGGCCCCTGGTAATAGGGGCACGGCTCCTTGAGCATCTTGTCGAAGAGGTTGGCACCTCCGGGGGGTTTCCGAGGGTTCTTGTACTCGGCGGCGGCGACAAGGTCCGCGTCGGCGGCGTCGCGTTTCGCTTGCGACTTCTTCTTGCCTTTCTTCTTGGCGCCGCGCTGAGTTGACGCCTCGAGAGCATCTTCCGACGGGCGGCCCTGGGGCTGCTTGTCCTTTCGGAAGATGGCCTCGACCGCCTCCTGGCCGGAGGCGAACTTGGTGGCGATGTCCATCAGCTCGCTCGCCCTGGTGGGGGTCTTGCGACCCAACTTGCTCACCAGGTCACGGCAGGTGGTGCCGGAGAGGAACGCGCCAATGACATCCGAGTTGGTGATGTTGGGCAGCTCGGTGCGCTGCTTCGAGAATCACCGGATGTAGTCCCGGAGGGACTCTCCCGGCAGCTGCTGGCAGCTTCGGAGATCCCAGGAATTCCCGGGGCGCACGTATGTGCCCTGGAAATTGCCGGCGAAGGCTTGAACTAGGTCGTCCCAGTTGGAGATCTGCCCCGGAGGCAGGTGCTCTAGCCAGGCGCGAGCGGTGTCGGAGAGGAACAGGGGGAGGTTGCGGATGATGAGGTTGTCATCGTCCGTTCCACCCAGTTGGCAGGCCAGACGGTAGTTCGTGAGCCACAGTTCCGGTCTCGTCTCCCCCGAGTACTTTGTGATAGTAGTCGGGGGTCGGAACCGGGTCGGGAACGGTGCCCGTCGGATGGCCCGGCTGAAGGCCTGCGGACCGGGCGGTTCGGGCGAGGAACTTCGATCCTCCCCGCTGTCGTAGCGTCCCCCACGTCTGGGGTGGTAGCCTCGGTGCACCCTCTCGTCGAGGTGGGCCCGACGGTCGCGGTGATGGTGCTCGTTGCCGAGGCGGCCCGGGGCCGCAGGCGCGGTGTTGCGCGTGCGTCCGGTGTAGACCGAGGCTTCCCGCATGAATCGGGAAGTCGCGGCATGAGGTTCCGAGGGGTATCCCTACCTTCGGGAGGCAGAGCTCTCGGCCCGTCGGACCGCGGCGCCTTCCAGGAGATTATTGAGTTCCCCCTGGATTCGCCGGCCCTCGGTGGTTGATGGCTCCGGCATCGCGCGGAGAAGCATCGCTGCTGCAGCCAGGTTCTGGCCGACCCCACTAGATGCGGGAGGCGGCCTGTCCCTGACGTCATTGGCGACGCGGTGCTGGAAGCCTTAGGGCGGATGACGTATTTCTCCGGCCGGGGGTTGGCCCGCCCATGCTTGCCCGACGTCCCGGCGGATCGGCTCAAGCGCTCCTGCTCCCTCGTCGAGCCTGGCCTGCACCCCGCGGATTTGCCCGAGCTGTGGGTCATGGCCCTTCGCCTGAACGGGGACCACAGCTAGCTCCCGTGGGATGTCAACGCGGGGCGCCGGCCTAGGGAGGTCATCGTCCTCTGGCATGCCGAGATGATTGCCTTCGGAGGGACCCCCTAGATCGACGTGGAAACATTCGCGGCTTGGGCCGCAGCCCTCGTCGCCGAGGCTGCGGCTACCGTCGGAGCAGTCGGAGAGGCAGTAGTCACATGCGGTCATGAAGTCTTGCATGGCACTGGGGTTGCCAAGTCCAGAGAAATCCCAACAGATGCTGGGCTCGTCGTCTTCCTCGGACCCAGAGGGCCCGTAGGTCGAGACGTCCGTCAGCCGGTCCCAAGGCGACCGCATGCGAAACCCCAGAGGGTTTGGACTTGCCTCTACGAGAGCGCCCGCCAAAGCACGGTCGCTAGGCGGGTTGAGGCTGAATCCAAATGACGTGGGATGGGAATCGGTCGGTACCTCTTGGTCGACGAGCGGCGATAACGTCACGTCGGGGACTGACTGCACCGTCGTCTCACGTACGAGGGTGACATCCAGCAAGCCCTCCGCGAGCGCGCTGGCGTCGTCCGCTTGCTCGGGATTGGCATGTCGCGGGGAGACGGCGCTCGTCTTTGTCTCAAGCGCGAAGTCGATACCCGGTGCGCCCCTTGTTGGGGTGCCGGGACTGTCGACTCGCTCGACAGTCGACGAGGCGTTGCCTCCTGCTTGGCCTTGGTCGCCCTGCCTTCCCCTCCGTCGGCGGGGGAAAGGGCAGGATGAGCTCGAAGGTTGTTCTTCCACCACGCGGGGAAGACGTCGTCGATTCCGCCGCCGGTGGGCGGGCTGCCGGCCGCCATTGTCGTTGTCGCGCGGCGGTGGAAGGAGTATCATGTCGTAGCTGCCGTCGAGGGACACGAACTCAAGACTCCCGAAACGGAGCACCGTCCCGGGTTGGAGAGGTTGCTGGAGACTACCCATCTGGAGCTTGACGGGAAGTTGTTCGTCAACACGCAGCAGGCCCCTACCTGGCGCGCCAACTGTCGGCGTTTCGAGACCGGGGGGTCCCTGGGCCGACGAGTGAATGTCGCCGCGTGCCCCAGCCCAGATGGGTCGAGCGCGAGGGCGAGCGCGAAGGGGGGAGAGCGAGGCGGCCGGAGACCGGCGTGAAAGAGGTGGGAATCCCGCGGCCTTCATGTTCGTCCTGCGCCCAGGTCGGGTGCGCTTGCAGTAGGGGGTTACAAGCGTCCACGCGGGAGAGGGAGCGAGCGGCCCCAAGCGAGCGCCTGTCTCGTCCTCGTCCCCGCGCGGCCAACCCTCTCTAAGAGGGCCCTGGTCCTTCCTTTTATAGGCGTAAGGAGGGGATCCAGGTGTACAATGGGGGGTGTAGCAGAGTGCTACGTGTCTAGCGGAGGAGAGCTAGCGCCCTAAGTACATGCCGTTGTGGCAGCCGGAGAGATTTTGGCACCCAACTGGTGCGATGTCGTGGCCGTCGGAGGAGCGATGGAGCCTGGCGGAGGGACAGCTGTCGGAGCGGTTGAGTCCTTGCTGACGTCCTCCTGCTTCCGTAAGGGGGCCGAGAGCCGCCGTCGTCACAGAGTATGGGGGGCGCCATCATTGCCTATCTGGCGGAGCGAGCCAGATGGGACACCGGTCTTGTTTCCTGCGGCCTGTGTCAGCTCGGGGTAGGGCGATGATGGCGCCTCCTGTCGACGTGGCTGGCCTGCGCCCTAGGTTGGGCGATGTGGAAGCTCCTCCGAAGCCGAGGTCGAGTCTGTCTTCCGTGGCCGAGGTCGAGTCCGAGCCCCTGGGTCGGGCGAGGCGGAGGCCGTCGGCTGAGGCCAGGGCGGAGTCCGAGCCCTGGGGTCGGGCGAAGCGGAGTTCGTCGTCTTCTGGGGCTGAGCCTGAGTCCGAGCCCTAGGTCGGGCGGAGCGGAGTTCGCCGTCTTCCGGGACTTAGCCCGAGTCTGAGCCTTGGGTCGGGCGAAGCGGAGTTCGCTGTCTTCCGGGACTTAGCCCGAGTCCGAGCCCTGGGTTGGGCGGAGCGGAGTTCGCCGTCTTCCGGGACTTAGCTCGAGTCCGAGCCCTGGGTCGGGCGGAGCGGAGTTCGCCGTCTTCCAGGACTTAGCCCGAGTCCGAGCCCTGGGTCGGGCGGAGCGGAGTTCGCCGTCTTCCGGGACTTAGCCCGAGTCTGAGCCCTGGGTCGGGCGGAGCGGAGTTCGCCGTCTTCCGGGACTTAGCCCGAGTCCGAGCCCTGGGTCGGGCGAAGCGGAGCTTCCTATGGTGCCTTCGGCCGGGCCTGACTGCCTGTCAGTCTCACTCTGTCAAGTGGCACCGCAGTCGAAGTGGCGCAGGCGGTGCTGCCCTTCTGTCAGGCCAATCAGCGGAGCAGCGAAGTGACGGCGGTCACTTCGGCTCTGCCGGCTGGGGGGCGTGCGTCAAGATAAAGGTGTCAGGCCACCTTTGCATTAAATGCTCCTGCGATTTGGTCGGTTGGTGCGGCGATTTGGTCAGGGTTGCTTCTTAGCGAAGGCAGGGCCTCGGGCGAGCCGGAAATATATCCGCCGTTGGAGAGGGGCCTCGGGCGAGACGGAAATCCTCCGGGGTCGGCTGCCCTTGTCCGAGGCTAGGCTTGGGCGAGGCGTGATCGAGTCGCTCGAATGGACTGATCCCTGACTTAGTCGCACCCATCAGGCCTTTGCAGCTTTATGCTGATGGGGGTTACCAGCTGAGAATTAGGAGCCTTTAGGGTACCCCTAATTATGGTCCTCGACAACACCGGACATGTCCGGTGAATTATAGCGGAGCAGCCGTTGCAGTTTCCCGAAGCTGGCGAGTTCCTGAGGCCGCTCTTCCTTGGAGCACCAGACACTGTCCGGTGTACACCGGACAGTCCGGTGAATTATAGCGGAGTCGCCTCTGGAATTTCCCGAAGGTGACGAGTTTGAGTTGGAGTCCTCTGGTGCACCGGACATGTCCGGTGGTGCACCGGACAGTCCGGTGCGCCAAACCAGAGATGCCTTCGGTTGTCCCTTTGCTCTTTTGTTGAACCCAATACTTGGTCTTTTTATTGGCTAAGTGTGAACCTTTGGCACCTGTATAACTTGTACACTAGAGCAAACTAGTTAGTCCAATTATTTGTGTTGGGCAATTTAACCACCAAAATTATTATAGGAAATAGGTGTAAGCCTAATTCCCTTTCAATCTCCCCCTTTTTGGGGATTGATGCCAACACAAACCAAAGCAAATATAGAAGTACATAATTGAACTAGTTTGCATAATGTAAGTGCAAAGGTTACTTAGAATTGAGCCAATAAGTGTTACTTACTAGATATGCATGGATTGTTTCTTTATTTTTAACATTTTGGACCACGCTTGCACCACATGTTTTGTTTTTGCAAATTCTTTTTGTAAATCCTTTTCAAAGTCTTTTGCAAATAGTCAAAGGTAAATAAATAGGATTTTGAGAAGCATTTTCAAGAAATTTTCTCTCTTTGTTTCAAATGCTTTTCCTTTTGACTAAACAAAACTCCCCCTCAAATAAATTCTCCTCTTAGTGTTCAAGAGGGTTTTAAGATACCAATTTTGAAAGTACTACTTTCTCCCCCTTTAAAACACAAAGAGATACCAATTTGAAATTTACCAATTGAAAATCATTAATTTTAAAATTAGGGTGGTGGTGCGGTCCTTTTGCTTTGGGCTCATATTTTCTCCCCCTTTGGCATGAATCGCCAAAAACGGAATCATTAGAGCCCTTCGAAGTACTTTCTCCTCCTTTGATCATAAAATAAATAAGTGAAGATTATACCAAAGTTGGAGAGATGCTCGGAGTGACGGCGAAGGATGAGTTGTGGAGTGGAGTGGAAGCCTTTGTCTTCGCCGAAGACTCCAATTCCCTTTCAATATACCTATGACTTGGTTTGAAATAGACTTGAAAACACATTAGTCATAGCATATATAAAAGAGACATGATCAAAGGTATACTTATGAGCTATGTGTGCAAGTTTAGCAAAAGAAGTTCCTAGAGTCAAGAATATTGAGCTCGTGCCTAAGTTTGGTAAAAGTTTGTTCATCAAGAGGCTTGGTAAAGATATCGGCTAATTGATCTTTAGTGTTAATGTATGCAATCTCGATATCCCCCTTTTGTTGGTGATCCCTAAGAAAATGATACCGAATGGCTATGTGTTTAGTGCGGCTATGCTCAACGGGATTATCCGCCATGCGGATTGCACTCTCATTATCACATAGAAGAGGAACTTTGGTTAATTTGTAACCATAGTCCCGCAGGGTTTCCCTCATCCAAAGCAATTGCGCGCAACAATGACCTGCGGCAATATACTCGGCTTCGGCAGTAGAAAGAGCGACCGAATTTTGCTTCTTTGAAGCCCAAGACACCAAGGATCTTCCCAAGAACTGGCAAGTCCCCGATGTGCTCTTTCTATTAATCTTACACCCCGCCCAATCGGCATCCGAATAACCAATCAAATAAAATGTGGATCCCCGAGGGTACCATAGCCCAAACTTAGGAGTATAAGCCAAATATCTCAAGATTCGTTTTACGGCCGTAAGGTGGGATTCCTTAGGGTCGGATTGGAATCTTGCACACATGCAAACGAAAAGCATAATGTCCGGTCGAGATGCACATAAATAAAGTAATGAACCAATCATCGACCGGTATACCTTTTGATCGACGGATTTACCTCCCGTGTCGAGGTCGAGATGCCCATTGGTTCCCATGGGTGTCTTGATGGGCTTGGCATCCTTCATTCCAAACTTGGTTAGAATGTCTTGAGTGTACTTCGTTTGGCTAATGAAGGTGCCCTCTTGGAGTTGCTTGACTTGGAATCCTAGAAAATACTTCAACTCCCCCATCATAGACATCTCAAATTTTTGTTTCATGATCCTACTAAATTCTTCACATGCAGATTCGTTAGTAGACCCAAATATAATATCATCAACATAAATTTGGCATACGAACAAATCATTGTCAAGAGTTTTAGTGAATAAAGTAGGATCGGCCTTGCCGACTTTGAAGCCATTAGCAATAAGGAAATCTCTAAGGCATTCATACCATGCTCTTGGGGCTTGCTTGAGCCCATAAAGCGCCTTAGAGAGCCTATAGACATGGTTAGGATACTCACTATCTTCAAAGCCGGGAGGTTGCTCAACGTAGACCTCTTCCTTGATTGGTCCATTGAGGAAGGCACTTTTCACGTCCATTTGATAAAGCTTGAAGCCATGGTAAGTAGCATAGGCTAATAGTATGCGAATTGATTCAAGCCTAGCTACGGGTGCATAGGTTTCACCAAAATCCAAACCTTCGACTTGTGAATACCCCTTGGCCACGAGTCGAGCTTTGTTCCTTGTCACCGCACCATGCTCGCCTTGCTTGTTGCGGAAGACCCACTTGGTTCCTACAACATTTTGATTAGGACATGGAACTAAATGCCATACCTCATTCCTGGTGAAGTTGTTGAGCTCCTCTTGCATCGCCATCACCCAATCCGAATCTTGAAGTGCTTCCTCTACCCTGTGTGGCTCAATAGAGGAAACAAAAGAGTAATGCTCACAAAAATGTGCAACACGAGATCGAGTAGTTACCCCCTTATGAATGTCGCCGAGGATGGTGTCGACGGGGTGATCTCGTTGGATTGCTTGGTGGACTCTTGGGTGTGGCGGCCTTGGTTCTTCATCCTCCTTATCTTCATCATTTGCATCTCCCCCTTGATCATTGTCATCATCTTGAGGTGGGTCATCATTTTGTTCTTCCTCTTTATCAACTTGAGCCTTGTCCTCATTTTGGGTTGGTGGAGATGCTTGCGTGGAGGAGGATGGTTGATCTTGTGCATGTGGAGGCTCTTCGGATTCTTTAGGACACACATCCCCAATGGGCATGTTCCTTAGCGCGATGCACGGAGCCTGTTCTTCACCTATCTCATCAAGATCAACTTGCTCTACTTGAGAGCCGTTAGTCTCATCAAACACAACGTCACAAGAAACTTCAACTAGTCCTGAGGACTTGTTAAAGACTCTATATGCCCTTGTGTTTGAATCATATCCTAGTAAAAAGCCTTCTACAGTTTTAGGAGAAAATTTAGATTTTCTACCTCTTTTAACAAGAATAAAGCATTTGCTACCAAAAACTCTAAAATATGAAATATTGGGCTTTTTACCGGTTAGGAGTTCGTATGATGTCTTCTTGAGGATTCGGTGCAGATATAACCGGTTGATGGCGTAGCAAGCGGTGTTAACCGCCTCGGCCCAAAACCAATCCGAAGTCTTGTACTCATCAAGCATGGTTCTTGCCATGTCCAATAGAGTTCAATTCTTCCTCTCCACTACAACATTTTGTTGTGGGGTGTAGGGAGAAGAGAACTCATGCTTGATGCCCTCCTCCTCAAGGAAGCCTTCTATTTGTGAGTTCTTGAACTCCGTCCCGTTGTCGCTTCTAATTTTCTTGATCCTTAAGTCGAACTCATTTTGATCCCGCCTCAAGAATCCCTTTAAGGTCTCTTGGGTATGAGATTTTTCCTGCAAAAAGAATACCCAAGTGAAGCGAGAATAATCATCCACAATAACTAGACAGTACTTACTCCCGCCGATGCTTATGTAAGCGATCGGGCCGAATAGGTCCATGTGTAGGAGCTCCAGTGGCCTGTCACTTGTCATGATGTTTTTGTGTGGATGATGAGTGCCAACTTGCTTCCCGGCTTGGCATGCGCTATAAATCTTGTCTTTCTCAAAATGAACATTTGTTAATCCTAAAATGTGTTCTCCCTTTAGAAGCTTATGAAGATTCTTCATTCCAACATGGGCTAGTCGACGGTGCCAGAGCCAACCCATGTTAGTCTTAGCAATTAAGCAAGTGTCGAGTTCAGCTCTATCAAAATCCACCAAGTATAGCTGACCCTCTAACACTCCCTTAAAAGCTATTGAATCATCACTTCTTCTAAAGACAGTGACACCTACATCAGTGAATAGACAGTTGTAGCCCATTTGACATAATTGAGATACGGAAAGCAGATTGTAATCTAAAGAATCTACAAGAAAAACATTGGAAATGGAATGGTCAGGCGATATAGCTATTTTACCCAAACCTTTGACCAAACCTTGGTTTCCATCCCCGAATGTGATGGCTCGTTGGGGATCTTGGTTTTTCTCGTAGGAGGAGAACATCTTTTTCTCCCCCGTCATGTGGTTTGTGCACCCGCTATCAATGATCCAACTTGAGCCACCGGATGCATAAACCTACAACACAAGTTTAGTTCTTGACTTTAGGTACCCAAACGGTTTTGGGTCCTTTGGCATTAGAAACAAGAACTTTGGGTACCCAAACACAAGTTTTGGAGCCCTTGTGTTTGCCCCCAACAAACTTGGCAACTACTTTGCCGGATTTGTTAGTCAAAACATAAGATGCATCAAAAGTCTTAAATGAAATGCCATGATCATTTGATGCACTAGGAGTTTTCTTTCTAGACAACTTAGCACGGGTTGGTTGCCTAGAGCTAGATGTCTCACCCTTATACAAAAAAGCATGATTAGGGCTAGAGTGAGACTTCCTAGAATGAGTTCTCCTAATTTTGCTCTCGGGATAACCGGCAGGGTACAAAATGTAACCCTCGTTATCCTGAGGCATGGGAGCCTTGCCCTTAACAAAATTAGACAATCTTTTAAGAGGGGCACTAAGTTTGACATTGTCTCCCCTTTGGTAGCCAATGCCATCCTTGATGCCAGGGCGTCTCCCATTATTGAGCATACTTCTAGCAAATTTAAACTTTTCATTTTCTAAGTTATGCTCGGCAATTTTAGCATCTAATCTTGCTATATGATCATTTTGTTGTTTAATTAAAGCCACATGATCATGAATAGCATCAATATCAACATCTCTACATCTAGTGCAAATAGAAACATGCTCAACATTAGATGTAGAGGGTTTGCAAGATTTTAATTCTACAACCTTAGCATGTAATATATCATTCTCACTTCTAAGGTTGGAAATAGTAACATTGCAAACATCAAAATCTTTAGCCTTAGCAATCAAATTTTCATTTTCTACTCTAAGGCTAGCAAGTGATACATTCAATTCATCAATCTTAGCAAGCAAATCATCATTATCATTTCTAAGATTTGGAATTGAAACATTACAAACATTTGAATCAACCTTAGCAATTAATTTAGCATTTTCATTTCTAAGGTTGGCAATAGTGTCATGGCAAGTGCTTAGCTCACTAGATAGTTTTTGACATTTTTCTATTTCTAGAGCATAAGCATTTTTAACCTTAACATGTTTCTTGTTTTCCTTAATTAGGAAGTCCTCTTGGGAATCCAAAAGGTCATCCTTTTCATGAATAGCACTAATTAATTCATTTAATTTTTCCTTTTGTTCCATGTTAAGGTTGGCAAAAAGGGTACGTAAGTTATCCTCCCCATCACTAGCATTTTCATCACTAGAGGACTCATATCTAGTGGAGGATTTAGATTTAACCTTCTTCTTTTTGCCGTCCTTTGCCACGAGGGACTTGTGGCCGACGTTGGAGAAGAGGAGTCCCTTGGTGACGGCGATGTTGGCGGCGTCCTCGTCGGAGGAGGACTCGGTGGAGCTCTCGTCAGAGTCCCACTTGCGGCATACGTGGGCATCGCCTCCCCTCTTCTTGTGGTACCTCTTCTTTTCTCTCCTCTTGCCCTTCTTGTCGTTATCCCTGTCACTGTCACTTGATAATGGACATTTAGCAATAAAGTGACCGGGCTTACCACACTTGTAGCAAACCTTCTTGGAACGGGATTTGTAATCCTTCCCCTTCCGTTGCTTGAGGATTTGGCGAAAGCTTTTGATGATTAAAGCCATCTCCTCATTGTCGAGCTTGGAGGCGTCAATTGGTTGTCTACTCGGTGTAGACTCCTCCTTCTTCTCCTCCGTCGCCTTAAATGCCACCGGTTGTGCTTCGGACGTGGAGGGATCATCAAGCTCATTGATCTTCTTTGAGCCCTTGATCATACATTCAAAGCTCACAAAATTCCCGATAACTTCCTCAGGAGTCATTAGTGTATATCTTGGGTTGCCACGAATTAATTGTACTTGAGTAGGGTTAAGGAAAATAAGCGATCTTAAAATAACCTTAACCACCTCGTGGTCATCCCATTTTTTGCTCCCGAGGTTGCGCACTTGGTTCACCAAGGTTTTGAGCCGGTTGTACATATCTTGTGGCTCCTCTCCTTGACGAAGACGGAAGCGACCGAGCTCCCCCTCGATTGTTTCCCGCTTGGTGATCTTGGTGAGTTCATCACCCTCGTGCGCGGTCTTGAGTAAGTCCCAAATCTCCTTTGCATTCTTCAACCCTTGCACCTTGTTGTATTCCTCCTTACTTAGAGAGGCGAGGAGTATGGTTGTAGCTTGAGAGTTGAAGTGCTCGATTTGGGCCACCTCGTCCTCATCATAGTCTTCATCCCCTACGGTTGGTACCTATACACCAAACTCAACAACATCCCATATACTTTTGTGGAGTGAGGTTAGATGAAATCGCATTAAATCACTCCACATAGCATAATCTTCACCATCAAACGTTGGTGGTTTGCCTAATGGGACGGAAAGTAAAGGTGTATGTTTAGGAATGCGAGGGTAGCGTAGGGGGATCTTACTATACTTCTTACGCTCTTGGCGCTTAGAAGTGACGGATGTCGCGTCGGAGCCGGAGGTGGATGTTGATGAAGAATCGGTCTCGTAGTAGACCACCTTCCTCATCCTCTTCTTCTTGTCCCCACTCTGATGCGGCTTGTGGGAAGAAGATTTCTCCTTCTTCTCTTTGTGGTGAGAAGAGGATTTCTTCTCTTTCCCTTTGGAGTGTGAAGAAGACTTCTTCCCTTTGGAGGAGTCCTTCTTCTTCTCCTTCCTCTTGGTGCGGGACTCTTCCGATGAAGTGCTCCCGTGACTCGTAGTGGGCTTGTCGCCGGTCTCCATCTCCCTCTTGGTGTGATCTCCCGACATCACTTCGAGCGGTTAGGCTCTAATGAAGCACCGGGCTCTGATACCAATTGAAAGTCACCTAGAGGGGGGGTGAATAGGGCGAAACTGAAATTCTCAAAAATAATCACAACTACAAGCCGGGTTAGCGTTAGAAATATAATAGAGTCCGCGAGAGAGGGTGCAAAACAAATCGCAAGCGAATAAAGAGTGAGACACGTGGATTTGTTTTACCGATGTTCGGTTCTCGCAAACCTACTCCCCGTTGAGGAGGCCACAAAGGCCGGGTCTCTTTCAACCCTTACTCTCTCTCAAACGGTCCCTCGGACCGAGTGAGCTTTTCTTCTCAATCACTTGGAACACAAAGTTCCCACAAGGACCACCACAAGATTGGTGTCTCTTGCCTCAATTACAAGTGAGTTTGATCGCAATGAAGAATCAAAGAAAGAAGAAAGCAATCCAAGCGCAAGAGCTCGAAAGAACACAAGCAAATCTCTCTCACTAATCACTAAGGCGTTGTGTGGAATTTGGAGAGGATTTGATCACTTGGGTGTGTCTAGAATTGAATACTAGAGCTCTTGTAAGTGGTTGAAGTAGGAAAACTTGGATCACTTGAATGTGGGGTGGTTGGGGTATTTATAGCCCCAACCACCAAACTAGCCGTTTGGCGGGGCTGTCTGTCAAATGGCGCACCGGACAGTCCGGTGCACACCGGACATGTCCGGTGCGACAGCCACGTCACCAGGTCGTTAGGGTTCCGACCGTTGGAGCTCTGACTTCTGGGCCCGCCTGGATGTCCGGTGGCGCACCGGACATGTATTGTAGAGTGTCCGGTGCGCCACTACGCGTGTGCCTGACTTCTGCGCGCTCTGGCGCGCATTAATTGCTGTTGCAGGTGACCGTTGGCGCGAAGTAGCCGTTGCCCCGCAGTTACACCGGACAGTCCGGTGTACACCGGACATGTCCGGTGAATTATAGCGGAGCAGCCGTTGCAGTTTCCCGAAGCTGGCGAGTTCCTGAGGCCGCTCTTCCTTAGAGCACCGGACACTGTCCGTGTACACCGGACAGTCCGGTGAATTATAGCGGAGTCGTCTCTGGAATTTCCCGAAGGTGACGAGTTTGAGTTGGAGTCCTCTGGTGCACCGGACATGTCCGGTGGTGCACCGGACAGTCCGGTGCGCCAGACCAGAGATGTCTTCGGTTGTCCCTTTGCTCTTTTGTTGAACCCAATACTTGGTCTTTTTATTGGCTAAGTGTGAACCTTTGGCACCTGTATAATTTGTACACTAGAGCAAACTAGTTAGTCCAATTATTTGTGTTGGGCAATTCAACCACCAAAATTATTATAGGAAATAGGTGTAAGCCTAATTCCCTTTCACTAGGTGGTGTCTAGGCTCGGGTAGACCGACCTAGACTCCTCTAATCGACGTAGAGTCGAGGAGAGACGAAGAATTTGGGGATTAGAAGGCTAAACTAGAACTAATCATAGGATAAAATGCGAAATAGAAGTTGTATTGATTCGATTGATGATTACAAATCGGCCGTATACCTCTCTATTTATAGAGGAGGGGGACTGGATCCTTTACAAACTAATTTCCGAGCTTATCTCGCGATTTTAGCTAACAACCGTAGCACAAAACTCGAACTCTAATCTGCTCTGCGCCCGCGCAGACCGTCCGGCTACAGGCGCGAACCGTCCGGACCGCGGACCGTCCAGCCTCAGGGCCAGACCGTCCGCGCGCTCAAATTGGTGCTCAACGGTCACGTACCGAATCAGGCATCGGTGCGGGCGTCTACGGCGAGGCGAGCGGGGGTCTACATCGTCGTCGTCGATCGGCTTTATTATCACCCGGACCCAGCCGGCCGGCCTCAGCTTCGTCTTTTCACGCCCACCGTTCTTTAATCTTTCCAGGTATTTTGTGGTGTGTACTTCACCCTATCAGACCAAAGAACCTAACTCCTCGACCTAACTTTGGAGAAGTGCATCCCCTGCAATTAATAATGCTTCTTTTTTCCTGCATATTATTGTTACCACATCCACGTGCACCCGTGACGATTCCGCGCATTTCACCACCGTCGTCTACCGTCCGCGCTTCAGGTTCAGGTACTGGCGGTGCAGCTCATGCATTATTGCACGCAGACAAACAAAAGCGTCCGCGCCGGCACTGGCGCTGGCACTGGCACTGGCACTGGAGGGCTATCCCCGGACGATCATCCACAGGTCCACAATGGCCGTTGACTGCGTGAGTCTCTCTGGGACCCAGAGAAAAGTGATCCTGCAATCCAGCACCGGCGTCACCTTGTCTTGGAGCTTATCTGCACGGAATTAACACACGCATCTGCAGGCAGGGCTGTTGAAGAGAGGTGAGTAACGTATGCTACCAATCTGTAGACTGTTCCTTTAAACTCCTATTCTCTTAGTTGCAGGCTCCTTAGACGGATCAACAAGATATTCAATATAACACCTTGTAACCACTATTAAGCCTTGGGCGAGCCTCCTTAGACAGGCCTTTGAAAAAAAGAAGGCGCGTCTTGTTGGTATGGGTATTTTATCTATAGGAGATTTCAATGTGTTTAGAATACTAGCTAGTTATATATGTTCGTATAACTTTGCTAATTAAAATTGTTTAGGTGAGCGTTTACTGTTATGACACTTCGATGCGTGATGCGTCTTAGCTTAAAAAGCTTATAAACTTACGTAGAAGGTTATTGTGACATCCTGGACCCTGAGACGGTGATATCATAGTCCAGGATTTACTAGAATTAATAGAGTATTCGTATCAACAAGGTACATCTTCTTTTTCGGAAGTATACCTCGAAAGAACCTCCAAGTTAAGAGTGCTTGGCTTGGAGCAATTTGTGATGGGTGACCGACCGGAAGGTTTTCTCGGGTGCGCATTAGTAAGGACAAAGTGCGCATAAAAGACTCGTGTTGGCTTGTGGGGACAATATATGATCCTAGAGAGCTGTCAGGAGTAAGTATCGTCGGTCCAAGAATGGACGAGTGTCACAGTTATACTCTTAACTAGATCAGATCATGTAGTTTAATTTTTATTTAAAATTAGTTACTCGGCACATTTAACTTTCTCTGCTACTTTAAAGTATGAGTTTTGTGACGTCACGCGAAGCACACGTATCTCTTTTTCTCTCCCACGTCTCGCCTAGTAATCAGATATGATAACCCTTACTACACTTGCATACGCAACCAACCATACAACCATTACGAGCGATCCCTCCTCCTCCTCCTCTTACTCGTTGTTGTCATCCTATATTAACCCCTAACTTTTCATGCGCCTCTTGTAATCATTAGGGTAAGAACAACCGACACAGAGTAGAAGGTGACACTCTAGATCTCGAGTTTAATTTTGTATTGGTTGTTGACGGATAATTTGTGAGATATTAAAGTCGGTGATATATATATATATATATATATATATATATATATATATATATATATATATATATATATATATATATATATTGCTCGGTTTAATGTAACTGTTACGCGTCAATATTTTCTCGAATATTTATGTGAGGTAGCAACGCACGGCATTGTACCAACAAATATATAAAAGCACTGATTTTCGTGGTTCCGCGATCATCGTATATCACCTTTTTTCCTTTCTGCTTTATGTATATGTAAAAATAAGATAAAAATTATACACAAGTGAATACTTAAACTTTAGTTGTTGGCTTCACGTCCGCATCCACCTAACTAACATAATATATATCTTTTATGTTTTACTAAAATAAAGTCTATACGCGTCATATATAGAAACCATAGCAATTAGCAATACAGACACATCTGAATAGTTTAATTTTAGAAAGGTCTAGCTGCTGATGCACTTGGGAGAGAAGAGAACACTGCACGGCGCGGCCGCTTCCGAACCGCGGTCTCTGGAAAAAAAAACGATGATGGATGCTAGCTAGTTGGTGCGAGTAGGAAGGTATGCCTGTGCGTGTTCCTCGGGCAGACCTAACACCTGTCGTGGCGTGCAGTGCAGGCGGATCATGACCGATCACGATCACAGAATAACTAAATCCTATCTCACGGATGGGGCATGCACGGCGAAAGATGAACCGGCAGATCGGTCCAGGATAAGGAGAATCAACAGCATCATCTTATCTTCCACATGCACAGAGCACACTTGCATGCACCTTTCCGTGTATTCTGTTTTGTGTTCTTCAATTCCACCCATCACTTTTGCTGGCTGGCGTTCTTGCGTTGGGGAGGACATCAGGATGGGACGGAACCGGTCTTCCTCAGCGCCGGGGGAAGGAAGCAGACCGTACTCGCCGGCGGGCGGCCCGGCCTTCACTCCCGCAGATCCGGCGGTGCGCATGTACGAGCGTCCGCGCGGGAACTGCTGGCCGCGGCCCGCGAGCGCCAGCGAAACCGCGCGTTTGGTAGCTTCTGAACACTTCCTAAGAGCAACTCCAGTAGCTCCCTAAAATACTCCCTAAATCAATAGTTTAGATAGTTAACTTAAAAACGCATCTCCAACAGCTCTCTAAATGAACTTTCTAAATTTAGTCACTTCTCATCTAACCTTATTTCTTACCTACATTTAGCAACTACTTACCAACTCCCAAAACATAAAATCTGGCACACTTCTTTTATTTGGATGTCTTTTCCACATTCTGAGCCCATGCATCGGCTGTCGGTGATGCACAATTACAGCACCTAGTAAGCTAGAGATTAAACAATTACTAATATAACAGTTGCGCATGCACAGGTCGAGAATAAACAATTGTGGCAATAAATCAAAAGGACAACACAGCTCACCATGTTGAATCAGTTTGCTGACGGGGTCACAATTTTGAGATCGAGTTGCAGAAGGGAGATGAAAACAAAAGAAAAAATGGCTAATCCTACTCAAATTGGTGATATGACAAGTTTTAACATATTTAGAAAGTAATATATAGAGAACTGTTGGAGGAGATAAGTTTTTTTGTTTCCTATATTATTTGAGGACTTGCTAAATCTTAGAATTAGGTAGTAGAAATATACATAACTATTGGAGCTGCACTAACGAGACAATTGCCATTATGAAACACGAGAGACACGGTTTCGACGAAATGGAGGCGTTGGGGATGGCTTCTATGTTTTGGAGACCCACCCGTCAGACCTACTCCAAAATGGACACGAGAGAGTCATTTAGGGCTGCGCAAACTTAAACGAGCGTACCTTTCACCATTACCGTCGCCGTGCTTAGACGTCGTCTGTCGTCGTCGTCTTCTCCCCTTCGCGACGGCTGAGCGGTTTGGATAGTTGTCGCGGCTGAGCGGCTAGGAGAGTTCTCGGGTCTTGGAGATCTCGCGGCGGTGAGCTCTCTTCGCCCTTCTTACCAATTCAACTCTCTCTCTCCCTTGTGTTCTTCCTCTGACTGTGACCGGATTTGCGCTTAGGCTTTCTCTGCGTTCGGTTCCATGGATTTAGATCCACACGAAATCTCTGCAGTCTGCCTCACTCGTATCAACTCCCCCGATCTACAACTAGAACCTGTGCCATCACCGTTTACCAATCTGGCTTCATCTAGTTCATCTGCGCCAGTGGGGAAAATAAGTCGCAGTGAGGTCAGATCAATTACAGAACTATGTCATTAAATGTGAAATTAATCTCGCTGATTCTTGGATGCTCCTGCATTTTCTGTAATATAGGATGTTCAGAGGATTGATGCAACAACACAACTGGACTGGGATTCGATTGTAGTTTCTGATGTATTGGATGAAGAAGGAAGAGTACAATTACCATGCGAAAATGAGATATATTGTAATCTTGGACTCAATAAAGAGGATGAGGCTACGAATAATAGAATGCGTGATAGTGTGGATATTGGGAACGAAGACCACCATGCTGATCAGCCATGTGAAGACTTCATTCCAGATGAGAAGAGGGTGGAGTACAATAGGATGAATCCTTCAATGCAGCCAGGTTGTTTGTTTCCTAACATGAAAGAATTTAGGATTGCTATGCGTCAGTATGCAATAAAACATGAGTTCGAGCTGGGAATTGATGTTACTTCGACAACCAGATACGTTGGATACTGTAAGGGTGGTGATTGCCCTTGGAGGATATATGCACGCGAAGAGAAGAAAGGATTGCCTACTATTGTTGTAGCTGTACTAGACGATGTGCACACTTGCACATCAAGTGGAAGGAGGAAGACTACTACGCCAACTAGTGCTTGGGTTGCATTCCACGCTAAACCCCTGCTCATGAATAAACCACAAATGGGTGCTAAAGAGTTACAACAAACACTGCAGGGAACTCATAATGTGACTATTGGGTACGATACAGTTTGGAAGGGGAAAGAGAAAGCCTTGAAAGAGTTGTATGGATCTTGGGAGGAAAGCTTCCAGCTCTTGTTCTCTTAGAGGGAGGCTGTACTTGCGAAGATGCCCGACAGTGTGGTTGAGATTGATGTTATTTTGGAAGATGGGAAGTACTATTTTAGTCGATTCTTTTGTGCCTTAGGTCCATGCATATCAGGGTTTCGAGATGGGTGCAGACCTTACCTTAGTGTCGACTCGACGACATTGAACGGTAGATGGAACGGGCATCTAGCATCAGCTACTGGTGTGGATGGCCACAATTGGATGTACCCTGTAACTTTTGGTTTTTTCCAATCAGAGACGGTTGACAATTGGAATTGGTTCATGACACAGATGAAAAAGGTCGTGGGTGATATGACAGTTCTTGCTATATGTTCAGATGCACAAAAAGGCCTGATGCATGCTGTAAACGATGTTTTCCCGTATGCTGAGAGAAGAGAATGCTTCAGACACTTAATGGGAAACTATGTCAAACACCATGTTGGTTCAGAGCACATGTATCCAGCAGCGAGGGCATATAGGAGGGACGTATTTGAACACCATGTCAGAAAGGTCAGAAATGTTCATAAGATTGCTGAGTACTTAGACCAACACCACAAAGTCCTTTGGTACAGGAGTGGTTTCAACAAAGATATCAAATGTGATTACATCACAAATAACATGGCTGAGGTTTTTAATAACTGGGTTAAAGACCACAAAGACCTTCCTGTGTGTGATTTAGCTGAGAAAATTAGGGAGATGACGATGGAGCTGTTCCATCGTAGGCGAAGAATTGCTCAGAAGCTTGAAGGAAGGATTTTGCCATCTGTCTTAGCGTTGCTAAAGGCAAGGACTAGAGGTTTGGGTCACTTGTCCATTGTAAAATGTGACAACTACATGGGTGAGGTACGAGACAACACAAATTGTATGACGAAACATGTGGTGAAAGCAGACTTGAAACAATGTTCTTGTGAGAAATGACAGCACACTGGGAAACCATGTCAACATGGTTTAACCCTGATAATTGCCCAAGATTGCAGAGATGTAGGCATGGAAAATTTTGTTGACGATTATTATTCTGTTCAAAGATTCAGGATAGCATATTCAAGAAGGGTGGAACCAATTGGTGATCGATCATTATGGCCATCTGTTGATTTCGCCAGTGGAGTGTTTGCACCAATTGCTAAAAGAGGTCTTGGTAGGCAAAGAAAAAATAGAATCAAAAGCTGCCTCGAGGGTGGGAGTGGTAGAAAAAGTAGTTGCAACGACAATGAAAAAACGAGAAAGCGAGTGAAAAGGCAATACACTTGTCCTAATTGTGGTGAATTAGGACACCGCCAATCTAGCTACAAGTGCCCTTTGAATGGCACAAAAAAAGGCTAGTTCTGAACTTACTTATATATGCATAATTTATCTTAGTACTCATGAACTAAATCTTTGAATATTTTTTTGAGTACGACAAGGAAACCACGGAAGAACACCACCAAAAATTGGATTCCTAAAGAGTTGCGTACTTCACAGACCGTACCTGAAGAGCCAGAGCAAGAAGATGTTGAAGCGCCAGAGCAAGAAGATGTTGAAGCGCTAGAGCAAGAAGATGTTGAAGAGCCTGAAGGGGTACTACAAATATACAGTCCACGGGTTCAGAACCATCTTCTATATTGTAGCATCCCAAAAAATCCTAACCCAGGTTTGAAACCCTAATCTACCCTTTCCCCTCCTTTCATCCTCTAATTCCAAGACCTCCACTAAATTTTCTTTCATCATATGCATACATTTTGTTTGATCACAAAGCACCTCACTTAGATTCTATCTTCTAAACACTTAGAGTATCTACAAAATAATTTGTTCAAAAGAAAAAGAGGCAAAATGGGAAATAGGAATTAGGAAGTAAAAAGAAAAAGAGAAAAGCCTTCTCCTCCCCCTGCTGGACCGAATCCCGGCCCAAACCCGCGGCCTCCCCTTTCCCACGCGCTCGCGCTCCTCCTCTCTCGGCCCATCTTCGGCCTGCCTCCGCGCGCGCGCGCCAGCCCGCTCCGCACCCCGCCTCCCTCTCACTGGCAAGGCGTCCCCACCCGTCAGCCGCCCTCTCTCTCGCGCGCTCGCTCCCTCTGGCAGAGTGGCCCCCGCTGGTCAGTTGCTTCGTCGTCCTTCCGCCGTCCCCTCACCGAAGTCACCTCCGGCCGTCGCCTCCGTCCTCCCCTCCGTCTCCTCGCCGCACAGGGAAGTTTGGCACCGCTCCGTCCTCCCCTCCCCTTGACCAGCGTCCTCGCCGGTACCGCCCCGCCGTGGTGTCCCCTCGGCGGCGCTGTGCAGCTTTAATGGCGGCACTGTGTAGCTCGCCGGAGCCAAGAAGCTCCACCGCCCCCCTTCCCTCGCGCGCCTATAAAAGGCTCGCCCCGAGCTCCTTCTTCCTCGCACCAGCTTCGGTCATCCCTCTCCTCCCCTTCCCCGAGCTCAATTCGCGAAGCGCCGGCGTTGTCCTCCTCTCCAGTGAGTCCTTTCCTCCTCCTCCCTCTCCTTCTCCGTTGGTCCGGCAAGAAATTAAGTGAGCCGAGCAGCTCCCTCACGTGGCCACGAACCCAAAACACCACCTTCCAGCCCCCGTCCCCCACCCAGAGCCCACCGGCGGCGATCCCCGCCGCGGAACTCCGCCCCCTCCCCGTGGGCAGCCCCCTCTCAACCCTCTCCGGCCAAATTGAGCCTACCGTTAGAATCGCCAGCACCTCCCCGTACTAAGGCATCTGCTCACTGTCCAAAAACCGGGCCACCGGCGGCGAACCGCCGCCGAGCCCACCGGCGGCCGGGTCCTCCCCGCGGACGGCCGGTTCATCCCCCCCGTCAATCTGACGCCGTTCTCTTCCCCCTCCCGTTCTCTCTGGCATGTGGGGCCCGCGGCGACGCCGTCACCTTCGCGCGCCCGCGTCGTCCCTTGCCCTGGGCCGCAACTGGGCCGACGCATTCGCGCCCGCGCGCACTCGCGCCTGATTGGGCCAGATTCCTTTCCCCCGGCCCGCCAGAGCTGAAACCCCTTTTTCTTTTTCCTTTTTCAGCATTTTCCTCCTTTAATTAGTCCCCTCAATATTTTATGCACTAAAAATTATCAAAAATAATTTCTAAGGTCACATGCAATAATGATGTTAGAAAATGACACACTATAAATTGTGAATCCTTGTTGATGTATTGTTTTATTGCCTGTTTTCCTAGAGGAAGCGGGGACCGTTGATCCGGAACCCGTAGCCCCGGAAGAGGGACCAGAGCCCGAACTTCCGGAAGTAGATCTTCTGTGCCAGGAGAGCTTCAACGAAGGCAAGTCCATCCTTCCCTTGATGCATAAATTACCTATTCTCTCTACCACTACCTAGGCCGAGAACTATGGGGGGAATATTGCATTGTGAGGGAGAGATGGCCCGCATTAACATATACTTTCTGGATGCGAAATGTGGGTTGGAAAGAAGGGCAATGTGTTTCTCCAAATAAAGTCTCTTTTTGAAAAGTTTTGCGATGAAGGGTACTCACCCTCATCACCCTGGGAGTGGGATGATCAGGAACTCCCTGGTTTAGGGGAGGGCCTAAGGTGTTGGCTCAGCTGGTTTAGGCGTGAGCAGAAGGATTGTCCCCTCATATAAGGACCGGCTTGTCATTTTCACTACCTGTACTCCTTTATCGTACAACCACTCGAGACTGTGTGGGCAGTCACTCAATCCGAACTCGTGCGGTCCAACCCCAGGGTTAAGAAGGCTGGGGAGCACCGGAAGGATAAGGAGGGGGAAAGTTTTGTCCGGTTTGGACATGGTGGTGGCCTGACTCCTTCCGGATAACCGTTAAGGTTAGGACGTACGAGTAAGGAAAGAGATCCGGCATTCGGGTCTCGCGACGGTGAGATCGCAGAAACCGGGCTAGTGGGTAAAGTGTACACCTCTGCGCAGAGTTGAAACCTATTCGAATAGTCCGTGTCCACCGGTATGGACGAGTCCGGTATGGTATGGCAATTAGAACTTTCTCTATGGGTTTCATGAAAAGAGGAATGTGTGAATAAATAGGTGTTAAGAAAGAAACTGAGGCCACGGGAGCGGGAAGCTCAGTGGCGGTTGAGTTTTTGGTTATTATTGTTGAGAACTACGTTACCACGGATCACCAGATCCGCTCCCTTCCCTCCCGTCAGCAGTAGAGGCGCGAGAAGTTGTGGAAGACCCGTCTCCCTTCCCATTAGCACGACAGAGGAAACACAATAGACACGATGTAGGGTTGGGCCTCTGGCCTCTTTCTCTTCTCTATTCCATATGAGGGGTACAGGTTCTATATATAGAGACGCGATAGCCCTCAGGGCTATATTCGGTATTTGCCCACATAACCCTTCATTAGGGTTTCTCAACACTCCCCCTTGGGCGAATACCGCGACCAACACATGCCTCGTTAAAACTCCAAAAAAAACCAGTGGGAAAAATATGGAGAAAGAGTGCATGGTGATACAAATTGCATTTGCACTTTGTTGCCTCGTTAAAAACCTCATGTGAGAAACTTCAAGAAAACTCACCAAGGGAAAAAAGAGTACAACAGCTGTCATCGGGACAGATTTCGATCCTCTGGGATCTAGATTCTACCGAATCTTCTACAAAGGCTAACTTTAGAAATGTGCTCCCCCTGATCCTTGCAAAACTGTATCAATATGGCAAAATATTTTCTTCTGGAAGTATATGCACATATAGATTTAGCAAACAGATTGCATATCCTTGCAAAGATTATTTCAGGAACTTCACCTCAACTCACTTCTAGGATACATGAGGTAAGTGCACGTATCAACATAAATAAGCCACTTCAACTAGTGGTGTTCGATCGACCAGATCTACATATTTGATAGAAACTTCCATAAAGGTTCACATATTGATCATCAAGCTGACGCCTTCAGGGCATAGAATATGACATTTATTGTCACACGATTGTGATCAATATAAGCATTCGCTCCCCCTGACGATGACATATGTCAAAGTCGTTATCCCTCATAACTCAAGCATATTCTTCAAGATATATATCTCATTGTTCATCTGGAATAACGAGAATGGATGAGGTTGGGGTGCTATCATTTTCTATCTTACACCACAATTTATACATAGTTGTGCAAAACAAATAACATGTCCTTCAATAGGACTTAGGGGATAATATAGTTGCAATAGTACATATTCTAAATATGACACATCGCTCGAGGCGTTCATCCATTGCAACATCTATGATGGTGTCACAAAAATCCATCTAAGATTGTAATCCATCAGGGATTTTTCATCGATCAGATATATCGTTATAGTCTGTCATTCTGGCACAATGGGGATATTTTGCCAGTAACACCTAAACCTTATAGATTTCTGCCATCAGGGCTTTAGAGGATACCGTAATTCCACATCTAGTGGAAATTACCATGAGTAAAACTCAGGGAATGCACATGTGCTTATTCGGTGAACTTCAAGTCCTTTGGTACCTCATCTTATTCCTTTTCGGGTCTGTATGGGTCTTTATCTCTTTATAGGGATTATCAAACTTTGGTGTTCAACACAGACTTTGTTTCTTCTGGATAGGTTCCATCTGGGAACGATAGTCTCAACTATGAGATATTCTCCCTACATAGGAGAGTGATCATTCATCAGGAATGTATTATTCGGTATGAGATTTATATGTTGCATATTTATAATTCAAATATATGAGTCCTTCTAGGATCTCATGACAGATCTTCAGAATCCTATTAACTGCATATTTTAATTCATGCCATTTGCCAGATATATTACATAGCGGAACAGTGTTTATTCAACACATACGCGGGATGGGTCTCTCACAAGACCGCTTGAACCATCGCATTCACCACACATTATTTCAATAGTGCCCATAAATGTCTGAACTTCAAGCTCATGACTTTCATTTTGCGATTATCGGTTCAGCCTCGATTGCATTTATCAATGACCCGATAAGAGAGCTTAAAGCACTCATGCCTAGGACTTTGTTTTGGATCCATTTGCAATCTAGAGGGGTAAGATAGGTGTCGACATATTTGTCTCCCACATTTAATAATGATCTCCGTCATTTCCCAAAACGAAAGATTCATTGTTCCGTATTCCCAGCACAATGATATTGCGCGCATTGCTAGGAACTTCATCATGAAGATGAACCTCTTCGTGAGGCAAATCACCAGCAGGGCGAGTTCATTGGAGGAGAGTTATTACAGACCACGTGAATCTGCAATCTTAACTTATGCTTCGACTAAGGCTAATGGATCATATTCACAGGCGTCCCCGAGAATAGATCAAATGCCAATAAGTCAAATGTGGATATGATATTAATCCCGGGTATATCCACATCTACATCAGGTAGAAGCATTCAAACCAATATGGCTAATCCTCAACGATTTCTGGCAAACTCCATATACATAGGAGTACACACTAAACGACAAGTTTAGTTTGGCTTTTGTGCGTTTTATAGAATATTGAGGCATTACACTATATGGGCATTCCTCCCCCTAATGCCGAGATGTTCTAAAAGCATACAGATAAAATCCCCAACCACAATCATCTAGTTGTGGCCAATGTATGCTATTGTGGTGATTTATTTGGGAAATCTTACGCACATTACAGATAGAGGTTTTATGCAGTGAGCATTGGACTTAGATTAATGTAGTGGCATGAATACTACATCTTTTTCCTTCAGCATGAAGGGTTAGTCTCAACATCCAGCGAGACACGCAACACAAGTTGCTTCGTGGTTACAATTCTGCAAACTTATTGTTATTATTACCAAATGCACAGTCAATCATTAAGATTTAGACTAACATGCACAACACTATTTTATCCATAAGGCTTCTTCAGGGGCTCATGAATACCATTCGTCATTTGGAGCCATTAGTTGACTTCAGATCAATAAGTAAAATGACCATCAGGGTCTAGCGCTCACAAGGACATTCACTGGTTGTATTGTGCTTTGAGGCACATAGGAAAAAATGTGTGTGCTTATATTGGTAGTAAAGTGCATGGCATCAGGCCAATGCTGCCAAGCAAAGATTTTTATATGCAGAGATGTATAGTCCAGCTCATTTTATTATTGCCCATGGTTTACCCAATTACTCATACCGTTCTGAAATTGGGTATCGATTTATGCAATATTTTTAGGTATTATAATTTTGAGAGAGAATTTATAACAATAGTTAATAAATTGTGATGCTGCCAGCAGGGCAAACATTTCTCCTCATATTATATACCAATTTGTTCTATAAAGCATTATTTCAATCTCTTCATTGTTCGGCAAAAAGAGAAGCTTTAGAATAGAACAGACAAGGCCAAGAATTCATTTTTTTTATCTGGGAAAAATCACCATATAACTAGCTTTTGATGAAGCAAATGATGATAACTGCTTGGCAAGGACGAAACAATACTGGTATCCGCCTAGGATCCATCTTCAACAACAGATATTACTGCTCTCATACGAAGAAATCATCAGGAGTAGAGAGGATACAACAGGTCTCTACAAGATCTTCATATTTCTATCACAAATTATCATCACTAGTAGTTTATAGGTCAATAATTATGGATCTTCCGGCGCCAAGGACCAATGACATATTAATGCCCAATTTCACTTCAAGCTCTGTGGTGATGTGGGATTTCATAGTTATTTGTCTACTCTTCTCACTTCTGGTAGATCAGAGGTAGATAATGGTAAGCATGCCAATGGGTGGAATTCAGTGTAGTTCGGCTACATAAACCCTGTGTATGTGTCCATTCAGGACCGACCTTTACCATTTAGCTTACAGCGAATACCAAACTTGTCAAAGGACTATCTCGAGTCAATTTAGTGACTATAAGTATTTATATTTCCGAGAGTTGTATGCGACACAAGCATAGAGGTCCTCGATAGAACGAGTAAAGTGGTTCGACGGGAACACACTATTGTTTTCACACCAACATAGTGAAAATTTTCTCAGAATAACCTCTCGGTATACTCGCAACTTCGTGTTGCTAGCGTCTACATGTCCTTTTATCTCATAGTTTGCTTCATGTCATTCAGCAACAAAGAGAGCAATGTGCTAACATTTGGTTGAGCAATGTATGACTGAGATTTCTGATCTTAAATCATTTGGTAAGGTCTTTTTGCTTACTAATATAATCCCAATTTGTGATATCTTCTATGCCAAAAAGGCTTTTATGCATTATATTATATATCTTCGGGTTACTTCGGGTAAAACTTTATGCATAAGGAGAGATGAGAGAATTAACTTATCCATGTTTCATTTATATTTCAATTTAATTTCCCAGATTTCCAAGCACTATAGAGCTTGATACAGCTGTTATGGCCACTTGGCGATATAAATAAATATATGATGCCACACAACATAATCAAATAAAATATAAAGCCAAATAAAATTATTTACGAAGGTTGCACATAATGTGACTTCAGGGCCTTGAACAACCCACCATAATCCACGCGAGTACAAGATCTAGCGTCTGGTGTCAACACGTGTGCGGCCATCAGGGCTACGACAACACAACAAGCCTTCGTAACAAGCACAATAGACGCAATTGTGGCTCGGTAATTGGGGTACATGATAAATCCACGCAACGTGCGCAACAGGCGCAATTGTGGCTCCGATGATCACGGCTGACAGACAGTGCCTACAGGGCATGCGAAAAATACGCGACTCAGTGATGGCGGTCTGACTCAACAGGAGCGATCCGATTAATAGAGAGCGCGACATAGCAATCACATGACGCAACCAAGTTCGTACGACACAAATACTGTGTCGTGTTGCCGGGGCGCAGCCAATGCATAGCTGATGCCATAACTCAGCCGATTAATAACGCAGCCTGATCGGCGTGTCCGAGTACCCACTATACAATTTAATCGCTCATCGTGAGTTTAAAAGCTCAACGCAATATAAATATTTAGAGCGATTTAAATATACACAATATATACTCCACATGCATTTTAATAATTTTCTACTATTTACTTCAGGAAATAAAGCAGAAAAAAATACCAATATTAATGCATAATCATAACACATCAGATGTAAAAATATTTTCTAATATTTAAGCATGCATTTTTTCTATTAATTATTTACAACTGAAAATAATTAATTGAGGTAGAAGCCGTAACATAAAACATGTTTTATTCTATTTGTTATTTTCAACAGGAAATAAATAGAATAAATATGATATGTATTCATATAAAATATGGGAAATCACATAAAATGAAGTTATTTTGCTTTTATTTATTCCAACCAATAGTTCTGTCTCGGCAGCGTAGCTAATGGAGCCATAGGACCACTTCTTGCATGCAAGTAGGAGGTAGTCAAATAGGATCATGCAGGGGGTTGGCGTGTGCACATCAACCGCCCAAAAAAAAAATCAGCCCACGGGAAAAGCGCCTCGGTCCTCGCACCAGCATGCACATTGACCGGGCACAATGGGGCATGCAGTGATCCAATTATTTGGCAATAGGAATAGCACTGCGCGTGGTTGAGGCCGTGCGCACTGCTGGGGCAGCACCTTGCGCCCGTGCATGCCGAGTCCACGCGCCCGCGACAACCGTCGATGTTTTATTCACCGTGAACAAAGGTAAAGCGCAGATCCAATACAAATTTCATACCATTTGTTTGATTGCGTAGGGGAAATTGAAGCCTGTCGCGTAGGACAGTTCGGCTAGGCCAGAGACCTGCCGGCGTGACGAAGAGTTGACGCAGATCTGATCTCGCGGCAACGTTGAAGTAGAGCGTGCTGATAACGTGTTGAGAACTACGTTACCACGGATCACCAGATCCGCTCCCTTCCCTCCCGTCAGCAGTAGAGGCGCGAGAAGTTGTGGAAGACCCGTCTCCCTTCCCATTAGCACGACAGAGGAAACACAATAGACACGATGTAGGGTTGGGCCTCTGGCCTCTTTCTCTTCTCTATTCCATATGAGGGGTACAGGTTCTATATATAGAGACGCGATAGCCCTCAGGGCTATATTCGGTATTTGCCCACATAACCCTTCATTAGGGTTTCTCAACAATTATAAGACTATGGGAAAAACCTTCAATGATCTGCCTTTCTCTAAGAAAATGATGAGTGACCACAACTCCACCAAATTGAGCATGTATATCATAGGTCTCTTTCTCTCTACGGGAGCGGGGTGGGCTTGCGGAATACCTAGTGTATTCACCCAGATTTATTTATGTTTTTCAGCAGCCGAGGACTTCTTTTCTGCTATGCTTGATTAAGAGGGCTGTGTCTGCACCCAGTTCTGCATGTGGCTTGGGCTAGTATATCTTCCTACTGCATTTCCTAATTTGGCTCTCTCGAGCTTGTACCCCGGTATTGTAATAATTTTTATCTAAACTCTGTACTATTTGAAGTAAGGAATGTGTTTACTAGCCTCCTGGGACTAGTAATTGTATCACATTTGAGTCCCAAAGGATCGGGGCGCTTTAGGTGGTATCAGAGCCATAGGACTGGCCGTAGGACGCAGCCCTGACCTTAAAGACTTGCCCTAAAAAGAAAATACCTCTTACCCCAAGAAAAGCTTTCTCTTCTCTTCCCCGATTTTAACAAGACCCTTCTTTTCCTATTCCAGATGGAAGACTCTCTGGCCATTAGGACATCCTACTGCTCAGAGGTGGAAGGGTTCCCGCATCTCTTGCGAAGCTGCGCGCTTCGCATGGGAATCCGCAAAAAGCCGGAATACGTCTGGACGGAGCATATCGAAGGCGGAATGGAGAAATGCTCTATGGCAGTCTACCTGGGAGAAAGCCGAAACTATCCAAACCATCCTTCCTTCCAAGTCACTATTACAGGATACCGTTTCCATGATACTTGCCAAAATGTTGCCCGAAAAGCCCTCCGACAACTGTGTCAGAACTACAACAAAGTGATCTTTGAAACCCCCCTTCGCTACTTTCCACCCAGCAACAAGAACACCCCCACCTGGAGGAAAAGACTTCAGGCCCTATCAGGAGGAGATCCTATTGAGAATGATCCCACCATTGTCTACATGGCCGGATACCTTCACACCCTTGACAACCAATATGATGACCTCGCCCTCCACTGCACCTCCCTAACCTCCCGGGTGGAAAGCCTGGAGCAAAAAGTCAGGGAACTTTCAGAAGAAAAGGCGTCCCTTCAAGAGAGCCTCTCAATGGCTGAAGGCGAAGAGGCCAATACCCGTGAAGCCTACCGCACTCTAAAATTGGACTATGACAAGAAACTGAAGAAGCTCGCCCCCGCAAGGAAAATCCGCAAGAAGACCAAAAGTCAAGGATGTCAGACTGAGCAGAAGGAAGAAAACCCTCCAAGGAACCCATCCGACACCGAAGAGATGTCCCTGGCCAGCCTTGATGACCTTCTCAAGGAATTTGGGGACACCTTAGAGAAGGAGTTCGGGAGTACCCTAGATAGCACCCGTGTGTGTTGAACTTATGGTAGCAGGGTGTTGTGTCATGTAATGGCTTGATGTAATGAATAAAATAACTAGTTAAAAAAATGGCATGTGCATAATAGTGACTCTCTTCCCATGGCAGATGGCTTCGGATAGAACCACGCCTACCGCCTCCGAGATTGGAGCAAGACTTCCTCTAGGAGCTGAAGGAGAGGCTCGCGGAGAAGGGGGTGAGACCCACCTCCCCGCACCTCCGGAGCTACCATTAGACCTAGCCCAAGTTCTGGCCAATCAAACCGACTCATTGAAGTCCTCACTCGAAGTCTGGAAAACCAGCGCCCAGGCGGTGGAAGGCCACAGGACAGGATGGGGGAATTTTTGAGACTCAAGCCTCCCACATTCGCGGGGTCCAGCAATCCCCTCGATGCAGATGACTGGCTTCGCACGATCAAGAGGAAGTTAGAAGCCATCGCTTGCCTCGAGAATCAGCGTGTTCAACTGGCAGCTCATCAGCTTTCAGGAATGGCTTTAGCATGGTGGGACACTTTCAGTGAAGCCATCAGAGATGCTACCTGGGCAGAATTCAAAGCAGCTTTCCGTGAACACCACGTACCCCAGGGGATAGTTCAACTCAAGGAGGATGAATTCCGGGAGTTAACTCAAGGCGGAAGGACAGTCAGTGAGTATGTGCATAAGTTCACAGAACTGGCCCGCTACGCGCCCGATGATGTCAGCACCGAGGCCAGAAAAATGGCCCGTTTTCTGAGAGGATTAAGACCCGAGCTTAAGACCATCCTCGCCAGCCAAGACTTCCACAGCTTCTCTCACCTCTCCAACAAAGCTATCCAAGTGGAAAGGGCAAAAGAGGAAGAAAAAGGGCACATCAAGAGGAAATTCCAAGTCCTCCGAGCACAACAGCAAGAGCGTCACCAGAGAGCTCGACCCCTTGGGCTTCCACCCAGGGGTCCAAGCTTCAATAAACAATCTGGACCCACTCCATCACGCTACAGTCAGCAGAGTCAGAGCTCCCTTCAGGCACCCTCCGTTGCGAGCAACCAGCCGCCAGCAAACGCCTGTTGGCACTGCGGAGACCCCAGTCACTTCAAGAACAATTGCCCTCAGTTGAAGGCATCTGGACCAACCTACTCCAACTCAGTGAATGGCCCCAAGATTCCATCGGCACCTACCCCCAAGGCACTTCCTTCAAGCAGCCAGCAGAGCAGGACTCAGTATCAGGGCAGAGCCCGGGTCAACCACGTCGACGCTCAAGAAGCTCAGCAAGCCCCGGGAGTAGTGCTCGGTGAGTTCCTTGTTGAATTTACTCCCGCTACTGTGCTTTTTGATTCAGGAGCATCCCATTCTTTTATAGCCGCTAAGTTTGTGGAAAAGCATGGCATCCCCTCTACACCCCTAGCTATCCCTTTGGTCACCCGAACCCCGGGATCAGACCTCCTATGCAAGCTCAGGTGCTCCCAAGTCAGAATTCTCTTAAGTGGGGTAGTGTTCCTGGCAGACTTAACCATCTTGCCATCCCAAGGAATTGATGTAATCCTAGGGATGGATTGGCTAGCCAAGCACAAGGGTATCATCAGCTGCGCAAGCAAGACGGTTCTCCTCACAGATCACCAAGGAAAGGCAGTTTCCTGTCAAGCCCAACCGCCCGAAAACGATCCAATGATGTTTAATCTAACAGCAGAGAGCATGTCTGTAATCAAGGAGTTTGAGGATGTATTTCCGGAAGAGTTGCCCGGAATGCCACCAGAAAGAGGAGTGGAGTTCTATATAGATCTCATTCCTGGCACTGCGCCCATCGCGAAGAGACCATACCGCATGGCCCCCACTGAATTGGCAGAATTAAAACTTCAGATTTTAGAACTACAGGAAAAAGGGTACATCCGTGTCGGTGTTTTGGGTCCGACCGCACACCCGGGGTTGCCCCTCAAGGTGTTTTTAGGAGTAGGACGGTGTCGACGACTGTAGCAAAATGGTTCGTGCCGATCGCACGAGGGACAGTGGACAAGGTTTACAGGTTCGGGCCGCTTGGAGATGCGTAACACCCTACGTCCTTGTGTGTGTGCTTGGTGAATGTGGTTACAAGAGAGCTCTCTGGATTGAGAATACAGAGAGTTGACGTGGGTGGCTAAGTAAAGGGTCGATCGATCTGAAGGGGTGCCCCCTAAGCCTTATATACTCGACTGTGGGGCAGTACACGCGGATAAGATAACAATAAGTAGCTAAAAGATAGTGAACCTCTTGAGATTATCCCTACGTAACCCTCGCCGACTTATCCTCGCATGGTTTCGTTGCATGGAGGCTCCGGCACGGGAAAGTCGGATCTCTGTTGCAGTCACTCGCTCGACGCTGTGGGCCGTCCGGGTTTGCACCAATCCGGCCTCATGTCGTTCTGCTTTGCTGGTTGTTTCTCCCCAGGCCCACGAAAGAATGGCCTTACGATTTATTGGGCCCTTGGGCCTTTCGTGAGGTCCTTTACTCTTTTAGTGGACCCAGGGGATATCTATCCCCCACAATCCGTCCCAGTTCGTCTCCCTGGGGAGCACCCATTCTTTTCGTTACCAAAAAGGATGGAAGTATGAGGATGTGTATTGATTATCGATCCTTGAACGAAGTTACAATCAAGAATAAGTACCCTCTCCCTCGAATCGATGACCTCTTCGACCAACTACAGGGAGCCAAATACTTCTCCAAAATAGACCTCAGGTCAGGGTATCACCAACTAAGGATTAAGGAGGCAGACATTCAGAAAACTGCATTCGTCACCAGATACGGGCAATATGAATTCACAGTGATGCCATTTGGGCTCACAAACGCACCCGCCTTTTTCATGAACCTCATGAATAAGGTATTTATGGAAGAGTTGGATAAGTTTGTCGTGGTCTTTATCGACGACATCCTCATATATTCCAAGAGTCGCAAGGACCATGAGCATCACCTTCGAATCGTCCTCGGAAGACTCAGAGCACATCAACTTTATGCTAAACTCAGCAAGTGTGAGTTCTGGTTAGAGAAGATAGCTTTCCTGGGGCATATCTTGACTGCAGAAGGGATAGAAGTGGACCCATCTAAGGTAGAAGCTGTTTCAAATTGGAAGCAACCATCCAACGTCAGTGAAGTACGAAGCTTTCTGGGAATGGCAGGGTATTACCGCCGTTTTATCAAGGGATTCTCCAGCATAGCAAAACCCATGACCGAACTTCTCAAAAAGGACAATAAGTTCGTGTGGACTCCCAAATGTGAAGAAAGTTTCCAAATCATCAAAGAGAAGCTTACAACCGCACCAGTTTTGACCCTACCAGACATACACCAGGATTTTGTCATCTTCTGTGATGCTTCCAAGCAAGGCTTAGGGTGTGTCCTAATGCAAAATGAGAAAGTCATTGCTTATGCATCCCGCTTACTCAAGCCGCACGAACAGAACTACCCTACCCACGATCTGGAATTGGCAGCCATAGTGCACGCCCTAAAAATATGGAGGCATTATCTGATCGGGAACAAATGCCACATCTTCACTGATCACAAGAGTCTCAAGTACATCTTCACGCAACCGGACCTCAACCTCCGTCAAAGAAGGTGGCTCGAATTGATCAAGGATTATGACCTCGAAATCCACTACCACCCCGGAAAGGCCAACGTAGTAGCAGACGCCCTCAGCCGAAAACCTTTCGGGGTTAAAGGAACAAACTTTCTGGAAGATTGGAAGAGAGAATCAGCTCAGCTGAATGCATGTCTGGGAGACAACGGTGGCCTGGAAGTCAAGCCAAACCTAGAAGATCTCATATGCAAGGCTCAACGCCTGGACGCAGAGACAGCCAGGCTTATGGGGAGAGCACGCAAGGAGCAACTTCCGGACCTTAGGACAGACAAGCAAGGAGTCCTCTGGTTCAAAAACCGCCTATGTGTGCCAGTGGGAGAGGCACGAGGAACCCTGCTCAATGAAGCCCACAACTCAGCTTACTCTATCCACCCAGGAACCACCAAGATGTACCTAGACCTCAAGGCCATATATTGGTGGAAAGGGATGAAGAAGGAAATAACACAGTATGTGGCCCGATGTGACACCTGTCAGCGAACAAAGGCCGAACATCAGAAGCCTGCAGGCCTACTTCAACCCCTCCCAATACCCGAATGGAAGTGGGAAGAAATAGGCATGGATTTCGTAACCGGACTGCCCCGATCACAGAGAGGAAATGATTCCATATGGGTAATAATCGATCGTCTCACCAAGGTGGCCCACTTCGTTCCAGTAAAGACCACTTTCGGAGGAGCAACCCTTGCCCGAATATACCTTAAAGAGATAGTCAGGCTACATGGCATTCCACGGAAGATAGTATCAGATAGAGGAACGCAGTTCACTTCAAAATTTTGGAAGGGCCTTCAGCAAGCAATGGGCACCAAGCTAGATTTCAGCACCGCTTATCATCCCCAGTCAGATGGTCAAACCGAAAGAGTCAACAAGGTCCTCGAAGATTTACTCAGAGCCTGCGTATTAACCTTCGACAGAGATTGGGAGTCCAGTTTGTCGTACGTTGAATTCTCGTACAACAACAACCATCAGGCCAGCATCAAGATGTCACCATTTGAAGCACTGTACGGAAGAAAATGCCAGACTCCTCTAATGTGGTCCAATGTGGGGGAAAGGACGCTTGAAGGACCCGACTTTGTTAAAGAGGCCGAAGAGAAAGTCGCTTTAATCCGCAGGAGGTTACTTGAAGCTCAGAGCCGACAGAAGAGTTACGCAGACAATAGGCGAAGGGAACTCAGATTTGAGGAAGGAGATTTCGTTTATCTCAAGGTCTCCCCGATGCGTGGTGTCAAAAGGTTCCAAATGAAAGGAAAACTAGCACCATGTTTCGTCGGTCCCTACCCCGTCATTTCCCGAATAGGACCCGCGGCATACCGTCTTGAGCTACCAGAATCCATGTCAGATATTCACAATGTGTTCCATGTGTCTCAACTCCGCAAATGCTAAAAGTACCAGAAACCCGCATCGAGGCAGAGGCAATTCAGATTCAAAAGGATCTCCAGTACCGGGAAAAGCCAGTGAAGATTCTCGACTCAGCAGTCAGAAGGACCCGCAACTCAGAAGTGAAACTCTGTAAGGTTCAGTGGAGCAGAGATGGAGAAGAGGAAGCCACCTGGGAAAGTGAGGACTCTCTGAGGAAGGAATACCCTTACCTTTTCTCGAGCCCCGTCTGAATCTCGAGGGCGAGATTCCTTTAAGTGGGGTAGGTTTGTAGCATCCCAAAAAATCCTAACCCAGGTTTGAAACCCTAATCTACCCTTTCCCCTCCTTTCATCCTCTAATTCCAAGACCTCCACTAAATTTTCTTTCATCATATGCATACATTTTGTTTGATCACAAAGCACCTCACTTAGATTCTATCTTATAAACACTTAGAGTATCTACAAAATAATTTGTTCAAAAGAAAAAGAGGCAAAATGGGAAATAGGAATTAGGAAGTAAAAAGAAAAAGAGAAAAGCCTTCTCCTCCCCCTGCTGGACCGAATCCCGGCCCAAACCCGCGGCCTCCCCTTTCCCACGCGCCCGCGCTCCTCCTCTCTCAGCCCATCTTCGGCCTGCCTCCGCGCGCGCGCGCCAGCCCGCTCCGCACCCCGCCTCCCTCTCGCTGGCAAGGCGTCCCCACCCGTCAGCCGCCCTCTCTCTCGCGCGCTCGCTCCCTCTGGCAGAGTGGCCCCCGCTGGTCAGTTGCTTCGTCGTCCTTCCGCCGTCCCCTCACCGAAGTCACCTCCGGCCGTCGCCTCCGTCCTCCCCTCCGTCTCCTCGCCGCACAGGGAAGTTTGGCACCGCTCCGTCCTCCCCTCCCCTTGACCAGCGTCCTCGCCGGTACCGCCCTGCCGTGGTGTCCCCTCGGCGGCGCTGTGCAGCTTTAATGGCGGCACTGTGTAGCTCGCCGGAGCCAAGAAGCTCCACCGCCCCCCCTTCCCTCGCGCGCCTATAAAAGGCTCGCCCCGAGCTCCTTCTTCCTCGCACCAGCTTCAGTCATCCCTCTCCTCCCCTTCCCCGAGCTCAATTCGCGAAGCGCCGGCGTCGTCCTCCTCTCCGGTGAGTCCTTTCCTCCTCCTCCCTCTCCTTCTCCGTTGGTCCGGCAAGAAATTAAGTGAGCCGAGCAGCTCCCTCACGTGGCCACGAACCCAAAACACCACCTTCCAGCCCCCGTCCCCCACCCAGAGCCCACCGGCGGCGATCCCCGCCGCGGAACTCCGCCCCCTCCCCGTGGGCAGCCCCCTCTCAACCCTCTCCGGCCAAATTGAGCCTACCGTTAGAATCGCCAGCACCTCCCCGTGCTAAGGCATCTGCTCACTGTCCAAAAACCGGGCCATCGGCGGCGAACCGCCGCCGAGCCCACCGGCGGCCGGGTCCTCCCCGCGGACGGCCGGTTCATCCCCCCCGTCAACCTGACGCCGTTCTCTTCCCCCTCCCGTTCTCTCTGGCATGTGGGGCCCGCGGCGACGCCGTCACCTTCGCGCTCCCGCGCCGTCCCTTGCCCTGGGCCGCAACTGGGCCGGCGCATTCGCGCCCGCGCGCACTCGCGCCTGGTTGGGCCAGATTCCTTTCCCCCGGCCCGCCAGAGCTGAAACCCCTTTTTCTTTTTCCTTTTTCAGCATTTTCCTCCTTTAATTAGTCCCCTCAATATTTTATGCACTAAAAATTATCAAAAATAATTTCTAAGGTCACATGCAATAATGATGTTAGAAAATGACACACTATAAATTGTGAATCCTTGTTGATGTATTGTTTTATTGCCTGTTTTCCTAGAGGAAGCGGGGACCGTTGATCCGGAACCCGTAGCCCCGGAAGAGGGACCAGAGCCCGAACTTCCGGAAGTAGATCTTCTGTGCCAGGAGAGCTTCAACGAAGGCAAGTCCATCCTTCCCTTGATGCATAAATTACCTATTCTCTCTACCACTACCTAGGCCGGGAACTATGGGGGAATATTGCATTGTGAGGGAGAGATGGCCCGCATTAACATATACTTTCTGGACGCGAAATGTGGGTTGGAAATAAGGGCAATGTGTTTCTCCAAATAAAGTCTCTTTTTGAAAAGTTTTGCGATGAAGGGTACTCACCCTCATCACCCTGGGAGTGGGATGATCAGGGACTCCCTGGTTTAGGGGAGGGCCTAAGGTGTTGGCTCAGCTGGTTTAGGCGTGAGCAGAAGGATTGTCCCCTCATATAAGGACCGGCTTGTCATTTTCACTACCTGTACTCCTTTATCGTACAACCACTCGAGACTGTGTGGGCAGTCACTCAATCCGAACTCGTGCGGTCCAACCCCAGGGTTAAGAAGGCTGGGGAGCACCGGGAGGATAAGGAGGGGGAAAGTTTTGTCCGGTTTGGACATGGTGGTGGCTTGACTCCTTCCGGATAACCGTTAAGGTTAGGACGTACGAGTAAGGAAAGAGATCCGGCATTCGGGTCTCGCGACGGTGAGATCGCAGAAACCGGACTAGTGGGTAAAGTGTACACCTCTGCGCAGAGTTGAAACCTATTCGAATAGTCCGTGTCCACCGGTATGGACGAGTCCGGTATGGTATGGCAATTAGAACTTTCTCTATGGGTTTCATGAAAAGAGGAATGTGTGAATAAATAGGTGTTAAGAAAGAAACTGAGGCCACGGGAGCGGGAAGCTCAGTGGCGGTTGAGTTTTTGGTTATTATAAGACTATGGGAAAAACCTTCAAGGATCTGCCTTTCTCTAAGAAAATGATGAGTGACCACAACTCCACCAAATTGAGCATGTATATCATAGGTCTCTTTCTCTCTACGGGAGCGGGGTGGGCTTGCGGAATACCTAGTGTATTCACCCAGATTTATTTATGTTTTTCAGCAGCCGAGGACTTCTTTTCTGCTATGCTTGATTAAGAGGGCTGTGTTTGCACCCAGTTCTGCCTGTGGCTTGGGCTAGTATATCTTCCTACTGCGTTTCCTAATTTGGCTCTCTCGAGCTTGTACCCCGGTATTGTAATAATTTTTATCTAAACTCCGTACTATTTGAAGTAAGGAATGTGTTTACTAGCCTCCTGGGACTAGTAATTGTATCACATTTGAGTCCCAAAGGATCGGGGCGCTTCATATATGCAGCACAGCCAGAACTTTCAGAGACACCAACTTCTCCAGCACAGCTTTCAGAGCAAGAACATTTCGGTGCACAAATCACTCCACCAACTTATCCACCACCGCCCAGGAAATGGGCTCGTTAAGAAGATCACCCCCAAAAATAGACTGAGGATTAGTGCCATTCGACAAGAACAGAACCAATATTCTGAGTAGCAGAACAAGTGTTCTGTTGTCGCCAGATCAAGTGCTGTCGCTAGTGTCATGTTGTCGCCAGATCAAGTGGTGTCGCTAGTTAGTTTCTGTTGTCGCTAGTGTTCTGTATTGAATTCTGTTGTCGCCAGATCATTATGTCCGAACACCATGTTTCTGTATGTTTCTGTATGTCGCTAGTGTCATGTTGTCGCCAGATCATTATGTCCGAACACCATGTTTCTGTATGTTTCTGTTGTCGCTAGTGTCATGTTGTCGCTAGATTTATGAATTCTGTATGTTTCTGTTAGTTTCTGTTGTCACCAGATCATTTTGATCAGTTTTATGAATTCGCCATGCTGGTCTAGTTTCTGTTGTCGCTGGTCTAGATCATTTTGATCTGTTAGTTTCTGTTAGTTTCTGGACAGTAACCATGTTGTTCCATGACCGATATTTGGACAGTAGCCATGCTGATCTAGACAGTAGCCGAGACATAAATGGACAGTAGCCATGCTAGTTCCCATTTTTTGTTCAGTTTCATGACCGTGATCTGGACAGTAGCCGAGACAAAAAAGGTACATATCATTTGGAGCATTACATAAATGGACAGTAGCCATAACTGAATTCACCACACATAAATTGGAACTGCTTCATAGAACAGACATAGTAGCATACAAAATACCTTCATCCAACAAATGCCTACTGCTCCAGACAGATGACACTACTGTTTCATGACAACAACAGTTCTACATAGTACATTTGGAGCATTACATACAAAATGGAGCCATCCAAACCAAACACGAGCTCACAACTACATGTTACGATCATTGATCTCTTCGAACCTGTAGTTTATGACACGATAGTGCTCTTCAAATGAAACATTAGCTTTGGCCTCTTCCCACTTCAGGTCATCAAAAACCATTTCCCATAGCTCAGGATCTTCTGTACTGTAGCCATCACCAATTTCATCATCATCTAAAGGATGTTCATCATCTACGGAAGGGTTGTCATAAAGGTCCCAAGTAGGATTCTTTGTTTCCAAATCTTGTTCACAGACAATTGAAGTTTTCTCTAGCTCTTGCACACATGTTCCAGATGGCCGCAAACCTTTCCTATCTTGGCACCTTCAACTTCTGGGATAGTGGAACACAGTTTTTTAACAGACTGCAACAGGGTACATTGCCTCCTCATTTCTTGAATGGAGTATCGCAACGAATTCTTAACGTTCACATGATACTTGAAATCGACATTTTCCTGTGCAACAACCATATGCTAATCAACCATATACTTGAAATCGACATAGTTGGCGTAGTAACATAGCAATAATAACACGGCGTACAAACATACGAACTGTATGAGTTTCATAATACGTACCACATTTGAGGAGACCTTCACTGCTTCGACCTTGTCGACGGCAATGGCGGCGAACTCAACCGCAGCCTTGGCCTCCTTCTCTGCAATAACTGCCGCGCATCTCGCCTCCGAAGCCGCGACGGCAGCAGCACGCGCCGCTTCAACAACATCAGCAACCAAATGGCTCGGACGAACATCCATCGGCAGAGGAGCGGAGATGGCGGCTAGGTTTCTCGTTTCTGGAATGGGGAATACAAAGCAAGACCGCGTGAGCACAAAGTCGGAAGGGGGAATACGCGCAAGCTACGGCTAGGGTTTCTGGAATGGGGAATACGCGCAAGCTACGGCTAGGGTTTCTGGATTTGGGATGAAGCATGCGTGAAGCAAGCAACGGTGGCGCCAGGATTTTAACAGCGTGAGCACAAAGAGAATTAAACGGTGACCCCAGATGCAAATCACTGTCTGATGTCCATATCAGCAAAAGTCTGACGGGTGCGTCTCCAAAACATAGAAGCTATCCCCAACGCCTCCATTTCGTCGAAACCGTGTCTCTCGTGTTTCATAATGGCAATTGTCTCATACCAAACAGGGTCCATGCAGCCGTGCTCGCAGGGGACCGGGACGACTCTGGCGAGAAGCCCGGCCCTTCACGATAAGCCCATGGCCGTTTTGGTCGATGAGAAAAATCGACGAAACGCACGTCACAGCCCACCGGCCCCAGCCTGCTATGCCGGATCGAAGACGCAGCGTACGTCGCACGTTAGTAGCGCACAGAACACTAGCGCGGCATGCCGCTCGGGCTGGCCGCTGCCGCTCCCATCGGCCGACGGCTCTCGACCGCGGCCGCCACGCCGCTGTCCAGCCTCACCGACGCGCTCCTCTCCACCCGCCTCGCTAGCCATCTCCTCACCACGCCGCACCTGCCCGCCACGCTGCTGCCGACGGCGCCGCTGCCGCTACCCGTCCACCTCCACATCCTCCGCCACCCGGCGCTCCCGCCGGCCTCCAAGCTCTCCTTCTTCCTCGCCGCCACGCCGCCCGCCTCCCCGCTTCTTGAATCCACCTTCCCCGTCCTCCTCCGCGCGCTCGCCGCGGGGTCCCCGCCGCTCCTCGACGCGCTCCTCCCGTTCGCGCTCTCCGCGTCCCCGTCCACCCTCCTCCCCGCCCTCCTCTCGTTTCTCCTCTCCGCTTCGCGCCTCGACGCCGCGCTCTCCCTCTTGGACTCCGCGCCACCAGACCTCCTCCCCCGCCTCGCCGCAGCTGCTCTCCCTTCCCTCATAGCCTCCCAGAACCTCAGCGCCGCCGTCCCCGCCATCCGCAGGCTGCTTCCCATCGCCTCGCACCCACCACCCGTCCGGGAAACGAACCGCCTCCTCCTGGCATTATCGAAGGAGAACCTCTCCGATGACTTCCGCTATGTGTTCGAAGAAATGTCGAGGAGGGGCCTCCCTTCGAATGTAAGGTTATACAACATTTGCATCCACGCGTTTGGCAAGTGGAGGCAGCTGGACATGTCGCTGGGGCTTTTCGCAGCAATGAAGGCCGCCACTCCTCCAGTTGAGCCGGACATATGCACTTATAATTCAGTCATCCGGGCCCTTGTTGTTGGTGGGCGGGTACCTGATGCTTTGGTGATCTTTGATGAAATGAAATCTTCTGGAATCGAGCCAGATGTCTTCACTTATCGAGCAGTCATGAATGGGTGCTGCAAGAGTTTTCGGATGGATGATGCACTGCGTGTGTTTCATGAGATGCGGGGCATCAGTGGGTTGAGTGACGTGGTGGTGTACAATTCACTTCTTGATGGGCTGTTTAAAGTGAAGAAGCTTGATGAGGCATGCAGTTTTTTTGAGACAATGGTGGCTGATGGAATCCAATGCTCAGCAAGCACACACAACACTGTGATAGATGGGCTGTTTAAGAATGGGAGGGCAGAAGCAGCATGTCGGCTTTTTTACGAGCTAAGGAGAAAAGGGCAACTGTTGGATGGAATTGCTTATAGTATTATGGTGAGGGAGTTCTGCAAGGAGGGGATCGGGGACCAAGTTGCAGAGGCTGTAGAGTTGGTGAAGGAGATGGAGCAGCAAGGCTTCAGTGTTGATTTAGTTACAATAACATCATTGTTGATAGGTTTTAGCAAGAGTAAACGTTGGGACTTGGAAGAGCAAATAGTAAAGTTTATAAGGGACAACACTGTATTGCCGGATGCCATTCGGTGGAAATCAAACATGATGGTTGCCTTGAGAGGACCTCACGGCAGAGAGAAAGATGGGACACCATTGTTTTCCTTTGATGGTAATATGGAGGATGTGATGAGTTTGGTTAACCATGTGGGACATACAGGTACTGATGAAGAAATCCCAAACAGTGATCCCAAGGATGATTGGACACTGTCACCACACTTGGACCATCTTGCTAAACATGCTGACAGTTTGAACAGCTCTGTTGTATTTACAATGCACAGAGGGCAGAGGGTGGAAGGTATGGGCCCCAAGACTTTTGATGCTGACATGATCAATACATACTTGTCAATTTTTTTAGCCAAAGGGAAGTTGAGTGTTGCTTGCAAGTTATTTGAGATCTTTACGAATCTAGGAAACAAAGGGACAAGTTATACATACAATTCACTGATGACCTCGTTTGTCAAGAAGGGCTATTTGAAACAGGTGTGGGCAGTTCTTCATGAGAGGGGTGGACAGCTCTGCCCTAATGATGTAGCAACATATAATCTAATCATTCAAGGTCTCGGCCTGATGGGGAAAGCAGATGTTGCTAGGACAATTATTGATCGGTTGTCAAAGAAAGGTGTTTACATGGACATTGTCATGTATAACACTTTGATCAGTCAGTTGGGAAAGGTCGGAAAGGTTGAAGAAGCAGGCTGCTTGTTTGAGCAGATCATCAGAAGTGGCATGAAGCCAGATGTTGTTACTTTTAATACGTTAATCAGTGTTAATGCAAAAGCTGGTAGGCTAAAGGAAGCTGGCAAATATTTGAGGAGGATGATCAGAGAAGGCATTGCACCAAACCATGCCACAGAAACAATATTGATTTTCCTTGATAAGGAGATTGAAAAGACAAGGTAGCAGCACAAATTAGCTGGAAAAAAAGGAACGAAAACAGTGTGATATCTGTTATTTGTATTAACCATTACAAGGTATGTTCTTGTTATATTCAGACGGAAAAATTTTACAAATCATGATTATTGTAGAACTTGTAGAGAAATAGGGAAACACCACACATCCATTGTGGGGTGATGACCTTTCATTATATAGGCCGTATGGCTTGATGTACAAGTAAGATGAGTAGAAAGATATACATGTCTATACATATCTCTAACATCCACCTGTAGTCGTAGTGGAAAGATCTCGGACGCAACACCTGGATCTAAACTCAGTGAACAACTGTGTAGGCAAACCCTTGGTCAAGATGTCCATGCACTAGTGCAAAGACAAGACGCAAAACACCCATACTTGTCCTAAAGCCACCTTCTTGTGAACGAAGTGTATGTCAATCTCGATGTGCTTGGTGCATCGGTAATGAACCAGTCAACCAGATTGGCTGTCATGTAGACAACATTGACATTGTGACAATAGACAATGGTCGCACTAGCAAGTGGGACGTGAGGCTCCTGGAAAAGCTGTAGGAGCCAACAACACTTAGCCATAGTGTGGGCGATGACACGATACTATTCCTTAGGAGCGGGAGATAGTGGTATGTCGCTTGGACAGCCTAGGAGACCCAGTTCTCACCTAGGTACCCACAGTATCTAGAGGTAGACCTTTTGGAGTCTAGGCATCTTGCCCAATCAACATCCAAGTATGTTGTCAACCAGTCGATGGAGCTAGTGCCAATGTGGAGAATGAAGGAGAGTGTCGTTCACACATTGGAGAATTCGCTTAATTAGACCGAGGTTAGACTCATAGGGATCATACATGAAGAGACAAACTTGCTGAATCGCGTACGTCAAGTTGGGGTGGGTCAACATCAGCCATCAGGTACTGAAGGGCATTGATGAGATTCTAGTAGTCGGAGGCATCGACAACGGGAGCACCATCCGAAGTAGAAAGTTTGTCTCGAGTGTTCATAGTTGTCGTGGTGGAGCGACACTCGGCCATGCCTACACGTTGAAGAAGATAATGCGCATACCATTGTTGAGACAGGAATAGATAGTTGGATGAGCGTGGGATAGAGATGTTGATGAAGTGGTGCAAGGCACCAAGGTCAATCATGGCGAATTCTGAGTGTAGACGACCCATGATGTGCTGAAGAAGAGCTGTCGATGAGGTTGTGAGGACAATGTCATCTATGTATAGTAGGAGGTAGGTTGTGTTGTGGCCCCCTCCTTGTAGACAGAGGGAGGTGTCGGAGCTAGCGGAGACAAAGTCGAGGCATCGAATGTAGGTGGCAAACCGTTGGTACCACGTGCAAGGTGCTTGCTTCAAACCAATGTAAGGGTTAGAAGACTCCTCAATATTTATTCCGATGTCTCAGAGAGTCGGCACTCTTCACTAATCCTCGTTGGAGCACCCTCACAAGTGTGTCGCTTCCTCTTGGTATGTGCAAGGATCAATCGCTCTCTATGAGTTGGTTCTTCGTCACTCCGTACGGTGACCCGCTCACAAAAGTGTATGTCCTGAGACAGGTCATCCACATACTCTCCCAATGATCACCACACTCCAATTGCCATCGAACTGTCTAGGTGATGCCGATCATAAAAGAGAAATTAGTAGAAACTCTCACTTGTGCCGATCACGAAGAGTAATAAGCATAAACTCTCACTTAACTCTACCAAGTTTAATAAGATTTGTTTAATAAGATCAATGGGTGCACACGAATTACTCTCTTATGCATTAATGAGGTCGCTAACCAAGAAAAATCTAACTCTCAAGTTCTTTAGTAGTCAATGACTCTTTTAAAAACTATGTGTGTTGCTTCAACTGTTAAATTGGGCAATAGTTAGTGAATGGATCGGTTGGTGGGGTATTTATAGCCCTAACCGGGCAACTAGTTGTTATAGAAATTCTAGGCAGAAAACATGAGCATTGGACCGTCCGATGCTCACTCGTTAGACCGGATCACACAGTTCGATGGGACACAATGATAAATATTGTACTATTATATCATAAATAGTCGTTTGAATCACTATCATGAGCGTATGGTCTGACGCCCATCGTCGGACTAGTCTGACGCCCACGAGAACCTCTCTAGTCACTGAACAAAGACCGTCATACCCATCCATATTAGTCCAATGCTACCACCATTCATAGGGTCTGATTGTTAGACACTTAGACTCTCTCGGCTGTCTATGTGGAGGCGTTGGACCAATCCACTATGGTCCAATGACCCTGAAACTTGGGGTCCGACGCCTTGAAACCCCTCAACCTTGTCTAAATCCGAAACTTTAGAAATGAATTTTGATCCATACTTCTTTTGTGCCTATGCTAAACCACCTAGAGCTAAAGACAACTAGTGTGCACCACACTAAACTCATTAGACTTATCTAGGTCAAGCTACTAGTTCATACCTCCTTTACATCACGGTTAAAGGAAAAACAAGGTCCTAAACTATTCTGAGTGACTCTCAACTCCAAATGATACTTAGAACTACTTCATTCTTAACCTTGTCTTTTAATTTGTGGAGTCCACTTCCTTTGCCCCTTATGACCGCATTTGGATATCTTGGGCACCAGCTAAGTGCAAGTTCTTTCTTTGGCTTGTGATGCACAATAGATATTGGACTGCTGATAGGTTGGCTAGAAGGGGTCTTCCTCTTTGTGACCAAGAGGAGGAAACCATCCATCACTTGCTGGTGTCGTGTGTCTTCGCGAGGCAATTCTGGTTTTATTTTCTGCAGAGGGTGGGCCTGGCGGCCTTGACACCGGGTTTTGATGAGGTTAACTTGGACAGTTGGTGGAGCAGCTCAGCTGAACGCATCCATGAAGATGCCCGAAAGGGGTTTAATTCTTTGGTGAGCTTAGGAGTTTGGAGTGTTTGGCGCCACCGGAATGAGTGTGTTCAATGGGTCACAACCTAGTATCGCTAAGACCTTGACCTTACCTGGGGATGAGTATAGTCTATGGTGTATTGCTGGGGCTAAAGGGCCTTCTATGTTGTCAGGTTTTGTCCTTGATCCAGGCTGAGGCACTGTGGTGCTTCCTTGGTGTCTAGTGTGGGTGGTGGGTTGGTTGTGGCAGTGAGTGTATTGCGGGCGTGTATTGTTTCTTGTAACTTTGTTTTCTTCTTTCTCTTTAATGGAATGATGCACAGTTTTCCTGTGCGTTTGAGAAAAAAAAATCCTTTTAAAAAATGCAACAAAACCCATAGACAGGGGCATGAGATCCATATATTGCCCAAATCAATCTCCATCATTATGACTTAACTTAAATTTACCTCTACAAAATACATGTTAGTCAAAATGATATTATGTTGCCATTAATCACTAAAACCATTGAGGGTCTAGATGGTTTCAATCTCCCTCTTTTTGGTGTTTGATGACAATATTATCTTAAGTAATGTGAAAGGAGTAAGGTTTTTAAGGGACTTTGTTTGTATGAACTTTTGGAGTTAAAACATAAGATGTTGGAGTAAGTCGATATAAAAAAAATATATAGTCATGTACCATGTAGAATTAAGTTTTAGCTCATGTACATGACAAGTTAAGTTCTTTTTGAACAGATATCAAGTGAAGAGTCTAAACAATAATTTGTGACATGTTATTAAATATGAAATTAAAACACAATCAATATCACTATACATATGCACATGAATTAAACACAATCATAACTATGTAAAGCAAAATGCATATCATACATGTCAAAGCATTAATACTAAATGTATTAGAGTGCATCAAACTATATATCATCTACGCCTCTTCTTGGGTGAGAAGTCGAGCACTTCGCTTTGTCCTTTGTCGTTCATCCTCCATTCATCTCTATGTATCTATCATCTATGCCTCTTCTAATGACGATGCCATCGGCTCCTCTTCCTCCGCTACATCTTTCTGGTTGGTTGGTTGTGGCTGGTTGATTTGGGACAGGGGGTTCCTGGTGATACTTTTAGCATTACTTTTCAGTTAAGGTGCATTTGTTCTCTCGGATCAGTGCCATTGTTGCTCATGACGACTCTGTTTCAGTATATGAACGTTTGGTATCTATAACGTGATTATTTGCCATGCCTAGAATACTGAATTGCTATACCATTATATGAAGTTTACTGTTACTGACATAAGGAGCTTGGCAAAAAAAATTGTTTAGAATATTTTGGTCCATGCGTGACACCAGTTGTATGTTCACAATAAGCATACATATACTATTTACTGCAAAGCTTAGTTTATGGACATTGTGTACTTTATGTGAAGCTTAGTTTTAGTCCATATGAAGATGTTAGGATTGAACAGTCTGTGCTTTTGCAGTGATCTAGATTAGGAGGATCTCTAGCATGAAATTTATGGCAGGTTTCAGTTGTAGAATTTATTGAGATTATGGATGGAGATGGACCCAGCAGCGGGCTTTTGGGGCGGGGCTGATATTTTTGGCCTCATACTATATCGTGCATTCTGAAGGAATCATGTAACTACTACTGATCATCGTTTTTTAAGAAAAAAGATTCTTCAATTAACAATTTATATTAAGATATATGTTTAGAGTCTGGACTGCAGTGAAATACGCCTAGCCGCCTAATACAGCCAGGCAGTTTTGTACAAAATCATGAAGTGTTTAGGCCTTTGAGCACTCCAAGAGGTAACATCTTACACCTGTCAGCCGTGCTTTTGATTTTGTGCACCTATTCAGGGTTGGAGAACAGAAATACCTCGTGCCAGTGGGTGCTATGTTTCTGTGTTTGTTTACCTGTAGGTAGGATAGAGTGGGTAGACGACCCACTGGACCTGATATTCTGGTTTAGTTTATCACTGTACAAACAAAACACCTCCCTGTTTCAAAACGGTTCAAATGTCGTAAAAGGCTCGTGCTTTGGGCCGAGTTTGTCGCATCCAGATTGAATTATAAGACCTGGAGCCGCAATGTGGTCCTCCTCTGCTGTGCTGAGCGTGGGATGTGTGTCGTGTTCTGTTTTCACGTGCACGCCTCGGGCGTTGGCCGTTGCGCGTCCGAAACCAGGCCAGAAAGGTTCTTGCTTTCTGCTCCTCCAGCTCGGCGTGAACAGCCATAGAATCAGGTAGAGAGCTTTTGAGGCCCTGTACTGATTTGTCAGACTGCATGTTCTCGTGCTCTTCAATCTTTTCGTGCAAAAATGAGGTTGACATGTCTCTGTATCTCTCGCAACTTGCCTTACACTGTCGTGCAATTTGGATGCTTCGTTTAAAGAGGTCTATGGGTGAGATGAGAAGGTCCCGCTTGTTTTCTCATTAAACATGTTACGAAGATTCCATGAATTCAAATCTTCACTTGCATCACGCTTCCTACCATATATTCATATGTGATTTATATACCACCTGCTCGCGACGCCCCATGCTTGGGACAAGAGCCAATATATTATGCTTGCCGTCGGCATTATACTGATTACCTCATATTCACACTGTTGTCTGTTGTTCGGTTTAAAAATATCATTACCTATGGAATCCAAGCTAATGTTTTCCTTTTTGTTTTTGCATTGCAAGTATTGTGATGATTGATGCTGAATTTTTGATTCCTCAGCGTACAGAACAGCATCACGCTATCAGGTATGGACAAAAAGTAGCGAAATATATACACCATGCACTAGCATATTTATCATGTTCAACAAAAAAATACTGTATGAGTAGAGGGTCATGAATCATTACTATATGATGCACGGCACAACGAAAGAAGAGCGCGTCGACGTACGCCCTCGTGTAACAGCAACAACACATTCGTCCGTGTTCATCAAGCTAGTTGTTGATTAACACTGTACCAACAACAACAGTGTCTTTACGGTATCCACATGTGCAGAAATAAATGACATGTTTGGTTGGCTTCTCCCCGTAACCTGGCTGCATGAGCCAGGACGGCGGAACCTGGCTACAGAGATACGACCAATTTGCTCGCGTCTGTAGAGTCTGGTCCAGGGTGCTTTAAGTATCATGCGAGCTTGGTTCCACATCTACACGCAGGTAACCAAACACACACCTCGCACGCGTAGAGCCTGGTTGACAACAACCAAACACCAGCTTATTGTATCCCGCCATGTAAGCACCAACAAATACAGGCAATCAAACACATAGAAAATGTTGTGACGTGAGTATGCTCGCATCACACATGCAACAAGAGAAACAACGGTGGTGTCTTGGGCACTCGCAACCTTATAGAGAGGTGCCAACGATGGCCCTCTCTAGCATACCAACCCTTTTGTATATATAAACTCCTGCTAATCTACTTCTAATCTGAAGGGTCATTAGTGTTCTTCTAGATCATGATTGCCTCTTCGACATATATTCAACAATCTCTCGTGTACAAGAGTCAATCATCTATGTGAGTGTTCTAACCCCTTAAGTGTATGATCCGTTAGGTTTATGTTTAGACGGTCATGATCAAAAAAATATTTTTGAGCCAGTAGTCAGTAATGGTGTCTAGCTACACATATGGAATATCATGTATACATAAATATCATATCAGTTAAACTTTAATATACACATGTCCTGATCCTTTTGCACACGATATTAGTCGAACTCAAGGTTAGATAATGAGATTTGTGCCACCCTTGTAATAGCTCAACATTTCACCCGATCTTCTAGTAGATTACAACTTGTGGCTAAATCTTTAGTCATGTCATGATTAACTATTTAATCATATTGTCATGGTTATGAACTTTATTAATCTGACCATATTTAGGGGTATGGAGATCTCTCCTGCTATGTAGAAGCAACAAATTCCGTATTGATTCGCTCACATCACATCCTATGTTTCATGGTATATCCAAAAACTGCTTTTATAACTACTCATAATATTCTTTACAACAACATCTAGGTGTGTACATAACATGACATACATAATGGATCCGACCACGAAGGCATACAAAATAGCACTCATCCTTTTCGCTCATTAAGTGTCGCTTAGGTAATGTCATTTGACATTAGGAAGAGAAACCTTTCTTAGAATCCTTCATATTGAACTGTTCCAATACCTTTGTAAGGAAAATGGACCCCGGGCCATTTGGCTAATTGAGTTTTGGTGTTTGATGATTAACACAACCTGTGGACTAATATTGTTTGCTAGTGTTTATAATTATAGTTCACAGGATGCGAAGAGAATTGGACCAAGGCAATGAGGATGCAACACCTCAAAAGAAGACATAAAAAGATGCATAGGAGTCCAATACTCAAGAACAAAAGAAGCCCGAAGAAATCAGCAAAGGAATCCAAGAAACGGGCTGTCAGCCAGCGCCTGGTGGTGCACCGGACATCGATGTCCGGTGTGCACCGGACTGTCCGGTGCGGCACCGGATAGTCTGCGCAGAGAGGCCACGGACAGACGCTCTCTGGCTGTAGCACCGGGCTGTCCGGTGTGCCACGGGCAGACGGCAACGGTCGGATCCAACGGTCGACTGCTACAGGCGCCAATGGTCGGCTGACGTGGCGTGCACCGGACACTGCACAGTAGATGTCCGGTGGTGCACCGGACTGTCCGGTGCACCCGACGACAGAAAGCTGCTGCTTTCTGTCCAACGGCTAGTTTGGAGTGTGGAGGCTATAAATACCACCCCAGCCGGCCATTCTCAAGTGTGAGAGCTCAAGCAACATACCAAGGCATATAGTGCACATTTCCAAGAGCTCAAACACCCAAGTGCTTAATAGAATCACTCGGTGATTAGCGTAGGTGCTTTGCGAAGTGCTTAGGTTAGTTAGACCGCTTTAACGCTTGCTCTAGGTGAACCCTAGTTAGTTGAGTGAGTTTTGTAAAACCACACAACCCCTCGGCTCTTGCGTGAGTCGTTGTAATTGTACCGAGTGGGGCGAGTCTTGCGAGACCGTGACAACCGCGTTTGTGTCACGGCCGCCACCGTGTACCGGAGGGAACGAGGCCCGCAGCGTTTTGGCCGGAAGCTCGATAGTGGAGACGGCGGGGAGCGTCCGAGAGGAGCCGGAAGCGGAGCACCACTTGCGCGTGGAGAAGGCCCGCGGCTCTCTACGGAGTTACTCGACCGTGGTGCTTGGCCCTCGCGTGGGCTTCCCTTTGCGTAGGGGCACCAACGAGGATTAGTCGGGACCTTGCGTGGTTCCGGATACCTCGGTAAAAATACCGGCGTCATCCACGAGAGTTTGCTTCTCTACTCAGCTCTTTACATTCCGCACTTATATTAAGCATTTAAGTTCCAATCTTGTAGTCATACTTATTTAGTGTAGATTGAAACTTAGCCTTTGCGGTAGAGATAACAACACTTAGACAAAACCTAGTTTGCACACTCTAGTTTGATTACTTGCATAGGTTTTGCTCTAGGGATTTAATTGTGGCCTAGTTTAGTAAAAGTTTTAGAAGTCCTAATTCATCCCCCCTCTTAGGCGTCACCCGTTTCCTACAAGTGGTATCAGAGCCCGGTTTGGCTCATTTGAAACGCTTTAGCTTCACCGCTAAAAGAGCCGACGCTTTTTAGAGGAAGGGATGGATACCCATAGGCCACCACACTTCGACGGTACTAACTTCCCATATTATAGTGCTAGAATGGCTTGTTACCTAGAGGCCGTTGATCTAGGTGTTTGGAGAGTCACTCGTGACGGGATGAAACCCCTCAAGAATCCCGAGAAACCCACCACGAGTGAGGAAAAAGAAATTCATTTAAATGCTAGAGCCAAAAATTGCTTGTATGAATCTCTTAGCATGAATATTTTTAATCAAGTATTTACCTTGAAAACTGCTAATGAGATTTGGCTAAAATTGCATGAGCTCCATGACGACACATCAAATGTCCGTGAGCAAAAACATTGCCTACTCTTAAATGAGTATAATTCTTTTGCCATGAAAGATGATGAGCTTGTTAGAGACATGTATTCTCGATTAAATTTAATTATCAATGAGCTCAATTCTATTGGCATTAATAAGCTAGGTGATGCGGACATTGTGAGGAAGATTATCTCCCTGCTACCACAACAAAGATATGGGAGCATCATCACCATCCTTCACAACATGGAGGATTTGAGCAACATGACCCCGACCATTGTGATTGGAAAAATCGCGGCCTTTGAGATGTCGCGAAAAATGAGTCGGGGAGAGGAGCCAACTTCCTCAAGGCCATATGCTTTTGCATGTGATGAAAGGAAGGGCAAAAAGAAGGCTCCCACTCCAAGTTCCTCAAGTGAAGAAGAGGAGGAAGAAGAAAGTGATGATGATGAAGATAATCAACCATGCACATCATCCTCCGAGGACGAAGAAACAATCCGACGCGTCAGAAAGGTAATGAGGATGATCCGCAAGATTAATCTAATGGGTGTGCCCCTGCAGGTCGAGGATCTTCTCTTTAACATTGGCAGGAAAAAGCAAAGGAAGAGAGGATGCTTCGCATGTGGGGAGAAGGGCCACTTCAGGGACAACTGTCCAAATATGGCCAAACCCAAAAAGGAGAGGAGCAAAGGCAAAGCGCTAACAAGTGTTAGAACTTGGGATGATTCTTCAAGTGAAGATGAACCTCCAAGGACGCGCAGCCACCGGTCCTCGTCACGATCATCACGGTCATCACACAAATGCCTTATGGCAAGAGGTAACAAAAGCATTCCATCCTCTAGTGATGAAAGTAGTAGTGATGATGAAGGTGAGGGAAAGCCCTCTCTAGATGAGCTTGCGAAAGCCGTAGAATTTTTTCAGGATGTTTGCACTAAGCAAAAAGCTCAACTTAAAACTTTGAAAAATAAGTTGGTTAGCTCTCAAAATGATTACAAAGGTTTGCTAGAAAAATTTGAAACTTTTGTAAACTTAAATAGTGAGCTATCAACTAAAATTGAGCTATTAGAATCTAGTGCTCCATCCACTGCTACCGATGATAGCCTTATTAAAAAGAATGAAAAACTTAAGGCTAAGTTAGCTAGCTCCCAAGAAGCTATTGAAAATTTGCTAGAGAAAATGGAAATTTTTAGCATACACAACAATGAGCTAACTACTAAGCTAGAAAATATTGGTAGCACCCCAGCAGCATCTTTAGTTGAAATACCTGAAATAATTAAGAAAGATGCTTCTACTTCCTGCTTTGATTTAATTAATGATTCTAACCCCTGCAACCAAGTCGTTGTTGAGAATATTGTTGTAGAGACATGTACGGATGAGGTTGCAAAGGAAAATGAACAATTAAAGCAAGAAGTGGCTCGCCTTGGCAAGGCTTTGTATAACAAGAAAGGCAAAGCCAAACAAATCCAACCTCCACAGGATAACACCACTGCGGGAGTGAACAAGCCTATGGAGGGAGAAACTGTGATTTGTAGGCTATGCCACAAGGAAGGCCACAAGTCTTTCCAATGCAAGGCGATGACCGGGGATAAACAAAGACAAAAGCTCAAGCAAAAGCCATCAAGCAAAATCTCCAACAACTACATCAAAAAGGTGAACAAAAAGGATGCTACACCATATTTGATCAAGAAGAAAAAGAATGGAAAGGTGATAGCAATCAAGGCCAACAAGCAAGGCAATAAAGGAAAGGGGGCCAAACGCATCTGGGTGCTAAAGGAAATAATTTCAACCATGAAAAGCACCAAGAAGGTTTGGATCCCGAAAGGGAAGTGAGTGGACCGAAGGTCTACGGGAAATTTGGAGACTTGGCAAAATTGGGATGTATATCATGGGATACATCACATTGGATCAAGTTTATTGCCAAGTGGGTTAGTGAAAATCTTGGACCCAAATTTCCCACCCATGACTAAGGTAACTAGTTTTATTGTATTCTTCGTTTTTAGATATGCGTATCTATTTACCTTTTATCTAGTTTACCTTTCTTGCCTGGTATTACATTTGTTATGTACTTTTGTTTAAAATCATGCATACTAGGTAAATCATATGGTAGGATTGATTGTTTTTAATTCATATACTTAAGCAAACCTACATGGCATAAAATGTTTATTTAAGCACGACACATAGCTTCTATATCACTCCATAGTAAATGATGCATAAATTGAAAATTTTGATTTCTACAAGTTGTATCATTTAACTTATATGTGCCAAAGTTAAGGATTATAGATAATTTGCCCCTCTTGATATCAAATCAAAGTGCATGTCTCCTACAAGTATTCAAAACTTGTATGCACACCTTTAGGGGGAGGTTACTCTACAAATCTAACACTTTGAGACTAACATCTTTTCAAGTCTATTTCATGTGATAGTCTCATTGTAAGGAAAATGAAGTCCCCGGAGAAAGACAACAATCTTCCACTGCAAAATCTCCAAGAACTCTCATGACTCTCAAGCTCGCCATTGAATTTCAATCGGTATCTTTTGAGACTACATCTAGTATCATTTACATGTCTTCTCCAATATTTGATTAGACTATATTTCATATCATATACTTCCATGTTGCTAAAAATGCATAAGTGGTTAACTCATATTCTGTTACCTATGCATAAGGGAAGTTAGTCTTTTCAAATCATGTCTTGCACCTCTAATTTTCACATGCTTTTTCCTAAGATCTCTGTTAGGGAGAGCTTTTCTTCATCTCTAAAGGGGGAGAAAAACTCTTTCTAAAGGAGAATACTCATTTAGGGGGAGTAATCTTTTGAGGACAAGCTTTTATTTACTTCCTACATGCTTTTAATGTCTTCCTTTTCGGTGGTTGATGCCAAACGGGGAGAAGTTTAGGGACCAAAGCAATGAAAACTATATCAAACACCAAACACCACCAATTTAAAATTTTATATCCACAAATGGTTTTTCAAGTGGTTTTGGTTATTTGGTCCATAAATAGGAAGTAAGTGAATTATGGAGTTAGGGGGAGGCTTAAGTCCATAATTTCACATTGTGGGGATAATCATGCATCTTAGCAAGTAGAGTGCACATTTTAATTCAAATACTTGTATTATTTGCTTGCTTTGGTTGTGTTGTCATCAATCACCAAAAAGGGGGAGATTGTAAGGAAAATGGACCCCGGGCCATTTGGCTAATTGAGTTTTGGTGTTTGATGATTAACACAACCTGTGGACTAATATTGTTTGCTAGTGTTTATAATTATAGTTCACAGGATGCGAAGAGAATTGGACCAAGGCAATGAGGATGCAACACCTTAAAAGAAGACATAAAAAGATGCATAGGAGTCCAATACTCAAGAACAAAAGAAGCCCGAAGAAATCAGTAAAGGAATCCAAGAAACGGGCTGTCAGCCAGCGCCTGGTGGTGCACCGGACATCGATGTCCGGTGTGCACCGGACTGTCCGGTGTGCACCGGACTGTCCGGTGCAGCACCGGACAGTCTGCGCAGAGAGGCCACGGACAGGCGCTCTCTGGCTGTAGCACCGGGCTGTCCGGTGTGCACCGGACTGTCCGGTGTGCCACGGGCAGACGGCAACGGTCAGATCCAACGGTCGACTGCTACAGGCGCCAACGGTTGGCTGACGTGGCGTGCACCGGACACTGCACAGTAGATGTCCGGTGGTGCACCGGACTGTCCGGTGCACCCGACGACAGAAAGCTGCTGCTTTCTGTCCAACGGCTAGTTTGGGGTGTGGAGGCTATAAATACCACCCCAACCGGCCATTCTCAAGTGTGAGAGCTCAAGCAACATACCAAGGCATATAGTGCACATTTCCAAGAGCTCAAACACCCAAGTGCTTAATAGAATCACTCGGTGATTAGCGTAGGTGCTTTGCAAAGTGCTTAGGTTAGTTAGACCGCTTTAGCGCTTGCTCTAGGTGAACCCTAGTTAGTTGAGTGAGTTTTGTAAAACCACACAACCCCTCGGCTCTTGCGTGAGTCGTTGTAATCGTACCGAGTGGGGGCGAGAGTCTTGCGAGACCGTGACAACCGCGTTTGTGTCACGGCCGCCACCGTGTACCGGAGGGAACGAGGCCCGCAGCGTTTTGGCCGGAAGCTCGATAGTGGAGACGACGGGGAGCGTCCGAGAGGAGCCGGAAGCGGAGCACCACTTGCGCGTGGAGAAGACCCGCGGCTCTCTACGGAGTTACTCGACCGTGGTGCTTGGCCCTCGCGTGGGCTTCCCTTTACGTAGGGGCACCAACGAGGATTAGTCGGGACCTTGCGTGGTTCCGGATACCTCGGTAAAAATACCGGCGTCATCCACGAGAGTTTGCTTCTCTACTCAGCTCTTTACATTCCACATTTATATTAAGCATTTAAGTTTCAATCTTGTAGTCATACTTATTTAGTGTAGATTGAAACTTAGCCTTTGCGGTAGAGATAGCAACACTTAGACAAAACCTAGTTTGCACACTCTAGTTTGATTACTTGCATAGGTTTTGCTCTAGGGATTTAATTGTGGCCTAGTTTAGTAAAAGTTTTAGAAGTCCTAATTCACCCCCCTCTTAGGCGTCACCCATTTCCTACAACCTTGTCAATGTACGTACTTTGGTTTAATACAGTTAGCCCTTTTGATTTATCTATATAAATCTTAATGCCCAAATGTAAGCACCTATCCTAGATCTTTCATAAAGTGATTTTTAATGAAGACTTCACATCTTTTAACATAGGAATATTATTTCTGGCCAACAACATGTCATCTACATATATAACAAAAATACATGTGCTCCCACTAGCCTTCTTGTAAACACAAGACTCTTTTCTTGATGAAGCCAAACCTTTTGATTTTTTCATCAAAACAAAGATTCCAACTCTAAGGTGCTTGCTTCAATCCATAAATAGACTTATAAAATATGCATATTTTCTAATATTTTTAGGATCAACAAAACCTTTAGGATGCATCATGTGCGCATCCTCACTTAGGTTTTTATTGAGGAAAATCGCTTTGACATCCACCTGCCAAATTTCATAATCAAAATGGACAACGATTGATAGGAGGATCCACATAGACTTTAGCATCATGACGGACAAAAATGTTTCATCATAATCAACACCTTGAGCCTGTTTGGAACGGTTTGCTACCAACCATGCCTTCTAGATGTAAACATTTTCATTAATGTCTATCTTTTCTTGAAAATCCATTTGCAACCAATGGGTTGAACACCTTATGGTGGATCAACCAAGTTCTAAACTTCATTATCATGCATGGATTCTATTTCAGATCTCATGGCTCCAAGCAATTTTTTAGAGTCAATTTCCCATCAATGCTTCTATGTAGTTTGAGGGCTCATAACTGTCCAACAATAATATGCCAAGATGCCCTATGATTAGGAGTGGCTATCAGTAGTGTGACGTGCTCTCTCCGACCTACATAGGAGCATTGCCTTGATAATTGGTTGTATAACATCTTGTACTTCCTATGGAGTATCAGTAATGGGTGAAACCTTTTCGAGTGTTTCTTCAATTTCTTCAAGTTGCACCTTGCTCCCACTGACTCCGTTTGAGAGAAACTCTTTCTCCAAAAAGGTGGCATTCTAGGCAACAATCACTTCGCCTTCTTCTCGGTTATAGAAATAGTATGCTTTGGTTTCCTTAAGACGCCCTAAAAAGAAGCACTTATTGAAGTTGGGATGGAGTTTATCAGACGTCAAATATTTTGCATAACCTCATATCTTAAGGAAAGACAATCTCGAATGTTTACCGATCCATATCTCATATGGTGTCTTATCCACTAATTTAGATGAACTCTATTCAGTTTAGACGCACTAGTTTCTAGAGCATATCCCTAGAAAGACAATGGAAGGTTAGTTTGGCTCAACATTGATCAAACAATGTCCAACAAAGTTTGATTCCTTTGCTTGGAGACCCATTCAATTAAGGTGTAAGTTGAGTCAATTATGGAATAATTCCACATTGATTTAGATGATCATCAAACTTATGGATCAAGTATTCGCCTCCATGATTTGATCGTAGAAACTTTACAGTTATGTCTAACTTGTTTTGTACCTCATTTTAATTTTTTGAACTTTTCAAACAATTCAAACTTGCACCTCATTAAATATACATACCCATATCTACTGAAGTCATTAGAAAAGTGATGAAGTATTGAAAAGCACCTCTCACGACTAAATTCATTGGTCTACATACATTTATATTTCTAGACCCGACAAGTCACTTGCTCTCGCACTTTGACCAATGAAAGATGCCTTAGTCATCTTGCCAAGTAAGCATGACCATATTTATGGAGCATCTCTATGTGTATCTCATTTATACGACCTAGGTGACAATGCCATATATAAGTGGGATTCAAATCATTAGGCCAGAGCCTTTTCGTACGAATATTATGAACATTCTTATCATCAAGATCTAGAACATACAACTCATTCACTAATGGACATCATACATAAAATTTGTTATTCAAATAAATGGAACAACATTTGTTCTCGAGTATTATTTTATAGCTGAGAGCACCTAGAGGGGGGTGAATAGGTGATCCTGTAAAATCAAACACTAAATAGCCACAAACTTGATTATCGAAGCGTTAGTGTGACCAAGTAGCTATGGAGCGAGTTCTTGTGAATAAAACAATCACAGAAAAGCAACACAAGAGACACACGATTTTTATCCCGTTGTTCGGCCAAGTAACACTTCCCTACTTCCACGTTGTGGCGTCCCAATGGACGAGGGTTGCACTCAACCCCTTTCAAGTGATCCAATAATCGACTTGAATACCATGGTCTTTTATCTTTTGAGTACTCTTCCCGTTTGCGAGGAATCTCCACAAGTTGGAGCCTCTCGCCCTTACAGTATTGATCACAAAGAAAGCACAAGAGTAAGGATGGGAGAGCAACACACGCAAGACCCAAATCCACAGCACACACACACAAGCCAAGACTTGAGCTCGAAATATAGCACAATGAGTTTACAACTCAAACGGAGCTCAAATCACTACCACAGTCGATCAAATACATGGAGGCGGAGTCTGGGAGTCTTAGAATGCTTAGAGAATGCTTGAAGTTTTGCTCCATACGCCTAGGGGTCCCTTTTATAGCCCCAAGGCAGCTAGAAGCCGTTGGACATCAATTTGGTAGGCAATTCTTGCCTTCTGTCGAGTGGTGCACGGTGCACCACCAGACAACCACTGTAGCAGTCCGGCGCTCGATTTCTTTCCATACGGGGAGCAGCCGACCGTTGGTCCTCGGGACCGGTTGGCGCACCGGACACGGTCCGATGCACACCGGACAGTCCGGTGTGCCCAACTGATCGTTGGCGCGACCACGTGTCGCGCACTGATCGCGCAGCCGACCGTTGGCCGCTGACGCAGTTGACTCACCGGACAGTCCGGTGCACCACCGGACAGTCCGGTGATTTATAGCCACGTCGCCTCCTCCTTTCCCGAGAGCGCCCAGTTGACGCCGAACCAGCCTGGGGCACCGGACACTGTCCGGTGCACCACCGGGCAGTCCGGTGTGCCAGGCCCGAGCTGGTGTTGGCTGAATTTTGCCAACTTTTCTCCAATTCAAATCTTCTTTTCTCGGCACTGTTTCTAGCACTTAGATAACCATGTTAGTATATAAAACAATTCACTAAGTCTAGAAACATACATTGTTTTTTGATTTGCACTTCTCACTCATTTAGCACATAAGAACTTTAATCGATATGTGTTGGACATTTAATCACCAAAACATTATAGAAATGGCAAGGACATATTTCCTTTTCAATAGCCACCATCTTCCTATAAACATGAAGAAGATATAATGTTCTTACACAAAGCTAAAATATGATACCAATTATTTAATTCCAAAACTATTGTTAAGGATAACAAAGAATAATAAGTGTCGTTGGCCAACACAATAACCTTTGCTCCATTGCCAATATGCGCATTCAACTTGCCTCTTTTAAATTTTCTAGTACTTTTTAGTCTCTGCAATGATTTGCAAGTATGAATCACCGATCCGATAACAAGTACCCATGATTCGCTAGAAGAATTGTCAAGAATAATTTCAATAACACATATACCTGAAGTAGAAGTCTCACTTTTCTTCTTTTTATTGTCTTCCAAGTACTTCTTGCAGTTCCTAGACCAATGCCCAAAGTCAATACAATGGAAGGATTTGTATTTAAGAGAAGGGCTAGATGTAGGCTTTGCATTTGGCTTTGATATCTCATCTTTAGCCTTGCTCTTGCCCTTCATAAAGCGTTTTGCTTCTTGCTATCCTTGTGAATCATCATCACATGATTAGTGTTCTTTTTAATGCTCTTCTCAACTGTCTTAAGCATCCCATACAACTCAGCAATGTCTTCTCCATAATATTCATGTGAAAAGTTCAAAATTAATGATTCATAGCTTGGAGAGATTAGAGGATCACATCCATATCCAGCTCATCAAGAAGAGTGAAACCAAGCACGTCAAGGTTCTCGATGTAACCCATCATCTTGATTACATGAGGACTGATTGTACTTCCTTGAGTTAGCTTGTATGAAAATAGGGACTTGGAGATCTCATATCTCTTAACCCTTGCTTGGTTCATGAACATGCCATGGAATCCTACAACCATAATGTGGGCACCTACATCGTCAGATTACTTCTAAAGCTCAAAGGATATATTGGCAAGCTTGAGAAACTAACATCAAGGGACCATCCTTGTGCTTCTCAAAAGATATTTGGTCAGCATCAGTTGCACTTTTTGCTGGCTCATTAGGATAGGGGGTCTCAAGAACATACTCCTTTTTCTCTTGCTTGAGAACAATTCTCATGTTATGGTAATAAATTAGTTCTGGTGAATTTTTCTTTATCAAGAATCGATCCCAAATTAAAACTAGTAGGAGTGTTAGGTGCCATCACTACAACAAAATGAAAAAACAAAGTTTAACACTATGTTTACTTTAATGTTTCATTGAACATTTAACAAAAAGACTCTCCCACTGTATAATTTGCAATTGTCTTCTCTCTAATGACATACAATGGACAATATCCATGTTCACTAAGTTCATTTGAGTTTTAGCATCACGGCTATATAAACATAATGATATAGGTAAGAAACATTTGCTAATCACATCCTATGTGCCTCTTCTTTGTTGGGTGGCATCAAATGCCCTGGTTCCCAACATCATGCATTCATGCCTAAGACCCAAATTTGATTTGGTAGCCTCATTAAGCAAGCCAACGTTGTGTGCGTAGATATCCAACATCCACCCTATTAGATCAAAATAACCGATGTCACTCTGGCAGATCTATCAAATGATGATTAGGATCTTTGTAGGCACGACAATTGGAAGGGAATCAAAGCAAATTCTTGATTTTATAAGGGAAGCTATTGTATCATATTTAATAAATAGATAAACAATATGATAGAAAAAACATCACAACTAATTATATTAAATGTGTGATAGTATAACCATTTATCATGGTGATCTTGGTCACCAATTCCTGTCATGGTCATTACAGTTGGGTCATTATCATTCACAATATTTCCCACAAAACCAAGCTAGACACAGAATCAGATATTATTGCATGGTCTAAAAAAGATTGTCCAAACAATGCTATAGTAGCAAGACATTCCAAATGCTATGAAAATCTCATTGGATTGATCAAATCAAGCCGATTATGAGACATTTCAAATGACTCTATTTTCATTGTTAATCATGTTGATTATCTCGTGAACTAGAACAATAACAGTACATCCAACTTGGATTTGTTGCATTTTCCAACCCAAAAGATACATACAATGTTAGCCTCGATGGTGATACCAGCTGGTAGGGGCAAGTTGTGCAAATAGTTAGCAGAGAAAGTGAATTGATCTTATACCCTGATGATGATTCCAACCAGTAGTAGAGGCAAATAAGTTGTATGACTATACTAACAACTATCTCATATGTCCCAATTTGTGCTCGAACCATAAAAGTCGATCCAATCTATTAGGTATATCATTTATATGTAAAACATCCAGATCAAAAGTTATGTATGACATTGCTCCAGTATCACTATAGAGAAAAGTGTATGCTATGTGCTAGCATATCTACCACGTTCAATCAATATAGCATGCAAGTAGAGGATGGATCGTTACCAGAAGATACGTAGTGCAACAAAAGAAGAGTGTGTTGATATTGTGAAAGGACGTCCTCACGCAACACCAACACATTCACTCGTGCTCCTTAAGTTTGTTTTTGATCAACACCGCAACAATCGTGTCTCCATGGTACTCACACGTGCGGAAATAAAATGCCATGATGCTAGTGTGCTAGCATCGCACGTGCAATGAGAAACGACGTCATCTTGAGTGCCTGCAACCCTAGATAGAGGCGTTGACAGTGTCGGCTAAGATGATCCTCTCTTGCTCTTGCATGCCAGCTCTTTTGTATATATAGATTTCTGATAATAGACTTATTCAGTTATTCTAAGGCCCATTAATATTCTCCTTGATCATGATTGTTTCTTGGACATATATTAATAACGAAATGCATCCATTTTTATGTTCTTTTTTAATTATGGACCAACCATTTGAAACATGCCAAAGGGCTGATCTAATTGATCATTTCCTTTGTGTACTATTTTTTTCTAAATAAATCTATCACTTTTTTTTCACGTGTCTTGTAGAGTACTGATTTCGTCAATCTTATCCTATTCATTCCATTTTTCTGTTGGTAGAGGCAACGACCATCCGAATCTGAAATTAACAATATGCCGTCCACCGGAATAGGAATAGCTAGTTTAATAGGCAAATGTGAAGGTCACGTGTCACATGGTTTGCTCCATATCGAACTTATGTTTCCTTGTAACTAACGAATAATGTGGTAAGAAAACAACATGTTCGGTTGCGTGTTCGGTTGCATCTGGATTGGAGAGAATCGAGGAACATTAAATCATCTTCTATAAAGTTTTATTTAGTGGAAAAAATTAATTCTCTTCAATTTTCTTCGATTCAGGCACAACTGAATCAGACCTCATTTTCGGAATCTAAAAGCTGATTAGTTGCGTCATGGACAGTTGTATTTTGGTGAGTGAATTCCCGTCCTCTAATGCTATACCGCTATGCTTGAAAACGTGCAGCTGCTAGCCCGCGCCACACACAACCACGCGCCCACACCCACCCAATCACCATCGATCGAAAGGTAAATCTCCACCGTCGGAAGGTAAATCAACAATACACAAAAAAAAAAAACTGCCCATAGGGTCGGCGGGCTCTGAAAGGGCACCTCCACTTTTCCTATAAATGCTGGTTTAGTGGCCATCAAATCAGCCTTAACATGCATGTAGGAGTAAGTATAATGGAGAGAATTACGGAGGCTAGAATCCTTTATTATTTAAAATTGAATAATAAGGAATTCTAGTCTCATCAATTCCCTCCATTACATTTTCTCCCTAACGAGCCATAAAGCACAAATGTATCTCTTCTCTTCACCCTTTTTTATCTTTATCATATAAAGCACCCAATTTTCTAGTTTCCACCATCATCTATTTTGCAAAAAAATGTTATTATTTTTTTCATAATCTAACACATGTAAATCGTAAAAAAACTAAAATTATATACAAATGAGAATTTGAACTATAATTGTTAGCTCTAAATCAACATTCACACACACCAAACTAACATAAGATACATGTATATATATTTATATCCTATATCATAAATAGAAACTATAGCAACGCACACACTTTACTAGTCTACTTTAATACATGTGTATTTGAGTGAATTATGTTGGCACATCTATACGTCTATATAACCTACAAGTTTCAACTTTGTAAAACACATCCAACCAAATCACTCCACACTCATAATCTCCCATAAATCCACCAAACACATTACACTCACACATAATATACCCTTAAAACCTTAAAACCAATGGTTCAGATCGCTGGATAACTCTTCTATCTCTTATTCACTTAAATCCAATGATCAATGTTATTTGGATCATACTTCCTCTCTCATCCCTCACACGTACAGTAATTCATTGCCTTCTCTTTCCCCGTGGACCCCGCCGCCCCTCCCCACTCGTGCCGCCCCTCCCCACTTGTGTCGCTCTCCGGACCGTAGCGTTAGCAGGAGCGTGTATATATTAGGTCAATACAACCACACATCTCAATTCACATACATTGAAATGAATTATTATAAAAAAATAATAATTATTCACTCCAATATATATGATTAAAATCCATACAAGTACAACCAAATAATATGATGCTATAAAACACAGGTAAGCCAAAAACTAAATAATGTTCTCTTCTTTTTTAGTAGCCCTTGGCTAGGGCAAGAAAAACTTTGTAGTAAAAACTAAAACACGACGACTGATGATACCATCTTGCATATGTGGTAAAAATTAGCACAAATGTTGGAACAAAAAACCATTTAAACATACTTTAAATGTTTAAAACATTAAAACATGGCACATCCACAACTCATGTTATGTATTTTTGCCACAAACGTTGAGATTCAAGCTCTCAGATTATTAAAGATTTAATGATTTCGATGTTTATGCCATTTTCACCAAACATGGCTATGGGCCTTGCAAAGGCTACCTAACCTACGCAACAATCTAAAACGTCTATGTCTGCTTACATATAACTAGATGGTACTGTCTAGACAGGGTCTACTAGGACATTATGGACATATTTAGTTGTCTGCCTTAGCTTGTACGTAGACTTGTACAATGTAGGTCGTCCATAAGTGACCTCTATTATGTAGTGTAGGTTATTCGTGTTTAGTTCCTATATAAACTTGCACAATGTTCAAAGTAGACCTAATGCAACATTCACTACCGGAATCCGTGCCTTTGCCGAGTGCCGGTGGCTTTGACGAGTGCTTTTTATCGGGCACTCGGCAAAGAAGACTTTGCCGAGCGCCGCACTCGGCAAATTCCTGCGCTCGATAAAGAGTTTATTTATCGAGTGCAGGACACTCGGCACAGCCAAGCACTCGGCAAAGACTGCTTTGCCGAGAGTCAAACACTCGGCAAAGATGGCTCTCGGCAAAGGGTCGTTAGCGGCCGTCTACAGCTGACGGCCGTCAGTCTTTGCCGAGTTTCAAATATCTGGCACTCGGCAAAGAGCGTCTTTGCCGAGTGTCTTCTGTAGACACTCAGCAAAGCATATTTTTATTTTTTTTATTTTGGTCACCAACCTTTTTGTGGTATGTTCCTACACTATGTAGACCTACATGTACCATTTTGGGACAATTATAACAGTGTTTTCTATAGCTAGTAGATTTAGTTTATTTATTTGAATTTCTTCGGAAAATTCAGATTTGAACTGCAGGTCACTCAAAACTTGGAAAACCGTGCATGCAAAAATGATATCCATGCTACTTAGCACAAGTTACGATCGATTTCAGGAGCGGACCGGAAACTTCGAGCACCATGCTCACTCAACATGACCGTGAACTTGCCATCCAGGTGTTTAAAAATTGTATAAAACACAAACAAAGTCAGAAAATCATGAAACCTGTCCACGTGTCATGATATCATATGTAGAGGCTGTGATAAAAATTTGAAAAAGTTTCGAGAAAGCTGTAACACACTATGTGTACAAACCTAAGAGATCCACATTGAAACTATATGATTTCATGTGTAGTTCTCTTAGGTTTCTACACATAATGTCTCACAACTTTCTCCAAATATTCTAAATTTTTTATCACAGACTCTACATATGATATCATGACACGTGGACAAGTTTCATGATTTTCTAAGTTTGTTTGTGTTTTATAAAATTTTTAAACAACTGTATGGCAAGTTCACGGCCATGTTGAGTGAACATGGTGCTCGAAGTTTCCGGTCCGCTCCTAAAATCGGTCGTAACTTGTGCTAACTAGCATGAATATCATTTTTGCATGCACGGTTTTCTAAGTTTCGAGTGACCTGCAGTTCAAATGTGATTTTTTCGAAGAAATTCAAATAAACGAACTAAATCTACTAGCTATAGAAAACAATTTTCTAATTGTCTCAAAATGGTACATGTAGGTCTATATAGTGTAGGAACATACCACAAAAATTTTGGTTGGCAAAATAAAAAAAATAAAATTTTACTTTGCCGAGTGTCAACACTCGGCAAAGCAGCTTTTGCCGAGTGCCAGCTGGTTGACACTCGGCAAAGAATTGTAAAAGTATATTTGCCGAGTGCCGTCCAGAGGACACTCGGCAAAGTCATCTTTGCCGAGTGCCTCCGATCTGGCACTCGGCAAAGCGTATTTTAAAATTAAAAAAAATCTTTGCCGAGTGCCAAATCACGGGCACTCGGCAAAGAAGTAAAATATGCCGACCGGTTGTCTCCTTCTCCTTCTCTTCTCTCACTCACTCTCTCACTCCACCGCTCACTCTCTCACTCACGCCGCCGCTCACTCACTCGCGCCGCCGTGCCCCGCGTCGCCTGCACCCGCGCCGCCGTGCCCGCGTCCCGCGCCGCCGCGCCCGTGCCCCTGCGCCGCGCCGTCAGCGCGCGCCCGGAGCGCCGCCATCCTCTGCGTCGAGTAGCCCGGCCGAGCTTCACCATCGGTGAGAACCGTCGATCCTCTCTCCTTTTTTCTATTTAAACAGCACCTATATTTAATTGATATTTAAACATTCGGAACTTTAGTCAGATGGATCAAACACCCTCTATTTGGTTGAATTCATATGAGTATAATATTGTGGGCGGATGTATATATACATATGAGTATGATTAGTATATGGAATTCATGTGTGTTGTATATTGAATTCATATGAGTATAATATTGTGGGCGGATGTATAGCACATGGATACTCTTGTGAAATTCGTATATGAAATTCATGTGTGTCGTACTGCATTGAATTCCTTGAAAATATTTTGTGAAGACCGCCACCATGATATTGCATGTGCATGCTATGATATGCATTGAGTGAGGTGCTGTCGATTTTTTTGTATTAACAGACTTGTGTTTCTTTTTTACAGAGAAGATACTTGTCTTCCTAGCCGCTGTGGGTCTGCCTGCACCGCATCGCGTCGCCACTGCACCGACCCGCCACAGCCCCACTAGCCTGACTCCACCGCCACCCTAGGTATAACCTCTATTTCCGCATCATGGTCGTAGATCACGTAACCCAGTTAGGCGTCTCCCGCTTGAAAGAGATACGGTGTAGATATGCAGATCTTTGTATATCTACAAATGTATCAGTTTCGAATTGTCCACATTTTTTGGATAGCCCGCGGTTGCGTAGATGGTGTTAGTTTCATGCTCTACTCCGGTCCGAGATAGAGTTTCGGCGTCACATCCCTGTTGTTCTCCGGACAGTACACTCTCCCTGCCAGGACGTGTATCCGGAGAACAGCGGGGAGGTACTGCCGAAATTCTATCTCGGATCGGAGTAGAGCATGGAAACTAACTCCATCTACGCAACCGCGGGTGGGATTAGGACCTATGCTCACCTATTAGAAGGTAGGAACGTAGTGTACATGCATTACATGTCTATATTAAACTATACTCGGTTATATATGTTAGAGGATGGAGGACCGTGAGTGGATGTACACGGGCCACGTAGGACGTAATGATGTCACCCCTGAATGGATTAGGAAGACCGATGCTTTCATGGAACAGGCATTTGGCGAAGCTGCTAAAGGAGCTAGTCTAGTCCCTTGTCCGTGTAGCAAATGTGCCAACAGGAAAAGGAAAACAAAGAAGGCCATGGTAGAACATATTTGGAAGAATGGATTTACGCCGGACTATACTCGGTGGATCTTCCATGGTGAAGCGCATCGCACGAGAGAGGAGGTGGTGAGACAACGCGTCGAGGATTACGACGCTGATGCTGGGGTAGCGGACATGTTGAACGACTATCACGAGGCACAGTTCGCCGAAGGACGTATGGAGGACGAGACAGAGGCGACCGCAAAGGCATTCTACGACATGTTTGACGTGGCACAGAAACCCCTTCATGGCAACACAAAGGTTTCTCAACTGGATGCCATTAGGCGTATAATGGCGTTCAAGTCGCAGTACAGCATGAGTCGAGACGCCTTCGATGGTTTGTTGACAGTTATTGGCAGCCTGCTTCCGGAGGATCATGTTTTGCCAAAGAGCATGTACGAGGCACATAAACTCCTTCGTGCACTCAAGATGACGTATGAGCAGATACATGCTTGTCCGAAGGGCTACGTCCTATTTAGGAAAGAACACACTGAGGCAAAGTACTGCCCGAAGTGTAAATCGTCTAGGTTCATGGAGGTAGACTCTGGTGATGGACAGAAGAGGCAGCTCGACATCCCCGTGACAATCCTACGCCACCTTCCGTTCATACCGAGGATCCAGCGTCTATACATGACAAAGGAATCCGCGAAACAGATGACATGGCACAAAGAAGGCAAACGATACTGTTGGGGGCCTTCGACTTCCGAAGGTCCTCAAAAATATGATTTAAACAATGTTTCTGGAGTATAATGTGTGAACAGGTATCTTCGGACTCGAATCGGTACCATAGTGGGAGAAGCCCAAAGAATACGAAGGTTGATACAACGCCGAAGCTGTGAGCAGGAAAGCTTCGGCGTGATAGCAGAAAAGGAAACCGACTTAAAGATGAAAAGGCTATTCAGACCTCGGTGGATTCTTATAGAATTACCACCAAATGTAAAGGGCATGGATGTAATTTTACATGGGCTGTGACCCGTGCCTATAAATAAGTGAACAGTGCTCCCGTACTGTTCACGTTGACTTGGCATTTACTTTTGTGTCACGCTTGTACTTTTACCTTCTTTCGAGCCGAAGGTACATTTGTAATTTGATATCATTTCTATTTTTCTATAATAATAATATAGAAATGAGTTGATAATTATACATAATTGTTTACGTTATCCTTTATATTACATATGATTCCTTCTTCATTATGGTATGTTGTGTTGATGAAGGTTTGTCCTTCATAACCTTCGTCCGAAAACCATTATATCCCAAGGGAAATAATGCTTCGAAGGACGAAGGAATTTAACGTTTAACATTTTTTGTGTTGCCTTGTTCTTAACTCATAGCATTTGAGAACAAGTCCCCAACATTGGCGCCCACCTCCGGTGAACTCACTTCCACTCTTTGAGTTTTGAACACCTTCGGCAATCATAAACCTTCGCTATGGCGCCGAAGAAAGCTTCAGCAACTGGGGCTGCAGCTCTGCAACCTCTGGACCCCAATCAGGAGACTCTCTCCCTTTGGGAGGCCCAAAGCCAGAAGAGGAAGGCTGTCAGCCCGACACCGCAAGAGGATGAGCTAGACCAAGAAATCAGAGACATGGAGATGCTTCATCAACAGGTGCAAAGGAAGAAGGAAAAGATGGCCAGGCTAGCTGAACTGCAAAGGCAGATAGACGAAGCCTCTGAAGAAGTTCGTCATCTTACTCAGGATGAGCAGAACCGAAGGCCTCAGCACAAAGACCTTCATCAGGAGGATTTCTTCAACGAAGATGACTGGTATGAGAATTTCCACCATGGAAATTTTGCTTTTGATGATGCTTCTCCTCTGTCCGCTGAGCTGCAGGCTACACCTTGGCCCCCGTCCTACAAGCCGCCCCAGCTTCCCATGTTCGACGGCCATTCAGACCCGAAGCAGTTTTTGATGAGCTACGAAGCAACAGTATCTTCGTATGGTGGCAATACTGCAGTCATGGAAAAATCTTTTGTTATGGCTGTCAGGAGTGTTGCTCAAACCTGGTATTCCTCCCTTCGACCAGGAACGATCACTTCATGGCAAAAGCTGAAGGACATGTTGATAACCAGCTTCCAAGGGTTTCAGACGAAGCCGGTCACTGCTCAAGCTCTATTCCAGTGCACCCAGGATCATGAAGAATACCTTCAGGCATATGTCCGGAGGTTCTTGCGTTTGAGGGCACAGGCGCCAACAGTGCCCAACGAAATTGTCATTGAGGCCATGATCAAGGGACTTCGGCCAGGACCTTCAGCTCAGTACTTTGCTAGGAAGTCTCCTAAAACTTTGGAGAAGCTGCTCCAGAAGATGGACGAGTATATTCGGGCCGACAATGATTTTCGTCAAAGAAGGGAGGAGGCTTTCAGGTTTTCCGAAATGACCAGGGGCTTCGGAGGAAGATTTTATCCGAGGCACGTCAGGTCAATTCACAACTCTACTCAAAATGATGATAAGGGGAGTCAGCAGCAAAGGCCACAGTGCTCCTCACAGGCTTCGGGCCAACAGCAAAGCTCCTTCCAGCCGCCAGCTCCAAGAGGCAGAGGCGCCAGGGGCTTCGGCGGAAGATTTGGAGATCAACCAAGGAGAACATTTTGCTTGTTCTGTGGTGAAAACAAGGGCCATACCACCAGGATGTGCCATGTTACCATCCAGAAGCAAAAGGAGATAGCCGAAGCTGCAGCACAACAGGGTCAGCCGAAGCAGATCATGCACACTGCTTCGTATCATTCGCCTTATATCCCAGAATATGTAGGCAACCACCCTGCAGTTTCTGTTGCTTCGGCGACTCAACCTCAAGCTTCCTGGCAACAGCCTCCACCTCCACCACCGCTGCAACAAGGCCAGCAGCCAGAAGGGGGCCAATATGCTCAACACCAAAGGGACTTCAGAGAACAGTCCGAAGCTCGCACAGTCAATAGCACTGTGCCAGAGTCGAAGCACATTTATTGACAAATATCCTACCTTGATAGTAGTATTTTCCATCCAGTTTTATTTTCTGTGTAATAAAGGACACTTTTTAAATCCCATGTAATAGTTTCGTTGTTTGCCACAAGGAAAATATATCTTCTCCACAGGCTTAAGTTGTTGAAGCTTAAAGATTTGCGATAGCAAGGAGGACCTTCGAATTATAAAAAATTTATTTTAAAAGGCACGGTATGAATTCTTCGAAGCAACAAAAAGTCGTTCTAAGGAACGCAGAGTAAGTTTGCTGAAGTTAACAAAAGCCGTTCCAAAGGGAGCGCAGTGTAAGTTTTCTGCTCAAAAGTCGTTCCAAAGGGAATGCAGAGCTTACAGCGAAAAATAAACGCTGATACCGCCTAAGTAAAAGGCGAAGCGCGAAAAGTCAACGCGAATACCGCCGAAAGTAAAAGGCGAAGAAGCTCCTAAGGGAGGCTTGCAGCGAAAAGTCAACGCTGATTCCGCTGAAGTAAAAGGCGAAGAAGCTCCTAAGGGAGGCTTACAACGAAAATTCAACGCTGATTTAAAAAGATTATGTGTTTTATTGCGCGGATGTCCGTGTATCTTCGGAATAAATACCATTTTACATAGCATAACATCATCACATCATTTCGCATAGCATAAGCATCATGCATCATGCTGCATATGGCACAAGAAGGGGACACAATATCGATCTTCGGAAGAATGCTTTGAAAAAGGGAAAATCATGCTAAGTCACAAGGAGATACAATATTGATCTTCGGAGTGTAGCTTCGGAAAATATTTTCACGAAGCTTGGATATTCTTCATCAGAACACTATGGATATTGTTGTGATAAATGAAAATTCTTCTTCACGAAGCATGAAAAGAAGGGAAGGTGTTTTTCGTCAAAGACTCAAAAACGGTACATATGTAGAATTTCATGCATCGTAAAGAATTGAACCATAAGAAACAAGTATATTACATTCAGGGTCACAAGATGTTACACATATTACATTTCAGATGTTTTTATAATAACACCTAGTCTTCCCTAAGTACTACTTCCGCAGCTTCGTTCAGGAGTTGATTGACAACTTGATCCATGATAGCTTCAGCCATCTTTTTAATTTCATCGTCTTCTTTCGGGTGAGGGCCCGTAGACGCTTTAGTAGGATCTGAGGGAGGACAGGATACGGCTACATTGCTATTACAAATTGCGAATGAAGTTTAAAATCAAAAATTACAACACAATAAAAACCATTAGTTAATACCTATTTGCCCTTCGGGCTCTGCGCTTTTCTCAACAGCCTCTGCTACTTTTCTAGCGTCATGGATGCCTTTTTCACTTTTTTGGATAATTTCTCGGGCCATTTCTCGACCACCATTGTCCCAGATATCGGTGAAAAATTTTCCACCAACCATGCTAGCTTCGGCTGAAGGATCTTTTGCATCTTCGAAGGGCAAGGTAGCTTCGGATTGCGCTAAAATCTTTACATGCTCGCAGCCCTTTCTCTCCAAAATGGTGGCAATCCCCCTGGCACCCGAAAAAGCGCATATGTCTCCGCGGCTATTTAAAATTTCCTCAAAGGCCTCAGCTTCGTGATTAATCCATTCGATGGGACCTTCGGGGTTGCCTCTTGTAAAGTTTTCTTCGCTCGAGAATGCGCCAACGCTAGCAAAGCTAGCTTTCATTTTCTTAACACACTCCATAGATTTGTCATAGCATCTTTTCTTGGACGAACGAAGCTCTTCGACAGTTCCTTCTAAATGACTTGCCCATTGGTCGCTAAGTTCTCGCTTCGTTTCTTCAAGTATGCGTTCTTCTTTAGCTCGGGCTAATTGCTTCCGAAGATCATCAATCTTGTGCTTTTGAGCTGCAGCTTGTGCTTTAGAGGCAGCTTCGTTCTCCTTCATTTTATCCACCAATGTAACTAGAATTTTGTCCTTTTCCAAGGCTTCGTTTCTTAGTTTGATAACCTCTGTTCGAAGGTTGTTGAAAGCAATTTCACAGCTCTCGTCTTCGGCATTCTTTTGCGCTCTCAGCGCGTTGCTTAGAATTAAACCCTATATGTAAAAGAGTTAGTATAAGAATAAAAGAATAAATTTCAAATCATAAAGTTTCTAAATGCGCAGATCCCGTACCTTCAGGCTATTATACGCAAGGCTGTCCGCAAGATCGTCCTTTGACATTGCGCAGAGGCCAGCCTCCAACTTCGGAAACCCCATGCTTCGGCCCATTTCCCGGCAGACGAGTAATTCTTTGTTATCCGGGAGGCCGTATAGGAAATCTTCTTCATTTGTACCATTGAGCACTAGTGCCCCCTTTGGATATTTCAATTCTTTGGCATAGTGATTAGCTTCAAAAACTTCTTCTTGTGATAACTTTTTCCCCGAAGCATGTCGAACAATATAATCAAGGACTTTGGGGGATGCTTCGGGGGCAACAGCACTGATTTCTTCAACAAGAATTGGCTCCGTCATTTTTTCTTCCTCGGTTTCCAAGGGTTTTACCTTCGTGGGCTCTGAAGGCCCAGCTTCAGTCTCAGTTTGTTGTTTTGGAGCTTTAGTATCAAAGAGTTCAGTTTCTCCTTCGGAAGTTTCAACAGTCTTCTTCGGAGACGTGCTTGAGGACTTAATTGTCTCCAGAACATCTAGCACATTGACCATTCTTTTTCTTTTCGGGGTCACCGCTGGGCCCTTTTGGTTTTTTATTGTCTCAACACTTGCTGAAGGACTTAAAATTTCCAATATTTTCGTTCCTTCAGTTCTCGGTTTTTCTGCTTTCTTTGCTGAGGGTGCTTCAGCTTTTTCTTCGATCTTCGGCACTGAAATTGGTTCTTTAATTTCGGTGGCCGAAAAGGTTTCGCCGGCGAATTCAGGCACTGTAGCTGGTTCAATGTAGCGTGGCCGGTATGTGAGAACCTTTACCCTTTGTCTCTTCGGCGCTGGCTCGCTAGGAGCGGCTGAAGCAGTTTCTTGTGCAGAAGCTGCGCTTTTTCTTTTTTGGCCCCGTGCTGGATAGTGGTAGTCGGGGTACACGAACCCAATTGCGTCAAACACTCGGTTCAGTCTTTTCTTTTTCCGGCCTCCGAAGGCTGCTGACAATGCAGTATCTTCGACCTTTGAATAAACCCCAAGTAGTTCATCACTTAAATTTTCAATGCTTTTTAGCCAGTCATCATCTGGCTCAATGAATTTATCTCCAAACTTGAAAGTATACTTCAGCCTGATAAGTCCACCTTCGTCAGCCTCCTTTATGGTCTCTTGCGGCATTTCCCATTTTTCCGCGAGCGGCCATACCCTGAAGGCAATATGTTCTTGAACCAAATCTCTCGTTCCAATAAAAGAGCAAATAACTCCGAAGGCTCTCTGGCATTCTTCGGCAGCTTCGTTCATTTCAACCTTCGGCTTCCGCAGGCCGAAGCGTTGCCAAATAGGGCGCATAATTATACCTTTAATATCTTCCCGTGTTTTCAGATCATTCTTCACATAAAACCATTCTGTCATCCAGTCGCCGGGCCATCTCTTCCGAAAGGTTGGCACGGGACAGCTTGACCCGGACCGAGAGACGAAACTGTAGCAGCCGAAATTATTGTGATACTGCTCCTTACCCCAGGGTTTTGTCTCGTATAACAATTCGTGTATGTTGCAGAAACTTTTCGCATCAGGTTCCAGACCTTGGCTTCTCACGGCCACACGAAGATATTCATCCTTATGATTGCTTCGGGGGTAAGTTGGTGAAGATAGATTTCAAATATTTTCAGTACTTCTACGACAAAGCTGCTCAGGGGAAATCGTAGTCCAGCTTTCAAAAAGCTTCGGAACACTACGACTTCATTTTCCTCAGGAGTCGGACAAGTCTTCTCTCCTTCGTCGGCCCTCACAACGGACAAGTCCCGGAAATATCTTCCCCTCATGTTGACAAGATGATTTTCTTTGATACTTGATTTGCCGAAAACCGCATGGCTTGGTCGCCAAGGGCGATCTTCGGAGTCTTCACCACCACTATCCACATCATAACTGTCGCTGTCATCAGTATCTTCAGATAAACCTTCTAAAATCTCTTTGGTGATCTTTTCTGTATTTGTCTTCGACATTGCTTCAAGAAACCCCAGGGTTTTCTCTTCAGAGAGACTCAGCTTCATCTCGACAGCAGCCCTTTTATCTTCAGACATCTTCGAAAATGCTAAAAAACTGCTTTCAAAGCTGAAGCAAGTGTTGGTGCGCAAGAGCTAAAAATTGAGTAAGCAAGAGCAGATGGCAAGAAAGCGTACCAAATGAGCTCATGGTATGCTCTTATTTATACGCCCAGTGCATTAAAAATTGGAAGACCCCGCTTGTCAGTGAATGTTGCTATTCTAGCAAAGGGAAGGTGTTTTTTTCGGACCTTCGGCTTAAGGCCTTCGTCCATGTCGCAATCTAAATTTATCATTCTAACAAATTAATATTGCGAGGGGCTACTGTTGGGGGCCTTCGGCTTCCGAAGGTCCTCAAAAATATGATTTAAACAATGTTTCTGGAGTATAATGTGTGAACAGGTATCTTCGGACTCGAATCGGTACCATATTGGGAGAAGCCCAAAGAATACGAAGGTTGATACAGCGCCGAAGCTGTGAGCAGGAAAGCTTCGGCGTGATAGCAGAAAAGGAAACCGACTTAAAGATGAAAAGGCTATTCAGACCTCGGTGGATTCCTATAGAATTACCACCAAATGTAAAGGGCATGGATGTAATTTTACATGGGCTGTGACCCGTGCCTATAAATAAGTGAACAGTGCTCTCGTACTGTTCACGCTGACTTGGCATTTACTTTTGCGTCACGCTTGTACTTTTACCTTCTTTCGAGCCGAAGGTACATTTATAATTTGATATCATTTCTATTTTTCTATAATAATAATATAGAAATGAGTTGATAATTATACATAATTGTTTACGTTATCCTTTATATTACATATGATTCCTTCTTCATTATGGTATGTTGTGTTGATGAAGGTTTGTCCTTCATAACCTTCGTCCGAAAACCATTATATCCCAAGGGAAATAATGCTTCGAAGGACGAAGGAATTTAACGTTTAACATTTTTTGTGTTGCCTTGTTCTTAACTCATAGCATTTGAGAACAAGTCCCCAACAGATACAATCCTGACAAGATGGTTCACGCATCCGATGGTGAAGCATGGACCCACTTTGATGCCATTCACCATGAGAAAGCCAAAGAGGCTCGTAATGTTCGTGTTGCGCTGGCCACAGATGGGTTCAATCCCTATGGAATGACCGCTGCCCCATACACATGTTGGCTCGTGTTCGTTATCCCCATCAATCTCCCCCCGGCGTATGCTTTCAAAGACAGAACATATTCGTGTCGTTGATAATTCCTGGACACCCGGGGAATAAAATGGGCATGTACATGGAGCCTTTGATTGATGAATTGGTCCGTGCTTGGGAGGAAGGGGTATGGACGTACGACCGAGCTACGAAGACAAACTTCAAAATGCATGTTTGGTACCAGTACTCCATGCATGACTTTCCGGCGTATGGGCTATTTTGCGCCTGGTGTGTTCACGGTAAGTTCTCATGCCCAGTTTGCAAGGAAGCTCTTAGGTTCATTTGGTTGAAGAAGGGTGGCAAATATTCATCATTCGATAAACATCGACAATTTCTCCCTCCTAACCATGCATTCCGACTAGACATCAAAAACTTTACGAAAGGTGTCGTGGTGACAGACCGCCCACCTGCAATGATGACTGGTGCCGAAGTTCGCCAACAGATAGATGGTCTCATGGCCAACCCAGAAGGTGGTTTTGTGGGATATGGTGAGCAACATATGTGGACACATAAGTCGGGCTTGACTCGGCTCCCCTATTATGATGACCTGCTCCTTCCACACAACATTGACGTGATGCACACTGAAAAGAATGTCGCCGAGGCACTTTGGGCAACAATTATGGAGATTCCTGATAAGTCAAAGGATAATGTAAAGGCAAGAGTGGATCTGGCAGAGTTATGTGATAGACCAAACCAAGAGATGAAGCCGCCTAGTGGTGGAAAGACATGGAGAAGGCCTAAGGCCGATTTCGTCCTGAGCAGGGCCTAGAGGAAGGAAGTACTACAGTGGATCAAGATGTTAATGTTCCCTGATGGGTATGCAACTAACCTTAGTAGGGGGTGAACTTATCTACTCTGCGAGTCTTAGGGATGAAGAGTCATGACTTCCACATATGGATTGAACGAATTCTTCCGGCGATGGTTCGAGGCTATGTCCCTGAGCATGTCTGGCTAGCGCTTGCAGAGTTGAGCTATTTCTTCCGCCAGCTTTATGCAAAAGAGTTAGCTCGAACCGTGATTGCAGACTTGGAAAGGATGGCACCCGTGTTACTGTGTAAGCTGGAGAAGATCTTTCCACCCGGCTTCTTCAATCCGATGCAGCATTTGATTCTTCATCTCCCGTATGAGGCACGAATGGGGGGGGGCGTTGCAGGGACGTTGGTGCTATCCAATCGAGAGATGTCTAAAGAATATCCGAAAGAAATGTAGAAATAAATGCAAAATTGAGGCTTCCGTTGCAGAGGCATACATACTGGAGGAGGTGTCAAACTTCACAACAACTTACTATGGTGACAAACTGCCGAGCGTGCAAAATCGATTAGACATGATTTCTAACCATCTCGTTGGTTTTCTCGCAGTCGGCGTCACATGGTGGCGCGCCTTGCTCCATCTTCTCGGCATATGCTATGGCCCACAAGGGGAAGGCGACGTCCGACGTCACCTACAACGCGGATGACGGGCTCGAGGCGTACACCAACCTCGCCGTCCACAGCCGCCTCAGTGAGTACACCGCCATGGCCAAGGAGGTCCATAGGCCAGATTACGATCCGAGGACCGAGGACATTGACGGAGATATCCTCATGAGGGTCGGAGGAGGCAAGAGGCATGGGCGGTACTGGATTGCCGACAGGGCAATCGACTCGTCCTCCACTCCCACTCTATCTCAGGTGCGAGCAAGGAGCACGAGCGCGAGCCCAGCCATACGACCTCGGCAGGACAACTCATAGCATCGTATCCAGCAACTCCAGATTATTCCTTATCTATTCATCGTTCATTGATTATTATATATCTTCTCTTTGCATTATCGTAACATTAGGGCAAAATATTACAGACTCAGCTAGATGATGAGAGGAGGCAACGTGAGGAGCTGGAGAAGAGGATGGCGGAGATGTTCGCGTACATGCAGAGCCTTGGCGCCGCATAGGGTCATGCTCCACCACCTCCGTTGTTCCCTGCAGCTAACCCTGCTGAGTTCACTACTCCTGTGAGTATCAAAATTTTAGTACTGCATGATATATATTCATACGTTCTCACACATGCAATCTCTTCTCTGTGCAGGGTCAATCGGCGGCGTCGAACAACCCTCACGCTTTGTCCAGCCCTTCGCCGAACCAGTCCAGATGCCCACCTCGTTGATGACCTATTTTGTGATGATCCAGACTTATATTTGTGAGTGTTGGTGATGTTAGTTATACTTGGTCTTGTGAGATACTTAGTGAGACTTATGTGCTGTGAAACCTAATTTATGTGGTGATATTTGTGATATATATGGTGTTGATGATAAATGTGTTGATTCTGTGATGCGAATGATATATAATGTGATGTGAATGATATATATCTTTTGTTTGTTTGGATGGAACAACAAAAACAAATAAAAAAGGGACTTCCTGGTCACTTTGCCGAGTGTAACACTCGGCAAAGGGTATCTTTGCCGAGTGCTATGACCATGGCACTCGGCAAAGAAGGACACCTGGGAACCGGTAAAGCCTTCTTTGTCGAGTGCTGTGGTCAAGGCACTCGGCAAAGAATCTACCTTTGCCGAGTGCCGCCGAGCGCACTCGGCAAAGGGACTGGCAAAGGGGCCCACTAGAGGACTCTTTGCCGAGAGCCCGTCCACTAGACACTCGGCAAAGAAGCCTCCTTTGCCGAGTGCCTACGAGAGCTCTCGGCACAGGGACTGGCGGTGGGTCCCACTAGAGCCGTCTTTGCCGAGGGCCATGATAGCAGGCACTCGGCAAAATTGGCCTCTTTGCCGAGTGCCGAAGAAGACACTCGGCAAAGGATCCGTCACCGTCACTTGGCGCCGTGACGGCGACTTTTCTTTGCCGAGTACCAAATGGCACTCGGCAAAGACTTTACCGAGTGTCCGACAAAAAGTACTCGGCAAAGAGGCCGTTGCCGATGTACAGTTCGCCGAGCGTTCTTTGCCGAGTGTTACACTCGGTAAAGTGTTTGCCGAGTGTTTTCTAGGTTTTGCCGAGTGCCTAAGGCACTCGGCAAAGGAGCTGCGTCCGGTAGTGATTAGCTAGTACAATAGACCATGTTTAGGACAATTTTCTCAATCTCACTTAGAATCAAAGCTGGATTTCTATCCACAACGAGTTTTTATAATAATCGAGGGGAGAACTAGCTTTAATAATTGACCTGGCGCAAGGTTTCTCATATTATTTTTGCCACATATTTAGTTGTTTATTTCTTGCAGGATTGGTTAGCTAGATCCGCGGAATTAGCTCGAGAGATCGTGTGTAACGGGTCCTGACCTCCTCCTCTATATATATGGAGGGCTACGACCGACTGAATCATCAAATCAAATCAATAATCAGTTTACATCTCGTTTTACCTTAGGCATTAGGAGTAGTTCTAGTTTAGCCCTAGATTAGCCTTCCTCAACCTCAAATTCTCCACTTCTTTTCGGCACTACATTGATTAGAGGTGTCTAGGGTGGCCTACCGACCCTAGACAAGGCCTAGGATCTCTCCTCCCCGATGGGGTCCCTCCCGGGAGCGAGATCCATGCGTTGCTGGCGAACTCCGCCGCTCCTACGCACGCGCGGATCGTCCGGCCCTTCAGGCAGGGAACTAGCCTCTGCGACAGGTCACGAACTGTTCGACCCCTGGCCATGGACCGTCCGTGCCTCTGAAGAGAGCACCATCGCCGGTTCTTAATGCAGTGATTGACGCCCGGATCGGCGCCAACACACTTTTTGGAGACTCCACTGAGGATAGACCTATCAGATCAGCCCTCAATGGCTGGTTCAAGGGATAACTTAGATATCTCCCCCAGCAATATCATCGAGCCGACTTAGGAAACCTTGCCGGCTGAAGAATAGCTCCAGTTCGAGGAGCATAAGGAGCAGCTGATCTAGGAAGCAAAGGCGAAGTTCCTAGCCAACTTCAAGGTGGACAGGAACAACAAGGTCGTTCGGCAACGGGCGACTGATCTGGCTTCGCTCCGACCCATTGCAGCTACCCCAAGGTAAACGACACAAATGAACTACAATCTCTTAAAAATTATATAGATGAGCAACGAGACCAAATGCAAAACATTATAGGGGGTATGCAAAATGATTACATAAGGCTAGTATGTGCGTTTGATAAATCTACTATTGTAAATTTTTCTTCGCATGAGGTTGAATTGGAGGAAAACACGTGTGATTCATCAGCTACATGTCACGACCAGTCACAACCCCTTTATGGAAAGCCGATAGACACGTACCCTAGGCAACCACAGCCTCATACGCACATCGGCGATAAATTCGCCAATCTGCGCATATCCGGACCGTCCGCCTGTGATCGCGGACCATCCGGGCCAGCGGCGGCCGGTCCTATTTTTAATGAATTACTGAGACATGCGCCTGAGCCACCACAGACTGTGCAAACCCTAAACTACCTAGTTAGACCGTTCGCATATAGCGACGGATGGTCCGCATACAACAACGGACGGTCTAGCCATATAGCCGGACAGTCCGCACACGCAACCGGACGATCCACTTATCCAATCGAACGGTCCGGCGCAAAGTTTTTTGAGGTGGATTGTTACCTAAATCCTCATCTGTCCCAACAAAACATCTCGTCATATCCTACAACACACCAGCACCATAATATCACATTCCAAACACATGGGGTGAGTACTTTCCGGCCCATAGAAGGTCGGAAAGGGACGAGCGGTCCTATGAGCCGCATAGGACAAATATTAATACACCACAAAACCCAAACCAATGGGGGAAGATAACATGCCAATATCCAAACAACCCCACCCATATCGGACCAAAGAGTTGGTGGTCTCCCACCGGCTGCTATCGAAATAGTAAGGGAAGAAATAACCGGGGCATTCCGAGATAAGCTAAGAGTAAGCATGGTCCCTGAGGGACAGTCATATCGGAGACCTTATGACAGCCGATTTGACCACCACCCATACCCATAGGGAACCAGGATACTCGAATTCGCAAAATTTTCGGGTGACCAAGGAAAGAGCATACGCGAACACATATGCAATTTTTTAGCGCAATTAGGAGAATTGGCTGACACAGAGACATTTCGTGTGCGTTTATTTTCATTACCTTTAATAGGAACCGCATTTGTATGGTATGCCACAGTACCTCCTAATTCTATTTTGTCATGGGGGGATTTGGAACAAAAATTCCATGACCACTTCTTTTCCGATGACTATAAGTTAGATTTGGTAGACTTAGTGGCCCTGTGATAAAGGAAAGACGAATCAGTTAATGATTACATCCGGAGATTCCGGGATACAAGAAATCGATGCTTTCAAATTCATTTGGCAGAAAAATAGCTAGCGTGATTAGCATTTAATGGATTACGGTATTATTTAAAAGGAAGATTAGAAGGTATCCAGTTTTTCACGCTAGCACAGTTACATTAGAGAGCTTTAGCTTGTGAAAGCCAAAGCAAAGAAACTGCCAAAATGATTTGCCACAATGTCTATATAGTAGAATACGACCAAAGTAGCTCAGACGACGAATCGAAAGAAGTATACACCGCTGAAATGGTTTGGCTAAAACAGGCCAAGTCTTCGGCTTGTTCCTCATTACAGCCGGTTCAAAAGAAACGACAAGAGGAAGTTAAATTTACATTTAATGTTGGCAAATGTGATAAGATATTTGATAAATTACTAAAAAATAGCAACATTAAGATAAATCATACTGTTCCACCCGCCGACAAACTAAAACGTCGCGCATACTGCAAGTGGCACAACTCATTTTCATATGCCACTAATGATTGTAATGTATTCGATGACAAATCCAATCGACCATTAACGAGGGACGATTGAAATTTCAGGAAATGCTGGTGGACACCGAGCCCTTCACAATAAATATGATCGACTTCGATGGAAAAAAGTCATGATTTAGCCCAGCACAACTGATAAGGGCAAAGGCAAGGAGGTCATCATCGGCAACGCGCTAAAGGCCGATGAAAATAATAAAAACTCTTGTAGGAGGGTGGTAGCGGAGAGGACTCCCGATGGAGGTGAGACTCTGAAGGTTACCATCCCTACCTCCAACGCTAGGGGGCAGGCGCAGGTAGGTAACTAGGCATCAATCCTGTGCTGCGCATCACGGACAGTCCGACACACAGACGCAGATGTTTCGGGACACCACCAGACAGTCCGGATCATTCCAGCGGACAGTTCGGCAATGCCCAGAAGCCATGATGGCCACGTACCTTCAAACCACGACGACCAGAAATAGGTACATGGAAAACTAACATAGTAAAGGCAGCTGGTCAACTGGTCAGATCTAGCCCGACCTTTGATCATTATTGTCTAAATATGTAAAAAAGAAGGCCGACCCAAGTGACTGGCCAACAAAGCGACCTCGCTCACCCACCCAGGAGCGAAAGCAGGTAGGACCGATTGGACCACCTCATCAATTAGAAAGGACAGGAGGTCATAATGTCCAATTAAGACCTAACGTGCCTGCATGGACACCTCCACCTCCATACGCACCCATGCCATATCATTATGCGTACATACCACCACCGCCATATGTCCTGAATCAAATGTGGGATATGCCACCATATTCATTCGGGATACCACAATACCCCACTTGGGGGGGCACCCCAATCATCCGTTTTTGACAGGTTGGCACCTCCCATACAAGACCGATTGAGTGCCCCTCAATCTGGTCATCAGACACAGGCCCAGCAAGATTGCCGGACCACTCGGCCGCAAAGGTCGACCAATCCGGCAGGGGGCATATACCTATAGCTACCAAGAGAACGACAAAAGGGACATCATCAAAATAGGTACAACAAATGTCATCATACAGGAAAATAATGAAGGGCCGATGATTTTTGGTAAATCGGCCAATACAAGCAAAGAAGGAGACACGACTACCATCGAAACAACCAATCCAAAATACTACATGCCTCGATGGTGCCCATCAGGACTGACATAGTCTCAAAAGCGAAAATTGCAACGCTTGAGAACAAAGGAGAGCAAGGAAAAGGAAGTATAAAAAATATTTAATGACGCACATCCATGGTACCCACCACCACAAAAGAGGTGGAGGCCAAAGGCCGTTGAAACAAATCAAACGGCCATGAAGACATAAAATGAGACAGCAACTTCACAGCTCTCTGCAGGTACGGCGGACAGTCCGACTATAAAGGCTAGACCGTCCACGGATGACACGGACCGTCCGACTCCCGAGTCTGGACCATCCGCTCTACGCCTGGACACCTCAAAGGATGCGCCAATACCTATGGAGGAGGATGACCTTCTAGAAGAGGACTTGGTCGATTACGGAGCTACGCCGGAACACTCAGGTATGGACATAATTGTTATTATGTTCTCCGTCGATTGTACTATTATCGGTGATGATGAACCTATCATCGCTCAATTCAATTTTGGTCCTAAAGAGGCTGCCTTCACTAAGACAAAATAATCGGTCAACCATTTAAAGCTACTCTTCATGCGTGGTCATATTGACAGAATTCCGATTGCTAAGATGTTGTTAGATGGAGGGACGACCGTAAATTTGATGCCTTACTCATTGTATAAAAAATTAGGAAATCAAGACAAAGATCTTGTCAAGACCAATATGACGCTCAGCGGTGTTGGAACTGATAGTTCGATCAAAGCTAAGGGAGTCACGTCCGTTGAGTTAACCATCGGGACCAAGACCCTTGTTGTTGCATTCTTCGTTGCTGTTGTAGAAGAAAATCATAGTCTAATCTTAGACAGAGATTGGATTATGATAATCAATGTATACCTTCTACTTTACATCAAATGTTACTACAATGGGTAGGCGATGATGTAGAACAAGTGCATGTTGATGCATCGGCCTGCATCGCCGTGGTCGATGCTCTTGTACTTTGGACCTATGAGACCACTACATGTCTCACAGGAGTTGACTTTTTTGATTAACAATTCATAAGTGTAGATAGGAAAGGCTTCACCCCTCTAATGCTAGAGCCGATGGAAAATCGACTGAATCCTAAGTAAAGTTTAAATGATGAGCACACTCATAAGAAACATGTCCCAAGTCATGGACTGTCCGGCCCCTGAGGCCGGACGGTCTAAGGAAAGGCAAGAAGATTCGTAGGGTCCAGTCCAGGTCATGGATAGTCCGGCCCCTAAGGCCAGACGGTCCGGTCTTTCGCAGGATAGATCAGCCCTTAAGGTCGAACAAGCGTCGCAACATGGATCCAGTGTCGCGAACGGTCCAGCCTTAGAGACCGGACAGTCCGCAGCCATGAAGAGCCCGCCTAATACCTCTGAGGGAGGCCTAATAGAGGAATTCAGGGATCTCGGCAAGTTAGGACAAGGGTTTACATCGGTCAATCCTTTGGAGGAGATTGACATAGGAGATGGTAAAACTCCGAGGTCGACTTTTGTGAACAAGACCCTAGAGACTGTTCGTAAAAATGAAATGATCGGTCTATTAAAGGAATATTATGATTGCTTAGAATTACACTGAGATGACAGGATTAAGCCGAGAGATAATAGAGCATCGACTGTCTATTAAGTCTGGTTTCAGACCTTTCAAGTAGAAACCTATAACATTTCGTCCAAACTTACTCCCACGTATAAAGGACGAAATTCACCGGCTGCTAGAAGCTAATTTTATTAGACCTTGCAGATACGTAGAGTGGGTCTCCAATATTGTGCCGGTGGAAAAGAAAGAATCAGGTAAGCTCAGAGTATGCATTGATTTCCACAATTTAAATAGAGCAACTCCTAAAGATGAATACCCTATGCCTATAGCCGACACGTTGATTAATAATGCATCAGGAAATAGTATTATTAGCTTTCTTGATGGTAATGCCGGATATAATCAGATTTTCATGGCAAAAGAAGATGCGTCTAAAACGGCCTTTATATGTCTAGGCTTTATTGGTTTATTTGAGTGGGTGGTCATGACGTTTGGTCTGAAAAATGCTGGCACTACTTATCAGAGGGCTATGAATTTGATCTTTCACAAGTTGTTGGGAAACACTATGGAAGACTACATTGATGATATTGTAGCCAAATCGGCTGAGTTCAGTTCTCATATAGCTGATTTGCGCAAAGCCTTTTGAGAGCACCTAGAGGGGGGGGGGGTGAATAGGTGATCCTGTAAAATTCAACACTAAATTCCAACAAGCTTGATTAAAGAGATTAGCGCAAGTTAATCAAGTCTATGAGGCGAGCTCTTGCGAACACAAACAATCACAGAGAGGAGCAACACAAGAGACACACGATTTTTTATCCTGTGGTTCGGCCAAGTAACACTTGCCTACTTCCACGTTGTGGCGTCCCAATGGACGAGGGTTGCACTCAACCCCTTTCAAGTGATCCAATGATCAACTTGAATACCACGGTCTTTTCTTTTCAAGTGTTTTCCCGTTTGCGAGGAATCTCCACAATTTGGAGCCTCTCGCCCTTACAATAGATATCACAAAGAAAACATAGAGTAAGGTTGGGAAGAGCAACACACACAAAACTCAAATGCACAGCACACCCACGCACACAAGTGACGACTCGAGCTCAAATGACCACACAGGGAGTTCGTGACTCGAATGGAGCTCAAATCTCTAACACAACAAAGCAAAATGCGCGGGAGCAGAGTCTGGATGCCTTAGAATACTTAGTGAATGCTTGGGTGACTCCTCCATGCGCCTAGGGGTCCCTTTTATAGCCCCAAGGCAGCTAGGAGCCGTTGGAGGCCAACTTGGAAGGCCAAACTTGCCTTCTGTCGGGTGGTGCACCGGACAGTCCGATGCACCACCGGACAGTCCCTGTAGCTGTCTGGTGCGCGATCGCCTTCCAAATCAGGCGCATCCGACCGTTGCAACTCTAGGCCCGTTGGCGCACCGGACAGTCCGGTGCCCTACGCCGACCGTTGGAGCTGCCACGCGCCGCGCGAAGATTGCGCGGCCGACTGTTTGCGCTGGCGACCGTTGGCTCATCGGACAGTCCGGTGCACCACCGGATAGTCCGGTTAATTATAGCCATGTTGCCCCTTTGCTTTTCCCGAGGGCGACGAGTTCGCCACGGATGACTCACCGGACAGTCCGATGCACCACCGGACGGTCCGGTGAATTATAGCCGTACGCCGCTGTTGATTCCCGAGAGCGGCCTTTTCATCGGAGACCAGCCTGCACCACCAGACACTGTCCGGTGCACCACTGGACAGTCCGGTGCCAAGCCGAGCTGGAGTTGGCTGCACAGAGCCAAGTGAGAGCACCTAGAGGGGGGTGATAAGGTGATCCTGGGAAAATCAACACTAAATAGCCACAAAACTTGGTTAAGTGTTAGTACGGCTAAGTAGCGAGCTCTTGCAAACACACAAGTAATCACCGAAAAAGCAATCACAAGAGACACAGTGTTTATCCCGTGTTCAGCTAAGTATAACACTTGCCTACCTCCACGTTGTGGCGTCCCAATGGACGAGGGTTGCACTCAACCCCTTTCAAGTGATCCAATGATCAACTTGAATACCATGACTTTTCTTTGCTTATCTCTTTTTCCCGTTTGCGAGGAATCTCCACAAGTTGGAGTCTCTCGCCCTTACAACAAAGATCACAGTGAAAGCACAAGAGTAAGGGTGGGAAGCAACACACACAAATCCACAGCAATACACATGCACACAAGCCAAGACTTGAGCTCAAAATGAAGCACAACGAGTTCACAACTAGAACGGAGCTCAAATCACTAACACAGTCGATCAATTGCGTGGAGACGGAGTGTGGACGACTTAGAATGCTTAGAGTATGCTTGGGTAACTCCTCCATACGTCTAGGGGTCCCTTTTATAGCCCTAAGGCAGCTAGGAGCCGTTGGAGACAATCTTGGAAGGCTAATCTTGCCTTCTGTCGGGTGGCACACCGGACAGTCCGGTGCACCACCGGACAGTCACCATAGCTGTCCGGTGCGCGATCTTCTTCCTTTTCTGGCGCATCCGACCGTTGCAGATTCGTTGCAGTTGGCGCACCGGACACTGTCCGGTGCACATCGAACAGTCTGGTGCCCTCTGCCGACCGTTGGCGCGCCCACGCGTCGCGCAAAGATTGCGCGGTCGACCGTTGGCGCAGTCGACCGTTGGCTCACCGGATAGTCCGGTGAACCACCGGATAGTCTGGTGAATTTTATCCATACGCCACTGATTCTCTTCCTGAGAGCGATGAGTTGGTGAATTTTATCTGTACGCCACTGATTCTCTTCCTGAGAGCGATGAGTTCGCCGCGGACGACTCACCGGACAGTCCGGTGAATTGTAGTCGTACGACGCCGTCGAGTCCCGAGAGCGGCCAGTTCACCTTGGACTTGTCTGGCGCACCGGACACTATCCGGTGCACCACCGAACAGTCCGGTGCACCCAGACCGAGCAGCAGTTGGCTGTACTCAGCCAACTCTTTTCCAATCTATTTTCGCCTGTTTCTAGCACTTAAACACAATACATTAGTACCCACATCAATGTACTAAGTCTAGAAACATACCTTGTTACATGTTTTGCACTTCTTCAATCTTTGGCACAAATTAACACTTAGAGAATATGTATTGGGCACTTAATCACCAAAACACTTTAGAAATGGCCAAGGACACATTTCCCTTTCAATCTCCCCCTTTTTGGTGATCCATGCCAACACATCAAAAAGCAACCAAAAGAAGTGCAACATCAATGCAATTGAGAACAAAAATTGTTTTTGATTCAAATTTGGCATATTTGGATCATTCTTTGCCACCACTTGGTTTGTTTTTGCAAATCAAATTCATTTTCCTATCTCTAAGTTAAACACACTTGTTTAGGCACAAAGAGAGATATTCTAATGGAAAAATTGTTCAAGAGCCAAAAACTCCCCCTTTTCCCCATAATCAAACATTCTCCCCACACGAGACCAAATTTTGACAATAAGAGTATTTTGACAAATCAAAAGTTCTAATTCTACTCTTTTCAAAATTTCACAAGTGGTAGCTGATCCATTTGCTTTTTGCCGTAGTTTCTCCCCCTTTGGCATTAAGCACCAAAACGGGATCATTCTTGGCCCTTTAACCCCATTGCCTCATCAAAATTATCAATTAAGAGCAAAAAGGCAATAAGAGCATAGATATGAACTTGGAGTTATTACCGGAGTGCAGTGGAAGTCTTTGCATGGTCCAAGTTCACCTTTACCTTTCAATTCACTTTTGAGACTAAATCAAGGAAACTCAAACACAAAGGTTAGTATCAAAGGGTCAAGTTGTAGCATGCCTCCCCCTAAATAAGTGCCTAAATAAGTGCATCACTTGCAAATGGGCTTGTGAGGTCCGGGGATCATGTGTACAACTTGAGCACCACAAATGAACAAAAATAGATTCAAATGCATAAATTAACATGATCAAAGGCATAAAACACATGTATGCTATAGATCAATCCAAGTTACGCGAATCTAAGACATTTAGCTCACTACGCAACCTGCAAAACCTTTTCTCATCTAAAGGCTTGGTGAAGATATCGGCTAGCTGGTTCTCGGTGTTAATATGGTACACCTCGATATCCCCCTTTTGCTGGTGGTCTCTCAGGAAGTGATGCCGGATGTCTATGTGCTTAGTGCGGCTGTGTTCAATAGGATTATCCGCCATGCGGATTGCACTCTCATTGTCACATAGGAGTGGGACTTTGCTCAGATTGTAGCCAAAGTCCCGGAGGGTTTGCCTCATCCAAAGTAGTTACGCGCAACACTGTCCTGCGGCAACATACTCGGCCTTAGCTGGTGAATAGGGCAACAGAAGTTTGCTTCTTTGAACTCTAAGACACCAGGGACCTTCCTAGGAATTGGCACGTCCCTGATGTACCCTTCCTATCAACCTTGCACCCGGCAAAATTGGAGTCTGAATATCCAATCAAGTCAAAGGTAGACCCCTTTGGATACCAGATCCCGAAGCAAGGCGTAGCAACTAAATATCTAAGAATCCGCTTAACGGCCACAAGGTGATATTCCCTTGGGTCGGATTGATATTTAGCACACATGCATATGCTAAGCATAATATCTGGTCTACTAGCACTTAAATAAAGCAAGGAACCTATCATAGACCGGTATGCCTTTTGATCAATGGACTTACCTCCTTTGTTGAGGTCGACATGTCCGTCGGTTTTCATTGGTGTCTTCGTGGGCTTGGCGTCCTTCATCCCAAACCGCTTGAGTAGGTCTTGCGTGTACTTCATTTGGGAGATGAAGGTGCCGTCCTTGAGTTGCTTCACTTGGAACCCAAGGAAGTAGTTCAACTCGCCCATCATCGACATCTCAAATTTCTGTGTCATCACCCTGCTAAACTCCTCACAAGACTTTTGGTTAGTAGAACCAAATATTATGTCATCGACATAAATTTGGCACACAAATAGGTCACCATCACAAGTCTTAGTGAAAAGAGTTGGATCGGCTTTCCCAACCTTGAAAGCATTAGCAATTAGGAAATCTCTAAGGCATTCATACCATGCTCTTGGGGCTTGCTTAAGTCCATAGAGCGCCTTAGAGAGCTTACACACATGGTCGGGGTACCGTTCTTCCTCAAAGCCAAGGGGTTGCTCCACGTACACCTCCTCCTTGATTGGCCCATTGAGGAAAGCGCTCTTCACATCCATTTGGAACAACCTGAAAGAGTGGTGAGCGGCATAGGCTAATAGAATGCGAAGAGACTCTAGCCTAGCCACAGGAGCAAAAGTCTCCTCGAAATCCAAACCTACGACTTGGGAATAACCTTTTGCCACAAGTCGAGCCTTGTTTCGTGTCACCACCCCGTGCTCGTCTTGCTTGTTGCGGAACACCCACTTGGTTCCCACAACGTTTTGCTTGGGACGTGGCACCAGGCTCCAAACTTCATTCCTCTTGAAGTTGTTGAGCTCTTCCTGCATGGCCAATACCCAGTCCGGATCTTGCAAGGCCTCTTCTACCGTGAAAGGCTCAATAGAAGAGACAAACGAGTAATGCTCACAAAAGTTAGCTAGTCTTGAGCGAGTAGTTACTCCCTTGCTTATATCACCCAGAATCTGGTCGACGAGATGATTCCTTTGAATCATCACTCGGACTTGAGTTGGAGGGGCCCGTGGTGCTTCTTCCTCCATAGCTGAGTCTTCTTGTGCTCCCCCTTGATCACACGCCTCCTCTTGAGGAACCTGTTCATCATCTTGAGTTGGGGGATGCACCATCGTTGAGGAAGAGGGTTGATCTTGCTCTTGTTGTTCCTGTGGTCGCACATCTCCAATCGCCATGGTGCGAATTGCGGCCGTTGGAACGTTGTTGGGGGCCTTCGGCTTCCGAAGCTCCCCAAAAACATGATTTGACAATATTTTCCGAGTAAAACATGTGAACAGGTATCTTCGGAGTCAGGTTGCGAGAGTACAAGAGCATGGTTAAGACGAAGCTTGACTGGGGTGGAAAGCGATCACGACGAAAGATAGGACGATCACAATGCTACGAGCAGAAAAGCTTCGGCATGACGAAGGAAAAGAGAAACCGACTTAGGGATGAAAAGTCAAGTTAAACCTCGAAGGATTGCCATAAAGTTATTATCAAATGTAAAGGGCATCAATGTAATTTTACACGGGCTGCGTCCCGTGCCTATAAATAGATGAACAGCACTCCCGTACTGTTCACGCTGACTTGGCATACGCTTTTTCACATTATGTCTACATCCTTACTTTTCAACAATCCGAAGGTACATTTGTAATTTGTTTTCATGAATTCGGCAATAAAGATAAGTTGATGAAAATACTCAAAACATTATTTGTATTTTATATATGTGTTCTTTCCTACCGTCAAATCAATCTTATGAGAATCTTTTCCTTTGCAATCTTCGTCCAAGATTCATTATATCCGAAGGGATATAATGTTTTTAAGGGCGAAGGAGCTTAACATTTAACACTTTCTATGTTGCCTTGTTCTTAATCTGAAGCATTTGAGAACAAGTCACCAACATTGGCGCCCACCTCCGGTGAACTCACGCCCATTTTCTGAAGTTTTGAACACCTTCGGCAAGCGTCACCTTCGTCATGCCGCCTAAAAAAGCTTCAGCGACAGGGGCTACCACTCTGCAGCCGCTGGACCCCAATCAAGATGTCGTTTCTCTTAGGGAGGCCCGAAGCCAGAAGAGGAAGGTCATCAGTCCAACGCCTCCGGAGGACGACTTGGATCAAGAAATCCAAAATTTAGAGATGATCAATCAACAGGTCCAACGGAAGAAGGAGAAGATGGCTCGTCTAGCTGATCTTCAAAGGCAGATAGACGAAGCCTCTGAAGAGCTTCGACATCTTGCTCAAGATGATCAGAACCAAAGGCCCCCGCGCAGAGAGCTTCATCAAGAGGGCTTCTACAACGAGGGTGACTGGTATGAAGATTTCCATCACGGAAATTTTGCTTTTGATGATGTTTCTCCCTTGTCAACAGAACTGCAGGCTATTCCTTGGCCACAGTCTTACAAGCCGCCCTAGCTCCCCATGTACGACGGTCATTCAGACCCGAAACAATTCTTGATGAGCTATGAGGCAACTATATCTTCGTACGGTGGCAACACGGCGGTCATGGCAAAGTCCTTCGTCATGGCTGTCAGGAGCGTTGCACAAACATGGTACTCCTCCCTTAGGCCAGGGACAATCACCTCATGGCAAAAGTTGAAGGATATGTTGATAACCAGCTTCCAAGGGTTTCAGACGAAGCTAGTCACTGCTCAAGCTTTATTCCAGTGCACCCAGGATCACGAAGAATACCTTCAGGCATATGTTCGAAGGTTCCTACGTCTGAGGGCACAGGCACCAACAGTGCCCAATGAAATTGTCATTGAGGCCATGATCAAGGGGCTTCGGCCAAGACCTGCAGCTCAGTACTTTGCCAGGAAGCCTCCTCAAACTTTGGAGAAACTGCTCTAGAAGATGGACGAGTATATTCGAGCTGATAATGATTTTCGCCAAAGAAGGGAGGAAGCTTTAAGGTTCTCTGAAATGGCCAGGGGCTTCGGAGGAAGATTTTATCCGAGGCACGTCAGGTCAATTCACAATTCTACCCAAAGTGATGACAAAGGCAGTCAACAACAAAGGCCACAGTGCTCCTCGCAAGCTTCGGGGCAACAGCAAAGCTCTTTCCGGCCGCCAGCGCCAAGGGGCAGAGGCAACAGGGGCTTCGAGGGAAGATTTGGAGATCAACCAAGAAAAATTTATTGCCTGTTCTATGGTGAAGGCAAGGGCCATACCACCAGGATGTGCCATGTTACCATCTAGAAGCAAAAGGAGTTAGCAGAGGCTGCAGCGCAACAGAACTAGTCGAAGCAGGTCATGCATACTGCTTCGTACCATTCGCCTTACATTCCAGAATATGTAGGCAATCACCCTGCAGCTTCTGTTGCTTCGGCAAGCCAACCCCAAGCTTCCCGGCAACAGCTTCCACCACCACCACCAATACAACGTGGTCCGCAGCCAGAAGGGAGCCAGCACTCTCACCCCCAGAGGGACCTCAGGGAGGAGTCCGAAGCTCGCACAGTCAATAGCACTGTGCCAGAGTCGAAGCATATTTACTGACAAAATATCCTACCTCGACAGCAGATTTTCGCATTCAATTTTACTTTCTTTGTAGTAAAGAACAATTGTGGGAAGTTTAAGTGTCTTTTATCGTTTTTTCAAATTCTTGTAACAGTTTAGCTTATCATCATAATGAAAATATATCTTCTCCATAGGCCTGAGTTACTGAAGCACAAGAATTTATGGTGGCACGGAGAACCTTCGAATTATCAAAAACTTGTTCTAAGGAACACACTGTAACTTCTTCGAAGTAGTAAAAGTCGTTCCTAAAGGAGCGCAGTGTAAGTTTTCTGCTCAAAAGTCGTTCCGAAGGGAATGCAGAGCCTACAACAAAAAATAAACGCTGATTCCGCTGAAAGTAAAAGGCGAAGAAGCTCCTAAGGGAGGCTTACAGCGAAAAATAAACGCTGATTCCGCTAAAAGTAAAAGGCGAAGAAGCTCCTAAGGGAGGCTTACAGCGAAAAGTCAGCGCTGAGATAAGAAGATTGTGTGCCCTATTGCAGAGATGTGTGTATCTTCGGCATAAATATCATTTTGCATAACATCATCACATCATTTTGCATAACATAAGCATCATACATCATATTGCATGTAGAACAAAAAGGGGACACAGTATTAATCTTCGAAGAATGTTCTGGAAAAAGAGAGAATCGTGCTAAAGCACAAGATAAATTGAGACGAAGTATAGCTTCGTCACAGAGGCAACATAAAACTTTTTTATAGCTTCGAAGAATGTTTTCACGAAGCTTGGATATTCTTCATCAGAGAAGTATGGAAATTCTTGTGATACACAAAAGATTTTCTTCACGAAGCATGAAAAGAAGGGAAGGTGTTTTTTTTCGCCGAAGGCTCAAAAAAACGGTATGTATGCAAAATTTCATGCATCGTAAAGAATTGAACCATAAATAGATTATATATTACATTCAAAGTTACAAAGTTTTACACATGTCATGTTCCAAGTATTTTTACAATAGCACTTAATCTTCCCTAAGAACTACTTCTGCAGCTTCGTTTAGTAGCTGATTGACAACTTTGTCCATGATGGCTTCGGCCATTTGTCTAATTTCGTCGTCCCCCTTCGGGGGGGGGGGGATCCGGAGCTGCCTTAGCAGGTTCTGAGGGAGGAGAGGACACGACTATATTACTATTACAAAACCACAAACAAGGTTTAAAATAAAAAATCACAACAGAATAAAAACCACTAATTAATACCTATTTGCCCTTCGGACCCTGTGCTTTTTTCAGTAGCCTCCGCTACCTTCCTAGCGTCATGGATGCCTTTTTCGCTTCTCTGAATGATTTCTTGAGCCATTTCTCGGCCGCCATTGTCCCAAATGTCGGTGAAAAATTTTCCACCGACCTGGCTTGCTTCGGCTGAAGGGTCTTTGATATCTTCAGGGGATAAAGCAGTTTCAGACTGTGCCAAAGATTTCACATGCTCGCACCCTTTCTTCTCCAAGATAGTAACAATCCCTCTGGCGCCCGAAAAAGCACAAATGTCCCCGCGGCTATTCAAGATTTCCTCGAAGGCCTCAGCTTCGTGACTGATCCATTCAATCGGGCCTTCTGGATTCCCTCTTGTGAAATTTTCTTCACTAGAAAATGCGCCGACGCTGGTGAAGCTGGATTTTATCTTTTTAACACACTCTATGGATTTATCATAGCACCTTTTCTTCGAAGCACGAAGCTCTTCAACATTTACTTCCAAATGATTTGCCCATTGATCACTTAGTTCTCGTTTTGTTTCTTCAAGAATGCGTTCTTCTTTAGCTCGAGCTAGTTGTTTCCGAAGATCTTCGATTTCCTGCTTCTGAGCTTCGGCTTGAATTTTAGAATTAGCTTCGTTTTCCTTTATCTTATCCACTAATGTAACCAGGATTTTGTCCTTTTCCAAGGCTTCGTTTCTTAGTCTGATAACCTCTGTCCGAAGGTTGTTAAGAGCAATAGTGCAGCTCTCATCTTCAGCATTCTTTTGTGCCCTTAAGGCATTGCTAAGTATTAAGCCCTATTCAAAAGAATGAATGGATTAACATAAGAACAAAAGACTAATTTAAAATTCATAAATTTCAAAATTTACAATCTTTGTACCTTCAGACTATTCTATGTAAGGCTATCTGCAAGATCCTCCTTCGTCATGGCGCAAAGGCCAGCTTCAAGCTTCGGGAACCCCATGCTCCTAGCCATCTCTCGGCAGACGAACAATTCTTTATTGTCTGGGAGACAATATAGGAAATCATCTTCGTCTGTTCCATTGAACACTACGGCCCCTTTCGGATACTTCAGTTCTCGGGCATAGTGATTAGCTTCAAAAACCTCTTCTTCAGATAGTTTCTTCCCCGAAGCATGTCGCACAATATAATCATGTATTTTGGAAGACGCTTCGGGGACGCCAGTGTCAATTTCTTCAATCAAAATTGGCTCTGTCATTTTTATTTTTTCGGTTTCCAAAGTTGCCTCTGTCAATTTTCTTTCTTCAGCTTTCAAAGGTTTTACCTTGATGGGCTCTGAGGGCAAGGCTTCAGTTTCAAATTGTTGTTTCAAAGCTTCAGCAACAAACGCTTCAGTAGACACTTTAGAAGCTTCAACAGTTTTCTTCGGAGTTATGCTCGAAGATTTAATTGTTTCTAAAACATCCAGCACATTAACCATCCTTTTTCTTTTCGGGGTTGCTGCTGGCCCCTTCTGGATTTTTGCTGTTGGACTTAAAATTTCTAATGTTTTTGCTTTTTCAATCCTTGGTTCTTCTGCTTTCTCTGTTGCTGGTACTTTGGCTATTTCCTCGATTTTTGCCACCGAAGTTGCTTCTCTGGCTTCAGTGGCCGAAGAGGCCTCACCAATAAACTCGAGCACTGTGGCCAGCTCAATATAACGTGGAGGGTGTGTGAGTACCTTTACCTTTTTTTCTCTTCGGCGCCGTTTCTCTAGGAGCAGCTGAAGCAATTTCCTTTGCAGGAGAAGTATTTTTCGTTTTTTGGCCTCGCACCGGGTAATGGTAGTTGGGGTAGATAAACCCAATTGCATCAAATACACGGTTAAGCCTCTTCTTCTTTCGGCCTCCGAAGGCCGCTGATAGTGCAGTATCTTCGGCTTTCGAGTATACCCCAAGCAATTCGTCACTTATAGCCTCAATACTCTTCAGCCAGTCATCATCTGGTTCAACAAACTTGTCTCCGTATTTGAATGTGTATTTTAGCCTAACTAGCCCGCCTTCGTCAGGTTCCTTGACGGTCTCCTTCGGTATTTCCCACTTTTCTACAAGTGGCCAAACTTTGAAGGCAATATGCTCTTGGACCAAATCCCTTGTACTAATAAAAGAGCAGACTACGCCGAAGGCTCTCTAGCATTCTTCGGCTGCTTCATCCATCTCCACCTTCGGCTTTCGGAGGCCGAAGCGTTGCCAGATAGGGCGCATAATGATACCTTTGATATCTTCACGTGATTTCAGGTCATTTTTCACGTAAAACCATTCTGTCATCCAGTCGTCGGGCCACCTCTTTCGAAAGGTTGGCACAGGGCAGCTTGACCCCGACCGAGCGCCGAAGCTGTAGCAGCCAAAGTTGTTGTGATACTGCTCTTTGCCCCAGGGTTTTGTCTCATACAACAGCTCGTGTATGTTACAGAAGCTTTTTGCGTTAGGTTCCAAACCTAGGCTTCTCGCGGCCCACACAAAGATGTTCATCCTTATGATTGCTTCGGGGATAAGTTGGTGAAGGTAGATTTCGAATGTCTTCAATACTTCCACGATGAAACTACTCAAGGGAAATCGTAATCCAGCTTTCAAGAAGCTTCGGAATATCACGACCTCATTTTCCTCGGGAGTTGGACAAGTCTTTTCTCCTTCGTCAGCCCTCACAACAGACAAGTCTCGAAAGTATCTCCCTCTCATATTGACAAGATGGTTTTCCTTAATGCTGGACTTACCAAAAACTGCATGGCTTGGTCGCCAGGGTCGATCTTCGGAATCTTCACCACCACTATCCACATCGTAACTATCACTGTCGCCAGTATCTTCAGATAAACCCTCCAAAATCTCTCTGGTAATCTTCTCCGTATTAGTCTTCGACATTGATTCAAGAAAACCAGGTGCATTTCCTCAGAAAGACTTAGCTTCGAACCACCAACAGCTTTCTTATCATCAGGCATTTTCGAAAATGCAGACAAAACACACTCGAAACCGAAGCTTAAAAATCTAAAACCGAGCAAGTACTGTTGCGTGTAGGCTAAAAATTTTTGGGTGAGTAAAAGCGGATGGCAAGAGAGCGTGCCAAATAAACTTGTGGTGAGCTCTTATTTATACACCCAGTGTGTCGGAAACTGGAGGGCCCCGTCTGTCAATGACTGCTGCTATTCTAGCAGAAGGAAGGTGTTTTTTTCGGACCTTCGGCTCAAAGCCTTCGTCCATGTCGCAATATAAATTTATCATTGCAGTAAATTAATATTGCGAGGGGCTACTGTTGGGGGCCTTCAGCTTCCGAAGCTCCTCAAAAACATGATTTGACAATATTTTCCGAGTGAAACATGTGAACAGGTATCTTCAGAGTCAGGTTGCGAGAGTACAAGAGCATGGTTAATACGAAGCTTGACTGGGGTGGAAAGCGATCACGACGAAAGATAGGACGATCACGAAGCTACGAGCAGAAAAGCTTCGGCATGACGAAGGAAAAGAGAAACCGACTTAGGGATGAAAAGTCAAGTTAAACCTCGAAGGATTGCCATAAAGTTATTATCAAATGTAAAGGGCATCAATGTAATTTTACACGGGCTGCGTCCTGTGCCTATAAATAGATGAACAGCACTCCCGTACTGTTCACGCTGACTTGGCATACGCTTTTTCACATTACGTCTACATCCTTACTTTTCAACAATCCGAAGGTACATTTGTAATTTGTTTTCATGAATTCGGCAATAAAGATAAGTTGATGAAAATACTCAAAACATTATTTGTATTTTATATATGTGTTCTTTCCTACCGTCAAATCAATCTTATGAGAATCTTTTCCTTTGCAATCTTCGTCCAAGGTTCATTATATCCGAAGGGATATAATGTTTTTAAGGGTGAAGGAGCTTAACATTTAACACTTTCTATGTTGCCTTGTTCTTAATCCGAAGCATTTGAGAACAAGTCACCAACAAACGTCATCTTCATCTACATCATCAAGATCAACTTGCTCTCTTGGAGAGCCATTAGTTTCATCAAACACAACATTGATAGAGACTTCAACCAAACCCGATGATTTGTTGAAGACTCTATACGCCTTTGTATTTGAGTCATAACCTAGCAAAAACCCTTCTACAGCTTTGGGAGCAAATTTGGAATTTATACCTTTCTTTACTAGAATATAACATTTACTCCCAAATACACGAAAGTATGAAACATTGGGTTTGTTACCGGTTAGAAGTTCATATGAGGTCTTCTTGAGGAGGCAATGAAGGTAGACCCGATTTATGGCGTGGCAAGCTGTGTTCACAGCTTCCGACCAAAACCGCTCGGGCGTCTTGAATTCTCCAAGCATCATCCTCGCCATGTCGATAAGCGTCCTGTTCTTCCTCTCTACCACACCGTTTTGCTGTGGTGTGTAGGGATCGGAGAACTCGTGCTTGATTCCTTCCTCCTCAAGGTACTCCTCCACTTGCAAGTTCTTGAACTCGGACCCGTTGTCGCTTCTTATCTTTTTCACCTTGAGCTCAAATTCGTTTTGAGCTCTCCTTAGAAAGCGCTTTAGGGTCCCTTGGGTTTCTGATTTGTCCTGCAAAAAGAATACCCAAGTGAAGCGGGAAAAATCATCAATAATAACAAGACCATACTTACTTCCCCCGATGCTGAGGTAGGCGACGGGTCCAAAGAGGTCCATATGAAGTAGCTCCAGAGGTCTTGATGTGGTCATCACATTCTTGCTGTGATGAGTGCTTCCCACCTGTTTACCTGCTTGACAAGCTGCACAAGGTCTATCTTTTTCGAAAAATACATTGGTTAGTCCTAACACATGTTCTCCCTTTAGAAGTTTATGAAGGTTCTTCATCCCAACATGTGCTAGACGGCGATGCCACAGCCAGCCCATGCTAGTCTTAGCAATTAAGCATGCATCTAGATCGGCCTCCTCTTTTGAAAAATCAACTAAGTAGAGTTTGCCATCTAGTACACCCATAAAAGCTAATGAACCATCACTCCTTCTAATGACAGACACATCTACATTGGTAAACAGACAATTATAACCCATATTACATAGTTGACTGACAGATAATAAGTTGTACCCGAGTGATTCAACTAAGAACACATTAGATATGGAATGCTCGGATGAAATGGCTATCTTTCCTAGTCCTTTAACCTTGCCTTGGTTCCCATCTCCAAAGATGATCGAATCTTGGGAATCTTTGTTCTTGACGTAGGAGGTGAACATCTTCTTCTCCCCCGTCATGTGGTTTATGCATCCGCTGTCGATAATCCAGCTTGAGCCCCCGGATGCATAAACCTGCAAGGCAAATTAGGCTTGGGTTTTAGGTACCCAACTCTTGTTGGGTCCTAAAAGGTTAGTTACAATAGCCTTTGGAACCCAAATACAAGTCTTGCATCCCTTTCATTTGGACCCCAACTTTCTAGCAACCACTTTTTCATTTTTACATGAAAGTACAAACGTAGTGTTGTAAGCATGAAAGACAGTGGTAGGTTTATTACACATTTTCCTAGGAGCATGAAACACAAAATTTCTCCTAGGCCTACCATTAAAATTAGAACTTGAAGCAATCATAGCATGTGAATCAAAAGCATTATAACTCCTATTATAATGAGAATTTCTAGAAAATTTTCTATCATTGTACATGAAAGCATGATTCTTTTGACTACTACTAGCCATAGGGGCCTTCCCTTTCTCCTTGTTGGGAATGGGAGCCCTTTGGCTTGTTAAGTTCTTGGCTTCCTTTCGAAAGCCAAGCCCATCCTTAATTGAGGGATGTCTACCAATGGTGTAGGCATCCCTAGCAAATTTTAACTTATCAAAATCTATCTTGCAAGTCTTAAGTTGAGCATTAAGACTTGCCACCTCATTATTTAATTTAGTAATTGATGTAAGGTGTTCAACACAAGCATCAACATCAAAATCCTTACACCTATTACAAATGGCAACATGTTCTACACAAGATCTAGTTTTATTAGCTACTTCTAGATTAGCATTTAAATCATCATTAACACTCTTTAAGCTAGACACAGTTTCATGACAAGCAGATAATTCAGAAGATATCATTTCATTTCTTTTAACCTCTAGAGCAAGAGATTTTTGCACACTAACAAACTTGTCATGTTCTTCATACAAAATATCTTCTTGCTTCTCTAACAATCTATCTTTTTCATTCAAAGCATCAATTAACTCATTAATCCTATCCACTTTTGCTCTATCTAAACCCTTAAATAATTCAGTATAATCTACTTCATCATCACTAGATTCATCATCGCTTGAAGTAGTATACTTGGGGGTTTCTCGAGCGCTTACCTTTTTCTCCTTTGCCATGAGGCAAGTGTGGCGCTCGTTAGGGAAGAGTGATGATTTGTTGAAGACTGAGGCAGCGAGTCCTTCGTCGTCGGAGTCAGAAGAAGAGCAATCCGAATCCCATTCTTTACCAAGGTGCACCTCGCCCTTCGCCTTCTTGTAGGCCTTCTTCTTCTCCCTCTTCCCGCTCTTTTCTTGTTCCTGGTCATTAGCATTATCGGGACAATTTACTATAAAATGACCAGTCTTACCGCATTTAAAACAAGAGCGCTTTCCCTTTGCTTTGCTCTTGTTAGGATGCTCCTTGCGTCCTTTTAGCGCGGTCTTGATGCGCTTGATGATGAGGGCCATCTCATCTTCGTTTAGTCCGGCAGCCTCAACTTGTGCCATCTTGCTAGGTAGCACCTCCCTGCTGCTGCTTGTTGCCTTGAGTGCAACGGGCTGAGGCTCATAGATGGGCATTGGGCCGTTCAATGCATCATCAATATATCTTGCTTCCTTGACCATCATACGCCCGCTCACAAACTTTCCGAGTATCTCCTCGGGCGTCATTTATGTGTACCTGGGATTTTCACAGATGAGGTTCACAAGATGAGGGTCAATAACAGTGAAAGACCTGAGCATAAGTCGGACGACGTCGTGGTCCGTCCATCTCGTGCTTCCATAGCTCCTGATATTGTTGACCAGGGTTTTGAGCCTGTTGTATGTTTGAGTTGGCTCCTCTCCCCTGATCATGGCAAACCTTCCTAGCTCTCCTTCCACCAATTCCATTTTGGTGATCATGGTGGCGTCGTTCCCCTCATGCGATATCTTGAGGGTGTCCCATATTTGCTTGGCGTTGTCCAAGCCGCTCACCTTGTTGTATTCATCCCTCCACAACGATGCTAACAAAACAGTGGTAGCTTGTGCATTCTTATGAATTTGTTTGTTAATGAATACAGGGTTATCCGTACTATCAAATTGCATTCCATTTTCAACTATCTCCCATATACTAGGATGGAGAGAAAATAAGTGACTACACATTTTGTGACTCCAAAAAGTGTAGTCCTCTCCATCAAAGTGTGGAGGTTTACCAAGAGGAATAGAAAGCAAATGAGCATTGGAATTATAAGGAATACGAGAATAATCAAATGAAAATTTTGAATTAACCGGTTTCTTTTTCTCGTCGTCGTCGTCTCTTGGGGAAGAAGAAGACTCGTCGCTGTCGTAGTAGACGATCTTCTTGATGCGCCTCTTCTTCTTCCCGTCCTTCTTCTTATGACTCAAGCCAGAGTCAGTGGGCTTGTCGTCCCTTGGCTCGTTGAAGATGGACTCCTTCTCCTTATCATTGACCACCATCCCCTTTCCCTTAGGATCCATCTCTTCGGGCGATTAGTCCCTTTCATGAAGAGAACGACTCTGATACCAATTGAGAGCACCTAGAGGGGGGGGAATAGGTGATCCTGGGAAAATCAACACTAAATAGCCACAAAACTTGGTTAAGTAGCGAGCTCTTGCAAACACACAAGTAATCACCGAAAAAGCAATCACAAGAGACACAGTGTTTATCCCATGGTTCGGCTAAGTATAACACTTGCCTACCTCCACGTTGTGGCGTCCCAATGGACGAGGGTTGCACTCAACCCCTTTCAAGTGATCCAATGATCAACTTGAATACCATGGCTTTTCTTTGCTTATCTCTTTTTCCCGTTTGCGAGGAATCTCCACAAGTTGGAGTCTCTCGCCCTTACAGCAAAGATCACAGTGAAAGCACAAGAGTAAGGGTGGGAAGCAACACACACAAATCTGCAGCAATACACACGCACACAAGCCAAGACTTGAGCTCAAAATGAAGCACAACGAGTTCACAACTAGAACGGAGCTCAAATCACTAACACAGTCGATCAAGTGCGTGGAGACGGAGTGTGGAAGACTTAGAATGCTTAGAGTATGCTTGGGTAACTCCTCCATGCGCCTAGGGGTCCCTTTTATAGCCCCAAGGCAGCTAGGAGCCGTTGGAGACAATCTTGGAAGGCTAATCTTGCCTTCTGTCGGGTGGCACACCGGACAGTCCGGTGCGCCACCGGACAGTCATTGTAGTTGTCCGGTGCGCGATCTCCTTCCTTTTCTGGCGCATCTGACCATTGCAGATTCGTGGCAGTTGGTGCACCGGACACTGTTTGGTGCACACCGGACAGTCCGGTGCCCTCTGCCGACCGTTGGCGCGCCCATGCGTCGCGCGAAGATTGCGTGGCCGACCGTTGGCGCAGTCGACCATTGGCTCACCGGACAGTCCGGTGAACCACCGGACAGTCCAGTGAATTTTATCCGTACGCCGCTGATTCTCTTCCTGAGAGCGATGAGTTTGCCGTGGACGACTCACCGGACAGTCCGGTGCACCACCGGACAGTCCGGTGAATTGTAGCCGTACGACGCCGTCGAGTCCCGAGAGCGACCAGTTCACCTTGGACTTGTCTGGCGCACCGGACACTGTCTGGTGCACCACCGGACAGTCCGGTGCACCCAGACCGAGCAGCAGTTGGCTGTACACAGCCAACTCTTTTCCAATCTATTTTCTCCTGTTTCTAGCACTTAGACACAATACATTAGTACCCAAATCATTGTACTAAGTATAGAAACGTACCTTGTTACATGATTTGCACTTCTTCAATCTTTGGCACAAATTAACACTTAGAGAATATGTGTTGGGCACTTAATCACCAAAACACTTTAGAAATGGCCCAAGGGCACATTTCCCTTTCACCAAGTCTTTTTCCAATTCTTTCTTCCCTGTTTCTAGCACTTAGACAAAATATGTTAGTACTCAAAACAATGTACTAAGTCTAGAAACGTACCTTTTGCCTTGATTTGCACTTCTCACTTTGTTTAGCACATGGGCACTTAGTTAAACGTGTTGGGCACTTAATTCACGTGTTGGGCACTTAATCACCAAAACATTATAGAAATTGCCCAAGGGCACATTTCCCTTTCAATCTCCCCCTTTTTGGTGATTTATGCCAACACATCAAAAAGCAATCAAAATAAGTGCAACATCAATGCAAATGAGGACCAAATCATTTTTGCACAAGATTTGTCATATTTGGATCATTCTTTGCCACCACTTGGTTTGTTTTTGCAAATAAAATTCATTTTCCTATCTCTAAGTCAAACACACTTGTTTGGGCACATAAAGAGTTATTCCAAGAGTAAAATTGATCAAGTGCCAAAACCCCCCTTTTCCCATAATCAAAATTCTCTCCCACAAGAGACCAAATTTTGCAATAAGAGTATTTTTGACAAATCAAAAGTTCTAACTCTATTGTTTTCAAAATTCACAAGTGGTAGCTGATCCATTTGCTTTGGCCTTAATTTCTCCCCCTTTGGCATTAAGCACCCAAACGGGATCATTCTTGGCCCTTTAACCCCATTGCCTCACCAAAAATATCAATTAAGAGCAAAAAGGCAATAAGAGCATAAGTATGAACTTGGAAGTAAATACACCAATACCGTAGTGCAGTGGAAATCTTTGCAATGTCTAAGTCCATTTTCCCTTTCAATGCACCTTTGAGACTACAACAAGAGTACTCAAACACTTAGGTTAGTCTCAAAGGGTCAAGTTGTAGCACATCTCCCCCTTAATATGTGCATCACTTGCAAATGGACTTGTGAGGTCCGGGGATCATGTGTACAACTTGAGCACCACACATAAACAATAATAGATTTAAATGCATAAAGTAACATGATCAAAGGCATAGAACACATGTATGTTGTCTATCAATCCAAGTTACGTGAATCTAAGACATTTAGCTCACTACGCAACCTACAAAACCTTTTCTCATCTAAAGGCTTAGTGAAGATATTGGCTAGCTGGTTCTCGGTGCTAATATGATACACCTCGATATCTCCCTTTTACTGGTGGTCTCTCAAGAAGTGATGCCGGATGTCTATGTGCTTAGTGCGGCTGTGTTCAATAGGATTATCCGCCATGCGGATTGCACTCTCATTGTCACATAGGAGTGGGACTTTGCTCAGATTGTAGCCAAAGTCCTGGAGGGTTTGCCTCATCCAAAGTAGTTGCACGCAACACTGTCCTGCGGCAACATACTCGGCCTCAGCGGTGGATAGGGCAACGGATGTTTGTTTCTTTGAACTCCACGACACCAGGGACATTCCTAGAAATTGGCACGTCCCCGATGTGCTCTTCCTATCAACCTTGCACCCAGCATAATCGGAGTCTGAATATCCAATCAAGTCCAAGGTAGACCCCTTTGGATACCAGATCCTGAAGCAAGGCGTAGCAACTAAATATCTAAGAATTCGCTTAATGGCCACAAGGTGACATTCCTTGGGGTTGGATTGATATCTAGCACACATGCATACACTTAGCATAATGTCCGGTCTACTAGAAAATTAATAGAGTAATGACCTTATCATAGACCCGTATGCCTTTTGATCAACAGACTTACCTCCTTTGTTGAGGTCGACATGTCTGTCGGTTCCCATCGGTGTCTTCGCGGGCTTGGCGTCCTTGAAAGTGCATTCATCCCTTTTGTGAGTTTTGGTGATTTGGATAACAACACATTTAAAGGTCTAACAAGTTTGCTAAGTGTTGAACAGGGAATTTAGTATGATGAACATACTTGAATAGTGTATAATGATCAGTGAACAAGGTTCAACACAAGGTCAAATAACCAGTGAGACAATGCAAATGGATATAATATGGTCTCTATATTGGTTTGAATATATGGACAAGTCCTGAGAAATCACTATGCATAAATATGATCATAATAGAGGTTGAAGTGATTAAGAGGATTGGTCAAGCCAAAGTGAATAAGATATGAGGAATCGTGAATTGGCTTGATCATATTACTATTAGTCCATATATGAATATATGAGAATCAAACTAGAGCTTGATTGATCTTAGCAGTTATATCTAGATGACATTCAAGCAAGGTTCACAATATTGAAGAAAAGATTCTCTCAATGGATGCTCAATAAGATGTCACTCAAGAATGGCTTGATAGGGTGAAGATAGCAAGGAAAGGTCTTCGAGGAACTAAGTGAAGGTGAAGGCCAAGCGACAGCTTATAGACCGAGGTACCATGGCTAAGGTGAAGAAGAGAGTACTTGCACTAAGTCGATGAACTAATCAGCTATGAAGAGTTACAACATGTTGATGCATCAGTAAGGTGACTTGAAGCCATGATTTGAACTCATATATGGTGAAATGGCACAAGTCACAGGCTCAATTTGTGTTTGCTTCAAAAGGTGAGACAAAGATGTTTGTGATCCTTATGAAGCAACGCCATGGAGAAATCACACATGAGACACCAATTTCTCAAGGAGGTTACTTAATTATATTTTATTTAACTTAAGTATAGGAATCGTCGTACTATCAAGGGAGATCCAAAAAGAAGGTTGGTGTTGGTACTAAAGCTCAAAATCCTTGATCCAAAACTTCCATTTTACCCTTGTTAATCCTTAGTGAAAGTGTGTAGTACAACCTTTTTAAGTCTATCTTGGCCAAAATTGCTCTCTAGAAAATACTGGTTCAGCAGGACACTCAATCGGACACTCAACGGTTTTTGTCTGGTGGAAACAGGTTCAACCGGTTTTTGCACTGTTCACCTTTTTTGAAAATACTGGTTCAGCCGGACACTCAACCGGACACTCAACCGGTTTTTGTCTAGTGGAAATAGGTTCAACCGGTTTTAAAACAGGTTCACTTTTTTCTGCGAGTCTGTTGTGTCAGCCAAAAAGCTGTGCGCAGCTTTTTGAAAACCGGTTTTTGGGCAGAAAAGTCAAAACAACTAGTTTTGGAGCCCCACCTTTATATACACCTCCCACACTCTTCCCCACAGTTATGCACGCACAAAACTCCATTTCTAACCTGAGAAACACCTCCCACTCCCTCTCACACATCTCTTGCCTCTCCCATTTCAAATCTTTGGAGAGAAATCTTTGAGTGAGTTTGAGAGTTGCAGTTTTTTGTGCTTCATCTCTAAATCTCTCTTGCTCTTCTTGATTCGAGCTTTGGTACTACATCGAGTTCTTTGTGGATTCATTACTCTTGGAGCTTCTAGCTCCTAGACGACTAGGTGTCTCTTGTGAGTCTCCAAATCTTGTAGAAGACCACAAGAAAGTTTGTATTACCCGCTCGTTTGAGCAAAGATTATTGTGTGGGCTTGACCTTTGCGGTCGGCAAAGGGAGGATTAGGGTTGAAAGAGACCCAGCTCTTTGTGGACGCCTCAACGAGGAAGTAGGGCACCTTGGTGGTGTGACCGAACCTCGGGATAAATCTTGTGTCTCTTGTGTTCTTGCTCATTGTGTTGGTTTGTGTTCTTCGTTCTCTCACCATTCCGTGAAAGATTTGTTTATATCTTTTTGGTGTGTGGATTTTGAGAAGTGCCCTTCTCAGATCTACTACTTTGAACCCTATGGATCAACTAGAACATCTCATTTCCAAAGTTAACTGGGTGGATTTCGAGATCAATTCAGTTTTATATCTCATTCTTTAGTTGAGCTCGTGCAAACCGGTTGAACCGGTTTTGACACCGGTTGAACCGGTTTTACCCAGTTCGTTTCTAGTTTTTGCTGAAAAAGTTTTAACTTGCCTATTCACCCCCCTCTAGGCAACTTTCAATTGGTATCGGAGCCTAATCCTTGTTCTAACGCTTAACCGCGTGAGGAAAGATCATGTCGGGGTGACTAAGAAACGAAAGTGCTTCTAAGCTTGAAAAAGTTGAGGTTGCCTCGACTTCATCTTTTGGTGCAGATGTTGATCCTAGGGCAATAGACCTTGCCATGAGAATCGCCGAAAGGATGTTCCTCAAAATGAAGGAAGATGAGGCGAAGAACAGTATTGAAGAAGAAGAAAATGATCGATGGAGACCAAACAACGAATCCACCTCTTCACAAGGTTCGTCTTTCAAATCCACTTCTCATATGTGCTTTGTTGCTAATGAGAGTGACAGTGAAAGCGAAAGTGAGAATGAGGAGGAGCATGAAAGTGATAGTGAAGATGAGGATGATCTTCAAAAATTCTTCGCTCAACTAAGCAAGAAGAACCGGATGAACTTGCTCAAACTCATGAAAAGAGCGGAAGAACAAAAGGAAATGCTTCATAAGCAAGAAGATATCCTCATCAAAAAAATCAAAGACTTAGAGAAGTTGACCAAAGAGAATGAGAAGCTAAAGTGCTCTCATGATGATTTGGTCCAAAGGTATGAAGACATTTCAATTGAGCAAATTAAAGCTATTAATCATTCATCATATATTGCTCAATTAGAAAATAAAAATGTTATGCTCAAGAACACGGTAGAAAAGCTAAATATTGAAAATCTAGCTTTGCAAGAAAAACATGATAAGCTTGTGTGCTCTCATAATAAATTTATGGATTCACATATCATGTTAGAAATGGCTCATGAGGTTGTGTTAACTAATTTGAAATCATACCAACCTCACATATGCATATGTACTCATATAGAAACTATATTATCATGTGCTAACAAATGTTGCTCTCAAGAAAGCCAATCTTCCATTGAGCTAGAATTTTCAGGAACAAGTAATGTTTCCTATGCAAAAGAAACCAATGAGCTCAAGGAAGAAAATGAGAGGCTAAAAAGGAGCTTGACTCAATTGAAGGGAAAATGTCATGCTCAACCTTCTCAAGATAACCGTGATAATATGGTGAAAAAGCTTGAGAAGGGGACAACCGTAGCATGCACAAAACCCCTTCAAAAGAATATCAAGCTTTCCAAGAAAGGCATGAGCAAACATCAAGAAAAGAAAGACAAAGCTCATGACAAGTGCCTCAACCACGCCTCCACATGCTCCACACAAGGTAACAAACAAGCCACTCTTTCAAATAAGAGAAGATGCACTAGAAAGTGTTATCAATGTCATGAGAAGGGACATGAGATTAAGTCATGTCGCTACATAAAATATAGTGGCTTAAATTTGGAAAGAAAGAGGCTCAGTAACCATGTAGCAAACAAGAAGCAAGGCAAGAAGGAGTCTTGCAAAATTAAAAATCATATTTGCTACACTTGCCGAAGAAAGGGACACCTTTGCAAGGATTGTCCCATGAGTAAGTATCCTAAGCCTACCATGTCAATTCATTCATACTCGCTTAGGAGACCCAAAAATGACACTTGTGCTAGAAAGGTAATTAGTTCACCTAAAACTAGCACAAAGGCCATTTGGGTGCCTAAGTACTTATTGGCTAACCTTGATGGACCCATCATGAGATGGGTACCAAAATGTACTTTATAAGTTTTGCAGGTACCTAGAGATGATATGAAGCTTTGGGGTGCTTGAGCGGTTTAACTCAATTCTTATCTCAAGCTATCAATCTTACATTGTCTATCCTTTAAGATTGACCCAAAGATGAATTGAGTTGTTATATCACTAATTTCATATTCATCTCTAGCAAGAACATGTGTTGTAGGGAATAAGGATTAACCTTTGTGGGAATCAAGCAAAAGGCCTACAACCAAGTGATATCCAAAGGATGGTAACAATTAATTCTTAAGTGCACATTGCTTTTAATTGGTATATTCCTTTTGTGTCTTTTGTAGCCACATAGGAAAAAATGAAGCACTTAAGAATGAACTTAAAAGATTTTACCTTGCTTTGGAAAGGATCTAATTATATGGTAGATTGCAAGTTCATATTTTTATATTGTGACAAACTACATGCTTTAAATTGATTGTATGTATCTTGTGGCATATTTCAAGTTAATCATCATATTATTGCCATGACCTAGACATAAAGAGTATTATCCCATGTTCTTAAATGAATAGAGTGCTAAGTAAGAAATTCAAATTCTTAAAGCACTTACCAAAAAGGAATTCTCTATATGACTAGAGTTGTGAGACTAATGTTTCTATCCAAGTGTTCATGTAGTCTCACAACATGAGAATGTGTTTCCCAAATGGAGTGTGCCATTCAACATTCAAAGAAGATCAAACAAATACTATGTGATGTATTCATTCTTGTTTAAATTGGTTTTGAGTCTTCTACATTAATCACTCACCATGCTATGAATTAAACTTGCCATGTAAACTTAATTAAATAATCATGCTACTTTCATCTTTTTTACAATTGATGTTATGCATGATGCTTGTAAGGGTAATTTAGTTCATATCATGAGGTTTCCTTGTTTTAGTAACCTTCTTGTCATTCATATACTAGAGGTTGCTAAATAGGAAACTATTGCTTGTGTTACTAATACAATCTCTTTTAAGATATTTCATGGAAATTCATAAGTAGAGATTGTGCTCTTTCAATTGGTAAAATCACAAGCTTTAAAAGTTAAATCTTCACCTAAAAGAAAGATTAGGAATGCTCAAGGCAAAGGTATGGAACAAATTGCTTCAATTGGTAGTTGATCAATAGTAGTTCCTTCCAAGTGGCATTCTTTCAATTGGTAATAATATATTCTATGTAAAGGAATGTCAATATGAAGGTGAAATTCCTTTTGGCTTAAATTTGTAAATTAGTGCATATTGTGAATTCACTGCTCCATGTGCATTAACTTAAAAGGAATTTAATTTATACCTTTATGCCTCATAAATGATGATTTGTTTGCCATTCATATATAGATATCATCATTCATTAAATACTTCTTTGTACTACTAATACCTCTTTTCAAAGTGTTTTATCGACTAGTTTTAAAAGGAAAAGAGATAACAAAGAAGGAAGTCTCCACAAATGATGAAAAGAATAATACTAAGGTGACGCCACCACAGATAGTAAGATCTGTCAAATTGGTATAACAAATGGTACATTCTATATGGTGGTAAGTATTCTTAGGCATAAGTTAATTCATTGCAAATTTGTCATGCCTTGACCATGATATGTAATGTACTCCTCATGAGACTCTTAACTGAATTGAAAGTGCATGTGGCAAGTCATTCAAATACTTGATGCACATATCTAGTGGGAGAACATTAGGTATCTTGTGTCTTAGAGAATAAGTTTCTCTTGAGTAAGCTATACTAACTCAATCCATAATGGTAAAAATTGTATCTCATTCTTATGGATTGTAATCTTTGTTTTCAAAATAGCTACTCTTGATGCATTTTAAATTTCCTTATCGTTAAATCTAAAAGTGCATAAGAATCTTTTTTGTTGATATTCATCACATACATATGCACTAACATGGATATGATTTTTAAACGGTAAAAGGTACAATTAGTGATCCACACTCTAAATTTTTGGAAACCCATATTTTGATATCTTAGAAATCTACTTCAATCGGTATCCAAATGCTTCACATTGAATTGGATCACTAAGTTGTAAATTCCGTGCATAACTTGTCTTTATGATATGAATGCTTGTGCGACTAACCTTGATAAGTTAGGTTCATCATCAAGAAGGCAACACAATGATGTATCAAGAAAAGGAGAAAAGGATCACTTCTTCAATGGATCAACCACTAAGGAAAAAGAAGCACTTGAGGATATACATCAGTTGTTGATTATGAAATAAAGGTCTAATTGGAAGTTGAATGAATATTATCATATGGTGAACAATCCAAAATTATGTGACGTATTCTCTATCTAGTTAATTTGGATTTGATTCTTCTATATTAGACACTCACCATAATATGGATTAAGTCATCCCTTTAGACTTCATTGAATAACCATGCATATTATCCATGCCATTCAAAATATATTGTGCATGAGGGCTCAAGGGAAATTTAGTCCATATTATGAGGTTTCTCTATTTTAGCAACTCGCTTGCCTTCCACATATAAAGGGCTGCAAAATAAGAAACTAGTGTTGAGTTTATCCATAGAAAATCTATGTTAAGAGATGGTGCTTGTTTTAAATTGGATAAATCACAAGCTTAAAGGATACTACTCAACTAAAGCAAGATGAAGTTGATAAGAGGCCAAGGTATGAAAACTTCCTCTCCTTCAGTTGTTTTAGTATTCTATCCTTAGTGGGATGTACCATAGTATAGGTTAATTTCCTTGCAATATAAAATGTTCAATAGTGCATATAACTTTGACATCAACTATATGTGTGCACTAATTTAAAGGAATTTAATCTATCCTTTTGGGTTTCAAGAATGATGATTCATTCTCCATCCACATATAAGGATTATCATTTGTGAAACCCTCCCTTGTGTTTTGTAAAGCCCTAAAATTAGGATAAGGTAAAATATAATAATAAAATAAATAAATACATGAATTTATATAAAAGTGTTTTAGGAATTATTTCCTTTACTTTGTGCATACTCAAGTAAGGGAATTAAAATAGTTAAAATAGCGAATAAAGTAAATATAAATGTAGTTCATATTGAAAATTTGTTTTGTATGAGCATGTTTGAAAGAAAATTTGAATTTGGAGATTTATAAATTTAAAATTTAAAACAGAAAACAAAAAAAAGGGATTGAAATTCAAATTTGGGTATGATTTGAAATTGGAATAAAAAATGATGAAATCAGAAGAAAAGAAAAGGAGAAAAGACCACCTGGGCCGATTCTGGCACCCTTGGCCCAGCTCTCTACTCCCTCGGCCCATCTCCACATCCTTGCGTGCGCCTGCATTCACCCCGCGTGGGCCAAAATGTTTTTCTGGCCGGCCCAAATCGCTGGTGCTCGCCAACCCTAAAGACGCTTCACGGTGGGCCCTACCTGTCATAGCCATCTCCTTGCTTGGACTCGTCTCAACTGGATTCTGTCGTTCTCGCGTGGATAGCGCAACAGAATCCGTGCTTCGCGTGGGGGATCTTGCCAACGGACCGTGCGAATCACCGAAATCTTCGATCCAAGCCTTTCGGACTCGCCCATCCATGGGACTATATAATCCAGCGCCCCCTAGCTGTCTTCATTACGGGTAAAGCACCGTGAACCTAGGGCTCGCGCGGAGAAAGAACAAGTGTGGGTTCGTGTCCGCCGCTGCAGATCCACCTCGAGACGAGGTCGTTCTTCTGCGCTTTATCAACCCTGGTGAGAAGCTCTCTTCGAAATTCTCCCTTGTCTCCGTTAAGATTTGAGCTCGTTACCGTTCGATTTCGTGCACCTGTGGCTCGGTAATCACTCGCCGTTACTGGGGATCCGTGCCTCACTATGGCTAGGCGGGTTATCGCAACAATCCACGATGTATCACCCCCTATCCAGTTCGCGTTCGACTGATCTTTGTGTAGCACCTCCCGAATCGAAGTTGGGTCGTCGGGTGATGGATGGAGCGACCCCGACAATGGCGCCGCCGCACTCATGGCCACGACCGGTGTAACACCATAAAAGCCATCAATTAAAATAATAAATTTAGATATTATATTAACTAGGGTAATAATTTTTTTTAAGTGTTTAATTGTTTATTTGCATCGTTTTCTTTGCATGCACTTGATTTCTTATCGGATGTTTAATATCAATTCATTTTAAAAAGAGATACTAGTAATTAAATAATAATTAAGAAATATAGTAATTATTAGTCTAAAAATAAGTATTCTATTTATAAATGTCTTTGGTAATTTTTTAGGAATTTTTGAGCTCTTTAAATAAGCATTTCGGAATTAAAAAAAAACACAAAACCCCACCCAGCCGGCCCACTTAGGGGCCCAAAACCCCATTCCCAAACCCTAGCCGCGCGCCCCTGGGAAAAATCCCAGCCGCCGCCGCCTCCCAGACTACTCTCCTCTCTCCTCTATTCTCTCTCTCCCTCGCCGCTCCTCTCTCCTTCTCTCCTATTCCCTCTCTCTCTTCAACGCGCTGGCGCCCAGGCTCGACTGCGCGAGCAGCCGGCCTCCAAGCCGCGCTCCCCAGCCGCCGCGAGCAGGCCTCTGGCCGCGCGCCGACCGCGCAAGAAGCCCGAGCGCCCAGCCTCGCCAAGTGCGCAGCCGCCTAGAGCCGAGCCCGACGCCGCGCCCCTGCGCGGACTCCGACTGCCCTCGACCCCAGCCGCGCCGACGCCGCGATGCCGCGCGCGCCCAAGCTCCGTCGGCGTGACGCATGCCCGATGCCGCGAGCCGCGCGTCCCATCGCGAGCCCAACGTCCAAACGCTGCAAGCCGTCGTCCGTTCTTGCATTATGGCGATTTATTTCGTCCGTTTCTACCTCCTCTCCATTAGTCTCTGGAAACTGACGCAGTGGTGGCCATTGAAGACCACGTTACTCCCTCTAGCAGACCTTTCTTCTCCCTCCTGCTCTCTATAAAAGGCAGCAGAGCCTTCCCATTCTTTCCTACTCCAGTTTGTCTCTCTAGCACTCCTCGCCCATCGCTAGTGCGTTGCTGTTCGTCGCTGGAGTGTGCCGTTCGTCGCTGGAGTTCGCCGGAGCCACGTACTCGCTGTCCGTAGTCGAGCCCCGCTCTCCGTCCGGCCGAAATCCGTCGATCCATCCCCGTCACACGCACGAACCCGAGGCTGATGACGACCCAAATTTATTTTATGTATTTTATAAAGTGCTTTTGATTCGATTCATGTGTTGTATAGTTTGTTTGTTGTATGAACACATGTGAGTCGCGACATTATGTATATGTGTATGAGCGTTATGGAATTGTTTGGTAGTTTCAAGCGATTATTCGTACACCTTGTTATTTCATGTTAATCGATGCGTTGAATTTTGGTTTAGAGAAATATGACGTAGATTTAATAGTCACACGTCGGTGATAAAAATACTAGATAAGAATTTATAGTTAAAATTGGTCGCGATAAATTTTTGAAACTAATTGGAGAATTATAGGTGCATTTTTTATGGATTAGAAAAATGGTATAGAACTCATGTCATATGAATAAAATAGGATTGTTAGATGATTTATCCGATTATTTAGTTAATATCTTCTTTTGGAAAGAAAAGAGAAAATATCATTGATAGATGGCAAAATAGGTTTTTGCTAGTCAAATAAACATGTTCACAGATTTAGAACTTAAAATTGTTAGAGTACTAGTTTATGTCAAATAACCTCGCTTGTGTTAGAAAATGTTCAATTAGTAGTTTATGTAGATTTTTAGAATATTAATATTATTAAATTCATTTTTTGCTATACTAACTAATTTGAGTTAGAAGGAATAAAAGGTATTAATTTATTTATTAGTATTAAAAGATAATAAGTATTATTTAATTTCATTGATGGTGTTAAAATAAATTAATATTAATTAAAATTATATTCATTGCACCCACTCCTAAATTCACCATTAGGATTCACATTAATAGCTATAATTGAATTAATAAGTATTTACGCGATTAGTACGTAATTAAAATGTGATTAGTGCGACGTGTTAATGTGCATGTAATGGTGTATGATTATGTAATGGTGCATGTTTATTTATGGGTGTATACTTTATTTTTGTATGTGCGATGTGCGACTATAATAGAAGCGGACTGTGGTAGAGAATCCGAACTCGTTCGAGGACGACCCGCAAGACGCTTTTGGGCAAGGTAAGTGGATTCTCCCTCTGCATATTCTTTTTGTACCTACTCATTGCATATAACAAATGTTTACTTTTGATATATTGCATAATTTGATGGGCTTACCTAATTAAGGATTTCCTAGATTTACTACTTGTATTCCTTGTTTAACCTGGGAAAATAATTAAGTTGTGCAAGATTTATGCTAACCGCTCAACTTAATGATTCTTAATGTCACTCTTTAATTGGTTTTAATGTTCCAAAAATGTTAATTGGCGATTATGACATTAACCCGATGGTTAAGATAACTTTATTACAAATTAATTGGAACATGGAGTGACCACCCAGGATAACAGTGCAACCACGAGTGCTATCATGGCTCTGGCTTTGGTAATTAACTCTATATGTTTAGTGCCTAGCAACCTTACCTGAAATATGGGCAAGAGGGGGAGCGGTAGGTGCTGGCAGCCCACGTTAACATGGGGTCGTATTCTTGGCTAAGGTACTTCACCCAGGGGGCCACCACCATCGTCTTAGAAACCTTAGCGGGTTGCTTCGTATTAAGTGTATTTTGTGAAAACCTCATAATGGATCCCTAGCCATTCACCTCGGCAGTGTCTAAGGGTCCGATCAACCCGGGCTAGATGGGATACATGGCTTGTGGGTAAAGTTGTACCACCTCTGCAGAGTGTAAAACTGATATATCGGTCGTGCTCCCGGTTATGAGCGACCTGGACTCCTCACATGATAATTGAACTTGAAGATGGAATTAATTTGAGATCCGATGATCTGCCAATAATTTGCTTAAGTGGTTTCACTTAAGTGTTTTTGTTAAATTCATATTCCTTTGTTTAATTGGGATATTTGGGATTCACTCTTATTAGTGTCGGCGTTCCGAGACCGGGGGGTCCCCGAGCCGACGAGTGAGAGTGCCGCGTGCCCCAGCCCAGATGGGTCGAGCGCGTGGGCGAGCGCGAAGGGGGGAACAGAGAGAGAGGTCGGTGGCCGGAGCCGGGTCGTGGGGGAGTCGGAGAATTCCCGCGGCCTTCGTGTTCGTCCCGCGCCCAGGTCGGGTGCGCTTGCAGTAGGGGGTTACAAGCGTCCGCGCGAGGTGAGGGGGAGCGAGCGGCCCCGAGAGAGCGCCTGCCCCTGCCCTTCGTCCCCGCGAGGCCAACCTTCTCTAAGAAGGCCCTGGTCCTTCCTTTTATAGTCGTAAGGAGAGGATCCAGGTGTACAAGATGGGGGTGTAGCAAGGTGCTACGTGTCTAGCGAGGGAGAGCTAGCGCCCTAAGTACATGCCTAGGTGGCAGCCGGAGAGATCTTGGCACCCTGTTGGTGTGGCGTCGTGGCTGTTGGAGGAGTAACGGAGCCGGACGGAGGGACAGCTGTCGGAGTGGCTGGACCCTTGCTGACGTCCTCCTGCTTTCGTAAGGGAGCTGAGAGCCGCCATCGTCATGGTCTAGCGGGGCGCCATCATTTGCCTATCTGGCGTAGCTGGCCAGATGGGACACCGGTCTTGTTCTCCGCGACCCAAGTAGGCTCAGGGCAGGGTGATGATGACGCTTCCTGTTGACGTGGCGGTCTCGTGTCCTAGGTCGGGCGTCGTGGAGGCTCCTCCGAAGCCAAGATCGAGTCCGTCCTGCAAGACAGAGGCAGAGTCCGAGCCCTGGGTCGGGCGAGGCGGAGATCGATCGGCAGAGGCCGAGGCGGAGTCCGAGCCCTGGGTCGGGCGAGGCGGAGTTCGTCGTCTTCCGGGGCCTTAGCCCGAGTCCGAGCCCTGGGTCGGGCGGAGCGGAGTTCACCGTCTTCCGGGGCCTTAGCCCGAGTCCGAGCCCTGGGTCGGGCGGAGCGGAGTTCGCCGTCTTCCGGGGCCTTAGCCCGAGTCCGAGCCCTGGGTCGGGCGGAGCGGAGTTCGCCGTCTTCCGGGGCCTTAGCCCGAGTCCGAGCCCTGGGTCGGGCAGAGCCTCCTATGGCACCTCTGGCGAAGTCTGGTCGCCCGTCGGTCTTACCTTTTGTGTTAAACGCCCCGGTGACTGGGTCGGTTGGCGCGGTGATTTAGTCAGGGTTTCTTCTTATCGAAGGCGGGGCCTCGGGCGAGCCGGAGATGCGTCTGCCGTGAAAGAGGAGGCCTCAGGCGAGACGGAGTCATCTTAGGGTCGGCTGCCCTCGCCCGAGGCTAGGCTCGGGCGTGGCGTGGTCAAGTCACTCGTATGGACTGATCCCTGACTTAATCAAACCCATCAGGCCTCTGCAGCTTTATGCTGATGGGGGTTACCAGCTGAGAATTAGGCGTCTTGAGGGTACCCCTAATTATGGTCCCCGACAGTAGCCCCCGAGCCTCGAAGAGAGTGTTAACACTCGCTTGGAGGCTTGCGTCGCACTTTTTTGCAAGGGGACCAGCCTTTCTCGGTGGTACTTTGTTCCGGTGGGTGCGCGCGAGCGCACCCGCCGGGTGTAGCCCCCGAGGCCTCGGAGGAGTGGTTTCACTCCTTCGAGGTCTTAATGCCTTGCGTAATGCCTCGGCTGGTCTGGCGGTTCCCTCATGCGAGCAGGGCGTAACCCAGGTGCACTGTCGGGGCCCAAGTTCTCGGGCTGGTATGTTGACGCTATCAACGGTTCGGCCGGAGCCGGGTTTACGAGAGCAGCCCCCGAGCCTTCGCACGGAGCGAGAGGACGATCAGGGACAGACTCGACTTTTTATATACGCCCCTACGTCGCCTTTCCGCAAGGAGGAGGGGGGGAGTGCGCCATGTTACCCTCGATGGGCACCGAACATGGTGTCTCCGGTGAGCTGCAATCGGGTAATCCGAGTGGACGTCTGTGCCCCGTTCGTTAGGGGTCGGCTAGGGGCCCGGAGGCACGCCCAAAAGTACCTGCGGGTGATCTGCCGGGCCCGGTCCCCTAGCGACGGGGTCCGAGGGCTCGTTGCCTCCCTCCGATGGGATTCCGTTACAGAGTCGTTCCCGCTGGTCTCGGAAATGTCCTAGGGTACCTCGGGAGCGCAGCCCGAGCCTTGGTTATGTATCGAACGTACCCCTGGTCATCCCTCGCTCGGCGTCTGAGGCGACTGTGAACCCTTCGACAGGCCAGCCTTCGAACCCCTGATCAGTAGGGGGCACGGAGCCCGAGTAGCCTGAGGCGGTCGTGGGACCTTTCGGGGGCCGACCTTCGAACCCCTGACCAGTAGTGGGTGTCGGGCCCACGCGATCTGAGGCGGCTGTTGAACCCTTCGGGGGGCCAGCCTTCGAACCCCTGATCAGTAGGGAGGCTCGGAGCCTAGTTCCTTCGCGGGGAAGGATCCCTTTGGGGTTATCCCCCTTCTCGGTCCCTGTTGCAAGAGATAGAGAAAGAAGGAAAAGGGAAAAAGGGATTCGAAATTGAACGTCGTGGCGTACCTTTTTCGGCGTGGTCGTTTTGGCGAAGGCGAAACGTCACCAGCCGCTCCCGCCCGTAGCGCTGTCCGTCGAGCCGCGGAGTTAATGCGCCGGGGTGAGTAGTTGGCGAGGTTGCCGTTGCGCGTGCGCGAGCCGTTCGAGGTACGGGCCACGGGCGCGTCGTCTTCACGCCGTGAGAGGGGGTTCTCTTGCTGCCTCCGGATGGGACATGAGCTTGGCAGATGGCGTGACCGCTGCTCTCGCGCGCCTGCCACTGTCATTACTGCCGGCCCATTTTTGACCGCTTTTGACCGCTGCGCCAGGCCGGCGCTGCTGGGTCGCGGGCTGGGTCGCCTCGAATCGCGGTATCGGTTCCGCAATCGAGGAGGTGCGGTGGTGGAGCGAGTGGCACAGCGGCTCGCATGCAGCACCCGGCGCGCCAGTTGCACGACGCGTGGGCTTGAGCCGTCGCGCTGGCTTGTCAGGAGTCGGAGAGGCGCGTCCACTTGGCGCGGTTGCATGCCGCCTGCATGGCCGCCTGCCCCTTTCGCCCGCTGGTCCGGGCAAAAGTGGAGGGTTACTTGTAACCGCTGGGCGGTTGCGTGCGTCGTGCGCGTCGGTTCGGCTTCTTCTGCTTAGAGCCGGTCTGCATGACAGGCGGGCCCCAGCCCCCGCGCCGCAGGGGAGGACTTTGTTGGAGAAGGCTCAGCCCGCGACGGTTGAGGGCGCAAGCAGGGGGAGTTGCCTTTAAAAGGAGGGCGACCCACTTCGTAAGGTGACCATGTCTCCTACCTCCCCTATGCATTGTGTCTCTCCATCTTCCAAGCCCCCGGATGGGGGGAAACCGCCGTCTTTTCGCTCCATCACTGGAAGAACGCAACTCCGCGGGAGTTGGTACCTTTCAGCCATCGTTCGGCTTCAAGGATTTTCATCGTGCAGCCCAGCTGCACCCCTCCACCGGCGGTCGCCCAAGAGGGCGACCTCCGGCTTGATGGTGGGGGAAAGCGAGCCGGGCTGCGGCCTCCGCCCCTCCCTCAGCCTCAAGGATTTTCATCACCGGGCCAAGAGGGAGGACGAGGCGAGTCAGGGAGCTGTCTCCGTGTGGGTCGGTTGCCCTCTTCTTCCCCATGCGCCTGGGGGAGAACGGCATCCTCCAGCTTCACGGAGACTTCCTCCAGCCATGTCGGAAGCGGCGGGTCCCGAGGCGCCGGCGGACGGAAGTGGCCTCTCTACCGACGAGATTGCCGACTCCGTCCGTAGCCCTGGGTCTCCGTCTCCCGGCCTGAATGGCTGGCTCTCGTCCTCGGGGGGTGAGAGTTTTTTCCGCTGCCCCGCAGGCCCGCCCCTATCGAGTGGGGTTGTTCGTACCTGCGGGGGGGGGGGGGGAACCAGAGTTCCGTTTGTAATGGCACTTTGAGTGCCGGGTTTTTTGTTCATTTCGGCTTTTGGGGCCTGAACATGTACGCAACTCCGGCACAGAGCCGTGTTTTTTCCTCATTCCCGAGCGCTAAGACTCGTCCGCTGATTGTCTGAACCGCTTCACCAAGCGTGAGTTGCCCCGTGTCAAGGTGACGAGTGAGGTATCCGTATCCCGGAGGCGTAGGAATCCCTCGGCTCGGTCGGACCTGTTGTTCGAGGCTCCTCTAGCTTAGTTAAAGAGACCCCTCGGCCGCTCTTCGACGAGCCGAGGCCAGGGGTAGCGATATCAGCATGAGCAGAGGCGTTGTTGGCTCGGAAATGAAACCTGGTTGGCCGGAGCCTAGCCGGGTTGTCTGTTGGGAGGATCGACGTCGGAGCTGATCAGCCGAGGCTTCGGACCGAGCTGGCGCCCTCGGAAGGTGGTCGGCCGAGGCCCCGGAGGTGGCCGGCCGAGCCGTCCGCTCGGGCCGGGTTCTCGGAGTAGTCCCTGGCAGAGATTGCTCGAGCGTGGTGATGACGTCGTCCTTCGGAGCGGAGGCCCTCGGACTGCGTCGCCGTCCGAGGCTGGGTCGGGCATTGCCGAAGGTGCTGTCGATGCCGAGGGTGTCGTCGCCCTCTTCCAGCGTCAAGATCCGAGCCTGCAGGGTCAAATCATCTTGTAGCGTGGGCCTTGCGCGGCCGTTGAGGCCAGAACACATACCCTTGTTGCGTTATAAAGCTGCGTCTCTTTTCCTCTTGTTTCGAGTATCTGGACTTTTTGTCGGTAGCGGGGATGTTAGTGCGAGCAAGAGTTGCTTCTCGCGGAAGGTGATGAGTGAGGTATCCGTATCCCGGAGGCGTGGGAGTCCCTCGGCTCGGTCGGCCTTGCCGCTTACGCGTACTTTTACCCGTCCATGAGGCCCTGTCACCGACTCGGTCGAGAAGGCTCGAAGAACCGCTTCAACAGAAGAGCTTCCGTACGTAAAGACTCGTTCGATCTGCGGAGTCACTTTATCCGAGCGCGAGTTACTTATCGCAGAAGGTGATGAGTGAGGTATCCGTATCCCGGAGGCGTAGGAGTCCCTCGGCTCGGTCAGCCTTGACTGCTTACGTGTACCCCGTCATTTCCAGGACCCACTTTCCGAAGTAGTCAAAAAGCACGAAAGATGTTCTGGTGAAAGAGATTTTTTGTTCGAGGAAAATTTTGACGCAGAGGGGGTTTCCCCCCTTTTAGCCCCCGAGGGAGGGTCGGGCTTTGCCGAGGCGAGGCCGACCCTTCCTTGTTGACTAAACTTTGCGTGGGTGCGGGGTATATGAACAACTTGGAAACATCTTAAGGGTAGAAGCGACGTAGCTGTTGGATGTTCCAAGCGTTGTCGTAGACCTCGCCTTGACTGTTGGCCAGCTTGTACGTTCCGGGCTTCAGAACTTTGGCGATGATGAACGGCCCCTCCCAGGGGGGCGTGAGCTTGTGCCTCCCTCGGGCGTCTTGCCGTAGCCGAAGCACCAGATCGCCCACCTGGAGATCTCGGGGTCGGACCCCTCGGGCGTGGTAGCGTCGCAGGGACTGCTGATACCGCGCCGAGTGTAGTAAGGCCCTGTCCCGAGCCTCATCCAGCTGGTCCAGCGAGTCTTCTCGGCTAGCTTGGTTGCTTACTTCGTTGTAGGCCCTCGTCCTCGGGGAGCCGTATTCCAGGTCCGTGGGCAAGATGGCCTCGGCCCCGTAGACCAGGAAGAACGGCGTGAAACCCGTGGCTCGGCTTGGCGTCGTCCTCAGGCTCCAGACCACCGAGGGGAGTTCCTTCATCCATCGCTTGCCGAACTTGTTGAGGTTGTTGTAGATCCGAGGCTTGAGCCCTTGTAGAATCATGCCGTTGGCACGTTCCACTTGCCCATTCGACATGGGGTGAGCTACGGCGGCCCAGTCCACCCGGATGTTGTGATCCTCGCAAAAATCCAAGAATTTTTTGCCGGTGAACTGGGTGCCGTTGTCGGTGATGATGGAGTTCGGGACTCCGAAGCGATGGATGATGTTGGTGAAGAATGCCACCGCCTGCTCGGACCTGATGCTGTTCAGGGGTCGGACCTCGATCCATTTGGAGAATTTGTCGATGGCGACCAGCAGGTGCGTGTAGCCCCCGGGCGCCTTCTGCAAAGGGCCGACGAGGTCCAGACCCCACACAGCGAAGGGCCAGGTGATGGGTATCGTCTGCAGAGCCTGAGCGGGCATGTGGGTCTGCTTCGCATAGAATTGGCACCCTTCGCAGGCGCGGACAATTCTTGTGGCGTCAGCCACCGCCGTTGGCCAGTAGAAGCCTTGGCGGAAAGCGTTCCCGACGAGGGTTCGAGGTGCTGCATGGTGACCGCAAGCCCCCGAGTGTATTTCCCGCAGGAGTTCCTGACCTTCGGCGATGGAGATGCATCGCTGGAGGATGCCCGAGGGGCTACGGTGGTAGAGCTCCTTCTCATCGCCCAGCAAGACGAACGATTTGGCGCGTCGCGCCACCCGCCGAGCCTCGGCTCGGTCGAGGGGCAGTTCTCCTCGGTGGAGATATTGCAGGTATGGGGTCTGCCAATCTTGATCTGGCACGACCCCGTCCTGCTCCTCCTCGATGCGCAGCGCTTCGCCCTCGGGCTCCGAGGGTTCCTCGGGTTGAGCCGAGGATGGCTCGGGCTGGGCCGAGGTCACCTCGGACGAGGCCGAGGGTGCCTCGGGCTCGGGCGCGTCGCCTATCTTGACGGAGGGTTGGTGCAGATCTCGGGAGAAGACGTCCGGGGGAACCGTCGTTCGCCCCGAGGCTATCTTCGCCAGCTCGTCCGCCGTCTCGTTGTAGCGCCGGGCGATGTGGTTGAGCTCGAGCCCGTAGAACTTGTCTTCCAGGCGTCGAACCTCTTCACAGTAGGCCTCCATCTTCGGGTCGCGGCAGAGGGAGTTCTTCATGACTTGGTCGATGACGAGCTGCGAGTCGCCGCGTGCATCGAGGCGTCGGACCCCTAGCTCGATGGCGATTCGCAATCCGTTGATCAGAGCCTCGTACTCAGCCACATTGTTGGACGCCGGGAAATGGAGGCGGAGCACGTAGCGCAGGTGTTTCCCGAGGGGCGAGACGAAAAGCAGGCCCGCGCCAGCTCCCGTCTTCATCAGCGACCCGTCGAAAAACATGGTCCAGAGCTCTGGTTGGATCGGAGCCGTTGGCAACTGGGTATCGACCCGTTCGGCTACGAAATCCGCCAGTACCTGGGACTTGATGGCCTTCCGAGGGGCGAACGAGATTGCCTCGCCCATGATTTCCACCGCCCACTTCGCGATCCGCCCCGAGGCTTCTCGGCACTGGATGATCTCCCCCAGGGGGAAGGATGACACCACAGTCACCAGATGGGACTCGAAGTAATGTCGCAGCTTTCGCCTCGTCAGGATCACTGCGTATAGCAGCTTCTGGACTTGCGGGTAGCGGATCTTGGTCTCGGACAGCACTTCGCTGACGAAGTAAACTGGCCTCTGAATGGGCAAAGCATGCCCCTCTTCCTGCCTTTCGACTACGATCGCGGCGCTGACCACCTGAGTGGTTGCGGCGACGTAGACCAGGAGGGTTTCTCCATCAGCTGGGGGCACCAAGATGGGCGCCTGGGTGAGGAGCGCCTTCAGGTTCCCGAGGGCTTCCTCGGCCTCGGGAGTCCAAGTGAAGCACTCGGCCTTCCTTAAGAGGCGGTACAGGGGCAGGCCTCTTTCGCTGAGGCGCGAGATGAAACGGCTCAAGGCCGCGAGGCATCCCATGACCCTCTGTACGCCTTTTAAGTCCTTGATGGGCCCCATGCTTGTGATGGCCGCGATCTTCTCCGGGTTGGCTTCGATGCCACGCTCGGAGACGATAAATCCCAAAAGCATGCCCTGGGGCACCCCGAAGACGCACTTCTCGGGATTGAGCTTGACGCCCTTCGCCTTGAGACACCGGAATGTCAGTTCGAGGTCGGAGAGAAGGTCGGAGGCTTTCCTCGTCTTGACTACGATGTCGTCGACGTAGGCCTCGACCGTGCGACCGATGTGTTCGCCGAACACATGGTTCATGCACCGCTGGTAGGTTGCACCCGCGTTCCTCAAACCGAACGGCATTGTGACATAACAGTACATGCCGAAGGGCGTGATGAAAGAAGTCGCGAGCTGGTCGGACTCTTTCATCTTGATTTGATGATACCCTGAGTAGGCATCGAGGAAAGACAGGGTTTCGCACCCTGCAGTGGAGTCCACAATCTGATCGATGCGAGGTAGAGGGTAGGGGACCTTCGGACACGCTTTGTTGAGACCAGTGTAGTCTACACACATCCGCCACTTCCCCCCTTTTTCCTCACAAGTACAGGGTTGGCAAGCCATTCGGGATGGAATACCTCTTTAATGAACCCTGCTGCCATCAACTTGTGGATCTCCTCGCCTATCACCCTGCGCCTTTCCTCATCGAATCGGCGCAGAGGCTGTCTGACCGGTCGGGCCCCGGCCCGAATACCAGCGAGTGCTCGGCGACATCCCTCGGTATGCCGGGCATGTCCGAGGGACTCCACGCAAAGACGTCGGCGTTTGCGCGGAGAAAGTCGACGAGCACTGCTTCCTATTTGGGGTCGAGCCCGGAACCGATCCGGATCTGCTGGATCTGCTTGGAGGTGTCGCCACTGGGGTCGAGAGGGACGGCCTTAACCGTCTCCGCTGGCTCGAAGTTGCCGGCATGTCGCTTCACGTCCGGCACCTCTCGGGAGAGGCTTTCCAGGTCGGCAATGAGGGCCTCGGACTCGGCGAGGGCCTCGGCGTACTCCACGCACTCCACATCGCATTCGAATGCGTGTTTGTACGTGGGGCCGACGGTGATGACCCCGTTGGGGCCCGGCATCTTGAGCTTCAGGTAGGTGTAGTTGGGGATGGCCATGAACTTCGCGTAGCATGGCCTTCCCAACACTGCGTGGTAGGTTCCTCGGAACCCGACCACCTCGAACGTCAAAGTCTCCCTTCGGAAGTTGGAGGGTGTTCCGAAGTAGACAGAGAGGTCGAGCTGTCCGAGGGGCTGGACACGCTTCCCGGGGATGATCCCATGGAAGGGCGCAGCGCCTGCTCGGACGGATGACAGGTCGATGCGCAGGAGCCTGAGGGTCTCAGCGTAGATGATGTTGAGGCAGCTGCCTCCATCCATCAGGACCTTGGTGAGCCTGACGTCGCCGACGATGGGGTCGACGACGAGCGGGTACTTCCCCGGGCTCGGCACGTGGTCGGGGTGGTCGTCCCGGTCGAAGGTGATGGGCTTGTCAGACCAGTCCAGGTAGACTGGCGCCGCCACCTTCACCGAGCAGACCTCCCGACGCTCTTGCTTACGATGCCGAGCCGAGGCGTTTGCCGCATGCCCTCCATAGATCATGAAGCAATCGCGGACCTCTGGGAACTCTCCTGCTTGGCGATCCTCCCTTTTGTCGTCGTCGCGGGCCTTGCCACCCTCTGCGGGCGGCCCGGCCCGATGGAAGTGGCGCCGAAGCATGACGCACTCCTCGAGGGTGTGCTTGACGGGCCCCTGATGGTAGGGGCACGTCTCCTTGAGTGCCTTGTCGAAGAGGTTAGCACCTCCGGGGGGCTTCCGAGGGTTCTTGTGCTCGGCGACGGCGACAAGGTCTGCATCGGGAACGTCGCGTTTCGCTTGCGACTTCCTCCTGCCTTTCTTCTTGGCGCCGCGCGGAGTAGACGCCTCGGGGGCATCTTCCGACGGGCGGCCCTGGGGCTGCTTGTCCTTTCGGAAGATGGCCTCTACCGCCTCCTGGCCGGAGGCGAACTTGGTGGCGATGTCCATCAGCTCGCTCGCCCTGGTGGGGGTCTTGCGACCCAGCTTGCTCACCAGGTCGCGGCAGGTGGTGCCGGCGAGGAACGCGCCGATGACATCGGAGTCAGTGATGTTGGGCAGCTCGGTGCGCTGCTTCGAGAATCGCCGGATGTAGTCCCGGAGAGACTCTCCCGGCAGTTGCCGACAGCTTCGGAGGTCCCAGGAATTCCCGGGGCGCACGTACGTGCCCTGGAAGTTGCCGGCGAAAGCCTGGACCAGATCTTCCCAGTTGGAAATCTGCCCCGGAGGCAAGTGCTCCAACCAGGCACGAGCGGTGTCGGAGAGGAACAGGGGGAGGTTTCGGATGATGAGGTTGTCATCGTCCGTCCCACCCAGTTGACAGGCCAGGCGGTAGTCCGCAAGCCACAATTCCGGTCTCGTTTCCCCCGAGTACTTCGTGATAGTAGTCGGGGGTCGGAATCGGGGCGGAAATGGCGCCCGCCGAATGGCTCGGCTAAAGACCTGCGAACCGGGTGGTTCGGGCGAGGGACTCCGATCCTCCCCGCTGTCGTAGCGTCCCCCACGCCTGGGGTGATAGCCTCGGCGCACCCTTTCGTCGAGGCGTGCCCGACGGTCGCGATGAGGGTGCTTGTCGCCGAGGTGGCCCGGGGCCGCAGGCGCGGTGTTGCGCGTGCGCCCGGTGAAGACCGAGGCTTCCCGCGTGAGTCGGGAAGTCGCGGCACGAGGTTCCGAGGGGTACCCCTGCCTTCGGGAGGCAGAGCTTTCGGCCCGCCGAGCCGCAGCGCCTTCCAGGAGATGCTTGAGTTCTCCCTGGATTCGCCGACCCTCGGTGGTTGATGACTCCGGCACTGCGCGGAGGAGCATCGCTGCGGCGGCCAGGTCCTGACCGGTTCCGCCGGACGCGGGTGGCGGTCTGTCCCTGGCATCGTTGGCGATGCGGTGCTGGAGACCTTGGGGCAGGTGACGTATTCCTCCGGCCGGGGGTTGGCTCGCCCACACCTGCCCGATGTTCTGGCGGATTGCCTCGAGCGCTCCTGCTCCCTCATCGAGCCCGGCCTGCGCCCCGCGGACTTGCTCGAGCTGTGGGTCGTGACCCCCCGCCGGAACGGGGACCACAGCTAGCTCCCGCGGGATGTCGGCGCGAGGCGCTGGCCTAGGGGGATCACCATCCTCCGGCATGCCGAGACAGCCGCCTCCGGAGGGATCCCCTAGCTCGATGTGGAAACATTCGCGACTCGGGCCGCAGTCCTTGTCGCCAAGGCTGCGGCTGCCGTCGGAACAGTCGGAGAGGCAGTAGTCACATGCGGTCATGAAGTCCCGCATGGCACTAGGGTTGCCAGATCCGGAGAAATCCCAACAGATGCTGGGGTCGTCATCTTCCTCGGACCCAGAGGGTCCGTAGGTCGAGACACCCGTCAATCGGTCCCAAGGCGACCGCACACGAAACCCCAGAGAGGTTGCACTCGCCTCAATGTGAGTGCCCGCCAAAGCGAGGTCGCCAGGCGGGCTGAGGTCGAGTCGAAATGACGAAAGATGGGGAGCAGTCGGTACCTTTTTGTCGACGAGGAGCGATGAAGTCACGTCGGGGGCTGATCGCGCCGTCGTCCTGGGTACGAGGGCGACGTCCTGCAGGCCCACCGTGAGCGTGCTGGCGTCGTCCACCTGCTCGGGGTCGACGTGTTGCGGGGGGTTGGCACTCGCCTTCGCCTCGAACGCAAGGGCGACGCTTGGCGTGTCCTCCGTTGAGGCGCCGGGGATGTCGATTTGCTCGACAGCCGTCGGAGCGCGGCCTCCCGCTCGGCCCTGGTTGCCCCGCCTCCTCCTCCGATGGCGAGGGAGAGGACGGAGCGAGCTCGAAAGCTGTCCTTCCCCCACGCGGGAAAGGCGTCGTCGATTCTGCCGCTGGCGGGCGGGTTGTCCGCCACCATCGTCGCTGTCGCGCCGCGGTGGAAGGAGTATCATGTCGTAGCTGCTGTCGAGAGACATGAACTCGAGGCTCCCGAAACGGAGCACCGTCCCGGGTTGAAGAGGTCGTTGGAGACTGCCCATCTGGAGCTTGACGGGAAACTGCTCGTCAACACGCAGCGTGCCCCTACCTGGCGCGCCAACTGTCGGCGTTCCGAGACCGGGGGGTCCCCGAGCCGACGAGTGAGAGTGCCGCGTGCCCCAGCCCAGATGGGTCGAGCGCGTGGGCGAGCGCGAAGGGGGGAACAGAGAGAGAGGTCGGTGGCCGGAGCCGGGTCGTGGGGGAGTCGGAGAATTCCCGCGGCCTTCGTGTTCGTCCCGCGCCCAGGTCGGGTGCGCTTGCAGTAGGGGGTTACAAGCGTCCGCGCGAGGTGAGGGGGAGCGAGCGGCCCCGAGAGAGCGCCTGCCCCTGCCCTTCGTCCCCGCGAGGCCAACCTTCTCTAAGAAGGCCCTGGTCCTTCCTTTTATAGTCGTAAGGAGAGGATCCAGGTGTACAAGATGGGGGTGTAGCAAGGTGCTACGTGTCTAGCGAGGGAGAGCTAGCGCCCTAAGTACATGCCTAGGTGGCAGCCGGAGAGATCTTGGCACCCTGTTGGTGTGGCGTCGTGGCTGTTGGAGGAGTAACGGAGCCGGACGGAGGGACAGCTGTCGGAGTGGCTGGACCCTTGCTGACGTCCTCCTGCTTTCGTAAGGGAGCTGAGAGCCGCCATCGTCATGGTCTAGCGGGGCGCCATCATTTGCCTATCTGGCGTAGCTGGCCAGATGGGACACCGGTCTTGTTCTCCGCGACCCAAGTAGGCTCAGGGCAGGGTGATGATGACGCTTCCTGTTGACGTGGCGGTCTCGTGTCCTAGGTCGGGCGTCGTGGAGGCTCCTCCGAAGCCAAGATCGAGTCCGTCCTGCAAGACAGAGGCAGAGTCCGAGCCCTGGGTCGGGCGAGGCGGAGATCGATCGGCAGAGGCCGAGGCGGAGTCCGAGCCCTGGGTCGGGCGAGGCGGAGTTCGTCGTCTTCCGGGGCCTTAGCCCGAGTCCGAGCCCTGGGTCGGGCGGAGCGGAGTTCGCCGTCTTCCGGGGCCTTAGCCCGAGTCCAAGCCCTGGGTCGGGCGGAGCGGAGTTCGCCGTCTTCCGGGGCCTTAGCCCGAGTCCGAGCCCTGGGTCGGGCGGAGCGGAGTTCGCCGTCTTCCGGGGCCTTAGCCCGAGTCCGAGCCCTGGGTCGGGCAGAGCCTCCTATGGCACCTCTGGCGAAGTCTGGTCGCCCGTCGGTCTTACCTTTTGTGTTAAACGCCCCGGTGACTGGGTCGGTTGGCGCGGTGATTTAGTCAGGGTTTCTTCTTATCGAAGGCGGGGCCTCGGGCGAGCCGGAGATGCGTCTGCCGTGAAAGAGGAGGCCTCAGGCGAGACAGAGTCATCTTAGGGTCGGCTGCCCTCGCCCGAGGCTAGGCTCGGGCGTGGCGTGGTCAAGTCACTCGTATGGACTGATCCCTGACTTAATCAAACCCATCAGGCCTCTGCAGCTTTATGCTGATGGGGGTTACCAGCTGAGAATTAGGCGTCTTGAGGGTACCCCTAATTATGGTCCCCGACAATTAGTAAGACAAGTGTCGGGGACCATAATTAGGGGTACCCTCAAGACGCCTAATTCTCAGCTGGTAACCCCCATCAGCATAAAGCTGCAGAGGCCTGATGGGTTTGATTAAGTCAGGGATCAGTCCATACGAGTGACTTGGTCACGCCACGCCCGAGCCTAGCCTCGGGCGAGGGCAGCCGACCCTAAGATGACTCCGTCTCGCCTGAGGCCTCCTCTTTCACGGCAGACGCATCTCCGGCTCGCCCGAGGCCCCGCCTTCGATAAGAAGAAACCCTGACTAAATCACCGCGCCAACCGACCCAGTCACCGGGGCGTTTAACACAAAAGGTAAGACCGACGGGCGACCAGACTTCGCCAGAGGTGCCATAGGAGGCTCTGCCCGACCCAGGGCTCGGACTCGGGCTAAGGCCCCGGAAGACGGCGAACTCCGCTCCGCCCGACCCAGGGCTCGGACTCGGGCTAAGGCCCCGGAAGACGGCGAACTCCGCTCCACCCGACCCAGGGCTCGGACTCGGGCTAAGGCCCCGGAAGACGGCGAACTCCGCTCCGCCCGACCCAGGGCTCGGACTCGGGCTAAGACCCCGGAAGACGGCGAACTCCGCTCCGCCCGACCCAGGGCTCGGACTCGGGCTAAGGCCCCGGAAGACGACGAACTCCGCCTCGCCCGACCCAGGGCTCGGACTCCGCCTCAGCCTCTGCCGAACGATCTCCGCCTCGCCCGACCCAGGGCTCAGACTCTGCCTCTGTCTTGCAGGACGGACTCGACCTCGGCTTCGGAGGAACCTCCACGACGCCCGACCTAGGACACGAGACCGCCACGTCGACAGGAAGCGTCATCATCACCCTGCCCTGAGCCGACTTGGGTTGCAGAGAACAAGACCGGCGTCCCATCTGGCCAGCTACGCCAGATAGGCAAATGATGGCGCCCCGCTAGACCATGACGACGGTGGCTCTCAGCTCCCTTACGAAAGCAGGAGGACGTCAGCAAGGGTCCAGCCACTCCGACAGCTGTCCCTCCGTCCGGCTCCGTTACTCCTCCAACAGCCACGACGCCACACCAACAGGGTGCCAAGATCTCTCCGGCTGCCACCTAGGCATGTACTTAGGGCGCTAGCTCTCCCTCGCTAGACACGTAGCACCTTGCTACACCCCCATCTTGTACACCTGGATCCTCTCCTTACGACTATAAAAGGAAGGACCAGGGCCTTCTTAAAAAAGGTTGGCCTCGCGGGGACGAAGGGCAGGGGCAGGCGCTCTCTCGGGGCCGCTCACTTCCCCTCACCTCGCGCGGACGCTTGTAACCCCCTACTGCAAGCGCACCCGACCTGGGCGCGGGACGAACACGAAGGCCGCGGGAATTCTCCGACTCCCCCACGACCCGGCTCCGGCCACCGACCGCTCTCTCTGTTCCCCCCTTCGCGCTCGCCCACGCGCTCGACCCATCTGGGCTGGGGCACGCAGCACACTCACTCGTCGGCTCAGGGACCCCCCGGTCTCGGAACGCCGACAGTTGGCGCGCCAGGTAGGGGCACGCTGCGTGTTGACGAGCAGTTTCCCGTCAAGCTCCAGATGGGCAGTCTCCAACGACCTCTTCAACCCGGGACGGTGCTCCGTTTCGGGAACCTCGAGTTCATGTCTCTCGACGGCAACTACGACATAATACTCCTTCCACCGCCGCGCGACAGCGACAATGGTGGCGGACAGCCCACCCGCCGGCGGCGGAATCGACGACGTCTTTCCCGCGTGGGGGAAGGACAACTTTCGAGCTCGCCCCATCCTCTCCCTCGCCATCGGAGGAGGAGGAGGCGGGGCAACCAGGGCCGAGCGGGAGGCCGCGCTCCGATGGCTGTCGAGCAAATCGACATCCCCGGCGCCTCAACGGAGGACACGCTAAGCGTTGCCCTCGCGTTCGAGGCGAAGGCGAGCGTCATCCCCCCGCAACACGTCGACCCCGAGCAGATGGACGACGCTAGCACGCTCACGGAGGGCCTGCAGGACGTCGCCCTCGTACCCAAGACGACGGCGCGGTCAGCCCCCGACGTGACTTCGTCGCTCCTCGTCGACAAAAAGGTACCGACTGCTCCCCATCTTTCGTCATTTCGACTCGACCTCAGCCCGCCTGGCGACCTCGCTTTGGCGGGCGCTCACATTGAGGCGAGTGCAACCTCTCTGGGGTTTCGTGTGCGGTCGCCTTGGGACCGATTGACGGGTGTCTCGACCTACGGACCCTCTGGGTCCGAGGAAGATGACGACCCCAGCATCTGCTGGGATTTCTCCGGATCTGGCAACCCTAGTGCCATGCGGGACTTCATGACCGCATGTGACTACTGCCTCTCCGACTGTTCCGACGGCAGCCGCAGCCTTGGCGACAAGGACTGCGGCCCGAGCCGCGAATGTTTCCACATCGAGCTAGGGGATCCCTCCGGAGGCGGCTGTCTCGGCATGCCGGAGGATGGTGATCCCCCTAGGCCAGCGCCTCGCGCCGACATCCCGCGGGAGCTAGCTATGGTCCCCGTTCCGGCGGGGGGTCACGACCCACAGCTCGAGCAAGTCCGCGGGGCGCAGGCCGGGCTCGATGAGGAAGTAGGAGCGCTCGAGGTAATCCGCCAGAACATCGGGCAGGTATGGGCGAGCCAGCCCCCGGCCGGAGGAATGCGTCACCTGCCCCAAGGTCTCCAGCACCGCATCACCAACGATGCCAGGGACAGACTGCCACCCGCGTCCGGCGGAACCGGTCAGGACCTGGCCGCCACAGCGATGCTCCTCCGCGCAATGCCGGAGTCATCAACCACCGAGGGTCGGCGAATCCAGGGAGAACTCAAGCATCTCCTGGAAGGCGCTGCGGCTCGGCGGGCCGAAAGCTCTGCCTCCCGAAGGCAGGGGTACCCCTCGGAACCTCGTGCCGCGACTTCCCGACTCACGCGGGAAGCCTCGGTCTTCACCGGGCGCACGCGCAACACCGCGCCTGCGGCCCCGGGCCACCTCGGCGACAAGCACCCTCATCGCGACCGTCGGGCACGCCTCGACGAAAGGGTGCGCCGAGGCTATCACCCCAGGCGTGGGGGACGCTACGACAGCGGGGAGGATCGGAGTCCCTCGCCCGAACCACCCGGTCCGCAGGTCTTTAGCCGAGCCATTCGGCGGGCGCCATTTCGGCCCCACGTACAAACACGCATTCGAATGCGATGTGGAGTGCGTGGAGTACGCCGAGGCCCTCGCCGAGTCCGAGGCCCTCATTGCCGACCTGGAAAGCCTCTCCCGAGAGGTGCCAGACGTGAAGCGACATGCCGGCAACTTCGAGCCAGCGGAGACGGTTAAGGCCGTCCCTCTCGACCCCAGTGGCGACACCTCCAAGCAGATCCGGATCGGTTCCGGGCTCGACCCCAAATAGGAAGCAGTGCTCGTCGACTTTCTCCGCGCAAACGCCGACGTCTTTGCGTGGAGTCCCTCGGACATGCCCGGCATACCGAGGGATGTCGCCGAGCACTCGCTGGATATTCGGGCCGGGGCCCGACCGGTCAGACAGCCTCTGCGCCGATTCGACGAGGAAAGGCGCAGGGTGATAGGCGAGGAGATCCACAAGTTGATGGCAGCAGGGTTCATTAAAGAGGTATTCCATCCCGAATGGCTTGCCAACCCTGTACTTGCGAGGAAAAAAGGGGGGAAGTGGCGGATGTGTGTAGACTACACTGGTCTCAACAAAGCATGTCCGAAGGTCCCCTACCCTCTACCTCGCATCGTTCAGATCGTGGACTCCACTGCAGGGTGCGAAACCCTGTCTTTCCTCGATGCCTACTCAGGGTATCATCAAATCAAGATGAAAGAGTCCGACCAGCTCGCGACTTCTTTCATCACGCCCTTCGGCATGTACTGTTATGTCACAATGCCGTTCGGTTTGAGGAACGCGGGTGCAACGTACCAGCGGTGCATGAACCATGTGTTCGGCGAACACATTGGTCGCACGGTCGAGGCCTACGTCGATGACATCGTAGTCAAGACGAGGAAAGCCTCCGACCTTCTCTCCGACCTCGAACTGACATTCCGGTGTCTCAAGGCGAAGGGCGTCAAGCTCAATCCCGAGAAGTGCGTCTTCGGGGCGCCCCGAGGCATGCTCTTGGGATTCATCGTCTCCGAGCGTGGCATCGAAGCCAACCCGGAGAAGATCGCGGCCATCACAAGCATGGGGCCCATCAAGGACTTAAAAGGCGTACAGAGGGTCATGGGATGCCTCGCGGCCTTGAGCCGTTTCATCTCGCGCCTCGGCGAAAGAGGTCTGCCCCTGTACCGCCTCTTAAGGAAGGCCGAGTGCTTCACTTGGACTCCCGAGGCCGAGGAAGCCCTCGGGAACCTGAAGGCGCTCCTCACCCAGGCGCCCATCTTGGTGCCCCCAGCTGATGGAGAAACCCTCCTGGTCTACGTCGCCGCAACCACTCAGGTGGTCAGCGCCGCGATCGTAGTCGAAAGGCAGGAAGAGGGGCATGCTTTGCCCATTCAGAGGCCAGTTTACTTCGTCAGCGAAGTGCTGTCCGAGACCAAGATCCGCTACCCGCAAGTCCAGAAGCTGCTATACGCAGTGATCCTGACGAGGCGAAAGCTGCGACATTACTTCGAGTCCCATCCGGTGACTGTGGTGTCATCCTTCCCCCTGGGGGAGATCATCCAGTGCCGAGAGGCCTCGGGGCGGATCGCGAAGTGGGCGGTGGAAATCATGGGCGAGGCAATCTCGTTTGCCCCTCGGAAGGCCATCAAGTCCCAGGTACTGGCGGATTTCGTAGCTGAATGGGTCGATACCCAGTTGCCGACGGCCCCGATCCAGCCGGAGCTCTGGACCATGTTTTTCGACGGGTCGCTGATGAAGACAGGAGCTGGCGCGGGCCTGCTCTTCGTCTCGCCCCTCGGGAAACACCTGCGCTACGTGCTCCGCCTCCATTTCCCGGCGTCCAACAATGTGGCTGAGTACGAGGCTCTGATCAACGGATTGCGAATCGCCATCGAGCTAGGGGTCCGACGCCTCGATGCACGCGGCGACTCGCAGCTCGTCATCGACCAAGTCATGAAGAACTCCCTCTGCCGCGACCCGAAAATGGAGGCCTACTGTGAGGAGGTTCGACGCCTGGAAGACAAGTTCTATGGGCTCGAGCTTAACCACATCGCCCGGCGCCACAACGAGACTGCGGACGAGCTGGCGAAGATAGCCTCGGGGCGAACGACGGTTCCCCCGGACGTCTTCTCCCGGGATCTGCACCAACCCTCCGTCAAGATAGGCGACGCGCCCGAGCCCGAAGCACCCTCGGCCTCGTCCGAGGTGACCTCGGCCCAGCCCGAGCCATCCTCGGCTCACCCCGAGGAACCCTCGGAGCCCGAGGGCGAAGCGCTGCGCATCGAGGAGGAGCAGAACGGGGTCGTGCCAGATCAAGATTGGCAAACCTCGTACCTGCAATATCTCCGCCAAGGAGAACTGCCCCTCGACCGAATCGAGGCTCGGCGGGTAGCGCGACGCGCCAAATCGTTCGTCTTGCTGGGCGATGAGAAGGAGCTCTACCACCGAAGCCCCTCGGGCATCCTCCAGCGATGCATCTCCATCGCCGAGGGTCAGGAACTCCTGCGGGAAATACACTCGGGGGCTTGCGGTCATCATGCAGCACCTCGAACCCTCGTCGGGAACGCTTTCCGCCAAGGCTTCTACTGGCCAACGGCGGTGGCTGACGCCACTAGAATTGTCCGCGCCTGCGAAGGGTGCCAATTCTATGCGAAGCAGACCCACCTGCCCGCTCAGGATCTGCAGACGATACCCATCACCTGGCCCTTCGCTGTGTGGGGTCTGGACCTCGTCGGCCCTCTGCAGAAGGCGCCCGGGGGCTACACGCACCTGCTGGTCGCCATCGACAAATTCTCCAAATGGATCGAGGTCCGACCCCTGAACAGCATCAGGTCCGAGCAGGCGGTGGCATTCTTCACCAACATCATCTATCGCTTCGGAGTCCCGAACTCCATCATCACCGACAACGGCACCCAGTTCACCGGCAAAAAATTCTTGGATTTTTGCGAGGATCACAACATCCGGGTGGACTGGGCCGCCGTAGCTCATCCCATGTCGAATGGGCAAGTAGAGCGTGCCAATGGCATGATCCTACAAGGGCTCAAGCCTCGGATCTACAACAACCTCAACAAGTTCGGCAAGCGATGGATGAAGGAACTCCCCTCGGTGGTCTGGAGCCTGAGGACGACGCCAAGCCGAGCCACGGGTTTCACGCCATTCTTCCTGGTCTACGGGGCCGAGGCCATCTTGCCCACGGACCTGGAATACGGCTCCCCGAGGACGAGGGCCTACGACGAAGAAAGCAACCAAGCTAGCCGAGAAGACTCGCTGGACCAGCTGGATGAGGCTCGGGACAGGGCCTTACTACACTCGGCGCGGTATCAGCAGTCCCTGCGACGCTACCACGCCCGAGGGGTCCGACCCCGAGATCTCCAGGTGGGCGATCTGGTGCTTCGGCTGCGGCAAGACGCCCGAGGGAGGCACAAGCTCACGCCCCCCTGGGAGGGGCCGTTCATCATCGCCAAAGTTCTGAAGCCCGGAACGTACAAGCTGGCCAACAGTCAAGGCGAGGTCTACGGCAACGCTTGGAACATCCAACAGCTACGTCGCTTCTACCCTTAAGATGTTTCCAAGTTGTTCATATACCCCGCACCCACGCAAAGTTTAGTCAACAATGAAGGGTCGGCCTCGCCTCGGCAAAGCCCGACCCTCCCTCGGGGGCTAAAAGGGGGGAAACCCCCTCTGCGTCAAAATTTTCCTCGAACAAAAAATCTCTTTCACCAGAACATCTTTCGTGCTTTTTGACTACTTCGGAAAGTGGGTCCTGGAAACGACGGGGTACACGTAAGCAGTCAAGGCTGACCGAGCCGAGGGACTCCTACGCCTCCGGGATACGGATACCTCACTCATCACCTTCTGCGATAAGTAACTCGCGCTCGGATAAAGTGACTCCGCAGATCGAACGAGTCTTTACGTACGGAAGCTCTTCTGTTGAAGCGGTTCTTCGAGCCTTCTCAACCGAGTCGGTGACAGGGCCTCATGGACGGGTAAAGGTACGCGTAAGCGGCGAGGCCGACCGAGCCGAGGGACTCCCACGCCTCCGGGATACGGATACCTCACTCATCACCTCCCGCGAGAAGCAACTCTTGCTCGCACTAACATCCCTGCTACCGACGAAAAGTCCAGATACTTGAAACAAGAGGAAGAGAGACGCAGCTTTATAACGCAGCAAGGGTGCGTATTCTGGCCTCAACGGCCGCGCAAGGCCCACGCTACAAGACGATTTGACCCTGCAGGCTCGGATCTTGACGCTGGAAGAGGGCGACGACACCCTCGGCATCGACAGCACCTTCGGCAAGGCCCGACCTAGCCTCGGACGGCGACGCGGTCCGAGGGCCTCCGCTCCGAAGGACGACGTCATCACCACGCTCGAGCGATCTCTGCTAGGGACTTCTCCGAGAACCCGGCCCGAGCGGACGGCTCGGCCGGCCACCTCCGGGGCCTCGGCCGACCACCTTCCGAGGGCGCCAGCTCGGCCCGAAGCCTCGGCTGATCAGCTCCGACGTCGATCCTCCCAACAGACAACCCGGCTAGGCTCCGGCCAACCAGGTTTCATTTCCGAGCCAACTTTGCCTCTGCTCATGATGATATCGCTACCCCTGGCCTCGGCTCGTCGAAGAGCGGCCGAGGGGTCTCTTTAACTAAGCTAGAGGAGCCTCGGGCAACAGGTCCGACCGAGCCGAGGGATTCCTACGCCTCCGGGATACGGATACCTCACTCGTCACCTTGACACGGGGCAACTCACGCTTGGTGAAGCGGTTCAGACAATCAGCGGACGAGTCTTAGTGCTCGGAAATGAGGAAAAAACACGGCTCTGTGCCGGAGTTACATACATGTTCAGGCCCCGAAAGCCGAAATGAGCAAAAAACCCGGCACTCGAAGTGCCATTACAAACGGAACTCCGGTTCCCCCCCGCAGGTACGAACAACCCCACTCGATGGGGGTAGGCCTGCGGGGCAGCAGAAGACCGACGAACGGCACGTCGCCGCCCGCCCCGGTAGCGGCGACGATGAAGACGTCTGTCCTGGGGGGCCCAATAGCAGCAGTGATGGCCTCAGGGCGGATGCTGCTGCTGGGAGGCCCCCGCCCTTGCCCAAACTCGAGAGGCAAGGACGGACAGAAGGCCGTAGAGTCGGAGGTCGATCCGTGGCCAACCTCGGCTGTCGCGCCGGCGGAAGAACCTCTTCCAGCTGCCGTGGCAGGAGGCGGCACCGGGGGCGGCTCCGAGAGTGCTCGGCTCAGAGAGCCGGGCACGCTGCAGCTGTTGGCGCCACGGGCGACTCCCGCCCTTCCCCCCGATCACTGAGGGAAGGAGCGGGTCACCACCCGCGCAGGGACCAACCCCGACCCGGCACACGCCCCTCCTCAGCCCTGGTGATGAAAATCCTTGAGGCTGAGGGAGGGGCAGAGGCCGCAGCCCGGCTCGCTTCCCCCCACCATCAAGCCGGAAGTCACCACCCTGGGTGACCGCCGGTGGAGGGGTGCAGCCGGGCTGCATGATGAAAATCCTTGAAGCCGAACGATGGCTGAAAGGTACCAACTCCCACGGAGTTGCGTTCCTCCGGCGATGGAGCGATAAGACAGCGGTTTCCCCCCATCCGAGGGCTTGGAAGATGGAGAGACACAATGCATAGGGGAGGTAGGAGACATGGTCACCTTACGAAGTGGGTCGCCCTCCTTTTAAAGGCAACTCCCCCTGCTTGCGCCCTCAACCGTCGCGGGCTGAGCCTTCTCCAACAAAGTCCTCCCCTGCGGCGCGGGGGCTGGGGCCCGCCTGTCATGCAGACCGGCTCTAAGCAGAAGAAGCCGAACCGACGCGCACGACGCACGCAACCGCCCAGCGGTTATAAGTAACCCTCCACTTTTGCCCGGACCAGCGGGCGAAAGGGGCAGGCGGCCATGCAGGCGGCATGCAACCGCGCCAAGTGGACGCGCCTCTCCGACTCCTGACAAGCCAGCGCGACGGCTCAAGCCCACGCGTCGTGCAACTGGCGCGCCGGGTGCTGCATGCGAGCCGCTGTGCCACTCGCTCCACCACCGCACCTCCTCGATTGCGGAACTGATACCGCGATTCGAGGCGACCCAGCCCGCGACCCAGCAGCGCCGGCCTGGCGCAGCGGTCAAAAGCGGTCAAAAATGGGCCGGCAGTAATGACGGTGGCAGGCGTGCGAGAGCAGCGGTCACGCCATCTGCCAAGCTCATGTCCCATCCGGAGGCAGCAAGAGAACCCCCTCTCACGGCGTGAAGACGACGCGCCCGTGACCCGTACCTCGAACGGCTCGCGCACGCGCAACGGCAACCTCGCCAACTACTCACCCCGGCGCATTGACTCCGCGGCTCGACGGACAGCGCTACGGGCGGGAGCGGCTGGTGACGTTTCGCCTTCGCCAAAACAACCACGCCGAAAAAAGGTACGCCACGACGTTCAATTTCGAATCCCTTTTTCCCTTTTCCTTCTTTCTCTATCTCTTGCAACAGGGACCGAGAAGGGGGATAACCCCAAAGGGATCCTTCCCCGTGAAGGAACTAGGCTCCGAGCCTCCCTACTGATCAGGGGTTCGAAGGCTGGCCCCCCGAAGGGTTCAACAGCCGCCTCAGATCGCGTGGGCCCGACACCCACTACTGGTCAGGGGTTCGAAGGTCGGCCCCCGAAAGGTCCCACGACCGCCTCAGGCTACTCGGGCTCCGTGCCCCCTACTGATCAGGGGTTCGAAGGCTGGCCTGTCGAAGGGTTCACAGTCGCCTCAGACGCCGAGCGAGGGATGACCAGGGGTACGTTCGATACATAACCAAGGCTCGGGCTGCGCTCCCGAGGTACCCTAGGACATTTCCGAGACCAGCGGGAACGACTCTGTAACGGAATCCCATCGGAGGGAGGCAACGAGCCCTCGGACCCCGTCGCTAGGGGACCGGGTCCGGCAGATCACCCGCAGGTACTTTTGGGCGTGCCTCCGGGCCCCTAGCCGACCCCTAACGAACGGGGCACGGACGTCCACTCGGATTACCCGATTGCAGCTCACCGGAGACACCATGTTCGGTGCCCATCGAGGGTAACATGGCGCACTCCCCCCCCTCCTCCTTGCGGAAAGGCGACGTAGGGGCGTATATAAAAAGTCGAGTCTGTCCCTGATCGTCCACTCGCTCCGTGCGAAGGCTCGGGGGCTGCTCTCGCAAACCCGGCTCCGGCCGAACCGTTGACAGCGTCAACATACCAGCCCGAGAACTTGGGCCCCGACAGTGCACCTGGGTTACGCCCTGCTCGCATGAGGGAACCGCCAGACCAGCCGAGGCATTACGCAAGGCATTAAGACCTCGAAGGAGTGAAACCACTCCTCCGAGGCCTCGGGGGCTACACCCGGCGGGTGCGCTCGCGCGCACCCACCGGAACAAAGTACCACCGAGAAAGGCTGGTCCCCTTGCAAAAAAGTGCGACGCAAGCCTCCAAGCGAGTGTTAACACTCTCTTCGAGGCTCGGGGGCTACTGTCGGGGACCATAATTAGGGGTACCCTCAAGACGCCTAATTCTCAGCTGGTAACCCCCATCAGCATAAAGCTGCAGAGGCCTGATGGGTTTGATTAAGTCAGGGATCAGTCCATACGAGTGACTTGGTCACGCCACGCCCGAGCCTAGCCTCGGGCGAGGGCAGCCGACCCTAAGATGACTCCGTCTCGCCTGAGGCCTCCTCTTTCACGGCAGACGCATCTCCGGCTCGCCCGAGGCCCCGCCTTCGATAAGAAGAAACCCTGACTAAATCACCGCGCCAACCGACCCAGTCACCGGGGCGTTTAACACAAAAGGTAAGACCGACGGGCGACCAGACTTCGCCAGAGGTGCCATAGGAGGCTCTGCCCGACCCAGGGCTCGGACTCGGGCTAAGGCCCCGGAAGACGGCGAACTCCGCTCCGCCCGACCCAGGGCTCGGACTCGGGCTAAGGCCCCGGAAGACGGCGAACTCCGCTCCGCCCGACCCAGGGCTCGGACTCGGGCTAAGGCCCCGGAAGACGGCGAACTCCGCTCCGCCCGACCCAGGGCTCGGACTCGGGCTAAGACCCCGGAAGACGGCGAACTCCGCTCCGCCCGACCCAGGGCTCGGACTCGGGCTAAGGCCCCGGAAGACGACGAACTCCGCCTCGCCCGACCCAGGGCTCGGACTCCACCTCAGCCTCTGCCGAACGATCTCCGCCTCGCCCGACCTAGGGCTCGGACTCTGCCTCTGTCTTGCAGGACGGACTCGACCTCGACTTCGGAGGAACCTCCACGACGCCCGACCTAGGACACGAGACCGCCACGTCGACAGGAAGCGTCATCATCACCCTGCCCTGAGCCGACTTGGGTTGCAGAGAACAAGACCGGCGTCCCATCTGGCCAGCTACGCCAGATAGGCAAATGATGGCGCCCCGCTAGACCATGACGACGGCGGCTCTCAGCTCCCTTACGAAAGCAGGAGGACGTCAGCAAGGGTCCAGCCACTCCGACAGCTGTCCCTCCGTCCGGCTCCGTTACTCCTCCAACAGCCACGACGCCACACCAACAGGGTGCCAAGATCTCTCCGGCTGCCACCTAGGCATGTACTTAGGGCGCTAGCTCTCCCTCGCTAGACACGTAGCACCTTGCTACACCCCCATCTTGTACACCTGGATCCTCTCCTTACGACTATAAAAGGAAGGACCAGGGCCTTCTTAAAAAAGGTTGGCCTCGCGGGGACGAAGGGCAGGGGCAGGCGCTCTCTCGGGGCCGCTCGCTTCCCCTCACCTCGCGCGGACGCTTGTAACCCCCTACTGCAAGCGCACCCGACCTGGGCGCGGGACGAACACGAAGGCCGCGGGAATTCTCCGACTCCCCCACGACCCGGCTCCGGCCACCGACCGCTCTCTCTGTTCCCCCCTTCGCGCTCGCCCACGCGCTCGACCCATCTGGGCTGGGGCACGCGGCACACTCACTCGTCGGCTCGGGGACCCCCCGGTCTCGGAACGCCGACAACAAGTGTTGATAATAAAATGTTGACCAACTAAAATGCTTACTGCTCAACCTTAGCCTCACCTTGTTATACCTGCATTAATTTTTCCCCCACTTGCTGAGCCCCGACCATAAGTGAGCTCACCCTTGCTAATATTTTGATCAGAGGGTGATGCTGGAGACTTTGATGGAGAATTTATTGATGAGGAATTCTAAGTCTAACGATGCGCCGGTCAACTTCCTGTGGAAGATTGCCCAGTTGTTTATTTCCGCTTAACTTTGATGTGATACTTGTTTAAGACACAATGTTTCAGATGATGTAATAAAGTTTTATACTCTCTTTACGCCTTTATTGCATTGTCTTTTGATATATTACACTTGTGACGTCAACATATGTGTGGAAATGGATCCTGGCACACATATGGTATGCGCTCGGTTCTACCCCCTGGAATCGGGTGTGACAGAAGTGGTATCAAAGCAATGCTGACCCTAGGTCGTTAGATTAGTTAGAAATGGAAAGCCTAGTTGTTCAAAACTTGCTAATTTCATTCCTATAAATTCCTTTATCAGTCTTACCTCTTTGAAATTCAACTAAGTTAACTCTTCTCTTGTAGATGGTTCGCACTCTCCAAACCACTCGCGTCAACACCAACTACGCCCCTCAGCCCCGGCAGATCCCGGTCTACCCAGTGGTAGTCGAGGATGCTCCAGCGAATCTCCCTCCCGTCCGAGTGGAGAACGTGATCAACCTGGAGGACAGCTCGGAGGAGCAGCTGCCGACCCCCACCCCGTTGGCCGAGTCCCTGGCCTTCGCAGCTGGGTCATCGACGTCAGCATCGTCGGCACCAGCCTTCCAAGCACCTGCACCTGGAGGCGACGACCCCGATGACTCCGGAGACGGCGATGACGAGGATGACGACGACGACGATGATGGAGAGGACGAACACGTCCACGAGGACGCTGACTACGCCCAGCAGGACCACTTCATGGGGATTGGTCCAGTTGTCGAACATTACACATCAATGTTCGAAACGGGGCACTTCCCCAACCTGCTGCAGGAGGTGCTGCACGAGCTAGGTGCCTACGTCCGCCCCCTGTACGAGACGAGGCGAGTGAGCAAGCCTCCTCGGGCTTGCTATTACATCACTCGCATCCATGTCAGGGTGATGGATGCAGGTGACAGGGGATTCAGGACTCTGTCTGCTCACGAGTCCCTGATACCGCTGTCCACCTACGCTGCCTCTGTCAGCGACACTGCCCGTCGGACCCTATGGTCGCTTAGCCACACCTACCGGCAGCAGCTGCAGAACACAAGGTTCAGGCATCTTCCTCAGCGCCTGCGTGGAGAGAACCAGACCAACATTGTCCCAGGTGAGCCTGGTGACGACCGCCTCAACACCCTAGCTGGTGTAGTGGCCGGTCTCAACACCGACCTGGACAGTGCCACTTTGGACCTCTACAGTGTGCACTTGGAGCTGGAGAATGCCCACGCCAGGATTGCAGCCCTGGAAGCCCAACTGCAAGGACTGAATCCGCCAGAAGCTCAGGTTCCCGCCGTGGCGTTGTCTCCTCCCCGCAAGAGGCTGCGCTATGGAGAGCCCGGATCCGTCACTAGGCTGCTTTAAGAGTGTTGATCATGATGTAATAAGTTACGCTTCGCGTTAGACGATGAAACTATCTTTAAGTTTTTATATTAATAAATATCAACCATGTGATGGTGATTGGTTGAAATGCTTGATTTGAATCTTTGTTTGAGTGCTATGGTCTTATGGAATGATGGCCATAAGAACATATAAAATTTGTAAAACTTAAGCTATTTTCCCTCTAGAATCTTTTCTACTCCTCACTTTTCTAAGGACTTCACTTCCTAACAAATCAGATGGTGAACCAACGTCAAGGACCTAACAACCGGAACCAGCGTGGACAACAAGCACCACCACCACCGCCACCACCTAATCCCAACATGGAGCAGTTCATCGCCGCCCAAATGCAGATTCTGCAAGGACTTACTGCTGCAGTTCAGCAATTACAACAGAACCAACAGAATTAGCAACCCCAGTAGCAGCAGTATGCACCCCCGGCCAGAGATAAGCACCGGGACTTCATGAGTCATCACCCGCCGACATTTTCTCATGCGGTTGATCCTCTGGATGCCGATGACTGGCTCAAAGTCATTGGGAAAAAGCTGGACATAACTCAGTGCAACGACCGGGAGAAGGTCTTGTACTCCCTCCGGTGCAGTAAAAGAAGTCATCCTGCGCGTGACCGAGCGTGCACAAAAAGAAGTCATAGCGCGCGTGGGTCTGGGATTTGGACGTTTTTGCCCCTAGTAATTGCACAAAAAAAGATGCATTTAAGAGGAATTGAACTTGAGACCTCCAGTCTAGAATGCCTCAGAGCTGCTGCAGCAACCAATCAAGCCTGATTGTTTTGATGACGTTAATGCACCCATATCCCTATTTAATAGGGGCAAACAGGGAAAACTCTATGATAATTAATCACTCCTTGGTATGCACAATCATGTCCTAAACGACTACCTTTACTGCACTGGAGGGAGTATGCCTCGGGAAGACTCGAGGGAGCTGCGTCCGATTGGTGGGATGCCTTCACAGCGGCACATCCCAATGCTGATACAATAACCTGGCAGGAGTTCCAAGAGAACTTCCGCGCTCACCACATCCCCTCTGGAATCATGAAGCTGAAGAAGAAGGAGTTCCTTTCCCTTACTCAAGGGAATATGTCTATCAGTGAGTATCGTGATCGCTTTACTCAGCTTTCACGTTATGCCCCTGAGGAAGTGGACACTGATGAGAAGCGCCAAGAGCGTTTCCTGGAAGGGTTGATTGGACCTCTGAACTATCAACTTCAGAGTCACACATTCCCCAACTTCCAGACACTCCTGAACAAGGCAATTGGCCTAGAAAGCAAAAGGAAGGAGCTATCTGACCATAAGAGAAAATTCCAAGGTCAGTCCAGCAGGAACACTCGTCCGAATAATGCTCAAGGTTTGCAGTTCCGCTCTGGAAATCAGGGTGGAAATAATTATCAAGTGCAACGCTCTGGACAGCAAAGCCAGAGAAATAATCAGAATCAGAATCAACAAAGGAGCAACCCCCAGACCAACCAGAGGTCTGGTGGAAATTCACAGAACCGTCAAGGTGGCACCAACAACACGCAGGCCAGAAACAACGCACCTGTCCAACCCAACGGCTGTTTCAAGTGCGGTGAACTAGGCCACTATGCCAACAATTGCCCAAGGCGCAACCAGCAAACACCCCAAAGGAGCAGCACTTAGAAAAATGACCAGAGCACCCCCGCTCGTGGATCTGCTCAGAACAAGACTCCGCAGAACCAGAGCCGAGGAAGGGTCAATCACGTCACTGCGGAATCAGTGCCTGAGGATGCCGACATAGTGTATGGTATGTTCCTTGTTAACTCCATACCTGCATCAGTTTTATTTGACTCTGGCGCATCACATTCATTTATAACTGAGTCATTTGTGGAAAAACATAACATACCTAAGTACCCTCTGAAGAGGATATTACACATTAGTTCACCGGGTGGTGACATGAAGGCCACACACTCATGCCCTCATGTTAATATCAAGATTCAAGGAATAGATTTTACAGTCGACCCAGTGGTCCTAGGATCCAACGGTATTGATGTGATTCTTGGATACAACTGGTTGAAAAGTTGTGATGGAGTGATACAGTGTGCCAATGGAACAATTATGTTGACAAGTCCTCAAGGTGAAAGAATCCAAGTCAACATAGACAAGTCAACAGATGAAAAAGGGAAGACAGTGATCAATCGCTTGGAAGAAAAGCCCTTGGAAAATATCAAAGTAGTGTGCGAATACCCAGACGTATTTCCGGAGGAATTGCCAGGTATGCCACCTGACCGTGATATAGAGTTTTCTATTGAATTAGTACCCGGAACCGCACCTATCTCGAAAAGACCTTATAGAATGGATGTCAAAGATTTAGTAGAACTGAAGAAACAAATAGAAGAATTACTAGAAAAAGGTTTTATTCGCCCAAGTTCATCCCCTTGGGGAGCCCCAGTGCTGTTTGTGAACAAGAAGGATGGTTCGAGAAGAATGTGCGTTGATTATAGAAGTTTGAATGAAGTAACCATCAAGAATAAATACCCACTACCTCGAATTGAAGATTTATTTGATCAAATGAAGGGAGCTAAGATATTCTCGAAGATAGATCTGAGATCGGGATATCATCAGTTAAAGATTCGAGCAGAAGATGTACCGAAGACAGCCTTCACGACGAGATATGGATTATATGAGTTTTTGGTCATGTCGTTTGGACTGACAAATGCACCAGCATACTTTATGAACTTGATGAATAAAGTATTCATGGAATATCTGGATCAGTTTGTGGTCGTATTCATTGACGACATACTGATATATTCTCCGAATGAAGAAACACACGAAGATCATCTAAGGCTAGTCCTACAAAAGCTTCGTGACAACCAACTGTACGCAAAATTCTCGAAGTGTGATTTTTGGTTGAAAGAAGTTGCTTTCTTAGGGCATATTGTTACCGATGGTGGAATTAAAGTGGACCCAGGAAAGATAAGTGAGATACTGAATTGGAAGCAACCCAAGGATGCGTCCAAGATCAGAAGTTTTCTTGGATTAGCAGGCTACTATAGAAGATTTATTGAAGGTTTTTCCAAGTTAGTGAAGCCACTTACCTCTCTACTGGAGAAAGGCAAAGAGTTCAAATGGGATGAAGCTTGCCAGAATTGTTTTGAAGAACTCAAGAAGAGGTTAACCACTGCACCAATACTGGTAATGCCAGACATCCACAAGGGATTTGATGTGTATTGTGATGCATCACACCTTGGACTTGGATGTGTGCTAATGCAAGAAGGAAAAGTGATTGCTTATGCTTCAAGACAGTTGAGGAAACATGAAATGAATTATCCTACGCATGATTTGGAACTAGCTGCCGTAGTGCATGCTTTGAAGATTTGGAGGCACTATATGATTGGAAACAAGTGCAAAATCTTCACGGATCACAAAAGCCTGAAATATATATTCACTTAGAAGGAACTCAACCTCAGACAGAGAAGATGGCTTGAGTTGATTAAAGATTATGATTTGGAAATACAATATCACCCCGGAAAAGCAAATGTAGTAGCTGATGCTTTGAGCCGTAAGGGTCAAGTGAACAACATCACTACTCGTTTGATGTCACAAGAATTGTGCTGGGAAATGGAACGACTCAACCTTGGATTTCTCAATAATGTAGAAGCAACGGTGATGGAAGTCGAATCTACTTTGGAAGAAGAGATTCGTAAAGGACAAGAGTCCGATGAGAAGATTAAGGAAATTAAAACTTTGATCAGTTTGGGTAAAGCCCCAGATTTCACGGAAGGTGAACAAGGCACAGTATGGTTTAAGAAGAGAATCTGTGTACCGGAAATCGAGCACTTACGCCAACTTATTTTGAGAGAAGCTCATGATTCAGCTTACTCTATTCACCCTGGAAGCACAAAGATGTACCAGGATCTTAAGGAAAAGTATTGGTGGTACGGTTTGAAAAGAGATGTTGTTACTCATGTTGCATTATGTGACGTGTGTCAGCGAGTTAAAGCCGAACACCAAAGACCAACAGGATTGCTACAACCTCTCAAGGTACCTGAATGGAAATGGGAAGAAATCAGTATGGATTTCATAGTTGGACTACCCCGTACTCGAGATGGCTATGATTCAATATGGGTCATAGTAGACAGGTTAACTAAAGTAGCACACTTTATACCTGTGAAGACAACCTACTCAGGAGCCCAGTTAGCAGAGTTGTACATGTCGAGGATTGTTTGTCTGCATGGAGTACCGAAGAAGATCGTATCTGATCGAGGAACCCAGTTTACCTCGCGCTTTTGGAAAAGACTTCATGAGTCCATGGATACTAAGCTAAACTTTAGTTCAGCTTATCATCCCCAAACGGATGGGCAAACGGAAAGAACAAACCAAGTGTTGGAAGATATGCTAAGAGCTTGCGCTCTAAAGCATGGTAGAAGCTGGGATAAAAGTTTGCCTTATGCAGAATTTTCGTATAACAACAGTTATCAAGCAAGTCTCAAAATGGCACCATTTGAAGCACTCTATGGACGAAAGTGTAGAACACCGCTTTATTGGAATCAAACTGGAGAAAGTCAAGTATTTGGTCCAGAGATTCTCCAAGAGGCGGAAAAGCAAGTGCAGATTATCAGAGAAAATTTGAAGACAGCACAGTCAAGACAGAAGAGCTATGCTGATAATAGAAGAAGAGAATTGATGTTTGAAGTAGGAGACTTTGTCTACCTTAAAGTTTCACCGATGAGAGGAATGAAAAGGTTTAAGGTTAAAGGAAAATTATCACCTCGCTATATTGGCCCATTCAAGATTTTGGAAAGAAAAGGCGAAGTAGCCTATCAGTTAGAGCTACCCGATAGATTATCGGATGTGCATGACGTATTTCACGTATCACAACTCAAGAAGTGCTTAAGAGTACCAGAGGAACAGCTACCCATGGAACAACTGAATGTTAATGAGGATTTGACTTATTCGGAGTATCCAGTCAGAATTTTGGAAACATCTCGCAGAATTACACGGAGTAAAGTCATTAACATGTGCAAAGTTCAGTGGAGTCATCATTCGGAAGATGAAGCCACTTGGGAAAGAGAAGATGAACTCAGAGCAGAATTCCCCCAGTTATTCTCGGAAGTTTCTTAATCTCGAGGACGAGATTCTTTTTAAGAGGGGTAGGTTTGTAACACCATAAAAGCCATCAATTAAAATAATAAATTTAGATATTATATTAACTAGGGTAATAATTTTTTTAAGTGTTTAATTGTTTATTTGCATCGTTTTCTTTGCATGCGCTTGATTTCTTATCGGATGTTTAATATCAATTCATTTTAAAAAGAGATACTAGTAATTAAATAATAATTAAGAAATATAGTAATTATTAGTCTAAAAATAAGTATTCTATTTATAAATGTTTTTGGTAATTTTTTAGGAATTTTTGAGCTCTTTAAATAAGCATTTCGGAATTAAAAAAACAAAAAACCCCACCCAGCCGGCCAACTTAGGGGCCCAAAACCCCATTCCCAAACCCTAGCCGCGCGCCCCTGGGAAAAATCCCAGCCGCCGCCGCCTCCCAGACTACTCTCCTCTCTCCTCTATTCTCTCTCTCCCTCGCCGCTCCTCTCTCCTTCTCTCCTATTCCCTCTCTCTCTCTCTTCAACGCGCTGGCGCCCAGGCTCGACCGCACGAGCAGCCGGCCTCCAAGCCGCGCTCCCCAGCCGCCGCGAGCAGGCCTCTGGTCGCGCGCCGTGAGCCGGCCTTGCCGCGGCCGACCGCGCAAGCAGCCCGAGCGCCTAGCCTCGCCAAGTGCGCAGCCGCCTAGAGTCGAGCCCGACGCCGCGCCCCTGCGCGCGACTCCGACTGCCCTCGACCCCAGCCGCGCCGACGCCGCGATGCCGCGCGCGCCCAAGCTCCGTCGGCGCGACGCATGCCCGATGCCGCGAGCCACGCGTCCCATCGCGAGCCCAACGTCCAAACGCTGCAAGCCGTCGTCCGTTCTTGCGTTATGGCGATTTATTTCGTCCGTTTCTACCTCCTCTCCATTAGTCTCTGGAAACTGACGCAGTGGTGGCCATTGAAGACCACGTTACTCCCTCTAGCAGACCTTTCTTCTCCCTCCTGCTCTCTATAAAAGGCAGCAGAGCCTCCCCATTCTTTCCTACTCCAGTTTGTCTCTCTAGCACTCCTCGCCCATCGCTAGTGCGTTGCTGTTCGTCGCTGGAGTGTGCCGTTCGTCGCCGGAGTTCGCCGGAGCCACGTACTCGCTGTCCGTAGTCGAGCCCCGCTCTCCGTCCGGCCGAAATCCGTCGATCCATCCCCGTCACACGCATGAACCCGAGGTTGATGACGACCCAAATTTATTTTATGTATTTTATAAAGTGCTTTCGATTCGATTCATGTGTTGTATAGTTTGTTTGTTGTATGAACACATGTGAGTCGCGACATTATGTATATGTGTATGAGCGTATGGAATTGTTTGGTAGTTTCAAGCGATTATTCGTACACCTTGTTATTTCATGTTAATCGATGCGTTGAATTTTGGTTTAGAGAAATATGACGTAGATTTAATAGTCACACGTCGGTGATAAAAATACTAGATAAGAATTTATAGTTAAAATTGGTCGCGATAAATTTTTGAAACTAATTGGAGAATTATAGGTGCATTTTTTATGGATTAGAAAAATGGTATAGAACTCATGTCATATGAATAAAATAGGATTGTTAGATGATTTATCCGATTATTTAGTTAATATCTTCTTTTGGAAAGAAAAGAGAAAATATCATTGGTAGATGGCAAAATAGGTTTTTGCTAGTCAAATAAACATGTTCACAGATTTAGAACTTAAAATTGTTAGAGTACTAGTTTATGTAAAATAACCTCGCTTGTGTTAGAAAATGTTCAATTAGTAGTTTATGTAGATTTTTAGAATATTAATATTATTAAATTCATTTTTTGCTATACTAACTAATTTGAGTTAGAAGGAATAAAAGGTATTAATTTATTTATTAGTATTAAAAGATAATAAGTATTATTTAATTTCATTGATGGTGTTAAAATAAATTAATATTAGTTAAAATTATATTCATTGCACCCACTCCTAAATTCACCATTAGGATTCACATTAATAACTATAATTGAATTAATAAGTATTTACGCGATTAGTACGTAATTAAAATGTGATTAGTGCGACGTGTTAATGTGCATGTAATGGTGTATGATTATGTAATGGTGCATGTTTATTTATGGGTGTATACTTTATTTTTGTATGTGCGATGTGCGACTATAATAGAAGCGGACTGTGTGGTAGAGAATCCGAACTCGTTCGAGGACGACCCGCAAGACGCTTTTGGGCAAGGCAAGTGGATTCTCCCTCTGCATATTCTTTTTGTACCTACTCATTGCATATAACAAATGTTTACTTTTGATATATTGCATAATTTGATGGGCTTACCTAATTAAGGATTTCCTAGATTTACTACCTGTATTCCTTGTTTAACCTGGGAAAATAATTAAGCTGTGCAAGATTTATGCTACCGCTCAACTTAATGATTCTTAATGTCACTCTTTAATTGGTTTTAATGTTCCAAAAATGTTAATTGGCGATTATGACATTAACCCGATGGTTAAGATAACTTTATTACAAATTAATTAGAACATGGAGTGACCACCCAGGATAACAGTGCAACCACGAGTGCTATCATGGCTCTGGCTTTGGTAATTAACTCTATATGCTTAGTGCCTAGCAACCTTACCTGAAATATGGGCAAGAGGGGGAGCGGTAGGTGCTGGCAGCCCACGTTAGCATGGGGTCGTATTCTTGGCTAAGGTACTTCACCCAGGGGGCCACCACCATCGTCTTAGAAACCTTAGCGGGTTGCTTCGTATTAAGTGTATTTTGTGAAAACCTCATAATGGATCCCTAGTCATTCACCTCGGCAGTGTCTAAGGGTCCGATCAACCCGGGCTAGATGGGATACATGGCTTGTGGGTAAAGTTGTACCACCTCTGCAGAGTGTAAAACTGATATATCGGCCGTGCTCCCGGTTATGAGCGACCTGGACTCCTCACATTATAATTGAACTTGAAGATGGAATTAATTTGAGATCCGATGATCTGCCAATAATTTGCTTAAGTGGTTTCACTTAAGTGTTTTTGTTAAATTCATATTCCTTTGTTTAATTGGGATATTTGGGATTCACTCTTATTAGTAAGACAGGTGTTGATAATAAAATGTTGATCAACTAAAATGTTTACTGCTCAACCTTAGCCTCACCTTGTTATACCTGCATTAATTTTTCCCCCACTTGCTGAGCCCCGACCATAAGTGAGCTCACCCTTGCTAATATTTTGATCAGAGGGTGATGCTGGAGACTTTGATGGAGAATTTATCGACGAGGAATTCTAAGTCTAACGATGCGCCGGTCAACTTCCTGTGGAAGATTGCCCAGTTGTTTATTTCCGCTTAACTTTGATGTGATACTTGTTTAAGACACAATGTTTCAGAAGATGTAATAAAGTTTTATACTCTCTTTACGCCTTTATTGCATTGTCTTTTGATATATTACACTTGTGACGTCAACATATGTGTGGAAATGGATCCTGGCACACATATGGTATGCGCTCGGTTCTACCCCCTGGAACCGGGTGTGACAGCCGGCCGCCAGTGTCTGTAGGAAGGAGACATGTGTGAGCCATCCGATCCAATCTTGACGACTGTGATTTGATCGGCTCCTACTGCCTCGGGGAAGGGATCTTGTGCGTTAGATCGCGATCGCTCGGTTGGCGTCGTTCGCGGGTTTATAATGCACTTAGTCTAATCTGAGCCATCAGGCGCTGATCCAACGGTTCAGATGGGTCCTTACCCCTTCGCTATGGCGTTTTACACAACAGGCCCTATGAAATATATGAATCAACCCGCTGTCCACCGCGGGTTAAAGCTGTGTCTGGGAACATTTATATCTTAGCCCCTAACCTTTCTAGAATTTGACGCCCGGTCCAGTGAACCAAGAAAATAGTAAAAATAATATAGTAAATACTTTTTAGTACATAAATAAACCTAGAAACTCAATAAATTCATAGAAAATTCATATTAAGTCCAAATTAATCCATTCCAATTCCTATAATTTTGTAATATTAATGTTTATCATTTAGTACCACTGTTTTTACATTAGGTCACAATAAAATTTATATCCTATTTAATCTTGTGCAAAATACATAAAACCTTTAGAAATCCATAACTTAAAATCTATAACTCCAAAATTAGTAATTCCTGTTCCTGTGATCTTATTTCAATATGTAGATTATTATTATGTATTTTGCATATATGTTTGGTGTAATATTAATTTTGCCGATACACTGTTTGTTTGTATTGTTACGGCTAGTGCGAGGTCACGAGTCATCTGAAAAGCAAGTTGGTACCTGGAATCTCAAGTCCCAGGCAAGTTGTGCCCTTGATCACTTCTTTTACCCAGTCATGTTCTGATTAATCATAATGATCTGCATAGGTTAATTTTGATGGGACCCAATAGGTTACCCTAGTTTGACTATCTTTATACCTTGATTACCACTACACTTTTTGGGTAGTACCTGCTATTGCTTTATGTGGTTATGGGTATGGAGATACATTTTATTCATGATTATACTTTTATTATCAGTTGTTATTTACTGTTCATGATAAGATCATTATGTTAATTGGAACATGGAGAACCACCCGGGAAAACAGTGCTACCACAAGGGTTTAATGGGACGCCCTTGGCTGATTAATTAGGAAAGCTAGTGGATGACTACCTTACCCGAAAGGGGCAAGGGCAGTAGGGGAGTGGTCAGTGTAGGGAGGCCCTTGGGATGATTTTGCTGCGATGGCGGTCATGCGAGGGATTCCTGCATTGGAGCTTCCTATAAACTGTAGCGGGTTTTCTGAAGCTAGTGGAACTTTGTAAAGGCCTCGTAGTGTTACCCTGCCTCGCCTCCTCGGTAGAGGTGTATGGGATTGGCCGTCTCTTGGCAGATGGGTAACATGACTTGTGGGTAAAGATGTGCAACCTCTGCAGAGTGTAAAACTGGTATACTAGCCGTGCTCACGGTCATGAGCAGCTCGGACACTCACATGATTAATTTATGGAACTTAAATTCAATTTGTCATATGCATTGCATCGCAGGTGATGTTGTTACTTTTGTTCTACTACTTAATTGGGTTGGTATTTACTTATACTTAGTAACTGCTAATAAAATTTTGACCAACTTTAAAAGCAATGCTCAGCTCTAACCATCCTCTTTGGTAAGCCTTACACTTCACGTGAGCTCCTACCTTTGGCGAGTTCATGCACATTATTCCCCACAACTTGTTGAGCTATGAATGTATGTGAGCTCACTCTTGCTGTCTCACACCCCCCTACAGGTCAAGAACAGGTACCACAGGATGAGGCGCTTGGAGGATGCTGCGATGTGTTCGTGAGAGGTCTAGGCCGTCGTCTCCCAGTCAACTTTGGGTTGCTGGACCGTTGTCTCCTTATAATGTAATTATTTATTTTGTATAGAACTCCTGTTATATAGTAAAGATGTGACATTCGATCCTGTGCCATGATTCATCATATGTGTGAGACTTGGTCCCAACACACCTGGTGATTATGTTCGCGCCCGGGCTTTGGACCCCTGAAACCCGGGTGTGACAGAAGTGGTATCGGAGCAATGTTGACTGTAGGACGAAACCTAGATAGAAATGGACAACCCTTATTTACTTACCTCTACTACTCTAATTCTTTCTAAACTTTTCTTAGTCTTTTCTCATCTATTTCCGCTTTACTCTGACTATTCTTACCTTTTCATTCTAAAGACAAATGTGGATTTCACACTTTGAAGTCCTGTATCTGAAGTAACTTTTAGGAGTAGGAGACCTATTCTTAGGAACAAAAAAAAACAAAACTATTTTTTTATATATAGATATCTATGAACTTGAATGCTTGTTCTTATGATATTTGTCTGATTTGGATCTTCGATTGAGTGTGATGGGTTGTGGATCAATGTCCACAATTACATCTGCATATACATCTAGGCATAAAGGATAGTATTTGTAAGATAACTAGACAATCTAGATTATCCCCCTTAAAAAAATACCTAGTATTCCGTATCTATCTCATCTTGACAGATTCTATCTTACCTTTGGACATTCACCTCTTACAACTAGTTACCCTAGTCTTGACATAAAATATCTGGTCAAGCCCTGCCAAAGAATTTTCAGTACATAACCAACTATTAGCTTATTCATTCTGCCTACCAAATGATTCCCTTGCAAAACTATCTTACCATATGCTTCTAACTTAGATGGTCAATACTAGGAAGGGTGGTGGAATTGATTTGCCTCCTAATCGACACACTCGGTGGATATATAGACAACCCCAGCCACAACCAACAGAGATGAATCCTCCTAATCCTCCACCAGGCGGTGTTGACCCACTGATTGCAGCTCAGATGAGGATGATGCAGCAAATGGCGGACACTATGGCAGATATGCGGGCACAGATGCAGCAGGAACGCCAGGAGATGTGCCAGGAAAGAGAAGAGATACGCCAGGAGTTGCGCCAGGAGCGAGAAGAGATACGCCAGGAGAGAAGGGCGCAACAGCAGCTGCAACAACAATTACAACAATAGCAGCAACAAGTACCATTGCCTCCCCCACCACTACCAGTTCCACCCCGAGACAAGCACCGGGAATTCATGAGCCACAAACCACCAACCTTCTCCAACTCCGTAGATCCGCTGCAAGCAGATGACTGGTTAAAGTCCATAGAGAAGATGCTCAACATAGCTCAGTGCTCGGATAGAGAGAAAGTACTCTACGCATCAGGTCGTCTTGCTGGTCCCGCTGCGGATTGGTGGGATGCGTACTGCGCTGCTCATGCTGCTGTCGATACAATTACCTGGGCAGAATTCTCCACTCAATTCAGGAATTACCATATTCCTGCTGGGCTCATGAAGATTAAGAGAAAGGAGTTTCTATCCCTCAAGCAAGGAAGTATGTCCGTGAGTGAATATAGGGACAAATTCATCCAGTTATCTCGATATGCTCCTAGAGATGTTGAGGATGATGAGCAAAAGTAGGAGCTTTTTCTGGACGGTTTGATTGGACCCTTGCAATATCAACTGGTATCGCACACATTTCCATCCTTCCAAAGGCTACTTGACAAAGCTATTGCTGTAGAAAAAACGAGGAGTATATTTGGAGAGAAAAGAAGGGCTGATAACCAAGGGCAAGCTGGAAGTAGTTCCCGTCCTCGCTATACTACCACTCCATGTACACCAGCTAGTGGCAGTTCCGGGCAACAAACTCAACGGGCACCAACTGCTCCTCCGCAAGCAAGCACCCCAGCAGGACCTGTTGCTCCTAACACATCCACCAACAGGGCATGCTTCAAGTGTGGACAACCGGGACACTATGCCAACTACTATCCCAATAGGGCTGCCTACACTACACCAGCTCCAATGAAACAAGGTTAGGCTTCGGCAGGAAAGAGTCAGCCCCTATCTGTCAACCAGGGACAAGCCCATCATGCAGAAGTAGAAGCTGAACCAGGTGAACATGAAATTCAAGAAGAAGAGCTAGTTGAAGATGAAGTAGTCGGTGAAGAAGTCAACAAACAACAAGAATAGAGATAAACATAAACATAGTGTCGGCGTTTCGACCCCGGGGGGTCCCTGGACCGACGAGTAAATTGTCGCTGCGTGTCCCAGCCTAGATGGGTCGGCGCGAGACGGAACACAAGGGGGGAAAACAGTAAGGGGAACCACGGCCTCGTGTTGTCCTGCGCCCAGGGCGGATGCGCTTGCAGTAGGGGGTTACAAGCGTTCGCGAGGGAGAGAGAGACAGAGGGCGTGAGACTGCACGTCAGCCCGTTCTCCCGCGCGGCCACCACTTTTGTACGAGGGCCCTGGACCTTCCTTTTATAGACGTAAGGAGAGGGTCCAGGTGTACAACGGGGGGTGTAGCAGTGTGCTAACGTGTCTAGCAGAGGGGAGCCAGAGCCCCATGTACATGCCGACGTGGCTGTCGGAGAGGTGTTGGAGCCCTGTTCATGTGGCGTCATGGCCATCGGAGGAGCGCTTGAGCCCTATAGAAGTACAGCTGTCGGGGCTGTCGGATCCTTGCTGACGTATCCTTGCTTTCGTAGGGGGCTGAGAACCGCCGTCGTCATGGAGCACGCGGGGTGTCATCATTACTTGTTTCACCAGGGTGAGCTAGATGGGACGCCGGTCTTGTTCCCCATAGCCTGAGCTAGATAGGGGTAGGGTAATGATGTACCCCCCTGCGACGTGGTCGATCCGAGCCCAAGGTCGGGCGAGGCGGTGGCTCCTCCGAGGTCGAGGCTGAGTCCGAGCCCGGGGGTCGGGCGAGGCGGAGACCGTCGTCCGAGGTCGGGGTTGAGTCCGAGCCCGGGGCCGGGCGAGGCGGAGACCGTCGTCCGAGGCAAGGTCGAGTCCGAGCCCTGGGGTCGGGCGAGGCGGAGACTGTCTTCCGGAGGTGAGGTCGAGTCTGAGCCCTGGGGTTGGGCGAGGCGGAGACTGTCTTCCGGAGGCGAGGTCGAGTCCGAGCCCTAGGGTCGGGCGAGGCGGAGATTCCAATGGCGCCCGAGGCTGGACTTGGCTGCTGTTAGCCTCACCCTGATAGGTGGCACATCAGTCGAAGCAGCGTAGGCGGTGCTGTTTTCCTGTCAGGTCAGTCAGTGGAGGGGCGAAGTGACTGTGGTCACTTTGGCCTTGTCGACTGGAGAGCACGCGTCAGGATAAGGTGTCAAGCGATCCTTGCATTGAATGCTCCTACGATCCGGTCGGTTGGCGTAGCGATCTGGCCAAGGTTGCTTCTCCGTGAAGCCTGCCCAGGCTGGGCCTCAGGTGAGTCGGGGGTGCGCCGGTTGCTTGAGGAGGTCCTCGGGCGAAGTGTGAATCTTCCTTGGTCTGCTGTTCCTGCCCGAGGCTGGGCTCGGGCGAGGTGAGATCGTGTCTCTTGAGTGGACGGAGCCTTGACCTGAATTGCGCCCATCAGGCCTTTGCAGCTTTGTGCTGATGGGGGTTACCAGATGAGATTAGGAGTCTTGGGTGTACCCCTAATTATGGTCCCCGACAGTAGCCCCCGAGCCTTGAAGGGAGTGTTTGCACTCGCTTGGAGGCTTTTGTCGCACTTTTTTGCAAGGGGACCGGCCTTTCTCGGTTGCATTTTGATCCGGTGGGTACGCACGAGCGCACCCGCCGGGTGTAGCCCCCGAGGTCTCGGAGGAGTGGTTTGACTCCTTCGAGGTCTTAATGCCTTTCGTGATGCCTCGTCTGGTCTGGTTGTTCCCTTATGCGAACTGGTCGTTGCCCGGGTGCATAGTCAGGTTCCGAGTTCTCGGGCTGGTATGTTGACGCTGTCAACGGTTTGGCCGAAGCCGGGTTTGCGAGAGCAGCCCTCGAGCCTCTGCACAGGGCGAGAGGACGGTCAAGGACTGACTCGGCTTTTTTCATACGCCCCTTCGTTGCCTTTCCGCAAGGAGGGGGGGAAGCGCCATGTTGCACTCGGAGGGCACCGAACATGGTGTCTCCAGTGAGTTGCTAACGGGTGATCCGAGTGGACGCCCGTGCCCTGTTCGATAAGGGTCGGCTAGTGGCCCAGAGGCGCACTCCAAAAGTACCTACAGGTGATTTGCTGGATCCGGTCCCATTCGATAGGGTTCGAGGGCTCGATGCCTCCCTCTGATGGGATTCCGTTACAGAATCGCTCCTGCTGGTCTCGGAAATGTCCTAGGGTACCTCGGGAGCGTAGCCCGAGCCTTGGTTATGTATCGAACGTACCCAGAGTCATCCCTCGCTCTGCGTGTTCTGAGGCGGCTGTCGAACCCTTCGGGGGGCCAGCCTTCGAACCCCTGATCAGTAGTGGGTGCAAAGCCCGAGTGGCCTGAGGCGGCTGTCGAACCCTTTCGAGGGGCTAGCCTTCAAACCTCTGACCAGTAGTGGGGCTCGGAGCCCGAGTGCTCTGAGGTGGCTGTCGAACCCTTCCAGGGGGCCAGCCTTCGAACCTCTGATCAGTAGGAGGGCTCGGGGCCCGCTTCCTTCGCAGAGAAGGATCCCTTTCGGAGTATCCCTTTTCCTGGTCCCTGTTAGCAAGAGAGAGAAAGGGGAAGCGAAAAAGGATACAAAATTGAACGTCGTGGCGTACCTTTTTTGACACGGTCATTATGGCGGAGGTGAAGCGTCGCCCGCTTCGCCTGCCAAAGGTGTCGCCTGCCCTGCCGCAGAGTTAATGCGACGGGACGAGTGGTTCGCGGGGCAGTCGTTGTGCATGCGCGAGCCGTTCGAGGAATGGAACACGGGCGTGTCGTCTTCACGCCGTGGGAGAGGGCTCTCTCGCTGTTCCAGGAGAGGACGTGAGCCTGCAGACGATTTGACCGTCGCTTCCGCTCGCCTGCTGCCGCCATTACTGTTGGCCCACTTCTAGCCATATCGACCGTCACGCCTTCTCCAGCGGCTGACTGACCCGTGACCGGCGTGCCTGGTTGGCACTGTTGGGCTGTGCGCAGGGTTGCCTCGAGTCGCGGCACCGATTCCGCGGTCGAGGATGCGCGACACTGGCGCAAGTGGCGGTGCAGTTTCTCGCACGTAGTAACCGGCGCGCCGGTTACATGACGTGTGGGCCTGGGCCTCCATGCTGGACGCGTCGAAGTCGAAAGGGTGCGCCCCCTTAGTGCTGTTGTATGCCGTCTGCATGGCGGTCCGCCCTTTCACCCGCTGGTTTGGGCGAAGACAGAGGAATGCTTGTAACCGCTGGGCAGTTACACGCTCCGCGCGCGGCGGTTTGGCTTCTTCTGTCCTGGGCCAGCTTGCATGTCGTGTGGGGCCCAGCCCCGTGTCGTAGGGGGAGGACCTTAGAGCGTGTTGGTGAAGACTCAGTCCGCGACGGCTGAGGACGCAAGTGGGGACAGTCGTCTTTAAAAAGGGATCGACCTCCTAGGTGGTAGCCATGCCTTCGCACTTTCCTCATGTGTCGCGTCCTTCCGCCTTCCGAGCCCCCGGATGGGGAGCGCCCGCGTTGTCTTCGTCTCGTCGTGGAAAGAGCGCAACCTCGTGGAGGTTGGTACCTTTCAGCCATCACTCGGCTTCAAGGATTTTTGTCGTGCAGCCCGGCTGCATCCCCTCGCCGATGGTCACCCAAGATGGTGACCACCAGTTTGATGGTGGGGAGAAGCAAGCCGGGCTGCGGCCTCTGCCCCGCCCTCAGCTGGGGAGGAGGGCGAGCTGAGCCGGAGCTTGCCTTCGCGTGGTCTAGCGTCCCGCTTCCTCCTCTAGCTTCTGGGGGTGGAAACCATCCTCCAGCTCTGCGGAGGAGGTGTCCTCCAGCCATGCCGGGGAATGAGGACTGTTGCTGCCCAGCCAGGGTGCAGCATTCCGTCCTCTGTCCGGGCGACGGTGGCCAGCCGCACCGGGGGGTCTCACAACACGTCGTACGCCGCGAGCGCGGTACTCGTGTTCTGGGACGGTCCCATTCTCGTTCTCGTGATGAGGACGAGAGTGAGGACCTACCGATGCGCTTCGAGGCGCCCGGCGCCCGCTGGTGTGGTGTTGGCGGACAGGACGCCGCCGTCGGTGCTGAGGTGGTGGCAGCCAAAGAAGTCCTCGTCGCCGACGAGATCGTCGGCTCCGCCTGCACCCCTGGACCTCCGTCTCCCTGGCTTGAATGGCTAGTTCTCGTCCTTTGTGGGCGAGAGCTTTTCCGTCGCAGCGTTTGCCCTGAAGCCGCTGCTGCAGCTGTCTTGCCGCCCGGGACAGAGGTCGTTGTCACTGCTACAGGAGTGGGCAGTGGTGAGCCGCTTGGAGTTCGTCGTCCCGCGGGCCTCCTGGTATGGAGGTTGTTCATACTCGCGGGAACGGAACCGGAGTCCTGTTTGTAATGGCATTTTGAGTGTTGGCGTATGTTCATTGCGGCTGTCGAGGCCTGAACCTCTGTGTATTTGGGCGTAAAGCCGTGTTTCTTCCCCATTTCGAGCACCAGGACTCGCCTGTCGGCTAGCTGGACCGCTTAACCAAGTGTGAGTTGCCCTGTGCGGAAGGTGACGAGTGAGGTATCCGTATCCCGGAGGCGTAGGAGTCCCTCGGCTCGGTCGGCCTTGCCGCTCAAGGCTTCTCTTGCTTAGTGAAGGAACCCTCGGCTGCTCTACGATGAGCCAAAGCCAGAGGCAGCGGTGTCAGCATGGACAGAGGCGGAGTTGGCTGGAGAAGAAACCTCGTCGGCCCAGGAGTAGGGGACTTCCCAGGCCGAGGAGGCGTGCAGTGGCGGCTGGGACCTGGCCAGGTCGTCCACTGGTGGGACCAACCCTAGAGTCGGGCTGCCGAGGCCATGAGCCGGGCTGGTGTCCTCGGGGGATAGCTGGCTGAGGCTACAGAGGGGCCGGTCCGGCCGTCTGCTTGGACCGGGTTCCTGGAGGAGACCCTAGCGGTGATGGCCCAGGTGCGGTGCTGACATCTTCCTTCGAGGTGGAGATCGTCCGACCGTGTTGCTGTCCGAGGCCAGGACGGATTCCGTCGAAGGTGGAGTCGATGCCGAGGGTGTTGCTGCTCCCCCTACTGACGTCTGAACCTACAGGAACAGTTTGTCTATAGTGTGCGTATGTTTTTTTGCGGCCGCCGAGGCCCAAACATACCATCGTCGTGTTGTAAAGCTGTGTTTCTTTTCCCCTTGTTTTGAGTATCAGGACTTGTTCGTCGGTAACTGAATCGTTTATCCGAGCGAGAGTTACTTATCACAGAAGGTGATGAGTGAGGTATCCGTATCCTAGAGGCGTAGGAGTCCCTCGGCTCGGTCGGCCTTGCCGCTTACGTGTACTCTTACTCGTCCGTAAGATTCTGTTATCGATATAGTCGAGAAGGCATGAAAAATCGTTTCGGCCAAAAAAATTTCAAGCGCTAAGACTTGTTCGGACAGCGGAATCGCTTATCCGAGCGTGAGTTACTTATCGCAGAAGGTGATGAGTGAGGTATCCGTATCCCGGAGGCGTAGGAGTCCCTTGGCTCGGTCGGCCTTGCTGCTTACGTGTACTCCGTCGTTTTCAGGATTCCACTATTGAAGTAGTCGAAAAGCACGAAAGATGTTCTGGCAGGAAGACTTTTTCCGAGGAAAATTTTGACGCAGAGGGGGTTCCCCCCTTCTAGCCCCCGAGGGAGGGTCGGGCTTTGCTGAGGCAAGGTTGACCCTTCCTTGATGGTTAGACTTTATTTGTGTAAGTGAACGAGGTATATGAACGACTTGAAAACATCTTAAGGGTAGAAGCGACGTAGCTGTCGGATGTTCCAAGCGTTGCTGTAGACCTCGCCTTGAATATTGGACAGCTTGTATGTCCCGGGCTTCAGGATCTTGGCGATGATGAACGACCCTTCCCAGGGAGGTGTGAGCTTATGACGCCCTCGGGCATCTTGTCGTAGCCGAAGCACCAGTCGCCCACCTGGAGGTCTCAGGACCGAACCCCTCGGGCGTGGTAGCGTCGCAGAGACTGCTGATACCGCGCCGAGTGTAGTAAGGCCATGTCCCGAGCCTCTTCCAACTGGTCCAGTGAGTCTTCTCGGTTTGTTTGGTTGCTTCAGGCGTCGTATGCCCTCGTCCTCGGGGAGCCGTATTCTAAGTCTGTGGGCAAGATAGCCTCGGCCCCATAGACTAGAAAAAACGGCGTGAAGCCCGTGGCTCGGCTTGGCGTCGTCCTCAGACTCCAGACCACCGAGGGGAGTTCCTTCATCCACCGCCTGCCGAACTTGTTGAGGTCGTTGTAGATCCTCGGCTTGAGTCCCTACAGAATCATGTCATTGGCACGCTCTACCTGCCCATTCGTCATGGGGTGAGCTACGGCGGCCCAGTCCACCCGGATGTGGTGGTCCTTGCAGAAGTCCAGGAACTTTCTGCCAGTGAACTGGGTGCCGTTGTCGGTGATGATGGAGTTTGGGATCCCGAAGCGATGGATGATGTTGGTGAAGAACGCCACCGCCTATTCGGACCTGATGCTGTTTAGGGGTCGGACCTCCATCCACTTGGAGAATTTGTCGATGGCGACCAGCAGGTGCGTGAAGCCCCTGGGTGCCTTCTGCAAGGGATCGACGAGGTCTAGACCCCATACAGCAAACGACCAGGTGATGGGTATTGTTTGCAAGGCCTAAGCAGGCAGGTGTATCTGCCTTGCATAGAATTGACACCCTTGGCAGGTGCGTACAATCCTAGTGGCGTCGGCCACCGCGATTGGCCAGTAAAAACCCTGTCGGAAGGTGTTTCCAACGAGGGCCCAAGGTGCTACGTGGTGACCGCAAGCCCCAGAGTGTATTTCTTGCAATAGCTTCTGTCCTTCGGCGATGGATATGCATCGCTAGAGGATGCATGAGGGGCTGCGGTGGTAGAGCTCCATTCCATCACCCAGCAAGACGAACGACTTGGCGCGTCGCGCCAGTTGCCGAGCTTCGACTCCGTCGAGGGGTAGCTCTCCTCGGTGGAGATATTGCAGGTATGGGGTCTTCCAGTTTCGGTCAGGCGTGACCCCATTCCGCTCTTCCTCGACGCGCAGTGCCTCACCTTCGGGGGCCGAGGCTGCCTCGGGCTGAGCTGAGGGCGCCTCGGGCAGAGCCGAGGCCTTCTCGGGCTCGGGCGTGTCGTCGGTCTTGATGGAGGGTTGATGTAGGTCTCGGGAGAAGACGTCCGGAGGAACCATTGTCTGCCCCGAGGCTATCTTAGCCAGCTCGTCTGCAGTCTCGTTGTTCCGTCGGGCGACGTGGTTGAGCTCGAGCCCATAGAACTTGTCCTCCAGGCGCCGAACCTCGTCGCAGTAAGCTTCCATCTTTGGGTCGCGGCAATGGGAGTTCTTCATGACTTGGTCGATGACAAGCTGCGAGTCACCACGAGCGTTGAGGCACCGGACCCCTAGCTCGATGGCGATGCGCAACCCGTTAACCAAAGCCTCGTACTTGGCCACGTTGTTGGACGCCGGGAAATGGAGGCGCAGCACGTAGCGGAGGTGTTTCCCGAGGGGTGAGATGAAGAGCAGGCCCGCGCCCGCACCTGTTTTCATCAGCGACCCATCAAAATACATGGTCCAGAGTTCTGGTTGGATCGGAGCTGCTGGAAGCTGGGTGTCGACCCATTCAGCCATAAAGTCTGCCAAGACTTAGGACTTGATGGCCTTCCGAGGGGCGAACGAGATTGTCTCGCCCATGATCTCCACCGCCCACTTTGCAATCCTACCCGAGGCCTCTCGGCACTGGATGATCTCCCCTAGGGGGAAGGATGACACCACAGTCACCGGATGAGACTCGAAGTAGTGTCGCAACTTTCGTCGTGTCAGAATTACCGCGTATAGTAGCTTCTGAATTTGCGGGTAGCAGATTTTGGTCTCGGACAGTACCTCACTGATGAAGTAGACCGGCCTCTAGACGAGCAATGCGTGCCCTTCTTCTTGTCTCTCGACCACAATCGCGGCGCTGACCACCTGAGTGGTAGCGGTGACATAGATCAAGAGGGCTTCTCCGGCAGCGGGGGGCACCAAGATGGGCGCGCTTGTAAGGAGCACCTTTAGGTTCCCGAGGGCTTCCTCGGCCTCGGGGGTCCAAGTGAAGCGCTTGGTCTTCCTTAAGGGGCGATACAGGGGTAGGCCTCTTTCGTCGAGGCACGAGATGAAGCATGTAACATCCCAAAATCCTAACCTAGGTTTGAAACCCTAATCTACCCTTTCCCTTCTTTTCATCCTCTAATTCCAAGAACTCCCTTAGTTTTTCTTTCATCATGTGCATACACCTTGTCTGATCACAAGCACCTCACTTAGATTCTATTTTCCAGCACCTAGATTATCCACAAAATATTTTGTTCAAAAGAAAAAAAATACAAAAAGGGAAATAGGAATTAGAAAATAAAAAGAAAAAGGAAAAACCCTCTCCCCCTGCTGGACCGGTTCCCGGCCCAAACCCACGGCCGCCTCCCCCTCGCGCCCGCACTCCTCCTCCTCTTTCGGCCCATCTCCGGCCTGCCTCCGCGCGCGCGCCAGCCCGCTCCGCACCCCGCCTCTCTCGTGCTGACAAGCCAGCCCCATCTGCCAGCCGCTCTCTCGCGCGCTCGCTCCCACTGGCAGACCGGCCCCACCGGTCAGCCGCTTCGTCGTCCTCCCCGCGTACGGCTCGCCGCGGTCACCTCCGGCCATCACCTCCATCCCCTCCTCCGTCTTCTCGCCGCACAGGGAAGTTTGGCACCGCCCCGTCCTCCCCCCCCTTGACCAACGTACTCGCCGGTACCGCCCCCGCCGTGAGGTCTCGTCGGCGGCGCTGTGCAGCAGTTATGGCTGGCGCTGTGCAGCTCACCGGCACCGCGGAGCTCCGCCGCTCCCCTTCCCTCGGGCACCTATAAAAAGGGTCGCCAGGGCACCTTCTTCCCCGCATCAGCCTCGGCCACTCCCCTCCTCCCCTCACCCGTGCGCAATTCGAGAAGCACCGTCATCGTCCCCCTCTCCGGTGAGTTCCCCCCCCTCCTCTCTCTCCCTCTCCGTTGGTCCAGCAAGAAATCAAGTCAGTCGAGCAGCTCCCTCACGAAACCACGAACCTGAAGCACCACTTCCCAGCCCCAGTCCCTCACCCAGAGCCCACCGGCGGCGATCCCCGCCGCGGAGCTCCGCCACCTCCCCGCGGGCAGCCCCCTCTCGACCCCCTCTAGCCAAATTGAGCCCGCCCCTGGGTTCGCCAGCCCCTGCCCATGCTAAGCCACCTCCCCGTGGGCCGAGAACCGGGCCACCGGCGGCAAACCGTCGTCGAGCTCACCGGCGGCCGACCTTCTCCCCCGCCCGCTCGGCCGGTTCGCCCGCGCCGTCTGGCCGCAACGCCGTCCCCCCCCCCCCCCCCCCGCTCTCACTGACGAGTGGGCCCGCGGTGACGCTGTCACTCCCGCGCGCTGCGCCGTCTCCCCCTCGCTCGTGGGCCGCAGCTGGGCCGCAAGCGCGCACGCGCGCGCGCTCGCGCCTGGCTGGGCCGAAACCCCCCCCTGGCCCATCAGAGGAGAAACCTCTTTCCTTTTTCTTTCTTCACCATTTTCTCACTTAATTGGTTCTCCTCAATATTTTATGCACCAAAAATTGTCCAAATAATTTCTAAAGTCCTAAGTAATAATAATGTTGGTAAAATGACACACTACAATTAGTAGACCACTGTTGATGTATTGTTATTGACTGTTTTAATAGAAGAAGCGGGGACTGCAGATCCGGAACCCGTAGCCCCGGAAGAAGGGCCGGAGCCCGAACTTCCGGAAGTAGATCTTCTGTGCCAAGAAAGCTTCGACGAAGGCAAGTCCATCCTTCCCTTGATGCATAAATTACCTATTCTCTCTACCACTGCCTAGGCCGGGAATTCGGGAGGAATATTGCATTGTGAGTAAAGAGATGGCCGCATTGACATATACATTCTAAATACGAAATATGGATCGGGAAGAAGGGCAATGGGTTTCTCCAAATAAAACCTCTTTTTGAAAAATTATGCGATGAAGGGTACTCACCCTCATCACCTTGAGAGTGGGATGATCAGGGACTCCCTGGTTTAGGGGAGGGCCTAAGGTGTTGGCTCAGCTGGTTTAGGCGTGAGCAGAAGGATTGTCCCCTCATATAAGGACCGGCTTGTCATTTTTCTCTACCTGTACTCCTTTATCGTGCAACCACTTGAGACTGTGTGGGCAGTCACTCAATCCGAACTCGTGCGGTCCAACCCCAGGGTTAAGAAGGCTGGGGAGCACCGGGAGGATAAGGAGGGGGAAAAGTTTTGTCCGGTTTGGACATGGTGGTGGCCTGACTCCTTCCAGATAACCGTTAAGGTTAGGACGTGCGAGTAAGGAAAGAGATCCGGCATTCGGGTCTCGCGACGGCGAGATCGCAGAAACCGGGCTAGTGGGTAAAGTGTACCCCTCTGCGCAGAGTTGAAACCTATTCGAATAGTCCGTGTCCACTGGTATGGACGAGTCTGGTATGGTATGACAATTAGAGATTTTTCTATAAGTTCCATGAACAGGGAAATGTGTGCGTAAGGGTGTAGTGAGAAAGAAAACAAGGCCACGGGAGCAGGAAGCTCAGTGGTGGTTAAGCATTTTTGTTATTTTGAGTCTTTGGGAAAAACCTTACAGCACCTGCCTTTCTCTGAGGAAATAAAGAGTGACTTCAACCCCACCAAATAAAGCATGTATGATATAGGTCTCTTTCTCTCTATGGGAGTGGGGTGGGCTTGCGGAATACCTAGTGTATTCACCCAGATTTATTTATGTTTTTCAGCAGCCGAAGACTTTTTTTCTGCTATGCTTGATTGAGAGGGCTGTGTCTGCACCCAGTTCTGCCTGTGGCTTGGGCTAGTATATTTCTTTTTACTGCGCTTCCTATTTTGGCTCTCTTGAGCTTGTACCCCGGTATTGTAATAACCTTTACCTAAACTTTGTACTATTTGAAGTAAGGAATGTGGTTACTAGCCTCCTGGGACTAGTAATTGTATCACATTTGAGGCCCAAAGGATCGGGACGCTTCAAGTGGTATCAGAGCCCATAGGACTGGCCGTAGGTCGCAGCCCTGACCCTAAAACCTGCCCAAAAAAAGAGAGAAAATACCTCTTTCCCCAAGAAAAGTCTTCTCTCCTCCTCCCCGATTTTAACAAGACCCCTCTTTTCCTATTCCAGATGGAAGACTCTCTGGCCATTAGGACATCCTACTGCTCGGAGGTGGAGGGGTTCCCACATCTTTTGCGAAGTTGTGCGCTTCACATGGGAATCCGCAAGAAGCCGGAATACGTCTGGAAGGAGTATTTCGAGGGCGGAATGGAGAAATGCTCTATGGCAGTCTACTTGGGAGAAAGCCGAAACTATCCAAACCATCCTTCCTTCCAAGTCACTTTTATCGGATACCGCTTTCCAGATACTTGCCAGAATGTTGCCCGAACAGCCCTCCGACAACTATGCCAGAACTACAACAAGGTGATCTTTGAAACCCCCCTTCGCTACTTTCCACCCAGCAACAAGAATACCCCCACCTGGAGGAAAAGACTTCAGGCCCTGTCAGGAGGAGATCCTATTGAGAATGATCCCACCATCGTCTACATGGCTAGATACCTTCACACCCTTTATAACCAATATGATGACCTCACCCTCCACTGCACCTACCTAACCTCTCGGGTGGAAAGTCTGGAGCAAAAAGTCAGGGAACTTTCAGGGGAGAAGGTGTCCCTTCAAGAGAGCCTCGCAATAGCTGAAGGCGAGGAAACCAATACCCGAGAGGCCTACCGCACCCTGAAGATGGACTACGACAAGAAACTGAAGAAGCTCGCCCCCACAAGAAAAATCCGCAAGAAGACCAAAAACAACGGATGTCAGACTGAGCAGAAGGAAGAAACCCCTCCAACCCTACCCTCTACCGGGTTAAGGAACTCGCCCGACACCGAGGAGATGTCCCTAGCCAGCCTTGATGACCTTCTCAAGGAATTTGGGGACACTTTAGAGAAGGAGTTCGGGAGTACCCTAGCTAGTACTCGCGTGTAATGAACCTATGGTAGTCGTGTGCTGTGTTATGTAATGGCTTGATGTAATGAATAAAGTAACTAGTTAAAAAAATGGCATGTGCATGGTAGTAACTCTTTTCCCTGGCAGATGGCTTCGGATAAAACCACGCCTACCGCCTCCGGGATTGGAGCAGGTTTTCCCTTAGGAGCGGCAGGAGAAACTGGCGGAGAAGGGGATGGGACCCACCTCCCCGCACCTCCGGAACTACCACTAGATCTGGCCCAAGTTCTAGCCAATCAAACCCGACTCATTGAAGTCCTCACTAGAAGTCTAGAAAACCAGCGCCCAGGTGGTGGAAGGCCACAGGACAGGATGGGAGAATTTTTGAGACTCAAGCCCCCCACGTTCGCAGGGTCCAGCAATCCCCTCGATGCAGATGACTGGCTTCGCACGATCAAGAGGAAGCTGGAAGCCATAGGATGCCCCGACAATCAGCGTGTCCAACTAGCAGCTCATCAGATTTCAGGAATGGCTCTAGCATGGTGGGACACTTTCAGTGAAGCCGTTAGAGATACTACCTGGGCAGAGTTCGAAGCAGCCTTCCGTGAGCACCACGTACCCCTGGGGATAGTTCAACTCAAGGAGGATGAATTCTGGGAGCTAACCCAAGGCGGGAGAACAGTCAGTGAGTATGTGCACAAGTTCACAGAGCTGGCCCGCTACGCGCCTGAGGATGTCAGCACCGAATCTAGAAAAATGGCCCGTTTTCTGAAAGGACTAAGACCCGAGCTTAAGACCATCCTCGCCAGCCAAGACTTCCTCAACTTCTCTCACCTCTCCAACAAAGCTATCCAAGTGGAAAGGGCAAAAGAGGAAGAAAAAGGGCACCTCAAGAGAAAATTCCAAGTGCTCCGAGCTCAACAACAAGAACGTCACCAGAAAGCTCGACCCTTTGGGCTTCCACCCAGAGGACCAAGCTTCAATAAATCATCTGGACCCACTCCATCACGCTACAGTCAGCAGAGTTAGAGCTCCCTTTAGGCACCCTCTGTTGCAAGCAACCAACCGCCAGCTAATGCCTGTTGGCACTGCGGAGATCCCAGTCACTTTAAGAATAACTGCCCTCAGTTAAAGGCACCCGGACCGACCTACTCCAACTCGGTGAATGGCCCCAAGATTCCCTTGGCACCTACCTCCAAGGCACCTCTTTCCAACAGCCAGCAGGGCAGGACTCAGTACCAGGGCAGAGCCCGAGTCAACCACATCGACGCTCAAGAAGCCCAGCAAGCCCCGGGAGTAGTGCTCGGTGAGTTCCTTGTTGAATTTACTCCCGCTGCTGTGCTTTTCGATTCGGGAGCATCCCGTTCTTTTATAGCCGCTAAGTTTGTGGAAAAACATGGCATCCCCTCTACACCCCTAGTTGTCCCTTTGGTCACCCGAACCCCGGGATCAGACCTCCTATGCAAACTCAGGTGCTCTCAAGTCAGAATTCTTTTAAGTGCGGTAGTGTTCCTGGCAGACTTAACCATCTTGCCATCCCAAGGGATTGATGTGATACTAGGAATGGATTGGCTAGCTAAGCACAAAGGTATCATCAGCTGCGCAAGCAAAACTGTTCTTCTCACAGATCACCAAGGAAAGGCAGTTTCCTGTCAAGCCCAACCGCCCACAAATGATCCGATGATGTTTAATATGGCAGCAGAAAACATGTCTGTAATCGAAGAATTTGAGGATGTATTTCCGGAGGAGTTGCCCGGGATGCCACCAGAAAGAGGAGTGGAGTTCTATATAGACCTCATTCCTGGCACTGCACCCATCGCAAAGAGACCATACCGCATGGCCCCCACAGAGTTGGCAGAATTGAAACTTCAGATTTCAGAACTACAGCAAAAAGGGTACATCCGTCCCAGTTCGTCTCCCTGGGGAGCACCCGTCCTTTTCGTTACTAAAAAGGATGGAAGTATGAGAATGTGTATTGATTATCGATCCTTGAATGAAGTTACAATCAAGAATAAGTACCCACTCCCTCGGATCGACGACCTCTTCGACCAGCTGCAGGGAGCCAAATACTTCTCCAAGATAGACCTCAGGTCAGGGTATCACCAACTGAGAATCAAGGAAGCAGACATTCAGAAAACTGCTTTCGTCACCAGATACGGGCAATATGAATTCACAGTGATGCTGTTTGGGCTAACAAACGCACCCGCCTTTTTCATGAACCTCATGAATAAGGTATTTATGGAAGAATTGGACAAATTTGTCGTAGTCTTCATTGACGACATCCTTATTTATTCCAAGAATCGTAGGGACCATGAGCGTCACCTCCGAATCGTTCTCGGAAGACTGAGAGCACATCAACTTTATGCTAAACTCAGCAAGTGTGAATTCTGGTTAGAGAAGATAGCCTTCCTGGGGCATATCTTGACTGCAGAAGGGATAGAAGTGGACCCATCCAAGGTAGAAGCTGTTTCAAATTGGAAGCAACCATCCAACGTCAGTGAAGTACGAAGCTTTCTGGGAATGGCAGGGTATTATTGCCGCTTTATCAAGGGATTCTCCAGCATAGCAAAACCTATGACCGAACTTCTCAAAAAGGACAATAAGTTTGCATGGACTCCAAAATGTGAGGAAAGTTTTCAGATCATCAAGGAAAAGCTGACAACCGCGCCAGTTTTGACATTGCCAGATATACACCAGGATTTTGTCATCTTCTGTGATGCTTCCAAGCAAGGCTTAGGGTGTGTCTTGATGCAAAATGAGAAGGTTATTGCTTATGCATCCCGCTTACTCAAGCCACACGAACAAAACTACCCTACCCACGACCTGGAATTGGCAGCCATAGTGCACGCCCTAAAAATATGGAGGCATTATCTGATCGGGAACAAATGCCACATCTTCACTGATCACAAGAGTCTGAAGTACATCTTCACGCAACCGGACCTCAACCTCCGTCAAAGAAGGTGGCTTGAATTGATCAAGGATTATGACCTCGAAGTCCACTACCACCCCGGGAAGGCCAACGTGGTAGCAGACGCCCTCAGCCGAAAACCCTTCGGGATTAAAGGAACCAACTTTTTAGAAGATTGGAAGAAAGAATCAGCTCAGCTAAATGCATGTCTGAGAGACAACGGTAGCCTAGAAGTCAAGCCAAATCTAGAAGATCTCATATGCAAAGCTCAACGCCTGGACGCAGAGACAGCCAGACTTATGGAAAGAGCCCGCAAGGAGCAACTTCCGGATCTTAGGACAGATGAACAAGGAGTTCTTTGGTTCAAGAACCGTCTGTGTGTACCAATAGGAGAAGCACGGGAAGTCCTGCTCAATGAAGCCCACAACTCGGCTTACTCCATTCACCAGGGACCACCAAGATGTACCTAGACCTCAAAGCCAGATACTGGTGGAAAGGGATGAAGAAGGAAATAGCACAGTATGTGGCCCGGTGTGACACCTGTCAGCGAGCAAAGGCCGAACATCAGAAGCCTGCAGGCCTACTTCAACCCCTCCCAGTACCCGAATGGAAGTGGGAAGAAATAGGCATGGATTTCGTGACCGGACTGCCCCGAACACAGAAAGGAAATGATTCTATATGGGTAATAATCGATCGTCTCACCAAGGTGGCCCACTTCGTTCCAGTAAAGACCACTTTTGGAGGAGCCGCCCTTGCCCGAATATACCTTAAAGAGATAGTCAGGCTCCATGGCATTCCACGGAAGATAGTATCAGATAGGGGAACGCAGTTGTTGGGGACCATAATTAGGGGTACCCTCAAGGCTCCTAATTCTCAGCTGGTAACCCCCATCAGCATGAAGCTGCAAAGGCCTGATGGGTGTGATTAAGTCAGGGATCAGTCCATTCGAGGGACACGATCACGCCTCACCCGAGCCTAGCCTCGGACAAGGGCAGCCGACCCCGGAGGATTTCCGTCTTGCCCGAGGCCCCCCTTTTAGCGACGAACATATTCCCGGCTCGCCCGAGGCCCAGCCTTCGCTAAGAAGCAACCCTGACCAAATCGTCGCACCGACCGACCAAGTCATAGGAGCATTTAAAGCAAAGGTGGCCTGACACCCTTATCCTGGCACGCACCCCCCGCTGGCCGAGCCAAAGTGACCGCCGTCACTTCGCCGCTCCACTGACCGGCCTGACGAAAGGACAGCGCCGCCTACGCCACACCGACTACAGTGCCACTGGACAGAGTAAGACTGACAAGCGGTCAGGCCCTGCTTGAGGCACCATAGGAAGCTCCGCTTCGCCCGACCCAGGGGCTCGGACTCGGGCTAAGTCCCGGAAGACGGTGAACTCAGCTCCGCCCGACCCAGGGCTCGGACTCGGGCTAAGTCCCGGAAGACGGCGAACTCCGCCCGACCCAGGGCTCAGACTCGGGCTAAGTCCCGGAAGACGGCGAACTCCACCCGACCCAGGGCTCGGACTCGGGCTAAGTCCCGGAAGACGGCGAACTCCGCTCCGCCTGACCCAGGGCTCGGACTCGGGCTAAGTCCCAGAAGACGACGATCTCCGCCTCGCCCGACCCAGGGCTCGGACTCGGGCTAAGTCCCAGAAGACGACGATCTCCGCCTCGCCCGACCCAGGGCTCGGACTTGAGCTCGGCCCCAGAAGACGACGATCTCCGCCTCGCCCGACCCGGGGGCTCGGACTCAACCACGGCTTCAGAGGAGCTTCCACATCGCCCAACCTAGGGCGTAGACCAGCCACGTCGACAGGAGGCGCCATCATCACCCTACCCCGAGCTGACTCGGGCCGCAGGGAACAAGACCGGCGTCCCATCTGGCTCGCGCCGCCAGACAGGCAATGATGGCGCCCCACATGCTCTGTGACGACGGCGGCTCTCCGCCCCCTTACAGAAGCAAGAGGACGTCAGCAAGGGCTCAACCGCTCCGACAGTTGTCCCTCCGCCAAGCTCCATCGCTCCTTCGACGGCCACGACATCACACCAGCTGGGTGCCAAGATCTCTCCGGCTGCCACAACGGCATGTACCTAGGGCGCTAGCTCACCTCCGCTAGACACGTAGCACCCTGCTACACCCCCCATTGTACACCTGGATCCTCTCCTTACGTCTATAAAAGGGAGGACCAGGGCCCTCTTAGAGAGGGTTGGCCACGCGGGGACGAGGACGAGAACAGGCGCTCGCCTGGAGCCGCTCGCTCCCTCTCCCGCGTGGACGGTTGTAACCCCCTACTGCAAGCGCACCCGACCTGGGCGCGAGACGAACACGAAGGCCGCGGGATTCCCACCTCTCTCACGCCGGTCTCCGGCCGCCTCGCTCTCCCCCCTTCGCGCTCGCCCTCGCGCTCCACCCATCTGGGCTGGGGCACGTGGCGACATTCACTCGTCGGCCCAGGGACCCCCCGGTCTCGGAACGCCAACAGTTGGCGCGCCAGGTAGGGGCCTGCTGCGTGTTGACGAACAGCTTCCCGTCAAGCTCCAGATGGGCGGTCTCCAGCAACCTCTCCAACCCGGGACGGTGCTCCGTTTCGGGAATCTTGAGTTCATGTCCCTCGACGGCAGCTACGACATGATACTCCTTCCACCGCTGTGCGACAACAACAGTGGCGGCCGACAACCCGCCTGCCGGCGGTGGAATCGGTGACATCTTCCCCGCATGGTGGAAGAGCAACCTTCGAGCTCACCCCGTCCTCTCCCCCGTCGACGGAGGAGGAGGCGGGGCAACCAAGGCCAAGCAGGAGACAGCGCCTCGTCGGCTGTCGAGCAAGTCGACGGTCCCGGCACCCCAACGGGGGGCGCACCAGGCGTCGACCTCGCGTTTGAGATGAAGGCGAGCGCCGTCTCCCCGCAACACGCCAATCCCGAGCAAGCGGACGACGCCAGCACGCTCGCGAAAAGCTTGCTGGATGTCACCCTCGTACCTGAGACGACGGCGCAGTCACTCCCCGACGCGACCTTACCGCTGCCCGTCGACCAAAAGGTACCGATCGATTCCCATCTCGCGTCTTTTGGGTTCAGCCTCAACCCGTCTAGCGACTTCGCTTTGGCGGGCGCTCTCTTAGAGGCAAATCCAGACCCTCTAGGGTTTCATGTGCGGTCACCTTGGGACCGGCTAACGAACGTCTCGACCTACGGGCCCTCTGGGTCTAAGGAAGACGACGAACCCAGCATCTGTTGGGATTTCTCTGGACTTGGTAACCCCAGTGCCATGCAGGACTTCATGACCGCATGCGACTACTGCCTTTCTGACTGTTTTGACGGTGGCCGAAGCCTCGGCGACGAGGATCGCGGCCCAAGTCGCGAATGCTTCCACGTCGATCTAGGGGGTCCCCCCGAAGGCAGCCATCTCGGCATGCCAGAGGACGGTGACCTCCCTAGGCCGGTGCCTCGTGTTGACATCCCAAGGGAGCTAGATGTGGTCCCCGTTCAGGCGGGGGGTCATGACCCACATCTCGAGCAAGTCCGCGGGGTGCAGGCCAGGCTCGACGAGGGAGCAGGAGCGCTGGAGCCGATCCGTCGGGACGTCGGGCAGGCATGGGCGGGCCAACCTCCGGCCGGAGAAATACGTCATCTACCCCAGGGCTTCCAGCACCGCATCGCCGACGACGTCAGGCTAAGGCCACCACCCGCATCCAGTGGGGTCGGCCAGAACCTGACGGCAGCAGTAATGCTTCTTCGCGCGATGCCAGAGCCATCAACCACCGAGGGGAGGCGAATCCAGGGAGAACTCAAGAATCTCCTGGAAGGCGCCGCGGTCCGACGGGCCGAGAGCTCTGCCTCCCGAAGGCAGGGGTACCCCTCGGAACCTCATGCCGCGACTTCCCGATTCATGCGGGAAGCCTCGGTCTACACCGGGCGCACGCGCAACACCGCGCCTGCGGCCCCGGGTCGCCTCGGCAACGAGCACCACCACCGCGACCGACGAGCCCACCTCGACGAGAGGGTGCGCCGAGGCTACCACCCCAGGCGTGGGGGACGCTACAACAGCGGGGAGGATCGGAGTCCCTCGCCCGAACCACCCGGTCCGCAAGCCTTCAGCCGAGCCATCCGACGGGCGCCGTTCCCGACCCGGTTCCGACCCCCGACTACTATCACGAAGTATTCAGGGGAGACAAGACCGGAACTGTGGCTCACGGACTACCGTCTGGCCTGCCAGCTAGGTGGAACGGACGATGACAACCTCATCATCCGCAACCTCCCCCTGTTCCTCTCCGACTCCGCTCGCGCCTGGTTGGAGCACCTGCCTCCGGGGCAGATCTCCAACTGGGACGACCTAGTCCAAGCTCTCGCCGGCAATTTCCAGGGCACATATGTGCGCCCCGGGAATTCCTGGGACCTCCGAAGCTGCCGACAGCAGCCGGGAGAGTCTCTCCGAGACTACATCCGGCGATTCTCGAAGCAGCGCACCGAGCTGCCCAACATCACTGACTCGGATGTCATCGGCGCGTTCCTCGCTGGCACCACCTGCCGCGACCTGGTGAGCAAGCTGGGCCGCAAGACCCCAACCAGGGCGAGCGAGCTGATGGACATCGCCACCAAGTTCGCCTCCGGCCAGGAGGCGGTCGAGGCTATCTTCCGAAAGGACAAGCAGCCCCAGGGCCGCCCATCGGAAGGTACTCCCGAGGCGTCAACTCAGCGCGGCGCCAAGAAGAAAGACAAGAAGAAGTCGCAAGCGAAACGAGACGCCGCCGACGCGGACCTTGTCGCCGCCGCCGAGTACAAGAACCCTCGGAAGCCCCCCGGAGGTGCCAACCTCTTCGACAAGATGCTCAAGGAGCCGTGCCCCTATCACCAGGGACCGGTCAAGCACACCCTTGAGGAGTGCGTCATGCTTCGGCGCCACTTCCACAGGGCCGGGCCCCCACGGAGGGTGGCAAGGCCCGCGACGACGATAAGAAGGAAGATCACCAAGCAGGAGAGTTCCCCGAGGTCCGCGACTGCTTCATGATCTATGGTGGGTAAGCGGCGAACGCCTCGGCTCGGCACTGCAAGCAAGAGCGCCGGGAGGTCTGCTCGGTCAAGGTGGCGGCGCCAGTCTATCTAGACTGGTCCGACAAGCCCATCACCTTCGACCGAGACGATCACCCCGACCATGTGCCGAGCCTGGGGAAATACCCGCTCGTCGTCGACCCCGTCATCAGCGACGTCAGGCTCACCAAGGTCCTCATGGATGGAGGCAGCAGCCTCAACATCATCTACGCCGAGACCCTCGAGCTCCTGCGTGTTGATCTGTCCTCTGTCCGGGCAGGCGCTGCGCCCTTCCATGGGATCATCCCCGGGAAGCGCGTCCAACCCCTCAGACAGCTCGACCTTCCCATCTGCTTCGGAACACCCTCCAACTTCCGAAGGGAGACCCTGACGTTCGAGGTGGTCGGGTTCCGAGGGACCTTCCACGCGGTACTAGGGAGGCCATGCTACGCGAAGTTCATGGCTGTCCCCAACTACACCTACCTGAAGCTCAAGATGTCGGGCCCCAACGGGGTCATCACCGTCGGCCCTACGTACAAACACGCGTTCGAATGCGACGTGGAGTGCGTGGAGTACGACGAGGCCCTCGCCGAGTCCGAGGCCCTCATCGCCGACCTGGAGAGCCTCTCTAAGGAGGTGCCAGACGTGAAGCGTCACACCGGCAACTTCGAGCCAGCGGAGACGGTTAAGTCCGTCCCCCTCGACCCTAGCGGCGACACCTCCAAGCAAATCCGGATCGGCTCCGGGTTCGATACCAAATAGGAAGCAGTGCTCGTCGACTTTCTCCGCGCGAACGCCGACGTCTTCGCGTGGAGTCCCTCGGACATGCCCGGCGTACCGAGGGATGTCGCCGAGCACTCGCTGGACATCCGAGCCGGAGCCCGACCCGTCAAGCAGCCGCTGCGCCGATTCGACGAGGAGAAGCGCAGAGCTATAGGCGAGGAGATTCACAAGCTAATGGCGGCAGGGTTCATCAAAGAGGTATTCCATCCCGAATGGCTTGCCAACCCTGTGCTTGTGAGAAAGAAAGGGGGGAAATGGCGGATGTGTGTAGACTACACTGGTCTCAATAAAGCATGTCCGAAGGTTCCCTACCCTCTGCCTCGCATTGACCAGATCGTGGATTCCACTGCTGGGTGCGAAACCCTGTCTTTCCTCGATGCCTACTCGGGGTATCATCAAATCAAGATGAAAGAGTCCGACCAGCTCGCGACTTCTTTCATCACACCCTTCGGCATGTACTGCTATGTCACCATGTCGTTCGGTTTGAGGAATGCGGGCGCGACGTACCAGCGGTGCATGAACCATGTGTTCGGCGAACACATTGGCCGCACGGTCGAGGCCTACGTCGATGACATCGTAGTCAAGACGAGGAAAGCCTCCGACCTCCTTTCCGACCTTGAAACGACATTCCGATGTCTCAAGGCAAAAGGCGTCAAGCTCAATCCCGAAAAGTGTGTCTTCGGGGTGCCCCGAGGCATGCTCTTGGGGTTCATCGTCTCCGAGCGGGGCATCGAAGCCAACCCGAAAAAAATCGCAGCCATTACCAGCATGGGGCCCATCAAGGACTTGAAAGGCGTACAGAGGGTCATGGGATGCCTCGCGGCTCTGAGCCGTTTCATCTCACGCCTCGGCGAAAGAGGTCTACCTCTGTACCGCCTCTTAAGGAAGGCCGAGTGCTTCACTTGGACCCCTGAGGCCGAGGAAGCCCTCGGGAACCTGAAGGCGCTCCTCACAAAGGCGCCTATCTTGGTGCCCCCAGCTGCCGGAGAAACCCTCCTGGTCTACGTCGCCGCGACCACCCAGGTGGTTAGCGCCGCGATTGTGGTCGAGAGGCAAGAAGAGGGGCATGCACTGCCCGTTCAGAGGCCAGTCTACTTCGTCAGCGAGGTACTGTCCGAAACCAAGATCCTCTACCCACAAGTCCAGAAGCTGCTGTACGCGGTGATCCTAACACGACGGAAGCTGCAACACTACTTCGAGTCTCATCCGGTAACTGTGGTGTCATCCTTCCCCCTGGGGGAGATCATCCAGTGCCGAGAGGCCTCGGGTAGGATTGCAAAGTGGGCGGTGGAGATCATGGGCGAGACAATCTCGTTCGCTCCTCGGAAAACCATTATGTCCCAGGTCTTGGCGGACTTCGTGGCTGAATGGGTCGACACCCAGCTACCGACGGCTCCGATCCAACCGGAGCTCTGGACCATGTTCTTCGACGGGTCGCTGATGAAGACAGGAGCTGGCGCAGGCCTACTCTTCATCTCACCCCTCGGAAAGCATCTACGCTACGTGCTACGCCTCCACTTCCCGGCGTCCAACAATGTGGTCGAATATGAGGCCCTGGTCAACGGGTTGCGGATCGCCATCGAGCTAGGGGTCCGATACCTCGATGCTCGTGGTGACTCGCGGCTCGTCATCGACCAAGTCATGAATAACTCCCATTGCCGCGACCCGAAGATGGAGGCCTACTGCGATGAGGTTCGGCGCCTGGAAGACAAGTTCTACAGGCTCGAGCTCAACCACATCGCTCGGCGCTACAACGAGACTGCGGACGAGCTGGCTAAAATAGCCTCGGGGCGAACAACGGTTCCACCGGACATCTTCTCCCGAGACCTGCATCAACCTTCCATCAAGATCGACGACACGTCCGAGCCCGAGGTACCCTCGGCCCAGTCCGAGGCGCCCACGGCTCAACCCGAGGCGCCCTCGGCTCAGTCCGAGGCACCCTCAGCTCGACCCGAGGTGCCCTCGGTTTAGTCCGAGGTACCCTTGGCCCCCGAGGGTGAGGCACTGCGCGTCGAGGAGGAGCAAAGCGGGGTCGCGCCTAATCGAAACTGGCAGACCCCGTACCTGCAATATCTCCACCGAGGAGAGCTGCCCCTCGACCGAGCCGAGGCTCGGCGGGTGGCGCGGCGCGCCAAGTCGTTCGTCTTGCTGGGAGATGAGAAGGAGCTCTACCACCGCAGCCCCTCAGGCAACCTCCAGCGATGCATCTCCATCACCGAAGGTCAGGAACTCCTGCAAGAGATAAACTCGGGGGCTTGCGGCCATCACGCAGCGCCTCGAGCCCTTGTCGGGAACGCTTTCCGGCAAGACTTCTACTGGCCGACGGCGGTGGCCGACGCTACCAGAATCATCCGCACCTGCGAAGGGTGCCAATTCTATGCGAGGCAGACCCATCTGCCCGCTCAGGCTCTACAGACGATACCCATCACCTGGCCTTTTGCGGTGTGGGGTCTGGACCTCGTCGGCCCCTTGCAGAAGGCACCCGGGGGCTACACGCACCTGCTGGTCGCCATCGACAAATTCTCCAAGTGGATTGAGGTCCGACCCCTGAACAGCATCAGGTCCGAGCAGGCGGTGGCGTTCTTCACCAACATCATCCATCGCTTCGGGGTCCCGAACTCCATCATTACCGACAACGGCACCCAGTTCACCAGCAGAAAGTTCCTGGACTTCTGCGAGGATCATCACATCCGGGTGGACTGGGCCGCCGTGGCTCATCCCATGACGAATGGGCAGGTGGAGCGTGCCAACGGCATGATTCTACAAGGGCTCAAGCCTCGGATCTACAACGACCTCAACAAGTTCGGCAAGCGATGGATGAAGGAACTCCCCTCGGTGGTCTGGAGTCTGAGGACAACGCCGAGCCGAGCCACGGGCTTCACGCCGTTCTTTCTAGTCTATGGGGCCGAGGCCATCTTGCCCACAGATTTAGAATACGGCTCCCCGAGGACGAGGGCCTACACCGACCAAAGCAACCAAGTCAGCCGAGAAAACTCGCTGGACCAGCTGGAGGAGGCTCGGGACCAGGCCTTGCTACACTCGGCGCGGTACCAGCAGTCCCTGCGACGCTACCACGCCCGAGGGGTCTGGTCCCGAGACCTCCAGGTGGGCGACCTGGTGCTTCGGCTGTGACAAGACGCCCAAGGGCGGCACAAGCTCGCGCCTCCCTGGGAGGGGCCATTCGTCATCGCCAAGGTTCTGAAGCCCGGAACATACAAGCTGGCCAACAGCCAAGGCGAGGTCTACGACAACGCCTGGAACATCCAACAGCTACGTCGCTTCTACCCTTAAGATGTTTTCAAGTTGATCATATACCTCGCACCCACGCAAAGTTTAGTCATCAAGGAAGGGTCGGCCTCGCCTCGGCAAAGCCCGACCCTCCCTCGGGGGCTAAAAGGGGGGAACCCCCTCTGCGTCGAAATTTTCCTCGAAAAAAGATCTTTTCTGCCAGAATGTCTTTCGCGCTTTTTGGCTACTTCGAAAGTGGATCCTGAAAACGACGGAGTACACGTAAGCAGCCAAGGCTGACCGAGCCGAGGGACTCCTACGCCTCCGAGATACGGATACTTCACTCATCACCTTCTGCGATAAGTAACTCACGTTCGGATAAGTGATTCTGCGGACCGAACAAGTCTTCACGCCCGAAAGCTCTTCTGCCGAAGCGATCCTCCGAGCCTTCTCGACTGCGTCGGTGACAGAGCCCCATGGACGGGTAAGAGTGCGCGTAAGCGGCAAGGTCAACCGAGCCGAGGGACTCCTACGCCTCCGGGATACGGATACCTCACTCATCACCTTCCGCGAGAAGCAACTCTTGCTCGCGCAAACATTTCTGTTACCAACAAAAAAGTCCAGATACTCGAAATAAAAGGAAAAGAGACGCAGCTTTACAACACGGCGAGGGTGTGTTTAGGCCTCGGCGGCCGCAGGAAACACACGCTACAAGACAATCCGATCCTGCAGGCTCGGATCTTGACGGCTGAAGGGAGCAGCAGCACCCTTGGCATCGACGACACCTTTGGCGAGGGCCGACCTAGCCTCGGACGGCGACGCGGTCCGAGGATCTCCACTCTGGAGGACGACGTCATCACCACGCCCGGGCCATCACCGCTACGGTCTTCTCCGGGAATCCGGCCTGAGCAGGCGGCTCGGTCGGTCACCCCGGGGCCTCGGCCAGCTGCCCTCCGAGAACGTCAGCCCGACCCGAGGCCTCGGCTGGTCAATTCCGGCGTCGGTCCCGCCGACGGACGACCCGGCCAGGCTCCGGCCAACCAGGTTTCCTTTTCAAGCCAACTCTGCCTCTGCCCATGTTGACGCCGCTACCCCTGGCCTCGGCTCATCAAAGAGCGGCTGAGGGGTTCCTTTAACTAAGTTAGAGAAGCCTCGGACAACAAGGCAGACCGAGCCAAGGGACTCCTACGCCTCCGAGATACGGATACCTCACTCGTCACCTGTACACGGGGCGACTCACGCTTGGTGAAGCGGTTCAGACAACCAACAGGCGAGTTTCAGTGCTCGGAAAGGAGGAAAATACACGGCTCCGTGCCGAAACTACATACATGTTCAGGCCCCGACAGCCACAATGAACAAAAACACCGGCACTCAAGGTGCCATTACAAACGGAACTCCGGTTCCACCTCCGCAGGTACGAACAACCCCACTCGACGGGGGAGAGGCCTGCAGAGCAACAGAAGACCGACGGACGGCTCGCCTTCGCCCACTCCAGCAGCAGCGACAGCGACCCCCTCTACGGGTGGCCAAGCCGCAGCGGCTATGGCCTCAGGGCGAACGCCGCTGCAGCCTTGCCCTCGCCCACGACCGACGCTCGAGGGGCGAGGACAAGTACAAAGAGCCGGAGGCCCGGAGCACGGATGGTGGCGGTGATCCCGTCGGCGACGGAGACTTCTCGAGCTGCCTCTGCCTCGGCACCGACGACGGGGGCCGTCAGCCCGCCGGCAGATCCCCGCTCGGATCCTCCCGGATGAGCGGGGCACCGACCTCCCCGCGGAGGCACCGTACCAGTGCGAAGGCGGGACCGCCCCAGAACACGAACGCCGCCCTAGCAGCGCGCGACATCTTGGGCGGTCCTCCCGTGCACACGGCGCGGCAGCCACTTTCCGGCGGGAGGAGGCACCGGGGGCCAACCCGACGAGCCAGACGCGCTGGGGCTGACGACGCCCGCCGTCGACCGGCCCCGCGTTGTCGAAGTCCGACCCGCCCGCAGGGCCAGCGAGCTCCCTCTCCCTCGAACGCCGCGGGATAGGGTGACCCACGAGCCCGCGCGGAAGGTAGAGCTCCGGCTCAGCCCGGCCACCACCCCAGCGAGGATGATGAACATCCTTGAAGCTGAGGGTGGGACCAAGATCGCAGCCCGGCTCGCTCTCCCCCACCATCAAGCTGGAGGTCACCGTCTTGGGTGACCACCAGTGGAGGGGTGCAGCCGGACTGCATGATGAAAATCCTTGAAGCCAAACGATGGCTGAAAGGTACCAACTCCCGCGGAGTTGCGTTCCCCCAACGGCGAGGCGGAAAGACGGCGGATCTCCCCCATCCGGGGGCCTGGAAGGTGGAAAGACACGATGCATAAGGGAGCGCGAAGACATGGTCGCCCTCCAAAGGGGTCACCCTCTTTTTAAGGACGGTTCTCCCTACTCGTGCCCCTAGCCGTCACGGGCTGAGTCTTCTCCAACACACTCCAAGGTCCTCCCCTACGGCGCGGGGGCTGGGTCCCACACGTCATGCAAGCCAACTCAGGGCAGAAGAAGCCAAACCGCCGCGCGCGGTGCACACAACCGCCCAGCGGTTACAAGCGACCCTCCACTTTTGCCCAGATCAACGGGCGAAAGGGTGGGCAGCCATGCAGGCGGCATGCAACCGCGCCAAGTGGGCGCGCTCCTCCGACTCCCAACACACCCGGCATAGAGGCCCAGGCCCACGCGTCGTGCAACCGGTGCGCCGTTTGCTACGTGTGAGTAACTGCATCGCCACCCGCGCCACCACCGCACCTCCTCGACTGCGGAACCAATACCGCGACTCGAGGCGACCCGGCGCGCGACCCAGCAGCACCAGCCTGGCGCGATGGTCAACACGGCTAGAAGTGGGCCGGCAGTAATGGTGGTGGCAGGCGAGCAGGCGCAGCGGTCGCGTCGTCAGCCAAGCTTACGTCCCATTCGGGGGCAGCGAGAGAACCCTCTCCAACGGCGTGAAGACGACGCGCCCGTGATCCGTTCCTCGAACGGCTCGCGCACGCGCAACGGTCGCCTCTCCAACCACTTGCCCCGTCACATTAACTCCGCGACGGGACACGCGGTGCCTCTGGCAGGAGAAGCAGACGACGCTTCCCCTTCGCCAAAATGAACACGTCCAAAAAGGTACGCCGCGTCGTTCGATTTTGTATCCTTTTCCATTTTTCCTCTTTCTCTCTCTTGCAACAGGGACCGGGAAAGGGGGATACCCCGAAAAGGATCCTTCCCCGAGAAGGAACCAGGCTCCAAGCACCCCTACTGATCAGAGGTTCGAAGGCTGGCCCCCCGGAAGGGTTCAACAGCCGCTTCAGATTGTGTGGGCCCTACACCCACTACTGGTCAGGGGTTCGAAGGCCGGCCCCTCGAAAGGGTTCAACGACCGCCTCAGGCTGCTCGAGCTCCGCGCCCAATACTGATCAGGGGTTCGAAGGCTGGCCCCCGAAGGGTTCACAGCCACCTCAGACGCTGAGCGAGGGATGACCATGGGTACGTTCGATACATAACCAAGGCTCGGGTTGCGCTCCCGAGGTACCCTAGGACATTTCCGAGACCGGCGGGAACGATCTTGTAACAGAATCCCACCAGAGGGAGGCATCGAGCCCTCGGACCCCGTCGCCAGGGGACAGGGTCTGGCAGATCACCCGTAGGTACTTTTGGGCGTGCCTCTGGGCCCCTAGCCGACCCCTAACGAACGGGGCACGGACGTCCACTCGGATTACCCGCTTGCAGCTCGTCGGAGACACCATGTTCGACGCCCATCGAGGGCAACATGGCGCTTCCCCCCCCCCCTCCTCCTTGCGGAAAGGCGACGCACGGGCGTATGTAAAAAAGCCGAGTCTACCCCTGACCGCCCTCTCGCTCTGTGCAGAGGCTCGGGGGCTGCTCTCGCAAACCCGGCTCCGGCCGAACCGTTGATAGCGTCAACATACCAGCTCGAGAACTTGGGACCCGACCGTACACCTGGGCTACGGCCAGTTCGCATGAGGGAACGACCAGACCAGCCGAAGCACTACGTGAGGCAGTAAGACCTCGAAGGAGTGAAACCACTCCTCCGAGGCCTCGGGGGCTACACCCGGCGGGTGCGCTCGCGCGCACCCACCGAAACAAAACGCAACCGAGAAAGGTTGGTCCCCTTGCAAAAAGGTGCGACGAAAGCCTCCAAGCGAGTGCAAACACTCCCTTCAAGGCTCGGGGGCTACTGTCGGGGACCATAATTAGGGGTACCCTCAAGGCTCCTAATTCTCAGCTGGTAACCCCCATCAGCATGAAGCTGCAAAGGCCTGATGGGTGCGATTAAGTCAGGGATCAGTCCATTCGAGGGACATGATCACGCCTCACCTGAGCCTAGCCTCGGACAAGGGCAGCCGACCCTGGAGGATTTCCATCTCGCCCGAGGCCCCCCTTTTAGCGGCGAACATATTCCCGGCTCGCCCGAGGCCCAGCCTTCGCTAAGAAGCAACCCTGACCAAATCGCCGCACCGACCGACCAAGTCACAGGAGCATTTAAAGCAAAGGTGGCCTGACACCCTTATCCTGGCACGCACCCCCCACCGGCAGAGCCGAAGTGACCGCCGTCACTTCGCCGCTCCACTGACCGGCCTGACGAAAGGACAGCGCCGCCTACGCCACACCGACTACAGTGCCACTGGACAGAGTAAGACTGACAAGCGGTCAGGCCCTGCCGGAGGCACCATAGGAAGCTCCGCTTCGCCCGACCCAGGGCTCAGACTCAGGCTAAGTCCCGGAAGACGGCGAACTCCGCTCCACCCGACCCAGGGCTCGGACTCGGGCTAAGTCTCGGAAGACGGCGAACTCCGCCCGACCCAGGGCTCAGACTTGGGCTAAGTCCCAGAAGACGGCGAACTCCGCCCGACCCAGGGCTCGGACTCGGGCTAAGTCCCTGAAGACGGCGAACTCCGCTCCGCCCGACCTAGGGCTCGGACTCGGGCTAAGTCCCAGAAGGCGACGATCTCTGCCTCGCCCGACCCAGGGCTCGGACTCGGGCTAAGTCCCAGAAGACGACGATCTCCGCCTCACCCGACCCAGGGCTCGGACTTGAGCTCGGCCCCAGAAGACGACGATCTCCGCCTCGCCCGACCCGGGGGCTCGGACTCAACCTCGGCTTTGGAGGAGCTTCCACATCGCCCAACCTAGGGCGTAGACCAGCCACGTCGACAGGAGGCGCCATCATCACCCTACCCCGAGCTGACTCGGGCCGCAGGGAACAAGACCGGCGTCCATCTGGCTCGCGCCACCAGACAGGCAATGATGGCGCCCCGCATGCTCTGTGACGACGGCGGCTCTCCGCCCCCTTACGGAAGCAAGAGGACGTCAGCAAGGGCTCAACCGCTCCGACAGTTGTCCCTCCGCCAAGCTCCATCGCTCCTTCGACGGCCACGACATCACACCAGCTGGGTGCCAAGATCTCTCTGGCTGCCACAACGGCATGTACCTAGGGCGCTAGCTCACCTCCGCTAGACACGTAGCACCCTGCTACACCCCCCATTGTACACCTGGATCCTCTCCTTACGTCTATAAAAGGGAGGACCAGGGCCCTCTTAGAGAGGGTTGGCCGCGCGGGGACGAGGACGAGAATAGGCGCTCGCCTGGAGCCGCTCGCTCCCTCTCCCGCGTGGACGCTTGTAACCCCCTACTGCAAGCGCACCCGACCTGGGCGCGAGACGAACACAAAGGTCGTGGGATTCCCACCTCTCTCACGCCGGTCTCCGGCCGCCTCGCTCTCCCCCCTTCGCGCTCGCCCTCGCGCTCGACCCATCTGGGCTGGGGCACGCGGCGACATTCACTCGTCGGCCCAGGGACCCCCCGGTCTCGGAACGCCGACAGCAGTTCACTTCAAAATTTTGGAAGGGCCTCCAGCAAGCAATGGGCACCAAGCTAGATTTCAGCACCGCTTATCATCCCCAGTCAGATGGTCAAACAGAAAGAGTCAACAAGGTCCTCGAAGATTTACTCAGAGCCTGCGTGTTAACTTTCGACAGAGATTAGGAGTCCAGTTTGCCGTACACCGAATTCTCGTACAACAACAGCCATCAGGCCAGCATCAAAATGTCACCGTTCGAAGCACTTTATGGAAGGAAATGCCAGACTCCCCTAATGTGGTCCAATGTAGGGGAAAGGACACTAGAAGGACCCGACTTTGTTAAAGAAGCCGAAGAGAAAGTTGCCTTGATCCGCACGAGGTTACTGGAGGCTCAGAGTCGACAGAAGAGTTACGCTGACAACAGACGAAGAGAACTCCGATTTGAGGAAGGAGATTTCGTTTATCTCAAAGTCTCCCCGATGCGTGGTGTAAAAAGGTTCCAAATGAAAGGAAAGCTAGCACCACGTTTCGTCGGTCCCTACCCCGTCATTAGCCAAGTGGGACCCGCAGCATACCGTCTTGAGCTACCAGAATCCATGTCAGATATTCACAATGTGTTCCATGTGTCTCAGCTTCGCAAATGCCTAAAAGTACCAGAAAACCACATCGAGGCAGATGCAATTCAGATTCAAAAGGATCTCCAGTACCGGGAAAAGCCAGTGAAGATTCTCGACTCAGCAGTCAGAAGGACCCGCAACTCAGAAGTGAGACTCTTAAGGTTCAGTGGAGCAGAGATGGTGAAGAGGAAGCCACCTGGGAAAGTGAGGATTCTCTGAGGAAGGAATACCCTTACCTTTTCTTGAGCCCCGTCTGAATCTCGAGGGCGAGATTCCTTTAAGTGGGGTAGGTTTGTAACATCCCAAAATCCTAACCTAGGTTTGAAACCCTAATCTACCCTTTCCCTTCTTTTCATCCTCTAATTCCAAGAACTCCCTTAGTTTTTCTTTCATCATGTGCATACACCTTGTCTGATCATAAGCACCTCACTTAGATTCTATTTTCTAGCACCTAGATTATCCACAAAATATTTTGTTCAAAAGAAAAAAAATACAAAAAGGGAAATAGGAATTAGAAAATAAAAAGAAAAAGGAAAAACCCTCTCCCCCTGCTGGGCCGGTTCCCGGCCCAAACCCGCGGCCGCCTCCCCCTCGCGCCCGCGCTCCTCCTCCTCTTTCGGCCCATCTCAGGCCTGCCTCCGCGCGCGCCAGCCCGCTCCGCACCCTGCCTCTCTCGCGCTGACAAGCCAGCCCCATCTGCCAGCCGCTCTCTCGCGCGCTCGCTCCCACTGGCAGACCGGCCCCACCGGTCAGCCGCTTCGTCGTCCTCCCCGCGTACGGCTCGCCGCGGTCACCTCCGGCCATCACCTCCGTCCCCTCCTCCGTCTTCTCGCCGCACAGGGAAGTTTGGCACCGCCCCGTCCTCCCCCCCCCCCTTGACCAACGTACTCGCCGGTACCGCCCCCGCCGTGAGGTCTCGTCGGCGGCGCTGTGCGGCAGTTATGGCCGGCGCTGTGCAGCTCACCGGCACCACGGAGCTCCGCCGCTCTCCTTCCCTTGGGCGCCTATAAAAAGGGTCGCCCGGGCACCTTCTTCCCCCGCACCGGCCTCGGCCACTCCCCTCCTCCCCTCACCCGTGCGCAATTCGCGAAGCACCGTCATCGTCCCCCTCTCCGGTGAGTTCCCCCCCCCCCTCCTCTCTCTCCCTCTCCGTTGGTCCAGCAAGAAATCAAGTGAGTCGAGCAGCTCCCTCACGAAACCACGAACCCGAAGCACCACTTCCCAGCCCCAGTCCCTCACCCAGAGCCCACCAGCGGCGATCCCCGCCGCGGAGCTCTGCCACCTCCCCGCGGGCAGCCCCCTCCCGACGCCCTCTAGCCAAATTGAGCCCACCCCTGGGTTCACCAGCCCCTGGCCATGCTAAGCCACCTCCCTGTGGGCCGAGAACCGGGCCACCGGCGGCAAACCGCCGTTGAGCTCACCGGCGGCCGGCCTTCTCCCCCGCCCGCTCGGCCGGTTCGCCCGCGTCGTCTGGCCGCAACGCCGTTTCCCCAACCCCCCCCCCCCCCCCCGCTCTCGCTGACGAGTGGGCCCGCGGTGACGCCGTCACTCCCGCGCGCTGCGCCGTCTCCCCCTCGCTCGTGGGCCACAGCTGGGCCGCAAGCATGCCCGCGCGCGCGCTCGCGCCTGGCTGGGCCGAACCCCCCCTGGCCCATCAGAGGAGAAACCTCTTTTCTTTTTCTTTCTTCACCATTTTCTCACTTAATTGGTTCTCCTCAATATTTTATGCACCAAAAATTGTCCAAATAATTTCTAAAGTCCTAAGTAATAATAATGTTGGTAAAATGACACACTACAATTAGTAGACCACTGTTGATGTATTGTTATTGACTGTTTTAATAGAAGAAGCGGGGACCGCAGATCCGGAACCCGTAGCCCCGGAAGAAGGGTCGGAGCCTGAACTTCCGGAAGTAGATCTTCTGTGCCAAGAAAGCTTCAATGAAGGCAAGTCCATCCTTCCCTTGATGCATAAATTACCTATTCTCTCTACCACTGCCTAGGCCGGGAATTCAGGAGGAATATTGCATTGTGAGTAAAGAGATGGCCGCATTGACATATACATTCTAAATACGAAATATGGATCGGGAAGAAGGGCAATGGGTTTCTCCAAATAAAACCTCTTTTTGAAAAATTATGCGATGAAGGGTACTCACCCTCATCACCTTGAGAGTGGGATGATCAGGGACTCCCTGGTTTAGGGGAGGGCCTAAGGTGTTGGCTCAGCTGGTTTAGGCATGAGCAGAAGGATTGTCCCCTCATATAAGGACTGGCTTGTCATTTTTCTCTACCTGTACTCCTTTATCGTGCAACCACTTGAGACTATGTGGGCAGTCACTCAATCCGAACTCGTGCGGTCCAACCCCAGGGTTAAGAAGGCTGGGAGCACTGGGAGGATAAGGAGGGGGAAAAGTTTTGTCCGGTTTGGACATGGTGGTGGCCTGACTCCTTCCGGATAACCGTTAAGGTTAGGACGTGCGAGTAAGGAAAGAGATCCGGCATTCGGGTCTCGCGACGGCGAGATCGCAGAAACCGGGCTAGTGGGTAAAGTGTACCCCTCTGCGCAGAGTTGAAACCTATTCGAATAGTTCGTGTCCACTGGTATGGACGAGTCTGGTATGGTATGACAATTAGAGATTTTTCTATAAGTTCCATGAACAGGGAAATGTGTGCGTAAGGGTGTAGTGAGAAAGAAAACAAGGCCACGGGAGCAGGAAGCTCAGTGGTGGTTAAGCATTTTTGTTATTTTGAGTCTTTGGGAAAAACCTTACAGCACCTGCCTTTCTCTGAGGAAATAAAGAGTGACTTCAACCCCACCAAATAAAGCATGTATGATATAGGTCTCTTTCTCTCTACGGGAGCGGGGTGGGCTTGCGGAATACCTAGTGTATTCACCCAGATTTATTTATGTTTTTCAGCAGCCGAAGACTTCTTTTCTGCTATGCTTGATTGAGAGGTCTGTGTCTGCACCCAGTTCTGCCTGTGGCTTGGGCTAGTATATTTCTTTTTACCGCGCTTCCTATTTTGGCTCTCTTGAGCTTGTACCTCGGTATTGTAATAACCTTTACCTAAACTCTGTACTATTTGAAGTAAGGAATGTGGTTACTAGCCTCCTAGGACTAGTAATTGTATCACATTTGAGGCCCAAAGGATCGGGACGCTTCAAAGCGGCTCAGAGCCGCAAGGCATCCCATGACCCTCTGTACTCCTTTCAAGTCCTTGATGGGCCCCATGTTGGTGATGGCCGCGATTTTCTCCGGGTTGGCCTCGATGCCCCGCTCGGAGACAATGAACCCCAGTAGCATGCATTGGGGGACTCCGAAGACACACTTCTCGGCATTGAGTTTTATGCCTTTCGCCTTGAGACACTCAAATGTCGTTTCAAGGTCGGAGAGGAGGTCGGAGGCTTTCCTCGTCTTGACTATGATGTCATTGACGTAAGCCTCGACCGTTCGACCAATGTGCTCCCCGAACACGTGGTTCATGCACCTTTGGTATGTCCCACCAGCATTCCTCAAACCGAATGGCATAGTAATGTAGCAGTACATGCCAAAGGGTGTGATGAAAGAAGTCGCGAGCTGGTCGGACTCTTTCATCCTGATTTGGTGATACCCTGAGTAGGCATCAAGGAATGACAGGGTTTCGCACCCAGCAGTGGAATCCACGATTTGATCGATGCGAGGCAGAGGGTAGGAAACCTTCGGACATGCTTTGTTTAGACCAGTGTAGTCTACACACATCCGCCATTTCCCACCTTTCTTTTTCACAAGCACAGGGTTGGCAAGCCATTCGGGATCGAATACCTCTTTGATGAACCCGGCAGCCATCAGCTTGTGGATCTCCTCGCCTATGGCTCTGCGCTTTTCTTCGTCGAATCGGCGCAGAGGCTGCTTCACGGGTCGGGCTCCAGCTCGGATATCCAGTGAGTGCTCGGCGACATCCCTCGGTATGCCTGGCATGTCTGAGGGACTCCACGCAAAAACCTTGGCGTTTAAATGGAGAAAGTAGACGAGCATTGCTTCCTATTTGGGGTCGAGCTCGGAGCCGATCCGGATCTGCTTGGAGGTGTCGTTGCTGGGGTCGAGAGGGACAGACTTAACCGCCTCTGCTGGTTCGAAGTTGCCGGCGTGGCGCTTCGCATCTGGCACCTCCTTGGGGAGGCTCTCTAGGTCGGCGATGAGGGCCTCGGATTCAGCGAGGGCCTCGGCGTACTCCACGCACTCCACGTCGCATTCGTACGCGTGTCGGTACATGGGGCCGACAGTGATGACCCCGTTGGGGCCCGGCATCTTGAGCTTGAGGTAGGTGTAGTTGGGGACGGCCATGAACTTGGCGTAGCATGGTCTCCCTAACACAGCGTGGTAGGTTCCTCGGAACCCGACCACCTCGAACGTGAGGGTTTCCTTTCGGAAGTTGGAGGGAGTCCCGAAGCAGACGGGCAGATCGAGTTGTCCAAGGGGCTGGACACGCTTCCCAGGAATGATCCCGTGAAAGGGCGCCGCACCGGCCCGGATCGAGGACAGATCGATCTGCAGGAGCCCAAGGGTGTCGGCATAGATGATGTTGAGGCTGCTGCCTCCGTCCATGAGGACCTTGGTAAGCCTGACGTTGCCGATGACAGGATCAACAACGAGCGGGTACTTCCCCGGGCTCGGCACGCGGTCGGGGTGGTCGCCTTGGTCGAAGGTGATGGGCTTGTCGGACCAGTCTAGGTAGACTGGTGCCGCCACCTTCACCGAGCATACCTCTCGGTGCTCTTGCTTGCGGTGCCGAGCCGAGGCGTTCGCCACTCGCCCACCGTAGATCATAAAGCAGTCGTGGACCTCGGGGAACTCCTCTGCCTTGTGACCCTCCTTCTTGTCATTGTTGGGGGCCCTGCCACCTTCCGCGCGGGGGCCTGGCCTTGTGGAAGTAGCGCCGAAGCATGACGCACTCCTCAAGGGTGTGCTTGACGGGACCCTGATGATAGGGGCACGACTCCTTGAGCATCTTGTCGAACAGGTTGGCGCCTCCGGGAGGCTTTCGAGGGTTCTTGTGCTCGGCGGCGGCGACAAGGTCTGCGTCGGTGGCGTCGTGTTTCGCTTGCGACTTCTTCTTGCCCTTCTTCTTCGCGCCGCGCTGAGCGGACGCCTCGGGGACGTCATCCGGCTGGCGCCCCTGAGGTTGCTTGCCTTCCGGAAGATGGCTTCGACCGCCTCTTGACCAGAGGCAAACTTGGTGGCGATGTCCATCAGTTCGCTCGCCCTGGTGGGAGTCTTGCGACCCAGTTTGCTCACCAGGTCGCGGTAAGTGGTGCCGGCGAGGAACGCGCCGATGACATCTGAGTCGGTGATGTTGGGCAGCTTGGTGCGCTGCTTCGAGAATCGCCGGATGTAGTCCCGTAGGGACTCTCCCGGCTGCTGGCGGCAGCTTTGGAGATCCCAAGAGTTCCCAGGGCGCACGTATGTGCCCTGGAAGTTGCCGGCGAAGGCTTTGACCAGGTCGTCCTAGTTGGAGATCTGCGCAGGAGGCAGATGCTCCAGCCAGGCTTGGGCGGCATTGGAGAGGAACAGGGGGAGGTTGCGGATGATGAGGTTGTCATCGGCCATTCCACCCAGCTGGCAGGCCAGCCGGTAGTCCGCGAGCCACAGTTCCAGCCTTGTCTCCCCCGAGTACTTGGTGATGGTAGTTGGGGCCCGGAACCGGGTCGGAAACGGCGCCCGTCGTATGGCCCGGCTGAAAGCTTGCGGACCGGGTGGTTCGGGCGAGGGGCTCCGATCCTCCTCGCTGTCGTAGCGCCCTCCACGCCTGGGGTGGTAGCCTCGGTGCACCTTTTCGTCGAGGTGGGCTCGACGGTCGCGGCGATGGTGCTCGTTGCCGAGGCGGCCCGGGGCCGCAGGCGTTGTGTCCCGCGTGCGCCCGGTGTGGACCGAGGCTTCCCGCATGAATCGGGAAGTCGCGGCGCGATGCTCCGGGGGGTATCCCTGCCTTTGGGAGGCAGAGCTTTCGGCCCGTCAGACCGCGGCATACTTCAGGGGATTCTTGAGCTCTCCCTGGATACGCCGCCCCTCGGTGGTGGATGGTTCCGGCATCGCTCGGAGTAGTATTGCTGCTGCAGCCAGGTTCTGGCCGACCCCATTGGAAACCGGGGGCAGCCTTGCCCTGGCGTTGTCGGTGATGCGGTGTTGGACGTCCTGGGCCAGATGACGCACTTCTCCGGCTAGTGCTCGGCCTGCCCCCTCTCACCCGATGTTCTACCGGAGCTGCACAAGTTGCCCTGCTTCCTCATCGAGCCTGGCCTGCATCTTGCGGATTTGCTTGAGCTGTGTGTCCTGACCCCCCCCCCCCCCGCAGGGACTGGGACCACAGCTAGCTCCCGAAGGATGTCAACGCGAGGCGCAGGCCTAGGGGGATCACCGTTCTCCGGCATACCAAGGTGGTTGCCTTCGTCGAGACCCTCTAGATCGACGTGGAAACATTCGCGACTTGGACCACGGTCCTCGTCGCCGAGGCTGTGGCTACCATTGGAGCAATCGGAGAGGTAGTAGTCGCATGCGGTCATGAAGTCTCGCATGGCACTAGGGTTATCGAGCCCAGAGAAATCCCAACCAGAGTCGGGCTCGTCGTCTTCCTCGGAACCCGGGGGCCCGCAGGTCGAGACGACCGTCAATCTGTCCCAGGTTGACCACATATGGTACCCCGGAAAGTTTGGATATGCCTTTATGAAAGCGTCCACCGAAGCGGGGTCGCTTGGTGGGTCGAAGCTGAATCTAAAAGGCACATGATGGGAAACGGACGGTACCTCTTGATCGACGGATGGTGACGAAGTCGCGTCGGAGACGGACTGCACCGTTATCTCAGGTACAAGGCTAACGCCCAGCAAGTCCTTCGCGAGCGTGATGGCGTCGTCCGTCTGCTTGGGGTTGGCGTGTTGCGGGGAAACGACGCCCGTCTTCGTCTCAGACGCGAGGTCAACGCCCGACGTGTCCCCCGCTGGGGCGCCGGCATCGTCGACTTGCTCGACAGCCGACGAGGCGCCGCCTCCTGCTTGGCCATGGTTGCCCCACCTCCTTCCCCGTCGACGGGGAAGGTGACGGGACAGACTCGGATGCTGTTCTTCCATCACGCGGGAAAGATGTCGTCGATTCCGCCGCCGGCGGGCGGGCTGACGGCCGCCATTGTCGTTGTCGCGCGGCGAAGGAAGGAGTATCATGTCGTAGCTGCCGTCGAGGGACATGAACTCAAGACTCCCGAAACGGAGAATCGTCCCGGGTTGGAGAGGTTGCTGGAGGCTACCCATCTAGAGCTTGACGGGAAGCTGTTCGTCAACACGCAGCAGTCCCCTACCTGGCGCGCTAATTGTCGGCGTTTCGACCCTGGGGGGTCCCTGGACCGACGAGTAAATTGTCGCTGCGTGTCCCAGCCCAGATGGGTCGGTGCGAGACGGAACACAAGGGGGGAAAATAGTAAGGGGAACTGTGGCCTCGTGTTGTCCTGCGCCCAGGGCGGATGCACTTGCAGTAGGGGGTTACAAGCGTTCACGAGGGAGAGAGAGACGGAGGGCGTGAGACTGCGCGTCAGCCCGTTCTCCCGCGCGGCCACCACTTTTGTACGAGGGCCCTGGACCTTCCTTTTATAGACGTAAGGAGAGGGTCCAGGTGTACAATGGGGGGTGTAGCAGTGTGCTAACGTGTCTAGCAGAGGGGAGCCAGAGCCCCATGTACATGCCGACGTGGCTGTCGGAGAGGTGTTGGAGCCCTGTTCATGTGGCATCGTGGCCGTCGGAGGAGCGCTTGAGCCCTGTAGAAGTACAGCTGTCGGGGCTGTCGAATCCTTGCTAACGTATCCTTGCTTCCGTAGGGGGCTGAGAACCACCGTCGTCATGGAGCACGCGGGGTGTCATCATTACTTGTTTCACCGGGGCGAGCCAAATGGGACGCCGGTCTTGTTCCCCGTAGCCTGAGCTAGCTAGGGGTAGGGTAATGATGTACCCCCCTGCGACGTGGTCGATCCGAGCCCAAGGTCGGGCGAGGCGGTGGCTCCTCCGAGGTCGAGGCTGAGTCCGAGCCTGGGGGTCGGGCGAGGCAGAGACCGTCGTCCGGGGTCGGGGTTGAGTCCGAGCCCGGGGGTCGGGCGAGGCGAAGACCGTCGTCTGAGGCGAGGTCGAGTCTGAGCCCTGGGGTCGGGCGAGGCGGAGACTGTCTTCCGGAGGCGAGGTCGAGTCCGAGCCCTGGGGTCGGGCGAGGCGAAGACTGTCTTCCGGAGGCGAGGTCGAGTCCGAGCCCTGGGGTCGGGCGAGGCGGAGATTCCTATGGCGCCCGAGGCTGGACTTGGCTGCTGTCAGCCTCACCCTGGCAGGTGGCACAGCAGTCGGAGCAGCGCAGGCGGCGCTGTTTTCCTGTCAGGTCAGTCAGTGGAGGGGCGAAGTGACTGCGATCACTTCGGCCTTGTTGACTGGAGAGCACGCGTCAGGATAAGGTGTCAGGCGATCTTTGCATTGAATGCTCCTGCGATCTGGTCGGTTGGCGTAGCGATCTGGCCAAGGTTGCTTCTCCATGAAGCCTGCCCGGGCTGGGCCTCGGGCGAGTCGGGGGTACGCCGGTTGCTTGAGGAGGTCCTCGGGCGAAGCGTGAATCTTCCTCGGTCTGCTGTTCCTGCCCGAGGCTAGGCTCGGGCGAGGCGAGATCGTGTCCCTTGAGTGGACGGAGCCTTGACCTGAATTGCGCTCATCAGGCCTTTGCAGCTTTGTGCTGATGGGGGTTGCCAGCTGAGATTAGGAGTCTTGGGGGTACCCCTAATTATGGTCCCCGACACATAGATACATATTTTACTATTTGTAAGGCCTAAATATTAGTTTAGCTAGTAGTAGTATTTTACACTTTTAGTAATAATAATAAGGTCTATTGACCCTATGTTTTGTTAATGAGTTATGAATCATGCTGAGATTTTGTTTGTGCATATGTTCTGAGAATAATATGAGTATACATTTTTTTTTCTTACAAATCTCGAGGACGAGATTTCTGTTAAGGGGGTAGGATTTGTAAAGCCCTAAAATTAGGATAAGGTAAAATATAATAATAAAATAAATAAATACATGAATTTATATAAAAGTGTTTTAGGAATTATTTCCTTTACTTTGTGCATACTCAAGTAAGGGAATTAAAATAGTTAAAATAGCGAATAAAATAAATATAAATGTAGTTCATATTGGAATTTTGTTTTGTATGAGCATGTTTGAATGAAAATTTGAATTTGGATATTTATAAATTTAAAATTTAAAACAGAAAACAAAAAAAAGGATTGAAATTCAAATTTGGGTATGATTTGAAATTGGAATAAAAAAATGATGAAATCAGATGAAAAGAAAAAGAGAAAAGACCACCTGGGCCGATTCTGGCACCCTTGGCCCAGCTCTCTACTCCCTCGGCCCATCTCCACATCCTTGCACGCGCCTGCATTCACCCCGCGTGGGCCAAAATGTTTTTCTGGCCAGCCCAAATCGCTGGCGCTCGCCAACCCTAAAGACGCTTCACGGTGGGCCCTACCTGTTATAGCCATCTCCTTGCTTGGACTCGTCTCAACTGGATTCTGTCGTTCTCGTGTGGATAGTGCAACAGAATCCGTGCTTCGCGTGCGGGATCTTGCCAACGGACCGTGCGAATCGTCGAAATCTTCGATCCAAGCCTTTCGGACTCGCCCATCCATGGGACTATATAATCCAGCGCCCCCTAGCTGTCTTCATTACGGGTAAAGCACCGTGAACCTAGGGCTCGCATGGAGAAAGAACAAGTGTGGGTTCGTGTCCGCCGCTGCAGATCCACCTCGAGACGAGGTCGTTCTTCTGCGCTTTATCAACCCTAGTGAGAAGCTCTCTTCGAAATTCTCCCTTGTCTCCGTTAATATTTGAGCTCGTTACCGTTCGATTTCGTGCACCTGTGGCTCGGTAATCACTCGCCGTTACCGGGGATCCGTGCCTCACTATGGCTAGGCGGGTTATCGCAACAATCCACGATGTATCACCCCTATCCAGTTCGCGTTCGACTGATCTTTGTGTAGCACCTCCCGAATCGAAGTTGGGTCGTCGGGTGATGGATGGAGCGACCCCGACAATGGCGCCGCCGCACTCATGGCCACGGCCAGCCGCCAGTGTCTGTAGGAAGGAGACATGTGTGAGCCATCCGATCCAATCTTGACGACTGTGATTTGATCGGCTCTTACTGCCTCGGGGAAGGGATCTTGTGCGTTAGATCGCGATCGTGCGGTTGGCATCGTTCGCGGGTTTATAATGCACTTAGTCTAATCTGAGCCATCAGGCGCTGATCCAACGGTTCAGATGGGTCCTTACCCCTTCGCTATGGCGTTTTACACAAGAGACCCTATGAAATATATGAATCAACCCGCTGTCCACCGCGGGTTAAAGTTGTGTCTGGGAACATTTATATCTTAGCCCCTAACCTTTCTGGAATTTGACGCCCGGTCCAGTGAACCAAGAAAATAGTAAAAATAATATAGTAAATACTTTTTAGTACATAAATAAACCTAGAAACTCAATAAATTCATAGAAAATTCATATTAAGTCCAAATTAATCTATTCCAATTCCTATAATTTTGTAATAGTAATGTTTATCATTTAGTACCACTGTTTTTACATTAGGTCACAATAAAATTTATATCCTATTTAATCTTGTGCAAAATACATAAAACCTTTGGAAATCCATAACTTAAAATCTATAACTCCAAAATTAGTAATTCCTGTTCCTGTGATCTTATTTCAATATGTAGATTATTATTATGTATTTTGCATATATGTTTGGTGTAATGTTAATTTTGCCATACACTGTTTGTTTGTATTGTTACGGCTAGTGCGAGGTCAGGAGTCATCTGAAAAGCAAGTTGGTACCTGGAATCTCAAGTCCCAGGCAAGTTGTGCCCTTGATCACTTCTTTTACCCAGTCATGTTCTGATTAATCATAATGATTTGCATAGGTTAATTTTGATGGGACCCAATAGGTTACCCCAGTTTGACTATCTTTATACCTTGATTACCACTACACTTTTTGGGTAGTACCTGCTATTGCTTTATGTGGTTATGGGTATGGAGGTACATTTTATTCATGATTATACTTTTATTATCAGTTGTTATTTACTGTTCATGATAAGATCATTATGTTAATTGGAACATGGAGAACCACCCGGGAAAATAGTGCTACCACAAGGGTTTAATGGGACGCCCTTGGCTGATTAATTAGGAAAGCTAGTGGATGACTACCTTACCTGAAAGGGGCAAGGGCAGTAGGGGAGTGGTCAGTGTAGGGAGGCCCTTGGGATGATTTTGCTGCGATGGCGGTCATGTGAGGGATTCCTGCATTGGAGCTTCCTATAAACTGTAGCGAGTTTTCTGAAGCTAGTGGAACTTTGTAAAGGCCTCGTAGTGTTACCCTGCCTCGCCTCCTCGGTAGAGGTGTATGGGATTGGCCGTCTCTTGGCAGATGGGTAACATGACTTGTGGGTAAAGATGCGCAACCTCTGCAGAGTGTAAAACTGGTATACTAGCCGTGCTCACGGTCATGAGCAGCTCGGACACTCACATGATTAATTTATGGAACTTAAATTCAATTTGTCATATGCATTGCATCGCAGGTGATGTTGTTACTTTTGTTCTACTACTTAATTGAGTTGGTATTTACTTATACTTAGTAACTGCTAATAAAATTTTGACCAACTTTAAAAGCAATACTCAGCTCTAACCATCCTCTTTGGTAAGCCTTACACTTCACGTGAGCTCCCACCTTTGGCGAGTTCATGCACATTATTCCCCACAACTTGTTGAGCTATGAACGTATGTGAGCTCACTCTTGCTGTCTCACATCCCCCCCACAGGTCAAGAACAGGTACCACAGGATGAGGCGCTTGGAGGATGCTGCAATGTGTTCATGAGAGGTCTAGGCCGTCATCTCCGAGTCAACTTTGGGTTGCTGGACTATTGTCTCCTTATAATGTAATTATTTATTTTGTATAGAACTCCTGTTATATAGTAAAGATGTGACATTCGATCCTGTGCCATGATTCATCATATGTGTGAGACTTGGTCCCAGCACACCTGGTGATTATGTTCGCGCCCGGGCTTTGGACCCCTGAAACCCAGGTGTGACATGTTTCTAATGCTCTCTTTTCTAAGTGTTTCAATAAGGTCTTTCCAAGTGCTTTCAAGATGGATTCAAAATCTATGGATATAAGAGTCTTGGTTGTTTCAATCATTGAGTTTAAATGGGTCTCATATCAAGTATGATTGAACCAAGCCAAGATGAATGAAGTTCAAGATCGCCTGGTTGGATGAAATCATAAAGAGAAAAGAAATCACAGTGATTCAAGAAGGGAGTTACACTTTTTGTCAACCAAATAATGAAGATGTAGTGACATATTTATATGATATCCTTCATTATGAGGTTTGAGGTTCATATTAGCATGCTTTACCCTTCAGAATTTTAATTGATATACTTCAGTTCTTAAACTTTCAATTGGTTTAATTTTCATCATCTATGTAAAGCATGTTATGTTAAACCAAGATTTAGTGCAAACATCTCCTTTAACCTTGTATTGTTGATGTGCATAAGTGTACTTTGTGTACTCTTGCATGCACAAATTGATGGAGAGTTTATCCTATATCTTGTGAGACTAATGATTTCTTTCAAGTTCATGTTGTGTAGTCTCACACCTTGGAGAACATCAAATGAGGATGAGTGGTTCCAAGGAAATGATCAAATATTTACCACATGTCACCCCATGGATTAGTTCTATTGGGGAACGATATGTGTTCTCTAGCATAAATTCAATTGTTTCAAATATATTATGCCTTGACCAAGATGTATGATGAACTCCTCTAAGAATCTTAATTGAATCAAGTGCATGTTACAAGTAATCCGAGTACTTGATGCATACATTTAGGGGGAGCTCATTCTATATCTTGTGTCCTTAAAGACTAACATTTTCTTTTAGTGAATTTGTGTAGTTCTTTGAAGAGAATGAGTTTCTCTTGATCGTTTAAAGAGGATAAGTTTCTCTTTGAAATGTCAAGCCTATCAAAAGCTAAGATAGAAATTCATGATTATAATGAAGACCATATGGCATGGAACAAAGGTGTGTCACTCCATGAACTATTGTATTATATTTGTGTATCTAGGCTCTTACAAGTTAGTATATGCATGTAAATGCAATATCTTAAGTCACATCATAAGGTTGCACTTGAATCTTGGCTTAAAATATTGCATATCATGTCTATTAATATACCTTTTGATTATGAGTAATTCCTTAAATTGGTGCAATTTCATATTTTCATACTTTATTTGTACCAAGGTTCAAATTGTAGAACTTAATCCCCTGGCCTCACAAGTCCAAGTGCATAAGCTAAATAAGTATTCATCACTTGTATGCATACATTTAGGGGGAGAATGGTCTATAATTTGAATCTTTGAGACTAACTTCATTTTCAAGTCTATTATGTGTGTAGTCTCAAATTAGAAAGGAATCTTCAAGCAAAGACAATCGCTTCCACTACAAAATTTGATGGGTATCAAAGATTCTTTGCTCCAATAAATGTATCTTCTATACATTTCATAAGAGAATGAGTTTCTCTTGTATATGCTACTCCAACGTCATCTAAAATTGGCAAATATGTATCACATCCTTTTGGATTGCAAATGTCTGAAGTAGCATAGCTTATAAATTCTCTTGTCTAGAACTTAATTGATTAAATAGTGCACATGTTCCTTATGTTGCATGATTATGTTCAATTGATACTCCTTGTATGCCAATGGTACTTTAAGTTGCAAATAAGTACTCTCAACAGGTATCAATTGAATTCATATATATGTGTGCACTAAAACTTGAGGAGAACTTAATGTAATATGCAATTAGTTATCTGATTATCTATCAAATTGTATCAATTGGTGGTTTTCAATTGATATTTTTTGAACATGATCACTAGTTTGGAACTCATATATGGTGTCAATTAGTATGACAATATTCAGTTGATATCTTGGACCTATGTCACAACTATACCAACAAGAGCTTGCAAATGAATTATAAATCCAACACAAGTTTGGAACTCCCCTTGAAAAGGTAAAATGCAAAGGTACATCACTTTATGTCACTTCTCCTTGGGCATCAACGGCCACAAGGTGACATTCCTTAGGGTTGGATTGACATCTAGCACACATGCATACACTTAGCATAATGTCCGGTCTACTAGCACATAAATAGAGTAATGACCCTATCATAGACCGGTATGCCTTTTGATCAACTGACTTACCTCCTTTGTTCAGGTCGACATGTCTGTCGGTTCCCATCGGTGTCTTCGCGGGCTTGGCGTCCTTGAAAGTGCATTCATCCCTTTTGTGAGTTTTGGTGATTTGGATAACAACACATTTAAAGGTCTAACAAGTTTGCTAATTGTTGAACAGGGAATTCAGTATGATGAACATACTTGAATAGTGTATAATGATCAGTGAACAAGGTTCAACACAAGTTCAAATAACCAGTGAGACAATGCAAATGGATATAATATGGTCTCTATATTGGTTTGAATATACGGACAAGTCCTGAGAAATCACTATGCATAAATATGATCATAATAGAGGTTGAAGTGATTAAGAGGATTGGTCAAGCCAAAGTGAATAAGATATGAGGAATCGTGAATTGGCTTGACCATATTACTATTAGTCCATATATGAATATATGAGAATCAAACTAGAGCTTGATTGATCTTAGCAGTTATATCTAGATGACATTCAAGCAAGGTTCACAATATTGAAGAAATGATTCTCTCAATGGATGCTCAATAGGATGTGACTCAAGAATGGCTTGATAGGGTGAAGATAGCAAGGAAAGGGCTTCAAGGAACTAAGCGAAGGTGAAGGCCAAGCGACGGCTTGTAGACCGAGGTACCATGGCTAAGGTGAAGAAGAGAGTACTTGCACTAAGTCGATGAAGTAATCAGCTATGAAGAGTTACAACATGTTGATGCATCAGTAAGGTGACTTGAAGCCATGATTTGAACTCATATATGGTGAAATGGCACAAGTCACAGGCTCAATTTGTGTTTGCTTCAAAAGGTGAGACAAAGATGTTTGTGATCCTTATGAAGCAACGCCATGGAGAAATCACACATGAGACATCAATTTCTCAAGGAGGTTACTTAATTATATTTTATTTAACTTAAGTATAGGAATCGTCGTACTATCAAGGGAGATCCAAAAAGAAGGTTGGTGTTGGTACTAAAGCTCAAAATCCTTGATCCAAAACTTCCATTTTACCCTTGTTAATCCTTAGTGAAAGTATGTAGTACAACCTTTTTAAGTCTATCTTGGCCAAAATTGCTCTCTAGAAAATACTGGTTCAGCCGGACACTCAACCGGACACTCAACCGGTTTTTGTCTGGTGGAAACAGGTTCAACCGGTTTTAAAACAGGTTCAACCGGTTTTTGCACTGTTCACCTTTTTTTAAAATACTGGTTCAGCCGGACACTCAACCGGTTTTTGTCTGGTGGAAATAGGTTCAACCGGTTTTTGCACTGTTCATTTTTTTGCCAGTCTGCTGTGTCGGCCAAAAAGCTGTGCGCAGCTTTTTGAAAACCGGTTCAACCGGTTTTTGGGCAGAAAAGTCAAAAACGGCTAGTTTTGGAGCCCCACCTTTATATACACCTCCCACGCTCTTCCCCACAGTTGTGCACGCACAAAACTCCATTTCTAACCTGAGAAACACCTCCCACTCCCTCTCACACATCTCTTGCCTCTCCCATTTCAAATCTTTGGAGAGAAATCTTTGAGTGAGTTTGAGAGCTGCAGTTTTTTGTGCTTCATCTCTAAATCTCTCTTGCTCTTCTTGATTCGAGATTTGGTACTACATCGAGTTCTTTGTGGATTCATTACTCTTGGAGCTTCTAGCTCCTAGACGACTAGGTGTCTCTTGTGAGTCTCCAAATCTTGTGGAAGACCACAAGAAAGTTTGTATTACCCGCTCGTTTGAGCAAAGATTATTGTGTGGGCTTGACCTTTGCGGTCGGCAAAGGGAGGATTAGGGTTGAAAGAGACCCGGCTCTTTGTGGGTGCCTCAACGAGGAAGTAGGGCACCTTGGTGGTGTGACCGAACCTCAGGATAAATCTTATGTCTCTTGTGTTCTTGCTCATTGTGTTGGTTTGTGTTCTTCGTTCTCTCACCATTTCGTGAAAGATTTGTTTATATCTTTTTGGTGTGTGGATTTTGAGAAGTGCCCTTCTCAGATCTACTACTTTGAACCATGTGGATCAACTAGAACATCTCATTTCCAAAGTTAACTGGGTGGATTTCGAGATCAATTCAGTTTTATATCTCATTCTTTAGTTGAGCTCGTGCAAACCGGTTGAACCGGATTTGACACCGGTTGAACCGGTTTTACCCAGTTCGTTTCTAGTTTTTGTTGAAAAAGATTTAACTTGCCTATTCACCCCCCTCTAGGCAACTTTCAGTCCTTCATCCCAAACCTCTTGAGAAGATCTTGAGTGTACTTCGTTTGGGAGAGGAAGGTGCTGTCCTTGAGTTGCTTCACTTGGAACCCAAGTAAGTAGGTCAACTCGCCCATCATCGACATCTCGAACTTTTGTGTCATCACCCTGCTAAACTCCTCACAAGACTTTTGATTAGTAGAACCAAATATTATGTCATCGACATAAATTTGGCACACAAAAAGATCACCATCACAAGTCTTAGTGAAAAGAGTGGGATCGGCTTTCCCAACCTTGAAAGCATTAGCAATTAAGAAATCTCTAAGGCATTCATACCATGCTCTTGGGGCTTGCTTAAGTCCATATAGCGCCTTAGAGAGCTTAAATACATGGTCGGGGTACCTGTCATCCTCAAAGCCAGGGGGTTGTTCCACGTATACCTCCTCCTTGATTGGCCCGTTGAGGAAAGAGTTCTTCACATCCATTTGAAACAACCTGAAAGAGTGGTGAGCGGCATAGGCTAATAGTATTCGAATAGACTCTAGCCTAGCCACAGGAGCAAAAGTCTCCTCGAAATCCAAACCTGTGACTTGGGCATAACCTTTTGCCACAAGTCGAGCCTTGTTTCTTGTCACCACCCCGTGCTCGTCTTGCTTGTTGCGGAACACCCACTTGGCTCCCACAACATTTTGCTTTGGACGTGGCACTAGGCTCCAAACTTCATTTCTCTTGAAGTTGTTGAGCTCTTCTTGCATGGCCAACACCCAGTCCGGATCCTGTAAGGCCTCTTCTACCCTGAAAGGCTCAATAGAAGAGACAAACGAGTGATGCTCACAAAAATTAGCTAAACGTGAGCGAGTCGTTACTCCCTTGCTTATGTCACCCAGAATCTGATTGATGGGGTGATTTCTTTGGATCGTCGCTCGGACTTGAGTTGGAGGGACCCGTGGTGCTTCTTCCTCCATAACTTGTTCTTCTTGTGCTCCCCCTTGATCACGCGCTTCTTCTTGAGGAACCTGTTCACCGTCTTGAGTTGGAGGATGCACCATTGTTGAGGAAGATGGCTGATCTTGCTCTTGTTGTTCCTGTGGTCGCACATCACCTATCGCCATCGTGCACATTGCGGCTGTCGGAACATCATCTTCATCTATGTCATCAAGATCAACTTGCTCTCTTGGAGAGCTATTAGTCTCATCAAATACAACGTCGCTAGAGACTTCAACCAAACCCAATGATTTGTTGAAGACTCTATACGCCTTTGTATTTGAGTCATACCCTAGTAAAAACCCTTCTACAGCCTTGGGAGCAAATTTAGAATGTCTACCTTTCTTCACCAGAATGTAACATTTGCTCCCAAATACACGAAAGTAAGAAATTTTGGGTTTGTTACTGGTAAGGAGTTCATACGAGGTCTTCTTGAGAAGGCGATGTAGGTAGAGCCGGTTTATGGCGTGGCAAGCTATGTTCACAGCTTCCGACCAAAACCGCTCGAGCGTCTTGAATTCTCCAAGCATCGTTCTCACCATGTCGATAAGCGTCTTATTCTTCCTCTCTACCATATCGTTTTGCTGTGGTGTGTAGGGAGCGGAGAACTCGTGCTTGACGCCTTCTTCCTCAAGATACTCCTCCACTTGCAGATTCTTGAACTCGGACTCGTTGTCGCTTATCTTTTTCACCTTGAGCTCAAACTCGTTTGGAGCCCTCCTTAGAAAGCGCTTTAGGGTCCCTTGGGTTTCTGATTTATCCTGCAAAAAGAACACCCAAGTGAAGCGGGAAAAATCATCAACAATTACTAGACCATACTTACTTCCCCCGATGCTAAGGTAGGCAACGGGTCCGAAGAGGTCCATGTGAAGAAGCTCTAGTGGTCTTGATGTTGTCATCACATTCTTGCTGTGATGAGTGCTTCCCACCTGTTCCCTGCCTGACAAGCTGCACAAGGTCTATCTTTCTCAAAACAAACATTGGTTAGTCCTAACACATGTTCTCCCTTTAGAAGTTTATGAAGGTTCTTCATCCCAACATGTGCTAGACGGCGATGCCACAGCCAGCCCATACTAGTCTTAGCTATTAAGCATGCATCTAGATCGGGCTCCTCTTTCGAAAAATCAACTAAGTAGAGTTTGCCGTCTAATACACCCTTAAAAGCTAATGAACCATCACTCCTTCTAAAGACAGATACATCAACATTTGTAAAAAGACAATTGTAACCCATGTGACACAATTGACTTACAGACAGGAGGTTGTAACCTAATGACTCTACTAAAAATACATTTGAAATAGAGTGCTCGCTTGTGATGGCTATTTTTCCCAAACCTTTGACCTTGCCTTGATTCCCATCTCCAAAGATAATCGTATCCTGGGAATCCCTGTTCTTGGCGTAGGAGGTGAACATCTTCTTCTCCCCCGTCATGTGGTTTGTGCATTTGCTATCGATAATCCAGTTTGAGCCCCCGGATGCATAAACTTGCAAGGAATTTAAGCTTGGGTTTTAGGTACCCAACTCTTGTTGGGTCCTACAAGGTTAGTCACAATAACTTTTGGAACCCAAATACAAGTCTTGTCTCCCTTGCATTTGGATCCCAATTTCCTAGCCACTACTTTTGTATTCTTACATGAAAGAACAAAAGCAGTGTTGCAAGCATGAAAAATTGTAGTAGGTTTATTACACAGTTTCCTAGGTACATGATGCACAACATGATTTTTCCTAGGCCTACTTCTACTATGCACAAAAGTAGAGCTAGAGGCAAACATAGCATGTGAATCATTATAAGCAACATGAATATGACTCTTATTATGATAAGGATGACTAGCAATTTTCCTATCATAAATAAAAGCATGATTCCTTTAAGGACTATTAGCCATAGGGGCCTTCCCTTTCTCCTTGTTGAGAATGGGAGCCTTTTGGCTTGTTAAGTTCTTGGTTTCCCTTCGAAAACCAAGTCCATCCTTAATTGAGGGGTGTCTACCAACAGTGTAGACATCCCTAGCAAACTTTAATTTATCAAAATCATTTTTGCAAATCTTACGTTGAGCATTAAGACTTGCCACTTCATCATTCAACTTAGTAATAGAAATAAGATGTTCATTACATGCATCAACATCAAAGTCTTTACATCTATTGCGAATAACAACATGCTCTACACATGAACTATATTTGTTAACTTCCTCTAGCTTAACATTTAAATCATCATTTAAAATCTTTAAACTAGATATAGATTCATGGCAAGCAAATAACTCAGAATTTGCTCATTAATAAACACAGGGTTATCCATACTATCGAAATGCATTCTATTTTCAACTATTTCCCAAATGCTAGGATGGAGAGAAAATAGGTGACTACGCATTTTATGACTCCAAAATGAGTAGTCCTCTCCATCAAAGTGTGGAGGTTTTCCTAGAGGAATAGAAAGTAAATGTGCATTCGAATTGTACGGCATGCAGTAATAATCAAAGGAATAGTTTTGATTAACCGTCTTTTTCTTTGACGAAGAATCGTCATCGTTGTTGTCTCTTGGTGAAGAAGAAGATGCATCGCTGTCGTAGTAGACGATCTTCTTGATGCGCCTCTTCTTCTTCCCATCCTTCTTCTTGTGACTCGAGCTAGAGTCGGTTGGCTTGTCGTCTCTAGGCTTGTCGAGAAAGGACTCATTTTCCTTATTGTTGACCACCATCCCCTTTCCTTTAGGATCCATCTCTTTGGGCGGTTAGTCCCTTAGATGAAGAGTACAGCTCTGATACCAATTGAGAGCACCTAGAGGGGGGTGAATAGGTGATCCTATAAAATTCAATACTAAATTCCAACAAGCTTGATTAAAGAGATTAGCGCAAGTTAATCAAGTCTATGAGGCGAGCTCTTGCGAACACAAACAATCACAGAGAGGAGCAACACAAGAGACACGATTTTTTATCCCGTGGTTCGGCCAAGTAACACTTGCCTACTTCCACGTTGTGGCATCCCAATGGACGAGGGTTGCACTCAACCCCTTTCAAGTGATCCAATGATCAACTTGAATACCACGGTCTTTTCTTTTCAAGTGTTTTCCCGTTTGCGAGGAATCTCCACAATTTGGAGCCTCTCGCCCTTACAATAGATATCACAAAGAAAGCACAGAGTAAGGTTGGGAAGAGCAACACACACAAAACTCAAATGCACAGCACACCCACGCACACAAGTGACGACTCGAGCTCAAATGACCACACAGGGAGTTCGTGACTCTAATGGAGCTTAAATCTCTAACACAATGAAGCAAAATGCGCGGGAGCAAAGTCTGGATGCCTTAGAATACTTAGTGAATGCTTGGGTGACTCCTCCATGCGCCTAGGGGTCCCTTTTATAGCCCCAAGGCAGCTAGGAGCCATTGGAGGCCAACTTGGAAGGCCAAACTTGCCTTCTGTCGGGTGGTGCACCGGACAGTCCGGTGCACCATTGGACAGTCCCTATAGCTGTCCGGTGCATGATCGCCTTCCAAATCAGGCGCATCCGACTGTTGCAACTCTGGGCCCGTTGGCGCACCGGACACTGTTCGGTGCACACCAGACAGTCCGGTGCCCTACGCCGACCGTTGGAGCTGCCACGCGTCGCGCGAAGATTGCGCGGCCGACCGTTGCCGCTGGCGACTGTTGGCTCACCGGACAGTCCGGTGCACCACCGGACAGTCCGGTGAATTATAGCCACGTTGCCCCTTTGCTTTTCTTGAGGGCGACGAGTTCGCCGCGGATGACTCACCGGACGGTCCGGTGAATTATAGTCGTACGCCGCCATTGATTCCCGAGAGTGGCCTTTTCATCGGAGACCAGCCTGGCGCACCGGACACTGTCCAGTGCACCACCAGACAGTCCGGTGCGCCAAGCCGAGCTGGAGTTGGCTGCACAAAGCCAAGTCTTTTTCCAATTCTTTCTTCCCTGTTTCTAGCACTTAGACAAAATATGTTAGTACTCAAAACAATGTACTAAGTCTAGAAACATACCTTTTGCCTTGATTTGCACTTCTCACTTTGTTTAGCACATGGGCACTTAGTTAAACGTGTTGGGCGCTTAATTACACGTGTTGGGCACTTAATCACCAAAACATTATAGAAATTGCCCAAGGGCACATTTCTCTTTCACCTTTGATAAAATGCGTCGAGATGGTTTAAAGATGAACCCACGTAAATGTGTTTTTGGAGTGTCGACTGGTAAATTTTTAGGATTTATCATTCATGAACATGATATAGAGATAGACCCTGATCGAATTAAATCCATTTGGAATATGGGACCTCCGACATGCAAGCTTGAAATGCAGAAGTTCCTCGGTGAGGTAAATTATTTACGAAGGTTTATTTCTAACCTAGCCGGGAAGTTGATGCCTTGACTCCTATCCTTAGGCTTAAGAATGATGTCGAATTCACCTAAGGGCAGAACAATAGGAAGCATTTGATCTTATTAGAAAATATTTGTCTTCAGCTCCCGTGTTAAAAGCGTCACAGGTAGGAGTGGCGTTCAAATTATACATTGCAACCGAAGATAAAGTTATTGGAGCTGTTCTGACATAAGAAACTGAAGGAAAATAGCATGTGGTAACCTACCTAAGTCGGAGGCTGGTGGATGCTGAAATAAGGTACACTTTCATTGAGAAGTTATGTCTATGCCTGTTTTATGCATGCACCAAATGTAGGTGTTATTTGTTATCTAGTTATTGTATTGTTTCTGGTCAAACCGATGTGATCAAATACATGTTGCAAAACCCGATTATGAGTGATATAATTGGTAAATATGCTTGTTGGGGACTTGTTCTCAAATGCTAAGAATTAAGAACAAGGCAACATAGAAAGTGTTAAATGTTAAGCTCCTTCGTCCTTAAAAACATTATATCCCTTCGGATATAATGAATCTTGGACGAAGGTTACAAAGGAAAAGATTTTCATAAGATTGATTAACGGTAAAAAAAAGAACACATATATAAAATACAAATAATGGTTTGAGTATTATCATCAACTTATCTTTATTGCCAAATTCATGAAAACAAATTACAAGTGTACCTTCGGATTGATGGAAAATAAGGATGCAGACGTGATGTGAAAAAGCGTATGCCAAGTCAGCGTGAACAGTACGGGAGTACTGTTCATCTATTTATAGGCACGGGACGCAGCCCGTGTAAAATTACATTGACGCCCTTTACATTTGACAATAACTTTATAGCAATCCTTCGGGGTTTAACTTGACTTTTCATCTTTAAGTCGGTTCCTCTTTTTTGCCGTCATGCCGAAGCTTTTCTACACGTAGCTTCGTGATCGTCTTATCCTTCGTTGTGGTCGCTTTCCGCCCCAGTCAAGCTTCGTCTTGACCATGCTTTTGTACACCCGCAACCTGACTCCGAAGGTACCTGTTCACATGTTTCACTCGGAAATATTGTCAAATCATGTTTTTGAGGACCTTCGGAAGCCGAAGGCCCCCAACAATGCTTATGCACTTATAGAATATGACTTGGCCTATGAACCATTGAAATCTATGAAAGGCCAGGTCGTAGCAGATTTTGTTATAGAACATCGGATTGAGGATGCTTATAAACTAGATACATCATACCTCACTATTACTCCCTGGACCCTATACTTTGGTGGATCGGTTTGCAATAAAGGACAAGGGATTGGCATCGTGCTTGTTTCACCAAGTAACACCTAATTTGACTTCGCTAGCCGATTAAAAACTTATTGCACTAACAATCAAGCCGAATATGAGTCCCTTTTGTTCGGTCTAGAGATTTTAAGTTGTATGAGAGTAAAACATGTGAAGGTATTTGGTGATTCTCAGCTGGTTGTCCAACAGGTATTGGGAGAGTATTAATGTTTAGATGGTACTCTAAATGGATACCTTGAAAAATGTTGGGACGTAATTCATTCTTTTGATGAATTCAAATTCGGCATATATCCCGAGTTGAGAATTGCAGAGCTAACAATCTGGCACATGATGCATCAGGTTATCGGATAAAGCAAGGGAGGTTTCACAACACCGAAAATCTGATAACCAGGGCCAAGGAAGTCCTCCTGGTTGATTCGGCTGACAACAAAGCCGGTGCAATTGATTGGAGGACACCCATAATTAATTACCTACAAAATCCTAGTGTTAGGATAGATAGGAACGTTCGGCGTACAACTTTCAAGTATGTTTTAATGAGTGATGAACTTTACTTTCGAAGGGTCAACGACGTCCTACTTAAAGGCTTGGGCCCAGGTGATGCTATATTAGCCATGGATGAAGTACATGATGGGATTTGTGGAACTCATCAATCAGCTCCAAAGATGAAGTGGTTATTGAGAAGATCTGGCTTCTATTGGCCTAACATGATAGCTGATTGTTTCAAGTACTACAATGGATGACAAGTATGTCAGAAATTCGGCGACTTACAATTGGTCCCCGCAACTGAATTACATCATATCATTAAACCTTGGCCTTTTAGAGGATGAGGATTGGACTTTATAGGAGAGATTCATTCTTCATCATCAAGAGGGTATCGGTTTGTGTTAGTTGCCACCGACTACTTTACCAAATGGACTGAAGTCGTTGCCCTGAAGAACATGACACACAAGGAGGTAATTGAGTTCATAACTGAGCATATTATTCATAGATTCAGCATTCCCCAGACTTTGACTATAGACCAGGGAGCTTCTTTTATGTCAAAGGAGGTACGTGAGTTTGCTGAATTATATAGAATGAAATTGCTCAATTCATCTCCATATTATGCTCAGACCAATGGACGTGATGAGTCCAGTAATAGAACATTGATTAGCCTGATAAAAAATAAGATGTCTGATCATCCTAAGCATTGGCATAAGATCTTGTCTGAATCTTTATGGGTTCATAGAACATCTAAACACCGTGATACTAAAGTATTTCCGTTTAAGCTTGTCTATGGGCAGGAAGCAGTGTTGCCTGTAGAGATAAGTTAAAATGATGTCAGGTTTGCCAAGCAAAATGATCTAACTGTCAACGATTATTAAAATTCAATGATGGACAATATTGATGAAGTGACCGACAAGAGAGTGATAGCCTTAGGAGAAATAGAAAAGGACAAGATCATGGTCGCCAAAGCTTACAACAAGAGGGTCAAGGCTAGATCGTTCCAGGTAGGGGACCTAGTATGGAAGGCCGTCTTGCCTCTAAGGAGCAAAGACCGGAAGTTTGGGAAGTGGTCGCCAAGCTGGGAAGGCCCTTACAAGGTCACGCAGGTGATGTCCGGTAACACCTACTTGTTGCAAACACTGCAAGGCAAAAGACTTGCCCAAGGCATTAAACGGGTGTTTCCTCAAGCAGTATCATTCTAGTATGTGGCAAGATGCTTAAGAAAACCGATGTGATCACATCAAGTTAGTTGCTTTTGGTTCACTCAGCTCCGCCAGAAGGCAGAGGGCATATGTAGGGCACCAAAACTGGTCGGGCGGACGGTCCGCCCTCGAGGCCGGACGGTCCGCGGTCCGGACGGTCCGCGGTCCGGACGGTCCGCACTGGTGGCGCGGACGGTCCGCGCGCGCACAAGATCAATTAGGGTTCTGAGTTTCTTGCGGGATTGGTTAGCTAGATCCGCGGAATTAGCTCGGGAGATCGCATGTAACGGGTTAAGACCTCCCCCTCTATATATGGAGGGCTACAACCGATTGAATCATCAGCAATCGAATCAATAATCAGTTTACATCTCGTTTTTACCTTAGGCATTAGTAGTAGTAGTTCTAGTTTAGCCCTAGATTAACCTTCCTCGACCCCAAATTCTTCGCTTCTCTTCGACTCTATGTCGATTAGAGGTGTCTAGGATGGCCTGCCGATCCTAGCCAAGGCCTAGAATCTTTTCTCCCCGACGGGGTCCCTCCCGGGAGCGAGATCTAGGCGTTGCCGGCGAAGTCCTCCGCCCCTACGCACGCACGGACCGTCCGACCCATCAGATAGGAAACTAGCCTATGCGCCAGGTCGCGGACTGTCCGGCCCCTGGCCGCGGACCGTCTGCTCCTCCACAGAGAGCACCGTCGTCGGTTCTCAACACAGTGATTGGCGCCCGAATCGGCACCATTTGGTGGATCGATACATGTGTGTATATATTTACACGATTGAGTGATTTTCTTAAAAGCAAAAAGGAGTTAAAGTAGAAAGTTGGTAAGGAATAGTTTTTTCGATATAAAAAAATAAGCGAGTGGAGGCGGGTTTTCGAAAACTTTAGATGCTCTTAGGCCAAATCTAATCACCGATAAGAATATATCAGGCGCCTGTTCTCTTGGGTTTTAATTCATACTATTTTTTTCTGTTTCTACTGTTTTGTCTCTATAGATTACAGTTACGGCCGATTTAACACACGTATTGCCCGATTTTCGTCTCACGCACGCCGATTGGCAATGTCGATCTTAAACCCCGAACCGAGCGAGGTTCGAGTCTCGTCAAATTATATTCGATTGTATGGCACGTGTTCCCAACGAGGATAGCGCCCAAGTTGTCGCTGAACTATCGAACGCTCACCGGCGGCCGGCGCCCGGCGCGGCCTCTGACTTCCAGCGAAGCCCGTACGTACTCGCGGAGCCGCCGACGGGCCGGTCTCATCGGGCTCGTGTTAAGCATGCCCGGCCCAGGCGCGGAAAACGACGGTAGGAAAGCTAAGGAACAGGGGGGCGCGCGTGAAGTTGCGGACGGATACGGGGATCCTGACGTCCTGATCCCGCGCGCGGGCCCCGGACTCCACTGCACCCCTCACGCCCGCCCCCGGAACCCGCCCCCACAGGCACGCGAGGCCCGCGACCAAGGTCCTGCTCTGCCCCGCGCCCCCGCCACATCACACAGATATATAATATCATCCCGCGCTTGTGAGTTGTGACTTGTTGTGACGACGCATTAGGCTTTACCCGACGCATAACGAGAGGAAAACAAATCAGAGGAATTCGACGAGGGCACCAGCCACCAGCACCACCATGGCGGCCGCCTCCACCGCCGCCTCGCACTCAGCCTCCTTCCCGGCGGCCTCCCTCCGCCACGACGCGCGCAGGCCCTCCTGCGTAGCCCCCGCCGCCGCCGCGGCGACGACGGCCGCTGAGACGGGGCTCACGGCCGTCCCGGCGCCGCCGCCGACGCCGATGTTGCGGGTGGTGCCGGAGTCGCTGCAGCGGGACAGCGGGTGCCTCGTGGCGGGCTTCCGGGAGCGCGGCGCGGGCGCGGCGGATGGGGAGGGGTTCGCGGACGCCGTGGGGGAAGGAGGAGGCCCCGGCGCGATGGAGTACCTCACCAGCGTGCTGTCGTCCAAGGTGTACGATGTGGCAATCGAGTCGCCGCTGCAGCTCGCCACCAAGCTCTCCGACCGCCTCGGGGTCAACCTCTGGATCAAGCGCGAGGACCTGCAGCCGGTAATCGACAACGTCGCAGCCAGTCGTTTCCTTACGCCGTCACCTTTTCTTGGTTATGGACCTGGATATTTGCGTACTTTTATTCCAAAAAAAACAGCACCATTTCTTGGAGATGCTGGGGTCTCGATGTTTCAGCTTCTGCTTGTGTTAGTGGGATAGATTTGCACTCGCCAATGACCTTGTTCAGTGTCATATCTTGGGAATTTGCGGGTTTACCTTGGTACTGTCGTGTTGTTCACCCACCGGGTTTCAACGGGATGCTTGGACTCGCAGAATCACGGGGATAGGTACTCAGACATTCCCTTTAATTCTCCACCTTGGCTTTGATATGTTGTTGTCACGCTTTCTTCGAGGAGAATAGACGTTGCATGATATTTTGCACTTTTGACTCGTTATTTATTATCGCTGATACTAGGAGTACTGAAACCTCGAGGTGGCTGTTTTTTGGTAGCTTACAGTCTGTGAAAACTTGATTCCATAAGTCTATAGTAGCTTTAGTTTCTTTAGAATCTCAAAGCTCAACACGCTAGGCTTGTGAACTGCAGTATGATTGAGGGTCTTGATAATTTGTACCTGGTTTGCTATATTTGTTTTTTTTTCCTGTCTACAGCAAAAACCATAATGAAGGGATGTTATTTGCATGTTCTTTCGAGAAGAAGGAACACTTATACCCGTATCAAAGATAATACGCTTTTTATACATAATAAAGTTCCTAATTTAATTTTGTTCGACTGTATTTAGTGTCTACATGTGCTAAACTCCAAATTAATGGGAAACTACTATTCCACTTCTATGTTTTTATTACTTTCCTCAGATTTTGTTTGATTGGTGTACAGGTATTCTCGTTCAAGTTGCGGGGAGCATACAATATGATGGCAAAGCTCTCCCGTGAGCAGTTAGAGAGGGGTGTCATCTGCTCCTCTGCTGGAAATCATGCCCAGGGCGTTGCTCTTTCCGCTCAGAGACTGGGATGTGATGCTGTCATCGTCATGCCCGTGACAACACCAGAAATCAAGGTTTCTGATCTTTAGATGCAAACTTAAGACACCCCTTTACATGATTCAGTTTGCTTTAGTGCTCACTGAATAATAACGTAAGATCTTAATTCCAGTGGAAATCAGTGGAGAGGTTGGGTGCAACAGTGGTCCTTGAGGGGGACTCATATGATGAAGCTCAGTCATATGCAAAATTGCGTTGCCAGCAGGAAGGCCGCACATTTGTACCTCCTTTTGACCATCCTGATGTCATCACTGGACAAGGAACTGTCGGCATGGAAATTGTTCGGCAGCTGCAAGGTCCACTGCATGCAATATTTGTACCTGTTGGAGGTGGTGGATTAATTGCTGGAATTGCTGCCTATGTAAAACGGGTTCGCCCAGAGGTCTGCTTTCCATCTTACCGTTTTTTTTTTCTTTTAAAAATCCGATGCTGAAGACAACAAAGTTTCTTTACACGCCTTTATGGAGACTGACGTGTCCCTGATATGTTATGTTCGCTTTTAAGTCGAATCATTTCATATTGGATCAATCTTGTTAATGTAATGTATATTACATTGGTTTCTAGTCAGGCTGATATTTTTTTGGAATGGTTTTTTGAAATGTTTTTCTTTGTACTTGTACAGGTGAAAATAATTGGAGTGGAACCCTCAGATGCAAATGCAATGGCATTATCCTTGTGTCATGGTAAGAGGGTCATGTTGGAGCATGTTGGTGGGTTTGCTGATGGTGTAGCTGTCAAAGCTGTTGGGGAAGAAACATTTCGCCTGTGCAGAGAGCTAGTAGATGGCATTGTTATGGTCAGTCGAGATGCTATTTGTGCTTCAATAAAGGTGATAACCATACATGGGAGTGTTTTACTGAACAATGTTAAAATTTTAGTCCTAGCTCACTTCGACCTTAGTATATAATACTCAAGAAAAGGATGATATTAATTTTGTTGCACCAGTATTCTATGTTGTACTGGTCTGTCAATATAAGCCACCCAGTCATTATTTTTTTAAGTTACATGTTCAAAACACTAACTAGGGGGAATGTTGTATAATGTTACGTCATTAACTCTGTAATCTAGCGGCAATTCCTGTGATGTGTAGAGTGTAGTCTATATTTAGTTGTTTGGGGTGGTATGGATACACATATAGGATGTATAAATATAATGCAAAGTCTATTGCATTCTAATCTTACATTCATACTCCTATCATCCTTCACCAATGCTGCATCGTATGTGCATTTTGCTCCTTCTATATCCTTGGTGCTGAAATATGTCTCTTCATGTGTGCAGGATATGTTTGAGGAGAAAAGAAGTATCCTTGAACCTGCTGGTGCCCTTGCATTGGCTGGGGCTGAAGCCTACTGCAAATACTATAACTTGAAAGGAGAAACTGTGGTTGCAATAACTAGTGGGGCAAATATGAACTTTGATCGACTTAGAATAGTAACCGAGCTAGCTGATGTTGGCCGAAAACGGGAAGCAGTGTTAGCTACATTTCTGCCAGAGCAGCAGGGAAGCTTCAAAAAATTCACAGAATTGGTATGCCATATGAGGTAGCTCTGCCTATTAGATGATTGTGTATCTATTCCTAATGTAATGGGTCTTGGCCCAGCCCATATATATATATATATATATATATATATATATATATATATATATATATATATATATATATATATATATATATATATATATATATCAGAGTGGTTTCCTATTCTAACATGGTATCAAGCCTCTCTCCACTTACCTCGTTCCCTCTCTCTTCTAACCTAGTCGTCGGCTCCATCTCCCAACGTCCGCCTCTCCTTTCCCCCTCATGGCTGGCGGCTCCTGGGCAGCCATCACTGCCGGCGCGAACGTCTCTGGCACGCCCGCGGGGCCTCATCGGCCCTTGGCGCCTCCATCGACATCATCGCCACCCACTCCACCTTGGTTGTGACCCTCGCCACTACTAAGGTCGTCGTGGCTGCTGTCCGGAACCGTGAACGTGCTGTGGCCCTTGCTTGGGAGCATGAGCGCACCGCGGTGGATGCCATCGCCTCTCAGCTGGCTGAGGCCGAGCGTCACCTTCTCGGCTCCTCCGTCGCCGAGCCTCCTCTAGTGGCCCTAGTGCCACCACCTCCATGGAGTTTGAGGCGGCCGCCCCGGTCATTGCCAACCTTCACGCTCAGGCGGCGAGTGTACAGAACATTCGATCGCTCGTCTCTGTCGTCCTTGACCCCACGTTCACTACTCCGCTAGCTGGCGCGACTAGGTGCTCCTCACCCTTTAGCGTTATGCCCTCGACGACCACATCCTCACCGACACCGTTCCCCACCTGCTCCTATCCTTGCACCGGATGGACAACATGGTGCTCTTGTGGATCCTTAGCACCCTCACCGTTGAGCTCCAGGATGTCGTCCGCGAGCGGAGGGCACCGCTCACCAGACATGGGTTGCCCTTGAGGCCCAGTTCCTCGAAATCCAAGAGGCTCGCGCTCTCCACCTTGACGCCTCCTTTCGGCTCTTCTCCCAAGGGGACCTCTTCGTGACAGTACTATCGTCGGATGAAGGGCATGGCACACTCTACGAGATCTTGGCGAGCCCGTCTCTGATCGCATGCTTGTCCTCAACCTTCTGCATATCGGTGCTACGACCACCTAAAGGCCTTCATCTAGCGCTCCATGCCCTTCCCCTCCTTCCACAACGCCTGCAACTAGCTACTTGAGGACCTCACCCTAGACGTTAAGTCCACCGTGTCCACCACGGATCTCTACGACACGTCCTTGAAAGGGAAATGACCTTTAAAGCTATTTCTATATTAGTTTTAGTGTTTGATGACCATCACAACATTATGGACTAACTAGTTTGCTAATTGAATGGTTGCAGGTTCATAAGACTAAAACTAGAAGATTCAATATAGCAAAAGTTCAAAACTCAGCTAGAAAGGGTATATTTTGGAAAAGATGAACTATGAGTAGTTCAAGCACTTGGATAAGTTCTAAGGCCCTGTTTTTTTCCTTCCAGGATTAAATAATCCAGTTTATGGGTTATATAAGTATCTAATGACCTACTTATGGATTATTATAATCTAGGTATCTAGATTATATAATTCACCTAATAATCTGTATTTTTTGTTTATCTCTTAACTTATTTAAGCTGGATTATATGATCTAGAGGGTAAACAAACATGGCCTAAATGGTTCTAGTAACATATTTGAGTACCTTAGAGAGGTTGGAAAGATCAGACATTAAAATTGGTGTTCTGGAGCTAAGATTGAGCAAAAATAAGAGTTTGAGTTAAAATGATAAAAAAGATGAAGACATATGGCTTAGACTAGTTGGATGAACTCTAGATATGTTTGCCTAAGTTATAGGAGTGCTCAAGAATGCAGTCAAAGAAAGACAAGAAAGAACAGCCTAAAAAAGACTTAAGTCTGTTGTTTTGCGTAGAACCAAACCAATCTGGTGAGCATCAGTCTGGGCACCAGACGGTTACGCAGAAACCAGGCCTGGCGCATCGTACCAGTCCGGTGTGCAACGGATAAGTCATTGGATCGGTTACGCAGATCGCAGAGGGCATGTTCTCGGGCGCAGAAGGGACTGACACACTGACATCAGACTCGGTCCGGTGGAGCACCGGATCCATTTCTCAGAGAGCATGTCTTGAAGACTTGGAGCAGGTGGCGCACAGGACTGAGATCGGGTACTGAGGTCCAGTGAGCATCGTACCTTCAGGACTCAACGGTTGAATTCAGAGATCCAACGGTCGAACTGATGTGGCGCCGACGTGCACGACCCGGTGGTGCACCAAAATACGGTGCCACCTGACAGCTGACGCCTTTTCAGAATGGTCAATGACTTGCAGCGCAGCAAAGGTTCGGTGGCGCACCGGATCAAATATTGTTCACAGTCCGGTGCACCCGAAATCAGCCCAACTTTTGGAAGTTGGTCCCAACGGCTACTTGGGTGGTTGGGGCTATAAATACACCTCCAACCAGCTCTTTCAATAGACAAGAGTTGTGCAATAACTCCAATACACTAGAGCAACACTCTCAAAGAGATCAAATCCTCCCAAGTGCCAAAAGAGAGGATTGAGCATAGTCATAGCCATATTTTTGTGAATTGTGATAGAGCCTTGTGAGAGTGCTAAAGAGAAGAGTGTGTGCTGCGTTATTGTGATGCAAGACACCCATCATTGTAAAGCTAGCATGAGCCTTCAACATGTGAAGCGCCTTGTGGAGACTCTGGTCTCTCGATTGAGAAAAGCAAAGAGATACTCAAATTTGATATTGGTGATCAGTTGAGTGAGGAAAGGGTTGAAAGAGATTCGGTCCTTAGGGACTTCTCAATGGAGATGTAGGTCTCATTGTGAAACCGAACTTTGGTAAACAAATTACAATGTTCTTGTGCTTGATTGATTGCAATTTTTCTTCTTTCCTTCCTAAGTTGATCTCCATCTAAATCATTTGTGTTGGCCAAAACTTATTCCACATATTCATAAGAGCAACAAATTGCAAGTTGAACTTGCCTCCTTTCTTTTGATTGACTTATATCTTGTTCTAATCAATAATTGGGATCAAGTTTTGTTGTTAAGTGATTGAATTTCAAGTTTCGTCTATTCACCCCTCTAGGCGACTTCTAGTCCTCCGCTAGCCAGCCCCCTCGCTCTCTATCGCCGAGGGGCCTACGTGCCCTTCTGCCAACCCTACTACTTCTGGAGCTCCTCGTCCGGCACGAGGGTGGGGCCCCTCCTCGTGGTGGCCTTCATAGGCACGACGGTCCTGCATGGTTGTCCTTCTACAACTCCTAGACTAGGACCATCTCCATGTGGTCGGGCCTAGGCACGTGTGTTTCCTTGATGCGTCCACCACAGCTGGCTCTGTGGATTACACCCCACTATGGTGCCCCTTCACCTTCGGCGTCCCCTCTTCAGCAACACTTGTCACCTCCGCCTCTCCTTCCGCTCCTGGGGACCCCCGCCTCGCCCACTTGGTCCCCGTGGGGTGGCAGCTGGGACCCGTAGTCTGTCGCCGGCTAGTTAAGCACCATGTCGCTGACACCATGTCCCACAACGTCGGATTGGGTGGTGGACGTTGTGGGACATTCCTGATGCCGATATGTTATCTCACTCTCATCCCCATCATCCATGCTTTCCATCTATTATTGTGGGGAACAGTTCCAACCTACCGATTACCTCAGTAGGTGACTCGGTTCTTTAGGGATCGTTTTACCTCAAAAACATTCTTGTTGCTCACCACATAATCTAGAATCTTTATTTTGATCGTCAGATCACCACCGACTACTCTTGTTCCATGGAGTTTGACCCTTTTGGTTTATACGTGAAGGATTTGGCTACCAGGACCCTTCTCGCCCACTATGACAGCTCGGAGCTGCTATACACACTCCGACTACCTGCTTCCTCCACCGCCACGTCCTCCTTGCATGCCTTGGTTGCCACCATGTCGTCCATCACTTGGCATCGTCTCGGACATCCCGGGTCTGATGTCATGTCCAAGCTGTCTAGCAGCTCTGTCATCTCTTGTAGCTCACCGACCCCACAAGAGTCGTGCTATGGAGGAGGAATATGAGGCCCTGATGGCCAACCACATGTGTGACTTGGTGTTGTGTCTCCCTGGCACCAACGTGGTCATCGACAAGTGGATCTCCTGTCACAAGCTCAAGGTCGATGATACTCTAGATCGGTACAAGGCATCTTGGGTTCTTCATGGCTTTACTCAGTGTCATATAGTGGACTACGACGAGACCTTTAGCCCCGTCGTGAAGCCCACCACCATTCGGGTCGTCCACTCCCTCACCCTTTTTTGAGACTGGGCGGTTCAACAGCTAGACGTCAAGAATGTCGTCCTTCACGACACTCTGTCTGAGACGGTGTACTATAGCCAGTCGACTCTACTCACCTGGGTATGGTGTGTAAGCTTAACCACTCTTTGTATGGCCTTAAGTAGGTGTCATAGGCCTGGTACAGTCGCTTCGCCTCCTACTTGGACTCCCTTGGCTTCCTCGAGGTCAAGTCGTAAACGCCCCTTTTCATCCTTTGGCGCGGCGACGACATTGTTTACCTCCTTCTCTATGTCAACGACATCGTGCTTATGGCTCGTGTCGTCCTTCTACAACACACGATTGCCTCCATGTAGCGTGAGTTCACAATGAAGGACTTGGGCCCTCTCCACCACTTCCTGAGGGTCGTCATGGAGCGCCACTCCAGGGACTCTTCCTTCACCAACGTTAGTACATCATCTACATTCTGGAGCGGGCTGGCATGTCAAAAAGCAAGCCCTGCTTCATGCCTGTTGACACTCAGGCGAAGGTCTCCGAAGATAACGGGCCTCGGTCGGCATCGTGTCGTCGAGGCTCTCTAGTACCTCACCTTCACTCAGCCCAACATCGCCTACGCGGTCCAGCAGGTGTGCCTTCACATGCACACCCACGGAGCCACACCTCACCATTGTGAAGTGGATTCTTCGCTATCTCTACGGCACCCTCGACTATGGCCTTCTTCGGCCCTCTCCGACTTCTGAGATGGTTGTCTACACCGACGCTGATTGACAGGCTGCCTCGACACATGTCGGTGCACATCTGGCTACATTGTGTTCTTGGGCACCAACCTCATCTCCCGGTCCTCGAAGTGGCAGTCCGTTGTCTCCCGCTCCAGCAGAGGCCGAGTATCGCTATGGCTAATAGCCCTATCGCGCGTGCCACCCTCGTCTACTGTGACGACGTCAGCATGATCTACCTCTCCACCATTCTCGTGCAGCATGAAGCACGTAAAGATCAACCTTTACTTTGTCCTCGAGTGTGTCGTTGTCAGTGATGTCCGCGTCCTTCATGTACTGACCACTTCGTAGTTCGTAGGCATCTTCACCAAGGGCCTTCATTCCACGGTATTCTCGTAGTTTCAGTCCAGTCTCAACTTCTGTATAGGCTAGAGTTGTGATTGCGGGGGTGCTACATGATCGTGTATCTATTCCTAATGTAATGAGCCTTGGCCCAGTCCATGTACTTTCACTATAAACATATTAAGCCTACCCTAATCAGGGTTAGGGTTTTCCTATTCTAACACTGCCAACGCATAAGTTTAAGATCCATTTATTGTCTTATGATTTCTCATTCTGTAGGTTGGCAGGATGAATATTACTGAATTCAAATACAGATATGATTCTAATGCAAAAGATGCCCTTGTTCTTTACAGGTACATATCAAGTTTGTTGTTTTTCTTTTTAATTATGTATCCATCAAACTACCAAAATTCTTTAGCTTTATATATATATAGTTTATTTATCTGAGATCTTTCTTTATTAGTATGTACAGCAACAATTAGTTTAGATGCTTAGGTTATTATGTGTTACAGTGTTGGCATCTACACTGACAATGAGCTTGGAGCAATGATGGATCGCATGAAATCTGCGAAACTGAGGACTGTTAACCTTACTGACAATGATTTGGCAAAGGACCATCTTAGATACTTTGTAAGTTACATCTTTTACACTCATAGCTGTTGGCAAATTATTTTGTCAAAGAGATCAATTGTAATTTTAGTTCATTTTTAGTGTCAGTATGACAATAATTGACTGGATTTGCATTGTGCAAATATTCTGCTATCTTGTTCGTGATTTCACATTATCAATTTTTTAGATTGGAGGAAGATCAGAAATAAAAGATGAACTGGTTTACCGGTTCATTTTCCCGGAAAGGCCTGGGGCCCTTATGAAATTTTTGGACGGGTTTAGTCCTCGTTGGAACATCAGCCTTTTCCATTACCGTGCACAGGTACATTTCTGTAGCCTTTTATAATAGTGCCTATTATGCAGTTTATAATTTGAAACGATCATCTTTTTTCTACTTTGAAAGCCGGAACCTGAACAGGATTTTTTTTTTCACGAACGTGTCCTTATAACTCGTGTTTCATCAAGAGGGACTAGAAAAGTTCAACATACAACAAACCTGAGTAATCCTAAGATTAACAGGTACTTAGAACGCACTCTAATACAGCTGTTAGTAGGCCTAATTTACTAGCACAATTTGCGACGAGGAGTCAGACGATGATGGAGAAAGTAGTGTGTGCAACTGTCTGAAACCAGCAAGGTCCCAAAGATGAGCCTCATCGACAATGGCCTGAAAAACAGAAGTCGGTGCTGTGATTTCATTCCTGGAGGTCCTCGCATTCCTCTCCTTCTAGAGCTGCCAGCCAACTAGGAGTACAAGTGAATCGAGCCTGCAGGAAATAGCATCTCTGCTCTTCAAATGATCATATGCCTCTTTCCATTTCAAACATGAGAAAAAAGCATATGCCTTGCCGAAGTTGTTCTGGGACGTGTATATTATTTGTATTGATGGTACTAAGCAATGGAGAGAAACAACAAGGGTTGCAATTATATATATTTCATCATCTGATCTAATTCTCTTTTGCAGGGTGAAGCTGGAGCAAATGTATTAGTTGGTATACAAGTGCCGCCAGCAGAATTTGATGAATTCAAGAGTCATGCTAACAATCTTGGGTACGAGTACATGTCAGAGCACAACAATGAGATATACCGGTTGCTGTTGCGTGACCCAAAGGTCTAATGTCATATGCCTTTGCTCCCATAATAAGTTGGTGACAATTTTCAAGGAAGATTTTGCTCCAAGGTAGAAGTTGCGAGTTTCTTCTAAAGTTGAAATGAAGCCATCACCAAATGTAGCTTCGGTGTGCCATCTGTTTACTCAGTTAGATCATGTAGTGTATCAGTTGTGTATCTTTGTTGTTGTGCTTCGTGATCTCAATTTATTGCTTTGTGCACCTAGAGGTTGTCAAATAATGATAACCGATATGTTATCTAAATATCTAATAATGATTATGTGATTGTGATTTGGGCCGCATCACTGCTGTAAAGTGTAAACCCTTGTCTCTGCAACATGAGTTATCAACAAATTTAAGATTTGAATGTTCTTCCTTCCTCTTTTTTCTTTCCTTTCTATGTAAGTTGCATTTCTTGACACTAGTTTCCTTTTGAGTTAATAAAATTACTGTAGGTCCTCTCTACGGTACCTTCACTTCAAAAAAAAATTGTGTGTACAACAAGAGTGTCAACTAAAAAATAGATAAAGGCGTGTTAAACCTCATTTGCGGTTTTGTGCCGTTTGCTGTTGTGTAGAGTTACTACGAGAAAATCTTTCATTTCATTAGCGTTCTGAATTCAATAAAATAGTTAAGATGATTTAGACATATTCGATAGAGACCTTCGGAGGTGCTAATGTATAGTGGGATTTTAAGACACGATAGCAATGAGAAATAAAAAGAGAGGAGAAGACCAAAGTTGATATAGGAAAAGGTAGTAAAAAAGATCTAAAAGGATGGGTTATATATGCTGTTCATTTGAGGGGTTTTCTCTTTATTTTCTTTATTGGAAAATATAAGAAATGAATTAAAAAAAATGGCCAGCCAGCTGGCCGCTACCAGGCCGCTTGGCCGAGCAGCCTAGCAAGGCCAGCCGGCAAAAGCAGCGAGCGTAGGGTTGGCTCCGGCAAAAGCAGCGAGCGTAGGGTTCGCTGAGAGCGAACCAGAGAGCGAGCGGCAGGGGATCGAGCAGCCGCTGAGGCCGTGGCGGCGCTCAACCGTGCGCAAGGATAGGGGCCGAAGGCCCTGGCGGCGGCTGAGGAAAATCAGTTCAGCTCGTGCCGATCTCCTCGCCGTGCCCTGTGCAACTGTTCCTCGAGCTCGGCTCCATAAGTATGGTGTCTTGCCCCTGTTTAGCAGCACGCAAAACACTACAAGACCTCTGCTCCTCTCTGCTGTTTGTTGTTCCATTCTCCTCAATCCATTAGGTCCCTAGTGTTCCTGTGGTTAATCGTTGGTGGTGATTGGAAGCCGGTAGAGGTGGTGCTGTTCTTGTGCAGCGAGGTTCTCCTGTGCTCCGTTGATTTAACAGTGCGCCTGTGTGGTGCTCTGTCTGTTCTGATCTCTGTCCGTCGTAGCCTGGTGCTTGGGCTCTCTGCTGTGCGGTGTTCCTCTTCTCGGACTGGTGTCGTGGACGTCTCCCTCGGCTCCAGCAGCGGCTCCAGTATCTCCGTCAACCTTCCGCTATGCAGGCCCAGACGTGGGCGGAGGAATTGGTTTTCTAGGACAGAACCTTGTGTTCGCTGAGCTGGTCTTCCCACGTAGACAATCTACGTGTTGTGAGTTACCTGTTGCCTCTCTATATTTATTGAATAATTTTGTGCAATCTGCTAGTATTTTTTTACTTGGGTGTGATTATGCAATCTGTGGGCGGATTTGATTGCTCAATGATAATAGCGGTGTAGTGAGACAACGTGACAGTCTGGGTTTTAATGTGTTGTTAATTTCAGCATCAAGTATTTATTTGTGCCTAATTATATTTAAACCCACTATTTTAAGAGCAATATAAAAAGATAAACAATTGTGTTTATGTGTTTAATCTGCCTTCTTCATCTACAAGCCATGTTTAATTTTGAAATGGACCTCAGCAGCTATTTTACATGTTTACATGTCCTAGAATTGCTACTGTTCATTGCTGCTATATTTACATATGGCATTTATCTGAGTTATATGCATGTTTTATTCAGAATTAATATATTTAATATATTTAAATATAATTGAAGCATGTCACTTATTTCTCTAATTTTACAATATTCCAGAAAACCAATTCGTATAATGACCTCCAGTTCTGATGTCATTAAGCCTGAAGCGTTCGACGGCGCAAGCTTTAAGCGCTGGCAGATTAAGACTCGCATGTGGCTCACTGACCTAAAATTATTTTGGGTAGTGACGTCGGTTGTTCCCCAGGCTGCATCAGATGATTCTGATGATGCAGCGAAGGTCGTCGCACTAGCGGAGAAGGCCAAGTGGGACGAAGCCAATGAGGCATGCTTGTCTCGTCTGCTGAACGTCTTGTCAAACCGCTTATTTGACGTGTACTCTGGTTTTACCTCCGCTAAGGGTCTATGGACTGAACTTGAGAACGAGTTCTCTGAAGTTGACAATGGCAATGAGTCATTCACAACGGAAAACTATCTCAACTATAAAATGGTTGAGGGAAGGTCTGTTATGGAGCAGCTACAGGAAATTCAACTCCTTGTTAGGGACTTGGTCCAATATGGCTACGTCCTATCAGACAATTTTTAGGTGAATATAATACTGGCAAAGCTCCCGCCTTCTTGGCGAGACTTTGTGACTTCACGCCGCCACATGAAGAAGCAAATGACTCTCACTGAGTTATCAGCTGCGGTAAATGTGGAAGAGCGTGCAAGGTCCAGTAACAAGCCATCCCAGCAACTCCAGGCTCGCGTTGTTGAGAAGGGTGGAGATAGAAAATTCTAGAAGAAGAAGAACTCTCCACAGAAGAATCTGAACCAACCTAAGTCCAAAAAGATAAAGAAGAAAAAAAGGACTTTATCTGCTACGTTTGTGGTGTCTCCGGGCATACAGCTCGGAGGTGCAAACTTAGGAAGGGAAAAGGTCCTCCACCTCAGCGCAAAGAAGGGAACGTGGTGGTTAATTCCACCCCAGGGTATGCACCTCAGGCCTTTATGGCAAGTCCATCAGATGACTGGTGGATGGATTCTGGTGGTAGTGTTCATATTTGTGCTGATCGATCCATGTTCTCTTCATTCCAGGGATACAACAGCGCACCAGTCTTGATGGGAAATGGTGTTCCGGCAGCAGTTCGAGGTACTGGACAGGTCTACCTGAAGTTAACTTCAGAAAAGACGCTCGTGCTGAAGGACGTACTCTATGTGCCATCGATTTGCCGGAACCTCATATCAGTGTCGCTGCTATGTCGACAGGGTCTCAAATTAGTGTTTGAGTCTAATAAAGTGGTCCTGTCTAAGTTTGGTACTTTTGTTGGAAAGTCATATGAGTCAGGCGGTTTGTTCCGTCTTTCTGTTTTGAATAATCATTCTTCTTACCATGTTAATGTGGTATGTAATAACGATTCCATTAATAATATATGGCATTCCCGTTTGTGTCATGTGAATTTTGAGGCCATTAAGAGATTAAGTGACATGTCTTTAATTCCTGAATATAAACATGTTAAGATGTAAAATGTGGTATTTATGTGCAAGCTAAGCAGCCTAGAAAACCGTTTCATACGGTTGAAGGCAGAAGTACCACTCCTTTAGAACTAATTCACTCGGATATCTGTGAGATGAATGGTATAATCACAAAAGGCGGTAAAAGATACTTTCTTACCTTGATAGATGATGCTACCAGGTTCTGTTATATTTACTTACTCAGAACTAAAGATGAGGCACTAGAACACTTTAAGATCTATAAGACTGAAGTTGAAAACCAGCTAGACAAGAAAATTAAAAGGTTACGGTCTGATAGAGGAGGTGAATACCTTTCCAACCTTTTTGATGAGTACTGCAAAGAGTGTGGAATCATTCATGAAACCACTGCTCCATATTCACCTCAGACAAATGGGGTAGCTGAAAGGAAGAACCGAACGGTGTGTGACTTAGCTAATGCTTTGTTGCAAATTTCAGGGATGCTAGACATCTAGTGGGGCGAGGCAGTACTCATAGTGTGCTATGTCCTGAATAGGGTGCCGCCTCGTGATAGTCGCCTAGAGGGGGGGTGAATAGGGCGAAACTGAAACTTACAAAAATAATCACAACTACAAGCCGGGTTAGCGTTAGAAATATAAACGAGTCTGCGAGAGAGGGCGCAAAACAAATCGCAAGCAAATAAAAGTGTGACACGCGGATTTGTTTTACCGAGGTTCGGTTCTCGCAAACCTACTCCCCGTTGAGGAGGCCACAAAGGCCAGGTCTCTTTCAACCCTTCCCTCTCTCAAACGATCCCACGGATCGAGTGAGCTTTCTCTTCTTCTCAATCAAACGGGAACAAAGCTTCCCCGCAAGGGCCACCACACAATTGGTGCCTCTTGCCTTGGTTACAATTGAGTTTGATCACAAGAACAAGTGAGGAAGAAAAGAATGCGATCCAAGCGCAAGAGCTCGAAAGAACACAAGCAAATCACTCTCTCTAGTCACTATGGTGTTGTGTGGAATTTGGAGAGGACTTGATCTATTTGGTGTATCTAGAATTGAATGCTAGAGCTCTTGTAGTAGTTGAGAAGTGGAAAACTTGGATGGCAATGAATGTGAGGTGGTTGGGGTATTTATAGCCCCAACCACCAAAAGTGACCGTTGCTGGAAGCTGTCTGTTCGATGGCACACCGGACAGTCCGGTGCCCCTGCCACGTCACCATTGCCGTTGGATTCTGACCGTTGGAGCTTCTGACTTCTGGGCCCGCCTGGGTGTCCGGTGCACACCGGACATGTACTGTTTGATGTCCGGTGCACCGGTATGGGCGTGCCTGACGTCTGCGCGCGCTGCGCGCGCATTAAATGCACCGCAGGTAGCCGTTGGCGCCGAAATAGCCGTTGCTCCGCTGGCACACCGGACAGTCTGGTGCACACCGGACAGTCCGGTGAATTTTAGCGGAGCGGTTGTCGCGCGAACCCGAGGCTGGCGAGTTCCGGAGACCGCGCTTCCTTGGAGCACCGGACATGTCCGGTGCACACCGGACAGTCCGGTGAATTATAGCGCGCCGGCTTCCGAGAATTCCCGAGGGCGAAGAGTTTGAGTTGGAGTCCTCTGGGCGCACCGGACACTGTCCGGTGCACACCGGACAGTCCGGTGCCTCCAGCCAGAGGTGCCCTCGGTTGCCTCATTGCTCCTTAGTTGAATCCAAAACTTGATCTTTTTATTGGCTAAGTGTGAACCTTTTGCACCTGTATAACTTATGTACTAGAGCAAACTAGTTAGTCCAATATTTGTGTTGGGCAATTCAACCACCAAAATTATTTGGGGACTAGGTGTAAGCCTAATTCCCTTTCAATCTCCCCCTTTTTGGTGATTGATGCCAACACAAACCAAAGCAAATATAGAAGTGCATAATTGAACTAGTTTGCATAATGTAAGAGCAAAGGTTGCTTGGAATTTAGCCAATATAAATACTTTCATGATTGCGCATGGATTGTTTTCTTTGTTTTTGACATATTGGACCTCATTTGCACCATAAGTTTTGTTTTTGCAAACTCTTTTGTAAATTCTTTTCAAAATCATTTTGCAAGATAGTCAAAGGTAAATGAATAAGATTTTGCAAAGCATTTTCAAGATTTGAAATTTTCTTCCTTTGTTCAAATGCTTTTCCTTTGACAAAACAAAACTCCCCCTCAAATAAGGTCTCCTCTTAGTGTTCAAGAGGGTTTTCCATCAATTTTGAAAATACTACTTGCTCCCCCTTTAGAACACAAAGAGATACCAATTTTGAAATTTACCATTGAAAATCATCAAATTTAAAAAATTAGGTGGTGGTGCGGTCCTTTTGCTTTGGGCTCATATTTTCTCCCCCTTTGGCATGAATCGCCAAAAACGGAATCATTAGAGCCCAATGAAGTACTTTCTCCCCCTTTGGTCATGAAATGAATGAGTGAAGATTATACCAAAGTTGGAGAGATGATGCGGAGCGACGGCGAAGGATGAGTAGTAGAGTGGAGTGGAAGCCTTTTTCTTCGCCGAAGACTCCTATTCCCTTTCAATATACCTATGACTTGGTTTGAAATACACTTGAAAACACATTAGTCATAGCATATATAAAAGAGACATGATCAAAGGTATATTCATGTGCTATGTGTGCAAGTTTAGCAAAAGAAATTCCTAGAATCAAGAATATTGAGCTCATGCCTAAGTCTGGTAAAAGATTGTTCATCAAGTGGCTTGGTAAAGATATCGGCTAATTGATCTTTAGTATTAATGTAAGAAATCTCGATATCCCCCTTTTGTTGGTGATCCCGAAGAAAATGATACCGAATGGCTATGTGCTTAGTGCGGCTATGCTCAACGGGATTGTCGGCCATTTTGATTGCACTCTCATTGTCACATAGCAAAGGGACTTTGGTTAATTTGTAACCGTAGTCCCGCAGGGTTTGCCTCATCCAAAGCAATTGCGCGCAACAATGGCCTACGGCAATATACTCGGCTTCGGCGGTAGAAAGAGCGACCGAATTTTGCTTCTTTGAAGCCCATGACACCAAGGATCTTCCCAAGAACTGGCAAGTCCCCGATGTGCTCTTTCTATTAATCTTACACCCCGCCCAATCGGCATCCGAGTATCCAATCAAATCAAAAGTGGATCCCCGAGGGTACCAAAGCCCAAACTTAGGAGTATAAGCCAAATATCTCAAGATTCGTTTTACGGCCGTAAGGTGTGATTCCTTAGGGTCGGCTTGGAATCTTGCACACATGCAAACGGAAAGCATAATGTCCGGTCGAGATGCACATAAATAAAGCAATGAACCAATCATCGACCGGTATCCCTTTTGATCCACGGACTTACCTCCCGTGTCGAGGTCGAGATGCCCATTTGTTCCCATGGGTGTCTTGATGGGCTTGGCATCCTTCATTCCAAACTTGCTTAGAATATCTTGAGTATACTTCGTTTGACTAATGAAGGTGCCCTCTTGGAGTTGCTTGACTTGAAATCCTAGAAAATACTTCAACTCCCCCATCATTGACATCTCGAATTTTTGTGTCATGATCCTACTAAATTCTTCACATGTAGATTTGTTAGTAGACCCAAATATGATATCATCAACATAAATTTGGCATACAAACAAATCATTATCAAGAGTCTTAGTGAATAAAGTAGGATCGGCTTTGCCGACTTTGAAGCCATTTGCAATAAGGAAATCTCTAAGGCATTCATACCATGCTCTTGGGGCTTGCTTAAGCCCATAAAGCGCCTTAGAGAGCCTATAGACATGGTTAGGGTACTCACTGTCTTCAAAGCCGGGAGGTTGCTCAACATAGACCTCTTCCTTGATTGGTCCATTGAGGAAGGCACTCTTCACGTCCATTTGATAAAGCTTGAAGCCATGGTAAGTAGCATAGGCCAATAATATGCGAATTGACTCAAGCCTAGCTACGGGTGCATAGGTTTCACCAAAATCCAAACCTTCGACTTGTGAATACCCCTTGGCCACGAGTCGAGCTTTGTTCCTAGTCACCACACCATGCTCGTCTTGCTTGTTGCGGAAAACCCACTTGGTTCCTACAACATTTTGGTTAGGACGTGGAACTAAGTGCCATACCTCGTTCCTCGTGAAATTGTTGAGCTCCTCTTGCATCGCCATCACCCAATCCAAATCTTGAAGTGCTTCCTCTACCCTGTGTGGCTCAATAGAGGAAACAAAAGAGTAATGTTCACAAAAATGTGCAACACGAGATCGAGTGGTTACCCCCTTATGAATGTCGCCGAGGATGGTGTCGACGGGGTGATCTCGTTGTATTGCTTGGTGGACTCTTGGGTGTGGCGTCCTTGATTGTTCATCCTCCTTGTCTTCATCATTTGCATCTCCCCCTTGATCGTTGCCGTCATTTTGAGGTGGCTCATCTTCTTGATCTTCTTGTTCAACATCTTGAACCTCATCCTCAATTTGAGTTGGTGGAGATGCTTGCTTGGAGGAGGATGGTTGATCTTGTTCTTTTGGAGGCTCTTCGGATTCCTTAGGACACACATCCCCAATGGACATGTTCCTTAGCGCTGTGCATGGAGCCTGTACTTCACCTATCTCATCAAGATCAACTTGCTCTACTTGAGAGCCGTTAGTCTCATCAAACACAACGTCACAAGAAACTTCAACAAGTCCTGAGGACTTGTTAAAGACTCTATATGCCTTTGTGTTTGAGTCATATCCTAGTAAAAAGCCTTCTACAGTTTTAGGAGCAAATTTAGATTTTCTACCTCTTTTGACAAGAATAAAACATTTGCTACCAAAAACTCTAAAATATGAAATATTGGGCTTTTTACCGGTTAGGAGTTCATATGATGTCTTCTTGAGGATTCGGTGAAGATATAACCGGTTGATGGCGTAGCAGGCGGTGTTGACCGCCTCGGCCCAAAACCGATCCGGTGTCTTGTACTCATCAAGCATGGTTCTTGCCATGTCCAATAGAGTTCGATTCTTCCTCTCCACTACACCATTTTGTTGTGGAGTGTAGGGAGAAGAGAACTCATGCTTGATGCCCTCCTCCTCAAGGAAGCCTTCAATTTGAGAGTTCTTGAACTCCGTCCCATTGTCGCTTCTAATTTTCTTGATCCTTAAGCCAAACTCATTTTGAGCTCGTCTTAAGAATCCTTTTAAGGTCTCTTGGGTTTGTGATTTTTCCTGCAAAAAGAATACCCAAGTGAAGCGAGAATAATCATCCACAATTACAAGACAATACTTACTACCGCCGATGCTTATGTAAGCGATCGGGCCGAATAGGTCCATGTGTAGGAGCTCCAGTGGCCTGTCGGTAGTCATGATGTTTTTGTGTGGATGATGGACACCAACTTGCTTCCCGGCTTGGCACGCACTACAAATCCTGTCTTTCTCAAAATGAACATTGGTTAGTCCTAAAATGTGTTCTCCCTTTAGAAGCTTGTGAAGATTCTTCATTCCAACATGGGCTAGTCGGCGGTGCCAGAGCCAACCCAAGTTAGTCTTAGCAACTAAGCAAGTGTTGAGTTCAGCTCTATCAAAATCTACCAGGTATAGCTGACCTTCTAACACTCCCTTAAATGCTATTGAATCATCACTTCTTCTAAAGACAGTGACACCTATATCAGTAAAAAGACAGTTCTATCCCATTTGACATAATTGGGATACGGAAAGCAAATTGTAATCTAAGGAATCTACAAGAAAAACATTGGAAATAGTATGGTCAGGTGATATAGCAATTTTACCCAAACCTTTGACCAAACCTTGATTTCCATCCCCGAATGTGATAGCTCGTTGGGGATCTTGGTTTTTCTCATAAGAGAACATCTTTTTCTCCCCTGTCATGTGGTTTGTGCACCCGCTGTCGAGTATCCAACTTGTGCCCCCGGATGCATAAACCTACAAAACAAGTTTAGTTCTTGATTTTAGGTACCCAAACGGTTTTGGGTCCTTTAGCATTAGAAACGAGAACTTTGGGTACCCAAACACAAGTCTTGGAGCCCTTGTGTTTGCCCCCAACAATTTTGGCAACTATCTTGCCGGATTTGTTAGTCAAAACATAAGATGCATCAAAAGTTTTGAATGAGATGGCATGATCATTTGATGCATTAGGAGTTTTCTTTCTAGGCAACTTGGCACGGGTTGGTTGCCTAGAGCTAGATGTCTCACCCTTATACATAAAAGCATGGTTAGGGCCAGAGTGAGACTTCCTAGAATGAGTTCTCCTAATTTTGCTCTCAGGATAGCTGGCAGGGTACAAAATGTAACCCTCGTTATCCTGAGGCATGGGAGCCTTGCCCTTAACAAAATTAGATAAGTTCTTTGGAGGGGCATTAATTTTGACATTGTTTCCCTTTTGGAAGCCAATGCCGTCCTTAATGCCAGGGCGTCTCCCATTATAGAGCATGCTTCTAGCAAAATTAAATTTTTCATTTTCTAAGTCATGCTCACTAATCTTAGCATTAAGTTGAGCTATGTGATCATTTTGTTTTTTAATTAAGGCTAGGTGATCATGAATAGCGTCAACATTAATATCTCTACATCTAGTACAAATAGAAATATGCTCAGTAGATGTAGAAGGTTTGCAAGATTTTAATTCAATGACCTTAGCATGCAATAAATCATTTTTAGTTCTAAGGTCGGAAATGGTAGCATTGCAAACATCAAAATCCTTAGCCTTAGCAATTAATTTCTCATTCTCATTTCTAAGGCTAGCAAGAGAAATGTTCAATTTTTCAATTCTAGCAAGCAAATCATCATTATCATTTCTAGGAATTGAAACATTGCAAATATGAGAATCAACCTTAGCTAATAAATTGGCATTTTCATTTCTAAGGTTGTCTATAGTCTCATGGCAAGTACTTAGCTCACTAGATAATTTTTCACATTTTTCCATTTCTAGAGCATAAGCATTTTTAACCTTAACATGCTTCTTATTTTCTTTAATAAGGAAGTCCTCTTGAGAATCCAAGAGATCATCCTTCTCATGTATAGCACTAATCAATTCATTTAATTTTTCTTTTTGTTGCACGTTGAGGTTAGCAAAAAGAATGCGCAAGTTATCCTCCTCATTTTTATCATCATCCTCATCACTAGATGTTTCATATTTAGTGGAGGACCTTGATTTTACCTTCTTTTTGCCGTCCTTGGCCATGAGACACTTGTGGCCGACGTTGGGGAAGAGGAGGCCCTTGGTGACGGCGATGTTGGCGGCGTCCTCGTCGTCGGAGGAGTCGCTTGAGCTTTTGTCGGAGTCCCACTCCCGACAAACATGAGCATCGCTGCCCTTCTTCTTGTAGTACTTCTTCTTTTCTTTCCTCTTTCCCTTCTTGTCGTCGCCCCTGTCACTGTCACTAGACATAGGACATTTTGCAATAAAATGACCGGGCTTACCACACTTGTAGGAAACCTTCTTGGAACGGGATTTGTAATCCTTCCCCTTCCGTTGCTTGAGGATTTGCCGAAAGCTTTTGATGATTAGAGCCATCTCCTCGTTGTCGAGCTTGGAGGCGTCAATTGGTTGTCTACTTGGTGTAGACTCCTCCTTCTTCTCCTCCGTTGCCTTGAAGGCCACCGGTTGCGCCTCGGATGTGGAAGGCTCGTCAAGCTCATTGATCTTCTTTGAGCCCTTAATCATGCATTCAAAGCTTACAAAATTCCCGATAACTTCCTCGGGAGTCATTAGCGGATATCTAGGATTACCACGAATTAATTGAACTTGTGTGGGGTTAAGGAAAATAAGAGCTCTTAGAATAACTTTAACCACTTCGTGGTCATCCCATTTTGCGCTCCCGAGGTTGTGCACTTGGTTCACCAAGGTCTTGAGCCGGTTGTACATGTCTTGTGGCTCCTCCCCTTGGCGAAGACGGAAGCGACCGAGCTCCCCCTCGATCGTTTCCCGCTTGGTGATCTTGGTGAGTTCATCACCCTCGTGCGCCGTCTTGAGTAGGTCCCAAATCTCCTTGGCGTTCTTCAACCCTTGTACTTTGTTGTATTCCTCCTTGCTTAGAGAGGCAAGGAGGATGGTTGCGGCTTGGGAGTTGAAGTGCTCGATTTGGGCCACTTCGTCCGTGTCATAGTCCTCATCCCCTATAGATGGTACCTGTACACCATACTCAACAACATCCCATATACTTTTGTGGAGAGAGGTTAGATGAAATCGCATTAAATTACTCCACATAGCATAATCTTCACCATTAAAGGTTGGTGGTTTGCCTAATGGGACGGAAAGTAAAGGTGTATGTTTAGGAATGCGAGGGTAGCGTAGGGGAATCTTACTAAACTTCTTACGCTCTTGGCGTTTAGAAGTGACGGATGCCGCGTCGGAGCCAGAGGTAGATGTCGATGAAGTGTCGGTCTCGTAGTAGACCACCTTCCTCATCCTCTTGTGCTTGTCCCCACTCCGATGCGGCTTGTGAGAAGAAGATTTTTCCTTCTTCTCCTTGTGGTGAGAAGAGGAAGATCTTTTCTCCTTCCGCTTGGAGGAGTTCTTCTTCTTCTCCCTTCTCTTGGTGCGGGACTCTTCCGATGAAGTGCTCCCTTGGCTTGTAGTGGGCTTGTTATCGCCGGTCTCCATCTCCCTCTTGGTGTGATCTCCCGACATCACTTCGAGCGGTTAGGCTCTAATGAAGCACCGGGCTTTGATACCAATTGATAGTCGCCTAGAGGGGGGGGTGAATAGGGCGAAACTGAAACTTACAAAAATAATCACAACTACAAGCCGGGTTAGCGTTAGAAATATAAACGAGTCCGCGAGAGAGGGCGCAAAACAAATCGCAAGCAAATAGAAGTGTGACACGCGGATTTGTTTTACCGAGGTTCGGTTCTCGCAAACCTACTCCCCGTTGAGGAGGCCACAAAGGCCGGGTCTCTTTCAACCCTTCCCTCTCTCAAACGATCCCACGGATCGAGTGAGCTTTCTCTTCTTCTCAATCAAACGGGAACAAAGCTTCCCCGCAAGGGCCACCACACAATTGGTGCCTCTTGCCTTGGTTACAATTGAGTTTGATCACAAGAACAAGTGAGGAAGAAAAGAATGCGATCCAAGCGCAAGAGCTCGAAAGAACACAAGCAAATCACTCTCTCTAGTCACTATGGTGTTGTGTGGAATTTGGAGAGGACTTGATCTATTTGGTGTATCTAGAATTGAATGCTAGAGCTCTTGTAGTAGTTGAGAAGTGGAAAACTTGGATGGCAATGAATGTGAGGTGGTTGGGGTATTTATAGCCCCAACCACCAAAAGTGACCGTTGCTGGAAGCTGTCTGTTCGATGCACACCGGACAGTCCGGTGCACACCGGACAGTCCGGTGCACACCGGACAGTCCGGTGCCCCTGCCACGTCACCATTGCCGTTGGATTCTGACCGTTGGAGCTTCTGACTTCTGGGCCCGCCTGGGTGTCCGGTGCACACCGGACATGTACTGTTTGATGTCCGGTGCACCGGTATGGGCGTGCCTGACGTCTGCGCGCGCTGCGCGCGCATTAAATGCACCGCAGGTAGCCGTTGGCGCCGAAATAGCCGTTGCTCCGCTGGCACACCGGACAGTCCGGTGCACACCGGACAGTCCGGTGAATTTTAGCGGAGCGGTTGTCGCGCGAACCCGAGGCTGGCGAGTTCCGGAGACCGCGCTTCCTTGGAGCACCGGACATGTCTGGTGCACACCGGACAGTCCGGTGAATTATAGCGCGCCGGCTTCCGAGAATTCCCGAGGGCGAAGAGTTTGAGTTGGAGTCCTCTGGGCGCACCGGACACTGTCCGGTGCACACCGGACAGTCCGGTGCCTCCAGCCAGAGGTGCCCTCGGTTGCCTCATTGCTCCTTAGTTGAATCCAAAACTTGATCTTTTTATTGGCTAAGTGTGAACCTTTTGCACCTGTATAACTTATGTACTAGAGCAAACTAGTTAGTCCAATATTTGTGTTGGGCAATTCAACCACCAAAATTATTTGGGGACTAGGTGTAAGCCTAATTCCCTTTCAATTCGCAACCGTGAGGCCACGCCCTATGAAGGATTTAAAGGAAGGAAGCCAGATCTTTCGCATCTTCGGACTTGGGGCTACATTGCAAAGGTGAATGTCCCGTTGCCGAAGAAGAGAAAGCTAGGCCCTAAGACCGTAGACTGTGTCTTCCTGGGTTATGCACATAACAGTGCAGCTTATAGATTTCTAGCGGTCCATTCCGAGACAAGCGAAGTCGTTGTAAATGTCATAATGGAATCTCAGGATGTGACATTCTTTGAGAGCATCTTCCCTATGCGGGATAAGGAAGTAGTAGCCCAAGATGGTCCATCTCGGACATATTCTCTGCCCTCGAGTGTCCATGACCAGACTCCAGATTTGGAGTTAAGGAGGAGTAAGAGACAAAGGACTGAAAAGTCTCTGGGTGATGATTATATTATTTATCTAGTGGATGAAGAACCACACTCCCTCATAGAGGCATATACATCTCTGGATGCAGAGTACTGGAGGGAGGCTGTCCGTAGCGAGATGGATTCAATCATCTCGAACGGAACTTGGGAGATAACTGATCTCCCAGCTGGTTGCAAGCCTGTGGGCTGCAAATGGATCTTTAGGAGGAAGAGGAGACCCGATGGTACTATTGAAAAGTACAAGGCCCGTCTTGTGGCTAAGGGTTTTACTCAAAAGAAAGAGGAGGATTATTTTGATACATATTCTCCGGTGGCTCGATTGCCCACAGTCTGTGTGCTTTTAGCACTGGCAGCTGCTTATAAACTTCTTGTTCATCAAATGGACGTAAAGACAACATTCCTAAATGGAGAGCTGGAAGAGGAAATTTATATGCAGCAACCAGAAGGATTTGTGGTTAAAGGACAAGAGAGCAAAGTGTGTCGCTTGATTAAATCCTTATACGGTCTTAAGCAAGCTCCCAGACAATGGCATGAGAAGTTTAATAATACTCTGACCACTGCCGGGTTTTGTGTAAACGAAGCCGACAAGTGTGTGTATTATCGCTTCTCTGGGGGCAAAGGTGTCATCATGTGTTTATACGTTGATGACATATTGATATTTGGGACCGATTTGGAGGCTATCATGGAGACAAAAGTATTCCTCTCCAAGAACTTTGATATGGAGGACTTGGGTGAAGCTGATGTAATATTGAACATCAAGCTAATAAAGGGTGAGGATGGGATTACTTTGTCACAATCCCATTATGTGGAAAAAGTCCTGACTCGCTTTGGACACATGGACTGTAAACCAGTCACCACGCCCTATGATCCATCATACACGCTCAGTAAATATGAAGGCAAGCCTATGAACCAGCTACTATATTCGCAGATCGTCGGATCTCTCATGTACCTGAGCAGTGCAACTAGACCAGATATCTCATATGCAGTATGCAGACTGGCTCGTTATTCGGCCAGTCCAGGAGATAGACACTGGGTAGCCTTGTACAGAGTGCTTCAGTATTTGAAGGGAGCGATGAATCTTGGTATTAAATATACCGGATTTCCGTCAGTACTTGAAGGATTCAGTGATGCAAACTAGATCTCTGACTCGGATCAAATGAAGTCTACAAGTGGCTATGTGTTCACTTTAGCTGGTGGGGCCGTGTCATGGAGATCATCTAAACAATCAGTGTCGACACATTCCACCAAGGAGGCTGAATTAGTTGCACTTGATTCAGCAGCATTGGAGGCTGAATGGTTGAGAGACATGTTGTCAGACCTTCCAATGCTAGCAAAGCTGATATCGGCTGTCCTAGTATACTGTGACAACACTTCTATGTTGCTGAAAGTGAACAGTAGAAAGGACAACCAAAAATCCTCGAGGCATATAAGAAGATGACTTGATTCATGTCGGCATGCTAGGGAGACAGGTGTAATAACCGTAGATTACATCAAGTCTGAAAGGAACCTTGTTGATCCTTTCACCAAAGGACTGGCTCAAAAGCCAATCCAAGCAGCGTGCATGGGAATGGGACTCGTACCCGGTTAGCAGTTTCAACTGCGGATAACTGTCCTGTGTGACCAGAGGTCCTGAGATCCAGGCTCCAGGAAATGAAGCACTATGGAACCAAGAGCACAAAAGACAAAGAGTCTCATTAGCTGTTGTGCTCTGTCTGTATGGCAGGTTGAGCGATATGCTCTTAATGAAGTCAATGCTATAAGCAGGGAAATTGTGAAAGTCGCCTAGAGGGGGGTGAATAGGGCGAAACTAAAATTTACAAAGTTAATCACAACTACAAGCCGGGTTAGCGTTAGAAATATAAGCGAGTCCGAGAGAGAGGGTGAAAAACAAATCGCAAGCAAATAAAGAGTGAGACACAAGGATTTGTTTTACCGAGGTTCGGTTCTTGCAAACCTACTCCCCGTTGAGGTGGTCACAAAGACCGGGTCTCTTTCAACCCTTTCCCTCTCTCAAACGGTCACTTAGACCGAGTGAGCTTCTCTTCTCAATCACACGGGACACTAAGTCCCCGCAAGGACCACCACACTATTGGTGTCTCTTGCCTCGGTTACAATTGAGTGAATCACAAGAAAGAATGAGAAAGAAAAGAAGCAATCCAAGCGCAAGAGCTCAAATGTCACTCTCTGTAGTCACTATTTGATTTGGAGTGATTCTGGACTTGGGAGAGGATTTGATCTCTTTGGTTGTGTCTAGAATTGAATGCTATAGCTCTTGTAATATGTTGGAAGGTGGAAAACTTGGATGCAATGAATGGTGGGGTGGTTGGGGTATTTATAGCCCCAACCACCAAACTAGCCGTTTGGTGGAGGCTGCTGTCGAATGGCGCACCGGACAGTCCGGTGCGCCAGCCACGTCACCCGACCGTTAGTGTTCGACCGTTGGAGCTCTGACAAGTGGGGTCTTCTGGCTGTCCGGTGGTGCACCGGACAAGTACTGTAGACTGTCCGGTGCGTCTTCTGACGCTGCTCTGACTCTGGCGCGCACTGTAGCGCATTAAATGCGGTTGCAGTCGACCGTTGGCGCTGAAGTAGCCGTTGCTCCGCTGGCATACCGGACAGTCCGGTGAATTATAGCGGAGCGCCCTCTAATTTTCCCGAAGGTGACGAGTTTGGAGCTGAGTTCTCTGGTACACTGGACACTGTCCGGTGGTGCACCGGACAGTCCGGTGCGCCAGACCAGGGCACACTTCGGTTGTCTTTGGCTCTCTTTGTTTGAACCCTTTCTTGGTCATTTTATTGGTCTATTGTGAACCTTTGGCACCTGTACAACTTATAATCTAGAGCAAACTAGTTAGTCCAATTATTTGTGTTGGGCAATTCAACCACCAAAATCAATTAGGAAAAGGTGTAAGCCTATTTCCCTTTCAATCTCCCCCTTTTTGGTGATCGATGCCAACACAAACCAAAGCAAATATGGAAGTGCAGAATTGAACTAGTTTGCATAATGTAAGTACAAAGGTTGCTTGGAATGAAACCAATAAATATTACTTACTAGATGCGCATGGATGGCTTTTCTTCTTATTAACATTTTGGACCACGCTTGCACCACATGTTTTGTTTTGCAAAATGTTTTGGAAATTCTTTTCAAAGTTCTTTTGCAAATAGTCAAAGGTAAATGAATAAGATTTTGAGAAGCATTTTCAAGTTTTGAAATTTTTTTCCCTGTTTCAAATGCTTTTCCTTTGACTAAACAAAACTCCCCCTTAATTAAATCCTCCTCTTAGTGTTTAAGAGGGTTTTAGATGTTAATTTTGAAGAGGGTATACCAATTTGAAATTATATCGAACTAAGATACCAATTGAAAAACTTCTTTTAATACCAATTAATAGACTACATTTTGAAATTGGTGGTGGTGCGGTTCTTTTGCTTTGGGCTAATACTCTCTCCCCCTTTGGCATGAATCGCCAAAAACGGATGCTTGAGTGAAATATAAGCCCTTTTAAACTACTCTCTCTCCCTTTGGACGAAAGTAAAGGAGTGAAGATTATACCAAAGTTGAAGAGTTAGTGTGGAGCGACGGCGAAGGATGAATGATTCGATGGAGCAGAGTGGAAGCCTTGTCTTCACCGAAGACTCCTTTTCCCTTTCAATCTATGACTTGGCATGAAATGGGCTTGAAAGAACACATTAGTCATAGCACATGAAAGAGATGATCAAAGGTATATATATGAGCTATGTATGCAAAATATCATTCAAAATTCCTAGAATCAAGAATATTTAGTTCATGCCTAAGTCTGGTAAATGTTTGTTCATCTAATGGCTTGGTAAAGATATCGGCTAATTGTTCTTTGGTGTTAATATATGCAATCTCGATATCCCCTTTTGTTGGTGATCCCTTAGAAAGTGATACCGAATGGCTATGTGTTTAGTGCGGCTATGCTCAACGGGATTATCCGCCATGCGGATTGCACTCTCATTATCACATAGAAGAGGAACTTTGGTTAATTTGTAACCATAGTCCCTAAGGGTTTGCCTCATCCAAAGCAATTGTGCGCAACAATCGCCTGCGGCAATATACTCGGCTTCGGCAGTTGAAAGAGCCACAGAATTTTGCTTCTTTGAAGCCCAAGACACCAGAGATCTTCCCAAGAACTGGCAAGTCCCTGATGTGCTCTTTCTATTAATTTTGCACCCTGCCCAATCAGCATCAGAATAACCAATTAAATCAAATGTGGATCCCCTGGGGTACCAAAGGCCAAACTTAGGAGTATAAACTAAATATCTCAAGATCCGTTTTACGGCCCTAAGGTGAGCTTCCTTAGGATCGGCTTGGAATCTTGCACACATGCATACGGAAAGCATAATATCCGGTCGTGAAGCACATAAATAGAGTAAAGAACCTATCATCGACCGATATACCTTTTGATCTACGGATTTACCTCCCGTGTCGAGGTCGAGATGCCCATTGGTTCCCATGGGTGTCTTGATGGGCTTGGCGTCCTTCATCCCAAACTTGGTTAAAATGTCTTGAATGTACTTCGTTTGGCTAATGAAGGTGCCCTCTTGGAGTTGCTTGACTTGGAATCCTAGAAAATACTTCAACTCCCCCATCATAGACATCTTGAATTTTTGTGTCATGATCCTACTAAACTCTTCACAAGTAGATTCGTAAGTAGACCCAAATATGATATCATCAACAAAATTTGGCATACAAACATATCATTTGCAAGTGTTTTAGTAAATAGAGTAGGATCGGCAAGCCAGCCAGGTACGAGATTCACTCTCCCGAGCCTCCTCTTTATTCAGAAATGAAACCAAGCCATCTGATCTAACCTTAGGAAGGCGGTATGGATTGACTATAACTAACCAAAGCCAGTGAGTGGGATCTCATTGGTATCCTAGCCTGGGATAAGCAAGGAGCGTGCATCACAATCCATATGAGGGTGGAGTCGTTGGTTCGAACCCAACTTGTATATTCTATATATATAGGAGAGAGGAATCTCTAGAAAGAAAAAGAAGTATCTTAGTAGAGTAGAGATGATAGAGATTTTCTCTATTGATGTGAGCCTATATAGTTGAAGAGATTGAAGGCTACCCACAAATCTCATATATAGACGAGTGGAATTCACAATGTCACTTCGCTTCACTTTACTTCAAAGTCTATTGATCGAAGTAATGCGGTTCACATCCTCATCTTCGGGTTGGTTGCATATTTTTTCCTTTTTTCCGACTTTGAAGCCATTAGCAATAAGAAAATCTCTTAGGCATTCATACCATGCTCTTGGGGCTTGCTTGAGCCCATAAAGCGCCTTAGAGAGTCTATAAACATGATTAGGATACTCACTATCTTCAAAGCCGGGAGGTTGCTCAACATAGACCTCTTCCTTGATAGGTCCATTGAGGAAGGCACTTTTCACGTCCATTTGATAAAGCTTAAAGCCATGGTAAGTAGCATAGGCAAGTAAAATGTGAATTGACTCAAGCCTAGCTACGGGTGCATAGGTTTCACCGAAATCCAAACCTTCGACTTGCGAATACCCTTTGGCCACAAGTCGTGCCTTGTTCCTTGTCACCACACCATGCTCATCTTGTTTGTTGCGGAAGACCCACTTGGTTCCTACAACATTTTGGTTAGGACGTGGAACTAAATGCCATACCTCATTCCTCGTGAACTTGTTGAGCTCCTCTTGCATCGCCATCACCCAATCTGAACCTTGAAGTGCTTCCTCTACCCTGTGTGGCTCAATAGAGGAAACAAAAGAGTAATGCTCACAAAAATGTGCAACACGAGATCTAGTGGTTACCCCCTTATGAATATCGCCGAGGATGGTGTTCACAGGGTGATCTCGTTGGATTGCTTGGTGGACTGTTGGGTGTGGCGGCTTTGGAACTTGCTCATCCTGCTTGTCTTGATTATTTGCATCTCCCCTTGATCATTGTCGTCTTCTTGAGGTGGCTCATCTTCTTGATCTTCTTCTTCATCATCTTGAGTCTCATCCTCATCTTGAGTTGGTGGAGATGCTTGCATGGAGGAGGATGGTTGATCTTGTGCTTGAATGGGCTCTTCGGATTCCTTAGGACACACATCCCCAATGGACATGTTCCTTAGCGCGACACACGGAGCCTCTTCATCATCTAATTCATCAAGATCAACTTGCTCTACTTGAGAGCCGTTAGTCTCATCAAACACAATGTCACAAGAAACTTCAACTAGTCCAGTGGACTTGTTAAAGACTCTATATGCCCTTGTGTTTGAATCATATCCTAGTAAAAAGCCTTCTACAGCCTTAGGAGCAAATTTGGACTTTCTACCTCTTTTAACAAGAATAAAACATTTGCTACCAAAGACTCTAAAATATGAAACATTGGGCTTTTTACCGGTGAGGAGTTCGTATGATGTCTTCTTGAGGATTCGGTGAAGATACAACCGGTTGATGGCGTAGCATGCGGTGTTGACCGCATCGGCCCAAAACCGATCCGAAGTCTTGTACTCATCAAGCATGGTCCTTGCCATGTCCAATAGAGTTCTATTCTTCCTCTCCACTACACCATTTTGTTGTGGCATGTAGGGAGAAGAGAACTCATGCTTGATGCCCTCCTCCTCAAGGAAGCCTTCGATTTGCGAATTCTTGAACTCTGTCCCATTATCGCTTCTATTTTTCTTGATCCTCAAGCCGAACTCATTTTGAGCCCGTCTTAAGAATCCCTTTAAAGTTTCTTGGGTTTGAGATTTTTCCTGTAAAAATAATACCCTAGTGAAGCGATAATAGTCATCCACAATAACAAGACAGTACTTACTCCCGTCGATGCTTATGTAAGCGATCGGGCCGAATAGGTCCATGTGGAGGAGCTCGAGTGGCCTGTCAGTCGTTAAGATGTTCTTATGTGGATGATGAACGCCAACTTGCTTCCCTGCTTGGCATGCGCTACAAATCCTGTCTTTCTCAAAATGCACATTTGTCAGTCCTAAAATGTGCTCTCCCTTTAGAAGCTTGTGAAGATTCTTCATCCCAACATGGGCTAGTCGGCGATGCCAGAGCCAACCCATGTTAGTCTTAGCAATTAAGCACGTATCGAGTTCAGCTCTTTTGAAGTCAACTAAGTATAGCTGACCCTCTAATACTCCCTTAAAAGCTACTGAATCATCACTTCTTCTAAAGACAGTAACACCTGTATCCGTGAAAAGACAGTTGTAACCCATTTTACATAATTGAGATACAGAAAGCAAGTTGTAATCTAAAGAATCTACAAGAAAAATATTGGAAATAGAATGGTCAGGTGATATAGCAATTTTACCCAATCCTTTGACCAAACCTTGATTTCCATCCCCGAATGTGATAGCTCGTTGGGGATCTTGGTTTTTCTCATAGGAGGAGAACATTCTTTTCTCCCCAGTCATATGGTTTGTGCACCCGCTGTCGATGATCCAACTTGAGCCCCCGGATGCATAAACCTACAAAACAAATTTAGTTCTTGATTTTAGGTACCCAAATAGTTTTGGGTCCTTTGACATTAGATATAAGAACTTTGGGTACCCAAACACAAGTCTTTGACCCCTTATGTTTGCCCCCAACATACTTGGCAACTACTTTGCCGGATTTGTTAGTCAAAACATAAGATGCATCGAAAGTTTTAAATGAAATGCTAGGTTCATTTGATGCACTAGGAGTTTTATTCTTAGGCAATTTAGCATGGGTTGATTGCCTAGAATTAGATGTCTCACTCTTATACATAAAAGCATGATTAGGGCCAGAGTGAGACTTCCTAGAATGAATTCTCCTAATCTTATGCTCGGGATAACCGGCAGGGTACAAAATGTAACCCTCGTTATCCTGAGGCATGGGAGCCTTGCCCTTAACAAAGTTTGATAATCTTTTAGGAGGGGCATTAAGTTTTACATTGTCCCCTTTTGGAAGCCAATGCCATCCTTGATGCCAGGGCGTCTCCCACTATAAAGCATACTACGAGCAAATTTAAATTTTTCATTATCTAGCTCATGCTCAGCAATTTTAGCATCTAATTTTGCTATATGATCATTTTGTTGTTTAATTGAAGCCATATGATCATGAATAGCATCAATGTCAACATCTCTACATCTAGTGCAAATAGAAACATGCTCAACGGTAGATGTAGAGGGTTTGCAAGTTTTTAGTTCAACAATCTTAGCATGTAAAATATCATTTTCACTTCTAAGCTCGGAAATGGAAGCATTGCAAACATCTAAGTCTTTGGCCTTAGTAATCAATTTTTCATTTTCAATCCTAAGGCTAGCAAGAGAGGTATTCAATTTTTCAATCTTAGCAAGTAAACTAGCATTATCATTTCTAAGATTGGAAATTGAATCATCACAAACATTAGCATCAACCTTAGCAATTAAAATAGCATTCTCATTCCTAAGGTTGGCAATCAAATCATGGCAAGTGCTTAGCTCACTAGTTAATTTTTCACATTTTTCCATCTCTAGAGCATAAGCATTCTTAACCTTAACATGCTTCTTATTTTCCTTAATTAGGAAGTCCTCTTGGCTATCCAAGAGTTCATCCTTATCATGAATAGTGCTAATCAATTCATTTAACTTCTCTTTTTGTTGCATGTTAAGGTTGGCAAAAAGAGTAAACAAATTATCCTCATCATCACTAGAATTAGCCTCATCACTAGAGGTGGCAAATTTAGTGGAGGATTTAGATTTAACCTTCTTCTTTTTGCCGTCCTTTGCCATGAGGCACTTGTGGCCGACGTTGGGGAAGAGGAGTCCCTTGTTGACGGCGATGTTGGCGGCATCCTCGTCGGAGGAGGAGTCGGTGGAGCTCTCGTCGGAGTCCCACTCCCGGCAAACATGGGCATCGCCACCCTTCTTCTTGTGGTACCTCTTCTTTTCCTTTCTTCTCCCCTTCTTGTCGTCGCCCCTGTCACTGTCACTAGAAATAGGACATTTTGCTATAAAGTGACCGGGCTTACCACACTTGTAGCAAACCTTCTTGGAGCGGGGCTTGTAGTCCTTCCCCCTCCTTTGCTTGAGGATTTGTCGAAAGCTTTTGATGATTAAAGTCATCTCCTCATTGTCGAGCTTTGAGGCGTCGATGGGGAGCCTACTTGATGTAGACTCTTTCTTCTTCTCCTCTGTTGCCTTGAATGCGACGGGTTGTGCCTCGGGCGTGGAGGAGGTGCCTTGCTCGATGATTTTCTTTGAGCCTTTGATCATTAGCTCAAAGCTCACAAACTTCCCTATAACCTCCTCGGGAGACATTAGCGTGTATCTAGGATCACCTCGAATTAATTGAACTTGCGTAGGGTTAAGAAAACCGAGGGGTGTTAGAATAACCTTGACCATCTCATGGTCATCCCATTTGGTGCTCCCGAGGTTGCGCACTTGGTTCACCAAGGTCTTCAAGCGGTTGTACATGGCTTGCGGATCCTCTTCTTGGTGAAGCATGAAGCGACCGAGCTCCCCCTCGATCGTCTCCCGCTTGGTGATCTTGGTCACCTCGTCTCCTTCGTGCGCGGTCTTGAGCACGTCCCAAATTTCCTTTGCGCTCTTCAACCCTTGCACCTTATTATACTCCTCTCGACTTAGAGAGGTGAGGAGTATAGTAGTGGCTTGGGAGTTGAAGTGATGAATTTGGGCCACTTCATCCAAATCATAGTCTTTATCCCCTACGGATGGTACCTGTACACTAAACTCAACAACGTTCCAAATGCTTGTGTGGAGTGAGGTTAGATGATGCCTCATTTTGTCACTCCACATATTATAATCTCCACCGTCAAAAACCGGTGGTTTGCCTAGTGGAACGGAAAGTAAAGGGGTATGCTTTGAAATATGAGGGTAGCGTAGGGGAATCTTACTATACTTCTTGCGCTCATGGCGCTTAGAAGTTATGGACGGCGCGTCGGAGCCGGAGGTGGATGGCGATGAAGAATCGGTCTCGTAGTAGACCACCTTCCTCATCTTCTTTTTCTTGTCGCCACTCTGATGCGACTTTTGTGAGGAGGATGTCGTATCCTTCCCCTTGTTGTGGGACTCTCCCGATGGAGCCTTCCCGTGGCTTGTGGCGGGCTTGTCGCCGGTCACCATCTCCTTCTTGGCGTGATCTCCCGACATCACTTCAAGCGGTTAGGCTCTAATAAAGCATCGGGCTCTGATACCAATTGAAAGTCGCCTAGAGGGGGGGTGAATAGGGCAAAACTGAAATTTACAAAGTTAATCACAACTACAAGCCGGGTTAGCGTTAGAAATATAAGCGAGTCCGAGAGAGAGGGTGAAAAACAAATCGCAAGCAAATAAAGAGTGAGACACAAGGATTTGTTTTACCGAGGTTCGGTTCTTGCAAACCTACTCCCCGTTGAGGTGGTCACAAAGACCGGGTCTCTTTCAACCCTTTCCCTCTCTCAAACGATCACTTAGACCGAGTGAGCTTCTCTTCTCAATCACACGGGACACTAAGTCCCCGCAAGGACCACCACACTATTGGTGTCTCTTGCCTCGGTTACAATTGAGTGAATCACAAGAAAGAATGAGAAAGAAAAGAATCAATCCAAGCGCAAGAGCTCAAATGAACACAAATGTCAGTCTCTCTAGTCACTATTTGATTTGGAGTGATTCCGGACTTGGGAGAGGATTTGATCTCTTTGGTTGTGTCTAGAATTGAATGCTATAGCTCTTATAATATGTTGGAAGGTGGAAAACTTGAATGCAATGAATGGTGGGGTGGTTGGGGTATTTATAGCCCCAACCACCAAACTAGCCATTTGGTGGAGGTTGCTGTCGAATGGCGCATCGGACAGTCCGGTGCGCCACCGGACACTGTCCAGTGCGCCAGCCACGTCACCCGGCCATTAGGGTTTGACCGTTGGAGCTCTGGCAGGTGGGGTCTTCTGGCGGTCCGGTGGTGCATCGGACAAGTACTGTAGACTGTCCGGTGCGTCTTCTGACGTTGCTCTGACTCTGGCGCGCACTGTAGCGCATTAAATGCGGTTGCAGTCGACCGTTGGCGCTGAAGTATCCATTGCTCCGCTGGCATACCGGACAGTCCGGTGCGCCACCGGACAGTCCGGTGAATTATAGTGGAGCGCCCTCTGATTTTCCCGAAGGTGACGAGTTTGGAGCTGAGTTCCTTGGTACACCGGACAGTCCGGTGCGCCAGACCAGGGCACACTTCGGTTGTCTTTGGCTCTCTTTGTTTGAACCCTTTCTTGGTCATTTTATTGGTCTATTGTGAACCTTTGGCACCTGTACAACTTATAATCTAGAGCAAACTAGTTAGTCCAATTATTTGTGTTGGGCAATTCAACCACCAAAATCAATTAGGAAAAGGTGTAAGCCTATTTCCCTTTCAAATTGTCCTACAGAATTTCGTTAACAATTTTACCTATATGAGCTGACTATAGGGTCACAGTCCGGGAGAGAATGGGGTTTTCTCTCTAGTGAGCTAATGAATAGATATTAAAGGGCATGACCGTAATGCCCTGCCCCGTATGAGAAGCAGATAATCTGCCTAGTACTATGTGCCTTTTGTGTGAAGATTCTCACACTAGGGTTTGTGGATCAAGGCGTAGTCCTCCGCTTACTCGTGCAGGGTTGGAGTACACTGGGATAGGCTTTGGTTCAAACCTAACAAGTACCTCTGCCGAAAAGTAGTATATAAACAGTACGGGAGCTCAATGACATTGATTAGAAAATAAGAGTGAAAATGGTGGGGATTGATGTTCATTTGAGGGGTTTTCCCTTTATTTTCTTTATTGGAAAATATAAGAAATGAATTAAAAAAATGGCCAGCCCTGCTACCAGGCCGCTTGGCCGAGCAGCCCACCAAGGCCAGCCGGCAAAAGCAGCGAGCATAGGGTTCGCTGAGAGCGAACCAGAGAGCGAGCGGCAGGGGATCGAGTAGCCGCTGAGGCCGTGGCGGCGCTCAACCGTGCGCAAGGATAGGGGCCGAAGACCCTGGCGGCGGCTGAGGAAAATCAGTTCAGCTCGTGTCGATCTCCTCGTCGTGCCCTGTTGAAAGGGAAATGTGCCCTTGGGCCATTTCTAAGTATTTTGGTGATTTAGTGCCCAACACAGGTGCCTAATTGTAAAATGGTGGACAAAGTACAAATCAAGATTAAAGGTATGTTTCTAAGCCTTAGTACATTGGTTTTGAATACTAATATACTTGTCTAAGTGTTAGAAACAGAAAGTAGAAGAAAAGAAGAGAGGAGTAAAAGACTTGGCTGAGTGCAGCCAAGACTCAGCTCGGTCTGGAGCACCGGACTGTCCGGTGTGCACCGGACAGTGTCCGGTGCGCCAGACTGACTCGGCGCGAACTGGCCGCTCTCGGGAATTCGCCGACGGCGTACGGCTAAAATTCACCGGACTGTCCGGTGTGCACCGGACTGTCCGGTGAGCCAACGGTCGGCCGGGCTAACGGTCGGCCGCGCAATCTGCGCAGGACACGTGGCCGAGCCAACGGTCGGAAGACGGCACCGGACTGTCCGGTGTGCACCGGACATGTCCGGTGCGCCAACGGCTCCAGATCTGCCAACGGTCTGCAACGGTCGGCTTCGCTGTTTAAGGAAACAAATCGGGCACCGGACAGTGTCCGGTGTGCACCGGACTGTCCGGTGCCCCCGACGACAGAAGGCAAGGATGGCCTTCCAGATTTGCTCTCAACGGCTCCTAGCTGCCTTGGGGCTATAAAAGGGGCCCCTAGGCGCATGGAGGAGAGATACAAGCAACCTTTGAGCATTCTTGATCATCCACACTCAGTCTTTGCGCATTCGTTTGTCATTCTAAGTGATTCGAGCTCCGTTCTAGTGAGAACTTTGTGATACTCTTGTGAGCTCGATTCTTGGCCGTGTGTGTGCGCGTTTCGCTGTGGATTTGTGTGTGTTGCTTCCCTCCCTTACTCTGTGCTTCTTTGTGATCATATACTTGTAAGGGCAAGAGACTCCAATTTGTGGAGATTCCTTGCAAACGGGATAGTGAAAGGCAAAACAAAACACCGTGGTATTCAAGTGGGTCTTTGGACCGCTTGAGAGGGGTTGATTGCAACCCTCGTCCGTTGGGACGCCACAACGTGGAGTAGGCAAGCGTTGGTCTTGGCCGAACCACGGGATAAACCACTGTGCCCTCTCTGTGATTGATCTTCTGTGGTTATTGTGTTTTGTTGAGACTTCTCTTTAGCCACTTGGCAATAATCGTGCTAACACTTAACAAGTTTTTGTGGCTATAAGTTTAAGTTTCACAGGATCACCTATTCACCCCCCCCCTCTAGGTGCTCTCACCTGTGCAACTGTTCCTCGAGCTCGGCTCCATAAGTATGGTGTCTTGCCCCTGTTTAGCAGCACGCAAAACACTGCAAGCCCTCTGCTCCTCTCTGCTGTTTGTTGTTCCATTCTCTTCAATCCATTAGGTCCCTAGTGTTCCTGTGGTTAATCGTTGGTGGTGATTGGAAGCTGATAGAGGTGGTGCTGTTCTTGTGCAGCGAGGTTCTCCTGTGCTCCGTTGATTTAACAGTGCGCCTGTGTGGTGCTTTGTTGTTCTGATCTCTATCCGCCGTGGTCTAGTGCTTGGGCTCTCTGCTGCGCGGTGTTCCTCTTCTCGGGCTGGTGCCGTGGACGTCTCCCTCGGCTCCGGCAGCGGCTCCAGTATCTCCGTCAACCTCCCGCTGTGAAGGCCCGAACGTGGGCGGCGAAATTGGTTTTCTGGGACAGAACCTTGTGTTCGCTGAGTTGGTCTTCCCACGTAGACAATCTACGTGCTGTGAGTTACTCGTTGCCTCTCTATATTTATTGAATAATTTTGTGCAATCTGCTAGTATTTTTTTACTTGGGTGTGATTGCGCAATCTGTGGCGGATTTGATTGCTCAATGATAATAGCGGTGTAGTGAGACAACGTGACAGTCTGGGTTTTAGTGTGTTCTTAATTTCAGCATCAAGTTTTTATTTGTGCCTAATTATATCTATATTTGTTAAGGCTGTTTACCTGTGTTAAATTCTGTTATATTATTTAGTTCACAGCTCCTTACTATTAGTATTTATACTTGATTATTAGGCTTATTACATCTGATCTAAAACCCTGATTTGGTAAGATTAGACTGTCACGTTAGTCGAGGATCTCTGATGTAACACTCCTGGTGTTACTATAACTAAAACTTGAGCATGAAATCATAACATTGGTATTGCATATGTTTGACACACCTAGAGTGCATTCACTAGGCAAAAATTTCAAACAAGTTGTATTGTTTTAATGTTTTACAAATAGGACCCTGGTTAAAGGATTTAACCCTAAATAGTGATTAAAGGGGTAAAACTTAACCTAAATTGAGAAAACCTAAAAGCTTTAGGGTAAAAGTCATAAAATGACTCTAAGAACAAACTTGAATTCCTTTTATACCCCTGGGATACCAGAAACCCTAATTGGAACCCTGGAAAACCCTAAAACTAACCCTAGGGGCCTATGTGCAAAATTAGCCCACTTTTGGGTTAAAGTGCAAAAACCAAGCCAAATAAGTATTTTAAGTCATTTGGTTCACAAATATGTGGATTTGAAGGCCAAACCCTAAGTTTTGGACTTAAATGCAAAATGGACCTCATTTGAGTTTTATTCTAAGTCTGAAAATCAGAGAATGGGCTCAACTTTGGGGCCTTGTAACTTACAAAGTATAGGGTTTTTACCCTAGGTCACCACATCAAAGTTGAAGACCAATTATAGGAGAACAACTTTGCTAAAGAGTGTGAGCTTAGTTGTTATGAGAAATTTAGAGAAAAACCCAATCAAAGTTTGACTGTCAGGTTGTTTTGATCTGAAATTCAGTTTAGCAGATGACTGACATCAACTTCCAGCTCAAATCCAAGCATGATCCAGTGCTCAAATGAGTTTGATCTCTATAGTTGGATTGTAGCTGGTTTATAACTCTACAACTTTGCTACTGAGAGTTGATGAAGTTCTTATGTGAAATCTGGAGAAAAGTGACTTGGAACAGGCTCTGTCAGGCGCACTGAATGAGCCTCTGATGGTACAGTGCACGCGAATGGATCAGCTCGGCCGCGGCAAAGAATCTCACCGCCGGTAGTCGCCGCCGTTGATCGCGGCTCGTCACGATTCGTGCTCTGTGGTCCTTGGATAAGCACAGCCGGTATGTGTCCTCGCCGCCGGTGAGCTGGAGGCCACCCGGTCAGTCGCGGTACCCCTCCCCCTTACTCGTCGGTTGGTCGGGATAAGAGCTCGCCGCCGTTGGTCGATTATTACCGTGCGCCGCGTGTCCAAGCACTTTACCACGTCGCCGTAGGTCGCGTTATGCATATCCGGTGATCGCCGGAGGTGTCGCCATAGTAAAGGCCATGTTAAGCGGCCACCGGTGACTCACCTTGCTCTTACCGATCCCGAGTCACCGTTCAAATTCGTCGTGCTCGCGATCGATCCCTATAAATTGAGGGCCAGGTCTGTTGCACCATGTAATTGTCAAGCCATAGCACCCACTCTCATCTCCTCTCATTCACCAGAGCTCCACAATTCGAGTTTTTCCCCAAATCGATCTCCGCCACCGTGAAATCTACTCCACCGTGGACAGCCCTCCACAGGTCAGCCCCGGTCCTCTGCTATTTCGTTTGAGTACCCTCCCAGCTCCGTGATGCTTGCCGAGCCACTGAATTGAACCGGGAGACCCCCAGTCGCCGGGAACACGACGATTTGGCCACACCGTGCACGGTCACCGTGGTCAGAGTTCGTTAGTTGGGCATTCGGGCAATTATGTTGGGGGAAACGATCTTTAGAACTCGAATTTGGTTTAATCCAAAGCTGGGCGCTAGTACTTGTCCCAATCGACCGGTCCAAGACCTCGCCGGAGCGCGGCGGTGCGCGAGCGCCGTCGAGGACTTGAAACGCAGAATTGATAGAAACGCAGGGGTCTTTTTGTAAGTGTCAGTGACTCTGCGCAATAGTAAACGACCCTGTTCTGAGTTAGCCAAAACGCCGAGGGCCTCTGCGCAAACTCGCCTCGCGGGCGCGGGCGCGAGCGCAAATCCACTCGGGCTTGGGCCGCCTGGATTAGTTTTGGCCCAGTACTGTTTAGAGTTTTTCCTTTTCTTTTTCCGCAGAACTTTAGAAATATGTAGAAAAATGTAGAAAAATGCTAAAATTGTGAAACCAATTTTCCTAGATTCCTTATTTTCCCTAGTATTTAATAAAAATAAACTCATGATTTTTAGATCAAATAGGGAATTTTAGGGTATTTAAAATAGCCTAAACCATTGATTCTGGATTTTTAGAAAATAAATAATAAGTCCAAAATTTCCCAAACTTTTTATGTGAACTTAAACCAATATTTAGAAGCCTTGGGTAGAATTTGGGTTGATTTGGACCTTGTTTGATGACTAGAACCCAAAACCACCCCCCTGCTCCATGAACTCCTTTACTGACTCCGGAAACCCTAGGTTCTCGGAGTACCGTGAAGGAAAGTTGTACTCAAGACATAAATAATAAGTTTATGCTATCTTTGCATCCTCATGAGCATTCCATGACATCCATTCTTATGCATGTATATGGTTATATTAGAGCACGAAGAAGAAGAAGAAGTCTCTGAAGAAGGGATACCACCAACCTCTGATCCTCAATCAGACAACTGCTTTTATTTCGATATTTGTGGATCCGAGCAGGACACACCTGATAACAAAGGCAAGCCCCGGTGCATGCAACCCTTTTCCTTGTGTTTTAAATACTTTTCGCACACTTAAGTCTAGTGAGATGTGCATTAGGTTCATAGGAGTTACTTGAAACCCTTTGATGCATTGCTTTCCTTGATATCCATACCTTTATAGATACTTCTGTGAAGTATCAAAATTATGATTTACAAAAAATGCTTAGCCTTGCTTAGATCTTGTGGATAGAGGTTGTCCTTAATTTAACTCGAGAAAGGACGGCTTCTACCTGCAAGAATATTTTCATTTGGAGCAATGATGGGATCTTACTGCGAAGTTCCCTGTGATGCTCTTTCATCCTAAGGAACAGACACAATCCTAAGGATGGAAATATGTAAATTGAGACTTGGGGGTAGGAACAGGTGATGTTCTACCCAGGTTGGTTAAGGATTAACGTGTATGTAGGCGTGCTGACCGAGGACCCTTTAACTGGTCACATGCCTCGTCATGGGTAAGCCTTGCCTCGGGCAGACTAAGGCCGGAATAAGATAACACGAAATGGGAGTGGAGCGGTGGCGAGAGTAGCGTGTACCCTCCGTGGCCAGAGGCTGGACGGTGGTGTATCTGTGCTCTCGGTTTGCGTGAACCTGATCCGGTCTTAAGAACCCCGGTGGCGGGTTGACATATGCAAGGGTTAAGTGCTACATATGTCGTGTGATTGGAGACCCTCAGCTGAGTATAATCGATTCGGATCGTCGTACCTTCGCGGTTATGAAGACTTGGTCACTTCCCTGCAACCTAAAGTCAGGACGTGAACACTATGGATAAAAATGATGTTGTCTTGATGTGATGTGAAATTAGACTAGATGCAAATAGAGTCTATTAATACCTAATATGGCGTTAAAAGATTGAAAGTAAGGACTCACTTTAGTAAGCTACTTCCGCAAAAGTATAAGTTGATCTTTGGTAAAGCCTCTCCTTGATTCCTATTTATCCAGCATACCCTTGAGAGTCTTTTCCTTAGTCGGGTAAGACTTGCTGAGTAATTCCATACTCAGGGTTTATCCCTTTGTTGTTTTTAGGTGGGGAAGTAGCAGACTTTTGCTGCTTCTGTGCCAAGGTGGTTCCCAAAGAAGAAAAACAAGACTGAAGTGCGGGAGGACTCGGTCCTCCACATAGAATCTTTTGTTTATAGCCTCTCGGGAGAAGTTTGTGTCTCCCTTGGTTTGTATAATTATTACTACTCTGCACTCACTTTTAGACTGGTCTGTAATAAAATAACTCAAGCTTGGTTTTGAAATAAATGTAAGTTTATGTAATTCGCTTCCGCATTTCTTTATCTCCGATGTTCTGTAATGTCTGCAAGACGGGTGAAACGTTCCTGGTGAGGTCGGGAAAGATACCGAGCTTGTCAAGTGACTTAGGAACATCTACAGGGTGTCTGATGTCTGCTAGACAAGGACAACTGTAGGTGGGCCTAATTACTTGGGAGGTTCCGTCACAGCTGGTATCGGAGCGTAGCCCTTCTTTGCAGATATTACAAGGCATCTTCAAAAAGATTTTCAAAAGTCTTACCTAAAGATTCTTTTCTCTTCTTATCTAAGTATTCTGAAGAGTTTATCTTAAAGACCAGATAGGAAGAGTGCACTGTATAGAAGGTTGAATCGACCAAGGTTGATTCTGTACTTACTCATGCATCATGCTAAGAATTATACTAATAACATTTTCCCCCTTAGAAAGATGCCGCCACGCACAAGGCTAACAGCACGTAAGTCAACGGGACCGATTGGAGTACCCCGGCATCAACTAGCCCCTCGACATGAAAGCAGTAGCAGCGGAAGTAATGACCCTATAGGAGACCTGGAAGCCGAAGTGAGTCGACTTCAAGCAACACTGCAACACAGGACCAATGCTAGGATTGCAGACGGAGATAGAATCAATGAACTAAGGAGGGATATCCGTCACCTGCAGGATCAGCTGGCTGATCGGGACTTAGCACTTGACTGGGCAGTACAGTCTCGTATGTTGGCATGTGCTAAGGAAGCGAGGGCTCAGGCCCGAATTAAAGAACTTAGCTCAGCTATCGACAACCTGCAGGTTTACTGCAATACTTTGCATGAGGAAGTCCATGTGTTATACTCACAATTACACCCTAGTGAGCCTGTACACTCTGCTGAGTCAGAAGCCGGACCCTCTCACGTTGCGGGACGCGCGCTGGGTGGGGAGTTAGACCTTTTTGAACCCCCTCCTTCTTTGAGGTTGGTTGACGTCTGGACTCCCACACCTGACAATGAAGCCGCCAAAAGCAACGGAAAGCAGGACTAATGGTGTAATAAAAGTAGAGTAGTGTATTGTAGGGTGTACTGTTGTATAATAGGTTAAACTTTTGTAAAATGGGTAATGTATCCTGTTGTGTAATATCGAGTCTGTATCATTACTCTTTATAGTAATGTAAAATGGAAGGTTTTCTTTGGCACATTATGTTTATTCAAATGTTTTTGCCTCAGATGCCGACCAGGACTCGCGGACAGGACGCAGCCGGAACATCTGGGGGTCGGGATGTTACTCCGAATCCACCTCCAGTTCCACCCACGCTAGCCGAGGCAATTGCTGCCTTGGTGAATGCCACAGCCGACAATACCCGCTTCCTCAGGGAAATGGCGGGTCAGCAGCAGTTCCAGCAACAAGCAGGAAGAGGTTTTCAACAAGGTCCCCGTGAGACTACTTATCTGGACTTCTCCGAGACTCGTCCACCTCTATTCATCAAAGCAGAAGATCCGCTCGAAGCCGACGAGTGGATACAAGTCATCGAACAGAAGTTTGGCCTTCTTCGTTGTTCGGAAACACAGAAGCCATTGTTCGCGGCACAGCAACTCCGAGGCCCTGCCAGTACTTGGTGGGGAAACTTTGTGGCTATCCAACCTGACGACCATCAAATTACATGGAACGAATTTAAAGCAGCCTTCCGCGAGCACTATATACCAGAGGGAGTGCTGCACATGAAACAAGAAGAGTTTATGAAACTGAAACAAGGGGGAGATACTGTTAATCAGTATCTCAACAAGTTCAATCACCTGTCACAATATGCAATTGATCAGGTGAATACTGATTTGAAGAAGAAGAACTGTTTTATGAGAGGTCTAAATGACCGGATGCAGCGAAAAATGGCTGCATGTATTGATCTCACATATGGAAAGGCTGTCAGTACAGCCTTATCTGTGGAGGCAAAATACTCAAATTCTGGGAAAAATAAGGGATTCAGTGGTGATAGGCCTAGTCAGGGCCCGGTAAAGAGGCAACGGTTTATTCTCCGGCCCTCTAACCAGAACCGTTCAAGTGCACCATCCTTCCCTTTCAAGCAGCCCATAATTATTCGTCCCAACAAAGCCCCTACTGTCCAAAGTCAGCCGGGTGCCCCAGGCACTCGATTCCCTGCTTTGCCAAGTTCTTCAACTGGATGTTTTAACTGTGGCAAGTCTGGGCACTTTATTAAAGATTGCCCCTATCCTAGGCAAAATCAGGCTAATAATCAGCAAGGATCGGGGAATTCAGCTCCAGGCAAGGGAAGTACTTCGGGCAAGAATACCAAGAAGACGGGGCGAGTATATTACACTCAAGTGGCTACTACACCGGAGGGAGAGCCGGTGATGATGGGTACGTTTCCTGTGGCCAGTCACCCTGCAATTGTTCTTTTTGATTCTGGTGCTTCGCATACCTTCATTAGCAAGACATTTGTGGAGCAACATCACATTGCATGTCATGAATCAAAAGAGGGATTTAAAATTCATTCACCTGGGGGACATATTTTTACTAGAGAAGTGGCCTATGAAGTGCCAGTAACCATGGCCGGACAGAACTTTCCTGCTAACATGATTATTCTGAAAGGCCAGGATATAGATGTAATTTTGGGTATGAATTGGTTAACTCAACACAAGGCAATTCTCAACACTGAACTCAGAACCGTCAGGTTGAGCTATAATCAAGAAGAAATTCTTTTGTCTCTCCCCAAAACCAATCCAGCCAAAGCTTCTGGTAGGATATTTGAAGCCATTGTACCGGAAATCAAGAACATTCCGGTAGTATGTGAGTTTCTAGATGTATTTCCGGAAGATTTGCCTGGACTGCCCCCGGAAAGAGATGTAGAATTCGTAATTGAGCTAAAGCCCGGTACGGCTCCCATCTCCCGAAGATCGTACCGTATGCCCCCTAATGAGTTGGCAGAATTGAAGATTCAATTGCAAGATCTACTGAATAAGGGATTCATCCGGCCAAGCTCGTCCCCTTGGGGTTGTCCCGCCATTTTTGTCAAGAAAAAGGATCAAACCTTGCGCATGTGCGTGGACTATCGGCCCCTAAATGAGGTCACCATTAAGAATAAGTACCCTCTTCCAAGGATCGACATCTTATTTGATCAACTGACTGGGGCGAGGGTATTTTCTAAAATTGATCTCAGGTCGGGCTATCATCAAATCCGTATTCGGCCCGAGGATATACCGAAGACCGCGTTTACTACGCGGTATGGATTGTTCGAATACCTAGTAATGTCTTTCGGGCTCACCAATGCTCCTGCCCACTTCACCTATTTGATGAACTCGGTGTTCATGCCTGAGTTGAACAAGTTCGTGGTGGTCTTCATCGACGATATTTTGATATACTCTAAAAATGAAGAGGAGCATGCTCAGCACCTACGGATTGTATTGACGCGCCTGAGGGAACATCAGCTGTATGCCAAGTTCAGCAAGTGCGCGTTCTGGCTGAAGGAAATTCAATTTTTGGGGCACGTGTTATCAGCTAAAGGAATTGCGGTAGATCCTAGCAAGGTCAAGGATATTCTGGAGTGGAAGCCCCCAACCACTGTTCACCAAGTCCGGAGTTTTCTTGGACTAGCTGGATATTATCGCAGATTCATACCAGATTTTTCTAAGCTTGTGAAGCCAATCACAAGTTTATTGAAGAATGATACTAAGTTCAATTGGTCTTCTAAATGTAATGAAGCCTTTGAGCAACTGAAGACACTATTGACCACTGCTCCGGTATTGGCTCAACCGGACATCACTAAGCCTTTTGATGTATACTGTGATGCGTCAGGCAGTGGACTCGGCTGTGTGCTGATGCAAGAGGGCCGAGTAATTGCGTATGCTTCAAGGCAGTTACGCCGACATGAAGAGCATTATCCAACACATGATCTAGAGCTAGCTGCTGTGGTTCATGCCCTGAAAATATGGCGTCACTATCTGCTGGGAAATATCTGTCACATATATACAGATCATAAAAGTTTGAAGTATATATTTACCCAGTCAGAGTTAAATATGAGGCAAAGACGATGGCTTGAGCTCATTAAAGACTATGAACTGGAGATCCATTATCACCCGGGCAAAGCCAATGTGGTGGCAGATGCATTGAGTCGTAAGACTTCCTGCCACTGTCTTATGGTAAAGACCTCCGAAAACACTTTATGTCAAGAAATGGAGAAGTTAAACCTGGGGATAATCCAACAAGGGACTCTGAATCAGCTAAAGCTTGAGTCAATCATTTTGCAAAGGATAATTGATGCTCAAAAGGATAATATGGGCATGAAGCACATACGAGAGAAGATAAGGGCTGGAACAGCCAAATGTTTCAAGGAAGATGATCAAGGTGTGTTATGGTTTAACAACCGCATAGTAGTGCCGAAGAGTGACGAACTCCGCCAGCAAATCTTAGATGAAGCGCATCTTAGTCGCTATTCTATTCATCCGGGAAGCACTAAGATGTATCATGATCTAAAACAGCACTACTGGTGGACAAAGATGAAGATTGAAATTGCACGCTATGTGGCTAAGTGTGACACTTGCAGACATGTCAAAGCCATACACATGAAAACTGCTGGTCCATTGCAATCTTTGCCAATCCCAACATGGAAATGGGAAGACATCAGCATGGACTTTATTGTGGGACTGCCCAGGACGGCCAAAGGGTATGATTCTATTTGGGTTATCGTTGATCGACTCACAAAAATTGCCCACTTCTTACCCGTCCGGGCCAAATATACGGTAGCCACTTATGCAGCATTATATATCAGCCGTATTCTCAGTTTGCATGGTATTCCAAAGACCATAGTGTCAGATCGTGGACCTCAATTTGTATCCAAGTTTTGGGAAGAACTTCATAAATCCTTGGGTACCAAATTGCTCCACAGTTCGGCCTATCATCCTCAAACCAGTGGACAGACTGAGAGAGTGAATCAAATACTCGAGGATATGCTGCGGGCATGTGTTCTGGACTTCTCGCAAAAATGGGATGAATGTTTGCCTCTAGCGGAGTTTTCATATAATAACAGTTATCAAGAAAGTATCAAGATGGCACCTTTTGAAGCTTTATACGGGCGACGGTGTCGAACTCCGTTAAATTGGTCTGAACCTGGAGAAAGATACTTCTTTAGGCCTGATATGGTGAAAGAGGTCGAAGAAAAGGTTGAGAAAATTATTCATAATATGAAGAAAGCTCAGACTCGGCAAAAGAGTTATGCAGACCGACGACGACAACCCTTATGTTTTCTGGTAGACGACTATGTCTACTTAAAAGTTTCACCAATGAAGGGTGTATCGCGTTTCGGGGTTAAAGGGAAGCTTGCACCCAGATACATTGGTCCATTCCTGGTACTTGAGCAATGTGGACCAGTGGCATACCGACTTCAGCTACCCGAAATATTGTCTGCTGTGCATAATGTGTTCCACGTGTCACAATTGAAGAAGTGTCTTCGGGTTCCCGATCGAACCGTTGAAGTGACTGATGTTGTCCTGGAACCAGATTTAACGTACTCGGAACATCCCATTCGAGTTCTGGATCAAAAGGACAGGGTTACCCGGAGAAAGACTCTCAAGTTTTATAAGATACAGTGGAACCAGCATTCGGAAGATGAGGCTACATGGGAAACCCAAGACTTCTTAGATAAGAATTTCCCAGGCTTTCTAGCCTCTTGTAAGTTGTAAAGTCTGTATAGCTGTGTAATAAAGGAATGAACCCCCACACCACCCTGCCTTGTACCAGAAATAAGGAAATAAAAATGTGACACATTTCCTTTTCCATTACTCACCCTAGGACTTTAAATCTCGGGACGAGATTCTTTTATGGGGGGAAGGATGTAACACTCCTGGTGTTACTATAACTAAAACTTGAGCATGACATCATAACATTGGTATTGCATATGTTTGACACACCTAGAGTGCATTCACTAGGCAAAAATTTCAAACAAGTTGTATTGTTTTAATGTTTTACAAATAGGACCCTGGTTAAAGGATTTAACCCTAAATAGTGATTAAAGGGGTAAAACTTAACCTAAATTGAGAAAACCTAAAAGCTTTAGGGTAAAAGTCATAAAATGACTCTAAGAACAAACTTGAATTCCTTTTATACCCCTGGGATACCAGAAACCCTAATTGGAACCCTGGAAAACCCTAAAACTAACCCTAGGGGCCTATGTGCAAAATTAGCCCACTTTTGGGTTAAAGTGCAAAAACCAAGCCAAATAAGTATTTTAAGTCATTTGGTTCACAAATATGTGGATTTGAAGGCCAAACCCTAAGTTTTGGACTTAAATGCAAAATGGACCTCATTTGAGTTTTATTCTAAGTCTGAAAATCAGAGAATGGGCTCAACTTTGGGGCCTTGTAACTTACAAAGTATAGGGTTTTTACCCTAGGTCACCACATCAAAGTTGAAGAACAATTATAGGAGAACAACTTTGCTAAAGAGTGTGAGCTTAGTTGTTATGAGAAATTTAGAGAAAAACCCAATCAAAGTTTGACTGTCAGGTTGTTTTGATCTGAAATTCAGTTTAGCAGATGACTGACATCAACTTCCAGCTCAAATCCAAGCATGATCCAGTGCTCAAATGAGTTTGATCTCTATAGTTGGATTGTAGCTGGTTTATAACTCTACAACTTTGCTACTGAGAGTTGATGAAGTTCTTATGTGAAATCTGGAGAAAAGTGACTTGGAACAGGCTCTGTCAGGCGCACTGAATGAGCCTCTGATGGTACAGTGCACGCGAATGGATCAGCTCGGCCGCGGCAAAGAATCTCACCGCCGGTAGTCGCCGCCGTTGATCGCAGCTCGTCACGATTCGTGCTCTGTGGTCCTTGGATAAGCACAGCCGGTATGTGTCCTCGCCGCCGGTGAGCTGGAGGCCACCCGGTCAGTCGCGGTACCCCTCCCCCTTACTCGTCGGTTGGTCGGGATAAGAGCTCGCCGCCGTTGGTCGATTATTACCGTGTGCCGCGTGTCCAAGCACTTTACCACGTCGCCGTAGGTCGCGTTATGCATATCCGGTGATCGCCGGAGGTGTCGCCATAGTAAAGGCCATGTTAAGCGGCCACCGGTGACTCACCTTGCTCTTACCGATCCCGAGTCACCGTTCAAATTCGTCGTGCTCGCGATCGATCCCTATAAATTGAGGGCCAGGTCTGTTGCACCATGTAATTGTCAAGCCATAGCACCCACTCTCATCTCCTCTCATTCACCAGAGCTCCACAATTCGAGTTTTTCCCCAAATCGATCTCCGCCACCGTGAAATCTACTCCACCGTGGACAGCCCTCCACAGGTCAGCCCCGGTCCTCTGCTATTTCGTTTGAGTACCCTCCCAGCTCCGTGATGCTTGCCGAGCCACTGAATTGAACCGGGAGACCCCCAGTCGCCGGGAACACGACGATTTGGCCACACCGTGCACGGTCACCGTGGTCAGAGTTCGTTAGTTGGGCATTCGGGCAATTATGTTGGGGGAAACGATCTTTAGAACTCGAATTTGGTTTAATCCAAAGCTGGGCGCTAGTACTTGTCCCAATCGACCGGTCCAAGACCTCGCCGGAGCGCGGCGGTGCGCGAGCGCCGTCGAGGACTTGAAACGCAGAATTGATAGAAACGCAGGGGTCTTTTTGTAAGTGTCAGTGACTCTGCGCAATAGTAAACGACCCTGTTCTGAGTTAGCCAAAACGCCGAGGGCCTCTGCGCAAACTCGCCTCGCGGGCGCGGGCGCGAGCGCAAATCCACTCGGGCTTGGGCCGCCTGGATTAGTTTTGGCCCAGTACTGTTTAGAGTTTTTCCTTTTCTTTTTCCGCAGAACTTTAGAAATATGTAGAAAAATGTAGAAAAATGCTAAAATTGTGAAACCAATTTTCCTAGATTCCTTATTTTCCCTAGTATTTAATAAAAATAAACTCATGATTTTTAGATCAAATAGGGAATTTTAGGGTATTTAAAATAGCCTAAACCATTGATTCTGGATTTTTAGAAAATAAATAATAAGTCCAAAATTTCCCAAACTTTTTATGTGAACTTAAACCAATATTTAGAAGCCTTGGGTAGAATTTGGGTTGATTTGGACCTTGTTTGATGACTAGAACCCAAAACCACCCCCCCTGCTCCATGAACTCCTTTACTGACTCCGGAAACCCTAGGTTCTCGGAGTACCGTGAAGGAAAGTTGTACTCAAGACATAAATAATAAGTTTATGCTATCTTTGCATCCTCATGAGCATTCCATGACATCCATTCTTATGCATGTATATGGTTATATTAGAGCACGAAGAAGAAGAAGAAGTCTCTGAAGAAGGGATACCACCAACCTCTGATCCTCAATCAGACAACTGCTTTTATTTCGATATTTGTGGATCCGAGCAGGACACACCTGATAACAAAGGCAAGCCCCGGTGCATGCAACCCTTTTCCTTGTGTTTTAAATACTTTTCGCACACTTAAGTCTAGTGAGATGTGCATTAGGTTCATAGGAGTTACTTGAAACCCTTTGATGCATTGCTTTCCTTGATATCCATACCTTTATAGATACTTCTGTGAAGTATCAAAATTATGATTTACAAAAAATGCTTAGCCTTGCTTAGATCTTGTGGATAGAGGTTGTCCTTAATTTAACTCGAGAAAGGACGGCTTCTACCTGCAAGAATATTTTCATTTGGAGCAATGATGGGATCTTACTGCGAAGTTCCCTGTGATGCTCTTTCATCCTAAGGAACAGACACAATCCTAAGGATGGAAATACGTAAATTGAGACTTGGGGGTAGGAACAGGTGATGTTCTACCCAGGTTGGTTAAGGATTAACGTGTATGTAGGCGTGCTGACCGAGGACCCTTTAACTGGTCACATGCCTCGTCATGGGTAAGCCTTGCCTCGGGCAGACTAAGGCCGGAATAAGATAACACGAAATGGGAGTGGAGCGGTGGCGAGAGTAGCGTGTACCCTCCGTGGCAAGAGGCTGGACGGTGGTGTATCTGTGCTCTCGGTTTGCGTGAACCTGATCCGGTCTTAAGAACCCCGGTGGCGGGTTGACATATGCAAGGGTTAAGTGCTACATATGTCGTGTGATTGGAGACCCTCAGCTGAGTATAATCGATTCGGATCGCCGTACCTTCGCGGTTATGAAGACTTGGTCACTTCCCTGCAACCTAAAGTCAGGACGTGAACACTATGGATAAAAATGATGTTGTCTTGATGTGATGTGAAATTAGACTAGATGCAAATAGAGTCTATTAATACCTAATATGGCGTTAAAAGATTGAAAGTAAGGACTCACTTTAGTAAGCTACTTCCGCAAAAGTATAAGTTGATCTTTGGTAAAGCCTCTCCTTGATTCCTATTTATCCAGCATACCCTTGAGAGTCTTTTCCTTAGTCGGGTAAGACTTGCTGAGTAATTCCATACTCAGGGTTTATCCCTTTGTTGTTTTTAGGTGGGGAAGTAGCAGACTTTTGCTGCTTCTGTGCCAAGGTGGTTCCCAAAGAAGAAAAACAAGACTGAAGTGCGGGAGGACTCGGTCCTCCACATAGAATCTTTTGTTTATAGCCTCTCGGGAGAAGTTTGTGTCTCCCTTGGTTTGTATAATTATTACTACTCTGCACTCACTTTTAGACTGGTCTGTAATAAAATAACTCAAGCTTGGTTTTGAAATAAATGTAAGTTTATGTAATTCGCTTCCGCATTTCTTTATCTCCGATGTTCTGTAATGTCTGCAAGACGGGTGAAACGTTCCTGGTGAGGTCGGGAAAGATACCGAGCTTGTCAAGTGACTTAGGAACATCTACAGGGTGTCTGATGTCTGCTAGACAAGGACAACTGTAGGTGGGCCTAATTACTTGGGAGGTTCCGTCACATCTGATCACCATTTAGCGTTGGAGGGCTGTTTATTACAGCAACCCGCTATTTTGAGAGCAATATAAAAAGATAAACAATTGTGTTTATGTGTTTAATCTGTCTTCTTCATCTACAAGCCATGTTTAATTTTGAAATGGACCTCAGCAGCTATTTTACATGTTTACATGTCCTAGAATTGCTACTGTTCATTGCTGCTATATTTACATATGGCATTTATATGAGTTATATGCCTGTTTTATTCAGAATTAATATATTTAATATATTTAAATATAATGGAAGCATATCACTTATTTCTCTAATTTTACAACAATATACAAAGATTTAGCCTTAATAATAGTATGGAAAACAACTATCTATGTGTATGAATCTTGATTTGTTAGTTCTTTTGGGTTTTTAACTCTAGACTGCCCTAACTTACTTGCGGTAAAAAGGTTTTATTATTGTCTGAAAGGATCACGATGTCCAAGAGGGGGTGAATTGGACTTTTCTAAAATTCCAACAAAAGTTAAACCCTAAGCAAGAGTCTAACTTTATCCAACTACTAGCAATAAATAAATAGTACTAGAAAAACAACCGTAAGTACTAGCAATAAATAAATACTACAAGTATTTGCTAAGCAATTGCACAAAGTGAAATGCTAAGTAAATGTGAAATGTAAAGTAAGGGCAAAAAGACTCCTCCAATTTTTTGTCGAGGTATCGAAGAGTTGGCATTCTTTCCTAGTCCTCGTTGGAGCACTCGCACAAGGGTATCGCTCTCCCTTGGTCCTCGCAAGAACCAAGTGCTCTCTATGAGATGATCCTTTGCTACTTCGGCATGGTGGATCCCTCTCGACCGTGTACAATCTTGAGTCGGATCATCAACAAATCCTTCGGGGTGATCACCGCTCTCCAATCGCCGCCAAGTCGTCTAGGTGATGCCGATCACCAAAAGTAACAAGTCATAGACTTGCCTAATGCAAGTGGTGTGTGCTCTAGGTGGCTCTCACATGCACTAATAAGGTCCTAACATGAGATTATGATTTTCTAATCACCTCACTAGGCTTTTGTGGGGCTTGCAATGCTCTAGCAATGAATGCACTTGAATGTGGGCAGCAAGACACTAAATGTGGCTGTTGGAGTGGGTATAAATATCCCCCAACCACCAAACTAGTCGTTGATGTAGCTTTCTGCGAATGGGCGCACCAGACAGTCCAATGCGACACCGGTGCGCCAACGGTCCGCTCCAACGGCTAGTTCTAACATGTAGTCGTTAGTCTGACAGCGCACCAGACAGTGAACAGTGATTGTCCGGTGCATCGGTGCGAGCGCTAAAATTCATCTTCGTGAACTCGTCGCTCTCGGGTTTCTCGGGGGCAGAGTGGCTGCCCTCGGGGCTGGCTGGCCCCACTGTCAGACGGTGCACCGGACAGTCCGGTGCCCCTAAGACAGCAAACCCATTTTCTTTTCTTTAGTTTTTTCTAAACCATTTTTGTTCTGACTTGTGAGTGTGTTATAGAGTAACACCTAGCACTAGATGTGAGTGTGAATATGCACCAACACTACATTAGAATTCTCTTGGTCAAACTATTCATCTACAACCCCTCTTTATAGTACGGCTAAAATAAAAATAGAAGACCTAATTCTATACCAAGTGTCCGCAACTCCTTCGACACTCGGAATATGAAGACCTTCATCTTTTGATTTGCCTTTTTCAGTCGTCGCTTCAAGTTCTCATCTGATGATTGTTTTCACCGTTGCAACACAACCTCCTGTAATGCGACCTAACTTACCATTTGCTCTGCAAAACACACGTTAGTCACATATAGTCTTATGTTGTCACTAGGTGAGTGCCCGTGCGATGCGACGAGAGTAAAAAATTTGTATGAAACATATTATGTTACGTTGCAAGAAAGGGACTAAATCAATCTGCATAAGCTCCATCTTTGTTGAAGAAAAGATAGTTCATCCAAGCGCCCAACAGCATGAATGGCTCTGTTATTGTGAATAGCATATATACATAGTGTCAACATAAGGTAATTTTGAATGATAACATAGACCATTAAAAGGCAATTGGTTTCATCTGTCTCGTCCTCATCAGAATCATCGTCATCCTTGCTCTTCTTCATCCTTGCTCTTCTTGGAAGTCGGACTTGATTTTGAAGCTGCTATATTAAATAAACATGAAAAGTCAGAAACTCAACCATTTCAAGCCCTTGAAGATGCATTCTCAGCAACCTTTGTATTCACATCTTGTGTATTGATTGAAAGAGAGAACACCGTGGTGAAGCGAAGCAAGCGCGAACTGTGCTACTACTACTACTAATCTTTTTTTGTCTATAGACAGAAAATAACTGAAATTGCACTCTGTTGCCTATCGGATTAGCAGGGTTTGGAAGGGAGAAGGTACTGAATGGTGAATAGTTACAACAGTTTTGGCGGAGGAGGCCCAGAGAGATCAGGCTGGCTATGCTTGAACCTTTGGACCCAATGAGCAAGCCAGTTCTTGTGATCACGAGTCTCCTGGCAGATTGAGCTTGGCATATTGTCGAGTGTGCCATCTCTGTCAAGGACACTCTTAAACTTCTCCAGTATCAGAACAATTTGAGAAGTCAGGCCTAGTATAACTCACACCTAAAAAAGCTAGTTATTAAAAAGCATATCAAAACTATATTCTCATATCAAAATTCTCTGATACCGTAATCTCTAATCCAGAAATATAAACAGAAAAAGAATGCTCGGAAATCATAATTGGGATGGATAAATTCATGCATAAGTTCTTGAGTTATGGCCATAGGTTACAGAATAAAAGCATCAACAATCAGCTAATTACAGATTCGTCAGAACACGTGATCCAAAATTACTGCTCTTAAAAATGAGCTTTATTACGCCAACAGTTCTTCAACATTAAGATCAGTACTTGAACTCTGAGAAAATGAAAATAATAAGTCAGTACTTTGTATATTAACATACTCCTGGCTTCTCCATATGCCATCTCGCACACGTTTGGTCCGCAAATAGTTTTTGTGATCAAGACAGGTATTGCTCATATTAAATGATCCACCAACTTGATGACCGGCTAACTCATGTGCGGCTCTTGGCCCAATTCCAAAATCATTGGCTCGTCTTATTTAAATTATTTTGTGGAAAAATATAAAAAGTTTTAAAATCATATTTAAAGTATATTATATCCTAAACAATATCGCAGTAAGAATTGGTAATAATTATGATTTTTCTAATAAGACGAGCCGATCAAATCTGAGGCCCGACAGGAGAGTAAGAATTTTATTTATTTTTAAAATCCCCTCTCACGCATCAGCAGGAAGTGCTCAAGAACACATTCTAAAAAAAAGGTGACAAATGGCGAGCAAACGTACCAATTGGACTTCATCTCCTGTTGCATACTTCCCGGCGCATCCTTTTAGTTGTATCAGGTTCTCAATAGCTAAACCATTAGGGAAAGCGAGCACATTACAGGATAGCAAGCTACTAAGGGAACTATGAGTGAATTTCAATAGTGGTGTAATACAACAGAACTGCAAAGCAAGCAATATTTTCTTGAAACAAATTTTGCTTGATGGAATTAATGCAGGCGAAAGTAGTATTCACTTCAATCAGTAAAGGGCGGTTATGTCTATGAACCAACCTGTGAAACCTCTCTCGATTTGTTGTTGAGTCCACAACACACTCTCCCATGCACCAACCTTCTGGTCAATGAACCTCTGCAAACAGACAGGCAATGGGTCAAATAATGTTCCCATACGGTAACTTTGCATTTGATTTTCCTCTATTTGAGTATGTCCGTTCCCATATGTCATTCATCAGCGATTGAGCAGAATCTTTCGTAAAAAATGGCTGTGGGGCTGCAGAGGCTGGAATTGTCCTCTTTTCTTTTTTTAAAAACTGTATAATTGCACAATGCAGCGCTGCAGGCCGGAGAACTGGGAATCCTATATCACTATAGAACTTGACTAAGGTGCGCAGATCAATCTATTTCTACACAAATAACCACATATGCCAAGAAATAAGGTATGGTATATTTACCAACACTGTGAGGTTATGGAGAGGTTGAATACCAGAAGCTACAATGCTTGCAATCTGCAATAGGAAGATTGAAAAGTTCATGTTAAGCATGATGAATTGGTGATCAAGAAAAACAAAACAAACCACATGTCATTCCAGACTGCGGGTAGACCTTGGAACCTTGCTAAATTATATGGGCCTGTGCTGCAAGGGTGTTTACCTACAAGTGTGTTTCACGCCGCTGCAGGGTCCCCTGCCATAGCGGCCAGAGAGGAGGGAGCCACCGCCGGTCCGAGCACGCATCCACTGGGGAAGCGCTCGTGGGGGGGTTCTGAATAGTTATGCAATTAGTCATCATATATTTCAGATTTCTCGCTAGCCAAAGAATGACAAGAGATAGTATTTTTGTTAGGTTTATTGAACTTATCTTGGAAAGTGGACACAAGAAAAACAAAATATTGTTTTTAGCATCTTATACGCAACATCCCTTCATAAGTTTTAAATATGTATACCTCACTCCTAAAAGGCATCGAAGTCATGTTTGAGGAAAGTGCACTGATAGTACCATAATTTTTGCACTTTTCTAACTATAGCAACTTATGAACTACTTGTTAGTTAACTTTTCAGGTTTAGAAAAAATATTGGGCACCTTTGAAGTGTGACCATCATATCCATGAAGCATGAACTATAGAAATAGGGGATGTCTACTTTGCAACCTAAAAATAAAACACAAATAAGCACTAAAGAATTATGGAATTCTGTAAAATAATGTAAAATCCTGTTACAAAAAACCACTGAGGATGCAGCTTTGGTAAATCAAAATTGACTCTAGATGTTACTAAAATAGGGAACCCACTGAGCATGCATTTTTGGTAAATTAAATTGACTCCCCTGCAATGCTAACCCACAATGCTAACCCATCAGTGTCTCAATTAGAAAATTTGAGTAATTAAATTCAGAGCATCTCTGAAAATTCAAGTACCTAAATTAGATCACAGAACATTGTGCTTATACAGTAGTAGAGAATGTAGCACAGAACATTGTGCTTTAGTTGGAACTCTACATGTGAAACTGAATTTTCTCCCAAAGTAGTTCTCTGTGAGAAGCCATCGATGGGCAATAGAAAATAAGCTGAGTTAGTGACTGCGATTAACTAAAGAGTAAAGACAAAATGCATAAACAATAAAGAGGACATGTGAAAAGAAACAGTAGAAGGATCTCATTAGCTAGCAGCATTACACGTTAATCACAAAGCATAAGGCATTAACATGGTATTGTGGTATTCTTTATAGCCATTTAAACTCACATTTTTTGAATAATAGAACTCACAATGCCTGCTCTGTGAGGCATCCTTCCTTGTATTCCAGTCAGTACTCTTCAGCGCATCCATAATACTTGTTAGAGCTGATGATAATGCCTGCTCTGTGGAAGCACCTTCAGCCTGAAAAATAGGGGTGCATAAGTAGACTAACACAATGTAAGATCCTATGGTAGATTGGTAGTTACAAGCTATGAAATCGGACTGAAGATGAATATTGTTACTGTACCCATGAGGGATGGCTCATATTCTTTTCTATGGGAACAACTACTTGGACCAGCATCTTCCCTAGCGCTACTGGAACACATGATGCCAGTACCCTCCGTCCTACTGTCCAGAGTAATTCGAGCTTGCCTTGTACTCTCATCTGTATTATGTTCATTGGGAGGCAACAACACCCCATTGGGTTGCAAAACTGGGTCCCTGCCATTATCATGCTCTTGCCCAATGATGCAGAGAGAAGGGAAAAACTAAATCTCACATGATGGTTCTATCCTTTTATTGCCATACCTGTGTCATGTTGAAGGCATGGACAAGTACAATAAAGCAAGTCAGAGTTATGCAACACATTTGAGAAATTACTAACATTGACATAAGGGTCTATAGAAGTACTAAAACATGTCCTTATACAGAAACAAATCGACATGGATAGAGAAAGCCTTGCATTAGCAGATAATAGTCAGATGCCCGTGCATTGCTATGATTTCAAAATATAACATGAATATACCTTGTTTTAATAAAAGACAAAATATGTGTTTTTCATTAGTTATGTGGAACCTACAATCAAGGTATGAATTCCCCACAATCAAGGTTATGTGGAGGATAATGACAACGATACACGACGACTAAAAACAGACTAACAGATATATATAACAGACTAACAGTAGAAATTTACCTCATTCCATGTATATATAACAGACTAACAGATATATTTCCGATTGACGATACATTCAAGATAAACAAGCAAGAGCAACAAAGGATAAAAGTTGAAAGGTCACCTGGAGCCCACAGTATATGTAAATGGCACAATTAACTTATGAGTTTGTTTCGCTATTGATAACCTATCATAAGGTCACTGAAAAAATCTAGAGAATAAAAAATGCTTATTCCAGAAGTGTGCTGAACAGAAGTGCTGCCTTTTACAGTCATACATATGATGGTAAGCAGAAGAAACAGATGTCAAGTGTGCCTACACTAATCATCTAGAATTGATCAACGAGTCTTACAGTCTCCACCAGATCACTTAGTACTTGCACTAATCATCTAGAATAGATCGGCAAGAGCAAATAAGCAATATAGCCCCTAGAACTGAACTTTTGCATTCACAGTCCTAGGAGATTGTATGCATTTTTTTCAACGCTACAGGCTGAAAGTAAAATAAATATGATGAGCACAAGTCCATGCGAAAGTGATTATTAGAAGAGAAGTGAAACATTGTGAATTCTCTCTATTTTGCACTGCATTTAAAGTCTTAAACAATATGTAGTAACCATGCTCGTGTTATATTACGTTATTACATCACCCATAGTAAATCAGGAGCGGATACAGGGGCAGGCCACCCGGTCTGTGGCCTGAGATGTGATCCATATATCTCTGTATAACTTGATTACATTTAGATCAAAACACATTACAACTCTAGTAGATTAAATAGACCGGCTCGGGGCATGATCAGATCATAGATCCGCCCCTGTAGTAAATGCTGAAGCTAGATGCAGACCATGAGAGAAACATTTTTAACTCACACCAGTTCTATCTTATGGTAACAAAGAAGTCCTAACTTCACCATTCCAAACCAATGTAAACAAAATAATTACAAGGAATACTACTTCCAAGATGCCAGGACAGTATGACAGTTTTAAAACTTATAAGTACAAGTACAGAATCCCAATGTTTCTCAGTAATCAATTCATACAACAACCTGTATCAAAACTATATAATTTCCACCTGATGTTTCTCAGTAAGCAATTCAAACATATGATGGATACTCTAGCTTGGGGAATTAAATAAACATAAAAAACAGTAAACAAGAATTTAGGACAGTTTGAGGATACATTTAGAGGAAACATAACTTCACTTCTTTATAACAACTAAAAACTTTCCACGCGGCCATGTATTGTAGTAGCCTCGGAGCGAAGACCTACTTTGAGCCAGATGGACCATGTTCTTGGTCGTCGAAGCCTGTGGCTCATGGGCAAGGAGACCAAGAACGAGGAGTTGTCGCGGCAGCCGTTGTAACCTGTGCCAGCAAAGTTTGTGGTAAATCCAAAGAAAACATATTAAAGTACAATTATTGCAAATCATTTTGTTAGTACCTGTGAGCACTAACATAAGATTGTAGCAATTGATCCCTGGTTGTGATTGCATTTTTTCCTTGCTTTTAGATCCAACATAGCCATAGCCAATGTGTCACCGCAGTCCACCGTGTGCAGAGGTGCACATCCTACACCGGTCTCTCACTTCGCTCAAATCATCTCCATCTGATTGGTGAACAAGGCCTGTCTATCCCCATCTAGCCACCAAATCAACTCTTGCCGGACCTAGCTTCACCAAAATCCATCCCAAATCGCTCTGTTTAGCATTGAAGGAAGGCCACGTGTGCTGCATCCTCTCCACAAAGAGGGACGCAGAGTCCCTGGACCGCTGCAGCGTCTCCTTGAGGTTGTCATGTCTGTCGTGTATAGGGGAGCGGTTCTTGTAGCTGGATGCAATATCATTTGCAGTGTGCACATGAAGATTACTGATCACATAACTGGACGGCAAACTCACTAACCTTGGAGAGCTCAGCGCCAGTCACCGCCTTGGACAGCTCGCCGCTCCTAGCGGTGGCCGCGACATCCTTCGAGGAGATGGCAGCGAGCGACTTGGGAGCTCGCCGCTCTTGATCGCCCTCGCTGCCGCGGGCAGAGGGCCCGCGCCAGGGTGAGCACCTGTGAAGAGGGATTGTAATATTCAAAGTTGTATACCAAGAATAATGGAAAGACATCCTCAATTTTCTGTGCCTTATTTGCATCATAAAAAGAGCACACATATAATTAATAGTGCTTGATTAAAAACAAATGATACAAAAATAAAATAAAATGCATCATGTTGGAGTATATATGTTTGTGCATTAAATAAAGTAATAAGGACAATAACAAAAAGATAATAATTACTAGAAGTTGGGTTAAGCCCTAAAGTGAAATTAGGACTTGAAAATAAGAAAAGATAAAGGTTATAAAAATATAAAAAATATATATATATATAAATAAATATATCCAGAATTAATACCCCTAATTTCACAAATATAAGTTGCAGTAATGAGCCATAGCAGTTTGAATTTAAGTTTGAATTCAAATTTAATTTTTGAAATAGAGAAGAGAGAAAAGAATAAAAGAAAAAAAGAAAGGGGAAAGGCGTAATGGGCCTAAACCCTGGGATCTGGCCCATCCTCCGTTTTCTGGTGCGGCCCATTCAGCGTGTGCGCGGCCCAACCTGCCTTCCCGCTGCGTGACGCCGACACCGCGGGACCGCCCTGTCATCCTGATCACGACCGTGGCCCACTCCTCAGTCTCCCGGGCGTTTTTCGCTAGTCGATGACTGGTGGACCATACCGACGGGGGTCTTCTTCTCCGTGAATCCTGCGTGCGGGCGCAACAGAACGTCGCCGCACTCGCGCCATCTCCGCCGTGATCTCCTCGCCCCGCTGACCGGTCAGCCTATCCACTTGCGCATATAAGTCGTGATGGGGCCCTCGGCCGCGCTCGCGCATCCCATGCTGCTGTGAACAACCCGATCACCGTTCGATAGATCCTAGAAGAGAGAGAGAGTGACGGAGGGCACTGCAAAGTCGCAGCGGCTCCTCATCGTCAATCCTGCCTTGGGGGAGCGCCTGAAAGGGTGAAGTGTAGCGCGGGCCTCGTCGGCGAAATGTGGCTCTGGTCCCGGGGAATTTCTCACCGGATTTCGTAGCTTCGTCGCGGGAACGTCGTCCGCCGTGACCCGGAGCTCTACTGCGCCACCGTTGGTGAGGTTTCTCTTGAGTTCGCTACCTTTTTCTCTTAGCTTCGCGCCAAGTGGGGATTGAGCTGGGTCGCTGGTTTGGAGTTTGCAAGTACTCCGGCGAGCTCTGGCTGTGCGCGTTGGGCGGCGCCGCCGCTTCTGCGCTCGGGTTGGGGGCATTACCACTCGATCGTTGGATGGCCAGTGGACGGCGGTAATCAAAACATAGGATACCCTTTTCACTTGATTAAATCATAGCCGTCGAAAACCAATCTGGTGGTCGCGTGGTGAGTTGCGCACATTAGACTGTGACCCTTAGATGTGGATCCAAGGGCTTAGATCGAATACCGGTTTGAAATATAAAGCGATCTAATCTAGGCCATCTGGCGGTGATCCAACGGCCAAAAGGCACCCGTGCCCCTTTGGCCAGACAATTTTATAAAAGAAACCCTAGAGTTTTAAGCAATCAACCCGCAGTCCACTCAATAGCGTTCTGAGTCTTAGAAGAGTTTGCACCATGACCCCTGACTTATCTGGAAATCGAGGCCTGATCCAGAACGGTGTTAAATCAATTAAATGAATTAGAAAATTGGATTTTTAATATGAAAACAAACCTAGAAACTTGTAAAATTCATAGAAATCCCATTTTTGATCCAAATTGAACCATTCCAATTTCTAAAATTTTGTAATAATATTCTCTACCATTTAGTGTCACTGTTTTGACATGAACTCTGTTAGAAAATTTATTTATCATTTAACTCTATTTCAAGCACATTAAATCTTAGGAAACTCATAACTTGAAATTTATAACTCCAAATTTAATGATTCCAGTTCCTATGACTTCATTTTAATGTGTAGATTTTTACTGTATATTTTATTTACATGTTTGGTGTGATGTTTATTTTGGCTATACTATGTATGTATTGTGTTGATGCGAGTAGACGAGCAAGCCACTGTGGAAACTGAGGTTCAACAAGTAGAAGTAGCTGAGCAGGAGCTCATTGAAGGCAAGTTGTGCCCTTGATCACTTCTTTTACCCATTCATGTTCTTATTATTCATAATGATCTGCATAGGATAATTTTGATGGGACCCAATAGGTTACCCTAGATTTGACTATCTTTATACCTTGTTTCACCACTGGTTTTACTACTAAAGTTTTGGGTAGTACATGCTATTGCTTTATGTGGCTTTGGGTATAAAGATATTCATCGCTCATTTTTATACTTGTTATTATCTGTTCATTATTTTCTGTTCATGTTAAGATCATTATGTTAATGGGAACATGGAGAACCACTCGGGAAAACAGTGCTACCACAAGGGTTTAATGAGACGCCCTTGGCTGATTAACTAGGAAAGCTAGTGGAGGGCTACCTTACCCGAAAGGGGCAAGGGCAGTAGGGGAGTGGTCAGTGTAGGGAGGTCCTTGTTTGATTTTGCTGCGATGGCGGTCAGGCAAGAACCCTGCACTGGAGCTTCCTATAACTGTAGCGGGTAGTCTGAAGCTAGTGGAACTTTGTAAAGGCCTCGTAGTGTTACCCTGCCTCGCTTCCTTGGTAGAGGTGTATGGGATTCATGACCCCTTGGCAGATGGGTAACACGGCTTGTGGGTAAAGATGCGCAACCTCTGTAGAGTGTAAAACTAGTATACTAGCCGTGCTCACGGTCATGAGCGGCTCGGACCCTCACATGATTAATTATGGAACTTAAATTCAATTTGACATTTGCATCGCATTTGGGATTATTTTACTATTACTGTTCTTTATTATTATTAAGGTTTGGTATTTACTTACACTTAGTAATTGCTGATAAAATTTTGACCAACTTATAAAAGCAATGCTCAGCCTCAGCCTTTATTTCATTGATCAGCCTTACACTTCATGAACTCCCACCTTTGGTGAGTTCATGCCACATTATTCCCCACGACTTGTTGAGCTATGAACGTATGTGAGCTCACTCTTGCTGTCTCACCCCCCCCCCACAGGAGAAGAGCAGGTGGTCGAAGAGGAGCCGCCTAACACTGAGGAATTCGATCTGATCTAGGTGGCGTTTCTCAGTCGACATTGGCGCCGACGATCCTTAGTTCGTTTTATGGTTATACTTTTATTTTGTAATAAGTCTTCCGCTATGTAATAATTACTCTGATGTTTTGTGACATTTATCTCTATACACTCTATTATTATATGTGTTGTCTTCTTGGCGCATGTATGAGATGCACCCGGCTTTGTCCTTTAAAACCGGGTGTTACAGAAGTGGTATCAGAGGAAATGTTGACTGTAGGACGAAACCTAGATAGAAATGGACAAACCCTTACCTACTTATCTTACTCTGATTCTTTCTATACTTATCTTATCTTGATCCTGTCTCACCTTTTGCTGTCATACTCTGATTACTCTTATCTTTTCTACTCTTAGACAAGATGGATTTCACACCTTGGAATCCCTACCCCTATGACATTTTTAAGAGATAGGAAGCCTAAGACAAAATTAAAACTATTTTCTCTATTAAAAATGTTGGTTGATTGTTCTGATGATCAATGCCTGATTTGCTTCTTTGCTTGAGTGAAATATTATATATGGACATCTTAGTATGTGCCAGCATAAGGTAATAAATTAGCTATGGTAGGTAAAATATTAATCTGCTTAGCTAATAAGTCCCCCAAAGTAACATGATTGTAATTACTGCCTTGTCTACTGCTCTTTCTTACCATATGTATCTAACTCAGATGGTCAATACCAGGAGGGGTGGTGGAATTGATTTGCCTCCTAACCGACACACTCGAAGGATATATAGACAACCTCAGCCACAACCTGCAGAGATGAATCCTCCTAATCCTCCACCAGGCGGAGTTGACCCACTGGTTGCTGCTCAGATGGCGGTGATGCAGCAAATGGTGGACACTATGGCTGATATGCGTGCCCAGATGCAGCAAGAACGCCAGGAAATGCGTCAGGAAAGAGAAGATATACGCCAGGAGTTGCGCCAGGAGAGAGATGAGATACGCCAAGAAAGGAGGACGCAACAACAGCAGCTGCAACAGCAACTTCAACAACAGCAACAGCAGCAACAAGTACCACTGCCTCCACCACCACCACCAGTTCCACCTCGTGATAAGCACTGGGAATTTATGAGTCATAAGCCACCGACCTTCGCCAGCTCGCCAGATCCACTTGATGCAGACGATTGGTTGAAGTCAATTGAGAAGATGCTAAATATTGCACAATGCACTGACCGGGAGAAGGTTTTATATGCTTCTGGACGTCTGACTGGTCCTACTGCTGACTGGTGGGATTCATATACTGCTGCCCACGATGCTGCTGATACTATTACCTGGGCAGAGTTCAGTACACAATTCAGGAACTACCATATTCCAGCTGGTATGATAAAGATCAAGAAGAAGGAGTTTCTGTCATTAAAGCAAGGCAACATGTCGGTCAGCGAGTACAGGGACAAATTTATTCAGTTGTCGAGGTATGCTCCGGAGGAAGTTGCTGAGGATGAAAGAAAGCAGGAGCACTTTATTGAAGGACTTAATGGACCCTTGCAGTATGCACTGGTTGCACACACCTTTCCATCATTTAGAGGCTACTGGATAAGGCTCTTGCTATTGAACACAAGCGTGTTCAACTGGGCGATTTGAAGAGGAAGGCTATCTCACAGGGACAGGGTAGCAGCAGTGTTCGTCCTCGCTACAGTTCACCACAGGGTACACCGACTCGACCAGGAGGACCGCGCCCAGTTCAGCAGTCACCACTGAGGACTCCACCTCCTCGACAGGCTACCCCCACTGGCACCCCGACGAGGTCTACAGGACAGAAGACTGGCCCTACATGTTTCAAGTGCAGTCAGATTGGGCATTATGCTAATGCTTGCCCGATGGGGAGTTCTGGTACACCAGCTAAGAACAAGCAACAGACCCCTGGCAAGGGATATTCTATAGCCAGGGTGAATCAAGTCAGCGTTGATGACACTCCTGATGGTGGGGACCTCGTAATTGGTATGTTTTATGTTAATGCAATTCCTGCAACCATATTATTTGATTCTGGTGCTACACATTCATTCATGTCTGCTAGATATGCCAACACAAATGAAATACCACTACTAAATATGAGAAAACCCATGATAGTAATTACACCTAAAGGGCCTGTTGAGGCGAATCAAATGACACGTAGATTGACCTTGACCATTATGGGTAGAGAATTTGGAGCTACTGCTATAATATTAGAGTCAAGCAGTATAGATCTGATCCTTGGTATGTCATGGCTAAGAAAGGCAAAGGCCGTTATAGCATGTGGTAGAGGTACCGTAGAACTCACTACCACTAAAGGAGAAAGATTTCAAGTTAATATTGCAGTAACCTCCTCATCCATGCGTGCAATGTTCTTTATGCCTGAGGAGTTTGTTGGTGACAACATCCGGGTGGTTAGAGATTTTTCGGATGTCTTTCCAGAAGAGTTACCAGGGATGCCACCTGATAGAGAAGTTGAGTTTATTATTGATCTCCTACCTGGAACCGCCCCTATTTCTAAACGACCATACAGGATGGCTGTAGAAGAACTGAAGGAGCTTAAGAAGCAGTTAACTAAGTTGCAAGAGGCAGGGTATATTCGTCCGAGTTCCTCACCTTGGGGAGCACCGGTGTTATTTGTGCAGAAGAAGGATGGATCACAAAGAATGTGTGTGGATTATAGATCTCTCAACGATGTTACGGTGAAGAACAAGTATCCATTACCCCGTATTGAGGATTTGTTTGATCAGATGAGAGGAGCTAGAGTATTCTCGAAGATTGATCTCCGATCGGGTTACCATCAGATGAGGATTAGACCATCGGATATTCCCAAGACAGCATTCTCGACTCGATATGGATTATATGAGTTTACTGTTATGTCATTTGGATTGACCAATGCACCAGCTTATTTCATGAATTTGATGAACAAAGTGTTTATGGAGTATTTGGACAGATTCGTCGTGGTGTTTATCGACGATATTCTTATCTATTGTAAGAATGAAAGTGATCATGAACAACATCTAAGGTTGGTGCTACAGAAGTTACGAGATAATCAACTCTACGCTAAGTTTAGAAAGTGCGAGTTTTGGATTGACAAGGTGCCATTCCTTGGTCATATTATTTCTAATGGAGGAATAGCAGTGGATCCTGCTAAAGTGAAGGAGATAATGGAGTGGAGAGTGCCCACTACAGTTACGGAGATTCATAGTTTCTTGGGGCTTGCAGGATACTATCGGAGATTTATTGAAGGGTTCTCTAAGATTTCTAAGCCTATGACATCGCTTTTGGAAAAAGGAAGAGAATTCAAGTGGGATGAGAAGTGCCAGGAAAGCTTTGATCAATTGAAGGAGAGACTAATGTCGCCACCAGTATTGATTATGCCAGATCTGCAGAAGGGATTTGACATTTACTGTGATGCATGTTGCCAAGGACTTGGATGTGTGCTTATGCAAGATGGTCATGTGATTGCCTATGCATCTCGTCAGTTGCGGAAGCATGAATTGAACTACCCCACTCATGACTTGGAATTGGCAGCGGTTGTGCATGCACTTAAGATTTGGAGACACTACATTATGGGAACTAAGTGCCAAGTATATACGGATCATAAGAGTTTGAAGTACATATTCACTCAGAAGGATCTCAACCTTAGGCAACGCCGTTGGTTGGAGCTCATTAAGGATTATGATTTGGAGATTCACTATCACCCAGGCAAGGCAAATTTGGTTGCAGATGCCTTGAGTCGAAAGGAGCATGTTCACTCCGCTTTCGTTGTCCAGCTACCTGATGAATTAGCAAAAGATTTTGAGAGACTCAACCTGGGAATTGTTACACATACGGAAGGAGTGACTATTGAATTGGAACCTACCTTGGAGCAAGAAATTCGTAAAGGTCAGATTGGTGATGCCAAAATCCAGGAGATCAAGGATCTGATAACAGAGGGTAGAGGCCCGGAATTCACGGAGGATGAGCAAGGCACGATATGGTTCAAGAATCGGATCTGTGTTCCCGATATTGATAGTCTTCGGGAAACCATATTGAAGGAGGCACATGATTCAGTTTATTCTATTCACCCTGGGAGTACTAAGATGTATCAGGATTTGAAGCAAAAATATTGGTGGTATGGATTGAAGAGAGATGTGGCTGCACATGTGGCTATGTGCGATGTATGCCAAAGAGTTAAGGCTGAACACCAGAGGCCAGCCGGACTACTGCATCCACTGAAGATACCTGAGTGGAAATGGGAAGAGATTGGCATGGACTTCATTGTTGGATTACCCCGCACGTCTGCTGGATATGATTCTATATGGGTGATTGTGGACAGGCTAACTAAAGTAGCTCACTTTATTCCAGTGAAGACCACGTATTCAGGAGCCAAGTTGGCAGAGTTGTACATGGCACGGATTGTATGCCTACATGGTGTGCCAAAGAAGATCGTGTCTGATCGAGGGTCACAGTTTACCTCTCGATATTGGAAGAAGTTGCAAGAGTCATTGGATACAAGATTGAATTTTAGTTCGGCTTACCATCCACAGACTGATGGGCAGACTGAGAGGACCAACCAAGTGCTAGAAGATATGTTAAGAGCTTGTGCTCTTAAACATGGTGGAAGTTGGGATAAGAGTTTGCCGTATGCAGAGTTCTCATATAATAATAGCTATCAGGCCAGCTTGAAGATGTCACCGTTTGAGGCTTTGTATGGCAGAAAGTGCAGGACTCCATTGTATTGGGATCAAACTGGTGAAAGGCAGTTGTTTGGGCCTGAGATTGTACAAGAAGCAGAGGAACAAGTTCAACAAATAAGGGAGAATTTGAGAACTGCACAGTCTAGGCAGAAAAGTTATGCTGATACCCGGAGAAGACTACTTGAGTTTAAAGAGGGAGATTATGTCTATTTGAAGGTGTCACCGCTCCGGGGCATGAGAAGGTTCAAAGTCAAAGGAAAGTTGTCCCCTCGCTTTATTGGACCTTTCTTAATCTTAAAGCGAGTGGGAGAGGTTGCATATCAATTGGAGTTACCGGATCATCTCGTGGATGTTCATGATGTTTTTCATGTATCTCAGCTGAAGAAATGTCTCAGGGTGTCTGAAGAACAGTTACCAATGGAAGACCTTAGTGTACAAGAGGATTTGACTTATGCTGAGTATCCCATCAAGATTCTCGATACACTGACTCGAGTTACAAGAAATAAGGTTATAAAGATGTGCAAAGTTCAATGGAGTCACCACGGTGAAGACGAAGCAACTTGGGAAAGAGAAGAAGAGCTTCGTATAGATTTTCCTCACCTTTTCCCTAGATCTTCTTAAATCTCGAGGACGAGATTATTTTTAAGGGGGGTAGGATTTGTAATATTCAAAGTTGTATACCAAGAATAATGGAAAGACATCCTCAATTTTCTGTGTCTTATTTGCATCATAAAAAGAGCACACATATAATTAATAGTGCTTGATTAAAAACAAATGATACAAAAATAAAATAAAATGCATCATGTTGGAGTATATATGTTTGTGCATTAAATAAAGTAATAAGGACAATAACAAAAAGATAATAATTACTAGAAGTTGGGTTAAGCCCTAAAGTGAAATTAGGACTTGAAAATAAGAAAAGATAAAGGTTATAAAAATATAAATAATATATATATAAATAAATATATCCAGAATTAATACCCCTAATTTCACAAATATAAGTTGCAGTAATGAGCCATAGCAGTTTGAATTTAAGTTTGAATTCAAATTTAATTTTTGAAATAGAGAAGAGAGAAAAGAATAAAAGAAAAAAAAGAAAGGGGAAAGGCGTAATGGGCCTAAACCCTGGGATCTGGCCCATCCTCCGTTTTCTGGTGCGGCCCATTCAGCGTGTGCGTGGCCCAACCTGCCTTCCCGCTGCGTGACACCGACACCGCGGGACCGCCCTGTCATCCTGATCACGACCGCGGCCCACTCCTCAGTCTCCCGGGCGTTTTTCGCTAGTCGATGACTGGTGGACCATACCGACGGGGGTCTTCTTCTCCGCGAATCCTGCGTGCGGGCGCAACAGAACGCCGCCGCACTCGCGCCATCTCCGCCGTGATCTCCTCGCCCCGCTGACCGGTCAACCTATCCACTTGCGCATATAAGTCGTGATGGGGCCCTCGGCCGCGCTCGCGCATCCCATGCTGCTGTGAACAACCCGATCACCGTTCGATAGATCCTAGAAGAGAGAGAGAGTGACGGAGGGCACTGCAAAGTCACAGCGGCTCCTCATCGTCAATCCTGCCTTGGGGGAGCGCCTGGAAGGGTGAAGTGTAGCGCGGGCCTCGTCGGCGAAATGTGGCTCTAGTCCCGGGGAATTTCTCACCGGATTTCGTAGCTTCGTCGTGGGAACGTCGTCCGCCGTGACCCGGAGCTCTACTGCGCCACCGTTGGTGAGGTTTCTCTTGAGTTCGCTACCTTTTTCTCTTAGCTTCGCGCCAAGTGGGGATTGAGCTGGGTCGCTGGTTTGGAGTTTGCAAGTACTCCGACGAGCTCTGGCTGTGCGCGTTGGGCGGCGCCGCCGCTTCTGCGCTCGGGTTGGGGGCATTACCACTCGATCGTTGGATGGCCAGTGGACGGCGGTGATCAAAACATAGGATACCCTTTTCACTTGATTAAATCATAGCCGTCGAAAACCAATCTGGTGGTCGCGTGGTGAGTTGCGCACATTAGACCGTGACCCTTAGATGTGGATCCAAGGGCTTAGATCGAATACCGGTTTGAAATATAAAGCGATCTAATCTAGGCCATCTGGCGGTGATCCAACGGCCAAAAGGCACCCGTGCCCCTTCGGCCAGACAATTTTATAAAAGAAACCCTAGAGTTTTAAGCAATCAACCCGCAGTCCACTCAATAGCGTTCTGAGTCTTAGAAGAGTTTGCACCGTGACCCCTGACTTCTCTGGAAATCGAGGCCCGATCCAGAACTGTGTTAAATCAATTAAATGAATTAGAAAATTGGATTTTTAATATGAAAACAAACCTAGAAACTTGTAAAATTCATAGAAATCCCATTTTTGATCCAAATTGAACCATTCCAATTTCTAAAATTTTGTAATAATATTCTCTACCATTTAGTGTCACTGTTTTGACATGAATTCTGTTAAAAAATTTATTTATCATTTAACTCTATTTCAAGCACATTAAATCTTAGGAAACTCATAACTTGAAATTTATAACTCCAAATTTAATGATTCCAGTTCCTATGACTTCATTTTAATGTGTAGATTTTTACTGTATATTTTATTTACATGTTTGGTGTGATGTTTATTTTGGCTATACTATGTATGTATTGTGTTGATGCGAGTAGACGAGCAAGCCACTGTGGAAACTGAGGTTCAACAAGTAGAAGTAGCTGAGCAGGAGCTCATTGAAGGCAAGTTGTGCCCTTGATCACTTCTTTTACCCATTCATGTTCTTATTATTCATAATGATCTGCATAGGATAATTTTGATGGGACCCAATAGGTTACCCTAGATTTGACTATCTTTATACTTGTTTCACCACTGGTTTTACTACTAAAGTTTTGGGTAGTACATGCTATTGCTTTATGTGGCTTTGGGTATAAAGATATTCATCACTCATTTTTATACTTGTTATTATATGTTCATTATTTTCTGTTCATGTTAAGATCATTATGTTAATGGGAACATGGAGAACCACCCGGGAAAACAGTGCTACCACAAGGGTTTAATGGGACGCCCTTGGCTGATTAACTAGGAAAGCTAGTGGAGGGCTACCTTACCCGAAAGGGGCAAGGGCAGTAGGGGAGTGGTCAGTGTAGGGAGGTCCTTGTTTGATTTTGCTGCGATGGCGGTCAGGCAAGAACCCTGCACTGGAGCTTCCTATAAACTGTAGCGGGTAGTCTGATGCTAGTGGAACTTTGTAAAGGCCTCGTAGTGTTACCCTGCCTCGCTTCCTTGGTAGAGGTGTATGGGATTCATGACCCCTTGGCAGATGGGTAACACGGCTTGTGGGTAAAGATGTGCAACCTCTGCAGAGTGTAAAACTAGTATACTAGCCGTGCTCACGGTCATGAGCGGCTCGGACCCTCACATGATTAATTATGGAACTTAAATTCAATTTGACATTTGCATCGCATTTGGGATTATTTTACTATTACTGTTCTTTATTATTATTAAGGTTTAGTATTTACTTACACTTAGTAATTGCTGATAAAATTTTGACCAACTTATAAAAGCAATGCTCAGCCTCAGCCTTTATTTCATTGATCAGCCTTACACTTCATGAACTCCCACCTTTGGTGAGTTCATGCCACATTATTCCCCACGACTTGTTGAGCTATGAACGTATGTGAGCTCACTCTTGCTGTCTCACCCCCCCCCCACAGGAGAAGAGCAGGTGGTCGAAGAGGAGCCGCCTAACACTGAGGAATTCGATCTGATCTAGGTGGCGTTTCTCAGTCGACATTGGCGCCGACGATCCTTAGTTCGTTTTATGGTTATACTTTTATTTTGTAATAAGTCTTCCGCTATGTAATAATTACTCTGATGTTTTGTGACATTTATCTCTATACACTGTTATTATATGTGTTGTCTTCTTGGCGCATGTATGAGATGCACCCGGCTTTGTCCTTTAAAACCGGGTGTTACAGGGATCTAGGCTATCTCGGATCTTAGACCCCTGGTCCTCCTCCTTGCAGCTGCCGGCGGCACCCCGGTTACTACCGGGCTCGAGAGAGAAGGCACGCACGCGAGATCACAGTGGGGGTGCCCACGTCTTGAGGTGGTGCGCCGCCATGGGCAGCGGCTTCGCCCTTGGATCCACGACCGTTTGCACACTACGATGAGGCGAGGCGGCGTCATCTCGCCGGAAGTGGCGGACATAGAGAGCGGCGGCGGTGGAGCCTACGACGAATGGGAGGAGTTAGGATTCGCATAGAACCGTTGGTGGAAGGGGATCTGGGTTGAGCGCCGGTCGATGGAAGGTTCTACCCGTCGATGGAAGGCTCGACCCGTTGAAGGTAAGTGAGCGCCATCCTGGGAGGGGAGCAGGGGCGGCCGCGGCATTGATGGTAGGTGAGCGCCATCCTGGGAGGGGATCGGGGGTGACCGCGGACGTGGAAAGGGATCTGAGGTGATGGAGTAATGGGATCGTTGATGGCGGCGACGAAAGCGCGAGCACCATCTGGGAGAGCGGAGCAGAATGGAGTGGGTGAGGTCAGGGCAGAACCGTGCACCACCAATATGTGGACGTCTACACTGCATTCTTAAGAGTAGTAGAGATATATAACAGACTAACAGTAGAAATTTACCTCATTCCATGTATATATAACAGACTAACAGATATATTTCCGATTGACGATACATTCAAGATAAACAAGCAAGAGCAGCAAAGGATAAAAGTTGAAAGATCACCTGGAGCCCACAGTATATGTAAATGGCACAATTAACTTATGAGTTTGTTTCGCTATTGATAACCTATCATAAGGTCATTGAAAAAATCTAGAGAATAAAAAATGCTTATTCCAGAAGTGTGCTGAACAGAAGTGCTGCCTTTTACAGTCATACATATGATGGTAAGCAGAAGAAACAGATGTCAAGTGTGCCTGCACTAATCATCTAGAATTGACCAACGAGTCTTACAGTCTCCACCAGATCACTTAGTACCTGCACTAATCATCTAGAATAGATCGGCAAGAGCAAATAAGCAACATAGCCCCTAGAACTGAACTTTTGCATTCACAGTCCTAGGAGATTGTATGCATTTTTTTCAACGCTACAGGCTGAAAGTAAAATAAATATGATGAGCACAAGTCCATGCGAAAGTGATTATTAGAAGAGAAGTGAAACATTGTGAATTGTCTCTATTTTGCACTGCATTTAAAGTCTTAAACAATATGTAGTAACCATGCTCGTGTTATATTACGTTATTACATCACCCATAGTAAATCAGGAGCGGATACAGGGGCAGGCCACCCGGTCTGTGGCCTGAGATGTGATCCATATATCTCTGTATAACTTGATTACATTTAGATCAAAACACATTACAACTCTAGTAGATTAAATAGACCGGCTCGGGGCATGATCAGATCATAGATCCGCCCCTGTAGTAAATGTTGAAGCTAGATGCAGACCATGAGAGAAACATTTTTAACTCACACCAGTTCTATCTTATGGTAACAAAGAAGTCCTAACTTCACCATTCCAAACCAATGTAAACAAAATAATTACAAGGAATACTACTTCCAAGATGCCAGGACAGTATGACAGTTTTAAAACTTATAAGTACAAGTACAGAATCCCAATGTTTCTCAGTAATCAATTTGAAAGGGAATTAGGCTTACACCTAGTCCCTAATTAATTTTGGTGGTTGAATTGCCCAACACAAATATTGGACTAACTAGTTTGCTCTAAGTACATAAGTTATACAGGTGCCAAAGGTTCACACTTAGCCAATAAAAAGACCAAGTATTGGGTTCAAATAAAGGAGCAAGGGTCAACCGAAGGCACCTCTGGTCTGGCGCACCGGACAATCAACAGTGGATGTCCGGTGCGCCACCGGACATCTAGGCGGGCCCAGAAGACAGAGCTCCAACGGTCGAATCCAACGGCTTTTGGTGATGTGGCTGTCGCACCGGACATGTCCGGTGTGCACCGGACTGTCCGGTGCACCATCGAACAGACAGCCTCACCAAACGGCTAGTTTGGTGGTTGGGGCTATAAATACCCCCAACCACCCCACATTCAAGTCATCCAAGTTTTCCACTTCCCAACTACTTACAAGAGCTCTAGCATTCAATTCTAGACACACCAAAGAGATCAAATCCTCTCCAAATTCCACACAACGCCCTAGTGATTAGAGAGAGAGATTTGCTTGTGTTCTTTCGAGCTCTTGCGCTTGGATTGCTTTCTTCTTTCTTGATTCTTTCATTGCGATCAAACTCACTTGTAATTGAGGCAAGAGACACCAATCTTGTGGTGGTCCTTGTGGGAACTTTGTGTTCCAAGTGATTGAGAAGAGAAAGCTCACTCGGTCCGAGGGACCGTTTGAGAGAGGGTAAGGGTTGAAAGAGACCCGGCCTTTGTGGCCTCCTCAACGGGGAGTAGGTTTGAGAGAACCGAACCTCGGTAAAACAAATCCACGTGTCTCACTTCATTATTCGCTTGCGATTTGTTTTGCGCCCTCTCTCGCGGACTCGATTATATTTCTAACGCTAACCCAGCTTGTAGTTGTGATTATTTTTTGAGAATTTCAGTTTCGCCCTATTCACCCCCCCTCTAGGCGACTTTCAATTGGTATCAAAGCCCGGTGCTTCATTAGAGCCTAACCGCTCGAAGTGATGTCGGGAGATCACACCAAGAGGGAGATGGAGACAGGCGACAAGCCCACTACGAGCCAAGGGAGCACTTCATCGGAAGAGTCCCGCACCAAGAGGAAGGAGAAGAAGAAGGACTCCTCCAAGCGGAAGGAGAAAAGATCTTCTTCCTCACACCACAAAGAGAAGAAGGAAAAATCTTCTTCCCACAAGTCGCATCGGAAAGGCGACAAGCACAAGAGGATGAGGAAGGTGGTCTACTACGAGACCGACACTTCATCAACATCGACCTCCGACTCCGATGCGCCGTCCGTAACTTCTAAGCGCCAAGAGCGCAAGAAGTTTAGTAAGGTCCCCTTACACTATCCTCGTACATCTAGACATACTCCATTACTTTCCGTTCCATTAGGCAAACCGCCAACTTTTGATGGCGAAGATTATGCTAGGTGGAGTGATTTAATGAAATTTCATCTAACCTCACTCCACAAAAGTATATGGAATGTTGTTGAGTTTGGAGCACAGGTACCATCCATAGGGGATGAGGATTATGATTCGGACGAAGTGGCCCAAATCGAGCACTTCAACTCCCAAGCTACAACCATACTCCTCGCCTCTCTAAGCAAGGAGGAATACAACAAGGTACAAGGGTTGAAGAATGCAAAGGAGATTTGGGACCTACTCAAGACCGCGCACGAGGGTGATGAACTCACCAAGATCACCAAGCGAGAAACGATCGAGGGGGAGCTCGGTCGCTTCCGTCTTCGCCAAGGGGAGGAGCCACAAGATATGTACAACCAGCTCAAAACCTTGGTGAACCAAGTGCGCAATCTCGGGAGCAAAAAGTGGGATGACCACGAGGTGGTTAAGGTTATTCTAAGATCTCTCATTTTCCTTAACCCCACTCAAGTTCAATTAATTCGTGGTAATCCTAGATACACACTAATGACCCCCGAGGAAGTAATCGGGAATTTTGTGAGCTTTGAATGTATGATTAAAGGATCAAAGAAGATCAACGAGCTTGACGAACCCTCCACGTCCGAAGCACAACCGGTGGCATTTAAGGCGACGGAGGAGAAGATGGAGGAGTCTACACCGAGTAGACAACCAATTGACGCCTCCAAGCTCGACAATGAGGAGATGGCTTTAATCATCAAAAGCTTTCGCCAAATCCTCAAGCAACGGAAGGGGAAGGACTACAAATCCCGTTCCAAGAAGGTTTGCTACAAGTGTGGTAAGCCCGGTCATTTTATTGCAAAATGTCCTATATCTAGTGACAGTGACAGGGGCGACGACAAGAAGGGAAAGAGGAGAGAAAAGAAGAAGTACTACAAGAAGAAGGGCGGCGATGCCCATGTTTGCCGGGAGTGGGACTCCGACGAGAGCTCCACCGAGTCCTCCTTCGACGAGGACGCCGCCAACATCACCGTCACCAAGGGACTCCTCTTCCCCAACGTCGGCCACAAGTGCCTCATGGCAAAGGACGGCAAAAGGAAGAAGGTTAAATCTAAATCCTCCACTAAATATGAATCCTCTAGTGATGATAATGCTAGTGATGAGGAGAATAATTTGCGTACCCTTTTTGCCGATCTTAACATGCAACAAAAGGAAAAATTAAATGAATTGATTAGTGTTATTCATGAGAAGGATGATCTCTTGGACTTTCAAGAGGACTTCCTTATTAAGGAAAACAAAAAGCATGTTAAGGTTAAAAATGCTTATGCTCTAGAGGTAGAAAAATGTAACAAATTATCTAGTGAGCTAAGCACATGCCATGACACTATTGACAACCTTAGAAATGAAAATGCTAGATTAATTGCTAAGGTTGATTCTCATGTATGTGATGTCTCAATTCCAAATCTTAGAAATAATGATGATGATTTGCTTGCTAAGATTAAGAAATTGAATGATTCTCTTGATAGCCTTAGAGTAGAAAATGAAAATTTGATTACTAAGGCTAAAGATTTTGATGTTTGCAACACTACTATTTCCGACCTTAGAACTAAGAATGATATGTTGCATGCTAAGGTTGTAGAACTAAAATCTTGCAAACCCTCTACATCTAACGTTGAGCACACTTCTATTTGTACTAGATGTAGAGATGTTGATATCAATGCGATTCATGATCACATGGCTTTAATTAAACAACAAAATGATCATATAGCATTATTAGATGCAAAAATTGCCGAGCATAACTTAGAAAATGAAAAGTTTAAATTTGCTAGAAGTATGCTCTATAATGGGAGACGCCCTGGCATCAAGGATGGCATTGGCTTCCAAAGGGGAGACAATGTCAAACTTAATGCTCCTCCTAAGAACTTGTCTAACTTTGTTAAGGGCAAGGCTCCCATGCCTCAGGATAACGAGGGTTACATTTTGTACCCTGCCGGTTATCCCGAGAGCAAAATTAGGAGAACTCATTCTAGGAAGTCTCACTCTAGCCCTAACTATGCTTTCATGTATAAGGGTGAGACATCTAGCTCTAGGCAACCAACCCGTGCTAAGTTGCCTAGAAAGAAAACTCCTAGTGCATCAAATGAACATAGCATTTCATTTAAGACTTTTGATGCATCTTATGTTTTGACTAACAAATCCGGCAAGGTAGTTGCCAAGTTTGTTGGGGGCAAACACAAGGGCTCTAAGACTTGTGTTTGGGTACCCAAAGTTCTTGTTTCTAATGCCAAAGGACCCAAAACCGTTTGGGTACCTAAAGTCAAGAACTAAAATTGTTTTGTAGGTTTATGCATCTGGGGGCTCAAGTTGGATACTCGACAGCGGGTGCACAAACCACATGACAGGGGAGAAGAAGATGTTCTCCTCATATGAAAAAAACCGAGATCCCCAACGAGCTATCACATTCGGGGATGGAAATCAAGGTTTGGTCAAAGGTTTGGGTAAAATTGCTATATCACCTGACCATACTATTTCCAATGTTTTTCTTGTAGATTCCTTAGATTACAATTTGCTTTCCGTATCCCAATTATGTCAAATGGGCTACAACTGTCTATTTACTGATATAGGTGTTACTGTCTTTAGAAGAAGTGATGATTCAATAGCATTCAAGGGAGTGTTAGAGGGTCAGCTATACTTGGTAGATTTTGATAGAGCTGAACTCGACACTTGCTTGGTTGCTAAGACTAGCTTGGGTTGGCTCTGGCACCGCCGACTAGCCCATGTTGGAATGAAGAATCTTCATAAGCTTCTAAAGGGAGAGCACATTTTAGGACTAACAAATGTTCATTTTGAGAAAGACAGGATTTGTAGCACATGCCAAGCCGGGAAGCAAGTTGGCACTCATAATCCACACAAGAACATCATGACTAGTGACAGGCCACTGGAGCTCCTACACATGGACCTATTCGGCCCGATCGCTTACATAAGCATCGGCGGGAGTAAGTACTGTCTAGTTATTGTGGATGATTATTCTCGCTTTACTTGGGTGTTCTTTTTGCAGGAAAAATCCCATACCCAAGAGACACTAAAGGGATTCTTGAGACGGGCTCAAAATGAGTTCGGCTTAAGGATCAAGAAAATTAGAAGCGACAACGGGACGGAGTTCAAGAACTCACAAATAGAAGGCTTCCTTGAGGAGGAGGGCATCAAGCATGAGTTCTCTTCTCCCTACACTCCACAACAAAATGGTGTAGTGGAGAGGAAGAATCGAACTCTATTGGACATGGCAAGAACCATGCTTGATGAGTAAAAGACACCGGATCGGTTTTGGGCCGAGGCGGTCAACACCGCTTGCTACACCATCAACCGTTTATATCTACACCGAATCCTCAAGAAGACATCCTATGAACTCCTAACCGGTAAAAAGCCAAATATTTCATATTTTAGAGTTTTTGGTAGCAAATGTTTTATTCTTGTTAAGAGAGGTAGAAAATCTAAATTTGCTCCTAAAACTGTAGAAGGCTTTTTACTAGGATATGACTCAAACACAAGGGCATATAGAGTCTTTAACAAGTCCTCAGGACTTGTTGAAGTTTCTTGTGACGTTGTGTTTGATGAGACTAACGGCTCTCAAGTAGAGCAAGTTGATCTTGATGAGATAGGTGAAGAACAGGCTCCGTGCATCGTGCTAAGGAACATGTCCATTGGGGATGTGTGTCCTAAGGAATCCGAAGAGCCTCCAAATGCACAAGATCAACCATCCTCCTCCACGCAAGCATCTCCACCAACCCAAAAAGAGGACGAGGCTCAAGTTGATGAAGGAGAAGATCAAATAGATGAGCCCCCTCAAGAAGACAGCAATAATCAAGGGGGAGATGCAAATGATCAAGACAAGGAGGATGAAGAACCAAGGCCGCCACACCCAAGAGTCCATCAAGCAATACAACGAGATCACCCCGTCGACACCATCCTCGGCGACATTCATAAGGGGGTAACCACTAGATCTCGTGTTGCACATTTTTGTGAGCATTACTCTTTTGTTTCCTCTATTGAGCCACACAGGGTAGAGGAAGCACTCTAAGATTCGGATTGGGTGATGGCGATGCAAGAGGAGCTCAACAACTTCACGAGGAACGAGGTATGGCATTTAGTTCCACGTCCTAACCAAAATGTTGTAGGAACCAAGTGGGTCTTCCGCAACAAGCAAGACGAGCATGGTGTGGTGACAAGGAACAAAGCTCGACTCGTGGCCAATGGGTATTCACAAGTCGAAGGTTTGGATTTTGGTGAAACCTATGCACCCGTAGCTAGGCTTGAGTCAATTCGCATATTATTAGCCTATGCTACTTACCATGGCTTCAAGCTTTACCAAATGGACGTGAAGAGTGCCTTCCTCAATGGACCAATCAAGGAGGAGGTCTATGTTGAGCAACCTCCCGGCTTTGAAGACAGTGAGTATCCTAACCATGTCTATAGGCTCTCTAAGGCGCTTTATGGGCTCAAGCAAGCCCCAAGAGCATGGTATGAATGCCTTAGAGATTTCCTTATTGCTAATGGCTTCAAAGTCGGCAAGGCCGATCCTACTTTGACTAAAACTCTTGACAATGATTTGTTTGTATGCCAAATTTATGTTGATGATATCATATTTGGGTCTACTAACGAATCTACTTGTGAAGAATTTAGTAGGATCATGACACAAAAATTCGAGATGTCTATGATGGGGGAGTTGAAATATTTTCTAGGATTCCAAGTCAAGCAACTCCAAGAGGGCACCTTCATTAGCCAAACGAAGTACACTCAAGACATTCTAACCAAGTTTGGGATGAAGGATGCCAAGCCCATCAAGACACCCATGGGGACCAATGGACATCTCGACCTCGACACGGGAGGTAAGTCCGTGGATCAAAAGGTATACCGGTCGATGATTGGTTCATTGCTTTATTTATGTGCATCTCGACCGGACATTATGCTTTCCGTATGCATGTGTGCAAGATTCCAAGCCGACCCTAAGGAATCACACCTTACGGCCGTAAAACGAATCTTGAGATATTTGGCTTACACACCTAAGTTTGGGCTTTGGTACCCTCGGGGATCCACATTTGATTTGATTGGTTATTCGGATGCCGATTGGGCGGGGTGTAAGATTAATAGGAAGAGTACATCGGGGACTTGCCAGTTCTTGGGAAGATCCTTGGTGTCTTGGGCTTCAAAGAAGCAAAATTCGGTCGCTCTTTCTACCGTCGAAGCCGAGTATATTGTCGCAGGCCATTGTTGCGCGCAATTGCTTTGGATGAGGCAAACCCTGCGGGACTATGGTTACAAATTAACCAAAGTTCCTCTTCTATGTGATAATGAGAGTGCAATCCGCATGGCGGATAATCCCGTTGAGCATAGCCGCACTAAACATATAGCCATTCGGTATCATTTTCTTCGGGATCACCAACAAAAGGGGGATATCGAGATTTCATACATTAACACTAAGGATCAATTAGCCGATATCTTTACCAAGCCTCTTGATGAACAAACTTTTACCAAACTTAGGCATGAGCTCAATATTCTTGATTCTAGGAATTTCTTTTGCTAAACTTGCACACATAACTCATAAGTATACCTTTGATCATGTCTCTTTTATATATGCTATGACTAATGTGTTTTCAAGTATACTTCAAACCAAGTCATAGGTATATTGAAAGGGAATTAGAGTCTTCGGCGAAGACAAAGGCTTCCACTCCACTCTACTACTCATCCTTCGTCGTCGCTCCGCATCACTCTCCAACTTTGGTATAATCTTCACTCATTTATTTTATGACCAAAGGAGGAGAAAGTACTTCGTTGGGCTCTAATGATTCCGTTTTTGGCGATTCATGCCAAAGGGGGAGAAAATATGAGCCCAAAGCAAAAGGACCGCACCACCACCTAATTTTAAAAATTTGGAGATTTTCAATTGGTCAATTTCAAATTAGTATCTTATTATGTTCTAAAGGGGGAGGAAGTAGTATTTCAAAAATGATATATCAAAACCCTCTTGAACACTAAGAGGAGGATCTCATTTAGGGGGAGTTTTGTTTAGTCAAAGGAAAAGCATTTGGATCAAAGTGAGAAAATTTCAAAACTTGAAAAAGCTTCTCAAAATCTTATTTATTTACCTTTGACTATCTTACAAAAGGACTTTGAAAAGAATTTACAAAAGGATTTGCAAAAACAAAACATGTGGTGCAAAAGTTGGTCCAATATGTTAAAAACAAAGAAACAATCCATGCACATCATGTAAGTATTTATATTGGCTCAATTCCAAGCAACCTTTGCACTTACATTATGCAAACTAGTTCAATTTATGCACATTTTTATTTGCTTTGGTTTGTGTTGGCATCAATCACCAAAAAGGGGGAGATTGAAAGGGAATTAGGCTTACACCTAGTCCCTAATTAATTTTGGTGGTTGAATTGCCCAACACAAATATTGGACTAACTAGTTTGCTCTAAGTACATAAGTTATACAGGTGCCAAAGGTTCACACTTAGCCAATAAAAAGACCAAGTATTGGGTTCAAATAAAGGAGCAAGGGTCAACCGAAGGCACCTCTGGTCTGACGCACCGGACAATCAACAGTGCATGTACGGTGCGCCACCGGACATCCAGGCGGGCCCAGAAGACAGAGCTCCAACGGTCGAATCCAACGGCTTTTGGTGACGTGGCTGTCGCACCGGACATGTCCGGTGTGCACCGGACTGTCCGGTGCACCATCGAACAGACAGCCTCACCAAACGGCTAGTTTGGTGGTTGGGGCTATAAATACCCCCAACCACCCCACATTCAAGTCATCCAAGTTTTCCACTTCCCAACTACTTACAAGAGCTCTAGCATTCAATTCTAGACACACCAAAGAGATCAAATCCTCTCCAAATTCCACACAACGCCCTAGTGATTAGAGAGAGAGATTTGCTTGTGTTCTTTCGAGCTCTTGCGCTTGGATTGCTTTCTTCTTTCTTGATTCTTTCATTGCGATCAAACTCACTTGTAGTTGAGGCAGGAGACACCAATCTTGTGGTGGTCCTTGTGGGAACTTTGTGTTCCAAGTGATTGAGAAGAGAAAGCTCACTCGGTCCGAGGGACCGTTTGAGAGAGGGTAAGGGTTGAAAGAGACCCGGCCTTTGTGGCCTCCTCAACGGGGAGTAGGTTTGAGAGAACCGAACCTCGGTAAAACAAATCCGCGTGTCTCACTTCATTATTCGCTTGCGATTTGTTTTGCACCCTCTCTCGCGGACTCGATTATATTTCTAACGCTAACCCGGCTTGTAGTTGTGATTATTTTTTGAGAATTTCAGTTTCGCCCTATTCACCCCCCCCCCCTCTAGGCGACTTTCACAATTCATACAACAACCTGTATCAAAAATATATAATTTCCACCTAATGTTTCTCAGTAAGCAATTCAAACATATGATGGATACTCTAGCTTGGGGAATTAAATAAACATAAAAAACAGTAAACAAGAATTTAGGACAGTTTGAGGATACATTTAGAGGAAACATAACTTCACTTCTTTATAACAACTAAAAACTTTCCACGCGGCCATGTATTGTAGTAGCCTCGGAGCGAAGACCTACTTTGAGCCAGATGGACCATGTTCTTGGTCGTCGAAGCCTGTGGCTCATGGGCAAGGAGACCAGGAACGAGGAGTTGTCGCAGCAGCCGTTGTAACCTGTGCCAGCAAAGTTTTGTGGTAAATCCAAAGAAAACATATTAAAGTACAATTATTGCAAATCATTTTGTTAGTGCCTGTGAGCAGTAACATAAGATTGTAGCAATTGATCCCTGGTTGTGATTGCATTTTTTCCTTGCTTTTAGATCCAACATAGCCATAGCCAATGTGTCACCGCAGTCCACCGTGTGCAGAGGTGCACATCCTACACCGGTCTCTCACTTCGCTCAAATCATCTCCATCTGATTGGTGAACAAGGCCTGTCTATCCCCATCTAGCCACCAAATCAACTCTTGCCGGACCTAGCTTCGCCAAAATCCATCCCAAATCGCTCTGTTCAGCATTGAAGGAAGGCCACGTGTGCTGCATCCTCTCCACAAAGAGGGACACAGAGTCCCTGGACCGCTGCAGCGTCTCCTTGAGGTTGTCATGTCGTTCGTGTATAGGGGAGCGGTTCTTGTAGCTGGATGCAATATCATTTGCAGTGTGCACATGAAGATTACTGATCACATAACTGGACGACAAACTCACTTACCTTGGAGAGCTCAGCACCAGTCACCGCCTTGGACAGCTCGCCGCTCCTAGCGGTGGCCGCGACATCCTTCGAGGAGATGGCAGCGAGCGACTTGGGAGCTCGCCACTCTTGATCGCCCTCGCTGCCGCGGGCAGAGGGCCCGCGCCAGGGTGAGCACCTGTGAAGAGGGATCCGGGCTATCTCGGATATTAGACCCCTGGTCCTCCTCCTTGCAGCTGCCGGTGGCACCCCGGTTACTACCGGGCTCGGGAGAGAAGGCACGCACGCGAGATCACAGTGGGGGTGCCCACGTCTTGAGGTGGTGCGCCGCCATGGGCGGCGGCTTCGCCCTTGGATCCACGACCGTTTGCACACTACGATGAGGCGAGGCGGCATCGTCTCGCCGGAAGTGGCGGACATAGAGAGCGGCGGCGGTGGAGCCTACGACGAATGGGAGGAGTTAGGATTCGCATAGAACCGTTGGTGGAAGGGGATCTAGGTTGAGCGCCGGTCGATGGAAGGTTCTACCCGTCGATGGAAGGCTCGACCCGTTGAAGGTAAGTGAGCGCCATCCTGGGAGGGGAGCAGGGGCGGCCGCGGCGTTGATGGTAGGTGAGCGCCATCCTGGGAGGGGATCGGGGGCGACCGCGGACGTGGAAGGGGATCTAAGGTGATGGAGTAATGGGATCGTTGATGGCGGCGACGAAAGCGCGAGCACCATCCGGGAGAGCGGAGCAGAATGGAGTGGGTGGGGTCAGGGCAGAACCATGCACCACCAATATGTGGACGTCTACACTGCATTCTTAAGAGTAGTAGAGATTAATCACTAAAACCAACCAGGGATCTAGATGCTTTCAATCTCTCCCTTTTTGGTGATTGATGACAATCCTACAAGAGTGTGAGAGTAGTTTGTTTGTTTTTCTATCAATAGTGAAGATGGTTAATGATACTCAACAAATTAGAAAAAAGTCATGTAATAGAATAGTAAGTATAAGCGCAAACACAACATAAGTTTCTTGTTTATATAAGTATGAAATGAAATCTATGAACAAGAACTGAACGACTAGTGGCAACATCATAGGTGAAAACATAATACACACACAGGCATTAACAAACATCGAGATCATATCATAGAGTTTGTGAGTTAAACATCACACAAAAGTGGAGCTAGTACAAAGAGTATCATGCATATATATTAATCAAAAGATCAAGAGCTCTATCAACTAACTCCCTAACTCCCCTGGCTCTCACAACTCATATATCTCCCCCTTTGGCGTCAAACACCAAAAGGGTGACCCAAACCAATAGCCCAGAAGGAGGAGGTGAAGGCGCATCAGGTCGCGGTTGAGGCGAAAGAGCAAACATGAGCTGAGTATCGAAGTCAGTCTCGGATCTAGGATCTGCAGTAGAGGCTGGAGTTGGTGCTGACTCTGACGCTGGCTGTGGTGCAATATCTACCGCAACTGGAGTAGTCATATAAATAGCCACGACAGCAGTGGTAACAACAGACGCTGGTGGCACTAGTGGCTGAGCGCTTACAGGTCCGACAACCTGGGTCGAGAAGTCTAGAGTGACCGACCTGAGCGGAGAGATGGACAGACCAAAGGAGTGGAGCTAAGGTCCAGACTGAATGGTTGGCACAACTGCAGCCTAAAGTGCTGGAGGAGGAGCAGACTGCACTAGAGGGATCGGAACACCAGTGTGCTGGAGAATGTGAGTCATGAACGCCTGGTGCTCTGCCCTATCTACGAGAAGCTACTGCTATAGAGTGTCATGGCGGTCCTGAATGGTCTGGAACATAGATAACATTCGCTCGAACAACTGCAGCTAGATAGCGGCCTGCCTAGCCTGCTCTGCTGCCTAACGGGCATGCTCTGTGGCCATATGAGCCTACTGCTGAGTGAGCGACTGAAGGATGGCAGCCAAAGCAGGGTCCATTAGTGGAGGAGCAGCTGAAGGAGCAGCACTAGAGCTACTAGCTTCATGATCATGAGAACGAGGTGGCACAGGAGTTGGTGGCGGAATCCCCAGATCCTCATCATCATCGGAAGAAGTATTAGCAATTGCACCCTGATCCTCAAACTGTTTGATGGTCTCATCCTCAACCCTGATATCTAATGCTAGAGCTGGAGTTGTGTCCTCAGGAGCTAGGCAATAGAAACCAAACTGCAGGCTAGAGGCCTCAAGGGTGGCCTGGAGCTGAGGAGGCCGGATCAACTGAGCAAATATGTGGTATAGATAGTGAGTGTATGACAGCTGATGCCGAGCACGGAGACCATCCAAAACTGTGTCCTCTATCTCACAAATCAAAAAATCGTCAACGTCAAACTCAAAGTGAGAGATCAAGGCACCGAGTAGCTAGAGCTGGATATGAGTGGTGGCCTCTCTGTATCCCATCCTCGGTACCAGTGTGCGCCTCATAAGCTCATAGAGAAACTTGGCGGCCGGAGTGAAATCTGCTGGAGAACGTCGCGACCCATCTGTGAATGGAGGTCGAAACAGGGCAGCAACATGAGCAGTGGCAGGGGCTACTTCGTCGTGAGGGAGACAAGGAGGATCTGAAGTGCCATAGCACAAGCTGTGGAGCCTCATCGATGACTCAGGAAATCCAAACAACTCTCTGATCTGAGTGGCATGTAAGGTCACATCCTCTCGCTCAAACCTGAACCTCATCCACTGATGATCTGGGTCTATCCATACTGTGGCATAGAAAACTCTAACCCACTCCTCAATATATCTGCAGAGAGTGTAAACCTAGCAGATATGTGATATGATCCTCTGACTCTACACCAGCTGCTGAAAGGAAGGCAGGGAGATCCAAACGTCGGTGCGCACTCAGGGCAATCTGAGCAGACAATTGTGCCTTGAAGAAGGACTCCTGGGTCTTGGTGCTGAAGAGTGGTGCAACTGCTAGGTCCCTCTAAGCTGGCAACCAAGAGTCCACGGGTACGTGTCTGAACCGACGTACCCAGGCAGCTGTGGCTCACTGAAGATCGAGCAGGCGAGGATCAACAACAAGAGGTCACACCTCGATCTCGTCACGCTCCCGGAAGCGAGGTGGAGGATTAGGCGGAGTAGAAGTAGGAGCGGGAGCAGTGGAAGCTGGAGTGGTGGAGGTGGTGGTAGCAGTGGGAGTGGTGGACGACTCAAGAGCGGCAGGAGCTGGCAAAGTGGGAGGTGGAGTGGAGACAGGGTCAGAAGGAGTGGAGCGAGTAGTGGAGGAGCGAGTCCGAGACCCAAGGTGACGGACTCAGAAGGCAATCTAATCAGAAGAAATCCGCAACTGACCACCCTACTCTGCCTAATCTATTGCTGCTGCAACTGCTGCACGAGTGGTTCTGTCCAGACGCCTCTTCTTTCTGCCCACTTGCTGCTCAAGGTAGATAGTCTTTCCCTTGATCTACCTGAAGGGGTGAGGAGGGTCCTGATCATCTCCTCCCCCTGACAGTGTGACATCCTTCGCCCTCACCATCCTGAACTAACTGCTGCAAGATAAGGAGAAAAGATAAGCGAGAGTAGTAAAGCAGAAGGTAAGGCCTGAATAGAGTGTGATAGCTACCTATGAACTTCTCGAGAGAGAGGAACCAGGCAGAACAGGAAACGTGCAGGTGAGCAGGAGAAATCACTAAAATGACAGAAGAGGTGAGCACATATTAGTCACATAGTCGTGAAATGTGAATAAATACATACATAGAGAGTTATGACACAAAAACGGAGTGATTTGGAGAAACAGAGGTCAAACGGCGCGAGAACGGCGTTTGAACGGTGAATTGTGCCATATAGGGTTTGAAATTCGAAATGAGGCATGAAATGACTGGGAATTGAGCCGATACTTCACAGATAGGTATATATGTATGAAAATGAGTGAAGTGAGTGCTTGGTTTGAAGTTTGGCAGAGGAAAAATAGTTTTGGCACTTGGCTCGAAATAGATCACCATAAAGGTGAACATGTTGTGAAACATGTGTCTGGAATATCGGATAGGTGTGAAAATTGGCATGGGAGGTACTGGTAGTAGCTGGATTGTGCTGAAAAAAGTTGGGGTCAATTTGAGCTATTTTGACTGGTTTGGGCATTTTACCGAGCACTTGGTGCGCGAGGGTTTGAGGAAGCGGTGAAATGGCTACTTTAGAGTTTGAAACCTCCCAAAGGGAGCTCAAATCCTACAGGGGAGCAACACAAGAGTACTAGGCACACACACAAACACTTCGATTCATTGATTTGGACAAATTTCACAAGATTTTAGAGATGGAATCAAAGGGTGGTGGAGCTTCACAGGACAGTAGAGATAGAGAGGAAGAAGGGGCGATTACCAAAGAGGAGGAAGGGGCTCGGGCCGAGATGCAAGAGCGGCTCACCGGAGCTCGAACGACGGTGATGGCCGACGGTGATCCCCTAGGCGGCGGTGGTAGAGCGCTGACAGAAAGAGTAGAGGCCAGTGCGCACACGGGTGAAACAGTGAGCCAAGGCTCAGCTGAGACACGGAGGGATTTTTTAAAAACGCGTTATGGGCACACCGGACAGCACACAGTCATTGTCCGGTGAACCACCGGACAGAGCAGCAAAGTGGCAGATCCACGTGCACCTAGCCGGTGCAACGGACATTGCACAGTGCAGTGTCTGGTGCACACCGGATTGTCCGGTGAACCTAGATAGAGAAGATTTTGAAATTTTCTAGGAATTTTGAATCAAACCAAATCCTAGCTTATAAGCACACAAAAGATCACCTGTTGGGATAGGTATTGGTACCCTCACATATTGTCTCATAATTTTCAAAATATTGTGCCATATGCTAGATAGTTTTTAGAGGAAATATGCAAATGGTGAGATTTTGCATTTGGGTATTGCACTAGAGGTTTCATGTATGAAATGAGTTGTGAATACTCCCCCTTAGTGCAGTACCACATGTATATCTCAAAAACCAACAATTGCATAGTAAATGAATTTTAAGTACCAAAAGCTTAAAAGCTAGAACTTGTCAAGTTTGAGTCTGAGTTAAGCTTTTTCACTCGCTTGGTTGGCGGTTATCTGAACTAGGTTAGACAAGCCCTAGATGCAATACCAGAAATTTAAATATGCAATGCAAGCTTGACATCACCATTTTATGATTAAGTAATTTTTTTAGATCAATAATATTTAGCTCATTCATCAACATACAAAAGCAAGTTTTGTCTAAAGGCTTTGTGAAAATATCCGCTAATTGATCTTCCGATATCACTCCTTCTAATATTATATCTCCTTTAGCAACATGATCTCTAAGGAAGTGATGACGGATATCAACGTGCTTGGTGCGAGAGTGTTGTACAAGATTATTAGCAATTTTAACAGCACTCTCATTATCACACAACAAAGATACCTTTTCTAGAACTACACCATAGTTTAGAAGAGTTTGTTTCATATAAAGAATTTGTGTGCAACAAGCACTCGCGGCAATGTATTCCGCTTTGGCGTTTGACAAGTCAACACTGATTTGCTTTTTAGAGGTCCATGAAACTAGTGATCTCCCAAGCAAATGGCATCATCCGGATGTACTTTTCCTATCAATTTTGCAACCGACGTAATCCGAATCGGAAAGCCAGTTAATTCAAAAGTAGCTCTTTTGGGATACCAAAGACCAACGCTTGGGGTGCGCTTAAGATACCTAAGAATTCTTTTAACAGCGTGAAGATGAGTCTCCTTAGGATTTTCTTGAAATCGAGCACACATACTGACACTAAACATGATATCGGGCCTAGATGCGGTAAGATACAATAACTACCAATCATAGAACGATAGAGTTTGATTAACCGGGTTACCTTCCTCATCTAGGTCGAGATGTCCATTAGTAGGCATGGGTGTCTTGATTGGTTTGCATTTCTCCATTTTTAATCTTTTCAACAAGTCTTTGGTGTACTTCTCTTGTGAGAGGAAGTTGCCATCTTTGATTTGCTTGACTTGGAAACCGAGGAAAAAGGTTAGCTCGCCAATCATTGACATCTCGAACTCCTTCGACATCAACTCACCAAATTCCTTGCAATGACAATCATTTGTCGAGCCAAAGATTATATCATCAACATAAACTTAACAAATGAAAATATCACTATTATGTTTCTTTGTGAATAGAGTGGTGTCAACGGTCCCAATCTTGAAGCCCTTCTCAATGAGGAAGTCGCGAAGACGCTCATACCAAGCCCTTGGAGCTTGCTTTAGACCATATAGCGCCTTGGACAACCTGTAAGCATGATTAGGATATCTAGAGCCTTCAAACCCGGGTGGTTGCTCAACATATACTAGTTCATTTATGAAGCTATTTAAAAATGCATTTTTACATCCATTTGATAAAGTTTTATGTCAGAGCAGGATGGATATGCAAGAAGGATACTGATGGCTTCAAGTCGAGCAACCGGTGCAAAGGTCTCTCCAAAATCTAAACCTTCAACTTGAGAGAACCCCTTTGCAACAAGCCTTGCCTTGTTCCGCACAATTACACCTTGATTATCTTGTTTGTTTCGGAACACCCATTTTGTTCCAATGACATCTTGTGGAGGCTTTTTCAGGGTCCAAACCTGATTCCGGGTGAAGTTGTTTAATTCTTCATGCATGGCATTCACCTAGTCCGGATCCTGTAGCGCCTCATCTATACATATAGGCTCAACACAAGAAACAAAAGAGTGATGTTCAATAAATGAAGCATATCTTTGAGAACGAGTGATAACCCCTTGTGAAGGACTCCCAATGATAAGATCTTGTGGATGTGCTTGTAGTAGCGATGAGTTTCTCTTGTCAACCACTTGAGAAGATCTCGGAGCATCAACATCTTCAGCTTGTACCCTTGCTTGTTCATGAGAGATAAATGTATCTTCATTTGCATGCCTCTCATCTTTTTCATCAGCATGCGGTACATTTGATGAAGAAGGCATGTCGATATTTTGCACTTCTTCTTCATCTTCTTTTGGTTTGATGGCTCCAATTGGCATATTCTTCATGGCTTCCCTAAGTGGTTCATCACCTACATCATCAAGATTTTCAAGTGCTCCTTGGGAGCCATTAGTCTCATCAAATTCCACATCATATGTTTCTTCCAACATGCCAGTTCCATGATTTAATACTCGATATGCTTTGGATTTTTATGAATAACCAAGTAAGAAACAAATGTCACAACGTCTTTGAAACTTCCCTAGGTGATGGCGTTTCTTGTAGATATAACATTTGCATCCAAACACCCGGAAGAAGGAGACATCTGGCTTTTTCCCATTCAACAGTTCATAGGGAGTCTTCTCAAGTAGCCGGTGAGAAAATAATATGTTTGATGCATAGCATGTAATGTTGACAGCTTCTAGAGATGATAACCAACGCGCCGCCACCCCCACAAAATTAATGTACGCTACCCGCACCCAAAGCTGAGGCTCAACTGAATACATATCGAAATAATCTTGACTGCGACAGATCCATAATTTTGGATTCTCGCCGTCAAACACAGGAAAATTCAGTTTAGATAAGCAACCATGAACTTCACCACTTAGCCCCCCATGAGCATTGGATCAGTGCTCGAAAACTGAACAGACGTATGATGTACAACTAGAGGAGAAGTAAACAAGGGTGGATTCATAGAGGTGAACGTACCCTTGTCCGGAGAAGGGAGAAGAGTTGTTACCGACCCAAATCCCATCGACCTAAATCCCATCTCCCTGTTCCCTGATTCAAAGTGGTGCCCACAGAGCGAAGCGGCTTGGATCCAGCTGGTGGACGCTCGACAGCTGATGGAGCAGGCACGAGGACGCCTGACATGGATGACGGCTTGTCCATCAGCGCGCGCTCCCAGTGCTTGGAAACATTTTCGACTTCCAATCGCAAATCGTCGACGATCCCCTCTAGGTTCTGGCGCTAATCTTCGAACAGGCCCGTGGTCTTCTCCAAGGCGCTGATACGACCTTTCTGCGCCGCCACGAACCCTTCTTGTGCCGCCACGAGTGTTGAGATCGCCTTGTCTTGTGCAGCGAGACGTCGATCCCACTTGGCGTCATTATCTGTGAAGCGGCGTGCGATCTCGTCGAGGATGATTTGCGTGTCGGGGTTCATGATGACTTGACAACGGCGCAACCTGGTGAAGTGCTCGTGATGCGCCGATGAATCCAGCACGCGAAGACTCGATTCAACTTGGTGAAGTGCTCGTGATGCGCCGATGAATCCAGCACGCGAAGACTCGATTCGCCATACATCGGTACCTTTGATACCAATTTGTTAAATACCTGTTCAAAGGAAAATATCCATACGACCCGGATGGCTGGCCCACCTCGGAGTCCTTCAAACGAAGTCTCTCACTGATTTGTTTTTCTTTTGTCACTACCCGCAGTCCCGCACAGACTCGGCTCAACAGGCAACAGCACCACTGCGCTCGAACGCCGCGTCCAGGCAGCCCATCCTTCCGACCCCGAGCGGTCGGTACCTCGCAAGCAAAACTACAAGCTCGCTTTTAAATTCTGTTGCTGCAATTCTCTCCTCTGTTTCCCACTCGTAGATCCCGCCGCCTCCCGCGTCTAGCCGCCGACGAGCACCGCAGCCTGACACAGCCGCGGGCGAACCATCGCGTGCGGCCTCGCCCGGGATGGCGACCATGGAGAGCCTGATCGGGCTGGTGAACCGTATCCAGCGCGCGTGCACCGTCCTCGGCGACCACGGCGGCGGCGGCGGCGAGGGCTCCCTCTGGGAGGCACTCCCCTCCGTCGCTGTCGTTGGCGGGCAGGTACACTCCGCCCACCACCTCCAGATCCTCCGTGCTCAGGAGCCAGGTCCCAGATCTGGCCAGCGCGCTAACCGCTAACGTTTGGTTGCGTTTTCTCTTCTGATGCCTCCAGAGTTCCGGGAAGTCGTCGGTGCTCGAGAGCATAGTGGGGAGGGACTTCCTGCCCCGTGGATCTGGTAATGCTGCCGCTAAATCACGCTCGTGCCGTTCGATTTGGGTCCGCTCGGGTGCTTAAGGATCCAATTTGTTCTTGATTAGGCATTGTCACGAGGCGGCCTTTAGTGCTGCAGCTCCACAAGACAGATGGTGGGCACGAGTATGCTGAGTTCCTCCACGCCCCGCGGAAGCGTTTCACCGACTTTGGTAAGACGATCGTTTTGCATTATTCATCTCAGCAATTTACTCGTTGTCTTCACTTCTGTTAGGGTAGTGTACTAAGATCACTGTCTGCTTGTTGGGAAGCTTATAGTTAGACTTAAATAAAACAGGTACAGATGGAACATTGTGTCATCCGTCTTTCCAGAGATTGGATGATATTATGTACCTAAATGACTTAGTGATGTATGAGTTATGGTATTAATGTATGATGCCATTTACTATTACATGCTTCCAGTAAGGCTGGTTCCAGTGCACCACCTCCTGTCACCCCTGCCACGTCAGCTCTCAGACTACAGCTGGCTATAGCCTGAGACCACAGCCACATCAGCCTTTCTATTTCAGAATTATGGACCAATCAGAAGCCGCCACCTCACTGTCGCCCCTCGCTCTCGCCCACGGAGATGCCATCGCCAACGTGTCACCCACCTCCCGCCTGCCTATCGCCTCCCTCTCGCCCGGGGGCGCGCTCCAGTGCAGGCGAGAGCGGGGCGATATCGCCCGCTCTCGCCGGGCGGTGGCAGCAGCGCCCGCCGGGTCGCTCTCGCCCACCTCCAGCTCCGCTCTAGCCTCCTGCTGGGCGCTATCGCCCTCACTATAGGCTGCATTGGCACCAGCCTAATAGCTAGCATGACATACTATTTAAGAGCAATAGGGCATATTACCTTTTCAATTTACACTTACGGCCAGTGAGATATAAACTATTCCGCTACATATTCAAGAAATATTTGCACTGCATATGAATTATAAAAGATTATTATTGCTTTTTCCTTACTCTACCTTATTTCCTTTGTTTTTTTTGCAGCAGTTTTATCTTATTGTGCGCTGTGAATCGGATGCCACAAAAACTATTCACTGTATTTAAGAAAACTTGAGAAGCATTATGTGCATTGTGCAAAAGGAACTAAATTGTGACTAGTTCGTTAAATAATAACTGCCTGCCAGTTCATGTATGAAACTTTGATAGTTATTTATGTTTCCATCTATATCTTTGTTTTATTGATGAGCTGTCGCTATTGAACTCCTCTTTCTGTTTTTATATATTTGCTGGACATCTTTAGTTAAACAATTGTTAAATATCCATATAATTGCAGCTGCTGTGAGGAAAGAGATTGCTGATGAAACAGATCGCATAACTGGGAAAACTAAAGCTATTTCAAACGTTCCCATCCATTTGAGTATATATTCACCACATGGTAAGTGTTGATGCTTGTTCTGAATTCTGATTTTGAAAGTGTGCTTGGTTGACTTAATCCAAGCTTTAACAAATATGAGATTAGGCATTAGGATTTAAGATACCTTATTTAATGTGATCAAAGATAATATTAACTAATGCATGGTAGGTGTGTTGGACCTAGAGTTTCCAGAATTGGTTTTAGAACCAACGGATTTCTTATTTTAAGATTTTATTGATTTTGCTGCTCTAGTAAAATATAAAGATATTGTAGGTGTTTGTGAATTGGCATAGGAATTATATTGCTCTGAAATATATGTTTGTTGATTCTTTGGGTACACAGAACTTAGATCAGAAAATTGGTGTGAGAATGTGAGATAGTATGAGTCATCTGTGCATTAAGACTTTAAGATTAACTTTACTTAGGACCGAGTGATAAAAACTCAAAATCTTCTATGTGTTATGATTTTGAATTAAATGATTCTGGTTTAGTGGGTCAAGATTATGAAAAATATTGTGTCCTGTTTTCTATTCGAGGTTTACATATGCCTGAAGTAATAACCACATATGTAGTCTCATTGTTCTTTATAGTTCCTATCCCTGAAGCCTTAGTACCCCCCAAAAATGTGTAACTTGTTATGTCTTGGTACATAAGCTTCACTATGTCACTTGAAGTTTTGTATGCGGTGAGTACATTTATGTTCTGTATCCTGTTACTGTCTGCAGATTAATGTCACATTTCTTTTTGCAGTTGTTAACTTGACACTTATCGATCTTCCTGGACTGACAAAGGTCGCTGTAGGTAATGATTGTTGATGAATTAGTTGCTTTGCTTTGGTTTTGGTTACCATATCTTCTTTCATTCAATTTTTGGTACCTGCGCCATTTTACTACAGAGGGGCAACCAGAATCTATTGTTCAAGATATTGAAAACATGGTTCGAGCTTATGTTGACAAGGTAAAGAAAATTATCTCTGTAGCTTGCTACTAGTTGCAGTGTGATGCTTGCTTGAATTAGTTGTGTTCATTGAATTTTCTGTGTCACATTTGCACTTGTAGCCCATTTCTAGTATTATCCTTATTTTGGTTTTACATTGACTTGTGTGCACTATTTTCATGGATCTGGGCACTCTTAAAGTCTTAATTTACAGATAGACTTGCTGTATTTTTCACTCTAGCTACATAACTAGATCAGTAAACCATGAACTCTATATTATGTGTTGCCACGTCTTTTTAAACCTTACATTTTTTTCTCATCTTGTTTTTGTATGGAAACTTCAGCCAAATTGCATCATCTTGGCTATCTCCCCAGCTAACCAAGATATTGCAACGTCAGATGCTATCAAGCTTGCTAGGGATGTTGATCCTTCAGGTGCAGTTTTATATTTTTTTCTCTCCTTGCAGCATTTGAAATCTCACTTTCCGTTAGACAAGATTATCGATAAGCCATTTTGTGGGCGCAGTTTCAATCATATATGTTAACAACCTTTTCTCTTAACATCTTGAAGGTGACAGGACTTTTGGAGTCTTAACAAAGCTTGATTTAATGGACAAGGGTACCAATGCTGTTGATGTATGGCACCTTTCAGTTCTTCTTTTCTCATCTCCATGTATGTAGCATTAAAAATTCCTCTCTCCATGGAATCCTAGGTGCTTGAAGGGAGGCAATATCGCTTACAACACCCCTGGGTTGGAATTGTCAATCGCTCACAAGCTGATATCAACAAGAATGTCGATATGCTCTCAGCAAGACGCAAAGAAAAAGAGTACTTTGAGAGTAGTCCTGAATATGGTCACTTGGCACATAAAATGGGTGCAGAGTATCTTGCCAAGCTTCTGTCACAGGTGAGGGAGTTTTGCTGCTGTGATATGGATATGCTTCGAACCATAAAGTTTTGAATTGCATATACTGACTGCTGCTGTTTTCCAATTTATTTATCCAGCATTTAGAGGCTGTGATCAGGGCAAAAATTCCAAGTATTATAGCTATGATTAACAAAACAATTGATGAAATAGAAGCCCAGTTGGATCGACTTGGTAGGCCAATTGGAGGTGACGCTGGGGTAAGAATTACTGTATTTTTTAATGATATCTGTTAGATTGCAGTGAGAATTAATCTTAAAGATTTCAGTGGTCTGTGCCACAAGATGCATTATTTATTTGCAGGGATGATACCACTGCGTGTTGTATATGTGTTGGACATAATCTTGTTTATGTTGTATGTCTCTTGTAATTTTTGCATAATCTGCAGGCTCAGTTGTACACAATCTTGGATATGTGTCGGGCATTTGACCGTGTCTTTAAAGAGCACTTAGATGGCGGGTAAGATATTCAACTGGTCTTTTCTCATTTTCTGTAATGTTCTTGTGCCTTCCATGATTATTGCCAGTATATGTTGACTAGTTATCATACCTATAAGGATTTTTAAGGAATGATGCTGATAAGTTACACTTAATCATACTACCTTATTTTTCAGGCGGCCAGGTGGAGATCGGATTTATGGTGTCTTTGACAACCAGTTACCTGCAGCACTGAAAAAGCTTCCATTTGACCGGCATCTTTCAATGCAAAATGTTCGCAAAGTTATTTCAGAGGCTGATGGTTACCAGCCCCACTTGATTGCCCCTGAGCAAGGATACAGAAGGCTTATAGATAGTTCTCTAAGCTACTTTAAGGGTCCAGCTGAAGCATCTGTTGATGCGGTATGACCTCTTTGTTGATGTGTGTCCCTACTATTACAGTTTCGTGTTTCAATAGCTGACGTATAAGTGTATAAATACATTTAATAATATCATATTATATTATATATTCTTATAGTGTCCACTGATTAAATCCATAACTGTTGGTTTGCATGTACTCCTGTCTTCTAGGAAAAAAAAACTTGGCAATGTTACTGTTATTAGCACACGGCGAAAATTAGGGAAGCATTTAGGCTCTTGTAATCATCAAAATAGAGCTGACATTAAAGGCTCATCGGCCTTGTTGCCAAAATCAAATGATGTGCATGCTAATTATCATGAACCTAGTTTAGGGATGTTAAAATGAATGAAGTTATGTTCGTGTTATATAGCATGTGTCAGTGACATCCTGAAATGTGACAGAAGCGAAGTACACGCTGTTGTATTCGATGCTAAACTGAAAATTTTACATTGTTGCTTGATGAAGGAAAAATGTATATACCCATGCTTTCTTGGTCATCTGAATTTCATTCCAAGCTATATTTCACAGGATTTTGGTCACTATATGCGGTTTATGATTTTCTCATTTGCAGGTCCATTTGGTCTTGAAGGAGCTTGTTCGGAGATCTATTGCAGCAACAGAGGTTGCCTTCTTTGTACTCTGTTTTTCATTTTGTCTTACTGTTTTTCTTAGTTTCCTACTAGTTGATCTCATTATCTTGGATATCATAGGAATTGAAGCGATTCCCAACACTTCAATCAGATATAGCTGCTGCTGCAAATGATAGCTTGGAAAGATTCCGTGAGGATGGACGAAAGACTGTTCTTCGTCTAGTTGAGATGGAAGCCAGCTACCTAACAGTAGAGTTTTTCCGTAAACTTCCTACTGAACCAGAGAAAGCAGCTGATAAGAACACTCCAGTGAGTGATAGGTATCAGGACAATCATCTCAGAAGAATCGGTAAATTCATCTTCCATTCTCTTTTTGTTAATTTGTCAAAAAAGGACACCTGGTTATAAAAAATTCCACAACCACTTAATTTCTTATTACCACAAGAACATATGATTAACTTAGAGGAAGTACTTTATCGGCTCAATTGGTTTTCCCAATAGTTAGTTGTAACTACACTTTCATATCTCCAGTGCATTGTGGAATGTGATACTATTGATTATTTATCTTGAAAGCAATCAACGTGGTGCTTTGCATTTTTTGTGTTTTTATATAAACACATGATTGTAGTACCACTGTTCTTTGTATTAACTCATCCTATAGCTCAATTTTCGCATTAGTTGCATGTTTTGTGTTTATATTAGTTAGATGTATTGTGTATTATCCTTGTATTGGGCCTAGGCCCACTTACCTCTATTATAATGCATCACCCAACCCTGGTTTAGGGTTAGGGTTTCACTTCTATCATGATATCGAGCTAGATTTCCTTCTCCCTCCCTCCCATAACCGCCGCTACTCTGCTCTAGTCGCCGGCCCTCCCCTTCCAGGCCGCCGACGCTCCCTTTCCCAGTGGTTGAGCAGAGCAGGCACGGACTCTAGCCTCGAGCTATCTGGATCCCTCTCCACGTTCCTCCCTTGGCTAGTGTGTGCACCCGCCGCTAGCCAGGCGCCGTCGGCGGCTCTCTCCCCTGGCCGCGCAGCCCCAAGGTCTGGCCCTCCGTGTCGCCGACGTGCCCCTTAGCGCCGACATCGCGCCCTCTTCCAGCAGCGTGGTCGTTGCTCTCTTCAGCGGCTTTCCTAGGCACGGCTCTCCCCTGGCCGATGTGCCCCTCCTCAGCGTCGCCGCCACGTCCTCCTACAGAGCGGGCGCAACTTTCTTCAACGTTCTCCCTGGCGCGGTCATGGTCCTCACCTTCGTCGGTGCTACTCTCGGTGTCTCCTGGCCAATAGCAGCGGCTCTACCGTCTCCCAGTGCGTGCGGGCGACTGTCCCTGCCTTCTCCCTGCGCTGCCTCCGCCCGAGCCCCTGCTCTTCTCTTCTGCCCATGCTAGACCTTCCCAGCGCCACCTGCAGCCTCTCCCTAGCTGCGAACGCGTGTTTCACGGCGACGCACGTGGTGGCCAGGCCTTCTTTGGTGCCCTGCTTTATAGGCAGGCATCTCCCTGTTGCACCCCCTTTCCCCCTCACCAGTGTCGCGCTAGGGCCTTCTCCCTTTGCCGGAGCCGCTGCAACCACTCCGGTAGCGCCCCTTCCCGTGCCGGGCATCAGCCCTCCTTCTACAGCGTTCACGCGAGCCTAGCTGCGTCCTTCCATGCTCGCTGGTGTTCTACCCTGCAAACTGGGCGTTGCCCCATCCCCGTCGCGCCAGACCCCACCTCCGCCACGGTTCTCGTGCCTCCCTACCATGTGCGCGTCTCCCTTCACATCAACCATCTTCTCCGAGGCACATTCGTGGCCTTTGATCAGGTCATGAACCCTATTCCTCGTGACTGTGTCGAGCTCCACCCTCAGGCAGACCGCCAGCTACCGGACCGTTTGTGTTCCCTAGAGCAGCGATTGTCTCCATGACGCTTGAGGTATTTCTTCTTCCCCATCCTTGATTGCCGCCAGCCTGCTCACCACTGCTGGCACTAGCACCCCCTCCAGTGGCCCTGTGGGGGTGCCCTCACTGGCTCTCTCATCATTCCCCATATATTGCCGCCCCCTCCTCCCACCAACTGGGTTGTCGACTCCGGTGCCTCGTTCCATACCACTCCCAACCCCAGATTTGTCTCTTTACCTCATCCTCCTAGCCCCACCTCCCCTTCCTCCATCACGGTCGGTAATGGGTCGACTCTGCCTATCACCTCAATAGGTGACACGGTCTTTCCTGGTCCTTTGTACCTCAACAACATTCTTGTTGCGCCCCACATCATTCAAAACCTTCTCTCGATCCGTCGCTTCACCACTGACAACCATTATTCTATGGAGTTCGATCCTAGGGGCTCACCATACGGGATCTTACTACTCGTGTTGTGGTTGCTCGCTGCGACAGCTCTGGCCCCTTGTATTCCATTCGCTTCCCCGTGCCTCCTTCCTTCACCCATGTTGCCACACCCTACGCCCTTGCCTCCATTGCCTCTGCCTCCACCCTGGCACCGTCGTCTCGGCCACCCCCGGCCACGACGTCCTCTCTAGACTATCTGCCACCTCGGCAATTCCTTGTCCTCGCGGCAATGCTATCTTGCTTTGTCATGCTTGTCAACTTGGGCCGTCACACTCGCTTACCATTCTCTTCTTCCTTGTCCCACACTAGTCGCTCCTTCGATCTCATCCACTGTGACCTTTGGACATCCCCTGTTCCCAGCATATCCGGTTGTCGGTACTGTTAGCGTGAGTGTGTGAGCGCCAGTAGATTCCAACAGGTACTATCTGGTCATTCTGGATGACTTCTCTCACTACTTGTGGACCTTTCCCCTCCATCGTAAGCCTGACACCTTCCCTCACCTTTATAATTTCTTTGTGTGGGTGTCGACTCCGTTCGGTGTACCATCCAGGCTATTCAGTGCGATAATGGATGTGAGGTTGATAACTCCACGTCTCGCACCTTTTTTCTCTCACAGTGTGCAATTGTGGATGTCGTGCCCTCACACCTCCCCTCAGAATGGACGAGCCGATCGCATGATTCGCATCACCACCAACATGCTGCGTTGCCTCCTATTTCAGGCTTCTTTTCCTGCTCGCTACTAGGCTGAGGCCCTGAACACAACCACCTATCTCCTCAACCGCCTTCCCTCTAAGGTGGTTTCCCATCCCACTCCATTCTTCGCCCTCTTTGGCACCACTCCCTCTTATGAGCACCTTCAGGTCTTCGGGTGTGCCTGCTATTCCAACATCCGCCATCACGCCTCGCAAACTTGCCCCTCGCTCTTCTCGCTATCTTTTCCTTCGGTACTCTTTGGCACCACTCCCTCCTATGAGCACCTTCAGGTCTTCAGGTGTGCCTGCTATTCCAACACATACGCCACCGAGCATCACAAACTTGCCCCTCGCTCTTCTCGCTGTCTTTTCCTCCGGTACTCGCCTGATCACAAGGGGTATTGGTGCCTCGATCTTCTCACCCACCGCATCATCATCTCTCGTCATGTTGTCTTTGATGAGGATGTTTTCCCCCTTGCTGATTCCTCTCCACCTCTCCCGACATTGATTCCCTCCTCGATATCGATTGTGTTGATGTTTCTCTTCCGCTGCCCTCTTTCATGCCGCACACGGCCACGTCGTCTGCGCTTTGTGTGACCACACCATGTTTGCCTGTGCCTCACACGGCCCTGTCGCTACCCCCTGCGCCACACGCGGACCCACGGTCTCTACCTTTAATCGTACGGTTGACTACGCCTCGCGCGGTCCCGTCGACCCCGCTCGTGCCACGTGCGACCTCGTCGTCCCCGCCCGCGTCACGTGTGGCCCCGTCGTCCCCGCCCGTGTCGCACATGGCCCCGTCGGCGCGGTTGCCCTTGTTTGTGCTCGGCGTGGCCCCGTCGCCTGCACCCCTCACAACACGCTACATTGATCCCACCCATGTCTACCAACAGTGTGTGCAGCCTACCTCCTCGGTCCCCTCTGCTGCACCGACCTATTCCTCGGCTCCCTCTCACGAGGAGCCACCGGTGTACCATCTTGTTGCTCTCCATCGGGACCTCGGCACGTCCACCTGATGGTTACCCAGCGAGCCGCAGGTGTCCTTTGGCCTGTTGACCGCCTAGTCCTTTTCGCGTCATCTTCTCCGGCGCTCTCCCCCAAGCTGTCCTCTGTCTGTAGTGCGTTCGTCGACCCCAATTGGTGGCGCGCTATGGAGAAGTATGAGGCTTTACAGGCGAAACACACCTGGGACCTGATACCACGCCCCTCCGGCGCCAATGTGGTCACCGGGAAATGGATATTCAAGCACAAGTTGAAGACAGATGGCTCCTTGGATCGGTACAATGCTCGCTGGGTATTGTGGGGCTTCACCCAGTGTCTCGGGTGGACTATGACGAGACCTTCAGCCCCATGGTAAAGCCTGGTACCATCCGGACTATTCTGACTGGCTCTCTCACGGGCCTGGCTAGTGCTTGAACTTGATGTCAAGAATGTCTTCCTCCATGGCACTCTGACGGAGACAGTGTATTGCACTCAGCCGGTTGGCTTTGTGGACCTCGACGCACCCTAACATGGTCTGCAAGCTCAACTGGTCCCTTTACGACCTCAAGCAGGTGCCCCGAGCATGGTATAGTCGCTTCGCCACCTTGCTCTCAAAGGGCTTCGTCGAGGCTAAGGCGGACAACTCCCTGTTCGTCTTCTGTTGCGTCCTGGACACGACGTACCTTCTCTACGTCAACGACATCGTCCTCACAACCTCCTCCCATGACCTCCTATGATGCATCATCTCCTCCCTCCAGCAGGAGTTCGTGATGAAGGATCTGGGTGAGTTGCACCACTTCCTGGGCATCACCGTCGTCAACATCGAGCCCGCGGCATGGCTGACTGTAAGCCTTGCACGACTTCGGTGGACAACTCAGGGCAAGGTATCCTCCTCCGATGGCCTCCCGGTTGCTGATCCACCAGCTACCAGAGTCATGTTGGGGCGCTGCAGTACCTCGTCTTCACCCGGCCTGACATCGCCTATGTCGTCTAGCAGGTGTGCCTTGCACGCCCGCGGGAGCCACATCTCGCCGCTATGAAGCGGATCTTGTGGTACCTCCGGGGCACTACAGACTTCGGCCTCCTCCTTCGACGCCACCGACCTCGTCGGTCTACATCGGCGCTGACTGGGCCGGCTGTCTTGACATGCGTCGGTCCACCTCCGGTTTCGCCGTGTTCCTTTGTGACATTCTCGTCTCGTGGTCCTCGAAGCGGCAACCGGTCGTCTCCCGCTCTAGTGCCGAGGCCGAGTACTGCGTTGTGGCCAATGGCGTCGCTGAGGTAGCATGGCTTTGTCAGCTGCTTCAGGAGTTGCATAGTCCACTGATGCAGAGCACACTTGTCTATTGTGACAACGTTAGTGCCATGTACCTCTCCACCAACCCCGTCCACCATTAGCGCACGAAGCATGTCGACCTCGACATCCACTTCGTTCGCGAGCGTGTCGCCATCAGGGACGTGCGAGTTCTTTATGTCCCGACTACGTCTCAGTTCGTCGACATCTTCACCAAGGGCCTCCCTATGTCGGTGTTTGAGGAGTTTCGGTCCAATCTCAGCATCTGTTGGGTAGAGTTTCGATGTATTGTGTGTGTATTGTCCTTGTATTGGGCTTAGGCCCACTTACAATCTATTATAATGCATCACCCAACCCTGGCTTAGGGTTAGGGTTTTATTTCTATCAATATTCGCTACCGGTGAAAATAAACCGTGAACAAAGTTCATTATGATGTACACTAATTATGGCTTCATTGTTGTTTTAACTTTTTTCCCGCGTCAGGATCGAATGTGTCGTCTTATATTAACATGGTCTGTGAGACTCTGAGGAACACGGTGTCCGAAAGCCATCGTGCATTGCCAAGTGAAAGAAGCAAAAAGAAATTTGCTTAACCGTTTCTATGCTCATGTGGGAAGCAAGGAGGTATGTTTACCTTGAACCCTTGACTAAGTACACTGTTTTTTCACACAATATGAAGACATACTTGTGTTTGTAGTTAAATCATTTCTAGCTGACTGTACTGTTTTTACACACCGTTTCATTCTTTTTTGTTTTATAAGGGCCGCACTGGCTGGGCCCTGGGCATTCACAATGGAACTTTATTAAACATTTTTTTATTGAATTCGATATGCAGACAGCCCCTTTTTGTGTGGTTTGTGCGCTTGTTCTTGCTACCAGCTGATCACAGGGTTCAGAAAATCTGAGAGTACCCTTATTTTAATCAAATTAACCCACTCTATTCCATGTTAGCAAATGATTCTTGGGAGATTTTTACATATTCCTGATTACTCCAATTTGTGCTTTGGCAACCTGCAAGTTTGAATAGCTTGGACATTGATTTATGGTTATCTTTCCCTCTTTTGCTTTGCTTTCATAATCCAGAAGAAACAGCTGAGCGCGATGTTGGATGAGGACCCCGCTTTGATGGAGAAGAGGGATGCCTTGGTCAAGAGGCTAGAGAGCTGTACAAATCTGCAAGGAATGAGATCGACTCGGTCGCATGGAAATGATTGGCTTGTGACAGCCACATCTGGAATGTATGTAAAATGTACAACCGCAGCAGCACACGTGTGATTGCAGTAGAACGTTCAATTCTTTTTTACATTTGAATTTACCCTGGAGGCCTTGTACGCAGTTTTCACTCGAGTCTTTTTGCCGGACATGCTTATTTGGCCGTCTTGGCCTTAACACGATTGTGTTATGCGTGGATGATCTGGTCTCCGGTTGATATAAGAGTGTATATGTATTCTTTTGTTGATTTTATTACTGGCTTGATGATATCAATAGTTTTTACCACAATGAGAACCATGTTATTTTGAACTTTATTGGGTGGGATGAGTCCCGTGTTCATAGGTGCTTGCTAGATTGCACTGTCAAGCACTCAAGCTCAAGCTGAACCAATCTGTCAGCTGCAACAAAATGAAATCTGAATTTGAGAATCTCCAGTCTTCGATGGTTAACGCTTTACATAAGAAATACCAACGCACAAATTTACTGGAAGCACTTGCAAAATTGCAACTTAGCTACCAGTAATGTGGCGATAAATAACCATGTCGTACAAGTGAGTAGC